>OX344724.1:71448166-73848166 GCA_947034835.1 Ballota nigra | reverse complement strand
GTCTTAGTGCACACCAAGGTGGAATGGTTCAAGGCATAATGTCCACTAGGCCGCCGGTGTACTCGGTAATGTTTGACAATGGAATATTCAAAGCACCAAACTACCTATCCAGATGCAATAACATCTCATTTGAACTGGACTGTGAGTCTGCATATTATAGGCTCTAATTTCCACTCATGTGGGGGATTGTTGAAAATTATTGGTGTTTACCAATATAAATATGTGAGTGAAAATTAAAAGGGAATTTAATTGAGATTGAGCTGAAGACATTGGACCTTGGTTATTGGTCATTGACAATTGATCTTTGGGTTGTATTTGGGCCTTAGAAGAGTTTTAAAAGTTTGTTGAGTCCAAAGTTTGGACTTAGCCCGGAAATCTGGAGAGTCCAGATTCGTTGAAGAGGATATGAAAGTGCATGATGAACATGCAAAACATGTGATGAAATTCAATTGTAGGCAAATTCCCTGATTTTCGTTTAATTGGGAGTGACTTACGCCTCCCTAATTTTGGCTGAGACGAACCAGAATGCAGAAAGGTCCAGGTTCGTAGTTTGACTAACAATTCTTCCATGCATGTGTGGGTCTTGGAGGCCTATAAATAGGTGTCCTCATGCATAGTTTCTGGCGCCACACATAAAATCTCTCTCACTCTCTCCCTAAGTATTCTAGCGTATAGAGTCTTTAAGAAATCAGTCCAGTTCATACGTTCTTTCTGTTCGCCGGAGCTTCAAGACCTGTGGTGTTGCACTCTTGAAGACGAGAGTGTCGTTTTACCTTTGGGGACGTATTTCCAGAACCCAAGAGCACTACCGGGGAAATTTCATTTTGCGGGAAGAGGTCTTCCTCGACTCGACACACTGCAGTCTTACTTTTTTCGTATTCTGTGTAAATTTAAGTTTCGAGTTGTAATTTTATTTATTTAATTTTTTTTATCGAATTATTATTTCCACAGTCATCAAAATTCCAACAGGATGTTCATCATTCGCTCCATTAGCTTCATCATTCACTCCATTAGCTTCAGATACTTGTATTTCCTGACCGGGATGTTCATCATTAGGTTGCTCGTGGCTAGGTTGCTCATCATTAGGTTGATCTTCATTACCTTCATTCACTACAAAAAAGATGGAGTTTAGCGACGGGAATTTTGCGACGGCAAGAATATCCATCGCAAATTACTATCATTTGCGACGGATTTTTGTAAGTCGTCGCAAAAAATGAAAATTTGCGACGACTTAGGAAGTCCGTCGCAAATGATAGTAATTTGCGACGGATAAGCCGTCGCAAAATCTAGGGCCCACCGACTTGGTCTTGAACCGGCTACATTTGCGACGGAAAGGTCGTCGCAAATTTCAATTTTGAGTTTGCGATGGTCAATTCCGTCGCAAAACATACCCGTTTAAAGGTGACCGTTCGGGAAGCGACCCGTTTGACTGATTTGCGACGGAAGAAGCCGTCGCAATTTTAAACTTTGTAATTGCGACGGACGAAAGCCGTCGCAATGCTTACATTTATATTCGCGACCTCTCGGGAAACGGCCCATTGACTGATTTGCGACGGAATGTCCATCGCAAATTCGAGCCGTTTTACGCGTCTTATCGGGAAACAGTGCGTTGACTGATTTGCGACGGCTTTTCCTTCGCAAATCAGTAAGAAACGGCGTCGTTTTGCGTTTGACGGGCAAAATTTGCGACGGACAGGCGTCTGTCGCAAATTTTTTTTCCACTTATTTATACAGGCCCGCCGCGTTGCAGACGGAGAAAGAGAGAAAAGGAGAAGAAGAAGAGGAAAAAGAGAGGAAAAGGAAGGAGAAGTCGGGTGCCGTCGCTGTAGAGCCAATCCGTCCCCACCGAGTTCTCGTTTCGTCATCTTCTACAAATAAACCGTAAGTTTTCTTCATTTTTACCGTTTAAAATTTAATTTTAAAGCATGTTTAGAGAATTGATTTTAGTTGAATTATTTGAATTATATTAGTAATGAATTGATTTTAGTTGATCGAATTTTAATTTAAAGCATGTTTAATTTTTTTTAAGTTTAGAATTGAATTAGTTGAATTGTTTGAATTATATTAAAAATAAATTGATTTTAGTTGAATTATAATTTAATTAGTTGATCGAATTTTAATTTAAAGTATGTTTAATTTTTGTTAAGTTTAGAATTGAATTAGTTGAATTGTTTGAATTATATTAGAAATGAATTGATTTTAGTTGAATTAGTTGAATTATAATTTAATTAGTTGATCGAATTTTAATTTAATTTTAAAGCATGTTTAGAAATAGTTGAATTTGTTAAGTTTAGAATTGATTTTAGCTGAGTTGTTTGATTTTAGTTGAATTGTTTTAGTAATTTGTTAATTTTTAATTGTTAAGCATGTTTAAATAATATTACAAAATAATTTTAGTTGCTTGATTTAAGTTTAATAATTTTACAAAATAATATTAGTTGATGATTGATTTTAATTTAGTTGAATGAATTTAGTTGAGTAGGTTGTTAATTGATTTTAAATAATATTAGTTGTTTGATTTTAAATAATATTAGTTGTTTGATTTTAGTTTAATATATAATTTATAAAATAATATTATTAGTTGATTGATTTTAATTTAGTTGAATGAATAATTCGTGAAATTTGTTATAGATGAGCGGACAAGGCAGTGGCAACGACAGTCAGCAGCCTCCGAGGGATGAGGAGGCGAGTCGAGGAGGACGAGGAGGGAGGAGACGACGGCCCTCACTAAGACCCGTGGTTCCACCTATTTTCAGGCCGAGGTCTCTATCAGAGACCTCTTCACAGCCTGGTGCGAGCTCCTCCTCCTTCTCACAGCAGACTGCTGAGGGCTCATCCTCCTCCCGCCAGCATCCGGTTGTTGAAGGACGGATGCCTGTTAAGCCATGTGGTCATATGTAAGGGATAATATTTTATACTCAATTTTTTTATTAATTAAAACCTAATTATTTTACTAACTTTGAAATTTTAATTTTACAGTTGGATTCCAGGTCATGAGGCTGCTAATCAGGTTTCCGACTCCATCCTTCGCGGTGGATTCGAGCCCACCGCTTACAGTTGGAGGTTAGTGTCCGATGCAAGAAAAAAGACATACTTCGAGGAGTTTAAGGTATTATTTTAATTTATTAATTCACCGTTTATTAATATCAAATATATAAATATATATTTACATTTAAATTGTAATTGCAGAAAGAATGTGTCTGGGCACCGGAGCACGATGACCAGATGTGGAGAAATTTCGATAAATATGGAAAGGAAAGGTACAGAGACCTCCTTTACAGAATGAGGGAGAAGTGGTACAAGAAGGGAGAGGCCACCGACTTGGGGCTTGACAGTGAAAGACGGTCGATTTGGGACCAATTCCTCCGCTACTGGGATTCCCCTGAATTCCAAGAGAAGTCGGCGAAAAACAAGGCGAATCGGCGTAGTGACCCTGATGGAGAAGGGATGGCAAGACATCGGGCCGGTTCTCGGTCCATTTATGAGCACGGGTTGAGATTTGTAAGTTTCGTCTTCAATTTTGTCGTTTTTGAATTTATTATTTTTTTCCTAATTTTTATGAGTGTTGTTAATTTTTACTATCTTTTTTTCTAATTAGGCGGCGGAGCAAGGACGCGAGCCCTCTCATTTTGAGAGATTGCAGCTCGTCCACCCATTCGTCGAGGAGACTGGGAAGTCTACCTACGGCCGTACCACCGAGATCCACGTAAGTATTATTTCAATATTAATAGTATTATTTAAATTTTTAATATTAAAAGTATTTTTTTTATATTTTGTGTTCAATTTATTTAATTTTTTGTATAATTAATTTGCAGAGAAAGATGCTCGAGGATCTTGCCTCTCAGCCTCAGCCTGAGGAAACGGCAGAGGGGTCGGGGTCGGGGTCGATGCCCCCCACACAGCCTTCTGTTGACGTTCAAAATGAATTGTACTTCAAGAACGTCAAGGCTAAAAAGGGGCGGTTCGCTGGATTGGGCAGCTTCGGAAAGAACTTTTTCCGACCTCGTGGCTCAGGCTCATCCTCCTCTCAGTCTTCCATCGACTCTCATCCCAGTGAGGTCGAGAGGCAGCTTGCCACGGTGGTGGAGCAGATGAAGAACATGCAGAGGCAGCAGCGAGAGAAGGAAGAGTATGAGAGGCAGCAGCGAGAGGCGCACGACCGGTATACAGCCGAGATGGAGCAGTATCGGGTCGAGGTGCAGGAGTATACAGCCGCCATGCAGGCGTGGTGGCAGATATTCGCCTCTGATTCAATGCCACGAGCGCAAATGCCTGCGTCACCGATGCCGCCGATCCCGCCGACCCAGCCATCGATGCCGCCGATCCCGCCGACCCAGCCATCGATGTCGCCGATTGTTAACCTGGGCGAGGATGAAGAGGAAGACGGATTTAATTCCGATTGTTAAAAAATTTTGATTTTTAATAACTATGAAGTACAATTTTTTTTTAGTTTGAATTGTTACTTTAATTTAATTTTTGAATTGTTACTTTAATTTATAATTTTGTGAATTTATTAGTTTGAATTTACTTTTATTTAATGGACACAACATTTATAAAAACAAGTGAAAAACGAAAATGAATTAATTTGGTGAATTATGAAAAAAAAAATTAAGCAAATGAACGAATTATAAATTTAAGCGGGAGTCGAAATAAATAGTTTTACAGAAATAATAAAAATTAAATGGCCCCAATATTTATAAAAACAAGTTAGAAACGAAAATGAATTAATTTGGTGAATTGTAGAAAAAAAAATGAGTCAATTTGGATACATATACAATTAATTGCGTACAAATGAACGAATTATAAATTTAAGCGGGAGTCGAAATAAATAGTTTTACAGAAATAATAAAAATTAAATGGCCCCAATATTTATAAAAACAAGTTAGAAACGAAAATGAATTAATTTGGTGAATTGTAGAAAAAAAAATGAGTCAATTTGGATACATATACAATTAATTGCGTACAAATGAACGAATTATAAATTTAAGCGGGAGTCGAAATAAATAGTTTTACAGAAATAATAAAAATTAAATGGCCCCAATATTTATAAAAACAAGTTAGAAACGAAAATTAATTAATTTGGTGAATTGTAGAAAAAAAAATGAGTCAATTTGGATACATATACAATTAATTGCGTACAAATGAACGAATTATAAATTTAAGCGGGAGTCGAAATAAATAGTTTTACAGAAATAATAAAAATTAAATGGCCCCAATATTTATAAAAACAAGTTAGAAACGAAAATGAATTAATTTGGTGAATTGTAGAAAAAAAATGAGTCAACTTGGATACATATACAATTAATTGCGTACAAATGAACGAATTATAAATTTAAGCGGGAGTCGAAATAAATAGTTTTACAGAAATAATAAAAATTAAATGGCCCCAATATTTATAAAAACTTGTTAGAAACGAAAATGAATTAATTTGGTGAATTGTAGAAAAAAAATGAGTCAATTGGATACATATACAATTAATTGCGTACAAATGAACGAATTATAAATTTAAGCGGGAGTCGAAATAAATAATTTTACAAAATAAAAAAAAGAGTTGGGCAAAATATTTTAATAAACAACTTAGATACGAAAAGAAATTAATTTGGTGAATTATAAAAAAAATGACTTAATTTGAATACATATACAATTAATTGCATAAAAATAAACGAAAGTAGCTTGTGCCCTAGTGGCGCGCGCCCCCTCCTCTTGCACAAGAGGTCCCGTGTTCGATTCCCCTTGGACGCAAAAATGGATTAATTGTTCAAGGCCTAATAAGACTAATATAGAAGGTGGGCCGCATATATTAAGCAATGGGCCGAGTGGCCCAGTGGTCCGCGCCCGCCCCGGCCGCCTCGGGTGCCCGGGCTCGAACCACGCAAGCCACTTTTTTTTTGTATAGGCTCGGTAATTTGCGACGGCCATATTTCGTCGCAAATATTTAATTTTGCGACGGAAAACAGCCCGTCGCAAATTATAACACAAAAAAGTATAAAAAATATATAAAAACATTTGCGACGGAATTTAGCCGTCGCAAATGTTGTTGACCCGATCGGGTCTGACCCGAAAAGTTTGCGACGGACTACTGTCCGTCGCAAATTCTTGACCCGGCCGGATCTGACCCGCCGATTTTGCGACGGATTTGTCCGTCGTTAATTTGCGACGGATGGCTGAATCCATCGCAAAAATTTGCTACGGCTGTTTTAGGTACGGATACGTGTCCGTCGCAGATCCCGTCGCAAAACACTGTTTGCGACGGATTTTCCGTCGCTAATTCAGTCGCAAAACAGTGTTTTTTTTGTAGTGATTATAGCCTGACCATTATTTGAAGACTGATCGTCCGCCAATTTGAGATAGTTATCATCTACATAAACGTAATCATCTTTATCATTCCTTGACATGTTCTAAACAGGAAAATAAAAAAAATTAAGTTTACAAAAATAAAACATGAAAAATTGGAAAAAACAATTAGAATAAAAGTGTTCGTAATTTTTTTTCCGAAAACTTAACAATTTTTTGCCTATTTTTTTCTAACATGGCATTTAAAATCAATGAACCAGAACCGAACATAAGTTTCAAATTTTTTTAAAGTATGAAATTAATTTGAATATTTTTTCGAAATTATAGTTCAAAGTCGGCGAACCAGTGTTGAAAAATGATGCAACCGATCTGTAAAAATATTAGTCGGGAGAGAGTCTTCACCAAACAAACTTCTCAAAACTCCTAATGCCCAAGTAAATTTTTCTTGTTTTTATGTCACTAGGTAAATAGATGCAACCGAGAATATCATCTCCACAGATGTCATTCCTACTATCTCCATTAGAGGTAATCTACACCTATTTGTCTTGTAAGTGCAATCAATAAGCAAAACTTTTGCCAAATTATGCACCAACTGTATGGAGACGGGATGCGTAAAAAATAGCTCTCTGATTGTGTTTGTCTTCTCACATTGTCTATTAAATTGAAAATACTTCTTCTCAACTAACCGACTCTTTAAATACTACAACTGCGATCTCCCATTATATTGAGTCACTCTATGCTTCTTCCTTACATTGTATACGTTTCTGAAGGTGGTATGATTGTTATCATGTTTCCTCTTCAACATTTGCAATACCGATTTCACCGGAGCTTTGTACTTGGACCATTCAACAATGAACTCCTCCTCCATGGGATTTAAGCGGCCAATGAAAGAATGACCCTCATGATGAATTTTTATTAGATGGGTATGAGTCCCACATTGTACAGCTAAACTCCACTCAGAAGGAGATATTTGCGTCCCCTTCAACTGAAAAAAAAACATCCACATTTTTTGAACCGATAAGCCTTCTCTTACTACTCGATTGTTCTTTACTTTCTTCTTCAGATTCAAAATCATCATCTCTGTTTACTTCCCTTTTCTCTTTTCCTTTTCCCATATCCTTAAGCTTACCCTTTATACCTATGTATATATATATATCTCCACGTTCACATAGTAAGACTATGTAAGGCCTTTTTTTCCGTATCTTCCATATGAATGCTTAAAAATAATAATAATTTAGGGCTCGTGCCCTACACGATGCACCCATTCCAATAATGCATCATGGGATGCAAAATGCCTGTGGTTGTGAAGATATTTGAGTAATCCACAATAACTTCCTGACAGGGATGTTCATCATTCGCTCCATTAGCTTCATCATTCACTCCATTAGCTTCAGATACTTGTATTTCCTGACCGGGATGTTCATCATTGGGTTGCTCTTGGCTAGTTTGCTCATCATTAGGTTTATCTTTATTACCTTCATTATAGTCTGACCATCATTTGAAGATTGATCTTCCGCAAATTCGAGATAGTCATCATCCACATCAAAGTAATCATCTCCATCATCACTTGACAAGATCTAAACATAAAAATCACAAAAATTAAGTTTTCAAAAATAAAACATAAAAAATTGAAAAAAAAAATCGACAAAAAAGTTCGAACAAAAATGTTCCGATTTTTTTCCCGAAAACTTAACAATTTTTCGCCTATTTTTTTTCTAACATGGCATTTAAAATCAATGAACCAGAACAGAACATAAGTTTTGAATTTTTTTTTAAAGTACGAAATAAATTCAATTCTTTTTTTCCAAAATTATAGTTCAAAGTCGACGAACCAGTGTTGAAAAATGATGCAACCGTTCTGTAACAATAATGGTCAGAAGAGAGTCTTCACCCAATAATCTTCTCAAAACTCCTAAACCCCAAGTAAATTTTTTCTATTTTTCTTCCACTTGGTAAATAGATGCACCCGATGTTGGGATATGTTTTAGTTTTGATGATTTTTCAAAACAATATGTAATAGGTTTGAAAGCAGTCAGTATTGTATCTTTTGTTTCAGGTCTGGATAGGTTAGCTCTCAGTAGAATAGGTTGTCAGTTGAGAAGAACTCAGTTGAGGGAACACTCTGTTGAGGGGGAACTCAGCAACACAGTCTGAGGATATCAAGATGACACCAAGAAGAACTAACTGAAGCCATGCTTATAACCTGAACCAGAAGAGAAGCCTGAAGGATGTCCCACTGAGTGTAAATCTGGCTGATCTAAGCTAAGTCAAGCGGACCACTCAGTGAAGAGCATGATCAAGAGGATCAGTGCTGCACCAAGTAGGCCCTGAAGGAGTCAAGCTACTGTGGTCAGGGAAGTTTGTCATTCAGCCTTATGACAAACTTTTTGGAAAAATCTTCAAAGAGTCTCTGAAGGACAACTACACTGAAGACAAGTATGTCTACTGAAGATCATCAGTCAATGG
Source organism: Ballota nigra (assembly GCA_947034835.1). Taxonomy (NCBI): domain Eukaryota; kingdom Viridiplantae; phylum Streptophyta; class Magnoliopsida; order Lamiales; family Lamiaceae; genus Ballota; species Ballota nigra. The sequence continues at coordinate 73,839,406 of OX344724.1, read as the reverse complement.
AGGATATACTATCTGAAGTCAGTGAGCCCTGATCAAGCACATTGAGTCAAAGATCCGTTGGACCAAGTCCACGTGGACTAATCACGTCAAGACAGCGTATCTGACACTGACAAGGCCGAGTTCCAAGAAAAGTAGGTGAAACCTATTAAATGTATGGATTCAAATGTAATTTCATCCAACAGTTACATTTGAATCCACACTATAAATACAAGCTCATAGCTGCGGTTTGAAGCGTGTGTGAATGAAAAAAATCAACACCTACGAGCTGTGAAGGTGTGAGAGAATTGTGCGTTTCATGGGAGATATAAGGAGGCACTTCTTACACCTTGTTCACTAACCATTAGGGTCTTCACAGATATAAAATGAGTGTTCAGCTTGTAACTCATAGCTTAGAGAGGTTTTCCCAATCTTAGCTTTAGGCTAACACATTGTAAGGGAAAACCTCACTTAGTTTGGAGAAAACCCAACGGAAACCAAAACCCTACTTGTCAGGTTTGTTGGTGGAAGTTGTTTGTAGAGTTAGGAATGAAGTAAGCAAGATCTGGAGTTGTAGATCTGGGTGCACCTTGGCACGTTAAAAGCAAGAATCCCAGTTAGTGGATTTCCTGTTAAATCAGGCTGTGGATGTAAGAGCTTAAGACTCTGAACCACGTTAAACTGTGCGTTTTATTGTTTTAAGTATTTACTAAAGTGTTGTGAAAATCTGCTCACTGAGAGCATTGTTATGAAACTTTGGTCAAATATTTAGGCCAGGGAGAATCCATCTCATTGACAGGCTTAAGCAAGCACTCGAGAGTTCAGTCTCTCGAGTCACTGCTTTGTTAAGAGCCTGAGCTCACAAGTCAATTGTCACTGACTTGAGAGCTCTGACTCTTAGCAATGCAGTGACTTGAGTGTCCCACTCACTGAACTCATTCAGGGTGCAATGCAAAGTTTTTTCTTTTTTTAAAAATTTCTGCTAGTTTCCCATATTTTGGTATTCGAAAACGGGACCATCACCCGAGAATATCATCTCTATAGAAGTCACCCATATTATCTCAAGTAGGGGTAACCGACACCTATTTGTCTTGTAAGTGCAATCAATAAGCAAGACCTTTGAGAAAGCATGCACCAACTGTATGGAGACGGGATGCGCAAAAAATAGTTCTCTGATTGTGCTTGTCTTCTCACAATGTCTACTAAATTGAAAGTACTTCTTCTCAACCAACCGACTCATTTAATTCTGCAATTGCAATCTTCCATTATATTGAGCCACTTTATGCTTCTTCCTTACATTGTATATATTTTTTAAGGTGGTATGATTGTTATCATGTTTCCTCTTCAACATTTGCAATACCGACTTCATCATTGGGTTGCACGTGGCTAGGTTGATCTTCGTTACCTTCATTATAACCTGACCATCATTTAAAGACCGATCTTCCGCAAATTCGAGATAGTAATCATCCACATCAAAGTAATCATCTTCATCATCCCTTGACAAGTTCTAAATAGAAAAATCACAAAAATTAAGTTTTTTAAAATAAAACATGAAAAATTGGAAAAAAATCGGCAAAAAAATTCAAAAAGAAGCGTTTAGATTTTTTTTTTCAAAAACTTAACAATTTTTCACCTATTTTTTCTAACGTGACATTTAAAATCGATGAACCAGAACCAAACATATGTTTCAAATTTTTTTCGAAAGTATGAAATATATTCGAATTTTTTTTCCGAAATTATAATTCAAAGTTGGCGAACCAATGTTGAAAAATGATGTCGCGATTTTTCGAAAATTTGATACTCAATATGATCAACCAACAACAACATTATCTCACCCATTTAATTTAACACTCTCAAACAACAAAGAAATGCATAAAACATATACTAAATACAACAAATATCATCATATTCAAGATTTTAAAAACCTAACTCTTCAAAAAATTTATGGACACTTACATATATGGGATTAAGGCTTGGAGTATTCACCATCTTGAGTACATAGGCGTTCGACAAACCATACAACACATAAATTTTCGTCCGTGATTCATCAAATTCATGAAATTCAAAGTTTCTTTCGTTTTTGTAGAATTTTTGAGTGATTTTCGACCAAATAGTGTTGAAAAACTGAGGGAGTATATTTACTACATTAATTTTGGTTGGAAATCAATGAAGGGTATTATTGACATTTCTTATATATAGTTCATAATTAAAATGATAGGGTAGTGTATTTAACCAAGAGGATAGTGCAAATAACTACGGCCTAACTTTACTTCAAGTAATTATATGGTAGTAAGCCCACTGTATATAGGCCCAGGATTTGAAATAGCAAAGGATACAAATGCCCAGAGCCCAACAAACGCTAGGATTTGCAAATAAACCTAACCTAATGAAATATAGGTAATGCTGTTTATTGGAATATATATGTAAAAAAAAAAAAACCGATATAGATTATTATTTGTATTAACAATTACCTTATTATATATATATTTTTCGTTCAAGAAAATAATGTTTTCTTTTTTACACAGTCCCGACTTTGGCTTTAGCAATATGATAAAATAACATCGATAAATTAATAAGATAAATTTTTAAATAATAATTTTATCTGCAAAAAATTACTACAGCATTTTGTTTTAACATGTATGTATTTACTACCAATGATATATCTGCAAGTTAACGTGGTGAAACTGAACCCAGAATCATATAATATATTACATTTTTTATCCGTAAATATATCTGATCATATACATCTTAGCTTCAGTTGAGTATAAACTTAGTAAAAGTCAACAATATGCTATCTAATTGTTTTATAATCATATATAGTATATAAGAGATTGCTTCTTTGAGTCAATGTGACAGTTAAAGGCCAAAATTACTGAATTGAAATTTATCATTTATGAATACATTAAAATTTTATTTTTTTCATTAAATAACTGAGCTTAGAGCTCTATCACATTAATCATTAATGGTCTTAGACAAGGATTGACATCATATATATAAACCTAGTAAAATTCAACCTTTTTTTGTTTACAGTTTCTCACCATCTCTTTTATATACGTTTCTCCTCTTAATTTCATTATAATCATATAATTAATTAATTTTCTTTTTCAATTTTGTTCTTATCCCTCTTTCAGTTTGATAAATTTCAGCAATGGAAAAAAAGTTTGGAATAAACTAAGTTGAATAGTTTTGCGTGAGACGTAACATAATTTGAAAATTTTCAATTTAATTATATTTTGAAAGAAAAAAAAAGTGTTAATTAATTTGTACAAACTTGCCCACAGTGTCACCAATATGCTACGCAAGTTTTTTTTCTTTTTTTTCTTTTTCCAACCAAGTTTGAGTGAAAATGAGATTGCAGCAGTCGGACAGACATTCTCACATGGTGTTGAGCAATCTGATGGGTAATCATCTGGATCCAACTCTGACAAATATATTGTGTTATGTCCCGTTAATGACCCTTCTCTATTCCTTGGGGGGAAAAAGAAAATCCAAGTATTAAAATGTTTTCTTATTACTATATTGCACCAAATGTTTTGCTTTTCTTTTTAATTTTTTAAATATCAAGTATATATGTTCCATTAATTTAAAAAATTAGCATTACTCTATGTACTCTCCCCTCCAATATAAATAGACAGAATTTCCGTTTTGGTCCATCTAATATTATAAGTTGACATAGACTAAAAAATAATATTTTATTTTATCATCAGCTTAAACAAATAATATTTCCGTTATATTTTATTTTATTCACAAACAATCACTTTATTTATATATGGATACCACCATACTCTCCAACATATCTACTTTTTACTTAAACAATTAATATTTTTAAAGCTCGTGTATAAGATTCTTTATTCATTTATATTGAATAAAGAGAGTATATTTTTATGAGACTCACATTGAAAAGAGGTACGAAAAGTCTTAGTTTATATAAAGAAAAGGGGATTAAAACCGTTTTCGTCCCGTAACTTTTTACCTTTTTCTTTTTGATCCCATACTTATTTACTTTTTTAATTTAGTCCCACAACAATTCAAATTTACCCAAAATTAGTCTCAAATGGGCGGAAAACTCGTGAAACAACGTCGTTTTGGTCATGCACCGGTCACGTGCTAATATTTTTCGGCGGAATAGGATAGGATGACAGGTGCCGTTTTGCGGACGTGGCACGCTGACTAAGTAATTTCTCTTATAAAATAAATGTAAAACTAAAAAAATATTTTCCAACTCATTTTTTCAATAAATAAAAACTTAAAACTAAAAATAAAGCTACTTGCAATTAAAGTAATGGAAAGCCCCGATTCTGCACGGTGTACTATATAATCCAGCAGTATTTGACGGCGACGTGGTGCTCGAAGGAGCAGAGCTGCGCCAAGAACATGTACGCGTCGGGGATGTACGCGTCGGGGATGTACGCATCGGGTATTAGGGTTTTCTCAAATTTTTTAGAAAATTGCTAGTCGTTTTAATTTGTTTTTGTTTTAATTGCATGTAGCTTTATTCTTAGTTTTAAGGTTTTTTTATTGAATAAATGAGTTGGAAATATTTTTTTAGTTTTATATTTATTTTATAAGAGAAATTACTTAGTCAACGTGCCACATCCGCAAAATGGGACCCGTCATCTTATTCCGCCGAAAAATATTAGCACGTGACCAAAACGACGTCGTTTCACGAGTTTTCTAGCCATTAATTGGGACTAATTTTGGTAAATTTGAATTGTTGTGGAACTAAATCGAAAAAGCAAATAAGTATGGGACCAAAAAAAAAAGGTAAAAAGTTACGGGATGAAAACAATTTTAATCCCTAAAGAAAAGTATTAACTCATTATATGCTCGAACTATCTTAATTAATCATGTATATATATATATATATATATTTTCTCATCTATTTTTGCAAGCCCACGTATTTTCTAATCTATTGCATGCGATCTCAATTAATTACGTATAATAAGACACTACAACCTTTAAGTTAATTAGAATCATAAGTAAAAATCCACCAAAATCTGCCGGGCCAGGGGTGGGGGTTTTTGGGGCGAGGGCTTCGCCTTTTTTGCTACAAGAATCATAGTAAAAATCTCATTGTTGGCCAGTAGGAATCAAAACCGAATTCAATTGAAATTCGACGTACATAAATAAAATTTATAGAATAATTTAGAAATTACGGTTTGTTTTTGTTGGATACTTATTTCTTAATTGCAAATTAAACTTTTAGTTTGGTATAGTCCTAAAAACATCCAATATAAAACCTTAACCACCCATTATTTACACCTTAATGCAAATAAAGAAAGAAAAAAAAAACTATGATTTTTGGTTTGGATTGATTAGATTTTTTTCGGAATTGGTTAATTTATAACACTCTATATTAAAAAATTATTTCACTTCAAAGTTAAAATTAGCATTCTACTAATTCTACGTACATCCATACATCATTTTTTTTTTTTTTTAATGAAGTGGTGATGTCAAAATGATCTGGAAGGATTTCCTATTTTTCACAAGTATATATGTTAGCATGTCAAACTGATTCAAAGACGAATAATAACATAATAAATTCTCATATATTTTTAAAATTTGCTGATGTGATTTTGACATATTAGAAATGGACAAATATTTAGATGGGTAGCGCGGGGACCATTAATTAATTCCCTTAAAACGGCCTTTGAGCTCTTTCTGTATTTCCCTCTAAGGAAGACCGTTAACATAACGCTAGCTAGTTAAATACACTTGAGAGCCCGTTTGATTAAGTTTATAAATTCTTTAAAAAGTTTATAAGCACCCTCAAAATATTGTTTGGTAAAATAAAATGTTTAACAATTTATAAAATTATAAAATAAACTTTTTACAATTTATAAATTATAAAAAAATAAATTGGAATTTCCTAACTTATTTTTCTAACCACCACCACCCCCAACCGCCACTCCACCCTCATCCACCTCTCCCTCGTCATAAAAAAAAAAAAAAAAAATTGTATATTTTTATTAAAATTTATAAAGTATTTATTATAAATTGTCAAAGATCTTAAGTTGTATTAGTCAAACACTTTAACAACTTATAAACTATTTAAAAATTATATCTTATAAAATCTTAAAATAACTTATAAGATGTTAGAGTTTATAAAATGTTTCAAATAAATTTAATTAGCCAATAGGCTCCAAGTCTCATGTATATCTGGTGCACAGATCTTAAATTTATGTATTCGTTATTTTGTAATTATGTTATGTTTTATTTATAGTAATACGCATGTTTTATTTTATATTTTTAGTCAAATCTAAATATTATGTTTCAATTTTATATATTAATCGACGTATTCCACTTCTGTGGTGACTCAGATAAGTTCAACTAAAGTCCAAAGCTCGTATAATTAAATAAAGTGTTACTTTTTTCCCTAAACTTGAACTTACAAATATTAAATTGAAGAACTTTAAAAAGCTAGTCTTCTATCATAAGATTCAAAGGATACCATTCCAAGTAGACTAGGAACACAGATACTACAAACGTACTCCTCGCGCGAGGCGCCGTCGTTCAATTTGATTTCTAAAAAAATTGTTTTTTATTTTTGGTTTTATTAGAGCCAACGCATTTGATTATTTGAATGAATATTCACTAATATAATATATTATTGTAGAAATATTCACCATCACACATGCACACTCAACATGCATGCATGCATGATTGATCATGCAGCAAGCGTATATCCATTCACCTATGCAGCAAGTTAGTTATAACTAACTTGCCAAGGCTCATGTGCAACGTCAACGTCGTCCAAAGTCGGTTACGGTTCCTTTTGATTCCCTTTGGTAGTTGTAACTGTTTTAGTTAGTTAGAGATATAGATGATTCTAGATGCTACACTCAAAACTTACTTGTGTATATAAAGGCCTTCACAAGCCTTCACAGAGATGTAACAAATCATATCGATTGTTGAGTGAATAAGATGACTTCTCTCTGCTTTTCCATGTTCATAGTGAATTCTAAATCAATCTTTAACACGGTATCAAAGCATCGGTTCTGATTCATGGCGCGAGGACGAAACAATCCGGCGGCTACTCCGGCAAATGTGTGGCAGACGGCATTTGCAAACGAACGTGATGAAGAATACGAAAGGGCAATTCCTCCGGCATATGTGGTGCATGGATCGGAGCGTCCCGGCCTTGTGTTGGTGTCTCAACCACTCAATGGTATGAATTTCAATTCATGGCAAAAGTCTATGAAGATTGCTTTGGGTGCGAAATCGAAACTTGGATTTATAGATGGAAGTATTGAAGTTCCAGCTAGGAGTTCACCTGATTACACTCTATGGAAGAAGGTTGATTGTTTGGTGGTTGGATGGATTCTGAGTTCAATTGGAAAGGATCTTTATAATACTTTTGTTTCTGCAAAGTCAGCCTATATCCTATGGAATGATATCTGTGACAGATTTAGCTCTGCTAATGGAACGAAGTTCTTTCAATTACAAAGGCGAATCAACACTCTCAAGCAAGGACATGATAGCATTGCAATGTTCTATGGCAAAATGAAAGAAATCTGGGATGAGCTTGATGATTTCGAACAAGTTATTGGATGTGAGTGTGGAAACTGCAGCTGTAACATTGATGAGCAGTTACATACTAAGAATGTCAGATTAAGGCTTACTCAGTTCTTAATGGGATTGAATGACAACTATGAGAACACTGTGAATCAGATTATGATGATGGATCCTTTGCCATCTCTGAATAAGGCATACTCAATGGTGACCAGAGTTGAGCAACAGAGGCAACTCTTAAGAAATATTCCTGAAGGAAGTTCACTGCATAATGATGGTGCTCAATCTGCTATGTACTCGAAATCAAGAGAATAAAAAGGAAAACCAGACTATAGAGGTACAAATTACAGAACTAAGCAAGAGAAGGATCAATTGATATGTTCCCACTGTGGAAAGAGAAGGCATGATGTGTCAACCTGCTTCAAGTTACATGGATATCCAGAGTGGTTTGAAAAGAAACCTGATGGAAGGAAAGCAATGGCTCAATGTAGTGTTGAAGATCCAATTACAAAGTCATCTGGCACCAAAGAAGTAGCATCTGATATTGCAGCTTTAATTCAACAGGAAGTAGCTAAGTACTTGAATAAACCAGAAGATCACTTTCATGCACATTTAGTTGAATATGCAGGTACTTCTATCCCTGAAATTTGTGGTTCTTCACTCATGCATGAGAATAAGGAAAAGGTAACCTGGATTATTGATACTGGTGCTAGCAGACATATGTGTTTTGAGCCTAATTCATTTCATAAACCTTTAACAAGCCTAAAAACACCCATATCTGTCCTCCTTCCTGATGGGAGCAAACAACTTGTCACCCAATCTGGAACAATTACAATCTCCAACTCATTGATCTTGTCAAATGTTTTATATGTACCATCCTTTAAATACAACTTGCTATCAGTTCCATACATACTTGAGAACACAGACCTAACATGCACTTTTACTTCCACTTCTTGCTATTTACAGGACCCTAAGAACAATGCTACATTGGCTACTGGAAAGCTACTTGGAAAGTTGTACATTCTCCAACCTTCCACCATAACTCCCTCAGATCTTTCTTGTAATTCCATACTTGCTAATCTACAGATTCCTCTATGTTTGATCCTTGTACTGTATGCCATAAAGCAAAGCAGACCAGATTGTCCTTTCCAAACCATACTATCCACACAAAAGCCCCTTTTGAACTCATTCATGCAGATATTTGGGGTCCATACAACCATCCTTCCTTAACAAACACCCCATACTTCCTAACCTTGGTTGATGATTTTTCTAGAGCCATTTGGATCTTTCTTATGTCCAGCAAAGGAAAGACCTCAGCAATACTGAATAATTTCATTACAATGATAAACACACAGTTTGATTCTAAGCCGAAAGTGATACAAACAGATAATGGTACTGAATTCTTGAGCAATGAGTGCCAAGCTCTTTTCCAAAAACATGGAATGATACATCAAAAATCTTGTACATATACTCCCCAACAGAATGGGGTAGTTGAGAGAAAGCATATACAGCTGTTAAATATAGCACGAGCTCTTATGTTTGAGTCAAATTTGCCCTTATCCTTCTGGCCATACTCAATCCTTCATGCTGCTCATATCATAAACAAGTTGCCTACTCATGTCCTTAATTGGTCCTCTCCTTACACCATTCTATACAACAAACCTGCTACATATGATTCTTTAAGGACATTTGGCTGCCTTACTTTTGCTACAGATACACATCCCACCAAATCCAAGTTCACACCCAGGGCAATTAAATCAGTCTTCCTTGGTTTTGAGCCTGGCTATAAAGGGTTTAAACTCTATGATCTTGATACTCACACTATTTTTGTTTCACGGGATGTTAGATTCTTTGAGGAAATCTTTCCTTTCTGTACTGATCAGTCTACTCCACTCACTCAAACACTACCTTCATATACTTCCTCTCCTAATACAGTTACTACTCCTTCTCCTGTTCCTTCTCCTGAGACTGATCCTTCTTCTCATACCAAACATACAAGAACCAGATCCATTACTCCCACATCTTGGTACGTTGAATGATTTTGTTTCTACATGTACACTTTCAAGTTTCTGTCCAGAAGTCATGGAGCATTCCACAGGTATTTCTGACCCCTCTCCTACTTTGCCTAATACTGCTTTATCCACTACCTCCTTGTCATATACACCTTCATATTACTGCTTTTTAACCAATATTCACCAATCCAAGGAGCCTAGCACTTATTCTCAGGCTTTGGGTGATCCACATTGGGATCAGGCTATGACAGATGAGCTTAATGCTCTTGAGATTAATGAGACTTGGGACCTGGTTACTTGTCCTGCTAATAAGTCTCCCATTGGTTGTAAGTGGGTTTACAAATTGAAATTGAAACCAGATGGCACTGTTGACAGATACAAGGCCAGATTAGTGGCCAAAGGTTATCACCAAGTCTATGGGATTGATTATGAAGATAGCTTTTCCCCAGTTGCTAAGCTTGTTACTATCAGGTTCTTGATTGCTTTTGCCACAGGAAAAGGGTGGCCTCTTTGCCAATTAGACATAAATAATGCCTTTCTCCATGGTCACTTGTCTGATGAGGTCTACATGGAACCTCCTTTGGGTTACACCAAAGCTCTTCCAGGTCAGGTTTGCAAGCTGAAGAAAAGTTTATATGGTTTAAAATAAGCTTCCAGAGAATGGAACACTGAATTATGTAAGATACTTCTTGCCTATGGTTTCACACAGTCTGCTCATGATCACTGCCTTTTCATCATGAATACAGATAAGGTGTTTCTTGGTCTTCTTGTCTATGTAGATGATGTCTTGATTACTGGTTCTTCTCTACATCAGATTGAGCTTCTTAAGTCCCACTTGCATGATGTTTTCACTATCAAAGACTTGGGTTTTGCCAAGTACTTCCTTGGTGTTGAGTTAGCTAGAGGTGTTGATGGTACTTATCTCTCTCAACACAAGTATATCCAAGATCTCATTACTGACACAGGCCTTGATAGCTGCAGGCCCTCTTCTTTGCCTTTCCAACCTGGCCTTCATCTTACCTCAACATGAGGTGATCTTCTTCAAGAACCAGATAGATATAGGAGACTTGTTGGAAGGCTTTTGTACTTGAACTTCACTAGACCTGACATCACATACTCAGTCCAACAGTTGAGTCAATTTGTGAACCTTCCACAGACTTCTCATTGGGATGCTGCCCTTCAGGTTGTCCGCTATCTCAAAGGTTCTTTGGATCTCAAGTTGTTCTATTCTTCACAGGCACACTTTACTATCCACTGATACAGTGATGCGGATTGGGGTTCTTGCCTGGATACAAGACGATCCCTCACTGGTTATTGCGTGTACCTTGGTTCCTCTCTCATATCCTGGAAAACAAAGAAACAAAACACCGTTTCCCGTTCCTCTGCAGAAGCCGAATACCGGGCCTTAGCTACCACCTCTCTTGAGTTGCAATGGATTTCTTACCTAGCCACGGACTTCCTTTTGAAGCCTTGTCTCCCTATTCAACTTTGGTGCGACAGTAAAGCCGCAAAACACATTGCTGAAAACCCGGTTTTTCACGAACGTACCAAACACATTGATATTGATTGCCATATAGTCCGGGATCTCTATAAGAAGGGGTTAATCAGTTTACATCACATTTCTTCTTCTCTCCAACTAGCTAATGTGTTCACTAAGAGTCTCCATGGTCCTTCTTTCCTGAAATTTCGTTCCAAGATGCAGCTTCGTTCTTTTTGCCCGGCTTCATCTTGAGGAGGGGGTGTAGAAATATTCACCATCACACATGCACACTCAACATGCATGCATGCATGATTGATCATGCAGCAAGCGTATATTCATTCACCTATGCAGCAAGTTAGTTATAACTAACTTGCCAAGGCTCATGTGCAACGTCAACGTCGTCCAAAGTCGGTTACAGTTCCTTTTGATTCCCTTTGGTAGTTGTAACTGTTTTAGTTAGTTAGAGATATAGATGATTCTAGATGCTACACTCAAAACTTACTTGTGTATATAAAGGCCTTCACAGAGATGTAACAAATCATATCGATTGTTGAGTGAATAAGATGACTTCTCTCTGCTTTTCCATGTTCATACTGAATTCTAAATCAATCTTTAACAATTATAAATAAAAGATGAAATATTTTTTTACACACATGCGCGCATTTGATTATTTGAATGAATATTCACTAATATAATATATTATAAATAAAAGATGAAATATTTTTTTATACACATATCCTAATAAATTTCCATATTTTATAAGTGAGCCAGGTATTATGAACACAGATTAAAAATATCGGAATTTCGATTTGCACATGCATGCATCATATATGTACCAGCAGTGCACTGGCCCAATGAATCACAGGCACACAGTAACTCAAAATGTGGTCCATACTCCATATACACACATACCCACTCATACATACACATCTCCCAAAACCCTAGAAATTAAATAAAAAAAAACACATCAATGCACCAAAACTTTCTACATGCAGTAAGAAGAATCTGTGCCCAGTTATCGGCACTCTCCATGTCATCTTGTGTCACGTCTCTTCCAGCACCCCACCCTCTGACACTTCACAAGATCTCTTCTGTTTCTAGGTCTTGCCTCTCCATCCACTTTCACCCCCCTCCCCTCCGTAAATCCACATATTTTTACCACCGCATATTTTTCATCCATTCCTGGTGTAACCGCCCATGTTCATTCCCGCGGCAAACTTGGCGAGCTCGTTTTCTCCTTGCATGAATTGCCTGCCTCCCACTCCGAGAAAATCTCTGGTCAAACTGCTTTCGCCTTCTTTTTTGCTGCGGCTTTGATCCATTGGGACGGAATTAGTCATATCACCGAGAAAATGGGTACGGTTGTTGTTGGGCAGTTGTTGAGAATTGAAGGAGGAGGCCATGAGGCCGAAACTGGCGCCGAAAGCCGGAGAATTGGTGCTTCGTGTTGACCCCATTTGGGCTGCTTTCTGCAGTAAAGCGGTGGCGGACAGTGGTGCTGCACCATTGCTTGTTTCTTGATGACCATAGTACATTGAGCTTATGGCATCGGATAAATTTCCTGCAGCTTTGTTCTGATCTTCTTCTTCCTCTTTGAGTAGCCTGGAGGATGAAGTGAACCACTGATTTTGGGAGGGCATTTGGACCAATTCGGGGAGCTGGGATGCAAGAAAATTTGTACCATTGGAAGAGGCGAGGCTGGTCAGATGGGGACTTGCGTTGTCTAGCCACAGTGGAAGCCTAGGTTTTTGCAACTCAAGATTTGCCGAGAATTGGGGGCTTTGAAGACTAGTGTTCATCAATTCATTGTTTCTGAAGTTGAGATTTGCGGAGCTGGGAATTGGATTGAAGCGCGCACTTTCTTCTGCTAGCGCATCACAAAAAGCTCTGTGTGTAATAAAGCTATCCTTTCTGCACATCAAAATGCATTCACTTAATTTTCAATAATTAAAAATAATATATCACTAGAAGAAAATCAAGTATTAACAACTTATAACCTGTTCAGATAAAATTCTTTAACGACACGATCGATCCTGATTTTAATTAGGTAGATATTTAATTTGTTGTAATTAAATTAAAAAAGTGTCATTGTAGTAATTAATTAAGATTTGAATGTAGGTAGGTACCTGGAGAAGAGAGTGCCGCAGTCGCATTTATACTCCCGGGTGCCGCAAATCTTGGTGTGGGCTTTCCAATCAGATTGAACAGCATACTTCTTGGAACATTTGTCACACTTCCATTTCTTCTCGCCGTGTTTCCTGCTGAAATGTTTCTTGATGCCTGTCAAGTCGCCCAGCGCCCTGCCCGGGTCGTGGTGGACGCATGTGGTCTCCGGGCAGATGTACACCTTCTTCCTCACCTCCTTGTTGCTCCTTTGCTTTAGCTTCCACGGCAGATTGTGCCCTCTCCTGTGCAGCTGCAGGTTCTGGTCCCTCTGAAACCCCTTGTTGCAGATTTCGCACACGAACCTGTTCGTCGCCATCAGAGACTTGGGCGACAGCGCTATCACCTCCGCATCCGGATCTGCACAAACCGCTTAAATTAATTAATTTATGTGCATCACTTTATTACAAATTATATATATATATATATACACTGCTTGCCTGGTGTGCCTGGGAGGTTTCTTTTCCTCTTTGAGCTAGGGTTTGGGTTGGTGCTAGGGTTTGAGTTTGGATTCGGGTTTGGATCTTGGATGAATCCCCGGCCCTCATCGGACATCATTTTGGTGACTCTGCTAAAATTAATTTGGAAGGGGAAATTAATTAATATTGTGTGGCCGAGTTTTGAATATTAGCTGAAAATGGGGAAGAAATCTTTGGGGGAAGAAAAGGGGATTTACTACTACATCAGATCAGAGGAATGATGCTTTGATTTGTTTTGGTTGCATGCTTGTTTGAATGTTAGCACAAAATACAATAGGCCATGGAAACCATCTCTACCGGAGAATATTTTCTTTGCTTTTGTGTTGTGTTGTGTTGTGTATAAGTGTTTCTTCTCTTTCTCTCTCCTTATCTTACACGGCTGCTATACTGCTTCTTCTAAAGTCGGTCAGCCATACACTCATGCTGGACCCCCCCTTTCTCCATTTATAGGAGTATATTAATTCTTTGGAGACCTCACAATAATTAACTTAATTTGTAGTTTCGTATAAAATGATGATGCATACATTCTATGCCAAATTTATTTATGTGTATTTTATTTTATTATTGTACAGATACAAATAACTAATTTACGTCTGCAATAAATATAATATTGTTAAGTTGTGTTGTTAAGTATTGTTAAGTTGTGTAGAGGGAGGTTTTTATACGAGACGAAACTCCACTTTGATATTTCTCTTCAAAATATGACCGGATTGAGGCTGATCATATGTTTTCATGATTAAATAATGATATAATAAATGGGACGCAATTTCATATGAATTTCTTGTCTTTTATAAAATACAATAAAGTTGGAGAGATTTGAGTTACACATTTTAAATCCACAATCTAAATTTACTCCACTTGTTTTGGCTAAAACTTTCAAATTCCTAGCTATAATCCTTATTTCAAAATGGAGAAATTTCAAATACCAAACAAAACCATTTCATTCGAAATCAATGGATTTGAAATTTTTTTGTATTTCAAATGACTTCATCCAAATAAAATCTGAGTGTTTTATTAAAAAATGATAGTTGATATAACTGTAATAATATTCAGTGACACTATAAATTAAATTATTACTATATTTTTCAATAATATTTTTATTAATTATAACTGTAAAGATATATCATAACTAATAGCAACTAATGACAACACAACTAAAATTAGAATCTTGCAATACCAAATTTTGCAAAATAATCAGTATTATCCAAATAAAAATAAGTAAAATAAGTATTTCTTTTGAGTTTTGTGAGGATTATTGCCCCAATTTTAAGCTTCTTTAATTTCAAGCTAATAATAAACTTTTAATATTAATTAGGCCAAGGAGGGGGAGTTAGGACTTAGGAGGATGTAAAAATAGGGGAGAATCAAACATAGGTAGTCACAAAAAGGTTAGAGAAACGAAAGTTAAAAAGCTTTACAGCCATGGATTCGGTGAAAATCATTACGCCATTATTGTTTTTGGACCATTCTTCCCAGTCTGAAAAATCATTTTTAAAAAGTTTCACTTTTCTAGATTTTGTTGTTATTTTTTAGCAGTGGAATTATGAATATATAGTACTATTAGCAATATTATACGGTGCCGTCCCGTGAACTGGATTCAGTGGGAGAGTAGGTGGATGTTGATGGGACCCACTATACTGTCAGTTTTGGTAAAACCCCAAAAAATTAATTAATTTAGAAGAAAACAAATATTGTTATAAACATACATCGTGATGAGATATATCATATATCTGCTGCTGTGTTTTAAAACATGGGTACAGATAGGGGTGTGCAACGGCCGGTTCGGTCACCGAACCGAACCATATTAGTCAAACCGAACACCAAATCGAAATTTTTTTATAAACCAAAAACCGAACCATATTAAAAAAAACCGTTCGGTCCCAAACCGAAATATTTCGGTTCGGTTCGGTTCGGTTCGGTCCCAAACCGTACAAACCGAAATTTTTTACACTTTTTTTTTTTAAATCAGTTTAATTTTTTTTTGAATCAATACACATGTTTCATTTAATTATTTACAACATGTCAACATTTAAATACTAATTTAAGCAAAGATTAATCAATAACCCTACTACATAATCCAATAAAAATATTAACATAATAGTTTTCAAAAGCTAAGCAACAATTTGAAAAATATAATCAACACAAAACACCACTCCTCAAGTATTTTATGCAAAACACAAATCAACATAAGTCTTTTATGCGTGAATCTAAATTATCTAATATTAATATTATTATATTATATTAGAATATAAGCTATTAAATATTTATTTAGTGAATATTAATATACATAATATATTATTATTAAAAATATTTCGGTTCGGTTCGGTCTATATGGTTTTTAAATCCTAGAAACCGTAAACCGAACCGAAATAAAAAAAATTCAAATTACAAAACCGTAAACCGAACCATAAACCGAAAACCGAACCAAAATTTATATTTCGATTTGGCTTGGTCGATTTATTCGGTTTAGACCGTATTTTGCACACCCCTAGGTACAGATACTACTATACGGACACAAATAATAACAATAATAATCATTCTGTATGAGTAGTAAACAATTAAGACAAAAATACAAATACTTAATAGTTTTACCGTGAAACGGTTTATACACTAACATAAATCAACACTTAAATATTAATGTAATATGCCTAATTAATTATACCCCGTCTCACTATAAAATATTCTCACGAAAATCTACTCACCAACTAATTTAAAACATTGGAATGATTATAATTAGAGAAAATTTCACTTTTGGTCCCACCTGCCACGCACAAATCCGATTTTGGTCCCATTAAAAAGAATTTGGTCCCTATGCGTCAAAAATTACCAATTTTGGTCCCAACGTTAGTTAGCCGTTAGTCAACTGTTAGCAGTTTTGGTCCCAATATATGCAATGTCAGTTTTGGCGCGCATATTGGCGCCCAAATTCGGCTCAGGCTCGAAAATTGGATGGAATAAGCACTATATATGTAACTTCTTCACCCAAAAACACACAAACACCTCAATATCTTCATTTTCTCATTCAAAAACACATAAAAACACAACAACATGTCTTCATCTTCATCAATCATTCACAAAACTCAACGAACTCAACACAACCGAGTATGTTATTGTGTAAAGATCCTAGGACGTGCATATCGAAGAAAGAAAAAAACAAAGGTAGGATGTTTCTTACTTGTCCTGATTCCATAAGTGGTGATGGATGTGGTTATTTTATTTTTTTTGGTTGATGAATTGAAAATTGCGGAGCAAGGTACGTTTCCCGGTTTGATGAGGAGGATCGACTCACTAATGGTACAAAACCAAGATCTTGTAAATAAGGAAACCTAAAAAGAACTTGTACAGATCTTGGAGGCAGAAACTGCACAACAAGTTGAAATAATAGGTTCCTAGAAGCTCAAATTGCAAAGCTGCAGAAGAATAAAAAAGTTCTTCTCATGACACTAATGCTCTGCATAGCACCTATGATGTCCAAGTTCTTAGGTTTAATCTAGACATTAAACCTGTTCTAATGTCCTATTGGACATTTATGTAATATTATTATGTATCCAGCATTGTAATATATATATATATATATATATATATATATATATATATATATATATATATATATATATATATATATATATATATCAAGACAATGCAATTTTCAATCTTAATCTCTATATCACAACTAATACCAAGTTCTATGTAAATAATGAAACATCAAAACACCAAACACCAAATAGCGAAAACAGAGAATCAAACACCATATATAGAGAATCAACACCAATTATCCATGAAGGAAATAACAAAGTCTCCAACATTCAAACACAAATTACAAAAAATTGAGTCTTAAACACCAATTATCCAACATAACATTCAGCATAGTCTCAAACACCATAAATTAAAAGCAAAGTTTCAAACACCAAATACTCTCCTAATACCAAAAGAGTCTCAAACACTACTTTCACATGTCTTTCTTTTTCTTCCCTTTAGCCTTTTTCAAATTAGCAGCTTCTACTAAGCTAGACATTGTGACAGATTTCTTACCTCCTGAAATGACAACCCTCATTCCATCTTTGTTAGTTGTTGAACCACCACTGCCTCCTACATTCACATTACATCCAATGAATGTGTTTGGACTGAAAGTCATTGTGTTAGATGATGAAGTTACACTGCTTGTGGCTACACCAGTACATATAATTCCTGAGCCAATAAAATTGTGGGGATTAAATGCCCTTGGTGCTCCAGACTGGCCTATGACAGGTGCTTGGTCCACTTCATCACCAATTAATATTTTTTGAACCTGTGTTGCAAGTAGTTAAAAAAATGCAGGCACTTGTACTCTCTAAATTATATGACTAAGCATATAAATATTACCTTATGGCTTTCTTCAACATTATTAGATAGAGTTTTTGCAGATTTAGATGATGCGGCCCTTTTCCTCACCTAAACAACACCTCATGAGATAAGTAACTGAACTAACACTCAAACCAATAGTATATTCAAATAATAATATATATATATATATATATATATATATACCATTAACCTCCTCCCTTCCCTAGTGGTTGGCCTGATAACTCTTGCATCATCATCCCTATTCTCATTTTGTACTGGCATCATGTTCTATCATGACACATAAATAAGATTAAATATGAGTTCAATGAAATAATTAAAGACCCAAAATAACACAAATACTTACAATATCTTGGCTGGCTTCTTGGGTCTCAACTGGGGGAATGACTTGTGTTTGAGAATCTCTTCAGGTGGTTCACCAGTTAGGATATTTGTGCCTTCACTAGCTGTCATACTTGTGCCTGCACTACCTTCATCATCTGCCACCAAATCTTCTGCAAGCTTCTTCCATTCACAATTATTTTGAGTATGCCCTTTTGCTTTACAAAACTTGCAATTCTTCTGTATTTTCTGTCTTGGCATTACCTCCACACATCTATTCTTATTTCCACTCCCACCTTCATCCGCTCCCATCCTTCTTTTCATTGTAGGCCTGCCACTCTTTTCCCTATTTTCTATACCAAGATCCATACACTTCTCAATGTCAAATATACCTTCCACCTCTTCCAGTTTTCCCTCTTTGTTCAACCCCATAATAACTTTTATCCCCAAGATACCCTAGGTGCTCACATAGACTATCCAAATAGCTAATAGATGCTCTTGTTCTAGGTATAAAATCAAAAGCACTCAATGTACCTCCACTATACTTAAGATCTCCATTCTCATCTTCAGTAATTGTTCCCCCATGTTGCAATTTCAGTATGAAATACTGTGTACATCCAGTAGGAGCTACAAATAATAGAGATCATTCATCAATCAAAGGAACTAGAAAATGAAGTATAGAAATTCCCAAAATGAAGCAGAAATCGAGCAATTCATTCATACATTTGAGCAAATACAAGTTACCCACTTCTAAAATTGACCAAATACTTCTAATTACGCGAACTAAATATTGAATTGGAATAGGGACTTACGATATCTAGGTGTCGGCCATTCCACAAAATGTTTGGGGCGCAACATTTACACCGTACTTCAGTTGGACTTGATCGTGAGCTTCAAAAATGGGGGGAAATCGCCGTGAATTGGTCGAAAATGAGGAAAAACTGCCGAAAATTTTGCTAGGGTTTTGTGTTGGAATTTTTGGGGGAAATGGGGGAAATCGTCGACTAAAAGCCAAGAAGGTAGCCAAAAACTAACTAACGGCTACGTGATTGGCACATGGTCTCTGCCATTAGATTTTAACGTGCCTGTGACTAAATGTGCCAAATCGGGAATTAATGGGATCAAAATTGGTAATTTCTGATGCATAGAGACCAAATTCTTTTTAATGGGACCAAAATCGGATTTGTGCGTGGCAGGTGGGACTAAAAGTAAAATTTTCTCGTTGTAATTAAGACTTTATCTTGAACTTTCCTGCACCGAAAGATAATAGTTTTAATTATATGAGTTAATTAAAATATTTTTGGTTCTATAAATTTCACAATTTTTAACAATGAGATACTATTATATATACATTTTATGAACATTTGTATACCACTATTAAATAAAATTATTTCTTATAAGCAACTAATTCTTAAAATATTAAGGGGGTGTTTGGTTAAAATGTTTTTTTAAGGAATGATAGTTGGTATTTGGTTGTAGAGCTGTTATTCGAGCCGAGTGAGCCAGAGTACGTACTTGATGCTCGAGCTCAGCTCGATAACTTCAACGAGCTAAAAATAGAGCTAGGCTCGGTTCGCTAACAAGCCTAACGAGTCTAATGAAATTATAAGAAAATATATCTAACTATCGAGCTTAACGAGCTCGAGCCGGCTCGTTAATAAACGAGTATCTCTCAAGCTCGAGTCCGACTTGTTTAATAATATAAACGAGCAGAGCTCAAGCCTTAACAACCCAAGCTCATGAGCAGCTCGTTTTGTTTAATAACTCTACTTGGTTGGAAGGTTAGAAGGAAGGAATGAAAAATGAATGAAAATGGTGTGTTTGGTATAAGTGAATGGAATAAAAAATTACAGATTTCATTACTCACTTTGTGAGAATCTTCAATCCTCACCAATTTGGGAGAAATGAATCAAATTCATACTCATTTTCATTCCCCACAATATACCAAGCATCCCCTAATATTAGTTTTTATACGTAATAATATTAGTGATATACGGTACACATGGTGCACATAATACTTTGTCTTTTCACAAATCGTCCATGATAGTTAAACAATTCAATTAAGTCCAATAATTTTATACATTGCTTATTTTACGTCCATTTTTTCAAAACAGAGTCTTTTTTGTTATTTTTTGTCCCATTACTTTCATCTGTTCGCAAATCATCTCAAGGCATGTGTTTGACAAAAAAAAAATAACTTTCATCTGGTTGACAAATTTTTTAAACATAAATTGAGTAATTTTACGGTATGAATTACTTAACTACATTTTGAGGACGATCTGGAAAAAAAATTGTGAAAGTTACGGGAGCAAAATATTTTTAAGTCGTCTTATATGATTACGTATACATACGTGCTTCGAGACTTATTGAATTTAATTACACTAGATTTTTTCCCGTGCAATGCACGGGCCTATTGTAAATATTATGTTGGACATGTTTCTTACACTTATCATTTTTCCGTGCATGTTGCATATTTTCTCTTGGACAAATTTATCACTCTCTTAATTTTTAAACTAGTTTAGGATTGCATGATTTTTTTTCAAGATTGAGTTATATTAGAATTAGAAAAGAAAATATTTTGCAAACCACATCACAACCCCCAAAAAAGAGCAACCCCAAAAATAAGGTTTTAAATTTCACCCTTTTTTTTAACTCCAAAAGTGAGATGAAATTATGGAGTTGACAACAATCAAGTAAATCTGAAAAGGCTAAATACATGTAGAATTCAACAACCACCATTTTTTACCTTTGTAAACTGTGAAGTAAATATGATCACTTTCTTTTTAACATAAGTTCCGCTGCAATCAAATGACATCATCTTTTCTTTTTATGGCTTGTCCTCACGTGTCTACTTTAATTTAAATCTCGTTGCACCATTGCGAATACAAACATCAAGATCAAAGTGATTCTTATCGTGTAGTATTTGCAAAGCAATGGATCCAAATATTAATGTACATAAGAGAGGATTGAATTAAGAGAATTTCTAATATGTTTATTCTATCAACATCTCATTATTATGACATCTAAAAGTATATTTATTCCCTATTCTCTTTGTAATGCTGTCGTGAACACAGAGATGGAGGAGGGCTGCGAAAATATTTTGAAGAAGAAAGAGGAAGCATCTATTGTTATTTTGTCTGGAAAGGAAAGTGGAACTGCTGGCATTAATCTAATGGATGAAGAAAAGATGATCTAATGGTTATGAGGAGCACACGTGTTGGCCTATCAGAGAATTGAAGTTTATTTCATTATTTTCCCTTTCAGTTTAGTAATTTCAATTTAGTACTTTAATTCCCTAAAATTACCATTGTAATCCTTGGTCCCCACCAACCTGTTATTTGGTGGTACCATTTGCCCGTTGGAGGAAAAATATGCAGAAAATATTCCCCCAATCTTCTCTCTCTATTCTTTCTCTCTCTCAATTTCATCTTATCTTCTTCCCCAATATTCTGTTACAATTATTTACATCATTCCATATAATTTCCTTGCAATTTATTTACAATCCAGAAAATTACACCACAAAAATATGTTTAATTCCTAGTTGTAAACAAGATCACAACATTTGGTATCCAGAGACAGGCGTTTCTTGATTCCTTCATATGGCGGAGGGCACCAGATTTAAAGATCTGCAAGATTTCCACAAGAAGTTAGAGCAATTTGTTCAAGGTGAAGCATTCAAATGGCAAGCTGCGACTGATAACTTTCGGGATAGGTTTCAAATCCTTACCTCTTTTTTTTTTAACGTAATTGATGAACAAAAAGCTAATTTTTCTGGTAAGTTGGATCACATCACCACAACTTTAGCAGCTTTACAGTTACAATTACTGAATATGGAAAAGGGTAAGGGTCAGGTTGACATGCCATCTTTATTAGGAGACCCCCCCTGTGGGCTCATCTACCTCTTTTCCTTTTCCCCAACCTGACACAACACCCAGAAACAAACACCTCATTGATCCTAATCCTGTTTCTATTCATAACCATATTCCAAAAGTGGAGTTCCCTAAGTTTGATGGGTCAAATCCTAGGGGTTGGATCCTTAAATGCAACACTTATTTTCAGTTTATTCCTACCTTGTCAGATTCTCAAAAAATCAATTTAGCTTCTATTCATTTTGAGGGTAAAGCTGCACTTTGGTTTCAAAATTTCACTCTCAAATGCACTAATTTAACATGGGGTCAATTTCTGGAGGTTATTTCAATCAGATTTGAGGAGATAAGGGAGACTTCTATCATTTCTGAGTTTAATAAGTTAAAGCAAACTGGTTCTTACTCTGATTATGTTGATAAATTTGAGGAGTTGAAGGCATGCTTACTGTTGAAACATGGTGATACTTTTTCTGAGGCCTATTTTGTTGCAAGTTTCATCAGTGGGTTGAGTGTTGAGTTACAATCTTTTCTCAACATGTTTGAACCTACCTCACTTCAACAAGCTATAACTCTTGGGAAGAGACAGGAACACACAATAGATGCTCTTGCAAAATGTTTTAAGCCTTTTTCAAAGAGTTTTTATCCTAACACCACCTCTTCCTCAACCTCTCCCCAATGGAAGAAGCCTGATTCTTCTTCTCATGTTTCCACCAACTCTACACACCCTAAAACACCTCTCAAACTTCTCACACCTACTGAGATGGCTGCTAGAAAAGAAAATGGGCTTTGTTATAATTGTGATGAGCAATTTGTGAAGGGTCATAAATGTAAACAGAGGATCACTTTTATGATTATAGCTGATGAAGACATTTCTGATATGTCAGAGAATGCTCCTTTAGCCCCTATTTTAGATGGTTTCACTGATTTTCCTTCTATGTAAGAGGTGAAAATGACTCTCAATGCCATCACTGGTGAGATTGGGGTGACAACTATGAGGATTATTGGTCATTTCTCTTATCATACATTGAATATTTTGATTGACACATGCAGTACGATCAGCTTTATCCAGGCTTCTACAGCAACAAAGTTGGGGTGTACACTTTCTCCTACTAAACCTATTTTGGTGAAAGTGGCTAATGGTCAAAAGATGGTTAGTTCTCAACAAGTGGATTCTTTTTGCTGGACTATGCAGCAACATACATTTTCTCACACTCTTAGATTGCTAGAAACTGAGAGTTGTGATCTCATTTTAGGTGGAGATTAGTTGAAAGCCTGTATTCCAATTGAATTGGATTACAAGAATATGACAATTACTGTATCTTTGTTGGGTCAGAGAGTCAAGCTACAGGCCTTAACATCTACTGCTGAGTGCAAGCTTATCTCAGAATTAACATTCTACCTTATGTTACATGAAGATTTTTCAGCTATTGAGGAGGTCTACATGGTTTCTATACACCTTTTACCTACATAAGAAGATCCTGCACTTCAGGGTTTACTTACTTCCTATCAGGATGTGTTTGAAGAACCTGTGGGCTTACCACCTTCCCGGGGGGTGGAACATCAAATTGTGTTGAAGCAAGGTAGTGTGCCTAAGCAACAATTTCCATATAGAACTTCTCATTCACACAAGGAAGTGATTGAGAAGATTGTGAAGGAGCTCTTACAAGTTGGTACTATTCAACCAAGTAGAAGTCCATTTGCTGCTCCTGTGATTTTGGTGAAAAAGAAGGATTCTAGTTGGAGAATGTGTGTTGATTATAGGTATTTGAATGACCTTACTATCAAACACAACTACCCAATTCCTATCATTGAGGAACTTTTGGATGAACTACAGGGAGCTAAGTATTTTTCTAAAATTGATCTCAGATCTGGTTATTTTCAGATTCTGATGAACCCCGACCATAGGCATTTGACTGCCTTTAGAACTCATAATGGACATTATGAGTTTTTAGTCATGCCATTTGGACTTTGCAATGAACCAGCCACTTTCCAGTCTTTGATGAATCAAATTTTTAGGGAATTTCTTCAGAAATTTGTATTGGTCTTCTTTGATGATATCGTCATTTACAACCCTACTTGGGATTCGCATCTTACGTACTTGGATTCTATCTTGAATATTTTAAGAGATAATCAATTATATTCAAAGATGAGCAAGTGCCACTTTGGCCAAACTAAGGTGGAACACCTTGGCCACATTATCTCTAATGAGGGGGTTGCTACTGATCCAGAGAAAATAGCTTGCATGCTTAATTGGCCAACTCCAAAGACCCTTAAACAATTCAGGGGATTTCTGGGATTGACTGGTTATTACAGGAAATTTATAAGGGGTTATGGTCTTCTCAGCAGATCTTTAACCAATCTTTTGAAGAAAGATGGCTTTAATTGGACTATTGAAGCTGATAGAGCTTTCCATGATTTGAAATCAGCTATGAGTTCTGCTCTTGTTCTAGTTTTGCCTGATTTTACCAAGCCTTTTGTGCTAGAAACAGATGCCAGTGGAACTGGAATTGGGGCTGTCCTAATGCAAGAGGGGGGACCTTTAGCTTTTATGAGTAAGGTTTTGTGCCCAAGGAATCAGGCCCTTTCCATCTATGAAAGGGAGTTTCTAGCTGTTATCATGGTTGTTCAGGAGTGGATTCACTATTTGCAAGGCACCAGGTTCATTATAAGAACTGATCAACAGTCCTTAAGATATATGTTGGATCAAAAAATCATGACACCATTACAGCAGAAGTGGATTACTAAGCTGCTGGGATTGGATTATGATATTCAGTATAAAAAGGGGCCTGAAAACAATATGGCTGATGTTTTATCTAGGAGGCTGGACTCAGAGGTACTTTGTTCTCATCTCACTACTGTTATTCCTAAATGGATTAACCAAGTTTTACTTAGTTACAAAAATGATGAGTTCATAAGTAAAATTCTTGCTGCAAAGGCTATTGATCCTGATAGTTATTCAAAATTTCAAGTTATTCAAGGGTTAGTCAGGTACAATGGCAGGGTTGTTATTGGTTCTAACCTTGATTTTAGGAGGCTGGTGTTTTCTGAAATGCATCAGTCAACTTATGGTGGCCATTCTGGAATACTAGGCACCTACATGAGGGTGAAGAGGGTGTTTTACTGGCCAAAGATGAAACCTGACATAATTCAATGGATTCAAGGGTGTGATGTTTGTGCAAGGGCCAAACCTGATCAAGGTCCTTATCCGGGTTTACTACAACATTTGTCTATTCCATCTCAGGCTTGGACTCACATTACTATGGATTTTGTGGAGGGCTTGCCTAAATCTTGGGGAAAAATGTCATCTTAGTGATTGTGGACAAATTCACTAAGTATGCTCATTTTATTGCTTTTTCTCATCCTTTTACTGCTCAGTCTGTGGCTAAATCATTTTTAGATGTGATTTACAAGCTTCATGGATTACCTATTAGTATTCTTACTGATAGGGATAAGATATTCACTAGTTTATTTTGGAAGGAGCTCTTTCATTTGATGGGAACTCAGTTGGCCCTAAGCTCTGCCTACCATCCCCAATCAGGTGGGCAGACTGAGAGACTCAACCAGTGTTTGGAACATTACCTCAGATGTATGGTTCAGGATGCTCCAAAGCAGTGGTTAAAATGGTTGCCACTTGCTGAGTTTTGGTATAACACCAATTACCATACAAGTTTGAAGGTAACTCCCTTTCAAGCCTTGTATGGCTACCCACCACCTTCACTATCTTTGGGTTCCTACTTGGATTCAACCCAAACGGACGCTACAGATTGGGTTAAATAGAGGCAGGAGTTTACTGAGTTAATCAAGGAAAATCTTTCTAAGGCTCAAGCTAGAATAAAGTTTTTTGCAGATAAACATAGGCAAGAAAGAATATTTTCTGAAGTAGATTTTGTCTACCTAAAGCTGCAACCTTTTAGGCAAAATTCACTATTCCTCAGAAAGAATCTCAAGCTATCCTCAAAGTATTTTGGTCCTTACAAGATACTAGAGAGGATTGGAGCGGTTGCCTACAAGCTCGATCCGTTTTCCACGTCTCGCAACTGAAAAACATATAGGGAATAAATTCATACCTTCTACAGATCTACCTCCGGTGGATCCTGACGGTCTTTTCCAAATAATTCTCGTTCACTTCATTTCGGTTCTGATTGACGATCCTACATCACCAATCGTGAATAAAGTTAGTGTGATTTGGGGTTTTCCTAACTGGAACATTAAATCACTGGAAGATACCGTCTTCTTAAAAAAGAAATTTCCCTTGATTTATCCTTGGGGACAAGGATCTCTCAACCCCGGGAGTATTGTCGTGAACACAGAGATGGAGGAGGGCTGCAAAAATATTTTGAAGAAGAAAGAGGAAGCATCTTTTGTTATTTTGTCTGGAAAGGAAAGTGGAACTACTGGCATTAATCTAATGGATGAAGAAAATATGATCTAATGGTTATGAGGAGCACACGTTTTGGCCTATCAGAGAATTAAATTTTATTTCATTATTTTCCCTTTCAGTTTAGTAATTTCAATTTAGTACTTTAATTCCCTAAAATTACCATTGTAATCCTTGGTCCCCACCAACCTGTTATTTGGTGGTACCATTTGCCCGTTGGAGGAAAAATATGCAGAAAATA
Source organism: Ballota nigra (assembly GCA_947034835.1). Lineage (NCBI taxonomy): Eukaryota > Viridiplantae > Streptophyta > Magnoliopsida > Lamiales > Lamiaceae > Ballota > Ballota nigra. The sequence goes on along the minus strand of OX344724.1, from coordinate 73,812,637 downwards.
TTCCCCAATCTTCTCTCTCTATTCTTTCTCTCTCTCAATTTCATCTTATCTTCTTCCCCAATATTCTGTTACAATTATTTACATCATTCCATATAATTTCCTTGCAATTTATTTACAATCCAGAAAATTACACCACAAAAATATGTTTAATTTCTAGTTGTAAACAAGATCACAACAAATGCATCTCTAATTTTTTTTTAAAATATGACTCTTGTTTTCCATATTAGGTGATGATGCATTAAGAATTGAAATATAACTGATTTTTCCATAGGTAAAAGAATAGTGATCTATTTGCAGTAATTGATATCAACGTAGATCATAAAATACAAATACAAATTTAAGCATTATAAGAGCATTTTAGGATTAACCAATTAATCATTAAATGTAAAGTTCAACCAATTCAACTTCATATCCTAACTTTGGGTTCACTCACAATTTTATCACAAGACAATTCCACATTTTTTTTATGATAATATCATTTCTCCACTTCCAGAGTAACCAAATAACACCCTCTCAACTGTAAAATGTCGTGTCAAATCTTTATTTTCTTTTCTGAATTTTGTTTTAACATAGCAAAGAAAAAAGAGCATACAAAATATATTATTTAGTGCATTTATGCTTTAAACACTTCAATAGCAATAATAAGGTCCCGTAAAACAAATCTTAATAGAGAATTTCAAGTCTTGAAAACAAACAAAATAGAAATGGCATTAGTCACATCCATGGAAAAATATCTCTTAAAAATAGTAACTGAGATCATGATTTAATGATTGATATTACCTTAAAAATCGAGCACATAAAGCCTAGAACTTTAAAGAGAATACATCACAAAAGCAGATATCTTACAAATGACATTTAGCAAGCAACTATTTATTAAAAATAATGCAATCTTATAATTGCATTGAATATTTATACTACAAGGAAGTGGGAATAGACACATGTAAAGCTATTTTTACATTTACCTTATCATTTCTTCATCATCATCCACTTCAAAGTACTATTTAGGCTCCTAGAAAAAAAAAGACATTGGTGAAATATGGAAGAGGGTTGGGACAAATCCTCCTCAAGTTTAGCAGTTGTCTGTTATAAAAGAAAAGATAGATAGTATATCAATTTTAAGAAATGCATCTCGTTGGAACACGGTCTTTAAAATATGAAATTCAAAATCAAAAGGCTTGAGGAAGAATGTACCTCGTCATGAATCTCATATACATAGGCGGCCCTAGGGTGGCGCACCCGGTGCCGTTGCACAGGGCCCCACCCCGGCCAGGGCCCCCGATCATATATATATATGATCAAAAATATAAATATATATTGCATTTTATTTTGTTAGTTGGTGATTTAAGTATGCACAATTCTTTTACTTTTTTAGGGTCTCGAGTTCGAATATCTAAGTAGTCTACTGAATTATTTTTATAATTTCTTGATCAATGTTTTGCAAATTTCACCTGCTCCAATTAAGCCTTACTGTCTTCTTTTTAAAATTTGGTAAAAACTTGCGTAAGACCTTCTCGTTGCATGATACAATACAAATTAACTCTCAACCCTATCAAAGTGTTAATACGTCATGTGCAATTTATACTTCATCCTGTTATTTAATGACATGAGGCTGAATCACACAAGACATATTCTTAAAATTTTACAAAGTGCTTTAAGTTTTTTTAAATAAAAATGTATATGTAATTTATTTCATTTTTCTATGTGCGGAACCATTTTTTAATTGTTTAAGTCTGAAAATATATAGTTCTACTATAACATGACATATTTTGTTATTGTACATATTTTATTTTTCTTTATGGTAAATTGATCTTTTTTTCATAATTAGTTTTTCCTTAATTATTCATACAATTTTAATATATAATTATATGTTAAAAATTTATTTTATTAGGTAGTTTACTCAATTTTCTCTTAATATAGAAATATCTTTTTTATTGTTTGAGTTATACTATAATATACCATATTTTATTTTTATACATCTCATTTATTTGATTAATAACTAATGAAATTATTTTTATATTAATAATTTCATTATTTCTTATTTCTTGTACCAATATGAAGTGCCTAATTTTTTTTTAACAGGGCACCTAAAATATTGGACCAACTCTGCTCATATATATCATATTTATGTTCTGTCCTGGTAAACCAAGAAAATAGTTGCATTTTATCAAAATGAAGTAAGAACGCCCCATGAGACACACATCAGATTTGAGATCGAATTGATCAACACAGGTGTGTAAACTTACATGCTGCATGAAGTTTTCTAAATTCTCCAAGAAAAAATTTTGAGGCGACAGATGATTAAAAGTTTTCATCCCCTCGTAAACTAAATATTTCGAAACAATAGCAAAAAAGGAAAAATTATGCACTTAAAAGCTAATCATTATTCCATTACTTTCCACCATATATATATATATATATATATTCTGATTTTTAATGCCTAGAATATGCTTTGTAGGTCTCAAATAATGAAGCAACTCAGGTGTCTTGATTAAAGCAGAAACTACAATTGAAAGGTTTTGAAGAGAATATCACAAGTTATATTTCAAATAGTTCTAGAATGAAGAACTAATGTCTTCAATTTATAGAACATCTAGTAGATTAAAACTCTGATTGTAGTTTAGTGAATGAAGAGAACTAACCTTGTTACGAACTCAGTTGGGAAGCAGCAACAGCGTGCACATGTGTGTTTGATGTGTGAGACAACAGGTGGAAAAATCTGACAGCACATGGGTTATCTTCCCCTACAGTTAATGTAAACAAATCATATAAAGTTCTAACACTCTATTTTTTTATGACAGCAGACACATATGGTTATAGAGGAGAATAGATCGCGAATTAAAACCTTACATCAACTGTAAATTAGTTCAATAAACTAGTCATACCTTTGTTAAATTCAAGATAAAGGCGGAAGAATAAGCCACATAAGAGAAAGTAAGAGATCATTAAAAGGAATTGACAACATTCAGACGAAGATAATTCTTCGGTCAACAAATGTGGTGAACAACTTCAACAATCCCTTCTCTTATTCCTTTTTACCTGCAAGCTCAAAATCTCAATGCAAAATATGTTATTAATTAATTCGGAATTTAAAAAGAACACTAACTATCTAATTTTCGAGCGACAGTTTAATTTGCAATCTTTGGAGATACTCGAGCGGCTGTTTAATCTGGAAAAAAAAACCATACAAGAATTTTATCAAACACCTTAAGTGCAATGTGCATATCTCTAGTTTGCTTCTTAACTCCGTCGGCTTTGCCGTGGCCCACTTCCTCTACAGTTTTCCTCCACCATCCTTCACCTTCTCATTACACTTCGTGAAAACCATCTTACTATATCAAGATTTTTCCCCGAATTCATAATTTTTTATTGAAATCATTCACCATATGCTGCAACACTCTCGACTTTTGGAATTTTAGAGAGATATAGAGGGCTAGGTACGGAAGTAAGAGTGCATGCCGAGTGAGTGAAAGTGAATGCAGAAGAGCAATTTCTGTAGGTATGTAACGTATGTTCTAGACTCCTGGAGTCCTGAATTTCAAACGTGTATCGTATTTAACAACTAGATTATAACACGTGGCAAGAAATAGAGTATGTCACTTGGCAAAAGAAGGAGAGTGCATTTCTGCTTTTATAATATAAGATTCTACTAGTATATAACCCGCGTACAACGCGGGATTGAGAATAATAATTTAATTCTGTATGTAGATAGAAAATGGATTAAGAATTCTAACAAACAAAAAATAAAAACATACAAAGGTGAGATATTCCATCTTTCTCATTGAAAACATAACAAATGTTATTGTTATTACATGTTTATAAGTTGCGAAAAAATGAAAATTAAACTATAGTGATGATTGTAGCCTCTGTAATTGCTAATCATAAGAGATTTTGTTCATCATCGAATACAGTCAGACACCAGACACCATGTAGTCATTAACAGAGGAAAGCTAGTAGGAACAAAATAAGTGTGTTAGTAAAACAAAGATTTTAAAAAATGATTAATTTAGTGATTGTGAAAGAAAAAAAATTGATTAATGGTGAAAGTAACGATTGTTCGTAAAATTTGTATAAAATAGATATTGAGTGTTTATATAAAAAAATTGAATAAATAAAATTATTAATGAGAAGCTATAAATAGATAGAAGTAATACCCTTTTCAATTTTTAGATTATAGATTTAGCTGATTATAAATAGAATCATTAAATTTGCAAACATTTTTTTATGAATTGCTACACACAATTCCAAGAGATTATAATAAAATTTTTTTTAAACACGCTCTAATTCATTAGCATTCACTTATATTTTTTTTTAAACACATTCTATTTCATTAGCGTTCACTTATATATATTTTTTTTAAACACGCTCTAATTCATTAGCATACCCTAAAAAGCACGGTCTAAGTTCATTGGCATGCCCTTTACTACTGCAAGCATGATCAACACCTCCAATATCTTTTAAAACATGACTGAACAAATACCAAAAATTTGAAGAAATCATTTTAGCAAATCACTTTATTTCAATCCCACAAAATTTCTTCAGTTAAAAGGATAAGTATAACACGCAGTGTACGATGAAATGAATGTTGATATACTAATTGTAAAAGATGATGATAATAATAATAATAATAATAATAAGTTGAGACAAAATCTTCAAATAAATTTACAATTAATGATAGTGTTCAAGCAAATGTTGTATTCAACCAAAACTATCATACATCAATGAGAACTCACTCCTCTCACTCCTGCAAGGCAAATAGAACAATTTTTAAGAATTCTTAATTGAGAAAAAAGAATGTGTTAGAAAAATAATATAAGAAAAATAATTTTTCTTTGAAATTTCTTTAAATAAGATATAATTATTTTATAGTATCATAGTTTACCTATGTCCACGTTCTAGATGTGGCTTCTACACAAAACCACTTTATCACTAAAAAATAGTGCACCCATTGCTTCTCCCCAAAATATAAAAAAATGTTTAGTTTATAATTATTTTTTAAAAAAAAAACTCCGAGAAGAAACCTCCCATATATATATTCAACCGGAAAGTGATACATAACAATTGTAGATGTACTGAGAGCATAAACAAAGAGTAGTAATAAAACCATAATAATATTTTAAAATGTGCTACATACCCTAATTAAGAGCAGAATATTTGATTACCTCTTATATAATTAATATTTGTGTACTCTTTAAAAAACAGGGAATAATATATCCATCCCCGTCCACAGAACAAAAAGGTTCCCCATTCCCGTTTCGGTTCTCGATTGCTTCGGGAATTCCCGAATGGGGTGGATTCCTATGGGATTTTTCGACCCGCTATCAAACCTAATCGAAAAGAAAAAAATTAGTGTAGATCATAGCAATATTTATGTGTACCTAGAATTTAGAAGAAATATGTTAAATCTGAAAATCTAAACAAATCGTGAAAATATGTAATTTAAAAATATAGATGTAAAAGATTTTTTTGTAGAATAAAATAGTAACTATTAGAATAAAAACCTTGGATATTAAGAATTTAGGATTGTCATGTTAACAAAGAGAGTAACCCAGAGATTTTGAAGAAAACCCTCCACACTTTACCTGTCAAAAGAGAGAGAATTATGTCAAAAATTTGAAATAAATCGTGAAGGGAGATGAAAGACGGAAAACTTATGTTATCAATTATATCCCATAAAATAAGGTAGATGAATAATTGAGATTTAATAAATAGAAAGAATTTTAATAAGGTTAAATCTAATATGAGTCGAATGCGAGAATTTTCAAATGGAGTGTGTTGAAAAATGGTGGAAAACTTAGAGTTATATGATATAAAGATAAAGTTACACAAAATTACTAACCAATACATCAGTACATAAGATTCGAAAAGCATACCCGAGGATAGATCAAGATGGCACTGAAAACGCAATCACTCGGGCCAAATGTTGTTCCGGTTGGATGTTCGGTAGAATCTGTATTGAAGATGACTTATGCCAGGTAAGAACGAAAATCAGATCCACGGTTGTATTGAAGAAAACAATTATAGAAGATAATCACTAAAAATCAGACGCTAAAATAGAATTAATAAAATACAAATACAAACCACAGATAACAACTAAAAAATAACACTGTAAGACGAAAAAAAAGAAGAAAATATCGGTGGGAGAGGTGATTGTTGAAAGAGAAGCGGAAGTTTCAAAAATAGGCGTAGTGGAGAAAGAACAAAAGCATGATAGAGAAAATATATGAGATAAAAAAAATAACTGATTCAATAAAAAAACCGTCAAGATAAATTAAATTGAAAACTGATTTGTAGAAAATTAGAAATGCGAGATTTCAAAATAATGGCATATTAGAGATGCCACGTAAGATTAGCGAGAACTCATAAATAGTAGGTATAAAGATATATAAGGGTACTAGATGAAGTCCCGCGTATTACGCAGAATTTACGTTAATTTTAATTTTACAACAATGTGTGTCCTTTTAATTTTGTCAGGTTTAAAAAAAATATAAATAAAGTAGATAAAATAAGTCTATTTTAGAGTATTGTGTCGTGTGGTCCATTTATAAAGCATTTTTTATATTATCCATTTGATATCTCCATGTAACATTAAAAGACAATAATTATAAAATAAATAAATAAATAAATATATATATATATACACACTTAGCTTTTGAACTTCGCTTATCATGCATTAAAAAAAATATATTAATAAATTTTATATTAAAAATTAATATTTATTTTATTCGATTAATTCAATTTCATTATAGTTATGTCTATTTTTTCATAAAATTATTCAATTTCAAATAATTCAATTTATTTTATTAAAAGATTTATTATTTTAATTAAATGAATTTAAATTTATGGTCCTTAATTGATTATTGTCCAAATTAAATTTGTGTATAACTTAGGATAATTAAAAAAAAGTAGAAAATACATTTAGAATGGAGGACCATGATCAGTTCTTAGGCAAAGTCAATTAATACTTAAGCATAGAAAATATAAAGATACAATCATTTAATTAATTGTAATACAAATTTAACTTACCCAAAATAATACATTAACAATTAATCAATTACAATTAAAATAAGGCCCCGGCTAAATAAACCCCCGATTCTCCTATACATACCCCAATTTTTTTTTTCCAAAAATAGTTTTAAGTTAAAAGTCAAGATTACCCATCTATAAATATTCTTTTAATTATTAATTGAAATTTATTTAGTTTTTCACTCATTTTCTCATTCTCAACATCACAAAATTAACATTTTGAAATTCCTAAAAATCAAGTTTCTGAATTATTTTCATTAAAACCCCTAAAAATCAAATCATTGGATTGTTTTAATTCAAATTAACACAAGACAAGTAAAATTTATAGTGTCTAAAACGACACAAAATATCACATTGATGTAATTTTTTTTTTACGCTGAATGACAAGTTAATTTGTATCCGTAGTGCATCATTATTATTTTGTGTGAGATTCTGTTCGCATTTTTTTCGGTAGCACCAGTGAGTAAAATTGATAGACGTTAACTTATAGTTTTCTTTGTAAAGACAAAAAAATAGTTTACTTGGAACAAAATTTAAACACGTTTTGTTAGCCTATGTTGTGTGTGTTTTTTTTTTTTTTTTCCGCGGATTTTTTTTCTTGCAAATGCTTTTTTTTTTCTTCATCTTTTTTTAGAGATTAAGAAGACCAACTTATATTTTTTATTGTGTTTGAATAATTTTGGAGGTCAAATTTGTTGTTCTTCCTTTAAAATCTGGGAACTCTTCACTTTTGTTTTGATCGTGTATATGTTTAAGTGAATAAAATTGTGAGTTTATAATTATTTACTTTTTCTTTTTTGTGCTTTAATTTAGGTTAATTTTTTAAAAAGGGCATAGTTGTCTAAACATGGGGTATGTTTAGTAATCTTTTAAAATAATCATATTTTTAATGGAGTTTATATAGTAATTGGGATATGTATAGTAGAATCTGGGGTTTGTTTAGCCGCAGCCTTTAAATAAATTTGTAATTAAAAAAATACCAAATATAACTCGAACTCATATAAATCAAAATTTTAAAATAGAAGCTTTAGAAAATTGGAGGGGGGGGGGGGGGGGGGGGGATGATTTAAAAATACACATGTTCATATCCTACATCACACATTTTCATTAAAAACACATAAATTTTGAGATATCAAAAGTGAAATTCTCTCTAATTTTAGACAATATAATTTTTTTATTTAAAAAATACACATGTTCATATCCTACATCACACATTTTCATTAAAAACACATAAATTTTGAGATATCAAAAGTGAAATTCTCTCTAATTTTAGACAATATAATTTTTTTTATTGATCGTTGAATTATTATTTCTTGATTGAAGAAAATAATGTGATTTTTTTTTTAAAATAATAATAAATTACTTGACTTATTATACATATTATTTAGTTTATACTTATTTTTTTTTAAAGAGATTTTGAAATTCTAACAACATTTTAATAAATAAAACTATTTTAACAAAGAAAACAATATATTCTCCACCCACTTTAGTTTGAGATTAACGGCTAGATTGATATGATTAAATAAAATGAACTCATGAATGAAATAAAGATGGAAAATGAATGACTTAAGAATAACAAATATCATGGTATTGATTGAAAATAATTAACTTATGAAAAAATCATTTCTTAATTAATTCCACATAGGATGGAATAAGTAAAAATTATGGGAGTGAGAGGAATCATACTCCCTCCGTCCCAATTTTGTTTACCCATTTCATTATGTACCCCCTTCAAACACTTCTAAATTACACCTCGTTCCACTAATAATTACGTAGAAACGCATCTTTATTTTATTTCATGCACTTCAATTGAATAATACGCAATCATAAAAAAATTATTTTATCCATTTAAATACTACAAATTAAGTCTTACAAAAAAGTCAACAAAAATCAAATAGGTAAATAAAATTGGAACGGAGGTAGTAATTTTTAATTTTTTAGAATAATCATTTCTTAAGGAATGATCATTCCAATTCAATAAAACATATCAAACATGAAATATTGAATGAATTAAGTAATGTTGATTTTATTCTAATAGGAGTTATTATTTGTATAGGGTAAATTGATATAAAATAGTATGGAGTATAAGAAGTATAGGGAAATGTAATATGGAGTCTTAATATGGGTGTTTGATAGATTGTAAAAATAGGTTCATACAATTTTATATTGTGTTTGATAGGGTGTATTAACACCCTATATAACATGTAGAATTACCATTTTAACCTTGTTTTATTTATTTCATGGATATGTTTGATATGGACTTGTTTCATATACAACCCAATTGAAATCACTCAATTCGTAGAAAAAAACATGGACTCCCGTTGAGAAAGAACCGCCTCCAAGATGGAAAACGTCGCCGCTGAATTCTCGACTCCATTCCGCCGCCGTTGAAAGCTCGACCCCTGTCCCCCGCCGCTGAAAGGTCTAGCATAGTCACAAGCACCAGCATCCTAAAAACAAGAATTGCAGCAGGGGAAAAAAAAAAGTAAACTGGATTAATGGATATGTGATCATGTTATTCTAGCAAAATGGTTCCAGTTTCAATAAAAAATGGGCAATACATGGAAATGGCCGATCCTAAAAATAAGAATTGCAGCAGGGGAATAATGGTAGAAATATCAAGAAACCCAGATTTGGAAGATCAAATTTGGAAGCCAATTTCTGTTTTCCAATTCCAATTCCCACCTGTTAATTTCCCATGGTTCGAAAAAAAAAATTAACTAATAATCCCCCAGCTGTTAATTTCCCATGGTTTCGTCTGCAACTCCGGCGATTTCAGCGATTTCGGCGGTGGTTTCGTCTGCAACAACCTGAAATCGTCACACACTCCGGCGATTCCAGCGATTCCGGCGGTGGTTTCGTCTGCAACAACCTGAAATCGGCACACACTCCGGCGATTTCAGCAATTTCGGCGACCGCGGAGAAGGTTTCGGCGAGCGTGGAGAAGGTTTCGCGACCGAGCGATTTTGTTTCTGAGGGGGGTTGTTTTCGAACGAAGAAGGTGAGAGAAAGGGCACAGCTGTTTTCTACCACAGAGGAGAGAGAGGGCAAATAGGAATTGGGGATGCTCAAATTAAGGCCTGAGTTATAATACAGGGGGGAAGCCTATACTTAATTTGTAAAAGGAAATGTCAAAGCCCGCTAAAATCCTATAAAAAAAAATGGGCCACCTTTATTTTAACGGGCTTAATATAGGGTATCAAACACCCATATAAGACCATATTATTTCTATTCAGTGCCCTTATATAGGGCTACTATAGCCTATCAAACACACCCTAAGTGTATTACGTAACTCATACTAACCAAAGCCTAATATATATTAATATATATTATATTTAAAAACAAAACACTTGATAATTTTAACTACGTACAATGATTAACAATACCGGTTAATAAAATAAATCACATCCGTAATTGCCTACAGATTTTTTGTAGGAAAATTGTTTATGAGTAAAAATTTGTAGGCAAATTGTTTGTAGATAATTAACACCTAGAAATTTTATTTAGTAGACAAATTGATTTAATAGGCAAATTGCTTGTAGGTTGAGGAATGAAGATGACTAAATAATTAAAAAAATTGATTAAATTTTTGTACGTCCCGTAACTTATCACAAATTTGATTTTGGTCCCAATCGTTTACTGACTTGAAGCGACTACACTAGCTTCTACTAGTAGCTACCCCGCAAGAGAACGGGTTCACTGTAGTATGGGCAAGTATAGGGACCAAGTATTATCGAACCCAAGGGATGGTATGTATGCGAATAGATCCCTGAAGATCTACGCGTCGTAGTTAATATGAGTGTGATGTTTTTGGGTTTTTGAAAAATTAATTAAAAGACTAAAATAGACTAATTAACTAAAGAATGAAAAAGAACGAATTAACTACGGGTTGTTTTCTAATGAGAGATGGTGATGCTCAGGATAGGAATCCCTACGTATACTAACGGAGCAGGTACATAATCAAAGTAATCGTGACAAACAAGAATTAACCTAAGTAAAAGATCGTAGAATGAAAGCTCAAGATTTCTTACCCTAATACTTTATCCTAGCAATCGACTTCACTAATCCACTAACAAATTAATGAATTGTGCTTAATTAATGAGACCCTAATTTAACTAAGGTGATGCGGTCGTCCTCCTTCGCTAAACCGGTAGATGAATTAACCTTTCCTAAACCCTCTCGTTAAGACTACTAATTGTTATTGAGTGATGCGGTCGTCCTCTCTCTAACACTTTCGTACGAAATTCAAAGGTAGAGTTAAGATTAATTATATGAATTCATTAATTAAGAGAATTAAAACTAACGTCACCAATTACCTTAATTACGTACCCACATCCTACTTCTACGAGTTCATCCTAACCTAAGCATGCAAGGGTTTTAGCCGGACATGGTTATAACAAAAATAAAAGCAATAGAAGAAACTACGAACATAAACATAATGAATTGAACGAAGAAAATAAGAAACATGAACTAGGGTTTTAAAATAAAATAATTCTAAGAACTAAAATTTAATTAACTAAAACAAAGTTTAAAACGTTTAAAGTAATCAAGCTAATGAAAAGAAACTAAGAACGAAAAGAAAACTAAGAATTCGTATGAAAAACCTCAACAACGTAAAAGTAAAGCTTGCTCGTTCTTCTCCTCTTCCTCTCTCTAAAAATTAAGTCTAAAGTGATTTCTAAAAGTCGGGGATCCTTCAAAACGTGTTTGGAAGAGGTATATATAGGCACCGGGTCGAAACGGGAGTTAATGGGCCGAAAATACGAATCCGGAGGCAAAAGTATATGGGCGCTCGAGCAAAACGCTCGAGCGGTCCCGCTCGAGCAGTGTAGCTCGAATGATGCATTCGCTCGAGCGGTCGCGCTCGAGCTGCTCGAGCGCTGAAATGACTCTGTATGTTTTGGACGCTCGAGCGATTCGCTCGAGCGGTGGCGCTCGAGCTGCTCGAGCGCAAGAATTGTTCTGTACGTTTGCGCGCTCGAGTAAGGCGCTCGAGCGGTGGCGCTCGAGTAAGGCGCTCGAGTGACTTCAAAGCTTCTCCCAAGTGATACTTTTCCTCGTCCGCACTAATACCGATCGTATTTCTTCAATATCTTCTCATCCGGGCATCCGTTTGAGTCGATTCAAAGTCCTACGAACTCCGTTTTTCGTCCTCTATTCACCTATGAGCATCAAAGAGACAAATTTATCAATGTATAGAAATAACGCTCAATTGACTCTAAATACTCTATAAACTCGACCAAAACTAGGGCGTTTCTAGCTACGAATCATGACAATTTCACGCCTAATCATTTACTCACTTTGAATTTGGTTCTATAAGTTCAAAAGTATTTTGAAATCAGTCCATTTACCTGCTATAGTGAGTCACTTATCAGGTCATTGCTGATGTGGCATATAAATTTAATTTTTCCTTTTCTTTTATGTGTTTAATGTGGTTTTTCTTTTAATTTTCAATTTAGTATCAATTAGAGATTTAATTATATTTATTAATTCAAAATAAAATAAGTTATAACATAAAAATCTAAAAAACTTAATTTTTTTTATAACAAATCCATAATATTCTTTGTTACAATTATAATATATTTAAAATTACAAAAAAAAAAAAATTAAATGCAAAAGCAATGAGAATATTGAAAATAATTAATAAATTTTATTGGTTAATAATAATCATTAGTTTACAAAAATATTTTTGTGTTTGGTTTTAATAAAATTATAATTTGTTTATAGTCGTTTTCTTAATTTTTATCTTATAATCATTTTTAATTCTTATGTAAATATTAATATTTTTTCATTTTCTTTTTACTAAGTCTTTTTTTTTTTTTTTGGATAAAGATTTTCGACATTTTTTTAACAATAATATCAAATTATATTTATCATTTTGGATATTTTCAAATCTTATTTAAACCCCAATTTTTTTATAAATTTATAATTTTAATTGCAATCTTCTACTCTAATCAATGGCTTTCGAGGTGTTGTAAATAAGTACGTAAATTAAAGGAACAAGATTTGTTGACCCAGTTTGTCGGGAACGACTACGTCTGAGGGTGATCCAAGCCAGGAGTTTTCACTAATGATCTTGTGTATGAGTGATTACAATCATGAATACAATAGTCTATTTATAAGAATAAAACCCTAGTCTAAGATATAAAGCCCATTGGATTATTGGTCCATTAGTAATGTCCATATCAAATCTTCTAGATTTGGAATAATAAATCTTCTAGATTTACAACACTTCCCATTGGACATTACGACATAACATAAATATCTTGTCATAAAAACTCCATGTGGTAGGTGTCGGCCAAATATTAAGTTAGGGAGGAATGTTATTGATCTTCTAGATCTATTTTGGGGTTACCGCTCCCCCTGAAGACAACAACATTTTAAATTTTTGCATCCCAATACCACGAACGTACTTTACAAAAGTAGACGTAGGTAAGGATTTAGTAAACAGATCTGCTAGATTGTTACTAGATTGCACCTTTTGAATGGTAATCACATTGCTCTTCTAGAGCTCGTATGGGTAGAAAAACTTAGGTGAAATATGTTTCGTCAGGTTTCCCTTGACGTACCCATTACTCATTTGTGCGATGCAAGTAGCGTTGTCTTCAAATATAACGGTGGGAGGTGCATCACCTTTAGTGATACCACACGAGTCACCAATGTATTTTACCAAGGACCTTAACCAAACACATTCTCGTGCCGTTTCAAATAAAGCTATTATCTCTAAGTGGTTTGAAGACGTGGTAACCATGGTTTGTTTAACCGATCTCCATGAGATTGCGGTACCACCACAGAGAAAAACGTAACCAGTCTGGGATATGGCGTTGTGGGGATCAGACAAATAGCCAGAATTCGCATAACCTACTAAGGTTTTGTCTTGGTTCTTACGATAAAACAGTCCAAGGTCTTGATACCCTTGGAGGTACCGTAGAACATGCTTAACACCATTCCAATGTCTCCTTGTAGGAGAAGCGCTATATCTCGCAAGCAAATTGACAGCAAATGTTATGTCCGGCCGAGTGCAATTTGCGAGATAGAGCAATGCTCCAACAACGCTAAGATAAGGAACTTTTGGTTTCAGAATTTCTTCTGAATCTTCTCTTGGTCTAAATGGGTCCTTATCCACTTTAAGAGATCGAACAACCATAGGGGTACTAAATGGATGAGATTTATCCATGTGAAATCTCTCCAATACCTTCTTTACGTAGGTCGACTGATGAATAAGGACTCCTTCTGGGAGGTGCTCGATCTGCAAGCCGAGGCAGTACTTGGTTTTACCCAAGGATTTTATTTTGAATTCGGCTTTCAAGATTGAACTGGCTTCTTCAATCTCTTTGCATGTTCCGATTATGTTTAGGTCATCAACATAGACGGATAAGATGCAAAAACTATCTTGCAATTTCTTCGTGAATACGCATGGGAAAGCTTTATCGAATGTGTATCCCTTCTTCTGAAGAAATTCACTAAGTCGGTTGTACCACATGAGGCCCGATTGCTTCAGACCATACAACGACTTCTACATTTTTATGCTATACATACTGTGGTTTTCACCATCTCTCATCTGAGAAATGTCAAATCCATCGGGGATTTTCATGTAAATGTCGGCATCAAGTGATCCGTATAAGTACGTGGTTACTATGTCCATTAATCTCATTTGGAGATTCATTTTAACTGCCAAAGATATCAAGTAGCGGAATGTTATTGAGTCCATGATAGGAGAATAGGTTTGATCGAAATCAATCCCGGGTCTCTGCGAAAACCTTTGAGCTACAAGCTTCACTTTATACCTCTCCACAGTATTGTTCTCATTTCGTTTTCGTACAAATACCCATTTATATCCTATGGGGATAGCACGTGTGGGTGTACGAACGTGTAATACCCAGAAAATTATTTAGTATTTGTTAAGCATGTGGAAGTATTACTTGGGTTATAGTTCAGTATTTGTTTATTTGGGTGATTTAATTGTCGGCTTTAAGTTAAGTGTTATTTCTTAAGTTTAAAGGTAGGATATTATATTATTTTTGGGTTATGGGGTAATGGCCGAATTCTTAGTATGTGTAGAGGAGTTTTATTTTATTCTAAGACGATATAATTGTGATGACGGTTTCGGACCATTAATTATTTGATTTAAAGGATAAATGTAACAAGAATTGAAGAGGGGCGGTTTTTTTTTCCTCATTTCCCTACATTGTCGTGAGTTATGCTAGTAGGAGGGAGGCTACATGTATTTTGAATTAAGGACTTAATTAGGATGAAAGTGGAAGAAAAGGAAGGAGTTACAAATTAAAGTTAAATTAAGGACTCTTATGTTACTTTTTGTGAATGGCCGTTTTGTGGGCTTCTTTGTAGGAAATTGTTAAGGTTAATAGGTATTATTTTTGGATGACTTTTAACTATAGAGTAAATGCTGGCCGGTTTTGTGTAAAAGAAAAAGGGTATTACGCTTGAATTTTGGAGCGTTTTGGAGGTTACAAAGGGGGGAATTGATGGCTGAAGTTATTGGGTAGTAAAAGGGAGTTAAGCTAGTCAAATTTTTCCTTGTTGGCCATTTTTTTTTTCTGCAAAATTAGAGAGAGGCCGCGAGCAAAAGAAGAAAGAAAAGAGAGTGGGAAAAATTCATTAAAAACAAGAGAGAAAGTGTGCTTGTGTTCAAAAATTTCAAAGTAGCCGTGAGTGTATGAGTTTTGGCCGTGAGTTGAAGAGAAAGGGGCGTGCTTTTGCTTGATGATTCTTCCTAAGTTCGTGATGAATTTATAGTCTTGAGCGAATCGAAGGTTGGTAAGATTTTAGGTTTGATTTTTGTTTCTCCTTTAGCCCTTTAAGTTCATAGGTTGGATAATCATCTTTTTATTAGAATGATGTTCTAAGTGATGTTATATTATTTTCATGAAAGGTGAGACTTGTACATACCTTCGTGGTGATGAGGACGTGTTGAGGATAAACGAAAGTGGAGGTTTAGTGCGAGTGTGCGTATCATATCCATTAGTATTCGAACAACAAGTTTGTAAGATTTAAAGGTGGGGGATTATGTTTAATCTTTAGACACGCATGTATACTGTGTGCATGTATCGTATGAATGTGAACTCCGAGCCCTGAAGTTGGTTCGTGAGAGATGTGATTATATTGATAGCTCTTGTGGCTATAGTAAGTTGATTGAAAGATACCCGGTTACGTGACGTTGTTTGAAGTTTAAATGAATTCCCCACTGTGTATGAAATTATTTCGTACTCACCCTTTTTCACTTTACAATTTTTCAGGTTGAAGAATGAAGAAGGAGGCCGAGGGGATAAGTGGTGTGGTCTTGAACGAGATAAAGAAAGATTGAAGTTATTTTCGAAATAAAAGTGGTATTTTAATTTAAAGGATGATTTTCGAAATTATTTCCAACATGTATTATTTTGGATTTGAATACGTGTTAAACATTGAAAGGACTTTTGAACTTGGTTTTGGAATATTTCTTGTTTTTGGATGGTTTGAAATGTTTTATTTCTTCAATAGTATTACATGAGTATTGTAATAGTAGGATGCAGTTGGTATGTTTATGAATAATTTGTTAATGGGATTAGTTGTTCGATCAAGTATGTTTATTTGGTTAAAATTGAGGCCTTTTTGCTTAAAAAGTCATCTTTAGTATAATTGAGCATAGGGAAAAATATTAGCATTTAATAGACATATGTGTATTTGGATTTGTTTGGAAAATCTTGTATATGTATTATATTTTGTATTTTTTCTTTGGGACTAAATTAATATTTCTGAAATACAATTCAATAATGGTTTTTGTGGCTTCTTATGAAAATAAAAAGATATGTATGGTTTTCTATGAAAATTGCTACTTGTGGGTAAAAGCATTATTGGTAGACTTATAGAGTATTTTGTTGTCAAAATGTTTATTCTCACAAAAATATATAAATCGGTCTATGTATTGTTTGTTCACTTGAAAAATATTATTTGGTATTATAAAAGTGTTATTTCCATTTTTTTTTGGTTAAAAGTGTGTTTGTGAATGAGAAAAGTCGAGTTCTTGAAAATATTCATGTTAAGTTACTAATAAAATTCTTTTATAAAATCGTCTTGCAAGGTATTAGTTTATTTAGGATTTTGTATTAAATGTTAAAAATATCTTTCGGTAGGTGTATTACCAATTGGGTTGTGTGCAAGAGTATTATTGTGTTTGCCAAGTTATTTTGTTTTTTAGGTTAAAGTGACATTTTGGTAAAAATGATGTTTTCTGATTCAAGGACAATATATTTTATTTCTTTTTTTGTGTAAAATAAGGTTTTAAGAGTGAATGTAATTTTTCCTAGGTGTTATTTCAAGCTAAAGGTGATAACGTTTCCGCTCAGAAGTTTAAAGAAGTTTAAATAAATAAAAAAAAAATTCACGCCCAAAGAAGTATTTACAAATTATGGTACTTTATATTGTACTTTGAAAACTAGGGTGTGACAGAACGATAGAGCCAAATACTTGTCTTTTGTTAAGCCATGCGAGCTCTGCATCAATTACCTCTTTCCATTTAACCCAATCGGAGCGCTTCTGGCACTCAGCGATTGTTTTGGGTTCTGGATCTAGATCATTTATAATGGAAAGAGAGATTGACGCTGCAAATGTATCATCGATGACAGTAATATTTCTATTGTATGTTTCTCCCGTATCTGTGAAGTTCATAGAGACTTCAACGTTTACGTCAACCAGACCTTCCTCATTTCCCATTGTATCTGGGTCTGGTCGTTCCACAGTCCTAGTGCATGGAATATTTTGTGCATGTGCTTCATCACTAGGACGCTCGTCTCCTAGAGACTTTGAGTTATCTAGACGGATATCTTCTAGAGATTTTACATTCGACTTACCAGTTTTGCTAGCCTTTCGTTTAGGTGTATTACTATCACTTGAGGGTCCCTTACGCTTTTGGCGTGTCGGGGCATGAGTACTTGTTTTTCTTGGGACCTCAATCCTTTGGGGAGCATTTACTGCAGGTATATGCGATTTAGTTACATATCTATGGTCAGTGAACGCGTCTGGCAGATTATTTATTAAATTTTGCAAGTTAATGATCTTCTGAACTTCTAGTTCAGATTGATTAATGCGTGGATCTAGATACTGAAGATTACTTCCGTTCCACGTAAGCTCCTAGCATTCATTCAATTTTAAATTCGGATCTCCCCCTAATGCCGGGAAGTAATCTTCATCGAACGTGCAATCAGCGATCGGACCGTCAATTGATCCCCGGACAAAGGCTCGAGGTATTTCATGATGGATGGAGAGTCAAATCCGATGGATTTGTATTAAGTGCGATGCATGTAGGACTGCATGCCCCCAACATGAAGTGGGTAGTTTGGAGTTCATAAGCAATGGTCTCGCTATAAGTTTGATACGTTTTATTAGCGCCTCAGCAAGACCATTTTGGGTATGGACGTAGGGGACCTAATGCTCCACTTAAATTCCCAGGGTCGTACAGTAATCTGTAAAGACCTTTGAGCTGAACTCAGCAGCATTATCCATGCGAATCGACTTGATTGGATAATCCGAGAATTGAGCTCTAAGCTCGATAGTTTTCGCAATGAGCTTCACAAAAGCTTGATTGGTTACGGGTGGACAGCAAACAGGCATATGTCCACCTAGTGGAGGCACCAATAAGGACCATGAAATAACGAAATGGTCCTGATGCTGGGTGAATCGGTCCGCAAATGTCTCCTTGAATTCGCTCAAGGAAAACTGGAGACTCTAGTCCAACCTTAGTGCGTGACGGGCTTACTATTAACTTACCCTTAGAACATGCATCACAAATATATTCATCAACAGGAGGGATTCTATTATTCGAAATATTATGACCAGTTGAATTAGATAGAATCCTATGTATCATTGTTTGTCCCGGATGACCTAACCGCTGACGTCATAATTTAAAGGAATTCGGATCATGGAATTTCATACTCATCGCTAGATGGGAACTAGACGGCCGGATGTAGGAATAGTACAATCCGGAGGAGAAGGAAGGAAGTTTTTCTATAACTTGTTTACGGTTACCTCGAGTAATAGTCATCAAAAGGTATTTGTTATTGTTCTCAGTTTCAGTTTCAATGTGATATATGTTTATCCTAATGTCTCTAAAACTGAGTAGGGTACGTTTAGATTGTGAAAATAATAAAGCATTATCGATTATAAGTTCGGTACCCATGGGGAAGACAATGAAAGCTCTTCCGGAGCCCACTATCAACATACTATCATTGGCTATTGTAGTTATACTCCCCTTATGTTCTATCAAGTTATGAAAATACTTCCGATCTTTTAGGATTGTATGTGTGGTGGCGCTATCTACCAAACATAAATCACTATGGGCGTCCATCATGCAAGAGGAAATTGTCCAAACCTAATAGCTGGTTTGTTTACAAGCCATAAATGAGAACATCAATATCCAAATAAATACAATGAACAGCTATTTAAGGTAAACATATCAAAGCTAAAATAATAAATTCATTCATCAATAAAATATCCGAAAGAAATGATCCAACAATAACATAAAATTATTTTATTAAAAAACAAAGTACTAGAATTAATCAAATACATAAATCACTAGTCATCTCCAAAGTCCTTAAGCTCAATGCCCATGGGATATACGTTGTCTTGGTCAGGGTCTGCTTCGGGCAGGCTGGCATGGTGAGATTCAACTCTAGGAGCCTTCTCCTTATCGTCCTTCTGCTGCTTTTGGTAAGCCTCAACCAAGTGTTTGGGAGTGCGACACGTGCGAGACCAATGGCCCTTGCATCCGCATCTGTAGCAGGATTGCTCAACCTTATCTTGATTTTCAGATTTTCGGTTAGCGGGATTCGTGTTAGGTGCAGCCTTTCCACGAGTCTGAGCTTGATTATCAATCGAGGTACATGGACCACCGGACTTACTACGACCTCAGCCTTTACTACGGGATCGTTTACTTCCTTCCCCCCTTCCACACTTGCGGCCTCTTATACTACCTTGAGCTATAGCATGTGCTTCGGGCACAGCTTTTAAGCCAACCGGTCTCGCGTTATGATTCTGCATAAGGAGTTGGTTGTGCTTTTCTGCTACCAAAAGTGCAGAAATTAGCTCAGAGTGTACAGTGTAGTTCTTAGCCCTATACTGCTGCTGGAGTACAAGGTTGCTTGCGTGGAAAGTCGACAAAGTCTTCTGGATTAAGTCGTCCTCAGTTATAGTTTGCTTGCATAACTTTAACTGAGACACAATACAATGTAAGGCTGAGTTGTACTCTGTTACAGACTTAAAGTCTTGAAAACGGGGGTTCAACCAATCGTATTGAGCTTGAGGGAGGAGTATATCATTTTATTGTTGGAAACAGTCCTTCAGGGACTTCCACAACGTTCCCGGGGTCTCTTTCAGTGAGATACTCATTTTTCAGGTCCTGATTAAGATGATGTCTGAGAAAAATCAAAGCTTTCGCCTTCTGGGCATCAGTTGATTTTGAGTCATCGACAATCGCACCGCTTAGATTGGTTGAGGCTAGATGTATTTCAACATCTAGCGCCCATGTCAGGTAGTTACTACCATCAAGAGCTAGCTCAGTGAATTCTCTTTTGGTAATATCAGACATTATTCACTACAATTATTAAAGTAACATGGGTAAGAGGAGTGGCTAAGATTACTGACAACGGGGAGACAATGATTCATTTAATTATTCTAGAGCACATAGATACAAGTATTGGGCGCCGTCTATCCAAAATATAAATTTACGGTCCGAAAAATACCGGGCGCCGCCTACCCGGACATAATATGCGGACTATAAATAAATAAACTATGTGCAAAAAATAATGCACGTAAGATAATTAAATCATATAAACATGCATAGACAATTTGATTACTATAATCACATGAAAATAATTTCTAGGAAAAATTACGACATAATAGACATACATATTCATAAGGCTAAATATTTCATGTATATTAGTGAAATTTAACGAAATATTTTCAAGATTTTAAAATAAATTAATACGGATTTTATGACATCAAAAACAAAATCGCAATAGGATTAAGGGATCACAAAATTCCGGGGGAAAATACCACGTGGGTCACGCACGATGGACGATCGGCGGCTGCACGCGACGGGCGGTAGCAGCGCGGTGACAGGCGCGCGCGGTGGGCGGCAGCGGGCGCGCGGCACGGTGAAGTGTTGGAGTTATACGTGAAAGTATGCTTTTACTTTGTATAACTCGTGTATCAAACACTCGATTTATGAGAATAATTCTTTTATCACATTTGCTTTAGATATAATTGAATGTTGAATTTCTATTGCAAACCGTTCAATATATAGTACATGTTACATTGTAGTTAATGTGGTGATACCCGATCACGGAAGACAACATTAACAGTTTACTTGTAACTAAACGTACAATTCACGACCCAGGTGGAATTGAACAATCCGCCGTGAAAGGTCGATGTGTAAGGCTCAGATTGGTCTGTCTTGACCAAGAGATTGCACTAGCACATTTAGTATGTGTTGAAGAGGTCCTACAGTGAGGAGAAATTCTTCTGTTCTGAAAGGTGAAGAATTAGACCTCAGTGGTTGTTGATTTCTTAATCTCCGTCACTTAAATAGGACCGTGTGTGCTTAGTAGTTACTGCTTTGATTCATGTTGGGTGAGAATCATTGTGACTTCGAACTTTGTGTCTTGGGCAGTAATATTAATCATACGACGGTTGCTAAGATTTAATACGGAGAAACGCGTGCGAGTACGGCTCGTGTGATTAGTCCCCTTGGTGGGCTCAGAAGTTTTATTGTACCAAATCTTGCAAGTGAAGAATTAGTTTCTTCGGTACGAATAATAATGTTGAGCTGTCTTTACTCCAAGGTGAAATATATTAATTAATTTAGAGCTATTCAGAAGCTCAATTAATTAATGGACTTGATGATCTTAAACGCGGGAAATAATAACGGGAGCCCATATTATCGTAATATGGATTAAGATGGATAGTGCAATATTAATTTATTAGTGGTAATAATTAATATTAATGGGCTGAATTATATTGGGGCTCAATATTGAAATTCAGAAGTCCATTAGGAGGTCCAATCTTAATTCTCCTTAAGGCCCCTCAAGTAGCCCAATTAAGTAGCCCAATAATGATAAGGTGATTAAAATAAAAAGAAAATAATATGCTGATTTTTTCCTTTAATTTTCGAAAAATACATGATAAGGAGGAAAAAGATTTTGTTGATTTTCTTGGAAAGATATTATGCAAGATATGTATTCTAAGAATACAAGAATATCTCATATATTCAAGAAGATCCAAATCTTGGATTTTCTCCATGTAAATTTCGAAAGTTTCATATTTATTTAAGGGAGTGAGATTTTTGTGGAATATTTTATTATGGAGAAAAGAATATATGAGATATATTCAAGATTTCTTAGAGATTAAGAAAAGATTTTCTCCCTGCCCATAAAATCTCTACGAATTTCGGTCACCCCCCTTTATAAATAGGAGATGATTATTTCATCTCAACGTACATAATTCCATGTGTTGGAAAAATCAAGAAGCATAGATATTTTTCTTTTTCCTTAGTTTATTAAATTGCTTGAAAGCGTCTCCCACCGGCGATCAAGTAAGGCGAAAGGGAAATACTTGAGAAGGTTTTTGGGTTGATAAAGCGTGTACGAGAGTCCCGTTTTATTCAAAGGCCAAGTTCTACAAGAGGTACGTTAATCACATATTTACTTGTTTATTCCGCCATAGTTAATATGTGAAATTAATTTAGCATGCATGATGATAATTAGTTGTTGGAATTATTATTTGAATTAATTAGGATTAATTCATGATAGTAATAATTGTATTTAAATTCGTATTTAAAATTCATCCCGAATAGATTCCGGGCACCCCTATATTTTCCCAACAACTGGTATCAGAGCCACGGTTTCGGGCTCTGAATTTTAAATTGGAATTTAAATTGTTGAACATTAAATTTGAAATTGGATAGTAGAATTGTTAGATCTTTTTTGCAGGTATCCAATTGTCATGGTTTTTAATGTTGTTAATTTCATGCGTGTGAATTAATTTGGTTTTTAATTCGATTCGTTCGAATTCGTTTTTCTCGTGAGAAAATCCACGAGTAGATTAGTTGTTTTTATTTTGATTCGATCATTGTAATAGACTAGTCTAGATCTAGTATTTATTTTTTTTGTAAAAATAAATTGTAACCGGATCGTGACGAAGAACGAAGAATTAAAAACGGCGTACCCGGACGACGCATGCAAGCATGGAGCGTGTATGGAGGTAAAATCATGCAAGGGGTGAAGAAAACGAGGACGAACGGCGAAAAAAACGGCGCACGGGGGTGCACGGCGCACGCCGTGCGCAACGGGCGCACGGCGCGCGCGCGCCTCGGCAGCTCCCTGCAGCGCCTCGGGGCGCCTCGGGTGCGCCTCGGCGCGCCTCCGTGCAGCGCCTCGGGCGCGCCTCGGGTGCGCCTCGGGGCTGCGCTTCGGCGCGCCTCGGGCGCTTTTCCAGCGCTTCTCGGGCCGGGAAGCGCGCGGGCCCACTTCGTGGGCCGACGCGCGCTGTATCTCAGGCCGTGGAATTTTTTCGGTTCGTGTTTTTTTTCCGTGTGATTTTAAACGTCGTCCCGAACCCCAAACGATGCTGTTTTTGAAGAAGTGTTGCTGTTCGAGTGGGAGCACGTCGAGACGAACGTCGGAAAGCAACAAGGACGATTTTTTCGCATCAAGACGTGAAGAAATTAAACCGTGACAATTGGATTCGAGTGCTCCAATGTGTTTAATTTTGTTTTGATGGATGTTTTATTTCGTGCACTTATTATTATTTGTTAATATGTGTTTGCATGAATTTAATTGTCCAAGAAAAACCTTACTTTCGAAAATTACTAAGTATGTTTTTATAATCGCAATTTTATTCCGGATATTAAAATTGGATTATTTTGGCCTCCATAATTTATTTATTTGTGAAGTTCTTTTGGAATACATTTCCCCCTCGGATCGGCCAAAAGAACGGATTTCACATGAATAAATTCCGAAAGGATGATTGTGGATTATTACTAGTGGCGGTATTGACCCTCACCACGAGTGGCTTGCTCAAAGCGAAATAATAATCCTGTATTTAATTATGGTTATTACTTAGGCATAGGAAATTGATATTAACTTACTCCCCTCGGAGTCCCTGTCAATTTCTATGTGGTCAAAGTGGGAGCCAACTATTAATTTTGAATTAAGGATTTGTAACTTTTAAGTTTGTGATCCGCTTGAATGTATTTAAATGTATAGACCACCCCTCGTGGCGCATTTAAATTGTTTCGAGATGTTGGCTGATGCATGATTATATTGTTTTAAGGTTTCAATATAATTGATGTGATCGAATTATGTGATAATTTCATATTTTTCTAGATATTGATATGAATGTATGTTTTATTCTCATTTCATCATGTCGCAACCTTTTAATCCATTGTTTAATATACTTAAAGTTAATAAACTTTTTGGAGAGAATTATATCGATTGGAATTTTTTTTTTTTAAATTTGTCCTTACTGCACGAAAACACAATTGGGTTATTTATGTTAATATACCCGGCAAGCCTAATGATAAGTCAAGCAATGGGAAGAGGCAGTTTGTGATCGGAAGCGTGACAATGAATGAAGTGCATCATCTTGACATTTCTGTCTGAGGATTTGAGGCGCGTTCATGAAGACATTGTATCCGCTGTTGAAATCATGGAACACCTTGAAGAGATGTTTTCACATCAGAATCCCATGACTAATCAGTTCACCAAACATGACTCGGTCAAGTTGGAAATGGTGGAAGGAACGCCCGCAAGGGAGCACGTTCTCGAGATAATGGCATACCTTAACAAGTTGGAAGTACTTGGTGCGGATTTTGATTGATTCCATATACCATTCCCTACCGAGAAGTTTTGAGTAGTTTCATCTGAACTGTCAGATGAATGAACGGACAAGTCGTTTGCCCGAGCTCTTGCAAGCTTTAGTTTCGGTGGAGGTGATAATGGAGCACCAGTCTAGTGCTATGGTGGCTAATGGTTCGTCTACCTCTTTTGGTCCCAAGGGAGGGAAAAAGAGGAAGAGAACCAAAGGCCGGATCCAAGCAAATCCAATTGTTGCGAAAGGCAAATGCAAAGGCAAGCATCGAAGGGGAAGTGTTTTAGTTGCGGTGAGAGAGGACAATGGAGGTCTGCCTGTTCCAAGCCTAAGAGGCTAGGAAAGTTAGGTAATTCACACACCTTAGTCGTCGAAACTTGTGAAGTGGCGTATGCTGTCTATTCGTGGATAGTGGATACGAGAGCTACTGATCACATTTGTTTCATGGGTTTAAGCTAACCCGACGACTTAACGGAAGTGAGATCCCCATCACATCGGGCAATGCTACGAGAGTGGCAGCTGAAGCAGTGGGAGAAGTGCGCCTATCTTGTGAAGATAGAGTTATGGTCTTGAGAGACGTTCCTCATGTTCCAAGTTTAGAAAGAACTCAACCTTCAGTTTCTAAATTGTTTGAATAGATACTCAGTTTCTTTTAATAAGGATGTTATTATTGCTTGAAACGATGAGTTTATCTATTCCGGAACTTTAATGGATGATCTTTATACCATTATTTGGGCACACCACTCACAAAATTGAATCTAATAACACATCGATTATTTCGAGTAATAAAAGAAAGCGTTCTTCGGAGATGAACGAAACACTTCTATGGCATCTTAAACTAGGTCATATTAATCTAAAGTGGATAGAGAGATTGGTGAAAGACGGACCCTTGGAATCATTCCAAGTCGAACCGTTTCCAACTTGTGAATCCTGTTTAGAGGGTAAAATGACCAAGAGGGCATTTGGAGCCAAGAGGAATAGAACTACGGAAGTGTTAGAACTCGTTCATACCGATATGTGTGGTTCAATGATGATCATAGCAAGAAGAGGTATGAGTAATTTGATGATTACTCAAGATACGGATACATCTACCTTATGATGCATAGGGAAAGAAGTATCAAGTCTCTACGATTTGTTTGTGGAGGCGAATACCTTAGCAATGAATTCTTGAACTACCTATCGGAAGAAGGGATTGTATCCCTGTTGACCACATCGGGAACCCCTCAATAGAACGGTGTGGCGGAACGAAGGAGCCAGACTCTTTTAGAAATAGTCAGACCCATGATGAGTTATTCGGATTTACCCAAGTCGTTTTGGGGTAATGCCTTGGAAACAACGACTTACATTCTAAACTTGGTGCCATCCAAATCGGTTCCTAAAACCCTAATGGAATTGTGGACCGGGCGCAAGCCCAGTCTAAGACACTTGCAGATTTGGGGTTGTCCGGCATACGTGCTAGACAAGGAAGCCAGTAAATTGGATCCATGTTCGGAATTAAGGTTGTTTATAGGATATCCCATGGGAACGAAAGGGTGTATGTTCTATAGTCTCAAGGATTAAAAGACCGTGATTAGTTCGCACTTTAAATTCTTGGAGGAAGACTATATGAACAAAAGAAAGCCCAGAAGTGAGATTACCTTAGACGAGTTAAGAGGGCAAACTCCTATACCAAGTATACAAGATGATATACCACATGTCATACCTTCACAACCGGAACCCCGTCGTAGTGGGAGGATTGCAAGGCAACCCGAGAGATTCATGGGAATTGGAGAATCTTCGGATTTGATTCCCAGCGATGAATCAGACCCATGAACGTACGACGAGGCAATCCAAGACAAAGACGCGGAAGTGTGGCAAACCGCAATGGAAACCGAGGTGGGTTCGATGGATTATAATCAAGTGTGGGAGATGGTTGATCCACCTAATGGGGTAGAGCCCATTGGATGCAAGTGGGTGTACAAGAGGAAAAGAGGACCGGACGGAAGGGTAGAGACCTTCAAAGCAAGGCTTGTGGCCTGTGGTCTGTAGCTATGCTTAAGTCCATCCGTATTCTCTTGTCGATCGCTGCGCACTTAGATTACGAGATCTGGTAAATGGATGTCAAGACAGCTTCCCTTAACGGAAGTCTTGATGGGATCTATATGCAACAGCCCAAAGGTTTCGTTGAAAAAGGCCAAGAGCACCTCGTATGCAAGCTTAAGAGATCCATTTATGGACTTAAGCAAGCATCGCGTACTTGGAACCAGTGTTTTGATCAATTGATTAAGTCTTATGGGTTTGTGATCAAAACAAGTTCGAAAGTTGTGTGAAAGATGTGACGGAACTGCGGTGGTATTCTTAGTATTATACGTAGACAATATTCTGCTCATTGGAAACAATGTAAAGGTATTGTCAGACGTAAGGGTATGGCTGTCAAAATAGTTTGATATGAAGGACTTAGGGAAAGCCGGTCACATCCTTGGGATCAAGTTCACTCGAGATCGCAAGAGGAAGATGTTGGGCTTATCGCAAGTTTCATACAAAGCCACTGTTTTGAAGCATATCAGCGTGCAAGATTCCAAGAAAGGTTTTGTACCTTTTTTAGGCACGGAATCCATCTATCCAAAGAAATATGCCCTAAGACGCAAGTGGAGATAGATGACATGAAAGACGTTCCGTACGTTTCGGACGTAGGAAGTCTTATGTATGCAACGTTGTGTACGAGACCGAATATCTGCCTTGTCGTGGACATGATGGCAAGATAATAAAGTAATCTCGGGAAAGCACATTAGATTGCAATTAAATGCGTCCTTTAGTTTCTGAAAAGAACTTAGTATGAAATGCTGATTTAACAGTCAGACAATCTAATTCCCATGGGATACACGGACTCAAATTTCCAATCAGACATAGACTCCAAAATACCTACCTAGGGTAGTGTGTTTTGCATGGGAGAAGGAGCCATGACATGGAGAAGCGATTTGCAGAAATGCATCGCAGATTCGACCATGGAAACCGAATAAGTAGTTGCTTGTGAAGTAGCGAAAGAAGCGGTTTGGCTCAAGTACTTCTTAGTGGACTTGGACGTTGTTCCGAATTTGCCCGACAAGATAACTGTCTTTTGTGACAATGCCGGAGCAGTTGCAAATTCAAGGGAACCGAGAGCCCACAAGGCCAGCAAACACATTGAAAGAAAACACCATCTTATACGAGAAATCGTTGAGAGAGGAGATAAAGAGGTGGCAAAGATATGCGTCGGGGACAACCTAGTAAATCCATTCACAAAGGGTCTGCCTCTGAATACATTCGAGAGACATGTGGATGGAATGGGAGTCAAGACCATTGCCAATCTGCTTTAAGTATAAGTGGGAGGAATTATTTGGTTAGTGTAGGTTGACATGAGATGTCACGTAGAGCTACTACACTAAGACATGCGTGATGTATACTAAAAGCAGACTTTAAGTATAAGTGGGAGATTGTTGGAGTTATACGTGAAAGTATGCTTTTACTTTGTATAACTCGTGTATCAAACACTCGATTTATGAGAATAATTCTTTTATCACATTTGCTTTAGATATAATTGAATGTTGAATTTCTATTGCAAACCGTTCAATATATAGTACATGTTACATTGTAGTTAATGTGGTGATACCCGATCACGGAAGACAACATTAACAGTTTACTTGTAACTAAACGTACAATTCACGACCCAGGTGGAATTGAACAATCCGCCGTGAAAGGTCGATGTGTAAGGCTCAGATTGGTCTGTCTTGACCAAGAGATTGCACTAGCACATTTAGTATGTGTTGAAGAGGTCCTACAGCGAGGAGAAATTCTTCTGTTCTGAAAGGTGAAGAATTAGACCTCAGTGGTTGTTGATTTCTTAATCTCCGTCACTTAAATAGGACCGTGTGTGCTTAGTAGTTACTGCTTTGATTCATGTTGGGTGAGAATCATTGTGACTTCGAACTTTGTGTCTTGGGCAGTAATATTAATCATACGACGGTTGCTAAGATTTAATACGGAGAAACGCGTGCGAGTACGGCTCGTGTGATTAGTCCCCTTGGTGGGCTCAGAAGTTTTATTGTACCAAATCTTGCAAGTGAAGAATTAGTTTCTTCGGTACGAATAATAATGTTGAGCTGTCTTTACTCCAAGGTGAAATATATTAATTAATTTAGAGCTATTCAGAAGCTCAATTAATTAATGGACTTGATGATCTTAAACGCGGGAAATAATAACCGGGAGCCCATATTATCGTAATATGGATTAAGATGGATAGTGCAATATTAATTTATTAGTGGTAATAATTAATATTAATGGGCTGAATTATATTGGGGCTCAATATTGAAATTCAGAAGTCCATTAGGAGGTCCAATCTTAATTCTCCTTAAGGCCCCTCAAGTAGCCCAATTAAGTAGCCCAATAATGATAAGGTGATTAAAATAAAAAGAAAATAATATGCTGATTTTTTCCTTTAATTTTCGAAAAATACATGATAAGGAGGAAAAAGATTTTGTTGATTTTCTTGGAAAGATATTATGCAAGATATGTATTCTAAGAATACAAGAATATCTCATATATTCAAGAAGATCCAAATCTTGGATTTTCTCCATGTAAATTTCGAAAGTTTCATATTTATTTAAGGGAGTGAGATTTTTGTGGAATATTTTATTATGGAGAAAAGAATATATGAGATATATTCAAGATTTCTTAGAGATTAAGAAAAGATTTTCTCCCTGCCCATAAAATCTCTACGAATTTCGGTCACCCCCCTTTATAAATAGGAGATGATTATTTCATCTCAACGTACATAATTCCATGTGTTGGAAAAATCAAGAAGCATAGATATTTTTCTTTTTCCTTAGTTTATTAAATTGCTTGAAAGCGTCTCCCACCGGCGATCAAGTAAGGCGAAAGGGAAATACTTGAGAAGGTTTTTGGGTTGATAAAGCGTGTACGAGAGTCCCGTTTTATTCAAAGGCCAAGTTCTACAAGAGGTACGTTAATCACATATTTACTTGTTTATTCCGCCATAGTTAATATGTGAAATTAATTTAGCATGCATGATGATAATTAGTTGTTGGAATTATTATTTGAATTAATTAGGATTAATTCATGATAGTAATAATTGTATTTAAATTCGTATTTAAAATTCATCCCGAATAGATTCCGGGCACCCCTATATTTTCCCAACATGAAGGGCGCGGGCGGCAGCGGGTGCGCGACGGGCGGCAGCGGGCGAGCAGCGGCTGCCGGCCTTTGGAGGTGGACGTGCGGCGGTCGTACGTCTACGGGACGGCGACCGTTGCTCGTTGATTTAATTCACAAAAATAATTTAATTCGTATACAAACTTAATTCAATTAATTACAAGTATATTCAATCAAATTCATAGCAAGAGTACACATAAAAACATGTAATTCATATGAAATTTAATTTAGGGCGTAACGTATAATCTCGGGCAGAGACTCGTGCTGATAACGTGTTGTAAATAAGTGCGTAAATTAAAGGAACAAGATTTGTTGACCCATTTCGTCGGGAACAACTACGGTTGGGGGCGATCCAAGCTAGGAGTTTTCACTAATGATCTTGTGTATGAGTGATTACAATCATGAATACATTAGTCTATTTATAAGAATAAAACCCTAGTCTAAGATATAAAACCCATTGAATTATTGGTCCATTAGTAATGTCCACATCAAATCTTCTAGATTTGGAATAATAAACCTTCTAGATTTACAACACGAGGGAAGGAAAAAAAAACTCCAACCAATATTGCAAAATCAAATCTTTTTAAAATTTCATCCAAATCTTCCATCCAAATCCCTATGCCAAGAACCGAAATCTATGATTTTCCAATCCTTTGAACAAGTTTCCCCCATTAAAGTTGGTCAAACCATGCGATTTATTATTTCATGCTTATTTTTGTGTTTAAAATTACAGAAAAATTAATGGAAGAAATTGAGCAAATAAATCTGCTGGCCTGAACTCAAATCGGCAAATCAAATTTCTAATTTCGATGAAACACATTGACATCACCCCAATCTCTTCCCCAGACGAACAATAAAATCTGGAAATTGAAATCTAAACGTTGAAAGCCTTATCGTCATCCCTAATTCCCAATCGCGCCAACCCACCGCGACACCACCAGTGCCTCCTCTTCGTCGCCGCCACGACTCTTGGTTGTGGGAATTTGGATTTTTTATGTGGGATTTGAATTTGTGAGAATTTAAAGTGTTGGAGAAGATTTTAGCTCAAACATTTCTGCTTTGGGGATTTGAATTTGTGAGAATCTGATGTTTTGGAGACGATAACTGAGCAACAGTATTTGATTACGAATTTAATTAGCTATATTAATCCAGTAATTTGAGTATTCTAAAAAATATTCAATTTTTTATTATTTTTATTTTTTTATTAATTTTATGAATTACTACAATAAATAATGTCATGTGGACAATAAAACCCAAGTAGAAACTACCACTTAAAGTCCAAACAAAACACAAACCGGTTTGTAACCCCCTATAGCAGGTAAAAGGATTGAATTCAAAATATTTTCAAACTTATAGGACCAAACTCAAAACAGGTAAACAACCGGGACCAAAATCAAATTTATGTCAAGTTACTAGACTTAAAAAACTTTAATCCCTTAAAAAAAATGTAGGCAAATTGTAAGCATTCCCAAAAATCTTTTTTTAGAAAATTCTATAGATAATTTCAATTGTGTAGACAATATTTTATTTTGTTCTCGTGAATAGTTAAAATGTTTTTATTCTTAACATTAGTTGTATTATTCCATGTTTTACTACTTTTAGCTCGAGTCCCTGAATGCACAGCATGGTTCCCATTAAAAAAAAGACGGAGTTTAGTGACGGAAAATTTGCGACGGCCAAATATCCGTCGCAAATTTCGTGAATTTGCGACGGATTTTGGTAAGCCGTCGAAAAAGATGACACTTTGCGACGACTTAGGAAGACCATCGCAAAAGTTAGTAATTTGCGATGGAAAAGTCCGTCGCAACAACTAGAGCCCACCGCCTTCGTCTTAAACCGGCTACATTTGCCACGGATAGGTCGTCGCAAATTTCAACTTTGAGTTTGCGACGGTCAATTCCGTCGCAAAACATACCCGTTTAAAGGTGACCGTTCGGGAAGCGACCCGTTTGACTGATTTGCGACGGAACAGACCGTCGCAATTTTAAACTTTATATTTGCGACGGACCAAAGCCGTCGCAAATCTTACATTTATATTCGCGACCTTTCGGAAAATGGTCCATTGACTGATTTGCGACGGAATGTCCGTCGCAAATCCGAACCGGTTTTACGCGTATTCTCGGGAAACGGTGCATTGACTGATTTGCGACGGAAAAGCCGTCGCAAATCAGTAAAAACGATGTCGTTTTTGCTTTGACAAGCAAAATTTGCGACGGATAGGCGTCCGTCGCAAATTTTTTTACACTTATAAAACTCTCCTCGCGAAGCAGACGGAGAGTGCGAGAAAAAAGAAGAAGAGGAGGAAAACGAAAGGAAAAGGAAGGAGAAGTCGGGTTTAGTTGATTGTAGAGCCAATCCGTCCCCACCGAGTTCTCGTTTCGACATTTTCTACAAATAAACCGTAAGTTTTCTTCATTTTTACCGTTTAAAATTTAATTTTAAAGCATGTTTAGAGAATTGATTTTAGTTGAATTATATTAGTAATGAATTGATTTTAGTTGAATTAGTTGATTGAATTTTAATTTAAAGCATGTTTAATTGTTAAGCATGTTTAAATAATATTACAAAATAATTTTAGTTGATTGATTTTAGTTGAATTGTTTAATAATTTTACAAAATAATATTAGTAAATTGATTTAAGTTTAATATATAATTTTACAAAATAATATTTATAAGTTGTTTGATTATAGTTGAGTAGGTAGTTTAATGATTTTAAATAATATTAGTTGTTTGATTTAAGTTTAATATATAATTTTACACAATAATATTAGTTGATTGAATTTAGTTGAGTAGGTAGTTAATTGATTTTAAATAATATTAGTTGTTTGATTTTAAATAATATTAGTTGTTTGATTTAAGTTTAATATATAATTTTACAAAATAATATTAGTTGATTGAATTTAGTTGAGTAGGTAGTTTGAATTATATTAGTTATTTGATTTTAGTTTAATGATTTTAAATAATATTAGTTGCTTGATTTAAGTTTAATAATTTTACAAAATAATATTAGTTGATTGATTTTAATTTAGTTGAATGAATTTAGTTGAGTAGGTAGTTTGAATAATATTAGTTGCTTGATTTAAGTTTAATAATTTTACAAAATAATATTATTAGTTGATTGATTTTAATTTAGTTGAATGAATTTAGTTGAGTAGGTAGTTTGAATAATATTAGTTGTTTGATTTAAGTTTAATATATAATTTTACACAATAATATTAGTTGATTGAATTAGTTGAGTAGGTAGTTTAATGATTTTAAATTATATTAGTTGTTTGATTTTAAATAATATTAGTTGTTTGATTTAAGTTTAATAATTTTACAAAATAATATTATAAGTTGTTTGATTTTAGTTTAGTTGATTGAATAATTCGTAAAATTTGTTATAGATGAGCGGACAAGGTAGTGGCAATGACAGTCAGCAGCCTCCGAGGGATGAGGAGGCGAGTCGAGGAGGACGAGGAGGGAGGAGACGACGGGCCTCACTAAGACCCGTGGTTCCACCTATTTTCAGGACGAGGTCTCTATCAGAGATCTCTTCACAGCCTGGTGCGGGCTCCTCCTCCTCACAGCAGACTGTTGAGGGCTCATCCTCCTCCCGCCAGCATTCGGTTGTTCAAGCACGGATGCCTGTTCAGCCATGTGGTCATACGTAAGTTTTAATCTTTTATACTCAATTTTTTTATTAATTAAAACCTAATTATTTTGCTAACTTTGAAGTTTTAATTTTACAGTTGGATTCTGGGTCATGAGGCTGCTAATCAGGTTTCCAAGTCCATCTTTCGCGGTGGATTCGAGTCCACCGCTTACAGTTGGGGGTTAGTGTCCGATGCAAGAAAAAAGACATACTTCGAGGAGTGTAAGGTATTAATTTAATTTATTAATTCACCGTTTATTAATATCAAATATATAAATAAATATTTACATTTAAATTGTAATTGCAGAAAGAATGTGTCTGGGCACCGGAGCACGATGACCAAATGTTGAGGAATTTTGAAAAATATGCGACAGAAAGATACAGGGACCTACTTTTTAGAAAGAGGGACAAGTGGTACAAGAAGGGAGAGGCCACCGACTTGGGGCTTGACAGTGAAAAACGGTCGATTTGGGACCAATTCCTCAGCTACTGGAATTCCCCTGAATTCCAAGAGAAGTCGGCGAAAAAAGGCGAATCGGCGTAGTGACCCTGATGGAGAAGGGATGGCAAGACATCGGGCCGGTTCTCGGTCAATTTATGAGCACGGGTTGAGATTTGTAAGTTTCATCTTTAATTTTGTAGTTTTTGAATTTTTATTATTTTTTTCCTAATTTTTATGAGTGGTATTAATTTTTATTATCTTTTTTTCTAATTAGGCGGCGGAGCAATGACGCGAGCCCTCTCATTTTGAGAGATTGCAGCTCGCCCACCCATTCGTCGAGAAGACTGAGAAGTCTACCTACTGCCGTACCACCGAGATCCACGTAAGTATTATTTCAATATTAATAGTATTATTTAAATTTTTAATATTAAAAGTATTTTTTATATTTTGTGTTCAATTTATTTAATTTTTTGTATAATTAATTTGCAGAGAAAGATGCTCGAGGACCTTGCCTCTCAGCCTCAGCCTGAGGAAACGGCAGAGGGGTCGGGGTCGATGCCCCCCACACAGCCTTCTGTTGACGTTCAAAATGAATTATATTTCAAGAACGTCATGCAGATATTCGCCTCTGATTCAATGCCACGAGCGCAAATGTCTGCTCCACCGATGCCGCCGACCCAGCCATCGATGCCGCCGATTGTTAACATGTGCGAGGATGAGGAGGAAGAGAAAGACGGATTTAATTCCGATGGTTAAAAAAATTTGATTTTTAATAACTATGAAGTACAATTTTTTTTTTTTTTAGTTTGAATTGTTACTTTAATTTAATTTTTGAATTGTTACTTTAATTTATAATTTTGTGAATTTATTTTAGTTTGAATTTACTTTTATTTAATGAACACAACATTTATAAAAACAAGTGAGAAACGAAAATGAATTAATTTGGTGAATTATGGAAAAAAAGAGTTAATTTGGATACATATACAATTAATTGCATACAAATGAACGAATTATAATTGTAAGCAGGAGTCGAAATAAATAATTTTACAGAAATAATAAAAATTAAATGGCCCCAACATTTATAAAAACAAGTTAGAAACGAAAATGAATTAATTTGGTGAATTATGGAAAAAAAAAACGAGTCAATTTGGATACATATACAATTAATTGCATACAAATGAACGAATTATAATTTTAAGCGGGAGTCGAAATAAATAATTTTACAGAAATAATAAAAATTAAATGGCCCCAACATTTATAAAAACAAGTTAGAAACGAAAATGAATTAATTTGGTGAATTATGGAAAAAAAACGAGTCAATTTGGATACATATACAATTAATTGCATATAAATGAACGAATTATAATTTTAAGCGGGAGTCGAAATAAATAATTTTACAGAAATAATAAAAATTAAATGGCCCCAACATTTATAAAAACAAGTTAGAAACGAAAATGAATTAATTTGGTGAATTATGGAAAAAAAGACGAGTCAATTTGGATACATATACAATTAATTGCTTACAAATGAACGAATTATAATTTTAAGCGAGAGTCAAAATAAATAATTTTACAAAAATAATAAAAATTAAATGGCCCCAACATTTATAAAAACAAGTTAGAAACGAAAATGAATTAATTTGGTGAATTATGGAAAAAAAACGAGTCAATTTGGATACATATACAATTAATTGCATACAAATGAACGAATTATAATTTTAAGCGGGAGTCGAAATAAATAATTTTACAGAAATAATAAAAATTAAATGGCCCCAACATTTATAAAAACAAGTTAGAAACGAAAATAAATTAATTTTG
Source organism: Ballota nigra (assembly GCA_947034835.1). Classification (NCBI taxonomy): domain Eukaryota; kingdom Viridiplantae; phylum Streptophyta; class Magnoliopsida; order Lamiales; family Lamiaceae; genus Ballota; species Ballota nigra. Next base: position 73,776,675 of record OX344724.1, on the reverse strand, counting down.
TGAATTATGGGAAAAAAATGAGTCAATTTGGATACATATACAATTAATTGCATACAAATGAACGAATTATAATTTTAAGCAGGAGTCGAAATAAATAATTTTACAGAAATAATAAAAATTAAATGGCCCCAACATTTATAAAAACAAGTTAGAAACGAAAATGAATTAATTTGGTGAATTATGGAAAAAAACGAGTCAATTTGGATACATATACAATTAATTGCATACAAATGAACGAATTATAATTTTAAGCGGGAGTCGAAATAAATAATTTTACAGAAATAATAAAAATTAAATGGCCCCAACATTTATAAAAACAAGTTAGAAACGAAAATGAATTAATTTGGTGAATTATGGAAAACAAAACGAGTCAATTTGGATACATATACAATTAATTGCATACAAATGAACGAATTATAATTTTAAGCGGGAGTCGAAATAAATAATTTTACCAAACTAATAAAAGTTAAATGGCCACAACATTTATAAAAACAAGTGAGAAACAAAAATGAATTAATTTGGTGAATTATAGAAAAAAAAAAGAGTCAATTTGGATACATATACAATTAATTACGTACAAATGAACGAATTATAAAAGTATGCATTGTCAAAATAAATAATTTTACAAAATAAAAAATATAGTTGGGCAAAATATTTTAATAAACAACTTAGATACGAAAAAAAATTAATTTGGTGAATTATAAAAAAAAATGACTTAATTTGAATACATATACAATTAATTGCATAAAAATGAACGAAAGTAGCTTGTGCCCTAGTGGCACGCGCCCCCTCCTCTTGCACAAGAGGTCCCGTGTTCGATTCCCCTTGGACGCAAAAATGGATTAATTGTTCAAGGCCTAATAAGACTTATATAGAAGGTGGGCCGCATATAACAAGGAATGGGCTGGGTGGCCCAGTGGTCCGCGCCCGCCCCACCCGCCCCAGGTGCCCGGGCTCGAACCACGCGAGCCACTTTTTTTTTGTATAGGCTCGGTAATTTGCGATGGCCAAATTCCGTCGCAAATTTTGAATTTTGCGACGGAAAACAGCCCGTCGCAAAGTCTAACAGAAAAAAATAAAAAATATATATATAAACCTTTGCGACGGAATGTGGCCGTCGCAAATGTTGTTGACCCAATCGGGTCTGACCCGAAAGATTTGCGACGAACTACAGTCCGTCGCAAATTCTGTGCGACCCGGCCGGGTCTGACCCGACAATTTTGCGACCGATTTATCCGTCGTTAATTTGCGACGGACGGCAAAATCCGTCGCAAAAATTAGCTACGGCTGTTTTAGGAACGGATACGTGTCCGTCGCAAAACACTGTTTGCGACGGATTTTCCGTCACAAAACAGTGTTTTTTTTGTAGTGTCCGTCATGGATTTTATTCCCTTTTCGTGTTAGAAAAATTGAGGTGTGAACTTAGGGCTGTTCACGGAGTTCGAAGATTACTGAACTCGTACCGAAATCCGCACCGAAAAAGTATCGAATTTAAAAAATTATGGATTTTTTTACTTTAATCGTATCGAGACCGAACCGAATATTTTTTTGGTACGGATACGGATATTGTCAAATTAACCGTACCGAAAAACCGAATGCGACCATACCGAACCATACCGGATCGTACCGAACCGAATCGAATAACCGAATTAAATATGTATTAAATTTAATTTCTATTTATTTTTTATTCATCAAATATTATTATAATATTATTGAATTCAAGTACAATTGTATGATAACATAAGTTCTCCTCATTTTCATAATACAAATACTATATTATCTATCTTATTAAGTTTTTAAGACGTTAACTTATGTTTAGGTGTATATCAAAATAATTTAAAATTAATTTTTTATTCTTTTAATTTTATTGTTCATGTATATTCAATTCTTACAAATTTTTTGATATGGTGTATCCTGTATTAGGAATTACGATCAACGTAATTTTAATATTGCACTTTTCATTCACAAGATATTTTAAAAGAATTTTTTTAAATATATATTTTATATATTGTATCATAAATACTCTATTGATGGTGATTTGTGTTAATTTTTTAACCATTCATTATCATATAATGTGTTATATTTGAGCTTGTAATGATATATGTTTAATTGTGGTTGAAGTTGTGTAGTATTCTTGTGAGTGTGCATGCAACAACATGTTTTTTTTAAATTGATTAAATAATGAGAGAATGATAAAAAAAAAGATTAAAAATCCGTTTATTCATTCTGTTCCGTACCGATCCGATCCGCTCCGTTTATAACCGAAAATCCGTTCCGATCCGTACCGAAAAATAAAATATTTGTATCGTATCGTACCGAAATTTCGGTACGGACACGGATACACAAATTTTAAAATAATCGAACTTTAGTACGAACACGCATATTTTCAAATATCTGTTTTGGTCCGTACCGTGAACAACCGAACTTATACAATTATTCTCTGTAGAAACAAATTAAAATCATGCACATAACATTCAAATGGAAAAACGCAGATACTCATACAAGACATGAATATATAAAAAGTGTTAAAGAAGTGGATGGTGCACACATGAAGTTTTATGTATTTATTTTATCAGATAAAAAGGAAGTTTTATGTATTACTTCGTGCAATTTTTATCAAGCACTGAGAAATTTTATACATTTATGCATTTAATAAAATATGAGGAATTTCATTAATACTTTTATAAAGCACAAAATTTTATGTATTTAATGAAATGTTGAGGAATTTTGTTCCTATTTTTTTATCCATCACAGGCTAGGGGGAGGTCTTTTACGGCCTGTAACATTCCACTCGGTATTGCATGTCTTATATTTCAATATGCAACATTTTATATATATATATATATATATATATATATATATATATATATATATATATATATATATATATATATATATATTATAATTTGACTCAAAAAAGGAAAATATAGCTCACCCTTGCAATTTTTTTTTTTTTTTTTTTAATTTTGCATGGAAAGTAGTAAGTCAGTCTAATTTTGTAGAAAAGGACCTTCAAAATCTAAAATGACAGGCAAAATTAAATTGACCCGTCAACCACAAAGAGATTATAATTTTCAGACATGAAAACAAACCAAAAAATATAGAGAGGCTTCATGTTCTGAAAAATTTGGGAATGAAAGGGAAAAGATATATATCACCCTTCAAATGTCGACTGCTCCTGCTCCCACGAGGCCCACACGTTTCTCCAAATATTCTTATAAATTCTCTCCCTCCCCCTATTCACCTATCTCCCTCTCTCTCTCTCTCTCAAAGTTGAACAAGCAGAAAAGAATCTTTTCTTTTAGCAAACCAAGCTTTCATGGGGCCCCCTCTTGTTCAAAAAGATAGGTAAAAATAATTATTTGTTTCATTCCCTTCTTCGAGATCAGAATGTGTAATACCAATTCTTAAATAAATTGAGCTATAAATATAACTTTCAATAATGCTAAATTAATTAATCAGAAAAATTAAAGACGTCAATTAGACGTTACCGATATATATAAAGCTTGAATTAATTAGGGACAAACTGATACAAAGAACCGTAAAACTCCATCATAAATAGATGTAATTGTATGTTAGACTACAAATTGAAATTATGTAAATTCCACTGCAGATGAAAATGAATTTTGAACTCCGAATTTATAATCAAGCGCTCAACAACTCTACTAACCCCAACATTCGCTCAAGAGTTTGATTGTATAAATGCAACTCATTTTCATGAGTTATGAATATTTTGGTACAATCAATTTTTTTATATATTATTATTATACGACTCAGCTAATTTTCATTTAAAAATAATATGTAAAATTATTTCACGAATCTCATTCTATCAGACATAGTTTTATTGAATTAAGTACCAGTCGACATTCGATACAATTAGTTGGAAAAATCTCGCTTGTTTAATAATGGATTCTTGTCCATAAATAGAGAATTCCACACAATTGCTGAGAATTGAAAAGTGATATGATAATGTTTTAAATGAAGTAATAATGTTTTAAGTTCAAACATATATGTTTAAAAGCAAATATAATTTTTTTATTAAAAAAATCATAATATTTACTCACAAGATATGATTCTTCAAGACAAAGACTCGTATTATAAGACGGAACTCCATTTAATTAATCAATATGATTGAGAAAATAATTAATTAATAAGTTGAGTTGATTTAAATATTTTCTGTGTCATATATAGGCCCGTTCAAATTAATTAAACTTAATTCGAAGTAGATATATAAAAAAAAAATTGATTATGTGATTGGAGTTTTCAAATAATTCGAAGTTTGATTAGAAAATGTAAACAATTATTAGGCTATTCCAACGTGATTAGAGTTCTCATGCAAATAATTAATTAATAAGTTAATAATCATAAAAGTTGAAATTTGAGACACAGATGCATATATTAACGTTGGACATTTTTTTCTTAATTAAATCCACTTAATATATTTGACTAAACTAAAGTGGGTTTTAATCCCTAGACATGGAATTAGGCAAATGTCGCACTGTTTATAGAATATAATATGTGAGGAGTATAAATAATAAAATGGAAAAATAAATATATAGTATTCCCCAACAACTTTTGGCTGTAAGCTTTCGGATCTTCCTATTTCAAAAGACATGGATTCTTTCTTAAGTCTCCTCTCCATCTCCCAAGAATGTTGAGTTGTTTGACACACTTACCTATACACCACATACTATCCCAGATAAAACAGTTAAAATAATACTACTCCCTAAAAAATAAGAGCAGTTAAAATAATATTCCTTCCGTCTCTAAAAATTGGTTCTGTTTTTTTACACGTGGTTTAATGCAATATATTGAAGGGTATTACGTAATTTTTTAAGTCCGTTCTTTTTAAAAGTATAGTTATTTATGGAAAGTATGCAAAACGAACTTTCCATTAATGATCCATTTTATTCAAAAACGAACCTCAAAAAACTTTATAATACCCTCCGACATATCGTATTAAACCAAGTGCAAAAAAGTAGCACCACTTTTTAGGGACGGAGGTAGTACTCCTTCCATTCAATTTAATAGGCTTAATTCTCTTGTCATGTGATATATTGAAGAGTTAATTTATGAATAAAGTAATTATATAAATAGCACCAACGATATTGTGAATAATTAAAGAAATGTTCGGAGAGTGAAATTAAAATAAAATTTTGAATTTTAATATAAGTGATTTAATTTAATAACTCCCAACAAATTTGAATTTTTAAATGTCATGAAATTATATTATGGTATCAACACATTTAACTCACATCATATCCTAAGTTTAAAATCCTCTAAAAGAAACTTCATTCATATTTTTTTATCCACCGGATGGGACTCCTCAAAAGTAGAGTAAATAATCCGGCCCACAAATAAGAGGGAATGCTAGAGAATTCATATAAATAAACTAATTTCACTTCTCTTTATAAATTCCTACTTATCAAATATAATTTTTTTCCATAAAATTGATTTTGTGCTTTCAACTTAACTATAAGTAGGTGTAAATAGTCATAGTAATTGATTAGGTGTGAGATTGCTCGAATTTATGCTATTTTTTATCGTTTGTGATACATTTACGTACATTGATAATTATTATTCAATTGGTCATTTAATATATTTGGATTGGCTGGATCGGTCCATCGAGTTGAGCTCAAATTGCAGACTTTGTATGTAAATGGTGCGAACTTTCACTTCTTAATAAAAAAATTAATATTTTTTAGTGAATAAAATTAAAAAATTTAAACGAACACTTTTTAGTTAAAAAAAATATTTTAAAAAATTACATGCATGTTCACCTAGTATGTATATATAATTTTTTTTCTTTCAATGAATATATTTTATCATGAAATAATTAAAAAAAATATTACAAGAACACATCCTTTTTTTAATGCCGAAATCCAAACACTTGTTAGTTTGTGACAAAATCACATGAAAATTGTGGACTTTTAAGCTTTAGCCCATTAGGGGGTACGGGTTTTGATATAAACCGTTAGCAAATGCCAAATAGTATATGAACCGTCGGATGCCCAAGATGACAAGAACGGGGCCACTATCATTTTCAACCTTTATTTATACGAAGTCATAGCTATCTACACACATATTTTTACTGTACACAAATTTCTAAATTCCCCTATCAACTTTTTTGTTTTTCTACCCATTATACTAAATAAACTTACCGCATAATTACTGTTATACAAAAAAAATTGTGTGAACTCGACTAAATAAACTTACCGCATAATTATTGTTATTAAAATTCAATTTTTTCAAATATCACTATTATGCATATACATTATTATTGTTATGTACATACGTGGTTATCACTGTTTAAAAAATACTTATTTTTTAAGTTAAAAAAGCAATAATAACAGATCAAGACAGGATTTTTACCACTACTACAGATCAATTTTCTTGTAGTGAAGAGTGATAATGGATAGGTATAACAGTGATACTTAGGGATGGCAATGGTGTTGGTGATCAAATTTAATCGGATGGATTAGTGGCTGTTTAGTACGGTTTAGGACCACCAAACAAGAACGTGTGATTGATTATCACCGTAAATGATAAATCGAAGCTTAGGATTGTAAAATTATAAATACGAAAGTCGAAATTGTATTTATTTCGTATAGGTGTACGTTAAGGTGTGTTTGTATGTGTTTTGTGAGTATTTGTGAATTTGAACTTGTATTTCTTAGCTGGTGAACAACTATTTATAGAGACTAGCAAGCAGGAGGTGTCCAAAACTCTTGGACTTCCTAACTTGCATGCTAGAAAAGTGTCCTTTGACCTTATTTGACCTTATCCAAGCTGAACCTTAATTACAAAGTCTTCTTTGGTCTTATCTCGGACTTCACTGTTGTTCGTCCAAGTTGGCTTGATTAATCCAGTATGGTCTTTCAATAAAAGTTGTTCGCCTTTTGTGGATTTGGCTTGGAAGTTGTTCACATATGAGTCATGTTGAGATAAGCTTTGGAATCTTGGTTCTTTGTTCGTCTACATACACCTCTCAGGCTGGTAAATACACCACCCTTCGTTAACGTTGTTCGTCATTAGTGGGTTCATATCTGGTCTTGGGTTTCAAAACCTGCTCGCCGATATGTTGTTCGTCGATATAGTTGTTCGTCATTTTATACACTGCCTGGATTGGTTTATACACCCAAATCTTGATTTTCTTTGTTAAGTCCTTAATCCTTGTTCGCACAACAAAGATTGATGTTCGCCTATCAACAAATGGGCCAGGTCGGGACGGGTAGTCAATTACCCAAACCTGCCCCCTTTCTATTTTACCTCCATTTCAAATTTTCACATTTTCTTTTTTCACCTTTTTTTTTTTTTCAAAAATTTAATAGTCTAGTATCATACCTATAATATGATAAAATTAGGCTCGGTTATCATATGATAAAATCGTTAGACGAAGACATGTCAGAGGCAATAATTCAATTTATTATACAAAACTAGGAATAAATATTAACACAATCAAAGACTAAAAATGAATTAAAAAAATAATTAGAAAATAGAAGATGAAATATCGAGTTCGATTCCCTAAATCTATTTTTATTGTATTAGAATATACACATATAACATGTTAATATATATATATATATATATATATATCAGTGTTGCAGAAATCGGGCTAGGCGGCCTCCTCCCGACCCGATTTCTGCAAAATTGCCTTTTCTAGGCGTTTTCGGGCCTAGACGGACCTAGGCGGCCCTAGGCGGTCCTAGTCGGCCTAGGCGGTTCGGATTTAGGCGGTCCTAGGCGGCCCCAGACGGTCCTAGGCGGCCATTTTATACAAAAAATATAAAAAAATTACAAAAAAATATATATCTAGGCGGCGCCTAGGCGGTCCTAGGCGGGCCTAGGCGCTAGGCGGCCATAAAACACCCGATTACCGATTTTCGATTTTTGCACCCTTGATATATATATATATATATATATATATATATATATATATATATATATATATATATATATATATATTAATATGTATATATGTGCGGTGCGGGTCAGGGCGGGCAGGTACCCACGGGGCCATCATAATAACCAGACTCAACTCATTCGAAAAACGGGGCGGGGCTTACCCGACCCATGCTCAAAACGGGGCAGGGCGGGTCAATACTACCATTCCTAGTGATACTATGTATACATAAACATAATACTTAATATGGAGATTTCACGTAAACTCGAGTTCACAACAAACCTATTATTCCTGTTATATCCCTTTGCAAAATTTACGCCCAATGACTCCGGGGAATCAAAGTTATAGTAGATTTATTTCAAAGGTACGATAACTTTAATTTGAATTGATCAAATATAAAGTTCAAATGAATTTCCAATACATTCTTGGTTATGTGATCTAAAGAGAGAAACTTTCACTCATTCACAGCAGATTACATACCCAATAATTAAGGCCAAACGTAAAGTCATATTTTACGACAGTAATTCGTATATGGGAATTAAGACGGCATTACATATGATTCTCTTTTATTAAAAAAAATTAAAATTCTTCGAGATAATCGAAGGGATAAATAATTAAAATTAAGCACACAAGAGCGCACCACCCTTCGGCAGCAATTTATGGGATTTCATTATGTTTTAGCATTATTCCATACACAAGACGACGTTTCCATGAAGCTTGGCACGGGTAAAACTATGAATCAATACGATGTAGAATTAATAAACAATCACGTCGATACAAATATTGCATTTTCCATGAATATATTTTGTGGCAAGAGATATACATTTTTTTTGGGGGTATTCCTGAACCTATCACATTCGGTGTCTTGATCATATCCATATCAAGACCACATTATTGTCATCAATTTATGATAATCAATACAATATCATGTTTGACTGAGTCTTGAAAGATTAACTAGATGTAAAACTACAAAGAATGAAAATTTCAACCCTAAATAGTGAAGTTATTAAATGAGGCCATATTCTATAATTGAATGTATAACTGATTTTTTTTTTTTTTGCAAAGTATTATATGAGGAACACTCTCATATGCACCTAATGCACGGTGCACTCACTCAACAATTGAAGTTATTTACAATGAAAAGTGTAAGCTGATTTCATTGAAAAGTGATGTTAGATTACACTGAAAAGTTTACACTTAAAACTGATTTTCAGTGTAATCAAATCATACTTTTCAGTGTAAACAATTTCAATTGTTGAGTGAGTGTATCATACACCAAGTGTATAAGAGAGTTACTCATTATATGAAAATAGTTTATGATAAACTTATTATGAAACAATTTTAAAGTATCAATGGTCTCATCAGCAGTATTATTAATCTCATCAGAAGTATCATTAATTTAGGCCAGTGGTATTATATTGTAATTGTTGTAAAAAAAATTGAACCTATTTTAAAACAGTTATATGACAAGTTTATCATAAATCATTTCATATAAAATCCACTCTTTTTTTTTTTTCAAAAATAATAAAGACCTATTCATCCAACATTTTTTGCTACAACGAATGCATGGAGGGACCAATACAAATTTATAGTCCTTAGATCACATTCAATTTAATCTAATAGTTGTAAAATTACTCTCTAAAGGCGGTAAAGCATTCGAATGAGATGTCAAAAGGCTAAATATGCATTGGACCTTTTTATACGAGAGGGTATCCAAATCTAGGAAAAATGTATTCACTTTGTTACAAATTAGAATATTTGAAGCAGTTTCACTACTCAAAACTAATATTTCCAAATATCATTTATTTATATCTCATTGCTTTACATTTTTCAATATCATTCATCAAAATTAGAATATTTGAAGCAGTTTCACTACTCAAAACTAATTATTTCCAAATATCATTTATTTATATCTCATTACTTTACATTTTTCAATATCATTCATCAAAATTAGAATATTTGAAGCAGTTTCACTACTCAAAACTAATTATTTCCAAATATCATTTATTTATATCTCATTGCTTTACATTTTTCAATATCATTCATCAATGAACTAAACCTTCTTTAACTAAAAAAAGATGGACTAATAGACCCTCAACTTTACACCTTTTAATATTAATGACCAATTTTTTCATTAAAAATTGCACTATTTAACAGGGAAAATAAAAATTCGGAGTAATATTTTTGTTGATCATCAGTTAACTAAGAGATAATGAGCAGTAAGGATTCCAACCAAAACCGTCGCATTCTCAATCCTTTTCTCTAAACCTAATTTATAGTAACTTATTTTCTCTCTATATGTTAAATATTCCACCAATCTGTCGTATGTAAATGAAGGGGCCGGATTCAGTCCTTAAATTGCAGCAGGGCACTGTTGTACAAGTTACACTCTTTGGCCAAAAACACCCCTCAAGCTAATTCCTTGATGGAATTAGAAGAGCCTATTCCAATACAATACCCCCCAGGAATGAGATTCCACCCGTCTGATGAAGAACTAATCTCTTACTATCTTGATAGGAAAGTGAAGTCTCAGGCGTTGCCACCAAACATCATAACGGACATCGAGCTCTATAGCTACAATCCTTGGGATCTCCCTAGTGAGTTCATCCGATTTTCTTTACAAGCTAGGCCTAGCATGTGTACATATACTAATCCCGTGTGCAGGGAAAACGTTGTTTGGAGAGGAGGAATGGTACTTCTTCACACCGAGGGACAGGAAATACCCGAAAGGCGGGAGGCCTAACAGAACAACGGCATCAGGCTACTGGAAAGCAACTGGCACGGACAAGGCGATCCTCAGTTCGTGTGGATCAAGAAACATAGGAGTGAAAAAGGGTCTCGTTTTCTACAAAGGCAGGCCCCCCAATGGCCACAAGATGGAGTGGACCATGACCGAGTTCCGCCTTCCCGACGCCTCTCGCCCATCCAGGTCCAAAGGCTCCATGCGAGTAAGTTTAATTGTTAGACTGAAACTTCTGTGAATGAATGAAATTAATGAATGAATGAATGAATCAGTTGGACGATTGGGTACTATGTCGCATTCGACAGAAAGGCAACATGTCAACACACGAAGAGGAGCCCAATTTGAATTTGAAGAGCATCTCTTCAAGAGGACGTAATCGTAGTCGTTTGAAGGTAGCAGATTACAATTATCTGCAATCGAGCGAGCATCAACGAATAGTGTCGTTGCTTCTAGGACACGACCAAACTATTCCTACAACAATCTACGAGAAGAGCAACGGACCATTAGTACATGATAACAAGACAGAGCCGGACAACTCACCACCACTGCCTATGGCTATGGAGATGATAACCAACTGGCCAAAATACGCATACGCAGCCGAGCCAAACAGCTGCAAGCCTACTTATCCATTGAATGCTACAATGGGTTACTTTTATCAAAATTACACCAACCTTTGTTGATCATCTTCGAATTCTCAGTGAAGAAGAAATAACCGTGATTGATCATTTGATCATGTGTGCTGTTTTTCAAGTTTGTACATAGTCTTGAATTTTCCTGTTTCAGTTCTGTTTGTTCATTATAATTTGTACTTCCACACCAATATAACCCAAGAAATAACTACTTATTTGAAACTCGACTTGAGCACAAGGTACAAGTCATTTATACTGATGTTGGTCTCTATATCAGAACCGGACATACTAAAATGTCAAATAAACAAAGACATTTTCATTAAGGGATAAAGCCCATAATCAGTAGTATCAAAGCTCAGCTAGATTTAGGACAGAAAAGTTGAGAAAGCTTTGGTGGAGATGATGAAAACCAGGCGAATCTTGTGAACCCTTCATCTCAATATGCTGCGTTTAAGTAAAAAAAAGCGACACTCGACTTACTACAAGAACATAGAGCTGAATAATGAGTTCAAAATGAGCAGAGGACTCACTTGTATAAATAGGATGCAATTCCCAGAAGAATGCATAACAGAATGATATCAATGATGAAATTCCTAGTCGATCTCACCCGTATTAGTGTTTCCTTCAGTCGAACATTCGTACGCCTCAGATCACTCGACGCCTTATCCACCTAAAACACACCCACCACCGAAACATGAACAACAAGTTCTACTGTATACAACTAATATTTCACGGTAAATCAACTAATACTGATGAGAAGTCCAAACCTTTGTGTCTATTTCGTCTATCAACGGGACCTGCCTATCCATTTCCTGGATCAAGGAAGCAACTATAAAGATTATAAAGAATGCTAAAAGTATGATAAAAATTAACAAAATATTTATCCAAGTGAAACCTCGTTCATATCTTTTGCCAAATTCTTTAATGTACCCAAACCCTCGGATATGATCTCCAAACCTTCATTCTGCACATGATCATGCATGTTACAAGATTAAATTAAATATTGTTATAAGAAAAAATAAAATGGAGAATGGAGAAACTAGCTACAAGCCTGCTTTAGTTTCCGCATCTCGAATTCCTGCCTAAACTGATTTGATTCCTCGCTTTCTTGAAAGTAAGCATCATCAACGCGCCCATCTGAAAGAATTTCATATAATCTAAAAGACTGAGATTGTAGAAAGAAAGATGTGAAATTAATATTAATGCAAATTACCAGAGTCAAACTTTATGTTTTTGTGAGACGATGAAGCTCCCCATCCTTGTGTGGCTGCGCTTCTAGCGCTTTCCGGAATAGCTTGAATTCTTTCGGGAAGCGCTAGAACCAGATCCGTACGAGCTTCTAGTTCTTCTTTGGAGAGGCCTTTCACCTAACAACATCAAACTCGTTTGTGATTGAAGTTGACAAGGATGCATAAATATATAGAGTGTGAAAACAGAGTGTTAAGTGAATATATATAAGGTTTGTGTGTTTTACTTTTAAGTAAAGGTTGTATAATTTCTTGCTCTATGTCTATGTCTAGGCCTGGCCAAATATATTAATTTCTTGTTTCCATTGATGATAAATGACAAAATTAAAAACGATATGCAAAAAAACAATATTATCCAAAAATAGAAAGCAAGCAAACCTTTTTATGAGCAAGTTTCTGCAACTTGGGTAAGTCATCCATAAGCCTGGCCTTGATGCGCCGCACCTCCGCCATCAGAGCCACCACCGTCGCCCTGTTTGTCTCAGCTGCCGCCGCCCCCGATTTCTGGAGAAGAAGGAGAGGACACGATATAATCATTAGCTAGCATACAAGATTCTTTAAAATGAAAACGTGATAATTAATACCTCTCCATTTGTGATATATACATATTTTTTTAAAAACTTGTGACAGTTTTTCATGAATGTGCCAAGTATTTATACAGAGACTGTCTCATACATGAGACAAAAATTATATAAAAAAAAAAGCATCTCACACAAGAAGTTTGAGGGAGATATGAACCTGGATAGCAAGCTGGATTTGGGATTCGAAGGAGGAGTAGAGCTGAGCGAAGGCATCGTCGGAGGAGGCGTTGAGATCGCGGAGCTTTTCGATGTCGTACTTCTCATATTTCTTGCAAATGGTATCGACCCTGAACAGAATGTCGATCACGCTCATTTTCGACCAACGAAAATTAAATTAAATTAATTTCTGGGAAGCGAGATTCAAAATGCCGCTTGTTCCTCTTCTCCCATTCTTCTCTCTCCTTGTTTTGTTTGGGGGATGAAACCAGGTTTACCCGTTAATGGCGGCTGCTCATTCATGTAACACAAAATGCGCGCCTTATATAATTTCTTATAAAAAATAAATTAATCAATTTTTTTATCCAATCCTTGGCTTAATTTTTCCATAAAAACTTAAAACTCAACTGATTGAAATTATATTATCCAATTAATGGGTTTGTGAGCGTGTGAATAAACGTATTATGTAGAATGGAAATGATCACATGTTCACCGTGGGCACAATATAATATATCCACCGCGAATGTGATAATGACACATAAGCAGTGGTCCACTATAATTTTAATAATATATTTTATCTCCTAAAACATGTATAAAAATTAGAAATGAATAAAATGGTGTTTTTTATCCTCACATGTAGAAACGATAATGTAGTAGTATACTCAAATTGCACTTTTCGTTGCACATCAGATCAGATATAAGATGTATTTATATTTCTTGTGAATTATTCTGATGCCCTCAATAACATAAGAAAAGAAATATCCCAAGTTATGTCTGAATTTTTCTATATGGGTCGACAACTATATTAAAATTGCTAATTAGGTTGGAGAAATTGGTTTCAAATCAATTAACCGTGTATTTAATTTGTCATTTAATGAGGGCATAGGACATATATTTTTAATTTCAAAATCAAATTTCAATGAATGGGAAATTAAATCACGAAACTGAAACGCCATAGAACACATTATGGATTAAAGTGTTGTGAAAATTAATTTATCTCATGTTGAAATTTTAGGGTGTTAAAGTACTCTTTATTAATAAGATATGCATGGTTAGAGTAATTCCAATTCAATTGGTTAAGAAGCAATCTTGTGAACCGCATGCATTGCCTGCTCAATTGCGGGTTTGGGCCTTGTCAATTGAACTTTGAGCAAGAGTTGGGTCTTGGATCTAGAAGCAAATATAATCTTTTATTGGGTTAATGGTTGTTTGAAATACATGGACGTTCGAAATGTTTAGATTCATGCCTATTATAGGATGCATGCATATCTTGTTTGTCACTTAAAATTCAAATGTGAAATCCTGCGGAAACTTTTCTAGGTGCATAACTTTCATTCATGCTCATCTGCCTATACATAAAGTGTAGAGTCCATATTCTAACACCGTTTCGGTTCATCTGAGCTTACGTCTAACGATGAAAATCATTTTTGCTTTTGTAAATGTCCATGGTATGAGCACTAATGGGGACATGTTCATTTTGAGGGTAAAGGTCTAACCTTAACTAGATTTTGTTGTTACAACTTGTGTTCCACTCGTGGTGGTTCGTTACAAGAAATCTTGCTTCATTTATGAAGAGTCTGTAACAAAAGCTGCTATTTTTGTTAGCATCTTTTCTAGTTTTGTTGTACCTTTTGCTTTCTAATTTTGTTTTATTTTTTGTCGTCTGTAGACCATTGTTAAACCAACATATTATTGATAATTTGGCTAATTGATTGAAAGTATGAATTACACATAGCTCTGATTTTAAGTATCTCAATTATGTATCATCTAAAACAAAATGTCTTGAGTCTTGGGTTTTTAGAATAATAGGCAAATCTAATAAGTTGGATTCTCTATTTTCTTATTCGCTCAAATTAAAGTAACTAATGCGCAACACATATTCATAATAATGCAAGATTATACATGTTGCTAAAAACACAAAACTAGGGAAGTTAGGATACATGTATTCGGACTAAAATTTCTCTTCATTTGGTGTGACATTTTGTGGTCTCCACTTCAACCACCACTAAATTCTAAAAGTTAACGATAATGACAATAAAAAAAATAATGCAAGAGATTCTGATAAACACGTTACTAATAATTAAAACTAGCTCTGAAGAAAAGAGTATTTTGTAATAAAATAGCTACAAAGAATTCCAGGTTAAGAAACACTAAAGCCAAGACCCTGAAGCTGCTAAATATTTTAGTTTTAGCGCATTTCCAAAATTTATATTGGTTCAATTACAGCATCAACAACTATAATAATAGATCAACAACTATAATAACAGATAATAATATTGAGATACAGCATCAACAACTATACAGCATATAGATCAACATTATCTTGGTTCAATTACATAGTAACAAAATTTAATGAGGCTGGAAATACATAAGTAATGTAATAACAGACGAAATATATCCTGATTTCTGTAACAAAAAAAAAATAGTAACAATGATCGCCCAACCTTTATCTTTCTCTACAAATGTTCTTCCTTATGGAGGGAGCTATAATTGTCAACAGGGAAGGAATTTGGAGCATTTTTTTACAAAGAGAGTTGAGAATCAGTTCTCAAATGATTCCCCAGCCATATATTGTTTATGTACCATTTTTCTGTACTCTGCATTTAAAGAAAACGAACCGATGATGTACAAATCGTTGTATTGAAGCCTTTTTTGGCAACATTACCACCAATGCAGACCATAAAGCAAAGGAGAATAATCACAATATTAACTGACCTTCCTGGTTCTTCCAAAGTAAAGCAGCAGAGGTGTTGAGAGGGCTCTCAGTATTTGGTTCTGCATGTGCAACAGAAAGCATAAGACCATAGCTTTTATATTCATTTATTACTTATCTATTTAACTTGAATCTACTAATACTTGGTAGAGAATAAGTGTATATCTGTTTTTCTTGAAATTTTATCTTGAATAGTAATCATACCAACGCAAAAGTTAATTGGGAAAATGAAAAACAGAAACATCATTCTGATCACCTCCTAGTAGACTCTGAATAGACAGAAGAATTGTTCTGCAATCATATGCTGAGGACCACTTATCCTGCAAAAAGGAATTCAAGGTGAATGTGTCAAAAATAATCAACGGTCATGCAGAAAAGAGAAAGGAACTGGGAAAATAACAAATTTTGTAGGTATGGTCGATACCTGGAGGATGTCCAAACATATATTCCCAAATTGGTCGACATTCGGATGGAAGCACATGGTCTCAAACTTAACTTGGGGAGGCTTAAATGGATAATCAAGTGGAAAGCGCAGTGAAAGTTTGTAAGATTGACTCTCATACATAGTTCCTTTACCACCCTTTATAGTCCCAATCCAATTAAATATGCTCTCTCCTTCAGGAAAAGCAGATACTCCCAGATCCTCACCACTCATCTACACAAATAAGTTACAATTGTCTATCAGAATCACTATTTGCACATTATAAGAATGGTTGAGAATAACCATAGTTATCAGAAAAAACATTTGCTAATTCAATCAAGATATAAATTTATGCCTACAACCCCCTAAATTCAACTGTCTTACCACAATGACACCATAAATTTTCTTCCTGAATAGACGATAAACAGTAGTGAAATCTAACATAACCAGTGACATTCTTTTATAATTGAAGAAATATCACCAAAATGATCATAAAACTTGGCGCCATGCCAGTATCAAATCAAGAACAAAATAGCCCGCATGTGTAATTTTACTGGCTCTATAAGACAGATATGTGATATTATTTTTAAATGTTATTTCTTCAAATCTTCCTCAAGGAAACAACGTGCTTATATACAACGGAGAACATATGATTCTCCAAGTATCAAACATCTACAATTCATGGAAACGAAGCCAATTATCAACTCGTTATAACGCAGATGAAGAGAGCAGAGAAAATTGAGCAAGATAACCCAAAAAAAAAGGGCATAGGCATAATAATCTTGTGAGTTCTCATAAGATTGAAAGTTGATTCAATAAACTATGAGATGGTGAATTTCTTTTCAAATCTTTTCTTCTAAATTACTAGAACAATCCCCCTAATTATTGTCAAGCAGACCAAAGTTCAGAAGTAAGTAACATCGCACTTCTACATTATAAATTTTTAATTCACCTCATCTTATTAATTAGCAACACATTTTCTATTTTTAATCAAATTCAATGAAAAAAAATGCCTCGGCATATTGCTCTAAAAAGAAAAAATATTACGTTCATCTGGTTAAGGAACACATACCATTAGAGCCATCAGCTCCTTCTGCAATCTGCCACACACATTGAAATCAAATCATCGATCAAAAACACTAATCTCAATTCAATTTATTCAACAAACAGCAACTTAAAAGACCTATCAACAAAATCCCCAAAATTGGGAGGGAATAGAGAAAACAGAATTGAATCGGAAACTGCGTGCCTTTGGGTAACAGAATTGGTATCAACAGATTTCGGAGAAGATTTGACTTGCTTCGACGGCGATTGCTGTTCACGATGATGGCGTGATTGAGCATCATCCTCACCTCGAACCTCCATCATCAGTGCTTGAAATTCTCAGCTTTTGCTGCAAACGCAAGCGGCGAATAAAATTGGGATCGATGAATTAGTTTCCGGAGTCTGAGTTACGAGTTCTATTGCAGTTTTTCATGGCGTTGCAATTATTAACGAGAGACTAGTGAAGGCAGATGAGAGAGAGAGAGTGATTGAAAGCGAACAAAAATTTGATGGATTTGGCATATTTTAAAAAAGTCATCAAGCGTAAAAATTCGCTGCACGAGGGCCGGAATGTATCACATCGCATGGCTCTGAGTGACAGCTATCCCCATTTTCTTTTTCTTTTTCACCAAAAAATATACTTTCATCCAATTCATCATAGATTGTTCTTATTATCATAAAAGAAATTTTTTTTTTTTCACTTCTCAATTTTTTTAAAAAAATAGCAAAAAAATACACATATTATTTTAACTTTTCCTCTTGAAAAGTTAAAAGGACCCTTTTACCCTTACTTTATATCCAGAAAAATAATTTTATACCCACAAATACTAATAAAAAATTCATTTAGTAAAATCCGTACCACTTTAAAAGTGAAAAACAAAAATGAATCGAAGGGAGTACTCTACATATTACTTATCTTTAATTTTACTATTTACTCCCCGTCCCAATGTTATTTGCTATTTTATTGTTTATTATCCTAAATAAAATTGAGTTTAATTAATAAATATAAATTAACTAAATTAGTGTCCCGCGTATAACGCGAAATTTTAGTAAAAGTTAATTATACATCATAATGCATATATTTAATAAAATTTATACACTATAGAACAATATAACTATATCATATAATAAATATATTCAAACATATATCACATATTAAACATAGTTAAGTCAATAGGGAAATGATATATTAAACACAATTTGATAATAAAAAAATTAAAAAATTAAAATTTTAGTGCATTGTTTTCTCTTTACAATTAAAAATCATCAGTTAAATGTTATAATTTTAAACAATCAAAAAATTAATTAATCATTTAATCGATAGAACAATCAAAATTATTTAATATACTTAATTTTATTTTTTTAATAAATTATGATTTTCTAAATACAAAATCCTTAATATAGTGGCAAGAGTCTTTAAAGATTAAAGTTTCATATAAATATAATTTTTAAGTTCAAATAAATCAATTCAATTATTATACATATAATACATATACTTAAATTACATGTTTTGAATTGTTAATATAAATATAGGACAATTGCAAATATGATTAAATAACATGTTGCAATAAAATTTATAATACGCTTTTATAAATTCAAGTTATATACAAAAGATATTCTAATTTTGTATGGTTTTTTAGTTTGGCTTAAGTGGTAAACATTATAAATTGTACCCATGTAGTTTAGGGTTCAAATCCTTAATCTTTTTTTTTTTTTATCGGTAAATGTTAATTGTTAGTAATTAGAAGTTAGTTCACCAAGCCCTCAAATACTCCAAGAACTCTCCAAGTCACCTTATAACTCTCATAATTTGTTCCCAAAGGGAATCGAACTCGGGTCACTCACTAGAATGAGGAACCCGATGGTCAGGTGGGCTAAGCCAACTGGTTGGATTCAAATCCTTATACATACATAGACTCTTTATTACATTAAGCCACATAAGTGACACATAAGTATCATTTGATTGACATGTATGACTTTCACAATCATGCCACATAGACGAAATTAACCAAATGACAACACATAGGACAAATGAACCACAAAGCGACACATAGGTAGAATGAACTCCCTATTAGTATAATAAGGGATATGTGCAAAGTAATAACATAAAAGGTAAATGTACTATAGTAAAAAATATATTATTATAAAAAATAATATTGTTGCTTTGTCATTTATAATAATATCGCTTGAGTTAGGATAGAAGTAATTTTGAAAAGTAGCAAATAAGTTTGAGATAGAGGGAATATTTATTTATAAAGGTGACACATAAAAAATTATTGAGTATGTATAGTGTAAAATTTGTTCATATATGAATTATTGGAAGATATTAGTTGCCCTTATTAAAGAGTATTAACCGTTTTTATTGAAGAATATTAGTTATTTTTATTGAAGAGTCTTAGTTTGTTTTCAGTAAACAATTAATACCTTTTAGTGAAATCAACTAATACTCTTAAGTGAAAACGATTAATAATCTTTAATGAAAATAATTAGTACCCTTCAATAGTTCATGTATAAACTATTTTCACTCTATACTTTGTCAATACTATTTATAAATATAAATTTTCATTGCACTACATTGTGAACTTGAACAATTATTACTATCCTTTTTATAATATTTATAGAGGAAAAAAAATAGTAACTTGCAAGTTGAACACTTTTCAATATATTAGTTATTTATCACGTGCGTTGCACGTTATATATAAATTATTAGAAAATACCAGGGATGAAAATATTCATATCTAATAGGTTAATAACTACATATCCTAAAATGTGAAAATAGTATATTCCATAATAGATATCTCTAACATAAAAAAAATTCATCCGATCTAACGTAAGATGATGAAGATTCAAATTATACTTTAGCTGAATTTGATTAAATTTACCTAATCACAAACCATAAAGTTAGATTCTTAAAAAATATTTGAATAGATAAGGGGAACCCATAGAAACAGAGAGAACAATCCTTTCACCCCAAAAAAGGAAAAAAAAATGCAATAACTTATATACAAAACTCTAGCCAACACACTATTAAATATTGGACATTGATTGATTCTATTTGTCCCTTAAGACTTGGTCTTTGTTCAAGAAAGCAACACGAGAGTCATTCAGAACGGCTCCGATTCGCCAATATGTTCATCACATCCTGAAAGAATACAATCTATAGTGCAAATTCAGCAGAGGTCCATCTGCGCAAATTTTTTAATGACAAAAAAGTGTCTTTGTTCTTTTTTAAAGGGAAAAAGGTTAAGAAAAGCATTAATCAATATACTAACCATCAGCTCCAAGAAAACTCTTGAGTCGAGCATAAATCAAAAAGTACAACTGCAAGAGTGTTATGACGGCTCATTGTTCATTGGACTTGTTTGCTACTGTAAAAAGTGAAGAATTGTTATCATGAGAAACAATGCAAACAAAATAGATGCTTCTGAAATATCTTTTCAAAGCTCCCTACTATAGCACTGCCTATCAAGATATTAATAAACAACATCCATTAATTTCTTGAAGAATTCAGCGACACTTGCATATATGCTTGACAACCTCGACTGCTAAATCAAAAATAAAAAATTAATAATGCCTTATATGCAATATCATTAATTTAGAAATAAATTTTTTTTAATAAAGAACATTTTTTCCCCAATATTCCCAAACAATATCAACAAAACTTATAAGTAATATGACCTTTGATATTGGTATTAGTGAGTTGTGGCTGCCAGTGTAATCTTTTGATAGCATTGCGAGCATATTGAAAATTAATACAATTGTAAGCTTATAAGTCATTGGAATTAGCAACACAAATGTAGATAAATAGTTGCATGAAGTATTTTGGGCCGGTATAATGTAGTTTAAGCACTAAAATTACTACCTACACAACAAAAACAGCTAGGGAAGCTTAAGGTGCAACTGTATCCATAAGATGCACATCAGTCCAAATAACTCCTGGAAAAATCAAAATAGTAATAATTATACAAGTTGAAGGCATGAAGTTAAACCAAATGCCATGGAATCAGAGTCCATTAGCCATTCTTAGGTAATAAATTACAGAATTTAAAGATGGGTCTAATTAGCAATGAATTTAGGTTTCATGTCTACTGTTAGTGATCAATCAGAAAATTAGACAAAAAATAACCAAGAAGGAAAAATGTTCCTTTATTTCATCATTAATCTTCAAACGCAGAGCAGATTATGGATAATGGACTACTCTGTGATGCATTAAGGAAAATGAAGACTGTGAAGAAGTTTTGAGTATTAACCACAATGGAAAGAGTTTTCAACCTTTATTTCATCATTATTCTTCAAATGCAAAACAAATTATGGATGATAGACTAACTCAGTGATGCATAAAGGAACAAAAAGACAACAAAAAAGTTTTGAGTATTACTATAACCAATAAACGGTAAATATTGCAATATTAGATAAACATCATAATTATTGAAAAAGTAAGAGAAACTTTAGATCTAGCTCATTTTAAATTATCCTAAGGATCCTGAGGCATTCCGATCAGTGATTCCCTAACCTAAAGTAATATGCAGAATATGCCCTTAACCTTGGATCGTTATGCATCGAAGCAGGTTTTTAGATTGACATATGCTCTTATAAGGCTACCCATCATAAACGTTATGGTCTGAAGTAGGTGGCCAACTGTTACAAAAGCTGCTAAACCAAAATGAACACCAATAGATGATTTGTAAAAAAAAACTTAGTAGTGTAAATAACTTATATAGTTGCTTGGGTCATACAATACAATTTTATATCTTGACCAAGTAGCTATGAATCAAACCTTCATGCACATTAGTGTAAGTGTCTAAATTCTTCTATGGATAATTCATGATATTGTTCACATATTCTAAACAAAGTCCTTCAAGCTGCATCTAGTGCTATTAACTACTATAATTTTTTTGATCCCTTATAATGCTAGTTAAGGGTGATAGAATGGACAACCATAATTAAATTAAGCATAATATTGCTGCAAATGAACACAAACAATAAAAAACGATTAAAAACTACAACCCCATGAAATACTAATATATAGAAGTAGTTTTAATTATCCACAATCAATAATGTTATGCGCAGTGGTAACTTACGAAGCCAGAAGATCTGCTGAGGGAACTTGCTTCAGAAAATTGTCTTTGGTATAAAGAGAACTATAATATTTGACGAATCACTAAATTAAAACCAAAATTCAATGATCTGAAAGAGACACTTACCAAACTATCAAGAAACAATGCATTTACTTCAAATCCAAGATCCCTTCTGCAGATTGCACATCATTATTTTCACAAATATACCCAAACTCCTACAAACATAAATACACAAATAGAGAAATACAAATATGAGCGGTCAGAGTCATATAAATTACTTGACAAGACGAAGAACGAAAATCATAGAATTAATTAAAGGAAATTTGGGGTCACAAAGAAATACACTCAGTGAGAAAGGGTACGAAGCGTGGTGTGGTGCGGTGGCGATGGCGGCGAGAGTTGGCAACAACACAAACCTTTGATACAGTAATCTCCCCATAGCTTGCATGCTCCTTTGCAACAGACACAAGGGCAGTACTAATACGTGTCTTCAATCCTGGAAGAAGTGTCTTAATATGCTGTACGAGTATCTGTGCAACAAGAAACCTCATATCACTTCAGAAAAAACCAAGAGAAGACTCCCATGACACCAATAACTCCAACTCAGCTTCTAAAAACATAGTACATCTTTAACAAAGTTTTAATATGGGGTATCCATAAAATCTGATTACGAATTAGTCTACAACACATACCTGATTCAACTTCTTGGCCAATTGAGGTACTCCACAACGGTCAGCAGTATGACTATACATCTGCACAGAATATATTAAGTCATCTAAAATACAGGAGTCAAGCCAAAATTTAATTGCAAGTGAATGTGTTAAAAGTAATACTGGCTGGCTGCGAAAGAACTTCTCCTCTACTATGAGTGCATCCTTGATGCTCCGATTTTTTATAATATCCTACTCAGCTAACAATCAAGGGAATAATTTAACGTCAAAATTAACACAAACATAAACACTCACTTGGATACTAAACAAGGTAAGCACATTGGACTAAATATCCAAACTTTCACATAATGGTTTTCCTTAATCGATTATAAACCATGAAAACAGAAATCAATAAACCATAGAAGGTCAATATTATTGAAAGCTAACATTCATATAACTATTTATTCAACATGACCCTAATAAACAATTATGATGTATGCAACAATATATTTCCAGTGGTCTCATACAATACTAAATCTTTCACTCATCAATTTACAGTTTTATAGAAGTCAGCAAACTAAGTTCAGTTGCAGGCTTGCATCCATTGAAGAAGTTCTCTGATGCATCATTTAGTTGGAACCTACATCTAAGGTGCACCTGCAAAGGGGTCTAAAATTAGTCATGGTTCAATATTTTCTGAACAAACAACTCCAAATAGAAATATATAAATTAGATACGGAATCAGATTTGCACTTCGAGCATTAAAGGTCATCAACTAATTGTAATTTTTAAAGAGAGAGTTTTCAGTTAATCTCCTACTTTTGTCATTCTCAAATAATAAACCATAAAGTTCTGAATCAACAAAGTGTCACATGCCCTAAAATTCATCGATTAGTTATAAAAAAATCAAGCCACTTACTCTAAGCAGTGGCCGAAGTTAACCCAAATCCATAACCATTAGGAGTAAATGCCTGCGAGTTTAGCTAACGCCTACAAAACAAAGTAACAAAACACAAAGTGTAGAGAGAAATCACAGAATAATTTCCATTCACAAAATCCCAATTAAGTTGCTTATATACTGCATCCAAACATTGAAATTAGGTAGAAAGAAAGAAATTCATACATAAATCATCAGCAAGATAAAAACACTGAAATTAGGGCGGAGAGGGGCGGCGACAAAAGATGGTGAAAGGAAAAATGAATAGAAAGAAAAAAATTTAAATACAAATGCAAATCTGCCGTCACGTGAGCGAAGGGCGGTGGCCTGTCCCGGCATCGGAGATAGGAGATGAATAATTGGGCTGAAAATTAGGGCGGGGAAGGGCTGTGACAAAATACGGTGAAAGGAAAAATGAATACGAAAAATGGGAATAGGGAGAAAATGTCAGGAGGGGGAAGAATGGCAAAAAGAACGGAAAATGGGAATAGGGAGAAAATGTCAAGAGGGGGGAGAATGACAAAAAATAAGAAAGGCAAGGGTAGGATTGTCCAAAAAAGATTTACAATCCTAAACCACTTTTAAGTATATATTATAGATTATAGATAATTTAATTTTGCAAATATCTATATATCGGTTGATACTTCTATACATGAACTAATATGCAATTCAAATGCATTTTAGTTGTTTTACTAGAATGTATTAATTAGTCAGTGTTAATTGTTTCATTCAATTATATTAATGGTGCATCAGTTGCATGGTGAAACCAAAGCATCCAAGTGCCTAACAACAAATAAATTAAGGGCCGAATTTTTTTTTTTTAATGAGAATGAAAATGAATAAAAGATAATCATGATAGTTAATAAAAAAAAAAAATAGCACTACTTTTCCTACTAAATTAAGAATCTTTACTCATTTTTATCAAATTTTCTCCTAAATCGTTTCTCTCAAGTCATTCTTATATGCTGCATATAACATATATAAAAGTGTCCTTACTTTTTTAAAAAATTAAGCACAATGCAAATGATCTAACCACCATAAAAATAATCTTTCTTTAAACATATTGGAGAGATAAAAAAAAATGTATTCCCATTTTTATATGTAAGTGATACTTATCCCAAAAAATTTTTTTGATGTAAGTGATACTTTTCCAAACAAATATCACTAGTTACATGAACTAAAGTATTAACATCTAGATGAAAAAAAAAAGATATTTTACACTAGTTTTTTTTTTTTAAATATGTTAAACCTATTCAATATGTACAATTAACTTTATAAAATTTTCGAACATATTGTTGTAAATTTAGAATATTTAATATACCAAATCCAAAAGATTTGATGTGGACATTACTTATGGACCAAGTAATCTAAATAGGTTTTAGGGTTTTGATTAGAGTTTCGATATTATATATATATATATATATATATATATATATATATATATATATATATATATATGTACTAAGTATTATACACACGCAGAAATATAGTGGAAAACTCTTGGCTTGGTACGCCCCCAGATGTAGTCATTCATGACGAACTGGGTAAACAAATTGGTATTCTTTTTTACGCTCTTTATTTTACAACACATTATTATCAGATTGTCAATTAATTGCTCTATTTATAAGATCACGGGATATAATCAAATAAAGATCCAAAATTTCATAAAATTTAAATAAATTTTCCGAATAACTCTCTTGTGTACTTGGTGTATGTTGCACTCACTCAACAATTGACCTTGTTTACACTGAAAAGTTTGTTTCAATTATACTGAAAAGTGTGGTTGGATTACACTGAAAATAATTTTTTAGTGTAAACTTTTCAGTGTAATCCAACCATACTTTTTAGTATAATTGAAACAAACTTTTCACTATAAGCATGGACAACTGTTGAGTGAGTGCACCGTGCATTTGGTGCATATGAGAGTTTGCCAAATTTTTTATGGTATGAAATTATATAATGGTATTAAAGTTCATAAATATAAAAATTGATGTTTAGGGTGCGAAATTTTAATCATGGAGTAGGGGTCTTATTTTTATAAAAGAGGGATAATAATTTTACCAACAGAAAGGAGTATAAATAAATAAAAAATCTAGTAAAGAAATTAAAATTTTAAAGGCGACCATCGCATCTATAGATTTTCACAAATTATTATATGAAATATTCTACGAATCCTAGATCCATAGAATAATCCATATTCAAAATATGTATCATTTCAGTTCCTCGCCCATCCCCGCGCGGCAACAGCCCTGCCCCTTCCCCCCTTCCCCAGTCCCCCAATTCTCCAGCGCCCATGCCCAGTAGCCCCCCACCCCCCCAATTCCCCAGCGCCCATGCCCAGCAGCCCCTGCCCCCACCCCAACCCTCCCAATCCCCTCAGCGTCCAACAGCCCCGCACACCAACAACAACCTGTTGCCTGCAAAACAACCCCCCAACCCAACCTTCCCCACCCCAATTCCCCTCCCTCCCCTTCGGCCGTTCCATTCCCACACCTATCCCAAAAGTTTTAACAGGGATGCAAAAGTCTCATAACAAAATTTACACGCCACCTATTCGATCCAATATTTTAAAAAGTTCCTGAAAATTTGTGTTATTATTGTGAGCAAATGTGTGTTAATGTTAGAAGAAATATGTGTTACAAAAAATATGTGTTACTATTGAACCAACTGTGTGTTACTATTGGAGCAAATGTGTGTTACTATTGGAGCAAATGTGTGTTACTGTTGGAGCAAATGTATGTTACTGTTAGATTAAATATGTGTTACTGCAAATGTGTGTTACTATTAGAACAAATGTGTGTTACTGCAAATATGTGTTACAATTGGAGCAAATGTATGTTAATGTTAGAGTAAATGTGTGTTACTAAAAATCTGTGTTAATATTGGAACAAATGTGTGTTATTGTTAGAGGAAATACGTGTTACTATTGAAGCTAAGTGTGTTAATGTTAGAGTAAATGTGTATGTTGGGACATTGTCAGTTTTGATTAAGATCCCAAAGCCCCTGAAAAGATGATTTGCTTTTGTTTGTCTTTGTCAGACTAGTCTTGGTTAGGATTTATACTTAGTCATTTTACAATTCACAGGTACTCAGTAAGAGGAGCACTTACTGTTGACAATCAAGATAAGAGCCTGAAGACGAAGTTTACCATCCTGAACTTATGGCAGTCTTCTAAGCTGGCTGAGCAAGTGTCAGTGATGAAGAGTATGACCCTGAGGTCACTACTAAGGGAAACAGGAAGATAATGAGTTTATGGGAAGTCTTGGAGTAGAGCCAAGCAATGCAAAAGGAATATCAGCGTCAGGACAAGACCGGTGAGCTCAAGACAAAAAGAACTTAATAAGATAAGCCTGAAGCCTAGGAATAAGTTCTGACATTCTCACCAACCTGATGACGTGGACTAATCCGGGAAGGACACGCACGTACGGAACCTGACAGAAGACTGACTTCAGACTGCATTTTCAACGGGCAAGCATTTAATGTGCATTTAATGCATCTACCTAATTCTATGCAAGGACGGCTGCTGCATGAGGATATGTCCGTTTGTGCCACTCTACATAGATGACAAGAAGGCTATCTCTCCAACGAATAGTTTTTCAAATCATCTATAAATACAGAAGGCCTTGAACCCATTCAAGGTTACGGGAAATTTTCAAGCCAGAAATTTCTCAAACTCTCAAGCACTCAAAGCATTCAGTCTTTAAAAGAAGCACTCGAAACCATCTAAATTTCTCAAGTGTTTCTTAGCTATTGAGAGTTATTCTGTTCTCCAAAGAGCATACTAGCATTATCTTAAGCTTAAGAGAGATTATCCAATCCTTAGCATAGCTTTGCCTTGTAAGGATAGTCTCAACTTAGTTGGAATCCAAACTGAAACCAAAACCCTAAGTTAGGTTTGTTGGAAGTAAGTTGTTAGTGAGTTAGTAAGGAGTTTGTATAGGTCGGTGAGGTAGCTGATCACCTTGGCACGTTAAAAAAAAGAATCCCTTGAGTGGATTTCCTGTTAAATCAGGCCGTGGACGTAGGAGTTTGAGTCTCTGAACCACGTTAAACTCCCTGTGTTCTTACTGCTTTGACATTGTGCTTACTTGCTATATCACTTGTTCATTCTAAGCATTTGGTTTTATCAGGCTCGAATCAATCAGCCTGATCCTCAAAAGAGCACTGCCCTACTAATCACTATTCAGAATTGAGTAATCAAGTTTTTCAGAAAGCAAACTAAAACAAGACTTTAAACTATCAGGGCTCACGCATTTCCGCACTGAACTCAAATTGATAGTCATCCAACTGACCCGCACTAAGTGTAGTCAGTGGGGATATTATCAGCTCTGAGTTCTTTATCACTCTGAGTAAAGGGGACTCAGCAAGGTTTTAAGTTGAAAAATTGGTATACGTGTATTCCCCCCCCCCCCATACACGTATTCATCAGTCTTGTACCGGGACCAACAAGTGGTATCAGAGCAGTGGTTCAAAAGACCACTGACTTTGAATACTAATAGTTTTAGGGGAGAAAATGTTGGTGGTCACTGAACAGATCTGAGTTTGCTTTTCATAAAACTCGCATCATCATGACTTCGAGGAGACTTGAAGCTTCGTACCTGAATTCTCTGTATCTAACTTTGTCTATTGGAAGTTCAGATTAGAAGCGCATCTTGATGCCATCCATGACCAGATGCCGCGTGTTCTCAGGGAAGGACCGATCAAGATCACCATCCCTAATGTCAGAGGAAAAGGATATGATGATCTTGAGATTGGCGTACCCATTCCTAAGGAAAGGAAGGATATGACCACTGACAAGATCAAGATGATGGGACTGGACAATGTGGCCAGAAATATCATCCTACATACGGTGCCTTTCGAGGACTCAGCAAGACTGATGAACTTAAAGATGACAAAGGAAGTTTGGGATGAGCTAACCAGGATGTGCGAGGGGTCAGAAAAGATAAAGGAGAACAAGAGAAACATTGCCATTCAGAAGTTTGAAGCATTCGAGATGTTGTCTGATGAGACAATCGATCAGATGGAGTCAAGGTTCATCGAGTTGATGAATGAGTTGGTGATGCTGGACAAAGATGTCCCAAAGAGAGATGTTGCTTCAAAAATCCTGAATGCCCTTCCTGAGAGATGGGACAACAGTGTAATTATGCTTAAGAACACTCAGGATATGAGTAACATAACTTCTGCTTTACTTTTTTCAGAGCTCAAAGCCTTGGAATTTGATCTTAACAAGAGAAAGAAGAAAGTTCAGCCAGAAGAGGAAGAGAAGGAGAAAACTCCTGAGAAAAGTGTGGCGTTCAAGGCCAGGTCTGAACCTGTTGAGTCTTCATCAAAGTCACTGATGGAGATGAGTAAGGAAGAGCTTGCTGAGGAGTACAGCCTGATGGCCAGACGCTTTGAGAAGCTAAATTCCAGGTTTGGTCGTTATAAGAAATTTTATCAGGACTCACGTGACAGGAAACCTGAAGGAACCCACCAAAGCTCCAGGAGATATGAGGAAAGGAGAAACACTGACCAGAGGAGAGATCGTGGCGATGAAATAAGATATTCAGATCCAAAGCCCGATCGTAGAGATGAACAGAGACGTACTCATGATGATAAACACTCAGGGAAGATTGAAAGCTCATCAAGACAAAGGGAACCTGACTTAAGGAGGAACCCTGAACCAAGGAGAGAAAGAGGAGATGAGCAACCAACATGTTACAACGGTAACAAGAGCGGGCACTATCAGTATGATTGTCCGAAGCTGAGTGCAAGGGAAAGAGAGGACAGGAGGGCTAAGAGAGACCAGAGACTTGCTGACCGGAGAGCCATGCTCTCTGAGGATGCAACTGACTCTGATGGTCCTGAGGAGAAGTCGCCTGAACTATTTTTTGATGATGAGTACGATGATGTCTGCCTGATGGCAAGGGAGGAACCTGAGGTAACATCTAACTCTGTATGTGGTTCCTACACTGGTCAAAATCCTGAGCTTAGCTCAGAGTCAGTCAGAGAAATGAACCTTCAGATCTGCCTGGATCAATTGATGGTTGATTTCTCCAGATTGCAGGAAACTAATGTCTTCTTGGTAGAGGAGAACAAGAAATTGAGTACTGAGGTCCAGAACCTGAATGATCAGCTCACCCAGTCTGATCTTAAGGAATCAACCCAGATTGTGAGACTAACTCAGGAAATTGATTTAATCAATGCTGAGCGTCTCCCAAGAGAGAAGATTATGAAGGAATTGGCTGAGGAAGAGTTGGTCAGGAAGGAAGAACTGAAAGCACTCAAAAGTAAGTTTGATGACCTCTTTGCCAGACATGAAATCCTGAAAAAGAGTGAGGACTCACTCAAGCAAAAGGTTGCAGCAATGAATAAATCCTCAGTAGCTAGAGAGGAAATAAATAGCAGCCAAATGCTTGGGAATGAGAAAAAGGGACTTGGATATGTTCCTAAGAAATCCTCACAAGGTCAGTCTCATGTTGCTTTAGGGAGCAACACTGAGAGGGTATTTGTTCAGACAGGCCAAAGTGCACCTAAGGTTGTACTTCAGGCCCGTCAAACTGATAAGGGCAATGAAACTGTTGACATAGTCAGGGTTGCCCCCAAGGTTGCTAAGCCAAAACCCAAGGGAAAGGTAAAGCAACCAAATGAGGTCCCTGAGAGCTCAGGCCAGAGAAAGCCTCAGCGAAAGCAGAGGAAGACTCAGGCCAAGAGTCCTCAGACTGGTAAGCAAGGGTACCATCATGCTTGACAATACCAACAGGGAAGGCCAAATATGATGACACCCCCATGGTTTTGGCATCCTGAGGCCTTTAACTGTTTTCCATTCCCTCACTTGCCTAGGGGTAATAGAACACAAGGTCCTTATCAAGAACAAGGCCCAAGACCTGCTGCACCCAGACCTAGGAAGAACAGGAAGCCAGCCCAAAAGGCACCCACTCAGGCTCCTGTGAAGCCTAAGTCCAGCACTCATACACCATCTTCCTCTCAGGCAAAGAAGAAAAAAGTTGTGTATGTTGATGTTTCAGGGAGACAGATTTACCACTCTTAGGCAATCAGGGTAGTTAAGCAAGTCTGGATCCCGAAGGGTACAGCTGACACAATAGGACCCAACACCCAATGGGTACCTAAAGCCTGATTTGTTTGCAGGCGGTTGTGGATCACAACAAAAGGAGAGGAGACTCAAACAAAGTTGTTTGGTACCTAGACAGTGGATGCTCAAGGCATATGACTGGAATGAAGAGTCTTCTCCAAGGGTTTCAGGCTAAAGATGGTCCACAGGTAACCTTTGGTGATAACTCAAAAGGTGTTACTAAAGGTTTTGGTGTCTTGATAATAGGTACAATCAGAGTGGAAAATGTATCCTTTGTGGAAGGACTGAAGCATAACCTGTTGTCAGTAAGCCAATTCTGTGACAAAGGTTTCAATGTTGAGTTCTCATCGAATATATGTTCAGTCAAGGACAAATCAACACAAGTGCTTCTATCAGGTATCAGGAAAGGTAACGTTTATCTTGCTGATTGGAGTAGCACTATTCCTAATACTTGCTTTGTTGCTAAAAGCTCTCTAAAGCTCAGTTGGCTATGGCATAAAAGATTAAGCCACCTGAACTTCAAGATTCTTAACAAAATTTCTAGACAGTCACTTGTTGAGGGTCTACCTAATGAAGTTTTTAGCAAAGATCATGTGTGCAAAGCTTGTCAGGAAGGAAAGCAGGTCAGAGCGTCATTTAAAGAGAAAGCTTCTCATTCCACTGACAGGATACTTCAGCTCCAGCACATGGATTTATTTGGTCCCATAACACCTGTGAGTGTGAATGGTAGGAAATATACCCTTGTGGTTATTGATGATTATTCTAGATATACTTGGGTTATTTTCTTGTTGAATAAAAAGGAAACACAGGTGAAGCTTCCAGAGTTGCTCAGAAGACTCAGCAATGAGAAGAATCAGTCCATTACTAAGAGGGGTGTATTCAATTGAGATTCTATCAGATTTTTTTGGACTTTAAAAAATCTGTGAATTTAGAAAATCTATAGACTCCATGCAGACTTTAACTGACTTTTTTTATTGATTTATTTGGATTTTCATAGACTTTACAGGATTGTGGAATACATTTTTTTTATTGATTTACATGGATTTACATAGACTCTGGCGCTGGAACCATTGGTGCAAATATATATGAGCCACACTTGTATATAAATTTTTTTTATCCAAATTATTTTAAAAAAAATACATTAGTTATAAAAATACATTATTATTTCATCTTCATTTCCATCACCGTTATACCTCGCCCTCATTAGAAGTCTCAGGTTGTTAGAAGAGATTTTGGAGAGTAAAATTTATTTATATTTTTTGAAGAGTAGATTTAACAACGGGGGTGGTAATCCCCAAAGCAAACAGGGACGGAGAATTTTTTTGCCACGTAAGCGGGGACCGGGATAGTATTCTCAGCCCGGGGGATCCCCGTCTCGTTCCCCGCGGGAGCCGCATTATTTTTTATATAATTAATATATTTATATATAATTTTAATGTTAAAGTAAATTACAAATAAATATTTCATAGTTTCCTACTCAATCAACTATTTATTAAAAATTATATTTTTTTATTTAATGTTATGTTATTAGTTCCAAATTATATTATTTTCACTTTAGTATATATGTCAATTAAAAATATTAGAATTAGAGGTTCTTCAAATTGTTTAAATTAATTTTTTAACACCAACTTAAAGTAATTGTTGTGTATATTTAAAATTTTTAATTTAAATATTTTTTATATTTTAAAAATAAGAAAAAAAAAAATAAGTAGGCGGGGAACGGGGAATCGCCGCAAGACGAGGATGGGGGGAAAAAATTTCCCACTTATTTTGCAGGGACGGAAATGGGGAATAACCCCCCGTCCCCGCCCCGTTAACATCCCAATGGAAAAGAATCAAAGAAAGTCCATAGACTGTTGAATACTTAAAGATTTTTTAAGACTTTTCAAAATCCGTAGAAATCTCTGGCCATTAGAAGAAATTTTGAAGAGTGAAATCTATTCATAATTTGGAAGGGAAATCTAAGAAAATCCGTGGAGTATTAAAATTCATAGATTGTTGAATACCTGAAGATTTTTTAAGACTTTTTAAAATCTTTATTGAATACCTCAGGATTTTTAAAGACTTTTAAAAATCTAGATTGAATACCCCCAGACTTTAAAAGTCTAAAAAAATCCTATAAACTCTATAACCAATACACCCCTCTAAGATCAGATCTGACAAGGGCACTGAATTTATAAATTCATATATTTCTGACTTTTGTAATGAACTTGGTATAGCTCATGAGACTTTTGCAGCTAGAACCCCACAACAGAATGGTGTCGCTGAAAGAAGGAACAAGACACTGAAGGAAGCTGCTAGGACCATGCTGGCTGAGTCAGGATTGCCCAAGAAATTCTGGGCTGAGGCAATCAACACTGCATGCTTGTTGGGATATGTTTAGTTTTGATGATTTTCCAAAACGACATGTAATAGGTTTGAAAGCAGTCAGGATAGTATCCTTTGTTTCAGGTCAGGCTAGGTTAGCTCTCAGTAGAATAGGTTGCTCAGTTGAGGGGGAACTCAGCGAGGGGGAACTTCTCAACACAGCCTGAAGATATCAAGATGACAACCAGAAGAGCTGACTGAAGACATGCCATCAACCTGAACCAATGGAGAAGCCTGAAGGATGTCCCACTGAGTGCAAGTCAGGCTGATCTAAGCCGAGTCTGATGAACCACTCAGTGAAGAGCCTGATCAGGTGGATCAGTGCTGCACCAAGTAGGCCCTGAAGGAGTCAGGCTACTGTGGTCAGGGAAGTTTGTCATTCAGCCTTATGACAAACTTCTTGGAGTGATCTTCAAACAGTCCCTGAAGGACAACTACACTGAGGACGAGTCAGTCCACTGAAGATCAGAGTCAGTGAAGGAGAAAGCTACCTAAAGTCAGTGGGTCTTAGTCAAACCTACTGAGTCAAAGATCCGTGAATTCAGGCCACGTGGACCAATCAGCACAAGGCGGTAAATCTGACACTGACAAGGCCGCATTCCGAGAAAAGTGGTTGAAACCATTTAATGCTGGATTCAAATGTATTTCCTCTCCAACGGATACATTTGAATCCCCATTATAAATACAAGCTCATAGCTTGGTGTTGTATTGTGTTGTGTTGTTGTAAGAATTGTAAGAAAACAAACACCTACGAGCTGTGAAGGTGTGGGTAGTAGCATACGTGCATGGGAGTTATAAGGAGGGTTTACTCACATCTTAAACACTGACCATTAGGGTCTTCAAATATACACATATGAGTGTTCAGCTTGTAACTCTAGGCTTAGAGAGGTTTTCCCTATCTTAGCTATTGGCTAACACATTGTAAAGGGAAAACCTCACCTAGTTGGAGAAAACCAAACCAAACTAAACCCTTTCAGAGATTGTTAGGTTTGTAGTGAGGTGAGGAGGGCAGCCTAGGGAGTGGCGTGAGTCCAGTTGTAAGTGCACCTTGGCACGTTAAAAACAAGAATCCCAGGAGTGGATTTCCTGTTAAATCAGGCCGTGGATGTAAGAGTATTGAGACTCTGAACCACGTTAAACTGAGCGTACTTATCTTTCAAAGTATTTACTAAAGTGTTGTGAAAATCAGCTCACTGAGAGCTTTGTTAAGAAAACTTTAGTTAAGCAATCAGGTCAGAGAGATTCCTCTCACTGACCAGATCAGGCCAGGCACTCGAGAGTTCAGTCTCTCGAGTCACTGCCTTGTTGAGAGCCTGAGCTTTCAAGTCTCATCACTGACTTGATAGCTCTGACTCTCAGCAACGTAGTGACTTGAGTAGTCCTTCACTGAACTCTTTCAGAGTGCAACGCAAGGTTTTAAAAAAAAAAATTTTTGCTCCTGAATTCCCATTTTGCCCTTCGAAAACGGGACCATCAATTGGTATCAAAGCGGGTTGTTCACATGACCACTGATCCAGTTTTGTTAAGAAAAATGGTCTACCGAACAGATCTTAAATGTTTTAAACTATGGGAATTCCTGCATATTTCAAACTATTACCTGTATTCTGACATTATTTCTTGTAATAGAAAATCATTTGGTTAGAAGTTTTGGAATCATCAAAAAGGGGGAAATTGTTGGGATATGTTTAGTTTTGATGATTTTCCAAAACGACATGTAATAGGTTTGAAAGCAGTCAGGATAGTATCCTTTGTTTCAGGTCAGGCTAGGTTAGCTCTCAGTAGAATAGGTTGCTCAGTTGAGGGGGAACTCAGCGAGGGGGAACTTCTCAACACAGCCTGAAGATATCAAGATGACAACCAGAAGAGCTGACTGAAGACATGCCATCAACCTGAACCAATGGAGAAGCCTGAAGGATGTCCCACTGAGTGCAAGTCAGGCTGATCTAAGCCGAGTCTGATGAACCACTCAGTGAAGAGCCTGATCAGGTGGATCAGTGCTGCACCAAGTAGGCCCTGAAGGAGTCAGGCTACTGTGGTCAGGGAAGTTTGTCATTCAGCCTTATGACAAACTTCTTGGAGTGATCTTCAAACAGTCCCTGAAGGACAACTACACTGAGGACGAGTCAGTCCACTGAAGATCAGAGTCAGTGAAGGAGAAAGCTACCTAAAGTCAGTGGGTCTTAGTCAAACCTACTGAGTCAAAGATCCGTGAATTCAGGCCACGTGGACCAATCAGCACAAGGCGGTAAATCTGACACTGACAAGGCCGCATTCCGAGAAAAGTGGTTGAAACCATTTAATGCTGGATTCAAATGTATTTCCTCTCCAACGGATACATTTGAATCCCCATTATAAATACAAGCTCATAGCTTGGTGTTGTATTGTGTTGTGTTGTTGTAAGAATTGTAAGAAAACAAACACCTACGAGCTGTGAAGGTGTGGGTAGTAGCATACGTGCATGGGAGTTATAAGGAGGGTTTACTCACATCTTAAACACTGACCATTAGGGTCTTCAAATATACACATATGAGTGTTCAGCTTGTAACTCTAGGCTTAGAGAGGTTTTCCCTATCTTAGCTATTGGCTAACACATTGTAAAGGGAAAACCTCACCTAGTTGGAGAAAACCAAACCAAACTAAACCCTTTCAGAGATTGTTAGGTTTGTAGTGAGGTGAGGAGGGCAGCCCAGGGAGTGGCGTGAGTCCAGTTGTAAGTGCACCTTGGCACGTTAAAAACAAGAATCCCAGGAGTGGATTTCCTGTTAAATCAGGCCGTGGATGTAAGAGTATTGAGACTCTGAACCACGTTAAACTGAGCGTACTTATCTTTCAAAGTATTTACTAAAGTGTTGTGAAAATCAGCTCACTGAGAGCTTTGTTAAGAAAACTTTAGTTAAGCAATCAGGTCAGAGAGATTCCTCTCACTGACCAGATCAGGCCAGGCACTCGAGAGTTCAGTCTCTCGAGTCACTGCCTTGTTGAGAGCCTGAGCTTTCAAGTCTCATCACTGACTTGATAGCTCTGACTCTCAGCAACGTAGTGACTTGAGTAGTCCTTCACTGAACTCTTTCAGAGTGCAACGCAAGGTTTTAAAAAAAAAAATTTTTGCTCCTGAATTCCCATTTTGCCCTTCGATAACGGGACCATCAATGCTACACTCAGAACAGATCCATACTGAACAAACAACATGCACAGACCCCATATGAGACTTGGAATAAGAGGAAACCTCGTATTTCATACTTTCATATATTTGGTTGTAAGTGCTTCATCCTCAACAATGGGAAGACCCAATTGAAAGCCTTTGATAACAAATCTGATGAAGGAATATTCTTAGGATATTCTGAAGTTAGTAAAGCATTCAGGGTTTACAATTGTAGGACCTTGTTGTGGAAGAATCACCACATGTTGTGTTTGATGAATCTGCTAATGAGTCTAGGATAAAAATGTTAAATCTTGACAATGAGAAGGTCACACGGAGAGTGACAAGGCTGAGCTTAAAGAATTAACCTGATCCAAAGGTCAAAACTGTGCCAATTCCAAGATGGGATGATGACGACGATCAGGATGATGAACCAAGTGCCACTCCTAAGCCCAGCACATCAGGGATTGTTGAGCCTCAGACTGAGGAACATGTTCAACCTGAGGTAAGCACACTCTATGAAGATGCGGTCGCAGCTGAGACGGTTTCTGACTCACCTCATCAAGGGGGAACCAATGTCCCTGACATTGAGCTTGTTAATCCCTTTGGTATAGACTCAGGTTCATCCCCTTCTGTTCAATTTCCTGAATTTTATGAGCCTGTAAACACTAACATTGCAGTACTTCAGGGACAACTCCAGGCAAAAGAACATGGATAGAGGATCATCCTATTGATCAAGTCATTGGTGATCCAACTGAGGGAGTCAGGACCAGACGGTTTCATGGTGAGAGTGCATTGTTCTGTTGCTTTCTCTTTGAGCAAGAGCCTCAGAATATTGAAGAAGCTCTCACTGACTCGAACTGGATCATAGCCATGCAAGAGGAGTTGAATCAGTTCACAAGGAATCAGGTTTGGGAACTGGTAGATAGACCTAGGCATTAAGACGTTATTGGTACCAAGTGGGTCTTTAAGAACAAGAAGGATGAGAATGGTGTTGTGGTAGAAACAAGGCAAGACTGGTGGCAAAAGGGTATTGTCAGTCTGAAGGAATAGACTATGATGAGACTTTTGCTCCAGTGGCTAGGTTGGAAGCTATCAGGTTGTTCCTTGCATATGCAACATACAAGAAGTTTAAGGTGTATCAAATGGATGTCAAGAGTGTCTTCCTGAATGGTGTACTCAATGAAGAGGTATATGTTGAACAACCTCCCGGGTTTGAGGTTGGAGATAGAGTATACCATTTGAAGAAAGCACTCTATGGACTTAAGCAAGCACTAAGAGCTTGGTATGATACCCTCTCTCAGTTCCTGACAGACCATGGGTTCAAGAAGGGAACCGTGGATAGGACCTTGTTCAGGATCACTGAAGGTGATGACATTCTCTTGGTTCAGATTTATGTGGATGACATAATATTTGGATCACCAAATCATCAGCTATGTGAGAAATTCTCTAAGTTGATGACTGGTAAATTTTAGATGTCAATGATGGGAGAGATGAACTTCTTTTTAGGATTACAGGTCAAGAAGACTGATCAAGGTATCTTCATTAATCAGGCCAAGTATATAAGAGACTTAATTCATAAGTTTGGTGTTCAGAACAGCAATCCAGCCAGGATCCCTATGAACACAAATTGGAGGATGGATTCTGACAATGAAGGGACTTCAGTAAATCAGACTGAGTATCGAGGGCTGATAGGTTCTCTATTATACCTGACTGCAAGTAGGCCTGACATTACGTTTACAGTTGGTGTGTGTGCTAGGTATCAGTTTGATCCCAAGAGAAGTCATTTGGAGGCTGCTAAGAGGATACTTAAGTATTTGAAAAGGACAGTCAATATGGGACTATCTTATCCTTCAGATGACAACTTAGAACTGACGGGTTATTCAGACGCAGATTATGGAGGTTGTAGGATTGATAGGAAATCAACCTCAGGGACATGTCAGTTTTTGGGATGTAAGTTGATCTCGTGGTTTAGTAAGAAGCGGAATTCAGTTGCAACATCCACAACTGAGGTTGAGTATATGGTTGCTGGTAGTTGTTGTGCTCATATTTTATGGTTAAGGCAACAGTTGAGGGACTACCAGGTATTTGCTAATGAGGTTCCAATCTATTGTGACAACAATAGTGCTATAGCAATTACTCAGAACCCAGTGCTTTACACAAGGTGCAAGCATATGGATATTAGGCATCATTTCATTCGAGATCATGTGGAGAAGAAAGATATTAGGATGGAGAAGATTCATACTGACAGGCAGAGAGCTGACATCTTGACTAAGCCTTTGGCTGAAGCAAGGTTTATGGAACTGTCAGTAGAGTTAGGGCTTTTAGATCCAGGAGAGCAGTCAGTATAGGGTTTAGGGGGAACTCAGGCCAGACTCGACTCAGCGAGGTATCAGAGAACTACAATGTCTCCCTGACAGGTATGAGCTCTATCCTGACCCTTGTGAATTCCAAGCGTCTCCCTGAGTCCTTCGTCCTGAAAATCTTCATTAAATGCATTCTATTTTCATTAAAAGTGCGTCTTTTCATATTTAAACAGTTAAGGAGGTTTGTGATTTGCCTTCCTCAGGAATCAATCCCAAGTTCTACAAGGAAAATTCGGAGGGAGAATTCCTGGGAAAGTGGACCAAGACTGGCTCTTCTGAGTTCAGAGCCCGTTAGAACAAGAGCACCCTGAAGCCTGAGTACAAGGCTCTTGTGGACTTAGTGTCCAAGGTGGTGATGGGATCCACAGGCTCTCATGAACAACTAAGCCTGCCCAAGCTGAGGATTATGGGGGCAATAATTGATGGAGTGGAAGCGAACTGGGAGCAGTTCTTCCTTGATCAGCTCCATCAGGCTGGACTGGACAAACTGAAGCTGGATGATGACAAGAAGCACATATATGTTGGTGCCATCCTGCCCTTTGGAACGAGGATGTCCATCCTGATTGCTCATGCCTGCCATGGGTACACCTTCAACTTTGAGGACAATCTATCATCCAAGAAGGTGATGTTTACTTCACTGAGTGACACTTACTTAATGCTAGGGCTGACTGATCCCAACACTAAGGCAAAGGGTCAGGCAAAAAGGCCAGCTGGGAAGGCCAAGAAGGTGGCTACCAGTCTCATTGAGAAGGTGGATGAGCTCTTTGAAAGGAGCAAGGAGGTTGAGGGGGAGGTTGCTGAAGAGAGAGGTGAGGCTCAGCCTGCAGTGGAGGAGGCTGAGAAGAAGAAGAAGAAGAAGAAGAAGAAGAGGAAGAAGAAGAAGAGGAAGAAGAGGAAGAGGAAGAAGAGGAAGAAGAGGAAGAAGAAGAAGAAGAAGAAGAAGAAGAAGAAGAAGAAGAAGAAGAAGAAGAAGAAGAAGAAGAAGAAGAAGAAGAAGAAGAAGAAGAAGAAGAAGAAGAAGAAGAAGAAGAAGAAGAAGAAGAAGAAGAAGAAGAAGAAGAAGAAGAAGAAGAAGAAGAAGAAGAAGAAGAAGAAGAAGAAGAAGAAGAAGAAGAAGAAGAAGAAGAAGAAGAAGAAGAAGAAGAAGAAGAAGAAGAAGAAGAAGAAGAAGAAGAAGAAGAAGAAGAAGAAGAAGAAGAAGAAGAAGAAGAAGAAGAAGAAGAAGAAGAAGAAGAAGAAGAAGAAGAAGAAGAAGAAGAAGAAGAAGAAGAAGATAGTGCTGTCAGGGAAGAGCACTGAGTCAGGGACTGAGTCAGAACCCAAGAGAGTCGATTCTGAGGCTGCGGGAATTGATGATGACGTCAGAAAGGAGAAAGGTCAGGGAGAGAGGCCTCTGAAACGACTTAGGAAGGGACCCAAAAAGTCCCTTGCTAAGAGTTTGCCTGCGATTGAAGATAGGGAGAAGTCAAGCTCTCCTAGAGCCTCTGACTTGGAGGAAGTGAGAAAATCTATCGAGACGGCTGAGTTGCTGCAGCCTGAGATAGTACCCATTTCATCCCCCACTCACCCTGAAACCCAAACACCATCCAACCCTGACATCTCACTTCAACCCACCCAATCACCCCAAACCTCAGAGCCAAATATCCCAGAGTCAGTGCCATCCCCTCAGAGGCCTGACCAACCCTCAGATTCCACCCCTACTCCCGATGACTTCCCTTCATATCTCAACCCCAAGGACTGCCCAAAGGACCTTCCAACTGAGGAGGATGATTTCCTCGAGATGCAGGAGGAGGAGGAATTGGATGAGAACTTGGTTGGAGGCATTCTGGAGAATACCCTAAGGGGGAATGCTACTGAATGGACATCCAAGTGCTGGCCCGGACTGAACAAATTCAGGGAGCTTGCCGCAAATGTTGTTGAGCTGAAAGTATGGCTGGAGTTTAAACAGTCAAATATACAAGAACAACATATGTTGGTAGATGCTCGTGGATGGGAGCACTGGGAGATGGAGGAAGCAAGACTTTGCACTTACTTTGGACTGACGAGCTGGCTTCAACTGCTGAACTTCGAAAACCTGAAGCAGCTGGTGTCAGACATTATGTCCAAGTCTGTTGCTGACATCCGTTCCGACGGAGAGGAGGATAAGGAGGACGAGGATGATGAAGGTGCTCAGGGTAGAGCATTGGAGAAAGTTGTGGAGGAGATAGCTAAGGAGGTTGATGATATGGTCCCTGAGTCTCAGACTCAGGGGGAAGGTGCGAAAGACACTGGTGCCAAGGGTGGACCAGTGGCTGAGGATGTTGTGAACATCTCAGCCGCCGATGAGACATCTGTCGATGACGGGATTCCCTGCCCTGAGACAAGGGAGAAAGATGTTGAGGCATCAATGGAGACTCCCAGTTCCGAAGGACTAGTTCCTAAGGTTCGAGATGACATGGTTGAGCCTGAGCAGGCGACCACGACCACTCAACAACTGCCTTCAGTGCACCCTGAAGAGGGGACTGACGCTGCAGGGGCTGCCAAGGGAAAGCAGCCAGCCACTGACGAGGCAGATGATGAAGAGGAAGATGTCATCATTACTGGTGTTGGCCGCACTGAATTCACTTCCATTGTAAAGGTCAAGGAGGAGAAAACCTATGAAAATCTAGCTGAACTTCAGGAGGAAGTAATGAGGCTACGAGCTGAAAGGGAGGAGGAAGCCAAGGCCCTGACCAAACACATCAGGTGGATAAAATCAGCATACAACACTCTTGCAAATAAAGAGTTGATTTTGTTGAAACGGACGATGACTGACACAGCCAAGTCAGTGAGGAGCGAGAGGAAGCGAACAAAGAAAATGCTAAGGCAAACCTTGAAGCAGCTGGCTGAGAAGGATGAGCAAAGAAAGGAGGAACTCAATCAGGCGCTGGAGAAGCTTGCAGCTCAGGCTGGGGCCCTATTCACTCAGGCCATACAAGACTCAGCGTCCAAGTTGGAGCTGGGGTCAGATCGCATTGCTCAGACTTCACAGACAATCACTGAAAGGGTTACTCAAGCAAATGATCTATCCACCAAGGTGGAGGAGAGAATCTCGAAGGCTGAACAAAGACTCCAGCTCTCTATGGAAGTCTTTGAGAAGAAAGTACAAGCTGCTATCAGTTATGTGTCTTACGCAGGTACTGGAATCACAACGGGAGTTGAGATGCTGAAGGAGGGAATCACTGAAGTTCAATCCCTAACCTCCTTCGTGATCAACACCGGATTTGACGCGTTCCCATCGCAGGCCGATGATGATGCCAAAAAGGGGGAAAAGAAGAAGAAAAGATCCCGCCCTGAGGTATCGGAGGCAGTCAACCAAGGCGAAATAATTCTAGCTGACCCTGAAGCCAATCCTGAAGGGAATGTGCTAAGGGTAAGGAAGTTAGCAAGGTTGGCGGCAGCTGAAAAGGAAGATGAGGAGATTGCTGCAAGGCTGAGGGCTGAGGCAGTAAAGAAGGCAAGGGCTGATGAACCTTTAAAGGCGCTCCAAATTTCCAAGCAACCTGAGCCAATTCAGAAGTCTCCCCCCATGAACACAAGGAAGAATCCCATCACCTTCTCTGCGGAGACTGTGGCGGAACTATGCGCTGAGTCGTGGGGGACACCTTCTGAAAAGACTGAGGCTGAGCGCAGGGCTGAGATTGCTTAAAAGGAGAAAATGTGCATCTTGGAGAAGAAGGTGGAGAAGCTAACTGATCTGACCGATTTGCAACAGTGGGAACTTGACGATGCGATGATCAGTTTGCTTAGGAGGAAGAAGGTGAAGCCTGAGCCCAGGAAGTACAGGAAGAGACCTACGGCAAGGAAGTCAACAATTCTTCAGGTCAGAAGGCCGGAATCAGGATTAAGGGAAGCTTATGTCGATGAGTTCATCTCGAAGGCACTGAAAGAGTTCTGGACTGATGCAAGGGATGAGTTTGTGAAATTGTGGTACGTGGTAAAGAAGTGGGGCGACTCTGATGATATCAATGCCCACTTCACTGACTACATGATGGACAATCACTCTGAGTTAATCCAGAAGATCTTGGAGGAGGCTGAAGCAGCTCAAGTCCAAGTGAAGGCTCCTGAGTTCACTATTCGAGCTCCTCCCTTAGTTCCTGAAACCAAGAAGCATGATACTAAGGCCATTATGACTGAGGTGTTGAAGATTGCCAAGGCTGAAGGGTACGTGAACCAACCTAGAAGACTTGACGAGCTGAAGGCAAGAGTCTATGCAGGCTATGGACTTAAACCTGAAATGAGATTAGTCTAGATGTTCACATCTTTATTTGTAATAGATCAGGTTCATTGTACCAATTCAATATCATCAATGAAATCTATTACATTTGCCCACAGATAAAAACTCATTGTCTTTTTGGCTGTTATTTAAATTTTGTACTTTATCAAGAATTGATCAAACACGGACTTATCTTATAGATAGGATCTTATATTTCCTCTAAGTGTTTTGAGGATCTTTTCAGTATTTTGGCATCATCAAAAAGGGGGAAATTGTTGGGACATTGTCAGTTTTGATTAAGATCCCAAAGCCCCTGAAAAGATGATTTGCTTTTGTTTGTGTTTGTCAGGCTAGTCTTGGTTAGGATTTATACTTAGTCATTTTACAATTCATAGGTACTCAGTAAGAGGAGCACTTACTGTTGACAATCAAGACAAGAGCCTGAAGACGAAGTTTACCATCCTGAACTTATGGCAGTCTTCTGAGCTGGCTGAGTAAGTGTCAGTGATGAAGAGTATGACCCTGAGGTCACTACTAACTCAATCCTGAAGGAAACAGGAAGATACTGAGTTTATGGAAAGTCTTGGAGTAGAGCCAAGAAATGCAAAAGGAATGTCAGCGTCAGGACAAGACCGGTGAGCTCAAGACAAAAAGAACTTAATAAGACAAGCCTAAAGCCTAGGAATAAGTTCTGACATTCTCACCAACCTGATGATGTGGACCAATCCGGGAAGGACATGCATGTACGGAACCTGACAGAAGACTGACTTCAGACTGCATTTTCAACGGGCAATCATTTAATGTACATTTAATTCATCTACCTAATTCCATGCAAGGACGTCTGCTGCATGAGGATATCTCCGTTTGTGCCACTCTACATATATGACAAGAATGCTATCTCTCCAACAAATAGTTTTTCAAATCATCTATAAATACAGAAGGCCTTGAACCCATTCAAGGTTACGGAAAATTTCCAAGCCAGAAATTACTCAAACTCTCAAGTACTCAAAGCATTCAGTCTTTAAAAGAAGCACTCAAAACCATCTAAATTTCCCAAGTGTTTCTTAGCTATTGAGAGTTATTCTGTATTCCAAAGAGCATACTAGCATTATCTTAAGCTTAAGAGAGATTGTTGGGATATTTAGTTTTGATGATTTTCCAAAACGACTTGTAATAGGATGTGTGCGGTCAGGATT
This sequence comes from Ballota nigra, assembly GCA_947034835.1. Taxonomy (NCBI): domain Eukaryota; kingdom Viridiplantae; phylum Streptophyta; class Magnoliopsida; order Lamiales; family Lamiaceae; genus Ballota; species Ballota nigra. The sequence continues at coordinate 73,732,199 of OX344724.1, read as the reverse complement.
GTCTTGTAAAGGTTCAGGTTAGGATAGTTTGTTTTCAGTTTACAGGTACTCTGTTGAGGGGGAACTCAGCGGACTCATAAACCTGAAGAAGTCAGAAGCCATCCAAGAGGAAAAAAACTCAAGTCCCCTGAAGACCTGAAGACCGTCCTGAAGGAAGACCCACTGAGTATAAACCTGACTTTCTAAGCTGGTCAGTGGACTACTCAGTGAAGAGCATGGTCATGAGGATCAGTGTTGTGCCGAGTAGATCCTGAAGGAGTCAGGCTACTGAGGAATGAGAGGCTGACAATTTGCCTTATGTCAACTCTCCTGAGTAGACTTAAAGTCCAATGAAGGAAGTCCAATGAAGGAAGTCCAATGAAGGAAGTCTACTGAGAAAGTCTACTGAGAAACTCTCCTGAGTAGACTTAAAGTCCAATGAAGGAAGTCCAATGAAGGAAGTCTACTGAGAAACTCTCCTGAGTAGACTTAAAGTCCAATGAAGGAAGTCTACTGAGAAAGTCTACTGAGAAACTCTCCTGAGTAGACTTAAAGTCCAATGAAGGAAGTCCAGTGAGTAGACTTCAAGTCCAATGAAAGTTCCTAAGAAGACCTCAAGTCTACTGAAGAAAAGTATCCTAAGAGGACTTCAAGTCAGCTGAAGAGAAGTCACCTGAAGTCAGGACTACCCTGATCAAGTACCCTGAACAAAAGAGCCGTTGGACTCAGTCCACGTGGACCAATCAAGTCAAGGCAGCAAATCTGACAAAAGCTGACAAAGGCCATACTTTACTGAAAAGGAGAATTTCACTCCAGAGATAGTCTGGATTTGAATGTTACTCTCTCCAACGGTAACATTCAAATCCACACTATAAATACAAACTCAAGCTTCATTTGTGAAGCAGCAAGGAGCTGATGTGAGAGTGGTGCGTTTCAAGGGAGGCATAAGGAGGCACCATCTCCATCAAGAACACTGACCTGAGTTCTTCATAGTCATATTTGAGTGTTCCAGTTTGTATACTCGAGCTCATCATATACATCCTAAGCTTAGAGAGATTTTCCCAACCTTAGCTTAAAGGCTAAAACCATGTAAGGGAAAATCTCACCTAGTTGGAGAGAACCAAACCAAACTAAACCCTTTCCAGAATAGTGTTAGGTGTTGCAGTGAGGTGAGGAGAGGCAGTCCCTGAGTGAAGAGGGATGTGAGGCCAGTTCGAGAGGCAGCTCCGCGGAGGGGTGTGAGTCCAGTTGTGAGTGCACCTTGACACGTTAAAAACAAGAATCCCGGGTAGTGGATTTCCTGTTAAATCAGGCAGTGGATGTAGGAGCTTGAGCCTCCGAACCACTTTACATCTTGTGTACTTACATTCTGCTTTTTCATAAGTGTTTGTTAATCTCAAGTTTATCAAAGTAAAACGAGTTTTCTAAAGGGCTCACTAATCCGCGTCTGAAAGCTAATTAGATAGTAGTTCAACTGAAAGTCTTGAGCTTTCAGTGGAGGTATTATCTCAGTAAGCTTTCACAAGTAACTCTCAGCAGACCTCAAGTCCACTGACGAGCTACGGTCTTAAGTAACCTGATAAGTTTTTATAAGAAGTTTTAATTTGTAATCACAGGTGTATTCCCCCCCCATACACCTGTTTACTCGTTTCGGGACCAACAATTGGTATCAGAGCGGGTTGTTCACATGACCACTGATCCAGATTTGTTAAGAAAAATGGTCAACCGAACAGATCTTAAATGTTTTAAAACTATGGGAATTTCTGCATTTTTTAAAACTATTACTTGTGCTCTAACCTCATTCTTGTAATAGAAAATCTTTTTGTTAGAAGTTTTGGAATCATCAAAAAGGGGGAAATTGTTGGGATATTTAGTTTTGATGATTTTCCAAAACGACTTGTAATAGGATGTGTGCGGTCAGGATTGTCTTGTAAAGGTTCAGGTTAGAATAGTTTGTTTTCAGTTTACAGGTACTCTGTTGAAGGGGAACTCAGCGGACTCATAAACCTGAAGAAGTCAGAAGCCATCCAAGAGGAAACAAACTCAAGTCCCCTGAAGACCTGAAGACCGTCCTGAAGGAAGTCCCACTGATTATAAACCTGACTTTCTAAGCTGGTCAGTGGACTACTCAGTGAAGAGCATGGTCATGAGGATCAGTGTTGTGCCGAGTAGATCCTGAAGGAGTCAGGCTACTGAGGAATGAGAGGCTGATAATTTGCCTTATGTCAACTCTCCTGAGTAGACTTAAAGTCCAATGAAGGAAGTCCAATGAAGGAAGTCTACTGAGAAAGTCTACTGAGAAACTCTCCTGAGTAGACTTAAAGTCCAATGAAGGAAGTCCAATGAAGGAAGTCTACTGAGAATGTCTACTGAGAAACTTTCCTGAGTAGACTTAAAGTCCAATGAAGGAAGTCTACTGAGAAAGTCTACTGAGAAACTCTCATGAGTAGACTTAAAGTCCAATGAAGGAAGTCTACTGAGAAAGTCTACTGAGAAACTCTCCTGAGTAGACTTAAAGTCCAATGAAGGAAGTCCAGTGAGTAGACTTCAAGTCCAATGAAAGTTCCTAAGAAGACCTCAAGTTTACTGAAGAAAAGTATCCTAAGAGGACTTCAAGTTAGCTGAAGAGAAGTCACCTGAAGTCAGGACTACCCTGATCAAGTACCCTGAACAAAAGAGCCGTTGGACTCAGTCCACGTGGACCAATCAAGTCAAGGCAGCAAATCTGACAAAAGCTGACAAAGGCCATACTTTACTGAAAAGGAGAATTTCACTCCAGAGATAGTCTGGATTTGAATGTTACTCTCTCCAACGGTAACATTCAAATCCACACTATAAATACAAACTCAAGCTTCATTTGTGAAGCAGCAAGGAGCTGATGTGAGAGTGGTGCGTTTCAAGGGAGGCATAAGGAGGCACCATCTCCATCAAGAACACTGACCTGAGTTCTTCATAGTCATATTTGAGTGTTCCAGTTTGTATACTCGAGCTCATCATATACATCCTAAGCTTAGAGAGATTTTCCCAACCTTAGCTTAAAGGCTAAAACCATGTAAGGGAAAATCTCACCTAGTTGGAGAGAATCAAACCAAACTAAACCCTTTCCAGAATAGTGTTAGGTGTTGCAGTGAGGTGAGGAGAGGCAGTCCCTGAGTGAAGAGGGATGTGAGGCCAGTTCGAGAGGCAGCTCCGCGGAGGGGTGTGAGTCCAGTTGTGAGTGCACCTTGGCACGTTAAAAACAAGAATCCCGGGTAGTGGATTTCCTGTTAAATCAGGCAGTGGATGTAGGAGCTTGAGCCTCCGAACCACTTTATATTGTTGTGTTCTTTATTGCTTTACTGACTTGCATAACATCAGTGTTAAAATAAAAATTTCTCCTAATTTCCCATATTGTCTTTGTTTGTGAATGAAAAAACGGGACCAACAGAGATTATCCAATCCTTAGCATAGCTTTGCCTTGTAAGGATAGTCTCAACTTAGTTGGAATCCAAACTGAAACCAAAACCCAAAGTTAGGTTTGTTGGAAGTAAGTTGTTAGTGAGTTAGTAAGGAGTTTGTATAGGTCGGTGAGGTAGCTGATCACCTTGGCACGTTAAAAACAAGAATCCCTTGAGTGGATTTCCTGTTAAATCAGGACGTGGACGTAGGAGCTTGAGTCTCTGAACCACGTTAAACTCCCTGTGTTCTTACTGCTTTGATATTGTGCTTACTTGCTATATCACTTGTTCATTCTAAGCATTTGGTTTTATCAGGCTCGAATCAATCAACCTGATCCTCAAAAGAGCACTGCCCTACTAATCACTATTCAGAATTGAGTAATCAAGTTTTTCAGAAAGCAAACTAAAACAAGACTTTAAACTATCAGGGCTCACGCATTTCCGCACTGAACTCGAATTGATAGTCAGCCAACTGACCCGCACTAAGTGTAGTCAGTGGGGAGATTATCAGCTCTGAGTTCTTTATCACTCTGAGTAAAGGGGACTCAACAAGGTTTTAAGTTGAAAAATTGGTATACGTGTATTCCCCCCCATACACGTATTCATCAGTCTTGTACCGGGACCAACAGTGTATTATTGCATGTTGGGATATGTTTTAGTTTTGATGATTTTGTAAAACAACATGTAATAGGTTTGAAAGCTGTCAGGATAGTATCTTTTATTTCAGGTCAGGCTAGATTAGCTTTCAGTAGAATAGGCTGTTCAGTTGAGGGGGAACTCTGCAACACAGCCTGAGAATATCAAGATAACACCAAGAAGAACTGACTGAAGTCATGCCTGTAACCTGAACCAGAAGAGAAGCCTGAAGGATGTCCCACTGAGTGTAAACCGGGCTGATCTAAGCTAGGTCAGGTGGACCACTCAGTGAAGAGCATGATCAGGAGGATCAGTGCTGCACCAAGTAGGCCCTGAAGGAGTCAGGCTACTGTGGTCAGGGAAGTTTGTCATTCAGCCTTATGACAAACTTCTTGGAAATGATCTTCAAACAGTCTCTGAAGGACAACTACACTGAAGACGTTCAGTTCACTGAAGATCATCAGTCAGTGAAGGAGGAAGCTACCTAAAGTCAGTGGGTCTTAGTCAAACCCACTGAGTCAAAGATCCGTGAATCCAGGCCACGTGGACCAATCAGTACGAGGCAGCAACTCTGACACTGACAAAGGCTGCATTCCAAGAAAAGTGGTTGAAACCATTTAATGTTGGATTCAAATGTATCTTCCCTCCAACGGATACATTTGAATCCCCATTATAAATACAAGCTCATAGCTTCATTGTAAGGTGTGTTGTATTGTGTGAAAGAAGAAAATAAACACCTACAAGCTGTGAGGGTGTGTTAGTTGTTAGGGAGTCATAAGGAAGTGTTACACACCCACGACACTGACCTTTAGTGTTATCACTTATATTCATTGAGTGTCAAGCTTGTAACTCATAGCTTAGAGAGGTTTTCTCAATCCTAGCTTAAGGCTAACACATTGTAAGGGAAAACCTCACCTAGTTGGAGAAAACCAAACCAAACTAAACCCTTTCAGAAGATTGTTAGGTTTGTAGTGAGGTGAGGAGAGGCAGCCCAGGGAGTGGCGTGAGTCCAGTTGTAAGTGCATGGCACGTTAAAAACAAGAATCCCAAGTAGTGGATTTCCTGTTAAATCAGGCCGTGGACGTAGGAGCTTGAGTCTCTTAACCACGTTAAACAGAGCGTTGTTATCTTTCAAAGTATTTACCAAAGTGTTGTGAAAATCAGCTCACTGAGAGTTTTGTTAAAGGAAACTTTGGTTAAGCATTTCAGTCAGGGAGATCCATCTCACTGACTGAATCAGGCCAAACACTCGAGAGTTCAGTCTCTCGAGTCACTGCCTTGTTAAGAGCCTAAGCTCGCAAGTCAGTTACACTGACTTGAGTGCTCTGACTCTTAGAAACGCAGTGACTTGAGTATTCCATCACTGAACTCAGTCAGGGTGCGACGCGAGATGTTTTAAAAAAAAAATTTATGCTCCTGAATTCCCATTTTGCCCTTCGAAAACGGGACCATCATTGCAAATGAGTGTTAAAGTTAGAGTAAATGTGTGTTACTAAAAATATGTGTTACTATTAAAGCAAATGTGTGATATTGTTAGAGGAAATATGTGTTACTAATGAAGCAAAATATTTTACTATTAGAGTAAATATGTGTTACTGCAAATGTGTGTTAATGTTAGAGTAAATGTATGTTACTAAAAGCATGTGTTACTATTGAAGCAAATGTGTGTTAATGTTAGAGGAAATATGTGTTACTATTGAAGCAAAATATTTTACTATTAGAGTAAATATGTGTTACTGCAAATGTGTGTTAATGTTAGAGTAAATGTATCTTACTAGAGTAAATATGTGTTACTGCAAATGTGTGTTAATGTTAGAGTAAATGTATTTTACTAAAAGCATGTGTTACTATTAGAGCAAATGTGTGTTACTGTTAAAGGAAATATGTGTTACTATTGAAGTAATGTGTGTTAATGTTATAGCAAATGTGTATTATTGCAAATGTGTGTTAATGTTATGTATTTGATGTTAGAGTAAATGTATGTTATTGTAGGAGGAAATATGTTTTAATATATAAAACAATATATATAAATTTAAAGGGATGAGAAATAAATTAAAAACACATATTTGTTCTTGTAAAAATATATATTTGTCATTATTATTATTTAAAAGTAGAAAAAACTTGTTTTCTAATGACTTATAACACATATTTGCCCATATAGTAACATACATATGTCCATACAATAACACAAATTGGGAGCGAAAATCCTGAAACTTGACTTGCGCGAGATTTTAGAAAAACCCCACCAAATTCGACCCGACCCTGCCAAGATCCGTGAATTTTTACCTGGAGCGACCTGACCCATGATGTTTTTAATATTTGCCTATTTTACACTATAAAAAACTCGTGTTTTTGCGATCAAAATTAGCGACCGCCTAGAAATCGGTCTCTAAATAATGTATTAGCGACCGATCAGCGATCGAGAAAGACTACCGGTCTCAAATTAAAAAAAAATTGCGACCGCCAAAAAAATCGATCTATAAATTGAAAGATTAGTGACCGCCTACGACCGCCAGAGCGGTCGCTAAACTCAAAGGTCGATCAAAATTGACCAACACTTTTTGCCGCCTGATCAGCGACTGCAAGGGCGGTCGCAAACTGGTCAGTTTGACCCGTTCTTGTAAACGGGCAATGATCATTAATGCTTGTTACTTTGCGACATCCTCTGGCGGTCGGTAATCACAAATTTGTTCAATGGGGACCAATGGTATCTGTGATTAGCGACCGCCTTAGGCGGTCACAAATCTTTTTTAACCCTTTTTAGGCCAATTCCATACTCACTTTTGGCCATCACTCTTCAAAAACCACTGTCACCTCCGCTGCCTCCGTCGAGCAAATCGTTCCGGTCAAATCATTCATTCCTTCCCCGTCTACACAATAACCGTAATTTTTTTAAATTTTAAACGTTTATTATGTTTGTATATCATTTTTTAAAATTTTAGCCGTTTATACATGAAGTAATATATATATATATATGTTTGTATAAATAATGCATGTTTGTTTATAGGATTTATATATATGTATATGCATGATTTTATATGTTTGTATATATATTTTTAGTTGGTATGTTAGTTGATATATTTAATTAGTTGGTATGTTAATTTAGGAATATACATCTTTACATGTTGATTGGTATGTTAGTTGATTGATATTATATATTTAGTTGTTTGATAGGTATTGCATTAGTTGATTGATATACATAGCTAGATATTAATTTAGTTGATTGAAATACGTAGGTATAGTTATTAATTTAGTTGATTGATATATGTAGTTATGAACTTAGTTGATTGATATGTGTAATTATGAATTTAGTTGATTGATATGTGTATGTATGAATTTAGCTGGTTGATATGTGTAGGTATGAATTTAGTTGATTGATATGTATAGGTATGAATTTAGTTGATTGATATACATATGTATGGATTTAGTTGATTGATATACATATGTATGGATTTAGTTGATTGGTATATGTAGGTATATATGAATTTAGTTGATTGATATACGCATGTATGAATTTAGTTGAATGTGTATAAATATAATATGGTATGCTAATTTGTTGAATTTATAATTATTACAAATGAGCTCTCAAGATAACTTTGATCAGAGTGGGGGACTGGGTCGGGGGAGGGGGAAGAGGAGGTCGGGGTCATTAAGACCGGAGATCCCGGAGGTTAGACGGGCCCCGTAGATGACACTATCCTCCTCACAGCAGTCCAGTGCTGCTGGCTCTACTTTAGTTGCCGGATCTTCGGCTTCACGGCAGCATCCTGCATTGGATAGTCATCTCACTGTTGTCCCTCGCGACAATATGTAAGTATTTTTAGATAACGAATTAAATAATTTTAATTGTATTCATTAATATTATTTATTATTATTAACTTGAATTTTTTTTATGTCATAGCATGCTTCCAGGCCATGAGACTAGCTCTCGAGTCTCAGAGGCCATTAAGAAGCTCCCGTTCGAGTTTGGTGCCTCCTCGTGGTCCATGGTGTCCGAGCGAAAGAGGATGGACTATTTCGAGGAGTTCAAGGTATATTTATTATGATTTTAATTTTTAATATTTTATTTTGAATTTATTTGTTAATATTATATTTTTAATTTAATTGCAGAAGTTGTGCGTCTGGGACCCTGCCCATGATAGTGTTATGTACGGCTTGTTCTGCGCGAAAGCGCAGGACCGGTACAAAAATATTATCTACGGGCTGAAGAAGCAGTTTGATGAGGGAAAGCGGTTGGAGCTGGGCCGAGGGCCAGACGGATGTTCCATCTGGGACGCTTTGGTTGCTTACTGGAATAATGATGCATTTAAAGCCAAGTCCACGAAGTCCAGGGAGAACCGGTTGAAGGACCCCACCGGGCACGACATCGCCAGACATCGGGCTAGATCCCACGAGCAATCCTTCGCCTTTGTAAGTACTATAATTTTTATTTACATTTGAATATTAATAAATTTCTTAAATATTTAATATTTAAATATCTATTGAATTTGGTTCGCAATAGAAGAGAGAGCACGGACGAAAGTGACTTGAAGCGAATGTACTAGCTTTCTACTAGTAGTTTTCCCGCAAGAGTACGGGTTCACTGTAGTATAAGTAAGTATAGCGACCAAGTATTATCGAACCCAAGGGAAGGTATGTATGCGAATAGATCCCTGAAGATCTACGCGTCGTAGTTAATATGAGTGTATGTTTGGGGATTAAAAATTATTAAATCTAAACTATTCTACTCTACTATTGCAAAAGAAAGAAATGAGTTAATTATCTAAGGATTTTGTCTCAAATATAAAAGGGTGATGCTCAGGATAGGAATCCCTACGTATACTAACGGAGCAGGTACATAATCAAAATAACCGTGACGCGCAAGAAATAACCTAAGTAAAAGAATGCAAGATGAAAGCTCAAGATTTTAACCCTAATACTTTATCCTAACACTCGACTTCACTAATCCACTAACAAGTTAATAGATTGTGCTTAATTAATGAGACCCTAATTTAACTAATGGTGATGCGGCCGTCCTCCATAGCTAAACCGACATATGAATTAACCTCTTCTAAACCCTCTAGTTACGTCTACTAGTTGTTAAAGAGTGATGCGGTCGTCCTCTCCCTAACACTTTTCGAACGAAATTCAAAAGTAAAGTTAAGATTAATTTTAAGAATTCATTAATTAAGAGAATTAAAACCTAACGTCACGAATTACCCTAATTACGTACCCACATCCTACTTCTACGAGTTCATCCTACCCTAAGCATACAAGGTTTTTAGCCGGACATGGTTATAATGATAACAACAGCAATTGATGAAGTAACAAACATAAACATGATTAATTGAATTGAAAAATTAGAAAGCATGAACTAGGGTATTGAAAGAAAGTAAATTTAAGAACCGAAATTAAATTACTAAGACGAAATTTAAACGTGTTCAATCACAAAGGTATGAAGAAACTAAACTAAAAAGTAAAACCGTTATGTGAATTCGTAAAGGAAAATCTCAAAACGTAAAATTAAAGCTTGCTCGTTCCTTTTCCTCTTTCTCTCTCTAAAAACTAACTCTAAAAGTGATTTATTTTCGTGGGTCTCGTGGATCCTCCCCCAAAATATGCTCGGGACGAATATATATAAGCATCGGGCCGAATCGGGAACGTATGGGCCAAAAAACGCGCTTGCTCATGCACTGCTCGTGCACTAGTGCACGAGCACCTCCCACTCGAGCACTTCAAACGTCCAGAGAGCAAAAAACGCACGACCACACGAGCTCGTGCACTAGTGCACGACCGCATGCCTTGCTCGTGCACTATGCACGAGTACTCGTGCAGGGGTGCACGACCTGCATTCTCTCGTGCGCTATGCACGACTGCTCGAGCGCTAGTGCTCGAGCTCCTCTAGCTTGTGCACTCCAATGATACTTTTGCTCACCCGAACTAGCACTTTTCGTATTTCTTCGATATCTTCTCATCCGGGCATCCGTTTGAGTCGATTCAAAGTCCTACGAACTCCTCTTTTCGCCCTCTATCCATCTATGAGCATCAAAGAGACAAATTCATTAGTTTATAAAAATGATACGCAAATGACTCTAATTACTCAATAAAATCAACCAAAACTAGGGCATTTCGAGTGACGAATCATGACAATTTCACGCCCAATCAGAAAGCCCTCTCTGTATGAGCAGATAGAGATCTCCCACCCAGTGAACCCGGAGACTAGGACATCTACCTATGCCCGCACCACCGAGATCCACTTAAATTTTTTTTTAATTTTTTATTATAACTTAATTATTATAATTGTACTTTAATTATAATTGTATTTTATTTATATAATTTCAGGACCAGTTTAAGGATTGTCTCGCCCAGGCCTCGCAGTAGGTGACTCCCTCCGACGACAGCGGGGAGAATCCCACCCCTCCCCGCATTGACGAGGACCACATCTATTTAGATGTGGTCGGAGTCAAGAAGGGGAAGATTGTGGGGCAGGGCGGTCACAGTAAGGCCATCCTGCAGTCCTACCGCCACTCCGGTGGATCGTCCTCCTCGATCGACTCTGCTCCCTCTCAGTTGGAGCGTGAGATGAGAGACGTCCGGAAACAGATGAAGGCCTTAACGATCTACAACGAGAGTCTTTGTGACTGGTTCTCCAACATCACACAACGGATGGGATTCGACGCTCCACCTCCAACTCCACCCCTACCCCCACCCCTACCAAATTTTGATGTCGGAGGGAGCGGTGGCGGGGGGAGCGGGCACGGAGGGGCAGGTGGTGAGGATGACGATGACGAGGTGGACTGTTTTTTCTCACTGATGATGATACTTAGGTGGAGGGAGGGAGAGGAAGTTTTAATTTTTTTGTTGAATATTTTATATTTGAATATTATAAATTTGCATATATTTTATGAATCTATATAAATGATGAATTTAAAAAAAAAATGAGACTCAATTTGATGAATATATATATATATATATATATATATATATATATATATATATATATATATATATATGTATATAAATGAATTAGAAATGAAAATGAATTAATTTGATGAATTTAAAAAAAACGAGAGTTAATTTGAATTTATATACAATTAAATGGATAAAAACGAATGAATTAGTAATTTATAATAATCTAAAATATTAAATTTATAAAATTAAAAAAAAAACTAGTATATATATATATATATATATATATATATATATATATATAAACGCATTAGAAATAAAAATGAATTAATTTGATGAATTTAAAAAAAAAACAGGAGTTAATTTGATGTTATATACAATTAAATGCATAAAAACAAATGAATTAATAATTTATAATAGTCTAAAATATTAAATTTACAAAATAAAATAAAATTTAGTATATATATATATATATATATATTTATATATAAACGAATTAGAAACAAAAAGGAATTAATTTGATAAATTAAAAAAAAAAAAGTCAATTTGAGGTTATATACAATTAAATGCAAATACACGAACAATAATAGCAAGTGTTCTAGTGGTTCACGTCGTGGGTTCAATTGTCTTAGATTAGTCGTAGATTTTTCTATTCCATTTTGTGTTGCTTGATTTTGTAACACATAAACCCAACATTGTTCGATGAATTTTTTTTTTTTTTAGGTTTACGGGTCGAACATAGAGTTGCCCAACGGTTCCGAACCGTCGATTTCGGTTATGAATCGCCGGTTTTCGGTTTCAATTTAGTGGAACCTAAACCGAACCGCTAAATATGGATGAGAGGTTCCGATTCTGTCGGTTCTGGTTCCGGTTTCGATTCTGACTGTTCCGGTTCCAAACCGACGGTTCATGGTTCCGAACATTTTTTTTAAAAAATAAATAACAGGTAATTTTTTTCTTAATTCAAGTACAAAAAAATATGAAAATTGAAACTAAACAAGTAAAATTTTATTGTATACAACTTTCGACATACAAAACACAATTACAATATAAATAAATAATAATTAAGGTTTATAAATTTTAAAAATATGTAATACAAAGTTTACAAATTACAATTTAATTTTTTTACATGAAAATAACTTAATATTTAGTACTTACAACCTACATTACAATAAAAAAAATACAATAATAATTTTTTTTTATAAAATATTAATATTATCATAGGTATTAAAATTATATATACTTATATATATATATTGTTCGCCGGTTCGAATTGTGGAATCGTTGGTTCCGAACCGGCGGTTATCCTTCTCGATTTAGTAGAACCGAAATCGAACCTTGTAATACACGGTTTCGGTTTTGGTTTAGTGACGGTTCCATTATTACCGGTTATGGTTCCGGTTAGAACTGGCAAACCGTCAGTCAAAACCGATGGTTCCGGTTCATTTTGGCAAGTCTAGTCAAACATTCAAATTATAAATTTAAAATGAAATAATTTTTTTTTTTTTGAAATAGATAACTTCATTTGCGGCCCCACCCTCCGTAAATTGCTAAATTATGGAGACAAGCCAACAGAACACAATCACTTAAGTTGAAACATTATTAATCACACATACCAAAATAAAATTCAAACTACAAGTACCAAGATTACAAGGACAGGAATTTATTGGGGTTGAACATCTGCACTACATGCTTTCTCTCTCCTCTCTCCTCTCCTAAACAAGGAAAACAAACTAAGGAAATTACACGTGGCAGCTACAGCATTGTCCTCGACAAAGAGCAGTGATCCGAACCACACGATTAGGATTAGGATCCGGATCCGGTTTTGAAGCGGTAAAACTTGCCGATGACGTGGAGCGCGGTGACGAATCCGATGAAGCAGACGCTCATGATCAGGACCACCGTCGGGCTGATCTTCAGCCCCGGCGAGTCGTCCGTGTAGAATCGGAGCATATTCCCACCCCCACCTCCACCGCCGCTGCCGGCGGGGGTGGACGAGGAGGAGCCGCCTCCGAGCCTCCGGCGACGCATCCCGGCCGTGGCGGCGGCGGATCCGCGCGGCGCCATGGTGCCGGGGCGGGAGGTCGTGGAGGAGGCAGAGGCGGTTGCTTGCGACTGAGAGGATCCACGCGCCATGGTTGGTTAGTTGTTGGAAGAAACGGAGGTGAGGTGAGGTGTGAATGAATTTATTCCCGAGTTAATGATTGTTTCAACAAAAATGAATATGGTATTTCAAGTGTGGTCATCCTGTTTTTACTTTTTTTTTCTGATAAATATAGTAAACATTTTAAATTATTATTAATTGTTTATATAAATCATTAGTATATGTGGGCCACTGCCATAGATATGTTGATAAGAGAGATGCTATGATTCATATTTTAATTTAATTAAAATTTTGGGCGAGACTAATATATATGGGACAATACAATTAAGGAGTGTATTGGATTAGGATTTTAAAGGACTTTTTTAGGTGAAAAAAGTTATGCGGATTTAAAAGATTTCGTAGGGTTTTTATGACTTTTAAAATTTTGCAGGATTCTGTAAAACTTTATAAATCAGGATTTTAATGAATTTTGTAGGACTTTGTGGATTTTGCAGAATTTCATAGATTTATGATATACAAAAAGTTCAAGATTTTTTTTATACATTCAAAAAAAATATTAGGATAAAAAATTTCATAAATTTGAAATGTTATAATCCACAATATATATATATATATATATATATATATATATATATATATATGTTGGTCCCAAAAATATCCAGCGGAAAGCGTTTTTAAGTTTATTTTAATGAAAACCCAATTTCTAATAAAGTGCTAGAATTGAAATGCAGAAAACTAAATTGCAGAAAAGTAGAGAACACCGGATTTATAGTGGTTCGGACCAACTTGTCCTACGTCCACTCTCCCTTTCTTCAAAGGGGTCTTTCTCACTCTCCAACTTACGTACTCACTTACTTACTGGAATTGCGAAGTACCAGCTCCTTCTTACAAACTCTTTAGATCTAACTTCGATCTAAAGATAGACTTACTCCAACCTTGTCTAACAAGATGAACAGGTTGAGTAATAATCCAACTAAACTCCTAATAGAGTGTATATAAACTAGAAAGGACAAAGGTGAGTGATTGGAAGAGTTCGTTTGTTGTGTGCTCTCGCGCGACTCTTGTATCTTGAACTAATCCAAGCACTCCAATTTATAGTTGTGGAATAAACTAGCCGTTGGGAACTAGCAATTCAAACAACCATAATTGGAGGGATATAATCAATCAAAGATTGATTATATGATTGATTAGTTGACTTTCAATCAATCAATCAAATCCTCCATCAGTTGACTCTCCAGATTGCTTTCTTCTCTATCATGATCTCATAAATCTCCTTGTCTCCAGATTACTAAGATGCTTCTGGTAGGTGAACTAATCTGTCTCCCTCATCTGGTCTGGTCTGGTCTGGGGTCTTCTGGTCCTCATCTGGGAGAGGTCTTCTGGGGAGTCCTCTGGAGAAGTCCTCTGGTGGGGTCTTCTGGTGACTCCTCTGGTCAGACTCCTCTGGCAGACTCCTCTGGTCCAAGCTCATCTGGACAGACTCCTCTGGACCTCATCTGCTCTGGTGACTCTTCTGCTCTGGTCAAGACACCTCATCTCATCTGGTCACCTCATCTGGTACCTTCTCTGGTCACCTCATCTGGTACCTTCTCTGGTCACCTTCTCTGGTCACCTTCTCTGGTCACCTCCTCTGGTACCTTCTCTGGTGCCTTCTCTGGTCTGCACAGCTTTCTTCCCCCTTAACCAAAGACCTATTCTGGACCAAGACTAATCTGTAGCTGACTAACAGGTTCAGCTAGTCCTATTACAAGTTCTTGTTTTAACATCTTCAAAACATCTAATCTATATCCTAACAATATATATATATATATTATGATATATACACGTATATATATGTGTGTTAATATATAATTGATGTTATATTAAACTTTTAATTCTCAATAAAAATTATGGGTGATAAATTGTGTGTAAAATTTCATTCCAACTACTCAAACCACTAATTCACAAATTATTCACTGCACAAATGTATAATTTTTTCATTATTGAGGGAAATGAACCGATTATTGGGTATGATTTTGGTAGATTTAGGTTGGATTTGGATTTCGATTTGTTGAAAATGAATAGAAACGGAGGAACAATAATGCAGAAGATAAGTGAATAAATTAGGGATAACAATGAATCGGGGCGGATACTTAGATACTCAGACCCGTTCCATTCTTTAAACGGGGCGGGGCAATCCGACCCGCATGGATCACGGGGCGAGTGGGACGACTTATTTTAAATATAATATTTATTATTTTAAAAATAATACATAATAAATTTCAAATATATAATATAAAATTGAACTATTGCTATATATATATATATATATATTATTAATATATATGAAAAATATATTATATAATACTTATGCATATTTATAGGTATTTGTGTAATATATATATATATATATATATATATATATTTATATATTCAAATTTAATATATAAAACCGGCACGGGTCTGGGGCACGGGTTTTGAGTGATACACAGACCCTCCCTACTCCACTACGGGGCAAGGGGTGGGGCGACCCAAATGGCTCGGGCGAGGGCAGGTCAGGTCAAGTCGGGTTAGTATTGATATCCCTAGAACAAATTTATTGGTCATGGGTGTATGCAAAAAGCAACAAATCAAGCAAATGAGATTAGGAAACTTTTGTGGACATAAAATAGAGTGTTGGGAAATTGAGTTTTTAATTCTTAGGTATATCCCAAATTTTCGATTTATTTCGGCACACATACTATTTCACTTCAAAAGTCCTTCAAAATCTTATGGATTTGGATGAGATTGTTGGTATTTGTAAAAACAACTAAAAAGTCCTTCAAAATCCATCTAACAAAACAATCCTTTAAAATCCTTGTAATTTTGAATACCAACGGATTTTTTTTAAATAGTAAAAAGTTTCGAATGAATACCAATGAATTTTAATGGACTCTTTTAAAAATCTTTAAAATCCAGATTGAATACTAGTGGATTGTTTTTAAGTGACATAAAATCATGATTGAATACCAACGGATTTTTTTTTTATAAAAAAAGTCTTTTAAAATCCTGTGAAATCCTAAACCAATACACCCTCCTAAGATATACTTTTGTCAAAATATTTATGTGTCATGTTCAATTTATATTGCATCTCACGATTTTATATTGTCTAATACAAAAACTGCTCTTTAATTTTGATACAAATTTAATTGATTATAACATTATCCACACAAAAATAAGGAATATAATTGAAAAATATGTGTACATGTAACAATATTAGTAATATTTTTCTAACAATTTTTTTCTTTGAAAATATAAGAGAAAAATTTGCCAAATCTTACAACCAAGCAAATATTATACCCCTTCGGTTCCATGTGAATTTACACACTTTTGTTATTTAGATGTTTTACATCGATCGGTATATATTATCTAAAAAGAAAATATTAATTTACGTGCATACTCACAAAAATATACACATATATTTTTATTTCACCCATTTTCTTAATTTATGTGTAATTCCAAGAGTGCAAATATCTTTGGGACAGAGGGAGTAAAAAATATTATACCCACCTAAAATAATATTAAAGACCATTTACCCTCCCCTATTAGTTAATCTATCTCTCAAATTCATAATAAATTGTGTGGTATGCTTAGATTCTAGTAATTGTTGATAGACGAACAACTTCTATAACAAGCATCATTATGCGAACAAGTTTAAAGGCTTAAAATGAGGTTGAAAAGCAAAGCAAATCACCTACAGATAATTAGTAAGAGTAATCAAAAAGTGGTGTATGAACTAGAAAAGGTTGTGTATCCGGTAATTGAGAACAAGCCTAACAACCAACATTGTGACGAACAGGTGGTGAACCCCAGACATGCCCAAAATGTTACTAAGGCATGGATGACGAACATGAGTAATCAAGGGAGGTGTAAAAGCTAATCAGAGGAGTGTATGTCATCCACCTGCTCACAGCTGACGAACAAGTTCTATGCGAACAACCCTAAACATAAAGATCCGGAGACCAATCTATGAAGAATTGATGGGCGAGCAACTCTTCAACCACCAGTCCATCAAGCAAACTAATGAATAAGGATCAGTAAGAAGAAACCGCCTTATAACCAAAGACGAACAACTTTTAAGACGTGATAAGATCCAAAAACAAGACTTTGTAACTAAGATTCAGCTTAGATAAGGTCAAGTGTAGTAAAATGGCACATGTCAAGCATGCAAGCTTGTAAGTCCAAAGGTCATGTACACCACCTATTTGGTGATTAGTATAAATAAGCTGCTCTCCATTAATAAAAATAAGTTAAAATACACACATTTCTCCCCTACACGCACTAAAACACTTTCAAACGCACATATACGAAATAAATACAAATTCAATACACGTATTTATAATTTTATAATCCGATCTTCCGTATTTACTATAAACGATAGTAATCAATCACACGATCTTGTTTGGTGGTCTCAGAACTGGATAAAAATAACCACTAATCCACACGATTAGAACCGATCACCAACAATTTGGAGCTAGAAGGAGGGTCCGAACCTCCGATTCGTGTTAGATTGTAAAAATTCAAGTCAAGAACTTAAAGATTTGAATATGTTCTTGAGTTTTCCTTCATAAATTCAAGAAGTGTGTTCTAGGTGTTCTTAGTGTTCTTCAGTTACAAACTTGAAGATTTAAAGATTCAAAGTAAATTTTGAATAAGATGTCTCAATCCAAGGAAGTACAAACCTCACATCCATCAAGGAGAGCTTCACCAACCAGAGCCTCGTCCACTGGTCACCATGACCGAGAGTCACGACATGCGAACAAAGCACGACTCTCGGTCGTGACTCATATAATGCCTCAAGAATTGGCGGCATTGTCTAGCAACCCTGGCGAACTAGCTAGGACTATTGCTGCCTTACAAGCTCTCCAAAAACAACAAGAACAGCCCGGGCCATCAAAAGTGAGGGCTAGATCTCGGCCTGTTGGAACATCGAGGCCCAGGTCTGTTCGTAATGAACAACGTGAGGTGAACAATGCTCTGTTCAAAGTATAAAAGGAAAGGCTAAGGTAACTGATCGGCTGGAGGGCCAGGCAGAGTCAGACTCGGGTGAACAACTGCTTCAAGTCATGGGACTTCTTGTCCCAGTGCACAAGATAGACTGGGCCAACCCCAGCACCAACAAGAAGTTGCTCGCCCGAGAGTAGATGAGGGGCGAGCAGACTTGAACAAATTCATCCATCTGTACACGAGAGACTAACAACCCAATGCGGCGAGCAACCTAAGAAGACAGACTCATGCGATTCCCCTTCCGAGTGAGGGACTGCGATGGGCAGAGGGTCAAGCATCCCTGCTCGCCGAACAACCTCCGAGTCAAGGGGCATCCCTAGATGAGCTATCCAGTCTAAGGAAGACCGTAGAAAGTATGCAGGGGCAGCTAGATCTGCAAAGAGGGATTGGGGTGACCAACTTGCCAACATCTCCTCTATCATCAATAATACTAAAGGCCTCAATCCAGAAGAAGATCCAGTTTCCTGCAAGCATCGAATATGAAGGCACAGCCGACCCCCGAGTCCATCTGATAAAATATTCGGACTACATGCTTTCCATGGGGGCCAGTGATGCCACTCAGTGCCGGAATTTTCCCCTAACATTGGGGGATAAGGTGCATAAATGGTTCTCAGTCATGCTACCAGCATCCGTTCACTCTTTCGCCCAACTGGGTCGTGAGTTCCTTTCTCATTTTTCAACGGCTGGATCATACCTTTCCCAGAAGCATCGGTTGTCAGACCAAAAGAAAAATGATGATGAATTGGACCGGTCGTTCATGGAGAGGTTCGATAAAGTACTGCTTGAAGGGGAACCTGTGAGTGAAGATACAAAGGTTGTGGCCATTATGGCCGGGTTGAAAAAGGGTTCAGAGTTGTGGAAGTAGGTACGTCTGAAGTGCCCAAAAAGTTATGCCGAATTCCGAAACCACGCCGACATTTTTATCTCCATGCACAAGGCTTTACAAGCAAATTTGGGGGACAACACACCGACTAGAAAGAGAATGCAAAGAAACCTGGCGGAGCCGACTATCGAGTCCCGAAAAACATGAAGGCATTCAATGAAGGGACGGAACTGAAGGAAAAACTGAACCAGGTGTTGATTGTGTCAATTGATACGGTGTACAACAACGTAAAGGAAAAAGAGTTGCTCTCCCCACCTCGGAAAATTCGCCAAGAAACAAGCAAACTCAATCCTAACAAGTATTGTGCTTACCATCAAAGTATGGGGCATTTTACAAGTGAGTGTCGGCATTTGCTTAAACAACTCTGGCGATTTTACGAGGAGGGCAAGTTCTCTAATTTCGTCAAAAGGCAACCTGGGAAGCAAGCCCAGGAGGATAACTCTGATGAGGAAGAAAATGAACAACCCCTCAGAAACAATAAAATGGGGCGACCAAACCCAGCAGCTGCGGCTGGACCTCCTGAAGAGATTTTGATGATGGAAACTTCAGGACATGTTGGGGGCTGCTCAGATGGACGACCTCCAATTTCAAACAGAAAAAGGAAGGCTGAGCTACGCGATGTGGCTCAGGTACAAGAAATGGTGGTCAATCCATCCATTCTACATCGAAGTTGATATTCACTAAAAAACACTTGGACGGAATTGTTACTCCCCATAATGATTTCCTCGTAATCTGTGCCAAGATACTGGGGACCAAAGTATATCGATTGTTGGTGGACACCGGAGCCTACACCAACATACTCTTCAAGAAAATGCTCGACCAACTAGGAGACTATGCAAGCTACATTGAAGACTCCAATCACCGAATCTTGGGCTTCAGAAATGTTGTAACAGTCCCAATAAGGATAATTAGGTTGTCTATACAACTTGTATCGACTAAGAATCCCGAGAAAAATATAACTAGAGTGGTGGAATTTTTTGTTGTAGATCAAGAATCCACCTACAATGGGTTCCTTGGTCGACCGTTCTTAAATGAATTCAAAGCTGCAATTTCAACTTATTACTACTGTGTTAAATTTCCCACTGCAAGTGGGGCTGGAACGTTGAAATGAGACCAAAGAAAAGCTCGAGAATGTCTCCTCCAACTCCAATAAAATCAAACAAGAGTCTCTATGATGGAAGCTTCCACCAATTTTCCAGCAGGTGAACCATCGGTGTTAGACGATATAATGGGGACCAGGGAGGACCATATGGAGTTGGACGAGCAACTCCCTACAAAGGACGAGCAACTGTTAGGCGAACAACTTTTGCCCAACACTGAAGGATCTGCACCTGACGAACAACACAAGAACATCGACGAGCAACCTGCTGTCAATGACTTAGAGGTCTAAGTTCCGGTAAACAATGTTGAGCCCAGACGAGCAGATGATCCAGAACCCCGCTTGGGAGCAGACCCAATGGACATCGAAAATAATTTAAACCTTGAGAGACCAATAATTGATCCCCGTTGGAAAGGACAAAAATGACGAGCAACTACAGTCGAAGAGCTGGAAGCCCTCAAAGTTAATCCTGAAAACGAGGATCTAGAACTCTACATCGGGTCTGAGCTTCCTGAGCCTTACAGGACACGCATGGCAGAATTCCTCAAGGCCAATCTAAATGTTTTTGCATGGTCTCGTGCAGACATGGTGGGAATAGATCCAAAGCATGTCTGTCATCGACTCAACATCAACCCAGCAAAGAGACTGGTCCATCAAAAAAGAAGAAAATATGGGCAAGATAAATATCAAGCTCTCAATGAAGAGGTGAAAAAGTTGCTAGACAACGATCTAATCCGGCAAGCTCTTTGCCCTCAATGGGTGGAAAAGCCATTACTCGTGTGAAAGCCAAATAGAACCTGGAGGTTATGCATAGACTTCACAGATCTGAATACTGCATGCCTGAAGGATAATTTTCCCCTTCCGCACATCGATCAGTTGGTGGGCAGCACTGCGGGACACGAAATGTTAACATTTATGGACGCGTTTGCTGGCTACAATTAAATTTTGATGCATCCCAACGATCAAGAAGATACAATATTCTATACAAACAAGAATCTCTTATGCTGGAAAAGGATGTCGTTCGGACTTATCAATGCGGGAACAACATATCAAAGGCTGGTTAACAAGATGTTCGATGCACAAATTGGAGATACAGTAGAGGTCTATGTTGATGACATCGTGGTCAAAAGTCCCAAGAAGGAAGACCACCTCCAGCATCTAGCCCAGGTGTTCGATATTCTCTAACAGTACAACATGAAGTTGAATCCAAAGAAAAGCAGCTTTGGAGTTCACCCGGGGAAGTTCTTGGGCCATCTTATTAGCTAACGGGGCATCGAGGCCAATCCCGTAAAAGTAAAGGCCATCATGGATATGCAACCTCCTCGCTCGGTGAAAGAAGTACAAAGGCTAACGGGTTGCCTAGCAGCTTTGAATAGGTTCATATCCCGATCGTGCAATAAATGTCGTCCATTCTTCAAAGCCATCAAGAAAGGAAGGTTTAAATCGACAAACAGCTTCCAGAAAGCATTCGAACAGCTAAAAGACTACCTGGGAGACGTAAAAAATCTTTCAAAACCAGTCTCAGACGAAAAACTCTACTTATACCTGGCAGCATCGGAAGTGGCAATCAGCTATGTACTAGTGCGAGCTGATGAGAAGTTCCATAAACTAATCTATTATGTTAGCCAGGTTTTACACGAAGCGGAGATCAAATACTCCCCAACTGAGAAGCTGGCATATGCACTTGTCATGAGTGTGAGAAAGTTAAGACCCTATTTTTTCGACCATCAAGTCGAGGTGCTGACGACTTTCCCACTTAGACAGATTTTACATCGTCCAGACACAGCTGGTCGCCACTAAAATGGTCACTGGAGATTAGCCAGTTTGGGGTAACATATGCTCCTCGAACAGCGATCAAGGGGCAAGCATTAGCCGACTTAATTGTCGAACTAACTTCCCCTCAAGATCCGATGAGAGGATTTGATCACCCTTGGCATCTCTATGTTGATGGGTCATTCACAAATATGGCATCCGGGGTACGTGTTGATTTCATAAGTCCCGACAGACAAATTTTCACCTCGGCAATCAGATTTGAATTCATGGCTACCAACAACGAGGCCGAATATGAAGCCCTTATTGTTGGTCTCCACCCGTCTCTTGCGGTGGGTGTCAGACGATTACTAATATTCGGCGACTCACGGCTAATTGTGAACCAAGTCCGAGGTGAATATGAGGCCAAGGATGATCACATGATTGAATATCAATGGATAGTTGCTCACATTATGTCCTTGCTAGATCAAGTTTTCATTGAACAAGTACCAAGGGCGAGCAATACCCAAGCAGATGCATTGACTCGACTAGCAACAAGTGAAGGCCTTGCAGAGTTGTCAGACATTGTTATCACAAAGATGAATAATTCATCAACGATCAACTATAATGTCAATCAGCTAGATGAGCAAACTGAAGATGAAGGTTGGAGAATAGAAATAGTCAAGTACTGGAAAAGTGGAGAAAAGCCAAACAACTCTTTTGAAGCCGCCAAGCTAGTCAAGCGAGCCGCCAGGTATACCCTGGTTGGAGAACAACTTTACTAAAGAGGAATATCACTCCCACTTCTTAAGTGTTTGCCTAGGGGGCAAGGACGAGCTATACTAGAAGAGATACATGCTGGAGTAAGTGAAAATCATACTAGGGGGCAGACTTTGGCATACAGAACCATCCGACAAGGTTATTACTGGCCAACTTTATGCCAAGATGCAATCAGGATGGAAAAAACTTGTCATCAGTGCCAAATTTTTGCTCTAAATATTCGTACTCCGGCTCAAGAGCTCGTTTCGGTTTATAGTCCATGGATATTCGTAAGATGGGGAATGGACATAATTGGCCCTTTTCCAGTTGGGATAGGAAATGTTTGATTTGCCGTCGTGGCAGTCGATTATTATACAAAGTGGGCAGAAGCAGAAGCCATGGTGAAGATTACGCAGAAGAAGATGATCAACTTCATATGGAAGAACATTGTCTGTCGATTCGGAGTCCCACAAACAATTGTGATAGACAATGGTCCGCAGCTCGATGGGAAAGAGTTGAGAGACTTCTGCACTAAGTGGGGGATCAGAAAGCATTATTCTACCCCGTATCACCCCCAGTCTAATGGTTAAGTTGAAGCTGTCAATAAAATTATCAAGCATGTGTTAAAAATACGATTGACGGAGAGCAAAGATAATTGGTTAGAAGAGCTCCCGGAAGTCCTATGGGCGTACAGGGTTTCTCCCGGGTCTAGCACCAGAGAAACACCATTTGCAATGGCTTTCGGAACAGAAGTTGTTATCCCAATTGAGCTAAAGACCAGTACAATCAGGACGACCAACTTTGATGAACAAGCGAACAACTCTGCTCTGGCTGCTGAGATAGATATGCTCGAGGAAAGAAGGTTGAATACCGAGCTAAAAAAATGCTACTTATAAGCAGCGAGTAGAACGTTATTATAATTTCCAGGTCAAAGTTAGGGAATTCAAAGTGGGCGATTTGGTCCTACGAAAGTTTCTCGCCCCACCTCCAGGCGTATTTGGACTGACTTGGGAGGGCCCGTTCCGGGTAACGGACAGTTACCCAATTGAGTGTACGATATTGAAGACATGAAGGGCAACCCGACTCAATACTCCTGGAACACTGTATATTTAAAGAAGTACTATCAGTAAGGTGGACAAGTTCCTTATCTGGGCGAACAAGTATTGATATATACAAGAAGGCCAAAAACTTGCCTAATTTTTTGAAATTTTGCTAGGTAATTTGGCAAAAGTTGTTCGGCACGATTGTATAGTTAGTGCCATGTGGATAGGGTTGATGTAAAAGTTGTTCGGAAAAATTATAATAAGCGAACAACAATTTTGCACTTGTAATTATTTTTTATTGAGTGGAGTTGTTCGCCAGTCTGTACATGTTATTGATGAACAATCTTTCTACACTTGTAAATTTTTCCTAGATATAAAAATAGTTGTTCATTCAAGAAGAAAGTCTAAAGCTCAAGGTATCAATCCATTAAAAGGATCTAAGCCTATAAAGGTTGTTCGTTTTATAAGTCGAGCAAAGCCTAAGGCTGAACCCTTGTTTTGTCTATTAAAGGCAAAGTTCAAATTGAACAAAGCCCAATTATATGTGGTAAGATTGCAAAACATTGAAAAATATGTAAAAACAATCAACATGTATTAGAACATGAGCATGTAAAAGACAATTTCATTAAAAACTAAGGTTCTGAGCCCAAAAAGAGTACATAAGTTCAATAGAAAAACGAGCAACTATTACAAAAGAAAGAAGTAAAAGATCTTAAGTCCAACTCCTGCCCTTGCTCGCCTTGAAGTGGGTCTTGGGGTTGGTCGACAGGAGGATCCACTATCATATTGGCGACCAGGTCCTCAACCGCCTGTTTCTCCTTCTCAGCGGTAGCTTGCTAGCCATCTCCAACTTGCTCGGCCTCTGTATTTTCCACTTCAGCAGCCCGGGGGTGAGTAAGTACAATGCTGGGGTCAAGATAATCCAACTCGACCCCATAGTCCGCCATATTCCTGAGTTGAAGTAAGGATCCAGGAGCTGGGGGGTAGGCCTCGAGGAATTCGGTCAAGTCTTTTCCAATGTCTTCGACGATGTGGGGAACATCGTACAGGCTCACTGCACGAATGCAATCGGCATAAGCACAGACGTATCCCAAATTTGAGCAAGGTCCAAGACTGGCCTACAACTGGGTGTCGAATTCCTCTCGAGTAAGTATCCCCGCCATTCTCTCCGTGAGATGAGCAACTTCTGCCTCGGAGTCATCGAGCTTCTTTTTAGCCTTCTCCCTTAGTATTTTTTCCTCCCCAAGATCAGCCTTGGCCACTTTAAGTTCGCCAGCCACCTGCTCGTATGATTCGATCTATTTCTTCTGGGTGTCATCGGCGAGTTTTAGTTGATTGATAAGACGGTTAATCCTCGAGTTGAACTTCTCTATTAACCTGTCTTTTTCCTCCGTCAGTTGCTAGACTGTTGGTCCCAAAGATGTATCAAGGTCTAGAGGGGAGGGGGGTGAATAGACCTTGAGTTTTAAAACTTAAAACTTTTTTTTAAAACAGCTAGTAAAGTATACAGATTGAGCTCTGCAGCTGTAGAGTTAAAAGCAAAGGTTTGCAGCTGTAGACTTTTGAAATGTAAAGTCTGTATAATTAATTCAAACACTTATCAAAGTTGGTGTTGTAATACTTTAGAGTATTTTAACACCTTGTGCAGCGGAAATAAGTAAAGTGTGTGAAGTGAAAAATCAAATCAAAGCTTTAGAAACACAAAGAATATGAATGATGCAGTAAGCAATAAGACAGATAAAGTAAATGGGCAAGAGATAAAGACCAAGGAGAATTTATAGTGGTTCAGAGGTGTTGTAAACCTCCTATATCCACTGTTACACCACAAAGGTGCCAAATTCACTAAGAAACCACACAGTCACGAGATGTTCCCCCTAAGACTTAGAGTTCTCACACAGATCAGTCTAGTCTAGGATGAAACACAAATTCACTCAGAAAACTCTCTCTATCTCACACAGAACTAAACACTCACAAAGAATGAAATCTACACAAGGTAGAATACAAGGGTATATAGTGAGGAACAACAACAATGATAAAAATAAAAGACAATAATCCTAGCTTTTAAATCCTAAACTTCTATAGTTGAAGGGTTGTAGACTTTGAAGGCTGTAGATATTGTGCAGTATGCTTGAGAGCTTGGAGTTATTGTTGTTGAACCTCTGAGGTCTCCTCTCCTATTTATAGGAGTCTTGAGGGGTCCTCTAGCCGTTGGAGGGATTGAGAATTTCAAATATTTTTCACCTCCAGGTTTGACTTCTACTTAATTAAAGCTTCTTGTCATATATCAATGTCCTTTAAGTAGTACAAGTTGTCTTTTAGTGATGACTGCTCAAAGAGCTGCTAATCACTGAGATACTTGTTTCTACTGGCTAGTAATTAGCTCTGGTAAACACTGAGACTTTTCAAACTAAGAGAGTGAGTGTACATGATGTACTACACTTAATTAGTCCTACTAAACTCAAGTTTACAGCTTGTAGTCTTTAACTCTGCAGATGTAGACTCTTCGGTTGTGGACTTGTCTTCAACTCTTCAGATGTAGACTTGTCTTGAACTAGCTGTAGGGTCTGTATCAAATGTTTGCAGATGTAGACTTTTATCTTTTAAATTCTTCATTTTTCTTTGTACCTGCAATGTTAATTTCCACAATAAAAATATATTTGTTTTGACATTATCAAAATTAAAGTGAGAAAATTCTTAGGATAAAAATATCCTAACAATTTCCCCCTATTTTAATGATGACAAAACTAATCAAACAAAATAATTGAGAAACTAAATTGCTTAAAAGAGACAAACAAATTCTAGGAAATAGAGAGAATTGCATTCAACTGTAAATTAATACATGATCACTGATCAATTACAATTCTTTTTATTCTAACATAGACTCCAGTTGATTTACCTTTTCTTGTGCTTAGGATCCACATCTCCATCCTCAGAATCATACCTTTCAGGACTTTGTGGAATGATTCCTTGTGCTATAAGGGCAGCATTATTCAAATCTTCTTCCTCATATGCCTTCAACGTCTCAAATTCGATCCTTGCACTCTCAGCTTCTTCTTCTTCTTTCCTTGCTTTAGATCTTGGAGACAGAGTCCTGGGCATCGTCTTTCTTCTAACAACTTGCTTCTTCTAAACTCCTCCTCCTAGCTTCCTCAGCAACTTAGCATTATCACCTGAATAGAGAATACCTTGGCCTTTCAAGTTCTTGAATAGTCAGAATCTGTCAGATAAGCTAGCATGTTTTTAAGCAAAGGATGGAGAGGACCAATCTTCCTAAATTCTTCCATAATCTTCTTAGTCTCCTCCACCAAATTTTCTTCTTCCTCTGGAAATGTGTCTATAGACTCTTCAATCATTTCAGCTGCAGGGTTTACCTCAGCTGTTGAAACCGTGTCTACAGGCACAGAAGAAAATGCTTCTGTAGGATTGGCAACTGTAGGGTTCTCAAAATCTTGACTTTGAACATTTCCTAACAGTTTTTGTGTGAACACAGAAACTGGCTGCAATTTCTTTTTTGTTGTCTTGCCTCTTGAAATCTTGCCTCTCTTCTTTGATTAACCTTATCTTCCCATTTTCCAACAAATTTTTTATTTTGGGGAATCTTGATAATTCTGCCTTTGTAAGATTGTCCTTGGGCATGTGACTTATCCTCCGGTCTAGCAAAAATAGACACTCCTCCTACTGGTCTATCAAAACCACTCAGTCCAGTCTTGAAAGCTGGATCCAGTTTCTTTTCAAAATTTCCTTGAAAATTCTGAAAATTTGATAGGGCCAAATCAAGAGCATCATTCTCACCAGATTTCTCCTTTAAACCCATGGATACAACATCTTTCCCCTTTTTGCCATCAACAAAATAGCTTAGGAGGGTATCCATCTTGACAGATAGGTTGGATTCAATCTGACTTGAATTTGCAGCTAAGGAACTCATATTCTTATTTATTCCTTCAATAGATTCCTTTATCAACTTGTTGTCAGCCAAAATACTTTCCAGAGAGCTCTTCAATTCTCCAATCATGTCATCCTTCTGTTGTAGCTCTTTCTTCATCACAAGATGCATACTCACCAAGTTTTCAATGGATTTCTTGAGTTTTTCTTGAATCTGCAGCTTTTCTTCTTTTGCCTTCTCAAATAACTTGGTTAGCATCTCTTGCAATCCTTCCTTGATTCTTCTAGATACAATATGCTCTGGAATCCTTTTTAATTCTTCCTTGATGTTTGTGGACATCTCTTCCACAATAGTTTCAATTGAGATAACTTTCTTCAGAACTTCCTCATTGTTAATAACTTCTTCATCAAAGATATCTTCTTCTTCTCCTTCAGATATTCTCAAAGCAATTTCTGACTTTTCCTTTCCTTCCATAAGTTTAGGTCTCTTGGGGTCACACATACTGGGAGCAGGTGTCTTCCTTTTTAAATTCAAAGATGTGGGGACATCAAGTGTGGCCAACTCCTTCAAATAATCATCGAAGTCCTTCTCGTTCATAGTCTCTTCACCTAGAGGTGTAGATGGATCAGTATTTTCTAAAACAATAAAGGCGGATTGGGCTTTGAAAGCTTCTAAATCCTTACCTAGATTGCCTGTAGTTAGCAGTTGCTGAGTCTCATCTGCAGAGCCTTGAAAGTTTTGAGCTATAGAATTTGCAACACTTGCATTTACTTCAGATGAAGTATTTGCAATAGGCTGACCTCCTTGAGGTGGTAAACCTCCATCTCCAGCATCTTCATCATTATCACTTTTCCTCAGGTCATCATTCTTGCAAGGTGATTTATCATTCTTTTCATCTTTTTCTTTCTTGTCTTCTGTAGACTTTCCTTCTTCTATCACACTTTCTTGAATAGCAGTAGATCTCCCAGCTTCAGCTGCAATTTGTACTCCTTCAACCAGTGTGTTAAGGTTTGACAAGTCTTCTATTGGAGGGCTAGGTGGCACAGCAGAGCTTCCACCTTCTCCACTAAAAAATCCTTCATTTTGAGACATGTCTTCCTCATCTGTACTCTCTTCATCTCCATTAGCAGATAACAATTCTGTTCCAGAAATTATTGCTTGATCATCAGATTCATTGGCAAGTACTACTCTCAAAGCTTCGGCTGCAGTCTTGCTCAATGGTTTTCCCTTGGTACTTTCAATAGAAATTTCTTTCCCTTTCCCCTTTTTGAATTCTAGGGCTTTCCTCTCATTAATTTGTGTTCTCTTCATTTCAGCAATTTTCTTGAAGAAAAACTTATTGTCTAGTAACACTTCAATATCTGAGGTGTTACTCCATTCTTGAATCCAAAAAATTCTTCTTCCTCTCTCTTCTTAAGAATCTCCAACTTATTCCTAAGATCTCTCCATTTTTCATATATTTGTAGTTCTTGAATATGTTCTGCAGACAACTCTTCATCATCTAACTCAGTATCTCCTGATTCAGCTTCTACTAAGTCTTTTACTTTCTCTTCAATATTTTTGCTTAGCAACTCTACAGATGAAGAAGCCACAATGGATTGTGTCTCCTTAGGGGCAAATAACTTTCTCCTTACAAGTTTTAGCTGCAGTTTCTAAGTCTGCATCTGTAGACTCTAATGCTTCTTTGGAATGCCTTCTCTTCCTTCTCATCTCCTTAGAGATTTCCTTGTTGTTGAGAATAACAGTGTCATCTTCATCCTCAACCAACTCCAGCTTTCTCTTAACTTTTGACTTATACTGATGGACAACAGGGGGCTTAGAAACTTGTGCTTCTTTAGGCTTCTTTTGTTTCTTTTTCTTAGCAACCAATGGTGCATCCGCAACACCTCTCTTGAATTTTCCTAATCCAATGATTCTATGCACGAAAATAGGTATAGGACCACGAGTTTGAAACAAAGGTACACCAAGATGCCTCAATATATAGTTCAAGAATAAACCAAAACCTTTAGTGTTTCCACCTTTGGTCACATTATAAGCAATCCTATTGAATATTAATGAACTAACATCTACCTTAAGACCTTTTTCAAACACAATCATCAAATCCCATGCAATCTCAGGACCATCATCATGACTACCTGTCCTATTGAGAAGGGATTTGTCCATTACCTCATACAAGTAGACATACTCCTTTGAAAGTTTATTTTTCTTGAAATGCCTACTCCAAGCAAATCCAATCTAGCAGTGAATTTGTTGTAGTATACAATATCCTCATCATGGAAGTTGAATTCCGTGAAATGAAGTCCTCCACTAGGTATCTTTAGGGCTTCACTAATAACGTCAGTGGTGATCTTGATATCAACTCCATCAATACGGGCAGCAATATAGTTCTTACCTTCGGTATACGATACAGTTTTGTAGAATTTATGAGGCACAACATCATAGTATCCCTCGGGTCTGTTAGTTAGAATGAATTCCAATCCCTGGGTCTTGATACGTCGAAATATACGAGCCATTACTTCAGATTTATTGAGTGCTTCAATAAGAGCATTAAAATCAAATAGAGATCCAAAGAGTATCTTCATGATTTTTGAAAGATTGAAACGAAGAAAACTTTGGTTTGAAGTTTGCAGTTAGAATGCGAAAGGGGTTCAAGTGAAAAACAATGAACCGGTTTTGTGCTAAGAGTTCCTATTTATACTTGCACAAAACTCAAGGAAAATGTTAACATAGTTTTTCCTTATATTTTGAAAATCAATGGTCTAAAATGTTTGGGTTATTTACTCATTTAAAAGATCAACGGCTTAGAAATGAAGTAAATAAAATCCAATTTTGAAAGTCAATGCATAAATGTACACTGTCCAGTACGTTTTTATCAATTAAAAACCTGGGATAATAAATCCAAAAATTATGTGTAAACACAAGTACAAATATTTGGAATTTAGTAGTGTACGCATTTAATAGCCAAGAATGTACAAGTCAACTTGAAAATCTACAGTTTGAAGTTTGCAGTTTGATAACTTCAGTTAGAATAGTCTGCAGTTAATCAAAGTTTACATCTGTAGACTTAAGTTTGCGTCTGCATTCTTTAAGTTTACATTTGAAAAACTCATCATAAATTCTTGACTTCCTATTGAGATTTTCAACTTTATACTTCATTCCTGTGTGATTTTCTCATAAATCTAACATTCCTAGTTCTCCTCTCAAAGTAGAGAATCTTGATTCACATAGGGGCTTGGTAAAGATATTTGCAAGATTAAGATCTGTATTGATCTTTTCCATTTTGATATCTGTCCTTTCAATATGATCTTTAATAAAATGATGTCTCACATCAATGTGCTTAGATCTTGAGTGTAGAACAGGGTTCTGTGTGATAGCAATTGCACTTGTATTATCACAAAATATAGTAGTGTTCTTTGACTCAATGTCATAGTCTCTCAACTAGTATTGCATCCAAAGAATTTGTGCACAATAGCTTCCTACAGCAATGTATTCTGCTTCAGCTGTAGATAGTGCAATAGAATTCTGTTTCTTGCTATGCCAAGAGACTAGTCTTTATCCAAGAAATTGACATATCCCACTAGTACTCTTCCTGTCAACTTTACATCCTGTAAAATCTGAGTCTGTATAACCTTTTAGTTCTATTCCACCCTCTTTTGAATACCATAAACCAAGGTTTTGGGTAGAATTAATGTACTTGATTATCTTTTTCACAACATTCAAGTGTTATTCCTTGGGGTTGACTTGGAACCTAGCACATGTACCCACAACAAACATAATATCTTGTCTGCTAGCTGTAAGGTAGAGCAAAGATCCAATCAATCTTCTATACAGTAACATCCACACTTTTTCCATTCTCATCTTTATCCAGCAAAGTTGATTGTGACTTGGGAATAAATGTAGGCTTTGAACAACTCATTCCAAACTTCTTGATCAGTTCTTGAGTGTATTTGGCCTGATTTATGAAAATTCCCTTGTCCATTTGCTTTACTTGCAGTCCTAAAAAGAAATTTAGATTTCTCATCATGCTCATCTCAAACTTTTCTTGCATAAGATGTGAAAATTTCTTACACAATTCTTCATTAGTTGATCCAAAAATAATATCATCAACATAAATTTGAACTAGTAAGATGTCTTCACCATGTTTGAGTCTAAATAGGGTCTTATCCACCATTCCTTTCTTGAAACCATTCTTGATCAAATGATCACATAGAGTATCATACCATGCTCTGGGGGCTTGCTTTAATCCGTATAAAGCTTTTCTTAATCTGTAGACTTTGTCTCCATCTGTAGAGTCTTCAAAACCAGGAGGTTGCTCTACATAGACTTCTTCTGACAAAAGTCCATTAAAAATGCACTCTTTACATCCATTTGATATACAGTAAACTTCATATGAGCAATATAGGCCAAAAATATCCTAATTGCCTCAAGTCTTGCAACTGGTGCAAAGGATTCATCAAAATCAATCCCTTCAGCTTGGCAATATCCTTGTGCTACAAACTGGCCTTATTCCTTGTAACAACTCCTTCTTCATCAAGTTTATTCTTAAATACCCATCTTGTTCCAATGACTTTTTGGTGCATAGGTCTAGGAACTAATTCCCAAACTTGATTTCTCTCAAATCCATTCAGTTCATCTTGCATGGCAAGCATCCAATTGACATCCATAAGAGCTTTTTCTATGTTTGATGGTTCTATTTCAGATAGAAAACTTGCAAATATAGCTTCATACTGTTGTCTTCTGGTTCTTACTTTATCAGTTACATCTCCAATAACTTGTTCAGGGGGATGGTTTTTAAGCCATTTCATGTTTAAAGGGTCATGGTGAATATTATGTTCAGATGTAGAGTTATTAACTGTAGATTCATTGAGTCTTTCAGTTAACTCTTCTACTGAAGGAATATCATCTTGATTGTCTTGACATGTTTCATTCAAGTGATTTTCAGTCCTATGTAACTCCTTAGTAGATTCTCCATTGCCTTGTTCAGTTATTCATACTGGAATTTCAACGGTTACATATGGCTGTAGAGTTCTATCTGTAGAGTTTTCATCTTTCTGCGGATCTTTAATGATCTTTTGATTCTCTTTGTCTTCAATGTGTGGTTCATCAAACACAACATGTGTAGATTCTTCCACAAGCATTGTTCTCTTATTAAACACTCTAAATGCTTTGCTTACTACTAAATATCCAATGAAGAATCTTTCATCTTCCTTAGGATCAAATGTCTTTAGATAATCCTTCCCATTATTCAGAATGTAGCATTTGCATCCAAAGATGTGAAAATAAGATATGTTAGGACTAAATCCTTTCCATAATCCATAAGGTGTTTTGGAATGTGACTTGTTGATTAAACACCTATTTTGTGTGTAACAAGCAGTATTGGTAGCTTCAGCCCAGAACCTTTTGGGTAAATGAGCTTCAACTAACATGGTTCTAACAACTTCTTTTAGAGTTCTATTCTTCCTTTCAGCCACACCATTTTGTTTAGGTGTTCTAGCTGCTGAATATTCATGATGAATCCCATGGAGAGAACAAAACTCCTCAATAACTTGATTTGTAAATTCAGTTCCTCTATCAGATCTGATTTTTACAATCTTTAAACCTTTCTCATTCTGAATTCTTCTCATAAGTTTAGGCAATCTTTGTAGAGACTCACTCTTTTCCTTAGGAACACAGTCCAAGTGAATCTTGAGTAATCATCTACCACTACAAGGGTATACTTTTTCCCACTAATGCTAACTGGTTCTATGGGTCCAAAAAGATCCATATGAAGCAGTTCCAAGACTTTTTTTTAGCTATCAAAGATTTTGTTTTTGAAAGTCTTCTTTGTTTGCTTACCCTTTTAACATGCATCACAAAGGTGATCTTTCTTGAATTTTGTCTCTGGTAGACCTCTTACAAGTTTGTTCTTTACAAGGTCATTCATGATTTTGAAATTTATGTGATTCAGTCTTTTATGTCAAGGACAGCTTGTATCTGTAGAGTTGTTTGCTATAAAACAAACATTCTCATCAGCTGAGCTCCATTAAACTATATACACATTTCCTTTTCTAGTACCACAAAGCTTGAGTTAGGTGTAAAGTCTACAATGTAGCCTTTGTCACAAAATTGACTCACACTAAGTAAATTATGCTTCAGTCCATCCACAAGATATACATCATTAATTTGAACATTTCCTCTTCTTATTGATCCTGAACCCTTGGCAGTTCCACTGGCATTATCACCAAAAACTACTCTAGGTCCATTTAGTTCTCTAAGGTTGGAAAGTACTTCTTTATTACCTGTCATATGCCTTGTACAACCAATATCAATATACCAGATTTCCTTTGGAGTGGTTAACAAATGTCCCTGCAATAAGTGAAGAGTTAGTGCTTAGGTATCCAAGGATTTGGATCTCCTCCAGTGACATTCTTAACCACCCAAGTTGGTTTTGCAATAGTTGGTCTTTTTCCTTTCTTGTATGGAACTTTCTGAGCACCTTTCTTGTCACATGTAGACTTCTTTCCATTCCAGAATTTGTTAAAATTCTCTTTTCTCTTAAAGTCTACAGTTGTTGTCTGTAGAGTTTGACTTGAAGTCTCTTCTTTACAGATTGATTTGATCTTGTCTGTGTACAGATTGATCTTTTCTTCCAAATGTTGTTCGTTTTCAATCTTTCCATAGATAATGTCAATAATCTTCTTTTGTTTCTCATCAAATAGATTTTTTACTAATCTTTGAACAGTTGGTTCCTCAAGTTCTTGTAGAAGAATGCTTTCTCTCTTGAACTCTTGTTGTTGTTTCACAAATGTAGGAACAGATTTTTTAAGATATTCCATCCAATCACATGGATTGTATCCAATGCCTGTCATATCTCCAGAAGGTCTTTGCTGTATTAGCATTTCCTTTAACTTCCTAGATGATTTACCATAGCATTCCAATCTTTTAATGAAATAATCTCTCTCAGCTTCAACATTTAAGATAATGTTATCTTTATTTGCAACTTCATTCTTGAGATCTATGCAGTCAGCAATTCTGCATGTAGCTTCTTCAAAAAGTTCATCATGACTCATTTTTAGATAATCAAATTCTTCTTGCAAATTACTCATTAAGGATATCTTGTTTCTGTTTTCATTGGTTTCAGCAAGCAGTTCCTCAATTCTTTACTTAAGTTTTTTATTTTCCACTAAAAGTTCATCATAATCACTTCTTATATGAAGCAGTCCTTCAAAACCTTTTCGGAGCAAGTGAATCATATCACTGGAAGAATCTTGTTCAGTTAAAGAACTGGATGAGGATTGTACCTCTTCATCCTTTGCGATAAGACAAATTAGTGCTTCATTGTCCTCAGAATCTGTGGACTCACACTCTGCAGTTGGGTGAGAAGAAAAAGAGGGACTTTCTTCCCGATTCTTTTCAAACTCGGATAGTAGTGCTCTTATTCTTTCTTTATCCAACTTTTTCTTCTTTTCCATCCTTGCAGCTTTCTCCTCCTCAGTGTACTTCTTTGTTTCTAGGTAGGGGCAGTCCTTGATGAAGTGTCCAGGTTCCCTGCAATTATAGCAAAGATAGTTGGAGTTAGCAACCGCCTAGAAATCGGTCTCTAAATAATGTATTAGCGACCGATCAGTGACCGAGAAAGACCATCGGTCTCAAATAAAAAAAAATTGCGACTGCCAGAAAAATTGCGACCAACACTTTTTACTGCCTGATCAGCGACCGCATGAGCGGTCGCAAACTGGTCAGTTTAACCTCTTCTTGGAAACGGGCAATGGTCATTAATGCTTGTCACTTTGCAACTGCCTTTGGCGGTCACTAATCACAAATTTGGTCAAATGGGACCGTTGAAATCTCTGATTAGCGACCTCCTAAGACAGTCGCTAATTTTTTTTTTACCCTTTTTAGGCGAAGTCCATATCACTTTCACCCATCATTCTTCAAAAACCGCAGCCGCCGCCACCACCGATCGCTGCTGTCGAGCAATTCATTCCGATCAAATCATTCATTGCTTCTCCATCTACACAATAACCATAAGTTTTTTAAATTTTAACCGTTTATTATGTTTGTATATCATTTTTTAACCGTTTATACATGAAGTTATATATATATATATGTTTGTATAAATAATGCATGTTTGTTTATAGGATTTATATATATGTATATGTATGATTTTATATGTTTGTATATATATTTTTAGTTGGTATCTTAGTTGATATATTTAATTAGTTGATATGTTAGTTTAGGAATATTCATCATTACATGTTGATTGGTATGTTAGTTGATTGATATACGTAGCTAGGTATTGCATTAGTTGATTGAAATACGTAGGTATAGTTATGAATTTAGTTGATTGATATATGTAGGTATGAATTTAGTTGATTGATATGTGTAGTTATGAATTTAGTTGATTGATATATGTAGGTATGAATTTAGTTGATTGATATGTGTAGGTATGAATTTAGTTGATTGGTATACATATGTATGGATTTAGTTGATTGGTATACATATGTATGGGTTTAGTTGATTGGTATATGTAGGTATATATGAATTTAATTTATTGATATACGTATGTATGAATTTAGTTGAATGTGTATAAATATAATATGGTATGTTAATCTGTTAAGTTTATAATTATTACAGATGAGCTCTCAAGATACTTAGGGTGGGTGGGTGGGAGGGAGGGCAAGTGAGAGAGAGAGAGATTTAATTTTTTTGTTGAATATTTTATATTTTTTTGTTGTATATTATAGATTTGCATATATTCTTTGAATCTATATAAATGGTGAATTTAAAAAAAAAGGGGACTCTATTTGATGAATATATATATATATATATATATATATATATATATATATATATAAATGAATTAGAAATAAAAGGGAATTAATTTGGTGAATTTAAAAAAACGGGAGTTAATTTGAATTTATATACAATTAAATGGATAAAAATGAATAAATTAATAATTTATAATAGTCTAAAATATTATATTTACAAAATAAAAAAAGTTAGTATATATATATATATATATATATATATATATATATATATATATAAACGAATTAAAAACAGAAAGGAATTAATTTGATGAATTTAAAAAAAAAAGGAGTCAATTTGAAGTTATATACAATTAAATGCATAAAAATGAATGAATTAATTATTTATAATAGTTTGAAATATTAAACTTACAAAATAAAAAAAAAAGTTAGTAAATATATATATATATATATATATATATATATATATATATATATATATAAACGAATTAGAAACAAAAAAAATTGGATGAATTAAAAAAAACGAGAGTCAATTTGAGGCTATATACAATTAAATGCAAATAAATGAATAATAATAGCAAGTGTTCTAGTGATTCACGCCTCCTCCAGGTCACCCGGAGGTCGTGGGTTCGATTCCACTTGGGCGCATATTTGTCCATTTATTTCTACAAGCCTCATAAGGGCTTATATACTATATGACTCGCCTAATATAAGCTAGTGGGTCAGTGACTCAGTGGTTCGCGCTCCGCCCGGACCCCAATGGGCGCAGGTTCGAACATATTGAGCCATTTTTTTGCAGGTTCGCAAATTAGCGACCGCCTACATGGTCGGTCGCTAATCACAAAAATCAAATTTAACAATTAATTTTATTTAAAAATAAATTAGCGACCGCCTTGAAAACGGTCGCTAAATCTTGACCCGACCAGGTCAGATCCGATCAGTTCAGCGATAGGTGGCGGTCGCTAAAAGTTAGTCACCGCCTAAGCGGTCTCAGATTAACGATCCATTTCAAAAGGTGGTCAATAATATTAGCTACCCGCGTTTTAACGACCGACTTTTATAGATCAGAAATAGATCGTCAATCATGTTTTGCGATAAAAAATTGATTGCTAAATCGGTTGCTAATCCGCATTTTTTTTGTAATGTATTTTATGTGGGTGTGCGCGCTAGTGGAAAGAGATGTTCTTTAAAATATGAAAGAATGAGTAGTTATACCCATGAGAATTAGGGCTAAAAAATCTAAAATAATTTATCCTAATAAACTCCTGTCTCATTATGCACTTGTGTGGATTCACCATATTTTAATTATAATTCCTCCATTCATAAAATTTGAGTGTGTTGCCTTTAACAATTAACACCATTTTTAAAAGACAAACTCTCATATGCATGCAGTGCACGGTGCACTTACTCAACAATTGATATTGTTTACACTGAAAATTGGTCTCAATTACACTGAAAAGTTTGTTCCAATTACACTAAAATTGATTCTCATTGTAAACTTTTCAGTGTAATTGGGACCAACTTTTCAGTGTAAACAGTATCAACTGTTGAGTGAGTGCACCATACACCAAGTGTACAAGAGAGTTACTCTTTTTTAAAAAAAAAAGTTGAGTAGGTTTTATATAAAATAGTTCACTTATCATAAATAGGTTTTAAAGTATCAAATATTTAATCAGAAGTATTAAAAAGTTCATCAGGACTCAGGAGTATCATTAATTTGGGTTCAAAAAAATCCACAACAATTACAATATAATATCACTGACCCAAATTAATGGTACTCCTGATGAGATTAGTGATACTCCTGATTAAATATTTGATATTTTAAAATAATTTTGTGATAAGTTTATCATAAACTATTTTCATATAATACTTTGTCTAAAAAATAAATATGATGGCTAAAAAATAAGAATATTAAAAGTTGTTGATAAGTATAATTACTTTCCTTTTAGAAAACATGATCTT
Source organism: Ballota nigra (assembly GCA_947034835.1). Taxonomy (NCBI): domain Eukaryota; kingdom Viridiplantae; phylum Streptophyta; class Magnoliopsida; order Lamiales; family Lamiaceae; genus Ballota; species Ballota nigra. The sequence goes on along the minus strand of OX344724.1, from coordinate 73,694,002 downwards.
TTTCACGGATGGAGGGAGTACTAGCTGTAATCCATCACCCATGTAGGCGTGCATTCTTTATTATTATTATTATTATTATTATTATTATTATTATTATTTGTTACAACCGACATATATTACCCGACTATTCGGGTAACGGGCTCACCCCATCAGACCGAAGTGGCTCACGGGCGGGGAAATCCTGTGGCCGGGCTCAACTGAGTAGGCAGGTAGAGTACCAAGCCTACCCGACGAAGACCCCGATGACCTATCGGGAAGCGTACTTGTTATGAAGATCGAAGGCCGGTCGGCCAACGGCGAGCTCTGGGGCAGTCTCTACCTGCTCCCCGGCGAAGGATCCCCAAGGTTCCTGCCCCTACCCGATACCCGGGTACCCGTATACCCGTCTGCCCGATCCCTGGTTTCACCAGCTGTGAGGACACGTCCAGTGCCATCAGTTCAGAGGATGTGACAGGATCAGAGTAGGTGGTTGGGCCAAGTCCCATCAGTAAAGGGCAGCAGTGCCAGGTGGCATCCTCCCGTTGGTCCATAGAGGGGGGGGCAGTAGCCACTCATGACCTCCCAGCTAGGAATATGAGGGGCCCACGGGCATACCAACCCAAGGTGGGGAACTCCACCATGTACACTATAAATAGGGCTTTAAATGCCCAAATGTAACACACAACTCATTTATTGTAAATCTACTCTTGAGAGCTCATTTACTCTTGCTTTTACTACTTTCAGTTATCGTAAATACATAAATCCTACCCGCTAGGAACCCGACAGCGAGATCCTCACGAAATCGCTGTCAACATTTTGACGCTAGAAGGAGGGTGACTGATATCGAAGTACACTCGGTTTCGTTCATCTAGTTACCTCAAACGAACCACTTCTAAAAAATCCCAGTTGTTTCCACTCTAAAAATGGCCACTTCGAAAGCTACCCGAACCCAGCAGCAGGTCGAGGACGTCCGCGAGGCCGCCACTCCGGCTTAGGCCACGACGGAGACTCTCTAGGGCCCTTTCGAGTTCTTATCCGCAATAAGAACCCTGGAGGACCTCCAGGCGGCAAGAGCAATGATTGAGCGCCGCCAGGCCGAGATCAACGCCTCTCCTATCCGCACTCATCGCCCCGGAAAGGAATCAGCCCGAACCTGGGCCACCAGTAACCCTCGACCCGAGCAAGAAGCGGCCGGGAGGGCCACCAGCAACCCTCGGCCTCAAATCTTAAAAAGACGCCTCGACGAGGAGGCCGACTCTTGGCGAGTGTCTCACCGGCCTGCGGGTTCAGTCTTCTCCAGACTGGGATCCTAGGCTCGGGGAACTGCTCGGCCATGCGAGTCTAACGTGAGTTCCAGGCCCCGGGAGCGAGAGAGGGAGCGCTCTCCTCGACGTCACAACAACGCGGCCCCGAGGCCGTCGATCCATGATCGTCTGGGGGACAACCCGCGTCCCTGATCTCCCCCCACGACTGACAACGCCATGGCCCAAATCCTAAAGAAAGTGTCAGATCTGGAGGCCAGGCTCAAGAAGCGGGACGAGCAACATCATTTAGCCCATATGCCCAACTCGCCTCTCACAGATATCCTAGTGCGGGCTCCCGCCCAGCCTAAGATCAACGTGGCCGCTGTGGGCCAATATGACTGGGAGACGGACCCTGTCACACACTTAAGTAAGTACTCTACTTACATGATCTCCATGGGGGCCACGGATGCAACCCAGTGCCGGATGTTCCCATTGACCCTCGGTGACCAAGCTCACCGTTGGTACTTCTCGCTATCCGCGGGGAAGGTGGTTTCATTCCACCAACTGGGGGAGTTGTTCCTAGAGCACTTCTCCTCGATGGCGTCACGTCTGGCCGGCGCCAACCGAATGGCCAACCTGGCCCAGGGCAAAGATGAATCGGACCGGGCATACATCGACCGAATAGACCGCATTATCATGGAGGGCAAATTGGTTGGGGACGAGGTCAAACTCGTCAGCATTATAGGCGGTCTCCGCCTAAAGACTAAACTATGGAAGTCCATGAATAAGGACTATCCCAAATCCTACACGGAATTCCGGCAACGAGCCAGAAAAATCATATACAACGCGGACATCCTGGCACAGCGGCTAGGCGAAAGCATCCCGACCGAGAAGGAAAAGCCCCGCGCCCAGACGGGAACTATGCCGAGCCGAAGGAACTTTTCCTACCGTGCTCCCCACCCGTTCAAACCCTTCGACTCCGTCGAAGTAAAGTTGGCCGAAAAATTGGCGGCCATCCCGGAGTACGTATACGTATAAATCCGGGACAAGAACGTGGTGCCCAAGGCATGACCATGGGTTCACAAGCCAGGGGTGCAGCTCAATCCCAACAAGTACTGCCACTACCACCAGACCGTCGGGTACAACACGAGCAAGTGTCGCGACCTCTTGAAGCAGCTCTGGCGGCTCTTCGAGGAGGGGAAGCTGGAGGAGTTCGTGAAGAGACTGGCGGCCAGGCCAGAGACGCAAGCCGCTGCCCACCCCGTGGAGCCAAGCCGGGAGGCAACCCTCATCTATCCCCCAATGCCCGAGCATCAGGCCCGCCGCACCGTCAATATGCTCTCCCCGGTGGGAGGATTTGCACCCACCACCTCGCTCTCTAACCGCCGACAGAAGAGCGAGCTGCGAGCCATGGACAACGTCTACCAGATCACGATGCCGATCAACATGACGGCCAAAGAGTCTGATCTCCTCGCTTTCAGAGAGGAGGAGCGTACGGGGGTTATCTACCCCAACCACGATGCCCTGGTCGTGTCGGTCAATATCATGGGCATCACTGTCCACCGCATGTTGGTCGACAATGGGGCATACTGCAACATCATCTTCAAAGCCGCCTTCGACCAGCTGGACAACTCCTTCAAAAAATACGTGGAGCCATACGACCAGGCCATCAAAGGCTTCGGGGACGCCACCGTGAAGCTATATGGAATAGTTAGGCTAGCTGTAGAGTTAGTTTCTAGCATAGATGCTGAGGTTAAGGCTTCGAAATAGCTCGACTTTATAATAATTGACCAGCCGTCAACCTATAATGGTTTTCTCGGCAGGCCATTCGAGCACGAGTTCGAAGCCGCCGCCTCAGCTTTCTATTATTGTATCAAGTTCCCGACCCCCTCAGGAAAGGTGGGAGCTCTTAAGGGTAATCAAAAAATGGCACGCGGATGTTTGGCGTATATCGATCTTGCTTTAAATTCTACAAAACTAGATTACATTTGTACTATCGGGGAGGGAGACATGGACGTGGACGAAGAAAACCCACCCACTGCCCGCCCCATGGAAGAAGATCCTCCAAATTTTGAAGACGCTCAAATCGAGCTAGAGCCAAGGATCGGCTTCGAGCCCATGGAAATTGATAACACGCTGGCAGGAGAGATAGATGAAACTCGCTACGGGGAGCGAGGAGCCAGTCCCATCGAGAAGCTAATTTCGGTCACGATGAAGAATCGACCAGAAGTAAGCGTCCAGCTTGGCTCGACGATGTCGGACGAAATGCGAGCTGCTATGACCACATTTTTGGAGGAAAACTTAGACGTGTTCGCATGGTCCCACGAAGACATGGTCGGGATCGATCCAGCAGTATGTTCCCACCAAACAAATATGCGGTCATAGCCACGGAGGTAAAAAAACTACTCGACAACAAGCTTATCGGGATGGTCGACCCCGACGACAAACCCAGTGGGTATCTAACGTTGTACTGGTCAAGAAGAGCAACAATACCTGTCGGCTATGCATCGACTTCACAAACCTGAACAAGGCATGCCCCAAGGATTACTTTTCGATGCCGCACATCGACCATCTGGTGGATAGCACGGCCGGGCACGAGATACCCACTTTCATGGATGCATTTGCCGGCTATCACCAAATCCCGATGGCCGCTGACGATCAAAAGCACACCACCTTCTTCACCGAGAAGAACATGTACTTCTGGAAGCGGATGTCGTTCGGTCTCATGAACGCAGGGGCAACCTATCAAAGGCTGGTCAACCACATATTTCACGACCAAATCGGAGCGACCATGGAGGTGTATATCGACGATATCATCGTCAAGAGAGAGAAGAAGGAAGACCACCTCACTCACCTAGCCGAGACGTTCGAAATCCTAAGAAAGTACCGGATGAGGCTCAACCCAAAAAAGTGCAGTTTCGGCGTCGAGTCGGGCAAGTTCTTGGGGCACATGGTCAGTCAGTGAGGAATCGAGGCAAACCCAACCAAGGTGCAGACAATCCTTGACATGAGCGCTCCGTGCACAGTAAAGGAGGTGCAAAGGGTGACGGGCAGCTTGGCCGCCCTCAGCCGTTTCATCTCCCGCATGGGGGACTGGTGCAAACCACTGTTTGACAGCAGCGGAAGGGAAACTCAACTGGACACCCCAGAACCAGCTCACGTTCGATAATTTGAAGGTATATCTTTCGAACACCCAGATATTGGCCAAACCCGTCCCCGGTGAGAAGTTCTACTTGTACTTGGCGGCTTCGGACTCAGCTCTCAGCGCCATGCTAGTGCGGGCTGAGGGGCAGGCACATCTGCCGATCTACTATATCAGCCAGACACTCCACACCGCCGAGCTACGGTACCCACCTTTAGAAAAGTTGGCTTACGCACTAGTGATGAGTGTGCGTAAGTTACGCCCATACTTCTTCGATCATCAGGTAGAAGTGCTGACCACAATGCCACTCCGATAAGTTTTGCATCGACCAGACACGGCGGGCAGGTGCCTCAAGTGGGCAGTAGAGATCGGGCAGTTCAGAGTCACATACACTCCCCGAACGTCCATCAAAGGCCAGGCCATGGCCGACTTCATAGTCGAGCTCACCTACCTGGAGGCAATGTCCAAGATCGAGCAACCACCATGGAAGATGTACGTCGACGGATCCTTCACAACCTTGCGGGCAGGAGCAGGAATTGTCCTGCTCAGCCCATCCGGCCAATCATTCACGATGGCTATCAGGTTCGGTTTCCACACAACTAATAATGAGGCCGAATACGAAGCGCTAATCAACGGCCTGGAAATGGCCATGGCCATAGGAGTAAAGAGGCTTCAGGTCTACAGCGACTCGCAGCTCGTGACTTGCCAGATTTCAGGGGAGTACGAGGCGCGCAGCGACAGAATGCTGGCCTACCAAGAATTAGCTAAGAACCTCCTCGGGAAATTTGACCAAGTCCACATAGAGGTGGTACCCCGACTCGACAACACTCAAGAAGATGCCCTTGCCCGCCTTGCTACATCGGAGGGGGCAACCGACATGTCACAGATCACAGTCACTTACCTGCCCGCCCATCTAGCTCGAACCAGCGAGTGGCTAATCTGGGGCAGGAGGAGGAGAGCTGGATGACCCCCATTCTGAAGTACCTCCACGACGGTAAACTCCCAGACGATCGGGTAGCGGCTAGACAGCTGCAACTTCGGGCGGCCCGATACACGATCATCGGGGACCAGTTGTACAAGCGAGGTTTCGCCCTACCTCTCCTAAGATGCATAACGCCGGAGCAAGGAAGGAAGATCTTGGTAGAAATCCATGAGGGGCGCTGTGGAAACCACGCCGGCGGCCAGGTGCTTGCCCAGAAAGTTATCGGCCAGGGATATTTCTAGCCCACCCTGAAGAAGGATGCGATCAGCTATGCAAGGACATGCCACAATTGCCAAATTTATTTGCCAGTAATCTACCAAGCTCCAACCGAGCTCACTTCAATCTTGAGCCCTTGGCCGTTTGCAAAGTGGGGGATCGATCTCATTGGTCCTTTGCCCAAAGACCCGGGCAGTGTCAAGTACGCGATCGTCGCCGTGGATTACTTAACCAAGTGGGAGGAGGTGGAGTCGCTGAAAACAATTGACCAGGAACACGTCATTAAATTCATTTGGCGCAACATAATCTGCCGGTTCGGACTCCCACAGATAATCATCTCGGACAACGGGAAGCAATTCGACGTATTGGAGATGGAGAGGTTCTGCCAGAAGCACAAGCTTAAGAGGATGTTCTCGACGCCCTACCATCCACAGTCGAACGGGCAGGTCGAGGCGGTGAATAAGATAATCAAATACATACTGAAGGCAAGACTGGAGAAGAGCAAGGGAACATTGGCAAGCAAACTGCCCGAAGTACTATGGTCATACAGAACGACCAGTCGCACCGCCACCGGGGAGACTCCTTTTGCTCTGGCCTTCGGAACGGAGGCGGTCATCCCGGTAGAGGTCGTCATCTCGAGTTTCCGCACCTCGCAACTCGTGGGGACCGGGAACGACCAAGCCATGCTAAACGAGTTGGACCTGCTGGAAGAAAGAAGGCTATCCACCGAGCAGAGGAATATTGCTTACAAACGTCGGGCTAAAAAATATTTCAACTCGAAAATCAAGATCAGAGAATTCGAAGTCGGGGAACTGGTACTGCGACGAACAGTCGGGCAGCCCAAGGGAGCATTTGGCCTGAATTGGGAGGGACCCCTAAAGATCTCTAAGCGCCTGGCCAACAGGGCCTATGAATTAGAGAGCCTTGAGGGCAATCCGGCCCAATACCCTTGGAACGCCTCCCTACTAAAAAAGTACTACCAGTAACGGCTAGATGGTTTAGCCCGCACCATTCTCTTGCCCGCCGGGGCCTCAATGTAATCGCATCTCAAAGCGCAAATTTGCAATCAATAAAATCGATTGTTAATTCAATCTCGTATTCATGAAGTCGCTGCCCGTCTATCGGCTAAAGCACTTCACTCATTAAGCATTTGGTTAATTTAAAATCGATTGTTAATTCAATCCCATATTCGTGAAGTCACTGCCCGTCTATTGGCTAAAACACTTCACTCATTAATCATTTGGTTAATTTAAAATCGATTGTTAATTCAATCTCGTATTCGTGAAGTCGCTGCCCGTCTATCGGCTAAAGCACTTCACTCATTAGAATCGATTGTTAATTCAATCTCGTATTCGTGAAGTCGCTGCCCATCTATCGGCTAAAGCACTTCACTCATTAATCGTTAACTATTAATTTGTTGGTCGATTCAATTAAAACTGGGAAAGCAAAAACAAAAGGAAAATAACACCGAAGAGAAAAGAACTGTTTCATTAAATGGAGAAAGGAAGGGATTACAAAGGCCCGCGGCCAACAAACATAACAAAAAGAAAAAGAAAAGACTACTCAAGGGGCCGCCCCGTCCACCACAGAAGGCTCCTCGGCCGGCTCCTCATTCGCCAGGGGCTAAATGAAGGTCGCCGGGTCACCGAGAAACGACAAATCCACCTCGCGGTTAGTCAGATCCTTCAAAGTTATGTCGTAATCCGCAGAAGGGGGATTGGACTCGACGTAGCTCCTTAGGTTCTCCAGGGGGTCGGTGAGGTCGGCTTCAGGGTTCCGGCGCAGCAGAAAGCGGATCGATTCGGCTAAGCATTGATGTAAACCATGGATCCAGCCGACTCGCTCTCCCCGGCCAGACGGGCACGTTCAGCGGCCAGGCGCGCCTCTGTCTCCGCGGTGAGGACCTCCCTGACCTTGCTGACCTCCTCGGCCGTCCTCGCCTCGGTGTCGGCACGCGCTTTCTTCTCCTTCTCGCAGGCCCCCTCCAGCTCCGCATGGCTCTTGCGGGCAGCTTCCAGCTCCTCCCTGAACTTCTTGTTCTCCTCCTCCAGCCGGGCGGCTTCATCCTTCTTGGTCTGGAAGCCAGCCTTGTACGCAGCCAGAGTCCGCGCATCCCGCTCATAATCGAGCATGATGCTCTCCAGAGAAATGGCGTTGCGGGAAGCGCGGATGGCGGCAGACCTCAGCCGGTCAGGCACAGGGACGGTACGGGAGGCCTTCTTGCAGTTCAGGGTCCACGACCGGGGCAGATTCACCAATGCCCGGCGGAGCTTTTCCGGCCAGGACTCGGGGACGGCCTCCGAGTAGGGCGGGTCCTGCGAGCGCAGGAACTGGAGAACCTCTATCGAGGGCAGAGGGTCGAGCCTAAAACGCGTAGCGGCATGGCCAGTTAGCGAAAAATGGAGGGAAGAAGAAAAGTTCTAAACAAAGCTGACTTACGTGAGATGGTTGCCCCAGCCCAAGAAAGAGAAGTCGCTGCGATCGCGGGAGGCAGAAGCCGGGCTCTCGGTAGCCGCCTCGACGGTTCCAGCCACCAGCCCGCTGGTGGCCGGGTTCACGTTCACGGTCACCATGGCCGGCGCGACCCCCGAAATTCAAATTTAAATTCGCGGATCGACCAGCCCGCCACCTGACGACAATGGCCCCCCGATGCCGGCTGGTGGGACAATTGTTACACCCGACATATATTACCCGACTATTCGGGTAACGGGCTCAACCCATCAGATCGAAGTGGCTCACAGGCGGGGAAATCCTGTCGCCGGGCTCAACCGAGTTGGCGGGTAGAGTACCAAGCCTACCCGACGAAGACTCCGATGACCTATCGGGAAGTGTACTTGTTATGAAGACCGAAGGCCAGTCGGCCAGCGGCGAGCTCTGGGGCAGTCTCTACCCACTCCCCAGTGAAGGATCCCTAAGGTTCCTGCCCCTACCCGATACCCGGGTACCCGTATACCCGTCTGCCCGATCCCTGGTTTCGCCAGCTGTGAGGACACGTCCAGTGCCATCAGTTCAGAGGATGTGACAGAGTCAGAGTAGGTGGTTGAGCCAAGTCCCATCAATAAATGACAGTAGTGTCAGGTGGCAACCTCACATTGGTCCATAGAGGGGGGCAGTAGCCACTCATGACCTCCCAGCTAGGAATAGGAAGGGCCCACGGGCATACCAACCCAAGGTGGGGAACTTCATCATGTACACTATAAATATGGTTTTAAATGCCCAAATGTAACACACAACTCATTTATTGCAAATCTACTCTTGAGAGCTCATTTACTCTTGCTTTTACTACTTTCAGTTATCGTAAATACATAAATCCTACCCGCTAGGAACCCGACAGCGAGATCCTCACGAAATCGCCGTCAACATTATTATTATTATTATTATTGTTATTGTTATATTAGTCAGCATGTGGCATTTCATGTTTTTAGTCAAATTTAGAATGTATGTTTCAAATTTCACAAATTTTAGTATGCACTTGGATTTTAAACTCAATTTTGATTTTTTTTTTCCAAAACACACACTAACATGTCAAATTGTGTTTTTTTTTCTTGTGCAATTGAGGTATTACTGTTTACTTCTTGAGGTACTACTGATTTCTGTTTGGGACATTTTTTTCAAAATCCAGGTGTATATCAAGATCATGCACTCAAGTGCACACTAGAACTACTATTCTGTTTTATTTGCCAACACGTTTCAATTATAATTATTTGCACGTTTTAATTATATATGTTTGTACGTGTCACGTTTGTGTCTATTTGCACAGTGTAATGGCTGAACAGAAAATTTGTTAATAGAATTCATATAAATGAATTAAATTTACGCCACTATACTTTCTATAAATTTACTCCCTCCGTCCCAGATCAGTTTGCACACTTATATGGGCACACTTTTTAAGAATTTTTTTTTAATAAAGTAGTGGCATATAAGTAAATATGTGTATAATTTTTAAAGTGTCACGTAAATTGATGTTTTTTTTTTTTTGAGTGAGCAAATATTTTCGGGACGGATCGAAAAGAAAAATATACAAGTTTTTCTAAAATGTAGATAGTAATTTATTACTCCCTCCGTCCCCAAGTAAACTTCTCTTTTAACTTTTTTTTATTTTTAATGTGAGGCTTGATTTGTAGTAGTTAAATGGATAAAATATTTTTTCGAGAATGACATATTTTTCAATTTAAGTCAATCAAACAAAATGAATATGTTTTTCTATATAACTATTAGTGGAATTGGATGTAATTTAAAAATCTTTGAATAGTGCAATGAAAAGTTTATTTAGAAACGAATATAGTAGATGAGATGAAATTCTTTCTACTCTTTTTAAAAAATAAAAATAAAAAATAAACTGCCACCCCTGTTCCTCCTATCACTCCACTGTTGCTTAGTTCAAAAGTCGCTTAAATTGTTGTACATAAAGCCAAATGAGGTAACAACTGCCTCCAGCAAAATGCGGCTTTCTAATACATGTTGTGGGCCACAAAAGTGTGTATTATATATTAGTTGGTCCCATAAAAAACACTTCTATATAATTTGATGCGGCATAAGTTGATCGTTCGAAATAAAAAGTACCCGTGGACACCTTTGGTAATAGTAGTGTGCTAAGTAGATCTTAAAAACGATTTAGCAGGCCGGGAGATAGACCCACTCGGTGGGTTTGTGCTTCCTGGATTTGATCCCTACTTGGTTACGTTGTAGATGGATTTAGGCAGGATTTATGTATGATCCTTGTGAAAATATGTATAAAACTGACCCAAAAAGGTTTAGTCAGTCTTATATGGAACTGGTGGAAAATCCCACTTAATATGGAAAAAGTTGATTTGATTGAGGCCCGAGACTTCCTAGAGAGGTGGGTGATTTCGTGGAATACTTTGAGGCCTTGCTTGGTAGGGCATATAAGCCCATATTACCACATTTAATACCACCTCAAATTTGCTTGCTAGGGCATACTAATTTAATATGGATCCAAATATAATATTTTTACCCGGTACAATAAGAGGCCATAATATGGGTTTGACACTATTTCCTTCAACAAAAATTGTCAGGTCTTTCTCCTCTTACAATTTTAATATGGATGTAAAAGAATTTTTGTACCCATTTTACCCTCTCTTTCTCCTCTACCCTTCTTCTCTATATGGGCAAATTAGTATGTTTTATATTTTTTTTACCATTTTCTATGCATTGTTCCATTTTTATTATTCCCTACCAAGTAATGTGAAGGTTTTCATAGATTAATACAGTCTTTGGTAATATGATGTACCAAACAATGCAATACATAAAATCAATACTAAATTTATACTCCCCCTCTTAAATTATGAATACCTACCAAGTGGAGAGTGAGACTTTAATAACAAACTTGAGATATAAGGGGGATAAGGTTAAAGACTAAGCAAATTAAGTGAGAGGTGGAATAAAGCTACATGAGACGTGGGTTCATGGAGGAGGGAATATCTGTAAGTCAGTCATATTCCTCTATCTATAAGACTATGATCATTAATAGTCTTCCACAACACAACCTCTCACAATAAATAATTATTTTCTCTCTCTTCCACATACTCAATTTACAACTCAATCCAACCTCAATTTTTTTACACTTCATCAATAACCCAACACAACCTAAAATAATTATTAATTTTATTATTTAATAATTACACATGCTCCATAATCAATTTTTATTTTATATAAAAATATAAGAAATATACTAAATTATATGATATTCAAATCAACTTAATTTGTAAAAAAAAAATTTACCATACAATTAAAATAAACTACAATCTCAATAATAAAATTAAAATTATAAGAAATGAAACAAAATTTTATGAGATAGAAATTAAGATAAATGATTAAAAAAATAATAGAAAATGGGAGATATGTTTGAAATTATACAAAAATAATATATCAATATTATGATTTAAAATATGTCAATATTGATCTCTATAATATGAATTTTGATATATATATTTATATATATTTTTAATAGATATTATTCAAAATTTTAAAAATAAAAGTTATTTAATAAAAATAAAACTAATCAATAGTAAATTGCCCCATGTCAAGTGATGGGACACCAAACTAGTGCAACCCCAGTTTGTTATAGCAAGCGGCCTCCTTCATTTCTTTTTCTTTTTTTTTTTAATATTTTTGTCTTTATGCGTACAACCTGTTCACCAGTTGTTAATAAACCTAATCTAAATAACCAGGTGCATAAGCGTTCTTAAACATATTCATACTTATTGAGATATATATTACACTAATACACGAGAGTTATAACATTAATTATATTGAAAGTTTGAGGATTGTTTTCCGTTTACCTTACTTGAGCGTCGGAGTGCCTACGCTGGAGAACCTTCCGATGTGTTTTGCAGGTCCTACTTTGTTCGTGATTTGGAGCATTCTAATGTACCACCTTGTTCCAATCTTGATTCAAGTTGGAGTTTCCACCCTACATACATTTTTTACCGATCATAATTCAAAAGCAGGTTTGTGTTATTTCTCAAATATGGATTCATAAAATTGAATTTTGTTTTTTTTTTTTCTTTTTAAAGTGATTCGACTTGCATTTTTTTTTTTTTTTCAAACAAGCTCTGAATAATCCATGAATTGAAACCGCAGCCACTTGATTTTGCCAATTTCTAGCTCAAGATTCAACCGAATATTACCTTTAATGGCTGAAGAAAATATTAAGCCCAATAGCCCATTTTACTTTGCTGGTCACAAGATATTAAGGTCAAGTTAAATACAGTCCCTTCTTTTATTGATATACTCCACCAAAAAAATGTTCAGAAAAAATTTCGAAAAAGTTGATAATTTTGGGAAATTTTTTCCAAAAATAAAAAAAAAGACAAAAAATTATACATTTTATAAAAAGAACTCCGAAAATTGTTAAGTTTTTCGGATTTTCTTTTCCAAATACATTTCGGGTGGAGTGTATTAACAAAACATAGGACTTATATTACCTGAGCCAGGTATTAATTGTTGAAGTGGGCTGAAAATAGGCCGACTTCTTGTGGCTAATGATCTCAAAATTTTGTGATGAGCCCATTTCAGTTCGAAGCTTTTGCAACACCTTTATGACTCATTTAGTTCGTTTCAACTTACTTCCTCTTCAGAAAAATAGAAATCAATTCAAGAAAATATATTAAAGTGTGGAGTGATCTAAAGTAAAAGTACATTGTCAGGAGAAAAAAAATTATATATGACACTTTTTTAGGGCGTTCGTCAAATTTCGACATCAAAAGGCATATATTATTAGATGGATTTGAGAAATTAAAAGCCATAATTGAAGGGGAAAAAAAGCTTGATATAAGAAAAGAGAAAAAAAAAATCATTATTACAATAAAAGGTTTTAGACCTGTTAAATGTTACGGTTTGATCAAAAGAGGTCTTTCAATTGGCCAAACTAAAGTTTGTGCATATTCCAGGGCCGCCCAGTTAAATACATTGTCATGGTGAAAGCATCATACAATTATCGTATACCACCTAGTAATTAATATCTCTAATATATACAATTTTTTGTCGATAAAATTTAATCAAGATTAAAACAGAAAACAATTAATTACTCCTAAAAGAGGAAGAATACATGCATGTCAAATATTTGAAGGTAGATTATTCTGAAGAAGTACACGTGAAGTTCCATGCACATTACATTTTAGAAATTAATCAATGAAAATGTACAATTAATTATGTACACAAGTATTTCAAAATTAAATCTTATGTGCTGGGTCTCCTATCAAAGGAGAAAACCTTGGAGCCACCAATATCGATCTGGTGTTGATGAAGTGGTGCCGCCCGGGGTGAAGCGGGCTCGTGTTCATGCTCGATGTGTAAAGACAAAATTGTATCGTTGGGGCGGTGGAAGCGGGTGGGGGAGGGCGAGCCCTCGGCGTCCCAATGCTCGTTGGATTTTGTTGGACTATCCATGTCGCTCCGATAATGGCGGAGGAGGTGCATCGGGGATGTACCATGGGTCGGCGTGGTGGGACGGCTCGAGGATGGGGTAGTGAGGGTTGAATTATGCTTGCTTTGCTTGATGTGTTTCTTGGCCGTGTGGTGCCAATTTTTTAGGGCGGTTGCTACTCTATCATTGAATATGGTTGGCTTCATTGATGTTCCCATCTGTCAATGAGATATGCATGCATGTATATAAATACGGAATCATTTGTATTCTACATTGTATATATGACACATGCATGATAAAAAAAAACAATTAATGGATTATATATTTTATAATGACACGATTTAGAGAATGGAACACAAAGTGAAATACGAAAAGTGTCATAGAGTCATTGAATTGCAAAATCACAACTGTTGATCTTGTTTTAATTATATTATTTTAATGCATATTCTATTTTGAGAATATATTTATTTTAATATTACTTGCAATATCATAAATGAGTTCATGGAACACAATCAGCAGTCCAAATAGGATTTTAGTTTTTATAAAATTAGATTTATGATTATGTTAACATATAATTACCTGTGTTACGAGGGCATAAAGTGGGAGAGTGACATAACTGCAAAGGATCTGTATGAGGACCCTGGAGAGAAAAGAACAATAATTCACTGTTTGTTAAAATAAATTTAATTTTTAGGGGAAAGTTGTTAAATAAATTTTGAGCTATACAGTAATAATTAAGCAAGTATTTGTATTTAAAGTAAGACTCACCCCATCGAGATTCTGATTACGATATCCTCCACATGTTCATGGAAACACGATCTCAACCCGAATTCATACTGCCACACAAAATCAAAATTGTCAGAACACTTGTATATATAAAAAAAGAGGACTTCAATTCGAATTTTAAAATTGCTTTTGTTTCTTGCAATAGACAATTCTTACCCAACTCCAGATGAAGAAAGCTAGCTGAAATGCATTCTGCAATCATGGAACCAAAATTATATCAGCATTCGTTCTATTTTGTTGACAAAAATAATTTTACTTTCTTGGAAAAAATTAATGGTTATTGAACCAATAAACTTAGCTATTTAACTTATAAGTTTGACACAGTAACACATAACAATATATTATTAAAAATTTATTTGAGAGCGTTTTAAAAACAGATTTTTTCATCACATGATAATACTGTATGATTAGTATAGATTTATGATCTATGTTTTAAAACAATATAATATCTAAATATTAAAGTGGAACTTCATCTCATACATATATATATTAGACTGTTTTATTTATGATATATACATATATGATCATATATCAAATCAAAATACATAATAGTAGTAATTAATTAGTATATACAAAAATTAAATAATTTGATATTATAATAAAATTAAAAGGGATAAAACAAATTAGTTACAAAAACTATGGAGGATTGAGTTGACAATTTACCTGAAAAAGTACAAAATTGATAAGATAGAGAATCAAACGTGGGTGATTGAACCAGAAAAGATCATCTCCGGGTTGAACTACAGGAACACCCTTCACCACCTCTCCACGCTCGATAATCCTCAGCCCCATTTTCGTAATTATCACTTGTAGCTTTGTCCCCACCATCAATATTATCTGATGAAATTTTCAATAAAACAGTTTAAAATTATATTTTCTTATTAAACTAAAAAGTCAAACTGAATTACGTGTACTTTAAAAGTCAACTTATGATGTGTGAATTTGACTACTTACAATTAATGGGATGAACGGAAGCCAAAGATACGAATACCACCCTGTCCACATAAATTAAGTCAACTCTTGATCTACAATTAGTATATATATTCACTCATGAAGTAAACGAAATTCGTTATATATAATTGATGGTATTTTATGTAAAAAATGTATAGTGTACATGTATATGATAATGATGTCATAATGTATATATAATGTGCAATGATAAATTTAATTAAATATGAAATTGAATCTACATTTTGTTCGAGTTTATACTTTATACACCAAAACCTTGTATGGGGGATGTTATTTTCTTAAGATCGAATCCAATTGGTTAATGTTTTTCAAATAAAAATGAGTTAAAATTGGTAATTTAAGTAAGATCTCTATTCAAATTTATACTCGTGGTTCTCATTTTTGTGTAAATATGATTGTTTAGAAAATTGTTCTTTTAAAAAAAAAAAAAAGTTGTTTTCTAATATATAATATAAAAAACGAAGTAAACGCTCACCGTGAGTGTTGAAGAGTAAGAATACCACGGCAAAAAACCAGATGGGTGGACTGAAAATAAAAATGAAAAAAAAGATTACAGGGAGATAAATATAATTAAAAAAATGAATAAAACAATTAATTTGAAATATATATATATATATATATATATATATATATTAAATAAACTAAATGAAGCACAAACCTAATGCCAACAACCACTTTGAAGTCTTCTTCAAGCGATCTCTTAATATATTTCAGAAAATCAAAGCTGGCATGGCTTTGTGGTGCCAAGTGTGCCTAATCGCCGGTATCACAGATATAATTAATTATGTACTATAATAAATAACAAGCTGAATTTTATTTTATTTTTGACCGATATATCAAGCTATTAAGGATAGGTATACGGGTGATTTTAATACCGTAATAAATCCATGGCGTAGAGTCAAATAATCGACTTTTGGGACCGACCTCACAAATTGTCTAAAGAAGCAAACCTGAAAATTTGAAAATAAAAAAACAATGACTTCACAACATTTATTTCTGACATTACATCCAACCAAATAATAATACTGAAATGGAGATTGGTTTTATAATTTTTTTAATGAGTATTGAACACGAAAATACCTCCTTAAAAAAAAAAAACTTAAAAAAAAATTATATTATAGAAGAGTAGGTCTTGTATGAGACCGTCTCATGACATGATACAATGTAAATAGGTATAACTAGGGCATTGTCTCATTAACACTTTAACATAAGTAGGTGTTAATTGTGTTGTCTCATGGCATGAGACAATCTCATACAAGTTTTTGCCATTATAGAAATGGCATGCGAGACCGTCTGAAATGGCTATCCCAAATTTATCATTTGAAAGCGAATTAAAATTTATTTTAATTTTTGATAGTTGGAATACGTCTGTCTCACAAATATTGATTCATATGAACATTTTACACAAGAATATACATATATATATATGACCTATTAATTTATAATTATTTTTTAAATAAATAATTAATCACATAATAAAAATTTATTATTAAATAAAAATATGTGAAAGTATTAAATTTGAGTTGAATTAGTAGAACGATATAAATTAATCATGACTCCACAATAGTTAGCCAAAGGGTCAAGTAATCTTGTTAGTATAATGTCCAGCTCCAGTGGAAAATGTCAACACTAGCTAGCATCTTATCTTATAGGGTCACACTCACGTTTATTATCTGATTTGGACAAAAACTAATTAAAATATATGACCGTTATCATCATTTGTTAATCATTCCTAATTAAACAACAATCATTCAATTCCACCACACGTCACGTTTTAACTCTTTGGAGTTGAAATGATTATATATGTTATTTTTTATTTTCATTTACCAAAACAATGTATAATACCATATGTTTTTATTAAAAGGACAAATTATCATTTCCATATCATGACTAATTAAATTCTATACCATACCAAATATACATGTACTAACAAATCATAACTATTAATGAGATCCCAACTCCTAGCTAGCTCCAATGAATTGATCCGAGAGAGTACTCCAACCTTTTGTGAAGCTAAAATTATCCACTAATTAATATAAAAATGGTATTTACCGGAGAAATTACTAAACTGATTATGACCGCAAGTTATACCAAAATTATTATACATTAATAAAATAATCACTGAATAGAGTATATATATTGTAAATTAATTAAGGTAATTATTAAATATATGCACATTAATTCTATTGAGTTAATTAAACGTAACATTTATATATAAACCTACATCGCTAAATATTATATTATTAATTTTCCATTTTTCTAGTGGTGTCATGATAAGCATTTGTGTAATAATAATATGGTGAGGTCAATGGATTAATATCTTACAATCCATAGCAAAATTGGAGTTTTGCTCCAAAAGCTCAAGTGCCTCCTCCCAAATGACGTTTCTCTTGCAAATCTAAATCTCTCTGGATCTGCAAATTAATTAAAACATTAATCACAACCTAAATTTCAATAATTACGTACAGATTAATACCTAAATGCATGTACATTAATTTGTGTGTGTGTTTTCATATTTCATTTGCATAAAATTAAAATACGAAGTGTCATTTGAATTAAATAGGTAGATATTTATTATTTAGTTCAGATATACTTATATACATACCGTTTGAGAATTGGTATTCAACTGTTCTTGTTTCTTTTTCCCATGTTTTCCACTTTCTCATCTAAACACAATTAACAACAATAAACAAATCAGTCATCAAGTGCCAAAAGTTGACTGTGCAAAAAAAATTATTTATCATAACTAAGTACACCTACAAGTGAGTGTTTGTGTGTGAATATTTATATACATATTTCCAATATCATCTACAAATAAAATAAAATCATTAATTAATTAACATAAACATACCTTAGCTCTTCCCAAAACCAGGGTGGTGATACAATAGATGACATGAGAAATAGCCAAAACAAATATGAATATATGGAGCTGATGAATACCATCAGCAGATATAAACGCGACCTTCCCCTGCAATTTCATTTAATAATTCCAAGAATTAATTACTGTTATAAATGTAGGATTAATTGAATTTCTACAAATTTATTTTTTTATCCTTAATTTTGCAAAGTTGAATTAAATTAATTATTCGATATATGGAGTCTGGTGGTGGATTTCCTTTGGAGTCCAATACATGCATAAAATACTTGTATACAAGCAGTTTATGCAGCCTTTGTTTTGAGCTAGCTTCATAAAAAATGGTGTATATATTGTGAAAAACTAGTACTAGGCATGCATGCATGCCTTGTCTAAGCATTTGTCAGCTCCGATAGCAGCCAAGATACGGCGGTTGCTACCGCCGTCCATGAGAAGTTTCCGGCGGCTCTCCTCCTTCTCCGCCGGGTACTTGGACTCCTCTTGTTTCTTGGTGCATGGGTGCCACGTGGCAGCCAACTTCTCCGGAATGCATATATCTGATATTGGGCCTTGTCCAACTGTTAGCAGCAACGATATGAACCCCAGCAGCATCAACTCTTCAATCCCCACGCAACAACAAAAATAATATTAAATCAATAATTTTAAATTACAAAACAAGAAATTGATGACGCTAGCTTTTTGTACTGAGATAAAAATGGATCTAACAAAAGAAAAATTGTAGTTTTTTATTAGTGTGTGTATATATGCACCTGCTTTAACCTTCTCCAGCGCTTCATATAGAGCCCTTTTATGCTTCGATTTCAACCACTGCATATATATATTTCACAAAAATTCATTATAATACTGTTTCATCACACTTGGAATAAAATTCAAAATAATACTATTTTCTTTTATCAGTCTCTATCCGAATGTATCTTTTGATCATACGTGAAAAAGTTCAAGATTAATATTTTACAATTTTGTTATCATATTGCAACTTATATATTAATTGATCGATTGCAACTAAAATTCTATTTTTGGCCACTAGTCCAATCACACTTGACCAGCAAATACCACAAAAATAGAATTTAGATTGCACTCGATTAGTTATATTCAGTATAAATGCAATCGGATAAAAATGATATAGATTGCAAACTGATAAAACCACACAATACGTATTGCAGATTAATATATAGACCCAAAAATTTAGCATGCAATTTGTGCATGTGCATTAATTAATTACCTTAGCGATTAAATGGATGATATATTCGATGACGATGGAAATCGCAACGAGGACGAAGCACACAACGGCGACAGCCCACGTCGGCGTTTGCTCCAGCGACCTTCCGCCGCCTCCGGCCATTTCTAACAAGCTTCTTCGCCGCCGTGTCACTCTCTATCTTTGCTAGCTAGGTTCCAAACGGAAATATATAACTGAACAAGAAGAGTAGAAACTGAGCAAATTAAAGTCTGAATGATTATGGCAGAAGTAGGTGTATAGATGTGTGTTATATATAGTACAAGTTTGGAAAGTGATTAACAAGGGCGAAATAGTTAGTGTAGTGGATGCAAGACTTTGACTTTTAAACGCGTGAAAAGAGGGAAGAGTTTTTTTTTTTTTTTTTGAGAGGGAGAGAAGAGGGGAGAATTTAGTTGACTTAATCAAACTATGTTTAAAAATTGTGCTCCTGATATCTTTGACTATTTTTTTTTTTTTTGGAATGGTTTTTGTTTGTTTGTTTTCGGATTCGTTATCAAATATTGAACAATTCTTTTTTTACGAAAATAAAAAGGTTTTCTAGGTCTAGAACATCTAATTATAGATTGTATTAGAACTCGAGTCTTGAGCGAGAATTTATAATGTACTTTTATGATGAAATGAAAACGTAAAATAAGTTAAGATTAAAATTGAAAAAATAAATAAATAATATTAGATACTCCATATATTATGAATTTAGTTTGATGTTGATATTAATAAGAATATTTAATTAAAATGTCATATTATAGTTTATATTATGTTATATCCAAATATATTGGCCTATAACATAATTATTGTATTTAATCATATATACTAAGCTTACATGGTTTATTTTCACACAGGTTAAAGAATCAAATCACTATATAGTAACGAACATTAATTTTTTTAGCTCTGTTTATCCATTTTCCCCTTAAATCTACTTGTTTCCCACAACAATTACTAGATATTTATTTGAAAAATGACAAGATTCATTAAATAGGAGCAAAAATGAAAATAAAAATTTAATGATATTTTAAATATAATAACTGGTCTATTTTTGTGGGATAAATGAAATAAAAAAATAAGTCTATTTTTATGTGATGATGAAAAAGTATATGTTAAATATTTTAATTTTTTTTATAACATAAAGTGGGCTAAGATTAGCTGAGTCCCGCGAGGCATGCTTAAACTCAACCTCACGGAGCAGGGTGATCCAAAATAACCGGGGTCCAAAAATATCATATAAAAATTGCGATAAGCTGATAAGGGGTGCAAGATTATTATTCTTAAACACAACCTATAGGTATATGTATAGAGTGAAATTGGTTTATATATGAATCATTGAAGGGTATTAGTTGTTTTTGCTGGAAAAATATTAGTTGTTTTTACTGAAGAGTATTACTGGTTTACACTGAAGAGTCTTAGTTTATTTTCACTGAACAACTAAGACTCTTTAGTGTAAATCAGTAATACTCTTCAGTAAATACAACTAATAATCTTCAATAATAACAACTAATACCCTTCAATAATTTATGTATAAACAAGTTTAACTCTATACTTTGTCAGTCTATAGAATTAAATTATTCCCACAAATGACACATTATTATGAATTAACCACATATCCACATATTATAAATTGAAACTCCCCATTAATATGGTAGGTGTCCAAGGAGATAGGGATTCTTACTTTTGTAGTATTTAATTAACGGTACTTATCATTATCATATAATATTAATGTACTTCGACGATAAGGCATACTCATATTAAAATGGGCTAATGTAAAAAGTATCTTGTCGAATTTCTGACTAGCCACTGATAGCTAAGTCAACCCTAATTATCATCAAATTTTCATGGAGTGATTCTCAGCCGTTGATTATCATCAAATTTACTGAACTGAAGGAATTTGATAATAGTAAATTTCAAATTTTGCCATTTATAAATAGGAAACTATAAGAGGAAAATAAAAAATATCTCCCTTTAACGTTAGAGTGAAACGACCTGTGGAATTTGGTGGTACATGTAAATGGAGATATTGAAACGACCTAATCTGTTATACGATTAAAATGAAATATATGAACTATAAAAAAATAAAAATAAAATGTACTAGCTTCGTCCGTAAAGAGCGTGCACACTTGTTTTTCCAATCCTTTTAAAAAAAATTGCACACTCTAAGAAAAATAAAATATTGATTTATTTACATACTTATAAAAATATACACATAATTATTTATATATCATTGCATACTTTATTCATAAAATATTTTTTTTTTTAAAAGTGTGTCGATGCAAGTATGTAAGTTGATTCAGGATAGAGGGAGTATAAAACAATCTCATGCATGAAATGTAATCATGTGTAATATTTTTAAAACTTTAGTATTGTATAAATATCACAATTTATGTATGAGACCAGTTTCATATAAAATTTATTATCCAGATTTTGATGATAGGACGAGATATATAGTGTAGGTATTAGGTGCTGGAAGATGAGGATATCCAAAATAATTCTCTCAACTAGCAAATAACGGTTTTAAATTTGTGGTTAAAAAGAATTATTTCCATCACATGCAAGCAAAATAGTGGATACATTAATTAATACAACTTGAAACTCCTCATTCATGGTATACTAATACAGTCCATACCGTAGATCTATCTCTATACATAGCTATACGTACTAATTAAAAATATACAATTGTAAAAATATATATAAAAATATAAGAATAGTACTAGTGTACACTTAAATGCATGGTGTGCATTTAAATTTTGAAAAAAATACCTCAAGCAGAAATCAGCAATACCCCAAGAGTTAATTTGTGATACCCCAAGAAGCAATTAATAATACATCAAAAAGTAATCAATAATACTCCAACTGCAAAAAAATACACAGTTCGGTGTGTTTGTGTGTATTTTGAAAAAATCTAAATTGAACTTAAAATTCAATTGCATGATATGCACTTGCGTGCATGCTAGAATTTGTGTAAATATAATTACCATTAGAGTCAGATTTTGATGAAAGATGTATTAAGAGTATTTGAGTCCACTGAACCAACCATCCTGATAAACCAATTTTACCATACAACTCAAAATATATTAATTTATTTAATTGTACACTATTTAAATATACTTTAATATTTTTAATAAAATAATTAATACTTATTTAAAAAATACGTACAAAATATAAATAAAATTTACAGTAAAACTCATCCACAATATATTTTTGCCATATTAATTTGAGTTGGGTGGTCCTGATATTAATTTTTGTATTTAAGTAGATAAGACACGGGAAATTGTGTTGGGTACTGTTGTTTATGTGTGCTTACTATAATTGATCGACTGTCTATTGAATGAAGAGTAACTTTAGTGTGTAACTTGAATTTTGAAAATTTAATTGTAAAAAATATATATATAAAATATGTTTATGTGTGAATTGTATTTTTCAAATAAAATATATCTTAAGAAGTAATCAACAATAATCAGTAATATCACTAATAATAATCATCAATTCTCCAAGTGGTAAACAAAATAATTAACAATTCCCCAAGTGATAAACAACAGTAACCCAGACATTAATCAACCATACTCTAAGCAGTAATCAACAATACTCCAATATTTTTTAATTCACAAATTCTAGCATGTAATCAAGTACATAACATGCACTTGATTTTAAGCTAAATTTTAATTTTCTCAAAATACGCACTAAAACGTCGAACTGTATTTTTTTTTTCAATTGAGCTATTATATGTTACTTTTTGGGGTATCACTGGTTACTTCTTAATGTATTATTGATTTCTACTTGGAGTATTTTCTTCAAAATTCAAGTGCATACTATTCACCAAAAACACACTAGAACTACTTTTTTAATGGGGCGCTTATTATTTACTACAATCCTATAAGCTTAAATACACTATACAACAACAAAAATCCTATGGCACAGTTTGCTACAATTTGGTGGTCCCCATCATTAACCAAAATCACACATTCATACAATTTTATGGGCCACATGTTCAAATTCAGATTCTTACAAAATCTGACACGATAATTGACTGATTAATGCCTTTTTGCACAGTTCTCGAGGCAAAAATTTGACCAGGAATATTTGTTATTTTCGGGTGTTTATTAATTTTGAACATAAACATAAATTTTATGAATACAATTATAAAATAATTTTTGAACAAAATAGAAGTACTTGAAAATTCTAGCAAGTTCAGATTCAAATTCAAGAACAATTCTTTCATTATTAATTTGAGAATTACATATAAAAAATTCAAAAATATTACATATACAAAATTAGGCACAAACAGCCCAAAAAATTATGAACAGACTACGAAAAAAATGTGCACAGACGCACAAGAATTATGAACAAACACTTCAAAATTATGAACAAATGCCGGTAAATTGTGAACAAAAGCCGTTTTCGCGTTTTTCTCCCAGAAACTTTCAATTCCTTTCATATCTTGATACCTGAAATCAACAACAACAAAAATTAGAGCAACTGAAGAGAAAAATCCATCTTCAAGATTTTACAGTTCCCGATGGCCATTTTTTACAATCAGCTAAACATTATATCAAACACATCTAATTTGAACAAACTCTCTTCAGAACATGAAATTGAGGGCAAAATTGAAATCAACAAACTCTCTTCAGAACATTAATTTGAACGCCTCAATTTAGTCAAGAATTTGAGTAATTTCATCAGAAAACTTACCTAATCAAGAATTTGGCCAGTTCATCAATTTAGCAGGGTAACTCTAGAAGAATATCTAATCTGATTTTAAATGACCAATTATTACCTAGACTGAAAAATGTGATACGTTTACATGAATCAATGTTTTATACATTGAAAGATCGCAAAGGAAATAAGATATAAACACAAAATACCTACATTTAAAGTTCATCAAGCCCCCACTCAATCCAATCTCTTCCGATTCATTTAGCCTTTATTCAGTGAAAATTCAAGACCATATACACATAATATGCCAAGAAGCAAAAAATTTACCCTTCACCAGCGCCGTCGTCGACTCTCCCTCACCAGCGCCGTCGTTGCCTCACCAACAGTGCCCTCCGCTAACTCGAACAGTGCCCTCCGTCATTGCTTTGATTCGATGCCATCGGAGTGGACACTACAAAAAAAACATTGTTTTGCGACGGAATCTGCGACGGAATTTCCGTCGCAAACAGTTCTTTGCGACAGAATTTGCGACGGACACGTGTCCGATTTTAAAACAGCCGTAGCTGATTTTTGCGACAGATTTTGGAGGTCCGTCGCAAATTAACGACGGATAAATCCGTCGCAAAAATGGCGGGTCAGACCCGGCCGGGTCGCAGAGATTTTGCGACGGACAATATTCCGTCGCAAATCTTTCGGGTTAGACCCGATCGGGTCAAAAACATTTGCGACGGTCATCTTCCATCGCAAATGTTTTTATATTTTTATTTTTATTTTTTTCTGTTATAATTTGCGACGAGCTGTTTTCCGTCACAAAATTAAAGATTTGCGACGGAATTTGGCCGTCGCAAATTACCGAGCCTATACAAAAAAAAAGTGGCTCGCGTGGTTCGAGCACGGACGGGCGGGGCGGGCGCGGACCACTCGGCCCATTGCTTAATATATGCGGCCCACCTTCTATATTAGTCTTATTAGGTCTTGAACAATTAATCCATTTTTGCGTCCAAGGGGGATCGAACACGGGACCTCTTGAGCAAGAGGAGGGGACGCGCGTCACTAGGGCACAAGCTACTTTCGTTCATTTTTATGCAATTAATTGTATATGTATTCAAATTAAGTCTTTTTTTTATATTTCACCAAATTAATTTCTTTTCGTATCTAAGTTGTTTATAAAAATATTTTGCCCAACTATTTTTTTTATTTTGTAAATTTTTTTATTTCGACAATGCATAATTAAACTATAATTCGTTCATTTGTACGCAATTAATTGTATATGTATCCAAATTGACTCGTTTTTTTTTCATAATTCACCAAATTAATTCATTTTCGTTTCTCACTTGTTTTTATAAATGTTGGGGCCATTTAATTTTTATTATTTTGGTAAAATTATTTATTTCGACTCCCGCTTAAATTTATAATTCGTTCATTTGTACGCAATTAATTGTATATGTATCCAAATTGACTCGTTGTTTTTCCATAATTCACCAAATTAATTCATTTTCGTTTCTCACTTGTTTTTATAAATGTTGGGGCCATTTATTTTTTATTATTTTGGTAAAATTATTTATTTCGACTCCCGCTTAAATTTATAATTCGTTCATTTGTATGCAATTAATTGTATATGTATTCAAATTGATTCTTTTTTTTTTCCATAATTCACCAAATTAATTTCTTTTCGTATCTAATTTGTTTATAAAAATATTCGTTCATTTGTACGCAATTATTATTTTGGTAAAATTATTTATTTTGAACTAAAAGTAAATAAATTGTAGTACTTCACAAAAAATTAAATAAAAATAACATCAATTCAAACTAAAAAAAAATTGTATTTCACATTTATTAAAATTAAAATTTTTCTACTCGTCGGAATTAAATCCGGCTTCCTCTTCCTCCTCATCCTCGCCCAGGTTAACAATCGGCTGCATCGGGGGCATCGGTGGCATCGACGGCTGGGTCGGCGGGATCGACGGCATCGGTGGCGCAGGCATGAGCTCTCGTGGCACATCAGAGGTGAACAACCGCCACCACTCCTGCATGGCGGCTGTATACTGCTGCATTTGGAGATTGTACTGCCTCTCAGACTCTTCCTTCTCTCGCTGTTGCCTCTGCATGTTGTTCATCTGCTCCACCACCGTGGCAAGCTGCCTCTCGACCCCACTGGGATGAGAGTCGATGGAAGACTGAGAGGAGGATGAGCCCGAGCCACGAGGTCGGAAAAAGTTCTTTCCGAAGCCACCCACTCCAGCGAACCGCCCCTTTTTAGCCTTGACGTTCTTGAAGTACAATTCATTTTGAACGTCAACAGAAGGTTGTGTGGGGGGCATCGACCCCGACCCCTCTGTCGTTTCCTCAGGCTGAGGCTGGGAGGCAAGGTCCTCGAGCATCTTTCTCTGCAAATTAATTATACAAAAAATTAAATAAATTGAACACAAAATATAAAATAATACTTTTAATTTTAAAAATTAAAATAATACTATTAATATTGAAATAATACTTACGTGGATCTCGGTGGTACGACCGTAGGTAGACTTCCCAGTCTCCTCGACGAGTGGGTGGGCGAGCTGCAATCTCTCAAAATGAGAGGGCTCGCGTCCTTGCTCCGCCGCCTAATTAGAAAAAAAGATAGTAAAAATTAATATCACTCATAAAAAATTAGGAAAAAAATAATATAAATTCAAAAACTACAAAATTAAAGACGAAACTTACAAATCTCAACCCGTGCTCATAAATGGACCGAGAACCGGCCCGATGTCTCGCCATCCCTTCTCCATCAGGGTCACTATGCCGATTCGCCTTGTTTTTCGCCGACTTCTCTTTGAATTCAGCGGAATCCCAGTAGCGGAGGAATTGATCCCAAATCGGTCGGTTTTCACTGTCAGTCCCCAGGTCGGTGGCCTCTCCCTTCTTGTACCACTTCTCCCTCATTCTAAAAAGGAGGTCTTTGTACCTTTCCGCCGCATATTTTTCGAAATTCTTCCACATCTGGTCATCGTGCTCCGGTGCCCAGACACATTCTTTTTGCAATTACAATTTAAATGTAAATATCTGTTTATATATTTGATATTAATAAACGGTGAATTAATAATTTAAATTAATACCTTAAACTCCTCGAAGTATGTCTTTTTCTTTGCATCGGACACTAGCCTTCAACTGTAAGCGGTGGGCTCGAATCCACATCCAAGGATGGACCGGGAAACCTGATTAGTAGCCTCATGACCAGGAATCCAACTGTAAAATTAAAACTTCAAAGTTAGTAAAATAATTAGGTTTTAATTAATAAAAAAATTTAGTATAAAATAATAAAACTTACGTTGAACCATGTGGCTGAACAGTCATCCGTGCTTGAACAATCGGATGCTGTCGGGAGGAGGATGAGCCCTCAGCAGTCTGCTGTGAGGAGGAGGAGGAGGAGCCCGCACCAGACTGTGAAAAGGTCTCTGATTGAGACCTCGGTCTGAAAATAGGTGGAACCACGGGTCTTAGTGAGGCCCGTCGTCTCCTCCCGCCCCGCTCTCCTCGACGAACCTCCTCATCCCTCGGAGGCTCCTGACTGCCACTCTCGTAAGCTATTACATCTTTACACAATGACAAGTGTTAAAACACTTGTTTGTTCCTAATGTAATGCCTAATTATTGGAATTTCTGATGATCTTCCGAGGTGCCCTCTTGCTCGCCTGCTCGCCTCTGGTTAATTCTCTTTGCATCCCCTTGGTCTGGTTGGTCGCCACCTTTTTACACTTTTCATGGCCAGCTGCTCGTCTCCTCTACTTTGGCCTTTAAACCCTGTTGCTCGCCTCCTAGAGCACTTATTCCTTGCTGGTCGTCCTCTTCATCATTTTTATTTTTAATGATTTCTTAATCTTATTATTTTAATATTTTTTTATTTTAATCCCATTTCCCTACTGTTCGCCTATCAACAAAATGCTCCCCAAAGGGTTGAGGTCCCAAGCAAAATAAGTACTCATGCCCCCACACGCCAGAAGCGCAAAGGACCCTCAAGAGATAGTAATACACCTAAACGAAAGACTAGCAAATCTGGTCAGTCGAATGTAAAATCTCTAGAAGACATTCGTCTAGATAACTCAAAGTCTCTAGGAGACGAGCGTCCTAGTGATGAAGCACGTGCACAAAATATTCAATGCACTAGGACCATGGAACGACCAGACCCAAATACAATGGGAAATGAGGAAGGTCTGGTTAACGTAAACGTCGAAGTCTCTGTGAACTTCACAGATACGGGAGAAATATATAATAGGAATATTACTGTCGTCGATGATACATTTGCAGCGTCAATTGCTCTTTCCATTATAAATGATCTAGATCCAGAACCTAAAACAATCGTTGAGTGCCGGAAGCGCTCCGATTGGGTTAAATGGAAAGAGGCAATTGAAGCAGAGCTCGCATCGCCTAACAAAAGACAAGTATTTGGCTCTATCATTCGTACACCCACGCGCGCTATCCCTGTAGGATATAAATGGGTATTTGTACGAAAACGAAATGAGAACAATACTGTGGAGAGATATAAACCGAACAGAGACTCGGGATTGATTTCGATCAAACTTATTCACCCATCATGGACTCAATAAAGTTCCTCTATTTGATATCTTTGGCAGTTAAAATGAATCTCCAAATGAGATTAATGGACGTAGTAACCGCATACTTATACGGATCACTAGATGCCGACATTTATATGAAAATCCCCGATGGATTTGACATTCCTTAGATGAGGGATGGTGAAAATCGCAGTTTGTATAGAATAAAACTGCAGAAGTCGTTGTACGGCCTGAAGCAATCGGGCCTCCGACTTAGTGAGTTCCTTCAGAAGAAGGAATACACATTCGATAAAGCTTTCCCATGCGTATTCACGAAGAAATCGCAAAATAGTTTTTGCATCATATCCGTTTATGTTGATGACCTAAACATAATCGGAACATGCAAAGAGATTGAAGAAGCCAGTTCAATCTTGAAAGATGAATTCGAAATGAAAGTCTTGGGTAAAACCAAGTATTGCCTCGGCCTGCAGATCGAGCATCTCCCAGAAGGAATTCTTATACATCAGTCAATCTATGTGAAGAAGGTATTGGAGAGATTTCACATGGATAAATCTCATCCACTTAGCACCCCTATTGTTGTCCGATCCCTCGAAGTGGATAAGGACCCATTTAGACCAAAAGAAGATTCAGAAGAAATTATGGGGCCAGAAGTTCCTTATCTTAGCGTTGTTGGAGCATTGCTCTATCTCGCAAATTGCACTCGACCGGAGATTGCATTTGCTGTCAATTTACTTGCGAGACATAGCGCTTCTCCTATATGGAGACATTGGAATGGTGTTAAGCATGTTCTACGGTACCTCCAAGGGTATCAAGATCTTGGACTGTTTTATTGTAAGAACCAAGACAAAACCTTAGTAAGTTATGCGGATGCTGGCTATTTGTCTGATCCCCACAACGCCATACCCCAGACTGGTTACGTTTTTCTCTGTGGTGGTATCGTGATCTCATAGAGATCGGTTAAACAAACCATGGTCACCACGTCTTCAAACCACTCAGAGATAACAGCTTTATTTGAAGCCGCACGAGAATGTGTTTGGTTAAGGTCCTTGGTAAAACACAGTGGTGACTCGTGTGATATTGCTAAAGGCGATACACCTCCCACCGTTATATTTGGAGACAACGCAGCTTGCATCGCACAAATGAGTAATGGGTACGTCAAGAGAAACCTGACGAAACATATTTTACCTAAGTTTTTCTACTCATACGAACTCCAGAAGAGTGACGTGATTACCATTCAAAAGGTGCAATCTAGTAACAATCTAGCAGATCTGTTTACTAAGTCCTTACCTACGTCTACTTTTGAAAAGTGCGTTCGTGGTATTGGGATGCAAAGACTCAAAGTGTTGTTGTCTTCAGGGGGAGCGGTAACCCCGAAATGAATCTAGAAGATTAGATCTAGAAGATCGATTACATTCCTCCCTAACTTATTATTGGCCGATACCTAGCACGTGGAGTTTTTATGACAAGACATTTATGTTATGTCGTAATGTCCAAGGGGGAGTGTTGTAAATCTAGAAGATTTATTATTCCAAATCTAGAAGATTTGATGTGGACATTACTAATGGACCAATAACCCAATGAGCTTCATATCTTAGACTAGGGTTTTATTCTTATAAATAGACTATTGTACTCATAATTGTAATTACTCATACACAAGAACATTAGTGAAACTCCTGGCTTGGCTCGCCCCCAGACGTAGTCGTTCCCGACGAACTGGGTGAACAAATCTCGTCTTTTATTTTACGCACTTATTTACAACAAATACCTCGAGATTTTTAAAAACTTTTAAAAATTCAAATTGAATACCCCAACTTTAAAAATCTAAAAAAATCCTACTCCATAACCAATACACCCCTAATTGGGTATATCTTAGGCAATATCCACGAATATACGCATTGATCTATGTATATGTGTCAATGTGTGCATAACTATACGAGATTTATGGCAAAAGAATTCACCCGTCATCAAAGTCCAATGCAGGGGTGGGAATTTTTTTTTTTTTAATCTTAATCTTTTATCTTATAGAGTGAAATTAATTTATGTATGAATTATTGAAGTGTATTAGTTATTTTTACTAAAGAATATTAGTTGTTTTCACTGAAGAGTATTAGTTGTTTTCACTGAAGAGTATTAGTTGTTGTTCACTGACAACAACTAATACTCTTCAGTGAAAACAACTAATATTCTTTAGTAAAATTAACTAATACCTTACAATGATTTATGTATGAATAATTTTCACTCTATACTTTGCGTAAAGTTTTTAATAGGCTCGAGCTTGATCTTTTTACTTAGATGAGCCGGGTGCTAAAACGTATTTAAAAAAATTTAAACTCATTAATTCACTTCAAATAAATTTAAAACTAATTATATTAATGTAGTAATTTTAAAAACTGCTTTTTTAACTAGATTTAAGATTTATTAATGATTAACATTTTTAATTGAATTAAATATATATTATTAACTGTATATTTATTATTAATATAAAATAAGTCAATGAATATGTATTATATGCATAAACTTAATTAAAATATACTTTGCTTGTTAATTAAAAATGACTCAGCCGATATCAAGTAGATCGTACCATTAGCTCCTATTGGGTTGTCTGATATATTTATTCTATTTTCTCACTGAGTTAGTTGGGAATTGGGATATATTTCCTCTGTCTCACTATTCATAAGATACTGGTCTCTATTGATAGTAGTCCGATATATTTACACGACTAGGCAAAATGGCAAATGAGCTAAGTTAGGATGTACATACTATATATATATATATGTTGCTAAGAAAAATGTTTTCTCGCCGACGTTGTTGAGCTTTGTTTTGGTCCTCCATTTCTAAGTGGTTGACTTTGGCAATTTATCTTCAAAGATGAGGAGGGAGAGACTGAGAGGACGACCTCCATCCAAATATATTGAAAATTGGACAGTTCGTCTAAGAGTAATTGGGCCATAACTTTGCTTAAGGCTCCACCATATTCCGACATTTGAGAATGGAATGTAGTGGCTTGGACATTTGAAAATCTAGCACAAAACAAACGCGTTTCATTTTTTTGTTTTTCCGTTTTCTGTCTCGTCAAATTTGAGATATTCTTCAACACTCACCAAGATAATGAATTTCCTCTAAGCAAGTTTAGAGTTAGATACTCCTTTCTATAGAAATGCTCTCTTTTAATAAAATATATATATAAAGAGTATCATTTAAAAACAAATTAAAAAAATAAAAACACCCTTTATTCACTAAAAGTGTATTTACTTTCTTTCCTTCCTTCCTTATTTATTTGTCCACAAAAAATATAATCATTTCTTAGTTGTCAATAATCATTTTACTTTTACACTCACGGACAACTATTTTATACATATTTTATCCTTAATTTATCTATTTTTTATTAAAACATGTGCTCAAATAAATGAAGTACACATTACATTAAATAAATTGTATCACTTTTTAAAATATACATGTAAAGTTTATCATTTCACTTTGTAGCAAAAAGGCGAAGCCCTCGCCCCCAGGGCCCCCACCCCCTGGCCCGACAGGATTGGGTGGAGGAAGTAAATCATGGTGACTCAGCGGCCCATTAGGTGGGAGGACCAGTGTATGGTGCCCACAAGGAGCTATCCCCCACATTGGAGGGATAAAACTCCCACACTGCGGCTGCCAGGGCTCGATCCTGCGTCCTTGTAGCAATCTGCCACCCAGGAACCAGCTGAGCTTAGCCCACCTGGCCATCGGGTTCCTCACTCTAATGAATGACCCGGATTCGATTTCCTTTAAGAACGAATTATGGGAGTTATAAGGTGTCTTGGACATTTCTTGGAGTGTATGGGGGTTTGGTGAACTAATCTAACTACTAACAGCTAACATTTACCGATCACGATGATTTCTTGGAGTATATGAGATTTGTTTACCCAATTCATCATGAATGACTATATCTGGGGGCGTACCAAGCCAGAAGTTTTTGACTATATTTTTTGTGTGTATGTACATGTGTGTGTTACAATACTGAGTACATAGATATATATATATATATATATATATATATATATATATATATATATATATATATAATATCAACACCCTAAAGCCTATTAGGCTACTTGGCCCATAAGTAATGTCCACATCAAATCTTCTTGATTTACAACACTTCCCCTTGGACATTACGGCGTGACGTCCATGTCTCGTCAAAAACTCCATAGACTAGGTTGCCAGAATAAAATATTCGACTGGGAAAGAGTACAACTATTGATCTTTTAGATACAATCTTCAGGATTGTTTCGATGTTGTTACCCCCCTAAAGACAATAGCTTTCTAAGTCTTTGCATCTCAATACCATAAAAATATTTTTCAAAAGTAGAGATAGGTAGGGACTTAGTGAACAGATCTACTGGATTGTCACTCAGTCGCACCTGTTTTATGGTAATTTCGTCACTCTTCTGGAGTTCGTATGAGAAGAAGAATTTCGGGAAAATATATTTCGTTAAGTTCCTCTTAACTTACCCGTTGCTCATTTGTGCAACACAAACTGTGTTGTCTTCATAAATGAAAGTGGTGAATGTATTGTTTAATGGACCTCCATGAGATCAGAGTATCACCACAAAAAATATATATATAATAATAGAGATATCATAGAATGTATTTAACACCATTCCAATGTCTCCTTGTAGGAGAAACGCTATATCTCGCAAGCAAATTTACCGCAAATGCGATATCCGACCTGGTGCAGTTTGCGAGATAAAATATGCACCAAATAGCGCTTAGATAAGGAACTTTCGGTCCTAGGATATCCACCGTATCTTCTTTGGGCCTAAATGGGTCCTTATCCACTTCAAGGGATCGAACTACCATAGGTGTACTAAGTGGATGAGATTTATCCATGTAGGATCTCTCAAATAACCTTTTTCAAGTAGGTTGACTGGTGTATAAAATTCATTCTTCCTTCAGGGAGATATCATATTCATTTTTCCTTCAGGGAAATGCTCGAATTAATTTTTGATGGTCCCGTTTTCGAAGGGCAAAATGGGAATTCAGGAGCAAAAAAATTTTTTTTTTTTTTTTAAAACACTTAGCATTGCGTTCTGAGGAAGTTCAGTGAAGAAACACTCAAGTCACTGCGTTGCTGAGAGTCAGAGCACTCAAGTCAGTGCAAACTGACTTGTGAGCTAAGGCTCTTAGCAAGGCAGTGACTCGAGAGACTGAACTCTCGAGTGCTTGCTTAAGCCTGTCAGTGAGATTGGTTCTCCC
Source organism: Ballota nigra (assembly GCA_947034835.1). Lineage (NCBI taxonomy): Eukaryota > Viridiplantae > Streptophyta > Magnoliopsida > Lamiales > Lamiaceae > Ballota > Ballota nigra. The sequence goes on along the minus strand of OX344724.1, from coordinate 73,660,253 downwards.
TGACTAAAATACTTAGCTAATTTTCTTTTCAATCTTTCCAAGTACACTCAGTGAGCATACACTACAAATAATTAGCAAGTGCTTAAACAATAAACAACGCTCAGTTTAACGTGGTTCAGAGTCTCAATACTCTTACATCCACGGCCTGATTTAACAGGAAATCCACTCCTGGGATTCTTGTTTTTAACGTGCCAAGGTGCACTTACAACTGGACTCACGCCACTCCCTGGGCTGCCCTTCCTCACTAACTTACTCCCAACAAACCTAACTAGAGGGTTTTGGTTTCGGTTTGGTTTTCTCCAACTAGGTGAGGTTTTCCCTTACAATGTGTTAGCCTTAAGCTAGGATTGGGAAAACCTCTCTAAGCTATGAGTTACAAGCTTGACACTCAATGAACCTAAAGGTCAGTGTCGTGGGTGTGAGTAACACTTCCTTATGACTCCCTAACAACTCACACACTCTTATAGCTTGTAGGTGTTGATTTTCCTTCTTTACACATAATACAACACTTCAACACACTTTACAACGAAGCTATGAGCTTGTATTTATAATGGGGATTCAAATGTATCCGTTGGAGGGAAGATACATTTGAATCCAACATTTAATGGTTTCAACCACTTTTCTTGGAATGCGGCCTTTGTCAGTGTCAGAGTTGCTGCCTCGTGTTGATTGGTCCACGTGGCCTGGATTCACGGATCTTTGACTCAGTGGGTTTGACTAAGACCCACTGACTTTAGGTAGCTTTCTCCTTCACTGACTGATGATCTTCAGTGGACTGAACGTCTTCAGTGTAGTTGTCCTTCAGAGACTGTTTGAAGATCACTCCAAGAAGTTTGTCATAAGGCTGAATGACAAACTTCCCTGACCACAGTAGCCTGACTCCTTCAGGGCCTACTTGGTGCAGCACTGATCCACCTGATCAGGCTCTTCACTGAGTGGTCCGCCAGACTTGGCTTAGAACAGCCTGACTTACACTCAGTGGGACTTCCTTCAGGCTTCTCTTCAGGTTCAGGTCTTCCTTCAATGGCTTCAGTCAGTTCTCTTGAGATGTCATCTTGACTTCCTCAGGCTTTATCAATGAGTTCCCCCTCACTGAGTTCCCCCTCAGTTGAGTTCCCCCTCAACTAAGTTCTTCTCACATTACAACCTGTCTAACTGAATACACAAACTATCCTGACCTGAATCTAAAGATACTATCCTGACTGCTTTCAAACCTATTACATGTTGTTTTGGAAAATCATCAAAACTAAAACATATCCCAACAATTTCCCCCTTTTTGATGATTCCAAAACTTCTAACCAAATGATTTTCTTTTACAAGAATAATGTCAGAGTACAGAGGTAATAGTTTGAAATATGCAGGAATTCCCATAGTTTAAAACGTTTAAGATCTGTTCGGTAGACCATTTTTCTTAACAAAACTGGATCATTGGTCATGTGAACAACCCGCTCTGATACCAATTGATGGTCCCGTTTTCGAAGGGCAAAATGGGAATTCAGGAGCAAAAAAAATTTTTTTTTTTTTTAAAACACTTAGCATTGCGTTCTGAGGAAGTTCAGTGAAGAAACACTCAAGTCACTGCGTTGCTGAGAGTCATAGCACTCAAGTCAGTGCAAACTGACTTGTGAGCTCAGGCTCTTAGCAAGGCAGTGACTCGAGAGACTGAACTCTCGAGTGCTTGCTTAAGCCTGTCAGTGAGATTGGTTCTCCCTGACTAAAATACTTAGCTAATTTTCTTTTCAATCTTTCCAAGTACACTCAGTGAGCATACACTACAAATAATTAGCAAGTGCTTAAACAATAAACAACGCTCAGTTTAACGTGGTTTAGAGTCTCAATACTCTTACATCCAAGGCCTGATTTAACAGGAAATCCACTCCTGGGATTCTTGTTTTTAACGTGCCAAGGTGCACTTACAACTGGACTCACGCCACTCCCTGGGCTGCCCTTCCTCACTAACTTACTCCCAACAAACCTAACTAGAGGGTTTTGGTTTTGGTTTGGTTTTCTCCAACTAGGTGAGGTTTTCCCTTACAATGTGTTAGCCTTAAGCTAGGATTGGGAAAACCTCTCTAAGCTATGAGTTACAAGCTTGACACTCAATGAACCTAAAGGTCAGTGTCGTGGGTGTGAGTAACACTTCCTTATGACTCCCTAACAACTCACACACTCTTATAGCTTGTAGGTGTTGATTTTCCTTCTTTACACACAATACAACACTTCAACACACTTTACAACGAAGCTATGAGCTTGTATTTATAATGGGGATTCAAATGTATCCGTTGGAGGGAAGATACATTTGAATCCAACATTTAATGGTTTCAACCACTTTTCTTGGAATGCGGCCTTTGTCAGTGTCAGAGTTGCTGCCTCGTGTTGATTGGTCCACGTGGCCTGGATTCACGGATCTTTGACTCAGTGGGTTTGACTAAGACCCACTGACTTTAGGTAGCTTCCTCCTTCACTGACTGATGATCTTCAGTGGACTGAACGTCTTCAGTGTAGTTGTCCTTCAGAGACTGTTTGAAGATCACTCCAAGAAGTTTGTCATAAGGCTGAATGACAAACTTCCCTGACTACAGTAGCCTGACTCCTTCAGGGCCTACTTGGTGCAGCACTGATCCACCTGATCAGGCTCTTCACTGAGTGGTCCGCCAGACTTGGCTTAGAACAGCCTGACTTACACTCAGTGGGACTTCCTTCAGGCTTCTCTTCAGGTTCAGGTCTTCCTTCAATGGCTTCAGTCAGTTCTCTTGAGATGTCATCTTGACTTCCTCAGGCTTTATCAATGAGTTCCCCCTCACTGAGTTCCCCCTCAGTTGAGTTCCCCCTCAACTAAGTTCTTCTCACATTACAACCTGTCTAACTGAATACACAAACTATCCTGACCTGAATCTAAAGATACTATCCTGACTGCTTTCAAACCTATTACATGTTGTTTTGGAAAATCATCAAAACTAAAACATATCCCAACAATTTTCCTTCCGGGAAATACTTAAATATAATTTTCCTTCAGGGAAATGCTTTTCTTTTTCCCTCAGGGAAATGCTCGAATTAATTTTCCTTTAGGGAAATACTTAAATTTAATTTTCATTTAGGGAAATACTTGAATTCATTTTTCCTTCAGGTAAATTCTCGAATCAGCAGGTCGAGACTATACTTGGTTTTGTCCAAGATTTTCATTTCGAATTCAGCTTTCAAGATTGAACTGACTTCTTCATTCTCTTTGCATGTTTCAATTATGTGTAGATCGTCAACATATACGGATATGATGCAAAAACCACTTCGCAATTTCTTCATAAATACGCAATGGAAAGTTATATTGTGTGTATGTTCCTTCTTCGGGAGGAATTCACTAAGCCGATCGTATAATATTTGATCCGACTATTTTTAGATCATGTAATGACCTTCACAGTTTTATACTATACATTCTGCGGTTTTCATCATTCCTCTTCTGGAGAATCTTAAATCCATCAGGATATAAATATTGGCATGTAATAACCATATAAAATATGCGATTTATAAGGTCCATTAACTGCATTTTATTTTAACTGTCAGTGATTAACAGAACTTTGTTTGTTAATACCAGGAGAATATGTTTGATCACAAATAATCATGGGTCTCTGTGAAAACCATGGGTTTCTGCGAAAACCCTAAAGCTATTAATCTCGCTCACCACCTTATTTTCATTTTGGTTTTCGTGTAAACACTCATTATCCAACAGGGATAACTCTTCGAGTGTACGTACGATGGAACCAAACTTTATTTTTAGCGAGTTTAGCTCTGCTACATTTTTGCTTCTTCCTTATTGCACCTAAATCAAAGTGCTTCAGGCACTCAACTTAGGTACTGGATCTAGATTTTAGAAAGAGTAATTGTGGACACAGATATGTTGTCGACAAAGAATTTATATTGTTTCTCTTGTGTTTATTTATTGATCTCATATTAACCAAATTCACATCATTTCCATTATGTATTTGATTTGGTCGTTCAGCAATCCTAGTATTAGATCATTTTGTGCACGTGCTTTGTTACTAGGATTCTTTGTCTTCAGGACGAATCTCTTCTGGAGATTTCAAGTTTTCTGGACGTATCTCTTCTGGAGATTTCAAGTTTTCTAGACGTATCTCTGCTGGAGATTTCAAGTTTGACTGATCAGTTTTGCTAGCTTTCATTCTAGGTGTGTATGTTTCTTTTATAAGTCATTTACGCTTCTGGCATGTGGGGTCATGTATACTCGGTTTCATTGGGACCTTTACACTTTTGTGGTCAGTAAATGCATCTGACAGATTGCTTGTTATATATTGCAAGTTACTTATCTTTAGAACTTCAAGTTCAGTTTTGAATATCGAAGACCTTTTTCCTTTAGGGAAATTACTTGGTCTTTTTCCTTTAAGGAAAATATCTCGATCTGTTTCCTTCAAGGAAACTTCTCGGCATTCATTTAATTTTTGGATTCTAATCTCCCCCTAATGCCGAGAATAGACTCTTCATCAATTATGCAGTCAGCCAACAAGGCTTTTAACGTGTTGTGGTGGTACGCGTACTGTATAATAGTATGTTCACAAATGGGAAATAATGTGTCATTTTCTGCGCACTAGTTGTAGAGGGGAGTACTAATGATATGCAGTGGGTCAAATTTGAATTCGAGTAGCTACATGTAAATTTCATGCCCCTAACATGTAGCTAAGTTGGAATTTTTGCAATAACGGTCTAGCAACTAGTTTGATGCATCATGTTAGTTACTCAGCTAGACCAATATGGTGTGGACTTAATGCTTCACTTTAATTTCTCAATGTCATATAATAAACATTGAATGATAATGCGAGCTCACTGAGATTATGCATTCAAATGGATTTAATTTGATAATTTGGGAAATGAGAACTAAGCTCAATAGTTTTGCAATAGGCTTGGCAAAAACGTGATTGCAATTGGATAACGAGCATACATAGGTCCACTGTGTGAAAGCATTAATTATGGCCATTAGCTATCAAAATGGTCCCCATACTAGGATAATCAGTCCACAAATATCTCAATGAAACCATTCTAAAAATGGGAGATTTAATTCCAACTTTAGTACGATTCAGCCATACTCTAAGTTCACCCTTTGGACATGCCATATAAATAAAGTTATTTACGAAAGGGTTTGACGTGTTATAGCCAATGAACTTAGACAAAATTCGACATATCACATTATTATTTTAGATGGACTAACCGTTCGTGCTATAATTTGTATGAATCAAAATTTGATTTTAAGACCACATCTACAACTCTTCAAGAGGTTGGATTTTATTACTGATGTCTTCCACGCTTCAGGCGTGCTTTAGATTCATTAGCATGCAATATTTTGTCCTTTAGGGACATCAATTTTAACCGGGAATTTTCTATATAAATATGTGATTTAGTAACTCTGCTAGAGTTGTTAAAGATATCCAGTAATTGAGTTGTAATTTTTCACAAATATTAATTATGACAAAGCATATAGTCACAACATGCAAAAAAAAATCACAAAATAATGTCACTGTGTATCCTGACAAATCATAGTCTTTAATGTCATATCATTGATAATGTTCATGTTTGCTTCAGGAAAACTGGTATGCTGAAATTCGCTTGAGGAATCCTCGATCTCGATCACCTTAACAACTATTTGGCATCGGCCATAATTTTCATCTATCGATATTTTCTGCTATCGATTTTATTCAAATTTTATCGATGAATATAATCCTTCAGGGATTTTTATAAACGATGATTTCTTTTTAAAAAGATATTCGTTGATGAATATAGTCCTTCAAGGATTTTTCATAAACAATTGATATCTTATTGAGATGGTATCAGAGAATTTAATCAGTGTATCTGCCTTCAGGGCAAAGATGGAGTCAAAATTTCATTACATTTGTTCCAAATGAAGCAAGATGAATCTCAATGCCCAAGTCAAGATACTAATAATGTCCAATTCTGTAAATCACTCTTCGTCTCCAAAATCTTCGAGCTTTAAGCTCAAAAGATCATCGTTGTCTATGTCAAAATCTGCTTCAGGCAGACTGACATGGTGAGATTCACCCTGAGGGGCCTTGCCCTTGTTGTCCTTTTGTATGTTTCGATAAGCCTCAACCAAGTGCTTGGGGTTGTGGATTTCTTCGCTTCCACGCTTACGCCCACTCAGACTCCCTTGAGCTAGAGCATGTGCTTCGGGCACTGCTTGTGAGCCAACCAGTCTAGCATTGTGATTTCTCATCAGGAGTTGGTTGTGTTTTTCTACCACCAAAAGTGCAGGAAATAGCTCTGAGTGAGAGGTGTACTGCTGCTGGAGTACAAGTTTACTAGAATGGAATATTGATAAGATTTTATGTATCAACTCGGCCTCAGTAATTTGCTGCTGGCATAATTTTAACTAAGAAACAATACGATGCAAGGTAGAATTGTACTCCGTTATAGTTTTAAACCTTGAAAACGGAGGTTCAACCGATCGTATTGTGCCTAAGGGGGGATTATAGCATTTTATTTATGGAAATAATCCTTCAGGGATGTCCATAAGAATACTAGGGTCCATCTCAGTAAGGTACTCATATTTCAAGTCCTGATTTAGGTGGTACCTAAGATATATCAACGTTTTTGTCTTGTGGGCATCAGTGGATTTGGGACCATGGACAATAATTCAGTTTAATTAAGATGAGGCTAGATGAATCTCAACATCTATGGCCCATGTCACGTAGTTATTAACATCGAGAGCAAGCTCAGTAAATTATCTCATAGTAATACCTAACATTTTCACTACATTTTAAATGGACATGGTAAGACATACGATATGAATTTTTATTAACAAAGAAGAAAGAGGATTTAATTTACATGCTCAATCACAAAAGAGTAAATATTGGGTGCCGTCTACCCAAACATGATTTACGATCCGAAAAATAATGGGTGTCGCCTACCCAGATAATATATGCGGACTATAACTAATAATGTAAATTTAATTCACATAAATAGTTATACAAGTAGGAGCAACTATTCAAGTTCAAGTTTTCGTCAATACCCATGTTTGCTTCAGGCAAACCTGTATATGAAAAATTTTGGGTATTGTTTAGGTGAATTAGATTAATAGCAAAGATAATAATGAGCACACAAGGATTTTCACATAAATCTTAATTTTTACAGCAAGTAAACCCCAAGTCTATTCCACGACAAGCGTTTCTATATGCTGAAATTTAAAAAGAGATTAAGTCACTTTACCAGAGCAGAACCCTATGGTATAGGTTCCTAAACGCGGCCCTCTCGACTCGCCCTTGATGAAGCCAATTTCTTTGGCGTTGCTGTGAAAGCACTGGCTGCAACACATTAGACCGTACTTCCAGATCAAACCATGCGGGTTTCCACAGACCCGGCATGTGTGCGAGCAAGGGTAATATTCAATCCACCAAGGCTATAGCCCGCTAGGACAATCTTCTCCTCCGTCGGAATGAAGGCCATGAACTCCGTTAGTAGCTGCGAGTAGTCGGCGAGATTGCGGACCTCATTCATACTTCTCCGATCGAAGTCGGAGGCCGCAATGCTAAGGGCGGTCACACAATGGCCAGCGGCCTCAAGCAGAGGCTTCACCGATGGCGGTCACGCGGTGGCCGGCGGCCTCAAGCGGCGGCTTCACCTTGATCCAGCATCAAGCTTCGAGGCTAGCATCGTGTACTGCGAATAATCGTAGTGCCGCCTTCTTGCCCACAGCGCTAAAGGTGAAGCTGAGGGCCGGCCGATGGAACATATTTAAGGACGAACGGCGGCACGCCACCGTGGAAGAATTTGGTGACGCACGACAGCCCACACACCGTAGTGATGCAAGATTGGGTGGTGTGGGACGTGGAGACGGTGGAGGTGTTGGAGGATGAGGTGGCAGCGTACTATTGGTTGATGGTGTCGAGCTTCTCTGTGGTTTCCGATTAATCACCTCTTCGGCCCCTGCGTACATATATTATTACACATTTACACTAGGAGATAAAATCTCTCTTTCTCGGCGGTTGTACAAATACATAAGGGAAAGATTGCAATATACCACTACCCTGGTTTAATTCTTGATGAGGGTAATTGATTAATTAAATAAATAATTAAAGGTAGTGAGCCTCTTTGACTAATGCGTATACCAATAACCAAATAATGCAATATATATATATGTGTGTGTGTGTGTGTATTAACAAGAGAGACGAGAGAGATACTGATCTTTGGTGAAGTAAATTTTGTGGCGTGATGTCCTTTTCTCCAACTTTGACTCAGTGTTATGCTATGCATGATTAGGCGTGAAATTGTTAGATTTTAGAGCTCGGAATGCCCGTGTTTTGATTGTTTTCGATGAGTATTTAGAGTCAATTGAGTATTATTTTCATGAACTAATGAATTTGTCTCTTTGATGCTCATAGGTGAATCGAGGGCAAAAAGAGAAGTTCGTAGGACTTTGAATCGACTCAAACGGATGCCCGAATGAGAAGATATCGAAGAAATACCAATGGTATTAGTGCACGAGAAGAAAAGTATTAGTTGAAGAAGAAGGAGGACCACTCGAGTGGGTCCACTCGAGCGCCACCGCTCGAGCAAGGAGTTGGCTCGAGCGCCAAAAACTTACAGAAGATTTCGTCCATTCGAGCAGCTCGAGCGCCACCGCTCGAGCCCTTGTGTCATTCGAGCTGCATCTACTTGAGTGCCTGCGCTCGACCCCCACTTTCATTCGAGCTCTTCAGCTCGAGAGCCCCTGCTCGAGCGGGTGGTGCTTGAGCGCCCTTGGCCTTTTACGTTTCGATCCGTTTTTTCGGCACATGAGTTCCCGAATCGGCCCGACGCATATATATACTCATTCTGAACACGTTTTTGGAAATCACATCACATATCATCACTTTTTAGAGTTCATTTTTAGAGATAGAAGAGTACGGGAGACGAGCAAGCTTTATTTTTACGTGTAATCGAGGTTTACTTTACGAATTCTTAGTTCGTTTTAGATTTTCAGTTTATTTTCATTAGCTCGTTGATATTGAATACTTAAGACTTCGTTTTATTAATCTGATTTCAGTTCTAAGTATTTATTTTCTTTCTTAAAACCCTAGTTTATGTTTGATAGTCATTTAGTTCGTATAATCATATTTATGTTCATTATTTCTTCAATTGCTTTTGTTATCGTGAAAGTCATGTCCGGCTAAAACCCTTGTATGCTTAGGGTAGGATGAACTCGTAGAAGTAGGATGTGGGTACATAATTAGGGTAATTCGTGACGTTTAGTTTTAATTCTCTTAATTAATGAATTCTTAAAATCAATCTTAACTTACCTTTGAATTTCGTTCCAAAAGTGTTAGAGAGAGGACGACCTTATCACTCTTTAACAACTGGTAGACTTAACTAGAAGGTTTAGAAGGGGTTAATTAATCTACCGGTTTAGCTAGGGAGGACGGCCGCATCACCTTAGTTAAATTAGGGTCTCTTTAATTAAGCACAATCTATTAACTTGTTAGTGGATTAGTGAAGTCGATTGATAGGATAAAGTATTAGGGTTTGGATTCTTGAGCTTTCATTCTACAATCTTTTACTTAGGTTATTTCTTGCACGTCACGGTTGTTTTGATTATGTACCTGCTCCGTTAGTATACGTAGGAATTCCTATCCTGAGCAATACCATCACATATTCGAAAACACACTTTTACGTTCTTAGTTTAATTTTCCTTTTTGCATTCGTAGAGTAATTTAGTTTAGATTATATTTTCTTTTCAAAACCCAAAAACATACACTCATATTAATTACGACGCGTAGATCTTCAGGGATCAATTCGCATATAACCCATCCCGAGGTACGATATACTTGGTCGCTATACCTGCTTATACTACAGTGAACCCGTACGCTTGCGGGGAAACTACTAGTAAAAAGTTAATATTTTTGGTTCAAGTCAATGGCGCCGTTGCCGGGGATGGCGATGTATGTCATTTGAATAGGACTTGTAGATAGCTTAGTAGTTAGTAGTGAGTGCTTTATTTTTCTGTTAATTCTTACGTGTTCGGCAGTTGCGTTTTGATTCTTTTGTTAGTGTTTCAGGTTTATGGAAACACACTCGCAAGGAGAAACAAGCGAAGAGAGAATACAGCTAGATCTTGAGACAATAGCAAGAAGAAATCGAGCGTTTTTAAGAAGGATGAATACTGCCGGAGGAGAGAACGATAACATGAACATCAATAATGAGTTGGATGATGCTGCAGCTGAGTTTACTCAGGTTGTGGACCGGGTTGCGGGCACTGGAGGGAATGGCAGTAAGAATCAAGTTCCGTCAGGGGAAAGCCAGAGCCAAAACCCGAGTACACACATTCAAAATAATCCAGCTCATATCTTTGTCCAAAATTCTCAGAACAACCCTGTTTACCCACAAAACAACCCACCTTATCCTTACCCTTACCCACCATATCCTTATCCACCATACCCGTATCCTCCACCTCCTGCTTATAACCCACCACCAGTCCAGCAAGTACCTATACCACCCGTATATCCTCAGCATGTTCCTCAGAACGCCGATCAGAACATGGCTATTCGAGGAAGGTTTACGGCACAGCCGCAACGGTATTATGATGGAGTGGCATTGCCTCCGGTAGAGGCCAACAACTTCTCAATTTCCCCAGGAATCTTGAAGCTACTCACTGATAATCAATTCAAGGGGGAGGTCGGGAAGGAGAATCCTCATACGCATCTGAGGAGTTTTCTGATGATTGCCTCGACTTTCAATTATAACGGCATGTCTGAAGATGCCAAGAGGCTCAGGCTGTTCCCATTCTCTTTAACGGGAATAGCAAAGGAGTGGTATGATAACACTCTCCCACGGGGAGGTGTAACCACATGGGCTGAACTCGAGCGTCTGTTCCTCGAGCGATTATATCAGAGCAAGGATAGAGATCTCATCATTCCGACAGAAGCTAGGAGAGGACTTACGTCGGGCTTGGGAGAGATACTCTAACATGCTAATTGAGTGCCCCCAGCATGGGTACAATGAGGGGGATATCATGGCTTTCTTCTACAGTGGAGCCAGCAAGGCTGCATGCGCTAGTGGAGCATTTCTGAATCATGGTACAGCTAGATACAGAGAGATCGTTGATAATATTATCACGAATGCCGGGCAATGGAACGAGGACCCAGAATTTCAGAGAGCATGTCAGTTGGAGGAGAATGAGGGAACGAGGAAGTTGTTGATGGCGATGATGGAAAAGATAAGCAACCTCGAGATGGGACAAAATCTGGTTGGAGGGAATGCCGTAGTGAGTGAGAAAGTGGACCAACCCACGAGTCAGCAAGAGGAGGCCAACTACATGGGAAGGCCTAATTATAACCAAGGCGGGTACCCACAAGGTGGAAATCAATTTGGAAAACCTTCTTATGGCCAACCATTTGTACCACCTGGTCCACAACCTCCTCAAAATCAATGGAGGAACAACCAAGGATATCAAGGAGGCCAGCAACCTCCTCAGAACCAATGGAGAAAGAACGAGAATTTCTCATATGCCAATCCGAAGGCCGGAATCACAGTTCCTCCAGGTGTTGACCCAGGTTCAAAACCCCCGGGTGGAGAAGGCGGTTCCTCAACTAAGGAGATGTTGAGAGCTATCCTTCAGAAGGTGGAGGAAGGAAGCAAGAGATTGTCCTCATTGGAGTATGATGTGAAAGAGTTGCACAAAAAAGGTGATCAGCGTGATCAAGAACTCCAAAGAAGGGACATTGATCTAAATAGAGCTCAACAAGAGAACAACCGCAGGTTCTCTTCTATCGAATATCAAATCAGTCAAATTGCAAAGTCTCAGACAAGAGAGCCGGGCAAGTATCCCTCAATGCCCGAGGGAAACCTAAAGGAGCAAGGCAAAGCTATTGAGTTGAGAAGTGGGATAGAATATGATGGTCCTCAGATGCCTGCTGACTCAGAGACGCCCCAATGAGAGGTTGAGATAGAAGGAAAAGAGCCTGAGGAAGTTAGAGATGAGATTGAGGAGGTAGAAATTGAGAAAGGGGTTGAGGGTGAAGGCATTCAGAAAAGTAAAGATATAGATGAGTCTCAGAAGAGGAAAGACCTCGAGGAAGGCATTGAGGAGATTGAGAGAGTCCCAAAGTGGAAGAAGGCAAAGGAAGCAAGGAAGAATGTGAAAGAAAATGAGAGGGATGAATGAGGGGTACCCAAATCTGTGATACCTGTCCCATATCCACAGCGGTTTATGAAATAGAAATTAGATGAAAAGTTTGCAAAATTCCTTGATGTTTTTAAAAAGCTACATATTAACATTCCTTTTTATGATGCTTTGGAACAGATGCCTAACTACGCCAAGTTCCTGAAGGACTTGATAGCGAAGAGACGGAGAGTGGATGGACCCGAGCTAGTGCACTTGAACCACGAGGTGAGTGCTATGGTGCACAAGGCGCTTCCTCCCAAGTTGAAGGATCCCGGCAGCTTTACCATTCTATGTGATATTGGGAACGGGATCATGAAAGGAGCTTTGTGTGATCTCGGGGCGAGCATTAATTTGATGCCTCTTTTGTTGTTCAAGAAGTTGCAAGGGGTGAGCTTCAACCCACGATGATGACTCTCCAGCTTGCTGATAGGTCTATCACTAGACCTCAAGGAGTGGTGGAGGATGTTCTAGTGACGGTGGAGAATCACGTTTTTTCCGCCGACTTTGTGGTACTCGATATGGAGGAGGATGAGCATGTGCCGCTGATTTTAGGGAGGTCGTTTCTAGCCACAGCCGGGATGGTACTTGATGTAGCGAATGGGAAGATTACGGTCAAAATTGATGATCAAGAAGTGAAGATAGCTATTTATGAAGCTATGAAATACTCCATGGGAGATGAGAGTTGTCACTTCATTGACATCATGGACACTTGTGTTGAAGACACACTTCTAGATCCTTGCTCTTTCTATGTTCATCAGTTTGATTATCCTATCCTTGACGATCTTGTTAAAGATCAATTTTTATCGGATGTATTAGTGACTGTTTAAGTTCGGTTTAAAGATCATCAAACAATTACGTGTGATCGGTTACCACCGTAAATGGTAAATCGAGGGTTCGGGTTATGAACTTGTAAATGTTAAAGTCGAAATCGTAATAATTTCGTATGTGTGCACGTCTAGGTGTTTAAGTGTGTGTTTTTGGAGCATTTGTGAATTTGAACTTGTATTTCTTAAGCTGGAGAACAACTATTTATAGAGACTAACAAGCATGAGGTGCCTATGACTCTTGGTCTCCCTAGCCTGCATGCTTGACAAGTGTCCTTTGACTACAATTTGACCTCATCTAAGCTGAATCTTAGTTACAAAGTCTTCTTTGGTCTTATCTCGGACTTCATTGTTGTTCGTTCAGGTCGGCTTAGTTAATCTAGGATGGTTTTTACATAAAAGTTGTTCGCCTTGTGGGTGCATGGCTCAGAAGTTGTTCGCCTTTGTGTTTTACACAGATTGGCCTTGGGATCTTGGTCCTTTATTCGTCGTCATACACCTCTTAGGCTGGTAGATGCACCACCTTTTGACAATGTTGCTCGTCATCAATGACTTGGCGGAATGTTCATATCTGGTCTCGGGTCTTAAAACCTGTTCGCCAGTATGTTGTTCGTCGGTAGAGTTGTTCGTCAGTTTATACACCTCTTGGATTGATTTATGCACCCCGACTTGATTTTCTTTGCTAATCATCTTTGATTTAAGGTGGGTTCTTCATAATCCTTGTTAAGGCTTTAATTCATGTTCGCCCATCATTGATTTATGTTCGCCTATCAATAATTGCCCCCTATCCTGACTACATGTTGTCCCAGACGAGCAACTTTGTGGCGAGCAACTGTAGTTAGGATATTATACTAGTGACGATTTGGACGATCATCATTGAAATAGGCGATCAACTTTGGGTTCACCGTTTCGTCTTCCCAAGATCTGGGGGATGTACGAGGATGATGTGGGCGGCATGATTGCGCGCCGCCCACGCGCGAGCAGCCCCGAGGCCACGCGCCCCTATATTTATATATAGGCCCTTCAATTTTTGAACTTGCTCGGAAATTACCCCATTTTCTTTCAATTTGGCCCAAATTTTGTTGAAAATTGCACCTTGTACCCCGTTTTTTGCTTGGGGTATAAATAGAAGGGGAAATAAATATTTTCCCACTTTTTCACTCTTTGCTACAGTGCTCCGGCGACCTCTTCCATTTTCGGCGATCTCGAGCTTTCCGGCGTCCGTTTCTCCAGTGTTTGGTCTCCGATTTTGAAGTAAGGAAATTATCCACTTATTTCTCTTCTTCTTTCTCTCTCTTTTCCACATTTGCACCTTCGCCACCGTGTGGGACCTTGCGCCGCCGCCATCTCCGGGGATTCGCCGCCGTCTGCAATCTTCATCGCCGTCTGGTTCTCCTCTTCCTTTTCTTCCTATGTCTTCACATTCGAGCAACAAATCCGAGGAAACCCTTGACCCTCTTTTCCCAATCGTGGCTCCCGTCGATCAAAATCCCTTTGAAATTTCTTCGGCATCGGACCCCCACGTTGACTCGGTTGTTCGTTCTGTGGAGGATACGGGTGCTCGCCCATCTGGGAGGGAAATAGTGGCCATTGCGAGCAGGGATTCCGGCGAAGGCTCTTCATCCAGCGCTGAATCGGAAGATCCCCAATTCGACGAATTGACCCGCAACTTTTTGGAAGGGATAGGGTTTCCATCTCCAAAAATGCTGGAAAACGAGATTCATGTTGGAGTTGCTCGGCCTTTTGAATGGCGAGCATATGCTGAGGAACATGCGAACAACTTTGCTCGCCCCCAAAGACAAGTAATGGATTTGGTTAGAACTGACTTCCAGGTGAGCAGAATCAAGAGTGTCATCCTCAAGGAGGATCTTGACTTAATCCGAGAGACCTACAAGATTCCTTATGACATTCACATATGGGCCCCTAGGAGGAAAGCGAGAGCTGATCGCCCACCTCCAGGATGCACCGCGATCAATATTGACACACTGATCGCGGGTCTAAAGCTGCCACTACCCCCAGTTGTTGGTCGCTTCCTCGAGGCGACCAATCTTGCCATTACACAGATCACACCAATAGGGTGGATGAATTTGCTCGGCGCCATGTGTTAGGATAAAAATTGTTAGTTTTGATGAGTTAAAACAAACCAGAAGATGTAATAGGACCATCTGGACCTGTTAGCCAGATGATGATCTAGATTAGGACTTAGTCTAGGGGGAACTGCCAGACCAGAGGACTTCACCAGAGGAGATCAGACCAGAGGCAGAGGACCTTCCCCAGACCAGACGAGTCCGGACCAGACGAGTCTGGTGGAACAAAAGATGCTCAGTTTGATCCCCTTATTCTACTGAGTATTCTGGTTGTTCACCAGATAAGGACCAGAAGACACCGAGGTTGCCTGGTGTCTGGTCCTGCCTTCTCTGGAGAGAATCAGAGTTAGGCAGAGGAAGCTATTGACCGTTGGTGATTCAAAACAAGTCAACAAGATCAGGATTGGAAAGTATTTGAGGATAATCAATCAAGATCTCACCAACCCAATCAATCAATTAGGGAATTAATTGATTGAAGCTTCCATATATAGAGGATCTGATTGGAGTAGCCTCCCAACGGCTATGTCCCTAATCCACTCTATATATACTTGAGTGCAGATCTGGAAAAAGCTCTAGAATCATTCACGCGCATATAGCCATACTAAGCTTTTGATCACTACGCATATTGCACTCACTTTTGTTCTTAATTACTCATCTACTCGCAAGGAGTTTATATACTCAACTTGTTCATCTTGTTAGACAAGGTTGAAGTAAGTTTATCTTTAGATCGACGTTAGATCTAAAGAGTTTGTAAGAAGGTGCTGGTACTTCGGAAATTCCAGTGAGTAAGTTTGTGAGTTGGTTGATAGTGAGACCCCTTGGTGATAAGGGAGAGTGGACGTAGGATATTTATCCGAACCACTATATATCTTGTGTCATTTATCGCTTTATTTTAATTATTGTTTATTGCTCTCTTATAAAAGATTTTGGAAAGACATTATAACATAAGCTTCCGCAATTAATCTATCGAGTGGGACCAACAAGTGGTATCAGAGCAGTGTGTCCACGACCACTGCTTTGAAAAGCTTTTGGTGGTCACCGGGCAGATCCATTGCTCTTTAGTGCTTTTATTCAAGTTCTTGTTATTTCCCTAAATTTCTTATCAATATGTCTTCGAAATCTTCTTATAAGAGTCGCAAACTGCCAGAATTCTCGTTCGAGGATTATAGCCACTGGAGCTTCATGATGAGTAATCATCTTGGAGCTATTCACCACCGCATGTTAGATGTGGTTGAAAGTGGCCCCATTAAATTTTACTGGACTCCTATTGATAGTGGCAGGTCTGAGTCCAGAGAAGAAACTAGCGACGCTGCAGAGGAGAGAGTTCCCAGACAACGAATCCTCAAAAAGAAAGACGAACTTGACAACGATGAGAGAAAGCTACATAACCTGGACCAGGTGGCAAGAACCAAGATTATCAACACTCTCACTAAGGAGGTAATTGAAAAGGTCAGGACGTGCACCACTGCAAAAGAGATGTGGGACAAGTTAGCTCTGCTCTGTGAAGGAACAGAGAAGATTAAAGATAACAAGCTCCAAGCTGTTCAACACTCTTTTGACACATTTAAGATGAAACCAGACGAGACCATTGACCAGCTGGACATGCGTCTCACGAATCTCTTGAACAAGGCTAGTGCCTTAGGTAAGACCTCTTCTGGAAAAGAGATTAATAGTAAAATATTACGTTCACTAACAAGCAGGTGGAGAATTAAAGTCACTGTGATCAAGGACAACAAGGATCTCAACACTCTGGATCACCATCTTCTGTTGTCTGATCTCAAAGCTTACGAATATGATCTTCAAGAGGAGGATCAAACAGAAGAGGTTTCCTCTTCTGGCCAGAAAGGAGTTGCATTCTCTTCAACTCTCAAATCTGATGCCAAGCCAAAGGAGTCTACTGCAGATGACTTGAGCCTCAAGGAGCAGGTAGCACTTCTAACTCATAAATTAGACAAAATGAGTTCAAAATATGGCAGGTACAAAAGGCATTGGAAGGAGTCTACCAGAAACAGGAAGAGTTCTTTCAAGCCTGCAGAGAAGGAGAAGATATCTGGAGACTCAAGGGAGACCAGATTCAGAACTCCAGAGAGGAGGAGAGATGACAACCCTGGCAACTCTAGGAGATCAGATCATCAGAGGAGGGATGGTAGCTCTGGCAGACCTGACTATCAGAGGAGAGAGAGTAGCCCTGCCAGATCAGAATATAACCAGAGGAGGAGAGAGTCAAGTCCTAGTCCCAGAGGAGACAATGCCTGCTACACATGCAACAAGACTGGTCACTATAGTTATGATTGTCCTCAGCTTACTCCTAGGGAAAGAGAAGAGAAAAGAATCAAGAGAGATAGGAGGTATGCAGATAAGAGGGCATTGCTGGCAGAAGCAGAGGAGGAGGATACTAGTTCCAGTTCTTCTTCTTCTGACTTTGGATCAGATGATGATGTGTGTCTCATGGCAGACATCACTGAGGTAAATGAAACTACTCTTGTTTTATCTAATTCCAAATGTACTGAATCCTCTAATTCATCTGGTAACTCCAGAGAGTCTGATATGCAACAAATGCTATCAGATCTCCAAAATTGTGTCCAACTCTGTCAAAAACTTGAGAAAGAGAATGGTAGGCTCAGAGCTGAAGTTCAATCTCTCTCTCATGAGCACAAATCCACCAGAGAACTCATGAAAGATCATTCCAAAGAAGTCTCTGAACTTCAGGATAAGATCACAGAAAGAGATACTCTGGTAGATCAACTCATGAAAGAAAGGAATTCTCAAGAGGATGAGATCACTGAACTCAGAGCCAAATACCAAACTCTTATCAAGGGAAAACAAGTTGTCCACAACATAGAGGAGATACCTATGCCCAGAGAAGCTCCTAAGATACCATCTGTTGTATCTATCATATCAGAGTCTTCTCAGCGCATTTGTGATAAGAGTGGTTTAGGATATTCTGGAATTACCACTAAAACTCACAAGTACCTTTATAACAAAGACAAGTCTGTAAGAGCTGGTAAATTGGTAGAAATCTGGAATAATAAAGACTTAACTGGTAATGGTTACAAGGTGGTTCACAATCCTGATTGGAAAAGGAACCACTCTGTTAATCACATAACAAATGGTCCTGAAGAGTTAACTGATCTGGAAGAGAAGATGTTAGAGAATAAGTGTCAACAAGGGGAACCATTAAAGATTGATGGTTCTGTGAACAATGAGTCCCAAGGAGTAGATATTACTCAAATTGGAGGACCCCAGAGAAATCCTCAAAGGGAACCTAAACAGATTAGGGGACCTCAAAGGAAACACTCAAAAAGGGGGAATACCAATCAGAGTAATAACTACCAGAGAAGGAACAATGTTCAACAGAACCAGGTACCCCAGAGACAATTTTCTCAGAAGAATCAATTCCAGAATAGGTATACTCAAAGGAACTATAATCACCAGAACAGGTCTAATTATCAGAACCAGAGGAGGTCTTCCAGACCCATCTCTAGAAAACCAACTGATCTGGGAAGTTATGACACCAGAGATGGTTCTTCTAGGATGTACCCTTATAACCAGACCTTTAAGACCATGTCTTTGAGGCAGGCCATTCCAAAGGCCAGATTCGAGAAAAGGTACACCAGACCAGTTTATAAGAAAGGTGTCCTTATCAGACCAGTAGCTCAATATGTCATAGTAAGAGGACATGTACTGGTAGATAGATTTGGAAGGAAGATAAGATCTCCTCATCCATCAAGGGATGATCTTTATCTATGGATTCCTACAAAACCTGCAACTAACCAATCAGGACCCAGCACTAGTAGGGGACCTAATTGATCTCTCTGCAGGTAGATAAGAGTCCATTGGAGAAAGGATTTTCAAGTAACCATGTCTGGTACATTGATAGTGGATGTTCCAAGCACATGACCTTCCAGAAGGATAATCTCCAAGATTTCAAGCCATTAAATGGACCAAGAGTGATGTTTGGTGACAACAACTATGGAGTCACCAGAGGAGTTGGAAAGTTGACCTTCAATGGAGTATCTGTAGATGAAGTCTACTACGTAGAAGGACTCAAGCATAATCTACTTTCAGTATCCCAATTCTGTGACAAGGGATACTCAGTGAAGTTTTCTAGTGATTCATGCACTGTTTTCTCTTCTGATTATAATGATATCTTGCTAATAGGCTTGAGGAAGGGTAACATTTATCTTGCAGATTTTAGCAGTTGCCCAAGGAATGCTTGCTTGGTTGCTAAAGGATCTGCAGAGAACAGCTGGATTTGGCACAAGAGATTGTGTCATCTTAACTTCAAAACATTGAACAAGATTGCCAGAAAAGGTCTCATTCGAGGTCTTCCTAATGAAGTGTTTAAGAAGGATCAGGTTTGTGGTTCATGCCAGAAGGGTAAACAACCCAAGACTTCCTTTAAGGATGTCCAGAGCACAACCACAACCAGAGTACTTCAACTACTTCACATGGACCTGTTTGGACCTGTTTCTCCTCTTAGTTTCAGTGGAAGGAAGTACACCTTAGTAATAGTAGATGACTTTTCAAGATACACTTGGGTAGTGTTCTTGTTTAAGAAAAATGAAACTATGACTAAGCTGCCAGAGTTCTTCAAGCAGATTCAGAATGAGCAGAACCAGAGCATTGTCAGGATCAGAAGTGATAAAGGAACAGAGTTTTTGAATTCACATATTGCAGATTACTGCAAGGATCATGGGATTTTTCATGAGACATCTGCTGCCAGAACACCTCAACAAAATGGAGTTGCAGAAAGGAGGAATAAGACTCTCAAAGAAGCTGCAAGAACACTTCTGGCAGAGTACAGCACTCCACAGAGATTTTGGGCAGAGGCCATCAATACAGCTTGTTACACTCAGAACAGGTGCCTGATTGCCCAGAGACACAATAAGACCCCATATGAGGTATGGAAAGGTAAAACCCCATCTGTTTCATATTTTCATGTTTTTGGATGTAAGTGTTTCATCCATGACAATGGGAAATCTAAATTAAGAACCTTTGATGCTAAAGTGGCTGATGGAATATTTTTGGGATATTCCAGCACCAGTAAAGCTTTTAGAGTTTTTAATAAGAATTCACTTTGTGTGGAGGAAACACCTCATGTTGTTTTTGATGAATCTACTTTTGAGTTAAAGGTGGAAGCTAAGTCTTCAGATGAGACCCAGAATCAGACTACTCCCAGAGTAATCAAAGTCAATCCACCGGTTCTTGATTCAGATTCAGATTCAGATGATGACCCATCTCCTGGTTCTCTGAAGCAGCAGCCTTCACAAGGAGCAGAACCAGAAGAGGTTGGAACTCCTGTAGGGGAAAGCTCTTCTGCAGGTGGTGATAATCACCAAGGTACTACAGAAGATGATCATCCAGGTAAGACCACGGGTAGGAGGACCCTGGTTGATCACCCCAATGACCTGATCTTAGGAGATCCAACTAAGGGTGTCCAGACTAGGAGAACTATTAACTTAGCTGTCTTATTCAGTTGCTATGTGTCCTTGATTGAGCCCAAGAACATCAAGGAGGCACTGAAAGATTCAAACTGGATTGTTGCTATGCAGGAGGAATTGAATCAATTCACCAGACAGGATGTTTGGGAGCTGGTAGACAGACCAAGACATCAAAAGGTGATAGGCACTAAGTGGGTTTTCAAAAATAAGAAAGATGAGAATGATGTCATTACTAGGAACAAGGCAAGGCTAGTGGCCCAGGGCTATTCTCAGTCTGAAGGAATAGACTATGATGAGACATTTGCTCCTGTTGCCAGACTAGAAGCTATCAGATTGTTCTTAGCATATGCTGCTCACATGAAGTTCAAAGTATACCAGATGGATGTGAAATCTGCCTTTCTTAATGGGATTCTCATTGAGGAAGTGTATGTGGAACAACCTCCTGGTTTTGAACAAGGTGACAAGGTGTTTAAGCTTAAGAAAGCTCTTTATGGGCTGAAGCAGGCACCCAGAGCATGGTATGACACTCTATCTCAATTTCTTCTGGACAATGGTTTTACTAAGGGTAAGATTGATAGAACCTTGTTTAGGAAAGAAGAAGGAAAGGACATCCTTCTGGTCCAAATATATGTTGATGACATCATATTTGGATCCCCTAACAAGAAGCTGTGTGAGAAGTTTGGTGAGCTCATGCAGGGACAGTTTGAGATGTCCATGATGGGAGAATTGAATTACTTTTTGGGTTTGCAGGTTAAGCAATCAGAGAAGGGAATTTTTATTAATCAAGCTAAGTACACCAGAAACATGTTAGAGAAATTTGGAATAGGATCTAGCAAGGCAGCCAAGATCCCTATGATGACAAATTTCAACATGGATCCAGATGAGTCTGGAGGGAGTGTGGACCAGACTCAGTACAGAGCACTTATTGGTTCTCTTTTGTATCTGACTGCAAGCAGACCAGATATTACTTTTGCTGTAGGAGTTTGTGCCAGATTTCAAGCTAATCCCAAGAAAAGTCACTTGGAAGCAGCTAGGAAGATATTGAAATATCTCAAGGGAACTGTGAATTTAGGATTATGGTATCCTGCAGATGACAATTTAGAATTGAGTGGTTATTCAGATTCAGACTATGGTGGGTGCAGAATAGATAGGAAATCTACAAGTGGAACATGCCAATTTTTAGGGAATAAATTGGTATCCTGGTTTTCCAAGAAGCAGACCTCAGTTGCTACATCAACAACAGAAGCAGAGTACATGGCTGCAGGGAGCTGTTGTTCACAACTACTTTGGATTAGTCAACAGCTTAGGGACTACCAGATTAGAGCTAAGGATATTCCTATTTTCTGTGATAGTAATAGTGCCATTGCAATCACCCAGAATCCAGTTCTTCATACCAGATGCAAACATGTTGATATAAGGCATCATTTTATCAGAGATCATGTTGAGAAGGGAGACATAAGGATGGAAAAGATTGCAACAGAGAGGCAGAGAGCAGATATTTTAACCAAGCCTTTGGCTGAGACCAGATTCAGAGAGTTAGCCTTTGAGTTAGGTTTGTTGGATCCAGAGACAGATTTGATTTAGGGGGAATATCAGAGAAGTATCCTTATTTTATTAATTTTCTTCATAAATTTTCCTTATGCTAACATACCTGCAGATTAGATATATCAGAGAGGGTATACTTCCAGATGAGGTATACACCAGGTGACACTTATCCCAGATGAGGTGTTGAGTCAGAGATATGTCCAAAGTCTTTACTGACCAGGACCAGATGAGTTCCATCAGAGTAGAAGTATCACCAGACTAATTGTGGTATCATCTGGTTACAATATCAGGTGACAGGTATGTCTTTTCTACTCTGGCCTCTGATCATTGGGATACACTTTTCAAATTAGTAAGTACACTCAAAACCTTTCAACTTCGGAGTGTATTTAAGACTAGGGTATAGGGCCTAGGCAATCATTTCGCTTTTTCTCTTGACTGCCACAAAACCCCTTTATGCCCAGTCCCAATGACTATGCCAACGCACCAGATTAAATCTGTATTTCGCCTTTCATCATGGCCTTCGGATTTAATCACTGTGCAAAATGTCAATCAATGCTAAAATTGATTTTGTTTCTTAAATTGAATTTGAAACAACACGCGTTCACACTTCATTTAATTTTCAAGCCACGCGTATTACTCTATTTAAATCAATTTTGTTTTCAATCTGTCCTTTCACGTTTCTATATTATTCAAACCCTAACCTCTCTCTGCAAAGCATTCTCTCTCTCTCTCTCTCTTTCACAGTTATGGCACCCAAGTGCAATTTCGATCCAGACTATGTCTGCAAGAAACTCAAGACAGAAATGGTGGTGGACTTATATTCCACTAAGAATCCGGCCGCTTTGGAGATTTTGGAACTTCTCCGACGTTCTGGGCTGGAGGAGTTGATCTCAAAGGTTCCCAAGGATCTGCGTACCTTGGATGGATATGCTGCACAGTTTCTTATCCGGATGAAGATCCATGAAGACTATATTTCATCCAAGATTGATTCAGAGGATCTTGTTTTCTCTAAGGCAGACTTCTGTGGTCTTTTTGGTAACCTTTCTGGGGAAGGTGTGGACCCACTGAAGTACAGAGAAGGAGAGGCGTTGGAATCCTTCAAGATGTTTGCCAGAAATTTATGCCAGAATATTACTAAGGGTTTCTTGGACAAGCATCTTAGGCAGAAGTATAAGGTGCTATTTGACATTGTGGTTAAGATTCTCATGTGTGAGAGCCATAGCACAGATGCCATCTTCGTTGGCAGGCTCTGTGTTATGAGGGCCATTCTGGACGGTGTTCAATGTAACTGGGCTGAGTTCTTCTGGGGGGTGCTGAGGAAGAACAAGGTGAAAAACCAGAAGGAAGAATGCCCCCAGTTGCCAGGAGAGCAACAATTTGTGTTCAATGCTAATGTATCATTGGGCACAAAACTCACCCTAATTCTGGATTCGATTCTTCCAGAGAAGAAATGGAGACAATCCTGGTGTAAGGGCTTTCATAAGTCCAAGATTATGTTCTCCAAGGATGGTCCTCTCCATGGCCATCCTGATTCTGATGGTGAGCAAGCCATCCCTGCTCCTCCCCTTCAAGCCTTTCCCTCACCTGCTAAGGGGCAGAAGCAGCAGCAGCAGCAGAAGACCCAGAAGAAAGCTGCTGGAGCAACTGGTTCTTCAACTGTTGCTTTCTCTGGTTCCTCTGAGGAGGACCAGATCCCTCTTCTTGATGTACTGAAGAAGAAGAGTGAGGTTGCCAAGAAGGCAGGAGCTTCAAAGAGGAAGAGGTCAGAGGAGGCCAAGAAGAAATCTGCCAAGATGCCAAGGACTGGCAGAGGAGCTCCCAAGAAAACCCTTCTGGTGGATGAGCCATCAGAAGAAGAAGAGGAAGAAGAGGAAGTGCCTCTTGTGAGGAAATCCAAGGCTAAGAGAGCCCTTCTTCAAGATTCAGACTCTGGATCTGATCTTGGAGAGGCCTTGGAGAAGGCCATTGAGGATGCCACCCAGATGATGGAGGATGCTCCAGAGCTTGTTGTGCCTGCTGGTGTTGACCCAGCAGAGGTAAACCCTTCCTTTCCCTCTTCCTCCCCCATAAATCTTGTTTCCCCTTCTACCTCTCCCCCAGATAACATTCCCCAAACCCCATCTGCCTCTGGTAACCCCATTCTTCCACCAGAGCAGACTATCCCAGATACCCCCGTCTATACTCCCTCTACCATTCCTACACAAACACCTTTTCCCCCAAATTCCCAAACACATATCCCCACTAACCCCTCTCCCCCACCTTCTGTACCAGAGGTTCCCTCAACCTCCTCTGGTGCAGAAGTCCCCCCTTCAAACACTTCCACCTCCCAAATCCCTCCTACACATTCTGTACCAGATATTCCTTCCTCTTCTGGTGCAGAGCAACCAATCCCTACCACCTCTACTTCACAAAACCCCAACCCTCCCCAAACCCATACAGATCAGGACCCAACCATTGCTATGGCTCTGGGATTCCCTGCACCTCCCCCCTCCCCAACCTGTTTAACAAGCGATGATAGTGAAGATGAGGAAGCTTCACTTGAGCCTGCTCACTTAGCACCTTCCTCCTCTGCCTCTGGGCCCAAACCCTTTATATTCTCTTCTGATGATATGGGTCCCATTAGGCAGAGTATGAGTGTGAGTGCTCAGCTCTGGCTAAGAGAGCAGTTTCCAATTTTGTTGGAGCACTCACCCCTCCTGGCAGATCTGACTGATGCCAAGGTTTGGAGTATGGCAAGACTCCAGGATGTTGAAGATCTCATGCTTCTGCTAGAGGAGATGTCTCCTTCTGCCTTCACTACGTGGGAGATTGAGCTGAAGAAGAATTTAAACATTCAAAACCCAGCAGAGTTGGAGACACCAGAGGCGGCCAAGGTCTTGATCAGAACCCTCTTAATCCAGAAAGGTGTCATGCTCACTCCAGAGGGCTTCTCCTACAATTTTGGTCCGCATTTCTCATTCCCTCCAGAGTTGTACTCTGATGAGGAGGACTTTGAGATGTCTCTTGCTGTGCTCCAGAAGATGAAGGCCTTCTTCAATGAGCAAATTATGCAGATTGGGCGGTTTTCTAAAGCAATTCAACATATGGCCCCTGCTATGATTGAGCATCAGATTAAGCATGAGAGGAGAATCTTCCTGAAGCAACTCAAGTCCTCTCTGGCAGAGGTTAAAGCTTCGTTCAAGGCCAATGGCTTGTTTGTCAAGCTAGATGTCATGCATAGCCAGAAGCAGCTCCAGGAGCACGTGCTGGAGCAGTTGAGGCCAGTCTCTGTTCTCAAGGTGGAGATGGCCAGCCAGATGATTCAGACCGCTAAGCTGAAGGACTCCCTCCAGGAGATGTTGGAGAAGCAGGAGAGACTTGTTGCAGAGTCTAAAGCTTATCTGGAGGAAGCCAAGCAGCTGCGTGATCTTCACTCTTCCTCCAACACTGCCTTGCCTGATCTTATAAGGCAGGTCGTGGAGCCCCTCCTTGATGAAGTTAAAAAGGGGGAAGAGAAGGCCAGAACTGATCTGGCGAAGACCACCAATGAGACTCTGTTTAGCCATGGAGCTCGTCTGGACCTGTTGGAGAACACTCTGGCCCAGGCTGAGTTGCAGAAGAAGAAGAAAGAAGAGTTGAAGTCTCTTACTATGGCTAAACAACTTGCTGCAGAAGAAGAGTCATCTGAAGCTGAGCAGGATCCTTCTACCATTCCTGGTCCTGCTAAGAGGAAGATTAGAAAAGTAAAGAAGAGTTTCCTTGAATCTGTTGTCGAAGAAGCAGAGAAGAGATACAAGGAAGAGACTCCAGAGGAGAGGCAAGCCAGAATCAGAAAGAACATAGATGAAGAGCAGAGGCTCAGATATGTTAAGAGGCAGAACAAGAAGGCCAGAGAAGCTGGTATTCCTTCTGGTGCAAGTGGCTCAGGTCAGAAGAGGAAAGCTCCTGTGGAAGTTATGAACATCTTGCCACTCAGGACAGAAGGGTCCTTTGACTCTACTGTGCCGTATCCTCTGATTGAAAGATGGAGAGAAGCCAAGACCCTCTGGTTCATTCAGCATTATATCCAGAGGCCAGCACCAGAAGATGATGAGCTGATCAACAGAACCTTCCATTCTTGGATGCAAGCCTATGATGCAGACTTGTACAAGCAGCTGATGGATTCAACCATTGAGTTCAACCTGGAGGTGACTGCTCCAGAATTTACTTATCTTAACACTCCCATGAATGGGAACCAGGTGGATTGGGCAGAACTGAAGAAGCTTTACAAGACCAAGGTGTTGGTGAATTTCACCCCAACATCTTCTGCAGAGTTGAAGGCCGTCCAGGATAGGTTCCTTGACTGGTTTCTTGTCCCTAAAGAGAACAAAAGATATGCCTAGAGTAGGACTATGAACTTCAATGTAATCTGTAATTATTTGTCCTCTGTTTATTAATGGAAAAATATATATCTTCTTTGTTCTAAAGACAACTCCTTGTTGTCTTATTATTTGCCTGATGAGATCTATTCTAAGGTCTCATCCCTTTATTGTTTTCTTGCTTAAGTTTACTTTTGATCAGTTCTGGTAGTGTTTTAACTCCATCAAAACGGGGGAAATTGTTAGGATAAAAATTGTTAGTTTTGATGAGTTAAAACAAACCAGAAGATGTAATAGGACCATCTGGACCTGTTAGCCAAATGATGATCTAGATTAGGACTTAGTCTAGGGGGAACTGCCAGACCAGAGGACTTCACCAGAGGAGATCAGACCAGAGGCAGAGGACCTTCCCCAGACCAGACGAGTCCGGACCAGACGAGTCTGGTGGAACAAAAGATGCTCAGTTTGATCCCCTTATTCTACTGAGTATTCTGGTTGTTCACCAGATAAGGACCAGAAGACACCGAGGTTGCCTGGTGTCTGGTCCTGCCTTCTCTGGAGAGAATCAGAGTTAGGCAGAGGAAGCTATTGACCGTTGGTGATTCAAAACAAGTCAACAAGATCAGGATTGGAAAGTATTTGAGGATAATCAATCAAGATCTCACCAACCCAATCAATCAATTAGGGAATTGATTGATTGAAGCTTCCATATATAGAGGATCTGATTGGAGTAGCCTCCCAACGGCTATGTCCCTAATCCACTCTATATATACTTGAGTGCAGATCTGGAAAAAGCTCTAGAATCATTCACGCGCATATAGCCATACTAAGCTTTTGATCACTACGCATATTGCACTCACTTTTGTTCTTAATTACTCATCTACTCGCAAGGAGTTTATATACTCAACCTGTTCATCTTGTTAGACAAGGTTGAAGTAAGTTTATCTTTAGATCGACGTTAGATCTAAAGAGTTTGTAAGAAGGTGCTGGTACTTCGGAAATTCCAGTGAGTTGGTTGATAGTGAGACCCCTTGGTGATAAGGGAGAGTGGACGTAGGGTATTTATCCGAACCACTATATATCTTGTGTCATTTATCGCTTTATTTTAATTATTATTTATTGCTCTCTTATAAAAGATTTTGGAAAGACATTATAACATAAGCTTCCGCAATTAATCTATCGAGTGGGACCAACACCATGTGTTTGTTCGCTCTAGAGGGATATGTTGATCGCCTTACTGCGGAGGAAATCAACTATCTTATGACAATCACCAAATGTCCCATTGGTGAAGAAGGCTACTACTACCTCAAGGCTAGAACTGGGCTCAAGATGGTAGAAGGGGTGCCGAACAAGATCAGGGACTGGAAACAACACTTCTTTTTCATAGGGGGTGATTGGCGAGCATCTTCCGGTCCACACGGTGGCACTGGGCGAATAAACTCTCCCGCCATTTATGGAATAATTAAGCGTAAGTTTATCTTTGTTCGCTTTCGAACTGTATTATTCTAATTTAACTTTTCTTATTTGTTCGCAGGCCCTCGATTGCCCAAGTGGAACTCAGAAGAGAAGGAAGTTGGTGCGGAGTTCCTGTTCACTTCTTGTTTGGTCGGCTTGCGCAACAGAGCTGATAGGACTATCCAGTATCTGAGTGACGAGAAGCGTCAGAGAGTTGCTCGCTTGTTTTCCTATCCTCATCACTTAGAAGCACAAGCTGAGGTGTCCCCAGGTACAAAAATTTCTAACTTTCGAAATAAACTTTGCTCATCCTCAATCTCTGAACTTGCTCGTCTAAATTAAATAATAATAATTTTTTTTTAGTCGAGCAAGTCACAGTTGCCATCCCTCCCTGCTTCGGACTCTTGGAACAGAGAGTATTCGAAATGGCACCACCAAAGGGTAGGAAAAAGAAGGGTGACCCGCCAACCAAGGTTCTGGCGATGACGAACAAGGCTGAAGAAGCCAAAGTTCCTCGGTCCGTGGCACCTTCTGGCCATGCTCGGCCAGCTTCTCCGATTTCTCCTCCTCGCGGGGGGAACCATTTGAAAAAAGCTGATGGGACTCCATTGGCCCATGATGCCCCTGGCGGCGGTAAGGGGAAGGAAAAGGTGGGCCAGAGTCATGCTCGCCCTGAGGGGGATGCTGTTCGCCACTCCTCCATCGAGCTTGTATAGAAAATAGGAAAAGCGGGCAGGGATTCCACTCCTGTCCGCGGCCCTGAGGACCTAACCCATCTGGGTTGGGATGATCGGAAATTCAAGGAGTAAGTCTACCCCTGCCTTTGCCGAGCAAGATTTACTTTATTATTATTTTTTTTCTAAGTGTCATTTGCTCTCTTGTTCGCAGATATCGTGCTGACGATCATCCTGGGCGATCAAGTGCTGTCCACCAGTACGCTTGTTCGAAGACTCCCGTTAATATAAGGGAGATTCCCGGCGACCATGTTCGCAGAGCGACAGAGTTGGTCGCCCGAGCCTGGACACGCCCACTGGACAAGGCTGTCTTTCAACAGGGGCTGGCGGACAATGTTCATCTTTCTATGATGCTTCATGCCAACGGCCTTGTCACAGCTCAAAGGGTAATGGCCCAGATTGCCGAGCAAGAAGAAGCTGCTCGCCGCTACGCCAGTACTGCTCTGCAGCTTACAGAGGAGAAAGATGGCCTGGTCGGCTAGTACCAGGCCAAACTTGCTCGCCTCAACAACCAGATCAATGTTTACATTGATAATGAAAAGAAATATCTTGGAGAAATCCAAGGCTTGTCTGGTGAGTTGAGAGGCAAAGATGCCATGCTCGGCGAGAGAGAGAAGAAGTTGTCCGCGGCTGAACAAGAGATCGCCGAGCTCAAAGCAGAAGTTGCTCGTCTTCGAGAGACGGAAGCCAACCTCTTCACACGCGAGCAACTTGAAGCTGAAGTTCAGGCTCAAAGTGGCCCCATTTCTAACCTTGGGTATATTTGCGCCTACGTGGATAGCATCCACACGGCCGATGCTTATGATTACAAGGACCTGGTAGAAGAAATGGGTAAAGACTTGTCCGAGTTCCTGGAGCAATATCCCCCGCCGAACAACATCGAGATTCAGTTGGCAGATGTGGCTGAGTTGGGGATCAAGATTGATAAACTTGACCCTAGCATCGTTGTTACTCACCCTCCACCTCAAGTTGATGAGGGCGAGCAAGAGGAAGAGCCTGCTGCCGCGGACGAGCAGGCTGCTAAGGAAATTGAGCAAAAAGCCGCGGAGGACATGGCTAGAGATATGATTGTTGATCCTTCTGCCAAACAAACTCAAGATCCTCCTCCAGCCGAGCAGCAATAGTTCTTAGGACTTAGCTTTTTTCTTTTCATCTTCTTTGTAATAGTTGTTCGCTCCTTTTGTAGTACTTGACTTGTACTATTTTTTAGGTTTTAAACCTTTTATTTTATGGAATGTCTTTCTTTTATTCACTCATTTTCTTTATATGTTAATTGCCTTTACATTTTTATCAATGCCTTTGCAATTATAACATATAGTGTTGGGCTTTTGTTTGAATTGAACTTTGCCTTTAGTGGAATCAGGGTTTAGCCTTAGGTTCTGTTCATTTTAAAAAACGAACAACCTTTAAGTGGCTTTGGTCCTCAAAATGGACTTGTACCTCGAGCTTTTGGACTTTTCCTCTATGACGAACAACTACTATATTTACATTATGAAAAATTTACAAGTGTTGTAAGTCTGCTCGTCACTAACATATACAATCTGACGAACAACTTTGAACACTAACTAAAAACATGCTCGCTTATAATATTTTTGCCGAGCAACTCTTTCTAAAATTAAAAGATGAAACAACACTAAACTATACAATGTGCCGAACAACTTTAAATTCCATACTTAGCAAAATTTTCAAAAATTTAGGCAAGTTTTTGGTTTGCCTTACTTGGTTCACTAGCCCCCCAAGACATTTGTTCGCCCAATTAAGAACTTGTTCGCCTCATTGATAGTACTTCTTTAGATGTACAGCATTCCAGGAGTATTGGGCCGGCTTGCCTTCCATATCTTCGATATCGTATACACCATTAACGAATTTTTCCGTTATACGATACGGGCCCTCCCAAGTTGGTCCCAATACACCTGGAGGTTGGGCGAGCAACTTTCTAAGAACCATATCTCTAACTCTGAATTCCCTGATTTTAACATGGGAATTATAATAGCGTTCTGCTCGCTGCTTATAGGTAGCATTTTTTAGCTCGGCATTCAGTCTTTTTTTTTTAGCAAATCCATTTCAGTAGCTAGAGCAGAGTTGTTCGCCTGCTCATCAAAGTTGGTCATCCTAAATGTGTTGGTCTTTAGCTCGATTGGTATTACAGCTTATGTTCCGAAAGCCATTGCAAAAGGTGTTTCTCTGGTGCTTGACCTGGGAGAAACTCTGTATGCCCATAAGACTTCCGGAAGCTCTGTAGACCAACTGCTTTTGCTCTCTGCTAGTCGTACTTTTAACGTATGTTTGATAATTTTGTTTACGGCTTCGACTTGTCCATTCGACTGGGGATGATAGGGTGTAGAATAATGTTTCTTGATCCCCCACTTTGTACAGAAATCTCTCAACTATTTTCCATCAAACTGCGGACCATTGTCTGTCACGATGGTTTGTGGAACTCCAAAACGACAGACAATGTTCTTCCAAATGAAGTTGATCATTTTCTGTTGCGTGATTTTCAACATGGCCTCTGCTTCTGCCCATTTTGTATAATAGTCGACTGCCACAACAGCAAATCGAACTCCTTCAACCCCCGCCGGGAAGGGACCAATAATGTCCATCCCCCATCTTGCAAATGGCCACGGGCTATAAACTGATACGAGCTGTTGAGCCGGGGTATGAATGTTTGGTGCAAAAATCTGGCACTGGTGGCAAGTCTTTGCTTTCTTGATTGCATTCTGACGTAAAGTTGGCCAATAATAGCCTTGTCTGATAGTCTTGTATGCCAAGGCTTGCCCCCCAGTATGATTTCCGCATACTCCGGCATGTATTTCTTCGAGTATTGCTCGTCCTTGCCCCCTAGTCAAACATTTGAGAAGTGGAATTGATATTCCCCTTTTGTAAAGCTGCTCGCCCATCCAGAGTATATCTGGCGGCTTGCGTTGTTAGCTTGGCAGCTTCAAAAGGGTTGTTTGGTTTTTCTCCACTTTTCAAATATTTGACTATATTTGTTCTCCAGTCTTCTTCTTCACTTACTTGTTCATTAAGTTGGTTGACATTATAACTTCTTGTTGATGGATCATTCATCTTTGTAATTATAATGTCTGCCAACTCTGTTGGTCCCTCACTTGTTGCTAGTCGGGCCAACGCATCTGCTTGTGTGTTGCTTGTCCTTGGAATTTGTTCAATGAAGACTTGTTCTAACAAGGACATCAGGTAAGCCACAATTCGCTGATACTCGATCATGTGATCGTCTTTCGCCTCGTATTCACTTCGAACTTGGTTCACAATCAATTGCGAGTCGTCGAATATTTGTAACCGTCTAACACCTACTGCAAGGGATAGGTGGAGACCAGTAATGAGAGCTTCATATTCAGCTTCGTTGTTGGTGGCCATGAAACCAAATTTGATTGCCGAGGTGAATACTTGTCTGTCTGGACTAATTAGAACCACTCCTGCCCCCGAGGCTATATTGGTTGAAGATCCGTCAACGTAAAGATGCCAGGGGTGGTCAAGTCCTCTCGTCGGATCTGGTGGGAAGGTTAGTTCGACAATAAAGTCGGTTAACGTTTGCCCTTTGATCGCTGTTCGAGGAGCATAAGTTACCCCGAATTGGCTAATCTCTAGTGACCACTTTAATAGACGACCAGCTGTATCGGGGCGATGGAGAATTTATCTGAGTGGGAAAGTTGTTAGCACTTCAACTTGATGATCAAAAAAGTATGGTCGTAACTTCCTCACACTCATGACAAGTGCATACGCCAGTTTCTCAGTTGGAGAGTATTTGATCTCCGCATCGTGTAAAACTTGACTGACGTAGTAAATTGGTTGATGAAATTTGCCGTCTTCTCGCACCAGAACAGAACTGATGGCTACTTCTGATGCTGCTAAGTATAAATATAGCTTCTCTCCCGGGATAGGTTTTGATAGGATTTTAACATCTCCCAGATATTCTTTGAGTTGGTCGAACGCCTTTTGACAGTTGTTAGTCCATGTGAACTGTCCTTTCTTGATGGCTTCAAAGAATGGACGGCATTTGTCCCCCGATCTGGATATGAACTGATTCAATGCTGCTAGGCATCCCGTAAGCCTTTGCACTTCTTTTATTGAACGTGGAGGTTGCATATCCACGATTGCTTTAACTTTTGTTGGATTGGCTTCAATCCCTCGTTGACTAACAAGATGGCCCAGGAATTTTCCTGAATGAACTCCGAAACTGCTTTTCTTCGGATTCAATTTCATGTTGTAGCGTCGAAGGATTTCGAACACCTGGGTCAAATGTTGAAGATGGTCTTCCCTTCGGGGGCTTTTGACTACGATATCGTCTACATAGACTTCTACCGTATCTCCGATTTGTTCGTCGAACATCTTGTTCACCAACCTCGGGTACGTTGCTCCGGCATTGATGAGGCCGAAGGGTATTCTTTTCCAACACAACAAGTTTTTGTTTGTATAAAATGTTGTGTTCTCTTGATCGTCTGGATGCATTGGAATTTGATGGTATCCGGCAAAGGCATCCATGAATGTTAGCATTTCATGACCTGCAGTGTTGTCCACCAACTGGTCAATGTGAGGGAGTGGAAAGTTGTCCTTCGGGCATGCTGCATTCAGATCTATAAAGTCTATGCATAGCCTCCAGGTCCCGTTTGGTTTCCTCACAAGGACTGGGTTTGCTACCCATTGTGGACAGAGTGCTTGTCGGATTAAGTCGTTGTCTAACAACTTCTTTACTTCTTCATTTAAAGCCTGATACTTGTATGGGCCATATTTTCTTCGTTTTTTATGGATAGGCCTTTTTGCTTGATTGATATTGAGCTTGTGACAAGCATGTTTTGGATATATCCCCACCATGTCTGCATGAGACCAATAAAAAACATCTAGATTTTTGCTGAGGAACTCTTTCATTCGGGATTTGTAAGGCTCAGGGAGCTCAGATCCTATGTATAATTCGAGATCCGGGTTTTCAGGATTAACTTTGAATGCCTCCAGCTCTTCAACTGGAGTTGCTCATCATTTTTGTCCTTTCCACCGAGGATCAAGTATTGGTCCCTCAGAGTTGAAATCATTTTCGATGGACTCAGTCCACGTGGACCAATCAAGTCAAGGCAACGAATCTGACAAAAGCTGACAAAGGCCATACTTTACTGAAAAGGAGAATTTCACTCCAGAGATAGTCTGGATTTGAATGTTACTCTCTCCAACGGTAACATTCAAATCCACACTATAAATACAAACTCAAGCTTCATTTGTAAGAGTGCGAAGCAGTGAGCTGGTGGTGCGAGAGTGGTGCAAGTCATGAGGGAGTCATAAGGGTGCACCATCTCCATCAAGAACACTGACATTGAATTCTTCATAGTCATATTTGAGTGTTCCAGTTTGTATACTCGAGCTCATCATATACATCCTAAGCTTAGAGAGGTTTTCCCAACCTTAGCTCAGAGGCTAAAACCATGTAAGGGAAAACCTCACCTAGTTGGAGAGAACCAAACCAAACTAAACCCTTTCCAGAATAGTGTTAGGTGTTGCAGTGAGGTGAGGAGAGGCAGTCCCTGAGTGAAGAGGGATGTGAGGCCAGTTCGAGAGGCAGCTCCGCGGAGGGGTGTGAGTCCAGTTGTGAGTGCACCTTGGCACGTTAAAAACAAGAATCCCGGGTAGTGGATTTCCTGTTAAATCAGGTAGTGGATGTAGGAGCTTGAGCCTCCGAACCACTTTACATTGTTGTGTTCTTTATTGCTTTACTGACTTGCATAACATCAGTGTTAAAACAAAAATTTCTCCTAATTTCCCATATTGTCCATGTTTGTAAAAGAAAACGGGACCAACAATTGGTATCAGAGCAAGTTGTTCACATGACCACTGATTTAGTTTTGTTAAGAAAAATGGTCAACCGAACAGATCTTAAATGTTTTAAACTATGGGAATTTCTGCATATTTCAAACTATTACATGTGCTCTGACCTCATTCTTGTAATATAAATCCTTTTTGTTAGAAGTTTTGGAATCATCAAAAAGGGGGAAATTGTTGGGATATTTTAGTTTTGATGATTTTCCAAAACAACATGTAATAGGTTTGAAAGCAGTCAGGATAGTATCTTTTAGTTTCAGGTCAGGCTAGGTTGTTTCTCAGGAGAACAGGTTATCAGTGGAGGAAGAACTCAGCTGAGGGGGAACCCTACTGAGAGGAACTCAGCTGAGGGGGAACTCTACTGAGAGAAACTCAGTGAGGGGGAACTCACTGACACAACCTGAGGAAGTCAAAATAACATCAAAAAGAGAACTGACTGAAGCCATGTCAGAAGACCTGAACCTGAAGAGAAGCCTGAAGGAAGTCCCACTGAGTATAAACCTGACTTTCTAAGCTGGTCAGTGGACTACTCAGTGAAGAGCATGATTGAGAGGATCAGTGCTGTGCCTAGTAGGACCTGAAGGAGTCAGGCTACTGAGGCTGGGAAGCTTGACAAATAGCCTTATGTCAACTCCCCTGAGTGGACTTCAAGTCTACTGAAGGAAGTCCACTGAGAAGACTTAAAGTCCAATGATGGTTCCTAAGAAGACTTCAAGTCTACTGAAGAAAGGTATCCTGAGAGGATTAAAAGTCAGCTGAAGACAAGTCGCCTGAAGTCAGGACTACCCTGATCAAGTACCCTGAAGAAAAGAGTCGTTGGACTCAGTCCACGTGGACCAATCAAGTCAAGGCAACGAATCTGACAAAAGCTGACAAAGGCCATACTTTACTGAAAAGGAGAATTTCACTCCAGAGATAGTCTGGATTTGAATGTTACTCTCTCCAACGGTAACATTCAAATCCACACTATAAATACAAACTCAAGCTTCATTTGTAAGAGTGCGAAGCAGTGAGCTGGTGGTGCGAGAGTGGTGCAAGTCATGAGGGAGTCATAAGGGTGCACCATCTCCATCAAGAACACTGACATTGAATTCTTCATAGTCATATTTGAGTGTTCCAGTTTGTATACTCGAGCTCATCATATACATCCTAAGCTTAGAGAGGTTTTCCCAACCTTAGCTCAGAGGCTAAAACCATGTAAGGGAAAACCTCACCTAGTTGGAGAGAACCAAACCAAACTAAACCCTTTCCAGAATAGTGTTAGGTGTTGCAGTGAGGTGAGGAGAGGCAGTCCCTGAGTGAAGAGGGATGTGAGGCCAGTTCGAGAGGCAGCTCCGCGGAGGGGTGTGAGTCCAGTTGTGAGTGCACCTTGGCACGTTAAAAACAAGAATCCCGGGTAGTGGATTTCCTGTTAAATCAGGTAGTGGATGTAGGAGCTTGAGCCTCCGAACCACTTTACATTGTTGTGTTCTTTATTGCTTTACTGACTTGCATAACATCAGTGTTAAAACAAAAATTTCTCCTAATTTCCCATATTGTCCTTGTTTGTAAAAGAAAACGGGACCAACAATTGGTATCAGAGCGGGTTGTTCACATGACCACTGATCTAGTTTTGTTAAGAAAATTGGTCAACCGAGCAGATCTTAAATGTTTTAAAACTATGGGAATTTCTGCATGTTTCAAACTATTACATGTGCTCTGACCTCATTCTTGTAATAGAAAATCTTTTTGTTAGAAGTTTTGGAATCATCAAAAAGGGGGAAATTGTTGGGATATTTTAGTTTTGATGATTTTCCAAAACAACATGTAATAGGTTTGAAAGCAGTCAGGATAGTATCTTTTAGTTTCAGGTCAGGCTAGGTTGTTTCTCAGGAGAACAGGTTATCAGTGGAGGAAGAACTCAGCTGAGGGGGAACCCTACTGAGAGGAACTCAGCTGAGGGGGAACTCTACTGAGAGGAACTCAGTGAGGGGGAACTCACTGACACAGCCTGAGAAAGTCAAAATAACATCTAAAAGAGAACTGACTGAAGCCATGTCAGAAGACCTGAACCTGAAGAGAAGCCTGAAGGAAGTCCCACTGAGTATAAACCTGACTTTCTAAGCTGGTCAGTGGACTACTCAGTGAAGAGCATGATTGAGAGGATCAGTGTTGTGCCTAGTAGGACCTGAAGGAGTCGGGCTACTGAGGCTGGGAAGCTTGACAAATAGCCTTATGTCAACTCCCCTGAGTGGACTTCAAGTCTACTGAAGGAAGTCCACTGAGAAGACTTAAAGTCCAATGATGGTTCCTAAGAAGACTTCAAGTCTACTGAAGAAAGGTATCCTGAGAGGATTAAAAGTCAGCTGAAGACAAGTCGCCTGAAGTCAGGACTACCCTGATCAAGTACCCTGAAGAAAAGAGCCTGTTGGACTCAGTCCACGTGGACCAATCAAGTCAAGGCAACGAATCTGACAAAAGCTGACAAAGGCCATACTTTACTGAAAAGGAGAATTTCACTCCAGAGATAGTCTGGATTTGAATGTTACTCTCTCCAACGGTAACATTCAAATCCACACTATAAATACAAACTCAAGCTTCATTTGTAAGAGTGCGAAGCAAGGAGCTGGTGGTGCGAGAGTGGTGCAAGTCATGAGGGAGTCATAAGGGTGCACCATCTCCATCAAGAACACTGACATTGAATTCTTCATAGTCATATTTGAGTGTTCCAGTTTGTATACTCGAGCTCATCATATACATCCTAAGCTTAGAGAGGTTTTCCCAACCTTAGCTCAGAGGCTAAAACCATGTAAGGGAAAACCTCACCTAGTTAGAGAGAACCAAACCAAACTAAACCCTTTCCAGAATAGTGTTAGGTGTTGCAGTGAGGTGATGAGAGGCAGTCCCTGAGTGAAGAGGGATGTGAGGCCAGTTCGAGAGGCAGCTCCGCGGAGGGGTGTGAGTCCAGTTGTGAGTGCACCTTGGCACGTTAAAAACAAGAATCCCGGGTAGTGGATTTCCTGTTAAATCAGGTAGTGGATGTAGGAGCTTGAGCCTCCGAACCACTTTACATTGTTGTGTTCTTTATTGCTTTACTGACTTGCATAACATCAGTGTTAAAACAAAAATTTCTCCTAATTTCCCATATTGTCCTTGTTTGTAAAAGAAAACGGGACCAACATCGTGCATGGAAACGAATATGCCGGCTTGATTTCAAAATTCGGCATAACTTCTTGGGCACTTCAGACGTACCTCTTTCCATAGCTTTGATCCTTTTTTCAACCCGGCCATAACGGCAACAATTTTTGTGTCCTCGCTGACGGGTTCACCTTCCAACAGCACCTTGTCAAACCTTTCCATGAATGCTCGATCCGACTCGTCGTCATTTTGCTTTAGGTCCGACAATCGATGTTTTTGGGATAAATATGACCCCACCGTTGAGAAATGAGAAAGGAACTCTCGACTTAGTTGAACGAATGAATGGATAGATGCTGGTGGCAGTGCCGAAAACCACTTGTGCACCCGGTCCCCCAAAGTTAATGGGAAATTTCGGCATTGGGTGGCGTCGCTGGCTCCCACCAAGACCATATAATCTGAATACTTTGTTAGATGAACCCTGGGATTAGCAAGGCCGTCATACTGGATACTTGCTGGAAATTGGACCTTCTTCTGAATCGGGGCTTTTAGAATGAGGGATGATAATGGTGAGGATGGCAAGCTGGTCGTCCCTACCCCTCTTTGTTGGTCCAATTGTCCCTGCATGTTCTCCACTGCTCTTCTCAGACTTGATAGCTCATCCAAAGATGTACCCTGACTTGGAGGTTGTTCGGCGAGCGAAGGTACAAACCTTTCTGCTCGTCGCAGTCCCTCGCTCGGAGGGGGCAAGTCCTGGAGCTGCTTTTTAGGGTTGCTCGCCGCATTTGGCCCTAAACGCCTGAAGGCAGATTGAGAGAGTCTCTCATGAACTGATGGGCGCGGTTGCTCAAATGTTGCTCGCCCATGCTCAACTTCCTGGCGAGCAACTTTCTCCTGCAGTTGGGGTTGGCCAAGTCTGTCCTGGGCACTAGAACGGGTAGTTCCATGGCTTGACATAGTTGTTCGCCCGCGAGCAGATTCAGCATGGCCCTCTCTCGGTTCGACCATCTTTGCTTTGCCTTTATCCCGCCTGACCTGGGCATTGTTTACCTCGTATTGTTCGCCCCTGGTTGACCTAGCCCTAACAACTTCTACGGCTCTATCTTTAGGCCTCACTTGTGAAGGCCTATTTTGATCTTGCTGTTTCTATAATGCCTGGAGAGCAGCAATGGTTTTGGCTAATTCGTTAGGGTTGTTCGCCAGGGCTTCCATTTCAGGTGGGAGATTATGGGTTACGGCCGTATGCTGCGATCTGTTCGCATGTCTGGGATTACGATCTTGGTGGTCGGCTGATGAAGCTCGAGTAGGAGATGGTCTCCTTGACAAACGTGATGCTTGGGTTTCCTTCGATTGAGGCATTTTGATTAGATTGTTCTTTAATTTTTATATTGAAGAACACCAAGAACACCTTTGCTTGAATCTTCAAATATTTCTTGAGGTTTCCTTTGAATCTTCAAGTTTTCAACTTGAAGTTCTTGAGTAATCACACTAAACCGGAGGTTCGAACCCTCCTTCTAGCGCCAAAATTGTTGGTGATCAATTTTTATCGGATGTATTAGTGACTGTTTAAGTTCGGTTTAAAGATCATCAAACAATTACGTGTGATCGATTACCACCGTAAATGGTAAATCGAGGGTTCGGGTTATGAACTTGTAAATGTTAAAGTCGAAATCGTAATAATTTTGTATGTGTGCACGTCTAGGTGTTTAGTGTGTGTTTTTGGAGCATTTGTGAATTTGAACTTGTATTTCTTAAGCTGGAGAACAACTATTTATAGAGACTAACAAGCATGAGGTGCCTATGACTCTTGGTCTCCCTAGCCTGCATGCTTGACAAGTATCCTTTTACAACAATTTGACCTCATCTAAGCTGAATCTTAGTTACAAAGTCTTCTTTGGTCTTATCTCGGACTTCATTGTTGTTCGTCCAGGTCGGCTTAGTTAATCCAGGATGGTTTTTACATAAAAGTTGTTCGTCTTGTGGGTGCATGGCTCAGAAGTTGTTCGCCTTTGTGTTTTACACAGATTGGCCTTGGGATCTTGGTCCTTTATTCGTCGCCATACACCTCTTAGGCTGGTAGATGCACCACCTTTTGACAATGTTGCTCGTCATCAATGACTTGGCGGAATGTTCATATCTGGTCTCGGGTCTTAAAACCTCTTCGCCAGTATGTTGTTCGTCGGTAGAGTTGTTCGTCAGTTTATACACCTCTTGGATTGATTTATGCACCCCGACTTGATTTTCTTTGCTAATCATCTTTGATTTGAGGTGGGTTCTTGTTGGGACATTGTCAGTTTTGATTAAGATCCCAAAGCCCCTGAAAAGATGTTTGCCTTAATCTGTCTTTGTCAGGCTAGTCTTGGTTAGGATTAGTACTTAGTCATTTTACACTTTACAGGTACTCAGTGAGAGGAGAACTCACTGGTGACAATCAAGACTAATAGCCTGAAGACGAAGAGCACCATCCTGAACTTATGGCAGTCCTCTAAGCTGGATGAGTAAGTATCAGTGATGAAGAGTATGACCCTGAGGTTATTACTAACTCAGTCCTGAAGGGAACAGGATGTCACTGAGTTAATGGGAAGACTTGGAGTAGAGCCAAGCAATGCAAAAGGAATTTCAGTGTCAGGAAAAGACCGGTGGGCTCAAGACAAAATGAACTTAATAAGACAAGCCTGAAGCTCAGGAATAAGTTCTGACATTCTCACCAACCTGATGACGTGGACCAATCCGAGAAGGACACGCACGTACGGAACCTGACATGAAGACTGAATTCAGACTGCATATTCAACGGGCAAGCATTTAATGTGCATTTAATGCAACTACCAAATCCATGCAAGAACGGCTGCTGCATGAAGATATGCCCGTTTGAAGCCACTCTACATAGATGACTAGAAGGCTATCTCTCCAACGGATAGTTATTCAAATCACCTATAAATACAGAAGGCCTTGAACCCATTCAAGGTTACGGGAAATTTCCAAACCAGAAATTACTCAAACTCTCAAGCATTCAAAGCATTCAGCCTTTAAGAGAAGCACTCGAAACCATCTAAATTTCCCAAGTGTTTCTTAGCAACTGAGAGTTATTCTGTATTTCAAGAGCTAAATAGCATTATCTTAAGCTTAGAGAGGTTATCCAATCCTTAGCATAGCTTTGCCTTGTAAGGATAATCTCAACCTAGTTGGAATCCAAACTGAAACCAAAATCCTAAGTTAGGCTTGTTGGGAGTAAGTCAGTGTGTTAGTAAGTGGAGTTGTATAGATCAGTGAGGTTAGCTGGTCTTGGTGCACCTTGGCGCGTTAAAAACAAGAATCCCTTGAGTGGATTTCCTGTTAAGTCAGGCCGTGGACGTAGGAGCTTGAGTCTCTGAACCACGTTAAACTCCTTGTGCTCTTACTGCTTTGATATTGTGCATACTTGACATATTACTTATTCATTCATTGCATTCGGTTTATCAGGCCTGAATCAATCAGCCTGATCTTCACAAGAGTACTGCCTTACTAAACACCTTTCAGAATTGAGTAAAACAAGTTTTCAGAAAGCAAACCAAACAAGACTTTAAACTATCAGGGCTCAAACATTTCCGCACTGAACTTGAACTGATAGTGAGCCAACTGGCCAGCACCAAGTGCAGTCAGTAGGTGTGTTATCAGCTCTTAGTTCTTTACCACTCTGAGTAAAGGGGACTCAGTCAGTTTTAAGTTTGAAAATTTGGTATACGTGTATTCCCCCCCCCCCCCCCCCCCCCATACACGTATTCCTCAGTCTTGTACCGGGACCAACAGTTCTTCATAATCCTTGTTAAGGCTTTAATTCCTATTCGCCCATCATTGATTTATGTTCGCCTATCAACAGATCTATCTTATGATTCTTATGATCTTGATTATTCTGACAGCTTGAAAGATAATGAAGATGTCAAGTTCTTGGAGATGAAGAAAGTAGAGGATGAGGACGACTTGGAAGCTGAGGAATCGACTTTCGAGAAGATGTTTGATAAGGCGTCATCATTGGAGGCGAAGAAGGAGCTAAAACCACTTCCGGATCACCTCAAGTACGCCTACTTGGATGAGACCGAGAAGTACCCGGCAATTATATTTGCCCTTTTATCTGATGATCAGCTTGAGAGACTTTTAGTAGTGCTTCGTAAGCACAAGTCTGCTATAGGATGGTCAATCGTGGATATTAAGGGAATTAGTCCTTCCATTTGCATGCATAGGATTAGATTAGAAGAGGGTAGAAAAGTTGTAGTGCAAAATCAACGTAGAGTTAATCCGATAATTCAAGAGGTGATACATAAGGAGGTTTTAAAGTTGTTAGATAAAAACATGATCTTTGAGATTTCTGATAGTCCATGGGTGAGTCTGTTACACGTAGTTACTAAGAAGGGGGGTACCACGGTGATTAAGACTGAGTCTAATGAATTGGTAGTCACTAGATTAGTAACGGGATGGCGTGTGTGTGTTGATTATAGGGAGTTGAACAAGGCAACGTGTAAGGATCACTTCCCTCTACCGTTCCTTGATCAGATGATTGATAGATTAGGTGGTTTTGAGTATTATTGTTTCTTAGATGGGTATTCGGGGTATAATCAGATCATGATAGCCTCCGAGGACCAAGAGAAAACCACCTTCACTTGCTATTATGGGACTTTTGCTTTTAGGAGGATGTCGTTTGGGTTGTGTAATGCACCCGCCACCTTTCAAAGGTGTATGATGACTATCTTTCATGGGTTGATTGAAAAGAGTATGGAGATTTTCATGGACGACTTCTCCATCTACGGGGAGTCGTTTGATAAATGTCTAATCAATCTTGAAGTTGTGTTGAGCAGGTGTGAAGAGACGGACTTGGTGCTAAATTGGGAGAAGTGTCACTTCATGGTGAGAGAGGGTATTGTTCTTGGACATCATGTGTCCTCGAAAGGTATCCAAGTTGATAAGGCAAAAGTGATTGCTATTGAGAAGCTTCCACCACCTTCGACCGAGATTCTATAGACATGCGGGATTCTAGGACATGCAGGATTCTATAGACGTTTCATAAAAGACTTTTCACAAATTGCTAAACCCCTTTTGCGGCTTCTTGAAAAAGAAGTCGCCTTTGAGTTTACTAATGAGTGTTTAGTGGCTTTTAACAGGTTGAAAGAAGCGTTGGTGAATGCCCCGATACTTGTGACCCCGGATTGGTCTAGTCCGTTTGTGCTTATGTGTGATGCAAGTGACTTTGCGATGGGGTTGCTTTAGGGCAGATTCGAGATAAGCGTTTTCGCGCTATATACTATGCCTCAAAGATGCTGATTCTGCTCAAGTGAATTACACTACGACTGAAAAAGAGCTGTTAGCGGTCGTGTATGCCTTTGATAAATTTCAACCCTACCTAGTAGGGACGAAAATAATAGTATATACGGACCATGCAGTGATTCGGTACCTTATGAGCAAGAAGGATGCAAAGCCCCGTCTCATTCGTTGGATCCTATTACTCCAGGAATTCGATGTTGAGATTCGAGACAAGAAGGGATGTGAGAACGTGATAGCCGATCACCTTTCGAGGTTGGAGCTTACAAAGGAAAACACAGTGGAAGATCGAGAGGTGAACGATGAATTTTCGGACGAGAAGCTGTTCGATTTAGGGGACATTCCAGTATATCGAGTTGAAGGGAAAGCGTCGTGGTTTGCTGATTATGCTAATTACTTAGCAAATGGAGAGTTACCGGTGGAGATGGACTCGTTACACCGGAAGGCATTTCTAAAGAAAGTTCGGGAATTTATTTGGGAAGATCCTTACTTGTTCAAAAGAGGGATTGATCATGTGTTGAGAAGGTGTGTGCCAGAGGAGGAGTAGAGTGATATCATAAGGCATTGTCATGCCTTGCCATGTGGAGGACATTTGGGTGGAGAGAAGACCGGGAGGAAGGTGCTTCAATCTGGTTTTTATTGGCCAACTCTCTTGAAAGATTGCATGGAATGGGTAAGAAGGTGTGATAAGTGCCAACAATTTAGTTCTATTACTAAGAGAGACGAGATGTCGCTACACGTATTCATGGAAGTTGAGGTATTTGATGT
This sequence comes from Ballota nigra, assembly GCA_947034835.1. Taxonomy (NCBI): domain Eukaryota; kingdom Viridiplantae; phylum Streptophyta; class Magnoliopsida; order Lamiales; family Lamiaceae; genus Ballota; species Ballota nigra. The sequence continues at coordinate 73,616,676 of OX344724.1, read as the reverse complement.
ATGGGGGATAGATTTCATGGGTCCATTTCCTCCTAGCAATGGATTCTTGTACATTCTCATGTGCATCGATTACGTCTCGAAGTGGATTGAAGCTGTCCCTACAAGAGTGAATGATTCCTGAGTTGTGATTGAGTTCTTGAGGAAGAATATTTTTGCTCGATATGGAGTCCCAAGAGCTTTGATTAGTGATGGGGGTAGTCACTTTGTGAACAAGTGGATGGAAAGTTGCTGTCAAAATATGAGGTAAGTCATCGAGTCTCTACTGCTTATCATCCTCAATCTAACGGTCTTGCAGAGGTATCGAATCATCAAATCAAGGAGATCCTTGAGAAGACGATGAGTATTAGTAGGAAAGATTGGGCATTGAAGCTTGATGATGCGCTGTGGGCATATAGGACAGCCTTCAAAACCCCTCTTGGTATGTCTCCTTACCAAGTGGTTTTTGGGAAGGCATGTCACTTGCCCGTGGAGTTGGAGCACAAGACATATTGGGCGATCAAAAAGCTAAATTTTGATAGTGCCTTGGTGGGTGAGAAGAGATTACTTCAATTGCATGAGTTGGAGAAGTTTCGAGATAGTGCCTATGAGAATGCCCCGAATTTTCAAGGAAAAGACTAAGAGGTGGCATGATGCTCGATTGAGGAAAAAGGATTTCCAAGTGGGAGATCAAGTCCTTGTATTCAATTCGAGGATGAAATTGGTTGGTGGAAAGCTCAAGTCCAAGTGGAACGGGCCGTATGTTGTGAGGAAAGTTCATAAGAGTGGATTCCTTGAAGTCGAGAAGGAGGATGGACATGGATTCATGGTGAACGGGCATCGAGTAAAGAAATTTTTCAACTTCTCTTATGAGAATAAGGGAGGTATTTTAGATTCTAAAGTCTCGTGAGCTCCTTCGAGCTCGGTCCGGCATTAGGACCTTAAAACTAGCGCTAAATGGGAGGCAATCCATTTTTACTTGCTTTTATGTGTTTTGTTAGTTTTGTCGTTTTGTGAATCGTATATGTTAACCTCGTTTGTTGAGATTTTTGGTGTAGACTTGGTTCGTGGTGCTTGATTCGAGTAAGTGAGCTTAAGGAGAAGCAATTCATGACGATGTTGAGACGTTGAGTAGTAGAGCATTCGATTTTTGGTGCATGAGGTAACCCGAACCCCAAACATAGACCTCTTTGCGAAGTCAAAGTTTGGGGGGTGGTATTTTTATTCGTTCATTGTTTTGCATTGATAGTGATTTAAGTTCATGAGAATTTAGTGTACATACTCGTTCGTACTCATTCTTTGCAAACTTTATTATTGGGTAGCAAGAATAAAGTTTGGGGGGTATGCATTCGTACTTCGAGTTGTACACGAAATTCAAATGAAAAATTGATCAAATTTTTCAAAAATATTGATGCATGAGGTTAGTTGGATCAAATTAAGTGCGAGTGCATAAGTGCGACTTGAATTGTCTTGGTGAATTGCACGTTTGGAAGAGACCCCAACTCCTTGGTCGAATGAGCGACCTGGCTTAAATCGAGGAGTTCTCAGGTTAGTTCATGTTTAGAAGAGATAGCTGAGTGTTTCGTGCTTGTTTCGTATGAAATTTTCATTTTTTGGACCTCATTCTATTTTGTTGGAGGGAGGAGCCGCTCGAGTGGAGCAGCTCGAGTGCCCCCGCTCGAGCACGAGTGGGGCTCGAACGCCCATTCTTACAAAAAAATTTGCCCGCTCGAGCGCATGCGCTCACACCCGGTTCCATTCGAGCTCTTCAGCTCGAGCGCCCCCGCTCGAGCGGGTGGTGCTCGAGCGCCCTACGTTTTCTGCCCTAGGTTTGCCCACTCTATAAATACCCCTCCCCACACATTTACATACACGAACACATACTCTAAGGGGCAATTTCCGGTGATTTCACACGCACATCACTCAAGTGCTCACGTTTTGTCCGATTTTGACCCGAATTCCTTCAATTCTTCAATAAAGGTATGTATTCTCTCACTCTTTTCATTCAATTCGTAGTTTAGGCTTAGATTTGGCATGGATTGAGCATGAGAATTAGGGTTCATTACATAGGTTGAAATTTGGGGATTTTCATATATCTCGTTGATTCTTGATTCCTTGTTGATGATTAATGCTTATATGCTATGGGTTTGCTCGTTTTGCTTTCAATTTTGAAACTGCGTGAGTAGAATGGGTAAATTTCTAGAGTGAGAAAGTAGGTATTTGAGAAAATGATATGGGTATTGCTTGTTAAGTGAAGTTCTTGTGGATTGAGATTGTATTGAGTATGAATTAATGTGAATTGAGTCTTGAGCATGTGAATTACATAATTCTTGTGATATTACTTCATGATAGACTTAGTTGTGGGCATTATTGACTTGGGATAGTTGAATTGTTTTAATACAACCTGAGAACTTTGACATGAAAGTATAATGCTTGAGCTTGATGAACTTGATTTGAGATTGATTGTTGAATAAATTTAAGTTGAAAGCTACTTGATATGATTGGTATTGTATTGAATGTTCGTGAATTGTTTTGAAATGAATTATTGTGATGTGCAAAGGTACTATGGCCCCTCCCAAGAAGAATGAAGACAGAATTTTGTCGAGTGCTGAATTGGAAGAGCTCACCAACGAGCTCACGCGTAAGGGTCTGATGCCCTCAAGATGGGACAATTTAAGCTTTGAGAGAAGTTGGTGCTATGTGGCCTACCGTTGGAGCTTGGTAGTTGGGAAGGTGGAGAAGACTCGAAGACCGAGTGTCAGTTTCATGAAAGATATCGGGATCGACAAAGAAATTAGGAGGATTTTCACGAGAAATGGTCTCGGGGATTTTTTTTTGAGATATTGCTGATAATGGAGACGAATGCAGACTTAGTGGAACAGTTCCTGGCTACAGTGGAAAAGAAAGACGACAACTCGTTCAAGTTCAAGCTAAGGAACGAGTGGCAGCACTGCGAAGTTGGTGCTATTAACCTTGCTCTCGGACTCCCAGCGTTGTATAGGCCCAACCGAGTGTCCAAGTCGTTCAATGTAAATGATTTCTGGAAAGACATCACGGGGGGGATGGCAGGAGACTAAAAAGGACAAAATGCGCGAGCGTCTGCAATTCGGAATCCAGTCCTGAGATACTTAGAGAGAATCTTGGGAAACACCATCTACGCTCGATCAGAGACGGGGACGGTGACGGCTAAGCAGCTTTACGAGATTTGGTGCCTGTTGCACGTGAAAGATCATGATTTCGGGAGAGACTTCCTGGAGCACCACTACGAGGTTCCCTTCAATCTTGGTGCAAAGACCTCTAAGATTCGAGGAGGAGGATTGATCTCCATTTTTGTGAAGAGCCTGGGGTTCATGCCGGTTGCACCTCCTAGCATTGGCATGGACCTGGGTTTTGACCAGATGAACAACACGATGATGTTTGAGCATTGGATGGGTACCTATTGCATTAGGTACAAGGATGATGCCCTATTTCCCCTCCCGAATGAGAAGCTGGTGACACTGAAAGGGAAAAAGAAAGAAAACATTGGAATAAATAGAGAGCGGCACCGAGAGATCGGGGCCAAGTACACTGAGGATATGGATAACAGCGGACTTCGAGACACGAGGCCGGTGAAGAGGTCTCAAGGAGAGGGCACAAGTGGTGCCGGGTCAAGCAGTGGAGTCCGGGACTTACAAGAGGAGGAGCGAGAGTATGAGGGAGGAGCACCTGATGAAGGAGCAGCAGCGGGTGAGGTCCCACAAGAGATGGAGGTGGAGTCACCAGAGATGCACTCGCCCGACCAGTGGTACCCGACACATGCAGATTGGACGGGGATGGGTCAACAGATTCAGAACCTCCAGACAGATGTTACGTACTTACGGGCTGCCCAAGATAGGATGGATACACGATCGGCCCGGATGGAGGATCAGTTTTCTGATATGCACCGATGGATGGAGTCACTGTTCGTGTCTCATTTGGAAGCTGATCATCCTCACTACCGACCTCCGCCGCCTCCAGATCATTGATCATTGGGATTTTCCCCATCTCTCTTCTCTTTTCTTTTCTTTTATTGTTTTCTGCTGTTGAGAGTGAACTGATGTGCGTGAATCATGTGGTTGATTATGGGGCTGTGATGGAATTGTTATTCAAACTATCGGGTTTGATTTGTGTTGAACTCATTGAGATGATTGAATTATTTTATGCTTATTAACCCTTGCTACTTGCTAATTGTTATTCTTGAGTATGATTTGATGAGTATGGGTGAGTTGTGAAGTTGAGTTAGGAATTTTATTATGTGAGTGTAGGAGTTAGAGTTGCTTTAGGAGGGAACTAGTGTACTTACGAGTTTACCTTTTGAGTACTTCTGTGATGAGAGTGAGAATTCACTAGGACTAGCATGGATGTGAAAGCCGTGAGATTTAAGCTTTTTGAGATTAAGATGCATGAATTGATCTCTTCGTTTGTGAGTGAGTCGTCACCTTAGAAGATGCTAGAACTTGTGTATGCTCTTGCTTCTTGATTGTGTCTAGTTTGATATGCCGAATGTGATCTTAGGCCATCTTTGATTTGTTGAGTCACTTAGCCAAAAATTTCCCTACCAATGATATTGATCCTTTGTTAGCCAGTTTGAGCCTTTAGCCTATTTTATTTGCTAGCACATTTTAACACTTGTCCAAGTTCCTAAACCTTTTTGTCCCAATTTGAGTGGAGAATAGGAAAAGTGTGAATGAGGAGGGATTGAGTGAAGTTGAGAAAAGGAATTATGTTGGTTGAGTTGTGATAAAAGAAGGGTGTGATGAAGTTTTGAGCTGTGGGCAAGAAAAAAAATTGAGAATGAGCAAAAGAAAAAAATGAGCTCATGTGTATGTGAGAAAAAGAAAAGTGTGGTGATTAAAAAAGTGAAATGAGTTAGAGAAAAGAAAAATTGAAGTATTGAAAGTAGAGGAATTGAAAAGTGTAATTGAATGAAGATGTTTGAAGTATTTTATTCCTCGTCTTGAAGTATTTAAATTTGATTTTCTGTTCTCCATTCACTTGAGTCACTTATCCTATATAGTTATCCCACCTGTCCAAAGAGCCTACATTACAACCTTGATAAAAGTCCTTTTTGATTCGGCATTGATTTCTAGAGTATGGTCGAAGTTGAGAGTGCTTACAAGCCCATGGCTGCCGATATGTATGATTGATTGCTTGAGTGAGTCCCTTATTATTGATATACACTTGTGAGGGAGTGAAACACATCGTTGAGTGCACATCCATGTTTGATCTTGGTGTTTCTTGTTGTTATTGCATGAGTATGATGAAGGGGGTGAGTTAGTATACGTGTGAACGATCTTTGAAACTTGAGCTCGATTACTTGCATGATTTGATTCTTGATTTATTCCTAACAATTTCACTTGACTTATTATTTCGTTGCTTGAGGACAAGCAACATTGTAAGTTTGGGGGGTTGATTAGGCGTGAAATTGTTAGATTTTAGAGCTCGAAATGCTCGTGTTTTGATTGTTTTCTATGAGAATTTAGAGTCAATGGAGTATTATTTTCATGAACTAATGAATTTGTCTCTTTGATGCCTATAGGTGAATCGAGGGCGAAAAGAGGAGTTCGTAGGACTTTGAATCGACTCAAACGGATGCCCGGATGATAAGATATCGAAAAAATACGAATGGTATTAGTGCACGAGAAGAAAAGTATTAGTTGAAGAAGAAGGAGGACCACTCGAGTGGGTCCACTCGAGCGCCACCGCTCGAGCGCCAAAAACTTACAGAAGATTTCGTCCATTCGAGCAGCTTGAGCGCCACCGCTCGAGCCCTTGTGTCATTCGAGCTGCATCTACTCGAGCGTCTGCGCTCGACCCCCACTTTCATTCGAGCTCTTCAGCTCAAGCGCCCCCGCTCGAGCGGGTGGTGCTTGAGTGCCCTTGGCCTTTTACGTTTCGATCCGTTTTTCCGGCCCATGAGTTCCCGAATCGGCCCAATGCATATATATACTCATTCCGAACACGTTTTTGGAAATCACATCACATATCATCACTTTTTAGAGTTCATTTTTAGAGATAGAAGAGTACGAGAGACGAGCAAGCTTTATTTTTACGTGTAATCGATGTTTACTTTACGAATTCTTAGTTCGTTTTAGATTTTCTGTTTATTTTCGTTAGCTTGTTGAAATTGAATACTTAAGACTTCATTTTATTAATCTGATTTCAGTTCTTAGCATTTATTTTCTTTCTTAAAACCTTAGTTTATGTTTGATAGTCATTTAGTTCGTATAATCATGTTTATGTTCGTTATTTCTTCAATTGCTTTTGTTATCGTGAAAGCCATGCCCGGCTAAAACCCTTGTATGCTTGGGGTAGGATGAACTCGTAGAAGTAGGATGTGGGTACATAATTAGGGTAATTCGTGACGTTTAGTTTTAATTCTCTTAATTAATGAATTCTTAAAATCAATCTTAACTTACCTTTGAATTTCGTTCGAAAAGTGTTAGAGAGAGGACGACCTTATCACTCTTTAACAACTAGTAGACTTAACTAGAAGGTTTAGAAGGGGTTAATTAATCTACCGGTTTAGCTAGGGAGGACGGCCGCATCACCTTAGTTAAATTAGGGTCTCTTTAATTAAGCACAATCTATTAACTTGTTAGTGGATTAGTGAAGTCGATTGATAGGATAAAGTAGTAGGGTTTGGATTCTTGAGCTTTCATTCTACAATCTTTTACTTAGGTTATTTCTTGCACGTCACGGTTATTTTGATTATGTACCTGCTCCGTTAGTATACGTAGGAATTCCTATCCTGAGCAATACCATCACATATTCGAAAACACACTTTTACGTTCTTAGTTTAATTTTCTTTTTTGCATTCGTAGAGTAATTTAGTTTAGATTATATTTTATTTTTAAAAACCCAAAAACATACACTCATATTAATTACGACGCGTAGATCTTCAGGGATCTATTCGCATACAACCCATCCCGAGGTACGATATACTTGGTCGCTATACCTGCTTATACTATAGTGAACCCGTACACTTGCGGGGAAACTACTAGTAAAAAGTTAGTATTTTCGGTTCAAGTCAACGCACTTCTTAGATGTAGAGCATTCGTGTTGATAACGTATTGTAAAATAAAGAGCGCAAACAAGAACACCGATTTGTTTACCTAGTTTGTCATGAATGACTACATTTTGAGGCGTACCTAGCCAGGAGTTTTCCACTATATTTTCTATGTGTATGTACATGTGTGTCTTACAATACTGAGTACAGGGGATATATATATATATATATATATATACACACATATATATATATAATATCAAAATCCTAAAGCCTATTAGGCTACTTGGCCCATAAATAGGATATAAATTAAAATTTATTATAATCAACTTTCTTATAAATAGAAAATTAATAAAATAAATGTATAATTTATCTTGGATGGGGAAAAAGAAGGCTAAGTGAGATTCAAATGTAACTTTTGAGGTGATAAGAATGTAACAATGCATGCATTGGGTTTTAGAGGCACGTAAACATGCGCAACGGAAAAATTGTTCACCAACAATGAACAGTTAATTGCATAATAATTAAATACGAGAGATCTTAAACAAGAATTCTTATAGCACTTCGTATGCGGAATCCTCCAATATGGTATCCACGCAACAGCTATTCATTAATCCGCACCGAGGTGCCAGCGTTGAATCTCGAGATGAACTTGCTAGGAAAAACTCGAGCTAGAGATTTTATGGAGAAATTATATTTCTTGTGTCTGTGTTTAGGAATTCTCATAAGACACATATTTATAGGAATTAACTTGGCTTAATTCTTAAGCAAGATTTCGGGCATAGCCCGTAAATATAATCTCTATGGATTATATTTACCCAGATATGTTCCTACGAATAATATATTTGTCATATCTATTATTCTTGTACAATAATATTCCAAATATTATTATTGGGATTTCATATTTAATTAAATCCAATTTAATTAAATAATAATAATAATTAATTCCAAATATAATTATTATTATATTTTCTATAAATTAAATATTATATCTAATATAATAATTAATCAACCAACTATAATCGGTAAACTGCCATTGCTTATTGTGTGACACATAGACCCTCGTATATCGAGCGATTAGTCAAACTAAAGGGTATTAATTGAACCCTAGACAATAAATCAGATATTCTCAATATACGAGGTACGTTGTGAGGAAATCTGCAACTACTTATAATACTATAGGCTATTGTGATATCTTCCTTTCATTCGCGAATACTCGATTAAGCCTTGAACATGATGAAGTGTCTATTTAAATAACTTAATCATATTATCTCGAATCACTAATTGATCGCTCGCATCAAAATTGGCCACAAGTCCAAGTCGACTTGCATCGGCCAATGTCTTAGATCCAATTATGATGAGAAGACGAGTATTCTCTCTTAAATCCACATTGAGGAATGAATCATATTCTTGGCTCAACTACCACGCACATGCACTTCGTGATGAACCCAATCCATGCTATATCTACCCTTGGAGGTTGCAAGCGTAGGTCATGGTCAAAGTTCATCACTCTGCACATGTCGTGCGTATTGACCTCAAGTTAGAGGAGTATCACATCGCTCCCACTAACCAAGACAACCCGTAGACACATTATGTGGAATTACATCAAACGGTTTCTCGGATGGGTATACCAATACCTTCTAAGATATTTGTGCATCCATTATGAGATACCTAGTATCTCGTAGTAAGTGAGATCTTACTACACTCTCCCATAGAGTATAATGCAGATCGTACACCAATCTCCATTGCATCATCAATATCACATTCTTTATGATCCTTGATTGGGTCTATTTGAGAATCGTACTTAAGTCATCTGAGTCCTCACTCACTCAATGACAGTATCGATTCAAGGGAACACAGATATGAATAATGCAAATAATCAAACATAATATTCAGATAAGTGTAAAGCCATACATTTAATATTAACTCAATCAATAATATTAAACCATAAACTGAATATCATCTTAGTATTATGTCCTTACAAAGGATTGTCTCTAGGATACTAACACTAACAGCATTAACAAATTAGATCGTAAAGCCACGACATGTGGAGGTGGACCAACTCACCCAACAATCTATATTCCACAAATCTAGCATATAAAAATCTCACAGCGTCTGAAGCCCAATTAAAAAAAATTGACAAAAAAGCATGTAGAAGATTATGGAGATATTTTTTACTACTAAGGCAAGGTTTACCTCTAGATCAAGGTGACACCAAATGCACCTAATGTGGAGACGATGGGGAAGAGATCTCATATAATTTTTTCACTTGCAAGCTAGCACAGAAAATTTGGTCATGTTGCTATGAGTGGACAGAAATCGGCATTACACCACACAATGACTCAGTTCAGAATTTTCATCAACACGAAGATCTGCTAGGAAATTCAAGGAGTGCAAAATTTTCTCATACCCGTTAGACAACGATCATATATATGCGCAATATGAAATGCGAGAAATGAGTTTGTTTTTAACGGAAAGGAGCCCAATATTCGTGAAATATTCTCAGAGATCAAGAAGGAGGTATGGTCATGGTTAGTAGTGAAAGGGAAGTTTGTAGGTAGTATATTATTCTTAGAATGGAACACAAATCCAAGACTAAGTTGCTACAATGGTTAAAATTTGATTGAGAGTATTTGTATTCATCTTGAAATATTGTAAGGGTTAGCGTACCCCTTATACCTCAATTTTTATAAAATTATATTTTTATCGATAAAAAAAATAAGAATATGACAATGATGTAAAAAGATTAATATTGGAAACCCAAATCCTAGCAGCTACACTCTTCCTCAATTGGGGATTCCCATTCCCGCCAAAAAAAATCAGCGAAGTTTATGATGACAGAGATCGTTTAACATCAACTCCAGCCTCGCTCATTTGCACCTCTATATACAATTTTCATATTAAATTTAATATTAAATTTTTTTAGTAACTCTTATGTGGAGCAGTTTTACATTGATACTCAATTAATAAAGTTCAATATACACTATTAATATTGTTCAGGGAAAATAAATAATACTGACTAACTAATATTGTTCAATTAAAAGAAAATTAATTATTCAGTGAAAATAACTAAAATTGTTCAATGAAAACGATTAATATTGTTTAGAGAAAATAATAAATATAATTTAAAAACTCAAACATATATATTGCATGACATAAATACAAGAATTTGCTTGATTTTGTGCTAAGCCCATTAAAAAGAATTGCATTTTGTTCGAGTGTTGGTCTTCAACTAGAGGAGATAGACTATGACCAACTCTATCTATTCTATCTCTTCCTTAAGGGCACCTCCAATGGTGGGGAAGGAGTATAAGGTGGCAAATTCCTCTCCCCACCTTTATTCATTTATATCCGTTGGAGTGTAGTGATGTGGACAAGGAAGAAGTTGGGGTGAGGAGTACTCCTTCCCAGGAATGAGCTGAAAAAGCAGGAGTTAATTATATAGGATCCACCACTTTATAGCTTTTTCAGATTTTTTTTTTTTAGTTTCTACATGATAATTGCTATGGAATAACTAAACTAAAATAGTCTATGAAAAATTAACTAGATATGCATGGACCGAAACAGAAAAAAAAATCTGCAACCTCAATCTTATTTTGCATACCAACGGAACAATTTACAGGCATCAAATCAATTCAATGGTAAAAAATATTGCCGTTGTAATTTTTTTAAATTTGAGTTCTATAAATAGATGATCATAATTTTAATTTTTCACATCAAATTTTCTCCATCTTCAACTAAGTTCCTATAATTTTTTTAGAAGTTTGTCAATTATCCACTTCTAAATGGATAATAATAATCATTGGATAAATTGGAACAATTCTTCCAATTTAGGAGAAAATTCATCTTCTCAAATTCCCGACCTTCATTCACAAAATTGGAATGCTCGTCCACAAAATTCCAACACTCCCCTCCCAAATTCTACTAATTTCGAAGAAAATTCATCTTCTCAAATTCTCAACCCTCGTTCACAAAATTGGAATGCTCTTCCTCAAAATTCCAACACTCTCCCCCCAAATATCAACTTTCCAATCCCAAATTTTCCAAACTTTCCAAATTTTCCTATGAATCCGTTGAATAAATTTGGAGCTCCATTTTATCCGTATCCCCACCAGCTTCTTCAAGAAAGGCTAGCACTGACGGAACGAGCACCGACAAAGAGAGCGGTACACCATCTTCCGAGAGATAGACTCATATCTCTCCTCCAGATTAGGAAAGATTAACATTGAGTCCGAAGGCGATGAGAAGAATATGATGCCATATATTGCAGAAGAAAATGATTGTCTAGGAAGGTGTTGGGTTAATATTAGCACAGATTCAATCATTGGAAATGATCAAAAGTTGGAGCAAATGTGGAGGAGGATTGCTTCTGAGTACAATAATCATCGTCCCGCTAACACCCCAAAGAGGTCGTGGACTGTGCTAAAATCACATTTTTTCACACTAAAAAAGCAGACATCTTGGTTTTATGGAATTTATAATGAGCAACTTCAACTAAGGGCACGTGGTTCCAGTGATGCTGATATATTGGAAAATGCTCAAAAGGTGTTCAAGAAGGAACACATTAAGAGAGGTTTTCAACATTTGGGCTGTTGGAGAATTTTGAAGAAATGTCCGAAGTTTGAAATGTGTGATGCTGGTGTTCATCCCGCAAAGAAGATGAAGGCAACGAATTTTGGAGGGTCTTCCAATTCGGACTCGAGTGCAGCTGAGGATGTTGCTACAGAGCGTACTCATCCAATTGGGCAAAAAGCAGCAAAGAGAAAACTTAAAGGTAAAGCCAAGTTGGAAAAAAATAGAAGAGTTGATTGAGAAGATCGATAAAAATAAAAGTAAGGCAGAAGAGTGGCAAGAAAAGAAGGCTAATCTCATGGAACGGTTGGTTAGAAAGGGTGAGTACAAGATCATTTTTAAAGATATAAGTATCATGACTCCAGATCAGTTTCAAGCACACAATTACATGGTGGAACAAATCAGGAAGGACTGGAAGCTTTAGTGTTTGTAATATATTTTGTAATTGTCTTAATTTATGTCAAGTGTCAGTTGTTATAGTAGTCGTTGTAAAAGTGTCCGTTGTAAAAGTAGTCGTTGGAAAAGTAGCCGTTGGAAAAGTATCTATTGTAAAAGTAGCCGTTGAAAAAGTGTCTGTTGTAAAAGTAGCCGTTGAAAAAGTGTCCGTTGTAAAAGTAGCCGTTACAAGTGTCATTATATATTCTGAGAGCAAACTTCATATTTTTCACCAACTAAATTTCATATTCAGCAATTCCATATAGTTCAAACACATCAAACATGTCTTCCTCTGAACACAACTCAACCACTAGCCAAAGTGATGATGATGAGTACATTGAGTTACTTAATGATGATACAGAAGAACAAATGATGCAAGAGGTTTTAAAGCAAAAACAAATGCTTGTTGAGATATTACAAGGTTCTTCCAGCAGTCCCAAGAAGAGAAGATATGTTGATCGAGATCGTGAGGGAGCACATACTCGCCTTGTGAGTGATTACTTTTCTGAATAACCAACCTATGGAAATCATGTATTCCGATGATGATTTCGAATTGGTAGAGACTTATTCCTTCGAATTGTCAATGCCTTGGAATCTCATGATTCGTATTTTCAATTGAGGGTCGATGCAACCGGGAGGAAGGGCTTCTCACCGTTGTAAAAATGCACGGTGGCTATCCGATAATTGGCTTATGGAGGCCCTGCCGATCATTATGATGAATATCTACGAGTTGCGGAAACAACAACTATCGAATGCTTGTTCAACTTCTGTCGTTGTGTGATTAATGTATTCGGCCCACATTACTTGAGGAAACCCAATGTCACAAATGTCCACCGTCTGTTTCAAATGCATAAGTAGAGACACGACTTTCCCGAAATGTTGGGAAGTCTTGATTGTATGCATTGGGAATGAAAAAATTGTCCAGTCGCTTGGAAAGGTCAATTTACGAGAGGTGATCATGGTGTCCCGACAATTATGCTTGAAGCGGTTGCATCGCCAGACTTATGGATATGGCATGGTTTTTTTGGAGTCGCTGGTTCAAACAATGATATCAACGCTCTTAATCAATCTCCGTTGTTCAATAACGTCGTACAAGGATGTGCACCAAATATCGATTTTCTCATAAATGGTACGCAATATTCACGAGGATACTACTTAACTGATGGAATATATTCGGAATGGGCAACTTTTGTCAAGAGTTTTCAATGTCCTCATGATCCAAAGAGAAAAAAGTTTAAGGAAATGCAGGAGGCTGCAAGGAAGGATGTCGAATGGGCATTTGGGGTCCTTCAAGCACGTCGGGCAATTATTAGGGGTCCGGGATGCTTCTGGTACAGGAGTAATTTGAAGGAAATTATGTATGCTTGCATTATATTGCATAATATGATAGTCGAATATGAAGGAGATGCGGCATTCGGTTGGTCAGACGATTCGAACAACCATAACAACATCAACAATATTAATATAGATCCATGTATAATCAAAGACTTTGTCGAAGCATTCAACGAATACCTTATGAGAAAATCTGAACTTCACGATAGAGATAAACATCACCAACTTCGAGCCGACTTGGTTGAGCATGTGTGGACACGATTCGTTATTAATTAGAAATATATTAATTTAGTTTTATTTGCAATTAGGTCGTCTTTAATTCTATTATTTCCTTTTATGCTCCCGTTGTAATTTTTGTATTGTTATGCTTCTTTGTTATTTTTAATAAAATTTCAAATACGCTTTATTAAATGTTTTTTTAAATTTATAAAATTAATGAATAATATTAATTATGAAATATCTAATTATATAAATTAAATTATAAATTAAATGATTGTTGAATAAAAATATGTAATTAAATAGTGGGTCCTATAAAATAGTTGTTTATTGGGTAGAACGATTGGAAGGGGAATAAGTTGAGGAGAATGAGTATTTAACTTTTGATGTGGCAGTGAGGTGGCACTGATGTGTAACTTGTTCCTGAAAATATGGGGAAGCACCACTGGAGGTGCTCTTAAGAGAAGGGTAACTGTACACTTTATTTATTTATTAATTTATGTGCCTAAGTGGCATGGACCTAAAACATATATTAATAGATTATATGTACCCCATCATAAACTTTAATTATATTAGAGGCAATAATAATAATAATAATAATAATAATAATAATCTAAAATACAATGTGTTAAGTCTTGTTCATTCAGCTCCTGTAATTCTGATGATTTAAAATATGTTGACTCGACGCACCACTTAAAAAACGAGGGAGAAGTAAATATCGTACGCGTACTCAGAAAAGGAGGATGCAACAATTTAAAATTGGCCAACAGTATAAATTCCAAGCTAAGAACTTTCGACCGGTTAAGATGTGGAGTTAATATGTTACATTTAAAATAGGGTCCGACTATATACCCCTCTATATTTATTTGATACCCCCACCCACTTAATATACCCACCATATTTTAAATAATTATTAGATACACACCCTATAATATACCTACATTACCCTTACCTCTAATATTATTTTAAAGTTTTGATACACCCACAAAACCCCTTCCCATTCCCCACGTTCTACATTCTTCATTGCTCTTTTCCCACTTCATTCTTCCCTTCTAGAATTCCGCCGCAAACGCCAGAAGCTTTTCTGGTGCCACTCCTATCCGCCCAACCGATTACCTTACAGTTTACTCTCTTTGCTCCATGTCTCGATGAAACCCGACGTTGTGTGTCGAATTTCCATCTTGGGAAGAGGACAAGAACCTTTGTGACAATTTTTTCTTCACTAAGAAGATGACTGTGTTGTTGATTTATGTGGGTCTGATGCCCTAATATTTCAATTTGGGTCAAGCAGTGGATTTTATCGCTGAGATTTCGAAGAACAATCGTTTCGAAAAAAAAATCGCTTAAAATTTTCGAACCTGGTTTTTTGAAAAACTGTTAGAGTTTCGAAAAGAACTTGTTGAAAAATGACAAATATTTCGGCAAAATATTTTCGAAAATCTCTGTTTCGACAAGATTTTTCCGAAACCCTAACCACATTTCGACAAGCTTTTGCCGAAACTCTAACTATTTTTCGAAAAACAAGGTTCGAAAAATCAATGTCGGGAATTTTTTTTTTTAAAAGTGTAGGAATAATATTAATACACTTATCATCGAACTTGTAATGGTTGCAGCACCCACAAGAAGGTTTCCAACGCCGGTATTGCAGAGCCGGCGCCGGCTCCGACTCTTCCGTAGCTTCTTGTGTTTGGTCGTGACTCTTGGATTTCTTGGTGGGTGTATTAAATTTGCAGTATTTTGTTTTTTGAATAATAAGGGCATGAGAATCATTTAATAAATAATATTATAATAATATATAAATTAGGTGGGGGTATCTAATAAATATGGAGGGGTATATAGTCGGACCCTTTAAAATAAGGAAGTTAATAATTGGGCCCAAGTTATTTGCATCCTTCTTTTAATTAGTACATACTTTTCTAACTTATGAAGAATATGATATTGCCCTTTATCAGTTTAAACAAAATCTAATTGGACTAAACCTTCAGTGATTTTATACCTAAACAATTAAATTATGTTTTTTTTTTTGTATTGATATATACAAACTATCAAATTTTGGCACATAAACTACAAAATTTTATTTTCTATTAATTTTTCTTCAATTTTAATATATGAGGGGTAATTTTGTACAACGAAATTCAATTGGCGGCAAACAAAGCAAGGAGGTGGACGTAAGAGATGGTGTAGAACGGCGCAAAGATGCAAAGAGGTAGACGATGGAAGCTATGAAGAGTTTTGTGTATTTCTCATTCCAGTTATAACAAAATTATGAAGAGTTTTGACAAAATGCTTTCCTAAAACACGTGCTTGACAATATATTTTTTTTCAGTAAAAAATTGTTCAAAAATTAAGTTTAGTGATTTATGTGAAAATATAATAGTTTGTATTTATCAGCCCAAAAAAATATTGTTTGGTACTTTAGGTGCAAAATGTGCAATAGTTTGATGAGCTTAGTGCAATTTGACATACATCATAATTTATACACCCACCAACCACCACTAAATGGTGGTGTTGATGACGAAAGCCCCGATGGAACTTGGTGGCAGCGAACATGATGGTGCGTCCATTCTAAGGAAGAAGAAGAAAAAAAAAGGAAGATAAGAAAAAAATGTGATGGTGGAGATTAGAGATTTTGGGAGGGATAAAACGGAAAATTTGGGTGAAACCGGCCAATATTTGAAAACCATTGAATTTTTCCGCCAAAATTATTGTTAAATTGAGTATTCAATCTTTTTAAATATTTGGTATATATCTTTAAAATATATATTATAATAAATATCGACAAATAATTATTACAAAATATATTGTATATATTTTTAAATATAATATATAATAAATATTGAGAAATAATATAAAAATATGTTGAGTATATCTTTGAGTATAGAGTGAAAATGGTTCATACATGAACCATTTGAAGTGTATTTGTTGTTTTCACTAAAGGGTATTAGTTATTTTCACTAAAAGGTATTAGTTTTGAAGGACATTAGTTGTTCTCACTGGAGAGTATTTGTTCTGGAGAGTATTAGTTGAAGGGTACGAAAAACATTAGTTGTTTAACTAAAGGGTATTAGTTGATTACACTAAAGGCTATTAGTGGTTATACTAAAAAGTATTGGAAAATGGTTTATATATGAATCAATTTCACACTATGGATACTTCTAATTTCACGGGATATTCTACTAGGCAACCCATTAAACACTTATGAACATATTTATCATATTGAAATAAGTTTAAGAGATATTTTTTGGTAAATTAATTAACATACAAACTATGCATAAGTTAATGCACTTTATTGTCCACAAAGAAAGGAAAGAGTATTATCTCCAACAAACTCTATATTTCTCAATATATTTATCTCTAGATTGGGGATAATTTCACGAGATAATAACATGAATAATGTATTTCAATTGAAGACAAAACAAAGTTCTATATGGACTGACCCAACACAAGAATGTATAGAAATTGGGGGTTTCAAACCTCCAACCTAGATTAAATATGGAGGATACAGAATAATATTAATTATTTATTTATGGAAATATATGTGAAATGTATACATACTTAAATTGCATAATTATTTTAAGGGTTAATTGCAAATAAAATCACGAACTTTATAGTCTTTATCAATTACAACATGAACTTTTAAAGTTTGCAATTTAATACATGAACTAATTTATTATTGCAATTCGATACATGATGTAAATTTTTGGGGATACTTTACGCATGATGTAAAATTTTCGGCAATACTAACGTAACGTGGTAGCCTAAGCCGCCATAAAAAACATGCCACACGACTAAATCAAATGTCAAATCTAGAAGAAAAATAAAATAAAAAAAGATTTCAAAATATTTTTTAATAAAACATTGTTCAAACACAGTTTAATAAGAGTGAAGATAGTAAAAAAAAAATTATTATATAGGATTTGTACAAGGTTATATGATATGAGACAAGTTTTTCCTACATAAACTAGACGACGCTAAATTTTATAATCAATTATTAAACGTGTTTGAGCAATATTTTTTATAAAAAAAACCTTTTTGATTTTTTTTTTTTTTGGCAGATTTGGCATCTGACGTGGCGTGGGATGTGTTTTTGGTGTTAGCTCTGGCTGCCACGTGCGCGTACATATCTCCATAAATTTACACCATGTATCGAATTGCAATAATAAATTAGTTCGTGCATCGAATTGCAAACTTTAAAAGTTCATGTTGTAATTGATAAAGACTACAAAGTTCGTGATTTTTTTTGCAATTAACCCTTATTTTAATGCCTGAATTTATCTCTTAATATTATAAAAATAAATCTTAAAAAATTAATACGCAAGAGTAAGTATGAAACAAAAGACTTCATGTATGAAATTTTTTTAATTGAAAAAAAGAAAGAAGTGAATAGACTCCATTGATAATTTGAAAAATATTTCGTTCAAAACTACACTTGAAGAATATTATAGACGAACTGAATTATTTGATGGACAGAGTCATACTTGCACCTACTTTTTGAATAACTTGAAGTGTTATGGTGTGTCAAATTATGATTTGAATTTGAAAGTTGAAACTCTATTGATGTTACTAAAAAAATATAGATCATTCTAGAGAAATGTGCAATGAAACTACTAATTGACAGTGTTCTGAAAGGTGCAAACATAACCAGAAACAATTCAAGTGAGAAGATGTCAATTACAAAACTTTCACTAACTTCATTAAACCCGAGACTTCTGTTCAAATTTTAGAAGAGACAATGCAGATTAGTTGTCTCATATGAAATGTTAATAAATAATAATGACAAGTGCTCACTAATATGACATATTCTTAAAGAATCCAGTTTTAAATCACAACCAGTCATACGTGATTGTTTTGGGAACCACCAATCACAATAATTTGAAGATTTTGACATGTGGTGACTGACGATGAACGTTTATTGGAAATGAAAAAATAATGTGATTTTCAGAGCTAGACACGTTTCGATATCTATAGTCCTTTTGATTTTAATTTTTTACATCATGTTTAATATGGATTTGTAGTTTTTACTAAAATTTATTACTGCGTAAATCATAAAAAAATATATGGTAAACTACAAATAATATTAAGATTTTCTGCTTTAAATAAAACATACTCCCTCCGTCCAAAAATATTTTACCTCTTCACTATTAGACACAAGATTTAATGAAAATTTTAGTATTTTATTAAAAAAATAGATAAGATTGGGGTATTTGTAGGACCCATTTATTTGTTTATGAGTGTAATTTATTTTAAAAAAGGAATGGGTAAAAGATTGGTGGGCGGAGGGAGTAATATTTATTACACTTTAATTAATAGAAATATTAATAAACAATCTCAAATGTAAACAAATAGACTTCAATATAATTTTATCATAAATTAATTGTACAATTATAGTCGTGCATAGCACGAATTTAGTTACTAGTGTAGTAAAATAGGTGGATGAATTCATTAATCATGTCGGTGTACTAATTATATAAGAGTGTGTTAATAACCTGGGCTTTATATTTATAAACAAAAGTCAAGGTTATTTGCACCAGCCTCTATTAAATATACTACCAAAATTAATACACTGAATTTTTTTTCATTTTCTCAGAAAAAGAATTCAAACATAGTGAAATTGAAAATAAAATCGAAAATCTTTTTCAAGAATTTTAAAAAAATTTGAAAAAAAATCGAGGTAGTGTATTCAACAAAAAGGTTTGTAAGTGCAAGTAACCTTGGCCTAAATAAAATTGACAAATTAGAATGGGCCCATGCTTTTTCTAAACAAATATTCATGGGAGCGTCTAAAAGAAACTGTTCCCGCTCTTTCTCCGTTTAAACATCATAACATTCCCATTTTTTACCATTTCTATTACTCAAAAATTCAATACGAGGTCAAAGGAGCGCCTAATCGTTTCTATTTTCCCTTTTTCTGCTTTTCTTCGCAATGGAACTCCATCCCACTCCCTTTCCAGGTCAAATCTTTCTCCATTTTTTCTTATTTTAGTTTTTATTATGTTTGGTGATCACACTGTATACGATAATAAGAATCATTTCTGAAATAGCGTGAATTTTTGCAGTTAAATCTCAATATATGAAGCCAAAACCTGCTAAGAAAATCTCCGAGCCCCTAAAAATCAATTCCAAGGGTGGGTCGCTAATTCTCAGGTGAGAAAACCGCCACGCACACCAACTGTTTGTTTCTATGCTTGAAAGAATCAATTATGAACAGTGGTCGTTTTATTTCGTTTCAGGGAGAAAAGAGTGTTTGGAACTGCTTGGAACCCAAACATAACTTCTAAATTAGCACCGGAGAAACCGACAAAGGGCAAACCTGCATCACTGCGGCCAAAAAAAGCTACAAAACCACCACCGGCAACTCAATCGCCGCCGCCATCGATTGTGGAGGCCAAAAACTCGTCGGAGAAAATCCCGGCAAGACCAAAGAAGAAGAGCGTGTGTTTTCAAGAAAGCGAGGGCGAAAGAAGTAGAAAGGTTTTGGATAATGGAAACTCGAAGGAGCCCCAAACGCCTGTTAGATCTCCGCCTGTTAAAACCAAGCCAAGGGTTGCTACGCCTTATCACAGCGCGGAGAAATGCAGCAAATGCAGATTCGATAAGCTCGAGACTTCGGCTTATTGGCTCTCTCAGATCAAACTGGCAGAATCTGTGGGGAAACACTCTGTTTCTGCTGCTTTCTTTCAATTAGCTTTCAATTGCAAAGCAGAGGTACTCTTTAGTTTCAGTTTTGTTTTAAGTAGGTTTGATTAATTTCATTATAAGGACTGTGAGTGATCACTTATTCTTTTGCATTTTTTTAAGCCCATTCGCAATGTTCGAGTTGATCTTAAGAAATATCTATCGCGACATGAGTACTTGAATGTGGAAGAAGAGTGGAAAAAATTGTGTGTTAGCTATGGACTCATGAAAGAAGAAAGCGCTGCAAATAGGGAGGAGGTAAAGGATGTCGTGGAAGAAGAAAATGCGTGCATTCACAATCGAGAAGACAAGGATTTGGTTGCATCTTCTCCATGAAACACATCTGATAATATAAAGATTCTAAAATGTTTGCTGGTTATTGTGTGCATCTTGCCCTGTTTTATACTATTTGTTTGAAAAAAGTTGGTAGTATTCCTCTGCTTTGGGTTTTGGTTTTTGTGGTGGATAGTTCCTAGTTAAAACTGGAGAATATGCTCTCTGGTTTGTGAATTTGAAGAATCAGCAGTCAGTTGATGTAAGCTTATTGTATATAAATATGGAATGGATTTATTTATGGTTTGAATGAACTACGATTTTGTTCGTTCGCAAATAACATTCTCTATTTCGAGTAGTTCTAGGGTGCATCCAAGTGCATACTATGCACTTGGATTTTGCACCCTAATTTAGAATCAATTTTGACCGAACTCGCGGGTCGGCCGACCCGACTAAAACTCGTGGGTCAACTAAACCCAGATCCAAAACCCGCAGCAAAAACCCGCAACAACTCACGAATAAAACTCGTTCGAAATCAAACAAACCAAAAATCGATCTCAGAAATAGCAGTGGAATCGTGCTGCTGTGAAAAAGAGATCGAAACAAAAAATCATCGCTCATTCAACGCGCAAAAAACTAAAATCAAACATGGAATACTCTGAAGAATACGATTTAACAGATTTATGAGGTACATTGCATAACTCTGTCAAAGGAATGAAATAGGTGAAAATCTACACTCGATTCAAATACTACCAGTTGAAGGAGAAGAAGAAATATATGATTGCACAATAATTGATGAACAAAATCTTCAAAAGGATGGTGAGATGTTAGAACCAGTAACAACTGTAAAACTTTATGTGATAGTAAACAAAGGTACACAAACATTCTTTTGGGGTATTACTATTTTGATCTTGGGGTATTGTTGATTAATAGCTTGGGGTAATATTGCTTTGGTCTTGGGGTATTGCTGATTAATACCTTCGGGTATTGTTGATTTAGTCTTGGAGAATTGTTGGTTTGTTCTTAGGTTATTGCTGATAAATACCTTTGGGTATTGCTAAATTATTCTTGGGGTATTACTGATTAGTATCTTGGGGTATTACTGATTAGTATCTTGGGGTATTGTTGATTTAGTCCTTGGGTATTACTGCTTTGGTCTTGGGGTATTGCTAATTAAATGTTCTATTCTATTGTACTAATTATATTATACATATCTGTGTGTTTAAATTAGATGACAATGCTAACTGTGTTGATATAAGAGGTTCTTTGGTCAGCGTGGAACAAGACACAATAGAAAAGATGTATTCCTTATACTGTAAGCATGCACGTGTTTGGGATTTAGTGTTCATAAATCAATAAACAAATTTTCTGCAACTGATAAATCTATACTTTTGAGCAAATTGTTTGTGTGCTCGTGTACTGGAATAAGAAGAAAAAAGTAGAGTAGTTCAACTCCTGGAACATCTGTCAAAAAAATGAGGATTGGTATAACAAGAACAGACTGCAAGGCAAGAATGTTGGTGAAAAAGACTAAAGGGGGGAATTGTGCAGTTGTGCAACACGAGAAAGAACACAGTCATGAGCTAACTAGAACATAATGGAACCATATGCACCGTTCGGAAAGACAAATCACTATAGACAAGAGTAAAGTGATAGAGGATATGGTGTCTTCAGGGATGAGAACAATAGACTCGTATGACGAATGAAGTTGGAGGGGAGGAAAACTTAGGAAACACAATCAAGGACCATTACAACTTGGTAAACAAGTTTAAAATGGAAGCAGTTAAAGGAGGTGATGCAAACAACCTGATCAACATGATGGAAGCAGAAGAAGTAAGATAAAAATTTCTTTTACAAGATTAGGCTCAATGAAGATGGGAGATAAGTATTTTTTGGAGGGATTCGTTGATGATGGAAGATTATGAAATCTATGGTGATGTAATGGTTTTCGATACGACGTACATAACAAACAAGTACAACTTGATCTGTGCACCTTTTGTTGGGATAAACAACCACTGGAAGAACGTAATGTTTGGTTGTGCATTCATATCTGATGAGAAAACATAAACATTCGAGTGGCTTTTCCAGATGTTCAAAAATTCAATGGGGGAGAAAGTACCTAAGACGGTGTTCACAGACCAAGACTTAGCAATAGCAAATGTGATAGAGAAGGTAAAAAAAATTAATATTGTAAACATTATTTAATACTTGAGAAGAATTTATGTTTTATATTTGATTATGTTTTGTTATTGATATTTATAGCATTGGGTATTGCTATTTAATGCTTCGGGTATTGGTATTTTCTGCTTTGGGTATTGGTATTTTCTGCTTTGGGTATTGCTATTTAATGCTTCAGGTATTGCTATTTAATGCTTCGGGTATTGGTGAAAATATCTTCGGGTATTGCTTATTGAGAATTATTTTACAGGAATTCCCTGAAGCAAGACACAGATTGTGTCTTTGACACCTACACCAAAATGCAATTGCAAGATTTGGAGAATTAAAGAAAGACAGTCCTTTTAAAAATGCATTCAACAATTGTCTATACGGATGCATGGATGAGAATGACTTCGAAAGCAGTTGGAAGAATATGATATCAACATACGGGCTCGAAAAAAATGCTTGGTTTAACAGACTATACAGTTTAAAAGAAAAATGGTGTACGACATTGAGCAAGGACATATTTTCTGCCGGAATAAGGTCATCCCAAAGAAGTGACAGCACAAATCATGCAATAGGTTTCAGAGCAAACAAGCAGACAAATTTGACAGAATTTTACAAAATATTCAAGAACACGGTAAATCAATGGAGAAACACTGAAAAAAAAGACGAATTCAATTGCTCAAGGATGATACCTGAATCGCACCTGAGAATGAAAGGAATGCTCAAACATGCTGCTGAGATATACACACTCACCATATTCAGACATTTTGAAGAGGAGTTCGTAAAGTCCATATTCGCCTGTTCGACTGTCGTACAAGTCTACGATACTAGTTTGATTTATGAGATCAAGAATGATGATGTTGGGCACAACAACAGAGTAGTATATGACACTGTCATGAATCTAATCACCTGTGATCGTAAGAAGTTCGAAGAATTATGCATATTGTGTTATCACTGCTTGAGAATATTGAACGTACATTCAGTACAAAGGATACCCGATAACTATATATTGAAAAGATGGTGCAAACTTGCAAAAGCACACGTGTGAGACAAGAAGCAAAATGATATCAACAACAAAGAAAGGTGCAGTTTATGTTTTTATTTACTATTATTTTACTATTCTCGTTAAAACTGATAAGAGTTAACTAATGATACTATTCAAATTCTTTAAAAACAGGAACAATGATAAGGTTGCAACCAATATCCCATGGAGACATGCTATCATAAGGAAGTACTATAACATAGTCTTGATGAGTGAAGAAAACGAAGAAATGAGAGAACTTATTGAAGAAGGATGTGAAAGATATCAGAAAATACTTAAACAAAAATACTCCGCACAAAAAGAAGGAAGTGAAGCTCATTCAGAGACATCCAACAAAATTCTAGATCCAAAACGATCAGTAACGAAGGGAAGAAGTCAAAGAATTAAGAGTGGTCTCCATAAGAAGAAGAAGAAGAAGAAGAAGAAGAAGAAGAAGAAGAAGAAGAAGAAGAAGAAGAAGAAGAAGAAGAAGAAGAAGAAGAAGAAGAAGAAGAAGAAGAAGAAGAAGAAGAAGAAAGCAACATCACAATCATCACAAATGAGGGAATATGGTTCCACTACACCAAATCCACATATTATTTGAATGACCATTTTAATTTTTATTCTTCACATTATTCAACATTTACTTGAGATATTGATTATCAAATATTGGAGTATTATTGCAAGTACTTTATGTTTTATTTATTGATTAAGTTTTGTTATTAAAAATAATGGCATAATTAGTAATACCCGTAGTTATATTTTGCAATACCCCAAGTCATACACACCAATACCCGAGGATATATTTGTCAATACCCCAAGAAATAGTTTAGCAATACCCGAAATTAAAATTTGTAATACCTGTAGTTATAGACAACAATACCCGATGATATATTAGTCAATACCCAAGAAATAGTTGGCAATACCTCAAGTTATAGACATCAATACCCGAAGATATATTTCGCAATACCCCAAGATATAATTACTAATACAATACAAAAATTAAAAAAACATATAAAACATAGAATGATTAAACCACTAAATACATATTAAACCACGTTTGTTAAAGTGTACCATTACAAATTTCAAAACAATGCACATACTAAATAGTTAAAATTTTCAACTAAAAACTATCATTTAACATTTTTTCTCTTTCCCCTCACCAAATCATTGCCCATAGTTTTCAAAGCATCAGCAACCCGTTTTTTTTTTCTCCTCAGCAACTTTTTCATCTTTTTCTTTCTTCTTCAAAGCAATATTCTTGATTAAATCGGGTTTTTGCTTATAAAAATTGTAAACCTTCTCAATAACATTAGACCTAGACGAATTAAAGTTTGAAAGAACTAGGTTTGCACAGATTTCTGCCCTGATTACTATACAAATATCCTCCTATAAAAAAAGTCAATAAAAAATAAGATAAGAAACTAAGTAAATAACAAAAAAATATGAAAAATGAAAAAAGAAACAATTTCCCGAGTCAAGTCTGGATAAGAATATGAAGTACCATTGAATTGTTTGATGTGATGCATCATATACACACCACAATCCTTATCGGGCTTTTCAGTTTGTCACTTTAAAGATATGTTTTCAAATTGATATCCCAAAATCTCAGCAGCCTTAGGATGTTTCTTCTTCTCAAGAAACCTAGGCATCAGTTTGACCTAAAGAAAGTAAAAAAAACATGTAAATTCAAAGCTGTAATTCAAAAATATAAAATGATTAGAAACAAATATGTATATAATTTTTACCAATACATCAGCAGACTTTGTATAATCATTATTTTCCTCAACGTGCTTCAAATTATCTAGCAATTGCAACTTTGAATCAACAAAGTTAATTACAAGGACAATATAATGCTCATGGATACAAAAAGGAATGAAAATCTGAAAAAAGAAAAGGAAGAATTATTAAACTTTAGTAAAACCAAAATAATTAAAAATACACAAAACAATAACAATTAAAAAACCATTTCTGCAGACATGAAACAACCTTCATACACAGAAATCCATGCGTCCCACACACAGAAAAAGTTATCAGCCATTTTTTCGACATCAACTCCCTTCCTTACGACCTCACCCAAGAAAAACTACATACAAAAAATAATAAAACAATAAATAATAAATGGAAAAACAAAGGACAAAATCATAAATAATAAATAATAGCCTAAAATTTACAAAGCAATACCCCAAGAGTAAAACAGTAATACCCTATGATATACACAGCAATACCCCAAGATATGCACAGCAATACCCTAAGAGTAAAACAGTAATACCTTAAGAGTTACAAAGCAATGCCCCAAGATATACACTGTTGAGGAAAACGGGGTGCCCAAATCTATTCGGGATGAAATATAAATACGAATTTAAATTCAATTATTACTAGCATGAATTAATTCAAATAATAATTAGTCCAACAATAAAAGATCATGCATATGAATATTATCACATAAAATTCTATGGCGGAAAACTAAGAATTTTATATGAATACGTACCTCTTGAAGCGACGTCCAACCGAGATAAACGGGATAAGCGTACCGATCCTATCAACCATAAAAGTCTTCTCAAGTATTCTCTCTTCGCCTTATTCGTTTGCCGGTGGGAAGCGCTCACAAACAATTTAATAATATAAGGGAGGAAGAAAATATTTATTGCTTTCGATTTTTCCAACTCATGAAACTATGAAACTGTAAACTAGAGATGAAATAATCATCCCCTATATATAGGTACAGGGTTGGCCGATTTTTGCTAGGAAATAGGGGAGAGAAAATCTATTTCTTGGCCTCCAAGAAATCTTGAATATATCCCATATATTCCTTTCTCCATAATAAAATATTCCACAAAAATTCCATCCTCCTAATTATAAGGCAATTTTCGAAATTCATGGAGTGAGAATACAAGATTTAGATCTTCTTGAATTTATGAGTTAATCTTGTATTTCAAGAATACATATATTCCATAATATCTTTCCAAGAAAATCAACAAAATTTTTTCTCTCTCTTATACATTAATTTTAGAAAATTATATGAAAAAATCAGCAATAATAATTTTTTTTTATTTTAATCACCTTATTATTATCGGTCTATTTATTGGGCTACTTGAGGGACATTTAAGAGAATTAAGATTGGACCTCCAATGGGCTACTGAATTACAATATTGAGCCCCAATATTATTCAACTCATTAATATTAATTAATATCACTATCAAATTAATATTGCAATATCCATCTTAATTCATATTATGATAATATGGACTCCCAGTTATTATTTTCCGTGTTTAAGATTATCTTGTCCATTAATTAATTGAGCTTCTGAATAACTCTAAATTAATTAACTTCTTGTGTCTTGGAGTAAATTCAGCTCAACATTATTATTCGTATCGGAGAAACTAATTTTCCACTAGCAAGATTTGGTACAATAAAATTTCTGAGCCCACCAAGCGGACAAATCACACGAGCCGTACTCGTACACGTTTCTCCGTATTAAATCTTAGCAACCGTTGTATGATTAATATTACTGCCCAAAACACAAGGTTCGAAGTCACGATGATTCTCACCCAACATGAATCAAAGCAATAACTATTAGCCACACACGGTCCTATTTAAGTGACGTAGATTAAGAATCAATAGCCACTGAGGTCTAATTCTTCATTTTTTAGAGCAGAAGATTTATCCTCGCTCTAGGTCCTCTTCAACACATACTATATGTGCTAGAGCAATCTCTTGGTCAAGACATGTCAATCTGAGAATTACACATCGACCTTTCACGGCGGATTGTTCAATTCCACCTGGGTAGTGAATTGTACGTTTAGTTACAAGGAAACCGTCAATGTGATCTTCCGTGATCTGGTATCACCACATTAACTACAATGTAACATATACTATATATTGAACGAGTTGCAATAAATATTTAACATTCATTCATATCTAAAGCAAATGTGATAAAAGAATTATTCTCATAAACAAGTATTTAATACATGAGTTATACAAAGTAAAAGCATACTTTCACGTATAACTCCAACAATCTTCCACTTATACTTAAAGTCTGCTTTTTATTATACATCATGCATGTCTAGTGTAGTTATATGTGACATCTCATGTCAACCTACGCTAACCTAATAATTCCTCCCACTTATACTTAAAGCAGATTGACAATAGTCTTGACTTTCATTCCATCCACATGCATCTCGAATGTACTCTGAGGCAGACCTTTTGTGAATGGATTCGCTAGGTTGTCCTCCGACGCGATCTTTGCCACCTCTATATCTCCTCTCTCAACGATTTCTCGTATAAGATGGTATTTTTTTTCTATGTGTTTGCTGGCCTTGTGGGCTCTCAGTTCCTTTGAATTTGCAACTAATCCGGCATCATCACAATAGACAGTGATTGTGCTAGGCAAATTCGGAACAACGTCCAAGTGCACTAAGAAGTTCTTGAGCCAAACGGCTCTTTCACTACTTCACAAGCAGCTACATATTCGGCTTCCATGGTTGAATCGGCGATGCATTTTTGCTTAACGCTTCTCCATAAAACGACTCCTCCTCCTATGCAAAACACACTACCCGAGGTAGATTTTCTGGAGTTTAGGTCTGATTGGAAATCCGAGTCCGTGTATACCACGAGAATTAGAATGTCTGACCGGTAAATCAGCATTCTATCGCGAGTTCTTTTCAGATACTTCAGAATGCATTTAACTACAGTCTTATGGTCTTTCCCGGGATTACTTTGATATCTTGCCACCATGCCCACGGCAAAACAGATATCCGGTCTTGTACACAGCATTGTATACATAAGGCTTCCTACGGCCGAAGCGTACAAAATACCTTTCATGTCATCTATCTCCGCAGGTATCTTAGGGCACATTTCTTTTGATAGATGAATTTTGTGCCTGAAAGGTACAAAACCTTTCTTAGAATCTTGCATGCTGAAACGCTTCAAAACAGTGTCAATGTATGAAGCTTGCGATAAGCCCAACATCATTTTCTTGCGATCACGAGTGATTTTGATCCCAAGGATATGACCGGCTTTCCCTAAGTCCTTCATATCAAACTGTTTTGACAGCCATACCTTTACGTCTGACAATACCATTACATTGTTTCCAATGAGCAGAATATCGTCTACATATAATACTAAGAATACCACCGTAGTTCCGTCACACTTTTTATACATACAACTTTCGAACTCATTTTGATTAAACCCATAAGACTTAATAACCTGATCAAAATACTGATTCCAAGTACGTGATGCTTGCTTAAGTCCATTGATGGACCTCTTAAGCTTGCATATGAGATGCTTTTGGCCTTTCACAATAAAACCATTGGGTTGTCGCATATAGATATCTGATCTGTCAAGACTTCTGTTAAGGAAAGTTGTCTTAACATCCATTTGTCAGATCTCATAATCTAGATGTGCAACGATTGACAAGAGAATACGGATGGGCTTAAGCATAGCTACAGGCGAAAATGTTTCCTCATAATCGATCCCTTCTTTCCAAGTATATCCTTTTTCCACTAGCCTAGCCTTGAAGGTTTCAAGCCTTCCGTCCGGTCCTCTTTTCCTCTTGTATACCCACTTGCATCCAATGGGTTCTACCCCACTGGGTGGTTCGACCAGTTTCCACTTCACAAGCAGCATCTATTGTCGTTTGCCAAGATTATGCGTCTTTATTTTGGATTGCCTTGTTGTATGTCCATGGGTCCGATTCATCTCCAAAAATCAAATCCGAAGATTCTCCTATTCCCATGAATCTCTCGGGTTGTCTATCAAACTGTTGGTCCCAAAAAGGTTATCCAGCGGAAAGCGTTTTGAAATATTCTAAGAAAACCTTTTAATGAAAGTGCTAAAAGAAATGCAGAAATCTAAAGTGCAGAAAATAAAGAACACCAGAATTTATAGTGGTTCAGACCAACTTGTCCTACGTCCACTATCCCTTTCTCAAAAGGGGACTCACTCTCCAACCAACTTATTATCTGGAATTGAGAAGTACCAGACCCTTCGTACAATAACTTTCACTCTTACGATCTAACTTTTACACCAATCTATCTAAGAAGATAAGGATTGTGTAAATCGTCCAACTAATAATTCCTAAAGAGTGTATATACGTGAATGAACAAAGTTAAGTGATAGGAGAGAGTTCTTGTGCTTTGTGCTCTTGCCCGACTCACGTGTAGAACTCATCACTATGCACTCCTATTTATAGTTGTAGGAATTAACTAGTCGTTGGAATGCTAACAATTCAAAAAATCATAATTGGAGGAATATAATCAATCACAGATTGATTATATGATTGATTAGTTGACTTCAATCAAGCAATCAATCATATCCTCCATCAGTTGGCTCTCCAGATTGCCTTCTTCTCTATCATTGATCTTCAAAATCTACTTATCTCCATATTACTACGAAACCTCTAGATGGGTGAACTAATCTGTCACACTCGTCTGGTCAACACTCGTTTGGTCTGGTCTGGGGTCGTCTGGCCAGGACTCATCTCGTCAGGTGACACTTCTACTCTGAATCTCATCTGGGAGAGGTCTTCTGGTCGACTCCTCTGGTTAGACTCCTCTGGTCAGACTTCGCTGGCAGACTCCTCTGGTCAAACTTCTCTGGCAGAATCCTCTGGTCGACTTCTCTGGTCTGCACAGATTTCTTCCCCCTTAACCAAAGACCTATTCTAGACCTAGACTAATTTGTAGCTGGCTAACAGGTTCAGCTAGTCCTATTACAAGTTCTTGTTTTAACGTCTTCAAAACATCTAATCTATATCCCAACAATTTCCCCCTTTTTGATGATGTTAAAACTAGAAGAACTGAAATAAGACAAGACAAGAAAATTTGAAATATCTAAATAGAGATTCTAGCAGGCTGGGTCAATCTGATCTTCCCCCTCAAAATATGCTCAGCTGATATTTGGGGCAAAATATGCTCAGCTGATATTTGGGGCAAAATATCAGTTGTCCACTTGTGTATCTGCAGGCAATCAACTTTTTGGTACCCTACTGGGTCCAGGGGGGTTAGTGTTGGTGTATACTGTAAAGCAAACTTTTGTTGGGCTTTTATGGATATATTCGATTTACTTATCATCTGAAATAAATAGTTTTTCACATTATTGCATTCTTATGAATTGCTTGTATGTCTGCTTATCTTATATTGTAGATAATGTGGTGGGTTTGTAGTCATACAGAAGATCACATTGTCAGTTCCTTATAAGATATAAACAGTATTCACAACTGAGATAGTTCTGGACATAACTATTGGTATAAGTTGTAGTATGAACTTGTTAGTGGCTTGTCTTGGCCATTAGTTCATACTAGTACGCTATGTCATATTGAATGGATCACAGTTAAGACATGTTCTTCTATTCTGACTGTTATGAAGAACTAAAGGTCTTGGCGACTCTTGTAATTCTTAACCCCTAATTGTGATATCTAGATATGTGGAGCGCTTGTTCACTACTTTGATTTATTATGGGTGAGAATCTTGTTAGATTCAACGCACTATGTATTTTGGGTAGTGACATCATTTGCACGATGTCTATTTATTGGCATTAGGGCACCGTGTCCTGGTGATCCAGGTTGATGACGTCCCCTTGAGGAAACTCATAAAGGATTGTCGTATTAAACCCTGCAGGTGGATTTAATCCGTACGACAACAAGGTTGAGTGGTACTACTCAAGGAATAATAGATGTTAATTAATTAAAGCAGTCAGAATCTTTAATAATTAATAGACGTGCGATATCTTTAACATGGGGAATTATAGAGTCTAATAGAAGCCCTGATTCGGTTCAGGATAGGACGGGAGTGCAACATTAATTCTCTAGTGGAATGAATTAATGTTCACGGGCCAAATAAATTTTCTGGGCTGAACATAAGAGTATTTGGGTCTGTGAGGAGCCTAAACCCTATACCTTCTAACATATCCCTAGTCTGGCCCATGAAACCTAAAAGGAGTATATATAAAAGGACCTTAATTTCGTCCAAACCCTAGAGACTCATATTGTAGCAGCCGGAATTAGTGATTAGGGTTTGAGGAGACGAAATTGAGAGGCACTTTTCTCCATGTTCGCTAGTTCACCGTCCACCCGGTGTTCGAATGAGGTTGGGAGACAGACTAGAAGATCTCTAGTTGAATCAACATCTCGGTCTTCAAGGGTAACGAATCTAAACTAATTTTTAGATGCATGTTTAGGTTTTTAATTGTTTATACACGTTTGGTATCCCAACAACGATCTTGGGGACGGACCGCCTTCACCGGCGTGTTCCATCAGTTAGCACAGTATTTAGGAAGCCACAAGAATAGATCATCCCTTTTTGGATCAGGTGATCTTATCTTTCTTCCATATAAGTCCATAAAAACACACTAAACAAAAGAGCCCTTGACATGGTTATTTCTTCTACAGGGTCTTCTTCTCTTATGAGTTTGACCAGTAAAAGAATTAACTTGTCTTTAAGCAACAGTCTTGAAATTCTTTTAATAAGGATAAATTTTACTAAAACCATCAAAGGTTCCAGCTGGTCTGGCAGATGACTTGAAAGTCTTCTGCAGGTGAGTAGGAGTCATCTGGTTCTGCCTCTTTTGAGAAGATCCAGACTGTCTTCTACTCTGCTGGCCTGGCTGAGGTATTTTATTCTGGGTATAACCCTTCTTAAAATTCCTCTTCTGCCTTTTGGTTTTTTTTAGTTTCAGTACTCATCTGCCCATTAGGCTGAGTTGTCTGGTCAGCTGACCTCTTGCCCTTATCAATAAAATTTTTAGGGTGTTCTTCTTTCTGAACATGTGAGGATTCAGGTTTGGAATAACCAAGGTCTGTCTTATCATGCTCTCTTTGAGATGAGGCAGCTATGTATGACACTACATTGCTTACTGTAGTCAGCTGCTCCAGTCTCATCTTGAGCTTGTCCTCACTTTCTCTTATAATTTTATTTTTGATGGAAGAGTTCATCAAACTTAGCTTTAAGTAGGTTATATTCATTGTCTTTCTCAACATTTTCAACAACCAACCTTTCTATCAGCTTAACTTGTTTAGTACACCTGGTTGTCAAGTCAGAAGACTCTTCGACCAGTGTATGATTTTGTTCAGCTGGTAGATCAGCTTAGTTGCCTAGATATTATGAAAGCTTCTAATTTTCTGCCTTCAGCTTTGAGTTCTCATCTTCCAACTTTTGACAAAGTTGTATAGATTTTTGGAGGTCTAATAACATTTTTTGCACATCAGACTCCTCTCTGTCACTAGACATATCTCTTCGTCTGGTCCAAAATTAGATGATGAACCAGAAGTGGATACCTCTTCTTCCTCATCTGCGAAGCTTCTTTTGGAGTAACTCCTAGTGTCTCTTTTACTACTTCTCTTCGAGCCCATTTCTGCAAAAATTGTTAGCACAACAAATATTTGAGTTTTCAAAAAATGGATCTGCCCTGGTGATCACCGAGATAATTTCAAAACAGTGGTCCGTAGGACACACTGCTCTGATACCACTTGTTGGTCCCAAAAAGGTTATCCAGCGGAAAGTGTTTTGAAATATTCTAAGAAAACCTTTTAATGAAAGTGCTAAAAGAAATGCAGAAATCTAAAGTGCAGAAAATAAAGAACACCAGAATTTATAGTGGTTCGGACCAACTTGTCCTACGTCCACCCTCCCTTTCTCAAAAGGGGACTCACTCTCCAACCAACTTATTATCTGGAATTGGGAAGTACCAGATCCTTCGTACAACAACTTTTACACTTACGATCTAACTTTTACACCAATCTATCTGAGAAGATAAGGATTGTGTAAATCGTCCAACTAAGAATTCCTACTGAGTGTATATACGTGAATGAACAAAGTTGAGTGATAGGAGAGAGTTCGTGTGCTTTGTGCTCTTGCCCGACTCACATGTAGAACTCATCACTATGCACTCCTATTTATAGTTGTAGGAATTAACTAGCCGTTGGAATGCTAGCAATTCAAACAACCATAATTGGAGGAATAAAATCAATCATAGATTGATTATATGATTGATTACTTGACTTCAATCAAGCAATCAATCATATCATCCATCAGTTGACTCTCCAGATTGCCTTCTTCTCCATCATTGATCTCCAAAATCTCCTTGTCTCCAGATTACTACGAAGCCTCTCGGTGGGTGAACTAATCTGTCACACTCGTCTGGTCAGCACTCGTCTGGTCTGGTCTGGTCTGGGGTCGTCTGGTTAGGACTCATCTCGTCAGGTGACACTTCTGCTCTGAACCTCATCTGGGTGAGGTCTTCTGGTCGACTCCTCTGGTTAGACTCCTCTGGCAGACTCCTCTGGTCAAACTTCTCTGGCAGACTCCTCTGGTTAGACTTCTCTGGCAAACTCCTCTGGTCAGACTTCTCTGGCAGACTCCTCTGGTCGACTTCTCTGGTCTGCACAGGTTTCTTCCCCCTTAACCAAAGATCTATTCTAGACCTAGACTAATCTGTAGCTGGCTAACATACTCAGCTAGTCCTATTACAAGTTCTTATTTTAACATCTTCAAAATATCTAATCTATATCCCAACATAAACCTCCCACTATGACGGGGTTCCGGTTGTGTAGGTGTGACGATTGGTATATCATCTTGTATACTTGGTATCGGGGTTTGCCCTCTCAATTCTTCTAAGGTAATTTAACTTTTAGGCTTTTTATTGTTTATATAGTCCTCTTCCAAGAATTTAAAGTGTGTGCTAATCACGGTCTTTTGATCCTTGGGACTATAGAACATACACCCCTTCGTTCCCGTGAGATATCCTATAAATAGCCTTAATTCCAAATGTGGATCCAATTTACCGGCTTTCTTGTCTAGCAAGTATGCCGGACCCCATATTCGCATGTGTTTTAAACTAGGCTTTCGCCCGGTCCACGATTCTATCGGGGTTTTAGGAATCGATTTGGATGACACCAAGTTTAGAATGTAAGCCGCCGTTTCCAAGGCATTACCCCAAAATGACTTGGATAGATCTAAATAACTCATAATGGATCTGATCATTTCTAAAAGAGTCTGGTTCCTTCATTACGCCATACCGTACTGTTAAGGGGTTCCCGGTGTGGTCAACTGGGATACGATCCCTTCGTCCGATAGGCAGTTCAATAATTCATCGCTGAGGTATTCGCCTCCACGATCGGATCGTAGAAACTTGATACTCTTTTTCCTATGCTTCTCGACTTCGGCCTTAAACTCCTTGAACTTGTCAAAAGTTTCAGACTTATGCCTCATAAGGTAGATGTACCCAAATCTCGAGTAATCGTCAATAAAAGTGGCAAAATACTCATACCCCCTTCTTGCTTTGATCGTCATTGGACCACACACATCAGTATGAACGAGTTCTAATACTTCTGTGGCTCTATTCCCCTTGTATCCAAATGCCCTCTTGGTCATTTTACCCTCTAAACAGGATTCGCAAATTGGAAACGGCTCAACTTGGAGAGACTCCAAGGATCCGTCTTTCACCAACCTTTGTATCCACTTTAGATTAATATGACCTAGTCTAAGATGCCATAGAAGTGTTTCGTTCATGTCCGAAGAATGCTTCCGTTTATTACTCGAAATTGTCGACGTGTTATTAGATTTATTATTTGAGTGGTGTGCACACTTAATCTTATAGAGATTGTTCACTAACGTTCCATGACAGATATGCTCATTCTTAAAAGAAATAGTAACATCTTTATTAAAAGTAACTGAATATCCATCGAAAAACAAATTAGAAACTGAAATTAAATTCTTTCTAAAGTTCGGAACGTAAAGAACATCCCTTAAAATTAAAACTCTATCTTCAAAAGACAAGTGCACGACTCCCACTTCTTCGGCTGCCACTCTCATAGCATCGCCCGAAGTGATGAGGATCTTATTCTCGCTAAGTCACCGGGTTCGCTGGAACCCCTGAAGAGTGAAACAAATATGATCAGTTGCTCTCGTATCCACTACCCAAATGTGGACACCATACGCTGCAACATAAGTTTCAACGACTAAGGCGTGAGAGTTACCTTTCTTTCCCGCCTTCTTAGGCTTAGAACAGGCAGACCTCCAATGTCCCTTCTCACCGCATTTGAAGCACTTACCCTTGACAGACTTCTTTCCACCTCCTTCGCCCTTAGTTTTGGCTATCCCCTTCGCAACAGTTGGGTTCGCTTGAGTCTGGCTCTTGGTTCTCTTTCTCTTCTTCCCTCCCTTGGGACCAAAAGAGGTGGACGGACCATTAGCCACCATAGCAACAGACTGGTGCCCCATTATCACCTCCGCCGACACTAAAGCTTACAAGAGCTCGAGAAACTTACTTGCTCGTTCATTCATTTGATAGTTCAATTGAAACTGCTCGAAGATTTTCAGTCGAGAATGGAGATGAAATCGACCTGAGTAGAGAGATCAAACTCGGCACCGAGTACTTCCAACTTGTTTAGGTGAGCCATCATATCGAGAACGTGATCCCTCACGGGCGTCCCCTCCACCATTTTCTGCGAAAACATCTTTCGCGTGGTGATTTACCTAGCCGTACGGTTCTGATGTTGAAACATCGCTTTAAGATTGAGCATAATCTCTGAGGCGGTCTCCATGTATTGGTGTTGGTGTTGCAACACATCCGACATTGAAGCCAAGATGGTACACATAGCCATCTCATCGGAGTCCTTCCAAGTCATATACTCTTTCTTAACCGACTTGCTCGTATCTTCGGCAGGCTCATCAGGTTTAGTAGTAGCAAACACCCATTTGTGGTGTTGTGCGGTTAGGACAATATCAAGGTTATGTTTCCAATCAACGTAGTTCTCACCGGTAAGTTTGTTATCTTTAAATATACTAAATAGTGAATTAAAGGGTTGCGATATGATGAACTAAGAATAAAACATACATTCATATTAATATCTAGAAAAATACGAAATTATCACATAATTCGATCACATCAATTATATTGAAACCTTAAAACAATGTAATCATGCATCAGCCAACATCTCGAAACAGTTTAAATGTGCCACGTGAGGTGGTCCGTGCATTTAAACACATTCAAGCAGGTTACAAACAAGAATAATCACAAACCTTTAATTCAAAATTAATAGTCGGCTCTGACTTTGACCACATAAATATTGACAGGGACTCCGTTGGGGAGTAAGTTAATATCAATTTCTTATGCCTAAGTAATAACCATAATTCAATACATGATTATTATTTCGCTTTGAGCAAACCACTCATGGTGAGGGTCAATACCGCCACTAGTAATAATCTACAATCATCCTTTCGGAATTTATTCATGTGAAATCCATTTTTTTTGCCGATCCGGAGGGGAAATGTATTCCAAAAAGACTTTACAAATAAATAAATCATGGAGGTAAAAAATTAACCCAATTTTATTATCCGGAATAAAATTGTGATTAATTATAAAATTCATACTTAGTAATTTTCGAAAGTAAGGTTTTTCTTGGACAATTAAATAATCATGCAAACACATATTATCAAATAATAAATGCACGAAAATAAAACATCCATCAAAATAAAAAATTAAAACACATTTGAGCACTCAAATCCAATTGTCACGGTTTAATTTTCTTCACGTTTTGATGAGATAAATCGTCCTTCTGCTTTCATTGTTCATCTCGATAAGCTCCCACTCGAACAACAATAATTCGTAAAAAACGTCCTTCGTTTGGGGTCAGGACGACGTTCGATATCGTGCATAAAATAAAATAAGCACGATGCGGACCGAAAGCCCAGCGCACGACAGCCCATCGAGTGGGTCGTGCAGCCTCGGTGCGGGCATGCGGCGACCGTTGTGCTCGTTTCTACCCCTATGCACGATGCGCTATGCATGCATGCGTCGTCGGGTACGCCGTTCTTATTCTCCGTCTTCGTTCTGATCCGGTTCCAATTTATTTATAAAAAGAATAAATAAATCTAGATCTAGACTAGTCTATTACATTAATCGAATCAAACAAATAAAAACAACTAACCTACTCGTGGATTTTCTCACGAGAAAAATGAATTGAATTAAAAACCATAAATTCACACGCATGAAAAAATAATAATATTAGAACCATGACAATTGGATACCAGCAAAAAAATCTAGCAATTCTACTACCCAATTTGTTGTGACCATAATTATTATAAAAATAAATATTCGTATGGTATTGAGATAATGCCTAACTAATCCATTGTGGGCACCCCATTTTAACAAAGAGTTACCAGAAAGCTCACCAACTAGCTAAGAGCTCATCAGCCCCCCTAGCTAAGAGCTCATTAGCCTACTAGCTAAGAGCTCGCAGCCCGCCTAGCAAAGAGCTCGTCAACCCGCCTAGCTAAGAGCTCGTCAGCACGCCTAGCTAAGAGCTCGTCAGCACGCCTAGCTAAGAGCTCGTCAGCACGCCTAGCAAAGAGCTTGTCCGCCCGTCTAGCTAAGAGCTCATCGCCCGCCTTGCTAGCCTGCCTAACAAAGAGCACATCAGCTATTCGAGCTCACCAGCTATCCCGCTTAGAGCTCCCCAACAAGTCAAGTCATAGAGCTCATCTATGCGGTCAAGCTAATGAAAATCACGTAAGCAAGCAAAAGGACCACACCACAACTGAAAAATGACATACACACCAAATCAGGTGCTCTTCCCAACCAAATGCCACACCCTTTTTTAATCAACAACTGTACCAAGGACAGAGTTTGTTGCGGAAATATTCTTTCATTCAATGCGCTGTCATTCCACAATGATTGGAAATTCTCTATTGTAACCCCACCATGTAAAACTATAAATAGAGCCTGAAAAAGCTCAAAAGAGATATACATGCACGAATAGAAAATCCTTTAAGACCAGGCCTAAAAAACCTGGCAAATCGTCTTGCATTTACTGTTTAATTTCCTTCACCACATTAATTACTCACCATATTCAATCATGACAATCAACGCCTTGAATCTTCATTTATTTAGTGTTTTTGTCTAAGATCCAGCCACATTTATTATTATCAATTTCCATAATATTTAGACAAACAACACAATTTCAATTTAATGTTTAACGATTTAAATTCCAATTTAAAGATCAGAGCCCAAAACCGTGGCTCTGATACCGGTTGTTGGGGAAAATGGGGTGCCCGGATCTATTCGAGGTGAAATTTAAATACGAATTTAAATCCAATTATTACTAGCATGAATTAATTCCAAATTAATTCAAATAATAATTAATCCAACAACAAAAGATCGTGCATATGAATATTATCACATAAAATTCTACGGCGAAAAACTAAGAATTTTATATGAATACATACCTCTTGAAGTGACGTCCAACCGAGATAAACGGGACAAACGTAATAATCCTATTGACCGTAAAAGTATTCTCAAGTATTCTCTCTTCACCTTATTTGTTTGTCGGTGGGAAGCACTCACGAATAATTTAATAATATAAGGGAGGAAGAAAATATTTATTGCTTTCGATCATCCCCTATATATATGTACAGGGTTGGCTGATTTTTGCTAGGAAATAGGGGAGAAAAAATCTTTTTCTTGGCCTCCAAGAAATCTTGAATATATCTCATATTTTTTTTTTTCTCCATAATAAAATATTTCACAAAAATCTCACCCTCCTAATTATAAGGCAATTTTTTAAATTCGTGGAGTGAGAATACAAGATTTACATCTTTTTGAATTTATGAGATAATCTTGTATTCCAAGAATACATATCTTCCATAATATCTTTCCAAGAAAATCAACAAAATCTTTTCTCTCTCTTATACATTAATTTTCGGAAATTATATGGAAAAATCAGCAATAATAATTTTCTTTTATTTTAATCACCTTATTATTATCAGGCTACTTATTGGGCTACTTGAGAGGCCTTTAGGAGAATTAAGATTGAACCTCCAATGGGCTACTGAATTACAATATTGAGCCCCAATATTATTCAGCTCATTAATATTATTAATACCACTATCAAATAAATATTGCACTATCCATCTTAATTCATATTACGATAATATGGGCTCCCGTTTATTATTTCCCGTGTTTAAGATTATCTAGTCCATTAATTAATTGAGCTTCTGAATAGCACTAAATTAATTAACTTCTTGTGTCTTGGAGTAAAGACAACTCAACATTATTATCCGTACCGGAGAAACTAATTCTCCACTTGCAAGGTTTGGTATGATAAAACTTCTGAGCCCACCAAGGGGAAAAATTACACGAGTTGTACTCGCACACATTTCTCCGTATTAAATCTTAGCAACTGTCGTATGATTAATATTACTGCCCAAAACACAAGGTTCGAAGTCACAATGATTCTCACCCAACATGAACCAAAGCAATAACTATTAGTCACACACGGTCCTATTTAAGTGACATAGATTAAGAAATCAATAACCATTGAGGTCTAATTATTCACCTTTCAGAGCAGAAGAATTTATCCTCGATGTAGGTCCTCTTCAACACAAACTAAATGTGCTAGTGCAATCTCTTGGTCAAGAAAGGCCAATATGAGAATTACACATCGACCTTTCACGGCAGATTGTTCAATTCCACCTGGGTCGTGAATTGTACGTTTAGTTACAAGGAAACCCTCAATGTGATATTCTGTGATCTGGTATCACCACATTAACTACAATGTAACACATACTATATATTGAACGAGTTGCAATAAATATTTAACATTCATTCATATTTAAAGCAAATGTGATAAAAGAATTATTCCCATAAACAAGCGTTTAATATATGAGTTATACAAAGTAAAAGCATACTTTCACGTATAACTCCAACATACACAACAATACCCCAAGAGTAAAACAGTAATACCCTAAGAGTTACAAAGCAATACCCAAAAGAGATAATCACCAATACCCAAAGACATAACCACCAACACCCAAAGCATTAACCACCAATACATAAACAATAACTATGCAAAACTTATACTGTGATTAAGATTGAAAGCAAATCTGCTTCGTCTACCATCTGTAAACACATCACCATTAACATCCAAGCGCCAGACAGAAACAACAGCAATATCAAACTCTTGATTAGGCAACAATGGGTTAATTGCAGCTTTGTACAGTCCAAGATCATCACCATGACTATAATAAGAATCCCTAATCAAAAAATAAAAATGTATATATAAGTATGCACACATATAACAACTAAATTAAAAAAAAAGTAATTAAATGCTTACACTTGAACAGATCCATCACCATCATAGAAATAAAAGTCAACAACTTCCATATGAGGTTGTGGAATAGTACGATAGCACTTCTTGTTAAACTTCACCAGCTTTGAAACATACTCAACTTCATCATTAATCAACCAAAAAAGACTTGAAACATCCTTACCAACTCTCTTCACCTTTGAACAAACAGATTTCACTGCATCACCAAGCTCATCACCTTTAACAGTCTCTTCACCAGCCTTGCTACTTCCATCCACCCCAGCATTTACACCAACATTCTCATTGATGGTCCCGTTTTCGAATACCAAAATGGGAATTCAAGAGTTAAAAAAAAAATTTAAAAACTTTTCTCAGGGAGTTCAGCAAGAGTGAATAATACTCAAGTCACTGCATTACTAAGAGGCTGAGCTACCAAGTCAGTGAGAGGACTTGGAGACTCATGCTCTTAGCAACACAGTGACTCGAGAGATTACACTTCAAGTCACTGCATTACTCAGAGACTGAGTTACCATGTCAGTGAGAGCTTGGAAACTCATACTCTGAATAACGCAGTGACTCGAGATGCTGAATTCTCGAGTGCGTTGTCTGAACTGGTCAGTGAGAGGAATCTTCCTGGCCTGAATACTTAACTAAAGTTTTCTTTAACAATGCTCTCAGTGAGCAGATTTTCTCAACACTTTAGTAAATACTTTGAATGAAACAAACACTCAGTTTAACGTGGTTCAGAGACTCAAGCTCTTACATCCACGGCCTGATTTAACAGGAAATCCACTACTTGGGATTCTTGTTTTTAACGTGCCAAGGTGCACTTACAACTGGACTCACGCCACTCCCTGGGCTGCCCCTTCTCACTCACTGACTTACTCCCAACAAACCTAACTAGAGGGTTTTGGTTTCAGTTTGGTTTCTCCTGTTGGAGTTATCCCAACATCTCCAACTATGTGAGGTTTTCCTTTACAATGTGTTAGCCTGAAACTAGGATTAGGAAAACCTCTCTAAGCTAAGAGTTACAAGCTTGACACTCAATGAATATATGTGAAAACACTAAAGGTCAGTGTCGTGGGTGTGAGCAACACTTCCTTATGACTCCCTAACAACTCACACACTCTTATAGCTTGTAGGTGTTGATTTTTCTTTCTACACACCCTTTACAACGAAGCTATGAGCTTGTATTTATAATGGGGATTCAAATGTATCCGTTGGAGGGAAGATACATTTGAATCCAACATTTAATAGTTTCAACCACTTTTCTTGGAATGCGGCCTTTGTCAGTGTCAGAGTTGCTGCCTCGTGCTAATTGGTCCACGTGGCCTGAATTCACGGATCTTTGACTCAGTGGGTTGACCAAGACCCACTGACTTTAGGTAGCATCCTCCTTCACTGACTGATGATCTTCAGTGGACTGAACGTCTTCAGTGTGGTTGTCCTTCAGAGACTGTTTGAAGATCACTCCAAGAGGTTTGTCATAAGGCTGAATGACAAACTTCCCTGACCACAGTAGCCTGACTCCTTCAGGGCCTACTTGGTGCAACACTGATCCTCCTGATCATGCTCTTCACTGAGTGGTCCACCAGACTTAGCTTAGATCAGCCTGGTTTACACTCAGTGGGACATTCTTCAGGCTTCTCTTCAGGTTCAGGTCTCTGACTTGGCTTCAGTCTGTTCTTCTTGGTTTCATCTTGATATCCTCAGGCTGTGTTGCTAAGTTCCCCCTCGCTGAGTTCCCCCTCAGCTGAGTGTTCCCTCAACTGACAACCTATTCTACTATGACATAACCTAGCCTGACCTGAAACTAAAGCTACTATCCTGACTGCTTTCAAACCTATTACAAGTGGTTTTGGAAAATCATCAAAACTAAACATATCCCAACAATTTGCCCCTTTTTGATGATTCCAAAACTTCTAACCAAATGATCTTCTATTACAAGAATGATGTCAGAGCACAAGTAATAGTTTGAAATATGCAGGAATTCCCATAGTTTAAAATATTTAAGATCTGTTCGGTTGACCATTTTTCTTAACAAAACTGGATCAGTGGTCATGTGAACAACCTGCTCTGATACCAATTGATGGTCCCGTTTTCGAATACCAAAATGGGAATTCAAGAGTTAAAAAAAATTAAAAACTTTTCTCAGGGAGTTCAGCAAGAGTGAATAATACTCAAGTCACTGCATTACTAAGAGGCTGAGCTACCAAGTCAGTGAGAGGACTTGGAGACTCATGCTCTTAGCAACATAGTGACTCGAGAGATTACACTTCAAGTCACTGCATTACTCAGAGACTGAGTTACCAAGTCAGTGAGAGCTTGGAAACTCATACTCTGAATAACGCAGTGACTCGAGATGTTGAATTCTCGAGTGCGTTGCCTGAACTGGTCAGTGAGAGGAATCTCCCTGACCTGAATACTTAACTAAAGTTTTCTTTAACAATGCTCTCAGTGAGCAGATTTTCTCAACACTTTAGTAAATACTTTGAATGAAACAAACGCTCAGTTTAACGTGGAAACTCTTACATCCACGGCCTGATTTAACAGGAAATCCACTACTTGGGATTCTTGTTTTTAACGTGCCAAG
This sequence comes from Ballota nigra, assembly GCA_947034835.1. Taxonomy (NCBI): domain Eukaryota; kingdom Viridiplantae; phylum Streptophyta; class Magnoliopsida; order Lamiales; family Lamiaceae; genus Ballota; species Ballota nigra. The sequence goes on along the minus strand of OX344724.1, from coordinate 73,573,310 downwards.
GTGCACTTACAACTGGACTTACGCCACTCCCTGGGCTGCCCCTTCTCACTCACTGACTTACTCCCAACAAACCTAACTAGAGGGTTTTGGTTTCAGTTTGGTTTCTCCAATTATGTGAGGTTTTCCTTTACAATGTGTTAGCCTGAAGCTAGGATTAGGAAAACCTCTCTAAGCTAAGAGTTACAAGCTTGACACTCAATGAATATATGTGAAAACACTAAAGGTCAGTGTCGTGGGTGTGAGCAACACTTCCTTATGACTCCCTAACAACTCACACACTCTTATAGCTTGTAGGTGTTGATTTTTCTTTCTACACACCCTTTACAACGAAGCTATGAGCTTGTATTTATAATGGGGATTCAAATGTATCCGTTGGAGGGAAGATACATTTGAATCCAACATTTAATGGTTTCAACAACTTTTCTTGGAATGCGGCCTTTGTCAGTGTCAGAGTTGCTGCCTCGTGCTGATTGGTCCACGTGGCCTGAATTCATGGATCTTTGACTCAGTGGGTTGACCAAGACCCACTGACTTTAGGTAGCATCCTCCTTCACTGACTGATGATCTTCAGTGGACTGAACGTCTTCAGTGTGGTTGTCCTTCAGAGACTGTTTGAAGATCACTCCAAGAGGTTTGTCATAAGGCTGAATGATAAACTTCCCTGACCACAGTAGCCTGACTCCTTCAGGGCCTACTTGGTGCAGCACTGGTCCTCCTGATCATGCTCTTCACTGAGTGGTCCACCTAACTTAGCTTAGATCAGCCTGGTTTACACTCAGTGGGACATCCTTCAGGCTTCTCTTCAGGTTCAGGTCTCTGACTTGGCTTCAGTCTGTTCTTCTTGGTTTCATCTTGATATCCTCAGGCTGTGTTGCTAAGTTCCCCCTCGCTGAGTTCCCCCTCAGCTGAGTGTTCCCTCAACTGACAGTCTATTCTACTATGACATAACCTAGCCTGACCTGAAACTAAAGATACTATCCTGACTGCTTTCAAACCTATTACAAGTGGTTTTGGAAAATCATCAAAACTAAACATATCCCAACACTCATCACTGGTTTTATCCTTGCTACCTCCATCAGCCCCATCTTTTGCACCAACATCCTCTTCAATAGTTTTTTTCTTCAAACTTTCAAACCCCAACATTCTCTTGACCAGATTTTTTCAAAGACGGCTCATCAGCCCCAAGATCAACAGTAAAACCATCCTTAAACCAATTTGTTTCATCCCTAGACAAATTGGTTTAAAAAATAAGTGGCTCACGAGTCAGCAAATCAAACTTAGGAGCTTCACTAGCTTACTATTTCATCATTGTAACATATTTAACCAATTTATCAATATATCTGTGAAGCTTCGGGTTCATAAAGAACTTCTGGGTATTCGGCATATCGGATTTGGGAGTGGATTGTGAGGAAGAAGAGGATTGAATACCATCCACAAGTTTCTGAATCTTAAGCATAACAGCTCCATAAAAATCGCCAGCCTTTGACTGGATAGACACCAAAATCTTTTTGATCTCCTGCAACAAAATAAAGAACAAAAATACCGTAAGTAAAAAAATAAGAAGAAGTATATGAAAAAACAATAAAACATTATATACCTGATACTCGCTATCCACACTTTCTTTACTAGAAATGGTATACTTCAAAACACCATTACACATGATACACACCACCAACCAAATCACCAGAACCAAAAATACCCGCTCTAACCTCTTGATAACACCTCTTCTTCATATTTTCATCATTCCAATGTTGAATCAAAGGAATAGAACACAACTCACAAACACCCCTCCACTTCAGCCTATGCAAGTACAGTATTTGTAACACAAGAACACAGCCACTAACATTCTTCACCCCATCATTCTGATACGCTAACACATAATCCAATAATTTCTCCAAAACAAAACTACACCAATCCAACTTAGGTATATCTCCTACAACCTCAAGAGACTTAAAATAAATAGTATTAACAAAACGATTTAACGAAGGACAAAGAAAGGAACATAGATAATACAAAACAAAAGCCCGCTTAAAGTTATCACCCCCTTCACTTAACTTCTCAATCATCAAACTAGCCAAATGCCGAATCAGAGTCTTAGCAGCTATACCATATTTCTTACTAAAGGAATCAAATACAGACGTATCATCAGAACGTGAATAATAAACTACATTTTTCTCCTCATTCCTAGGTATCATAAAAACATCATAAACATCATCAGCAGTAACAAGAAATTATCTAAAATTATCTACAGATAACATACAAATACTACCATTAAAGTGTTCCACCAACCACTTCAACATATCCTGAATAAAACACTTACTCAAATTCAACTTCAAAAGACCACCAAACCCAATGCTAGCAACATCTTCTTTTTGCTTAGCATTTAATGAATGAAGCAACTCAAACAAACCAAGAGGACAACACTGCGTCAGAAAAGTGTTGGATATACAAAAAGACAGAAATAAGAACAAGAATAACAAATAAAAATTAAACAAAAATAATTAATCAATAATACCCCAAAGATATAATCATCAATACCCCAAGTTATAATCACCAATACCCCAAGCTATAATCACTAATACCCCAAGTTGTAATAACCAATACCCCAAGATATAATCATCAATACCCTAAGTTATAATAAACAATACCCCAAGATATAATCACCAATACCCCAAGTTATAATAAACAATACCCCCAAGATATAATCATTAATACCCCACAGAATACCTACCATTACCCCAAGATATAAAAACTAATACCCCAAAATATAATCATCAATACCCCAATTAATAATTAGCAATACCTCAAGTTAAAATTACCAATACAACACACAAGTTCTCAACAGTACCCAAAGCATTAAACAGTAATACCCAATGACTAAAAAAACAATACCCCAATAACTAAATTACCAATACCCAAAATTATAAACAACAATTATTGAGAAAAGCTAAAAAAAAAAAAGAATACCAACAAGCAGTCTCCTTCCGTCGAAATTTTTTTTTCTTCTTAACACCAGAAGATTTAGCAGCAGATTCTTTCTTAAAAGCTCTTTCTCCTCCAGATTTAACATCAACATCCTCCTTTACTCCTTCAACATTAACTTTTTCTCCTTCCTTACTTGATTCTTCCCTTCGCACACCTCTGCTCTTCTTAACACCAGATGATTTAGAAGAAGATTTCTTCCTAGAACTTCTTTCATCAGACCTCCCACCATCATCCTTCACAATATCTTCAACGCTAACTTTATCTTTATCCTTACTTCCATCATCAACACACTTTTTTTCCAGATTTAACATCTCGAGAAACATTACTTTAATTCTTCCTCTTCGAATGATAGTAAAAAACAATAGGAACATAATCCTCAAAATTATCACCGTCTACATTAACGGGAACGTTTAACGGAACATTATCTTGAGATCTTTTTGAAGCATTTTTAAGTCTCCTATTCACATTGGACCTTGTTCTACAGGAAACAAGTTCAATCCTCCTCGTAGGACCACTACCTTTGGGAATTCGAAACTTAGTTCTCACCATTTAGAACGAAAACTAAAAGAGAACAAGAAACAAATGATTAACAAATTTAACATGCAAAAGAAAAAAAACTAAAATCGACAAAATATTGAACCATAAAACAAAATACAGAAAGCAAACATGAAGAATCGAAGAAATTGAGAAGGGTTTTGAAGAAATACTTACAAGTTTTAGGAAATAGACAAGTTCCACAACAAAAGCTTCAATCGTACAACAAAAGGCTTTGATCATCCTTCGAGGAAGAAAATACTTCAAAAATGAAAAGACTATCAAAAAGACTATGAATCAAGCGAAATATAGACGGTTTACCAGTTCAAAAATGAAAAAACTACCTAAAACTGAAGAAAAACTAACAAAATCACAAGAAAAACCGTCTAGAAAAGTATTAAAATAGAAAGGAAGCAACAAAATCGAAGGAATGAGAGGTATTGCTCAAGGGTATAGTTCTCAGAAGAAGAAGTGCGAAAATAGAGAGAGAAGAGAGAAATAACTTTTGGTATACGTGACCCGTTCAGCGACCCGATATAGCCGCCCTTAACCCGCCCCAGGATCCGCGACTAACCCGCCCAGGACCCGGACCGACCCACGAGATTTGGTCAAAATTGATTTTGAAATCAATTTCAAATTGGGTGCAAAATTCAAGTGCATAGTATGCACTTGGATGCACCCTAGAATTTGTGCTCTATTTCATCTTATGTTACATATGTTATATAACATTGAGGTGGTAATTTGAATCACGTTAGGACAATCTAATTGTGGTTTGGATCCTCTATAATATTTTATCTTGTGTTTCACTACTTTTAATAGATGTCATGTGTAATAAATGAAATTACAACAATGATATAATAGTGTATTAAAGATAATGAAGTACTCGTTAAAACACCAAACAAAACATTTTTTTTTTCTTTTTAGTTCATTAAATTGTTAGCTAAAACACCAAAATTGCAGATACTTCATTTAACTTTTAAAATTTAATTTTTTCATCCTCAAACCGGTTATTATAAGTCATTCACAGATTAAAATTGATGTGGCATTTTAATTTGGAATTTTTTTTTACAAATGACATCCACCTTGATGTAAGGAAAATCTGACTCAAAGGTTTGAATCTTTATATAATGTATGAGTAGAGTATTTACCATTCACTTATAATGCAAAATGGTTGCATTTCTCTCGAGCATAATTAACAATCATATTATAAAACTTTCTTAAAATAATAAAAGAAGGATATTTTAAAAATAATCTCAGAAGTTTCTAATGAATGTAAAGAATTATAGAAGGTTTAGCGAACCTATCATAATCGTCATATCAAAATTATCTGCATAGTCAATTGAGAAGGTGGATTAATATGAATAAGTGCGGAATTGTCATTTATAAGTGAACTAATTCAATAAATTGGTAATTTCCGCGTTCATAATTGCATCACTATATCATTTGTAGCAAACAAGCTCAAAGACACATGGTTCATCAATCATCATTACATCACTAAGTTTAACATCTATAGCAATATATGCTGAAAATATGAAGTTTAACAATAATAATTCTTATTTTAAAATAAAAAAAACACAACTTGTGATAAATTTTCTAGATATAAAAAAAGGTGTTATTCTTCCTATTTCAAAAACTATATTTAGATTTAGGTTAATTGGAATGATTTAGGTGAATTTCTAGCAGCTAGATGATTTAGGTGATTTCTATCAGCTGGATGATTTAGGTGATTTCTATCAGCTGGATGATTTAGGTGATTTCTAGCAGCTGGATCAATGATATTATAGGGTTGTATGGAGGCTGAAACTGGGTAGGCTGTGGGATTTATGGAAGCACTATCCTAGATAAAAAAAAATCTGCAGTTGAGCAACATTGTGATTGAAGGAGATACAAAAGTCGGAGTGGATGCTCTCAAAACCCAAGTAGTGAATGTCTCTAACTTTGGTTTGCATAATTGTCCAATGTTTTCATAAACGGACAGACGACCAACCGGCTTGGCACCTATTGGTCAGTTAAATTAGGAGTTCAACCGGTAAAATAATATCTATCTTTTCTTTTTCTACATACAGAAAAAAAATGTAGTAAAAGAAAAATGAATGGGCCCGGGATGCCCACATGCGCTCAACCTTTAATAAATTAATAAAGATAATCATAAATTGACTGACGAATTTGACAAAGAGGAATTCGATCGAGCCCTTTGTGAACTCAAGCTACCAAAATTAAAAACTGTAAAAAAAATTGAGTGCCCACTGACATATCGAAAAAGAAAAAGATCAAATACACTTAATTTGCAAATAATCAACTTTTATTTTTTCTTGTTTAATAAATTGAATTTTATTTACCATTTCAATCTGGTATTTGTTGCGATGTTTCAATTTAAAGGGGTACTTTTATAAACTTGCTAAAAAATTATTATTTTATCGATACTTCTAATTATAATTTTTTGGCCTAAAAAGCTTTATATCCAAACACTTATCCCTCCTTCCATATGATTTTGCACAATTACCTTAGTATGATGTCTCATATGAATCTGCACACTACCAAAAAAGTTATGATTTAAATCAATTTTATAATTTAAATCAATTTCCAATACCAGTTGTTTTAGAACTGTGGGGTCATAATTAACGCAACATTATTGTCGGTTGTCACTCAAAATTAGTACAAAACCACAATAATCCTGTGAAAATATGTGATTTATCATGTCTTACGTAGGAGCTTAAAAATATGATATAGTTGAAGAGATGTTAAACACGATGACCCACAAAAAGTAAACATATTGGGCCCAATGTAAATGGACAAAAAAAGGCTCAGGTTAAATAAATTCCCATGTTTTGGGAATTATTACAAATAAGTTCAACATTACACCATAAATTAATGTTTAGTTCTACACCTTTTTTGAAATCTCAAATAGGTTCAAAAAATGGACCCCACCACCAAAAAAATATCAGCCCCTCTCCAAATCACATCCACGCGTCCCACCCCAACCCCTCCCCATAACACGCATCCTCCCCCCCCCCCCCTCTCTCTCTCACTTTTCCTTTTTTCTTTGTCTCTCTCCTGCATCTCTCCTCCCTCTCTCTACCTCTCTCTCTGCAAATAATCCCCCCCTCTCTCTACAATTAATTCACGCCCCACCGCCGCCGCCCCATCCACCGGAATCCTCCATGAACGGCTCTGGGAACCTTAAAGGCCACAACACCCAAGGGAGTCGAGCGCTGCCGCCACCCGATCTATCCTCCGTCGACCTAAGTGAGACGAAAGCGCCGCCTCGATCCGTGAAGAACACCTCCGATGGTGGTGGATCTATGCTCGGGTGGCAGCGAATCGAAGAAGAAAATCATTGCCCTCCCGCGGCGCCGCCTTCGACCAAACCGCCTCTCTCTCATACAAATCTGGGCGGTGGCGGTGGCGGTGGATCTAAGCTAGAGCGTCGTCGGATCCGAGCGAATCTGCAAGTCTTTGCCCACGGCCTGAATCGGGCCGCCACCGTGCATGAATCAAGTGGCGCCGCCGCTGTGCATGTGCCAGACCGGTGTCGGATCTGAGCGGATTTACAAGCCTTCGCTCACGGCTGCCGCCGTCCGTGTCTCACGGATCTGAGCCGAAAGGTATCTCTCTGGTTCTGTAACTCTAATCTCAAAGCAATCGGTGCCATAATTCTGGATTCTCAAACGTCTACCCTGCTTTCGAGGTAACATTGGTTATGGATTCTCTTTGATTTTCACTGATGAAACCAACGATGCCTTTTTTTTTTTTGAATTTTTCCGTGACATAGTTCTGGAAAATTCTCTACGAAATTGTAGTGGACGAATTGTCTTATGCTTAAGATCTCGCTTAATTTTGTGTGTGTGCAGTGTCTACGATGGTGTGTGCTTGTGTGTGTGTGTTTATGTGCGATGTGTGTGTTCGTGTGTGCGGTTGTGTGTGTTTTGTGGGTGTGTAGTGTGTGTTTTGTTGGTGATATTGACTGTAATTTTTTAATAAAATTATTATTATATGTATAGAGTACTACCTTTGAATCTATATTATTAGGTTGAACCTGGGGAATATTTGAAAATGTAGCTACGAGGATGAAGATATGAATTTGTTGATGAAGATTTGCAGATGTAGATGTGTGCATTTATTTTAATTTTTTGCAGATAGATATAAACATGTAATTTAGTTATAAATTTGTCAATTTTAAACCTGGAGAAGATTTGTAGATGAAGATTTGAAGATGAGGGGTGTGTGCATTTTTTTAAATTTTTTGCACGAAAATTTGAAGATGAAGATTCAAAGAAGAAGATGAATATTTGAAGATTATAGGATGTGTGCATTTTATTTTATTTTTTGCACCAAGATTTGAAGATGAATATTTGAAGATGCAGCATGTGTGCATTTTTTTTAAATTTTTTGCACGAAAATTTGATGATGAATATTTGAAGATATATAATGTAATAAATATGTTAATTTTGAATTTAATATATAATTTAAAAGTTTTATATAGATGTAATTCAATTATTTCTTGAATCTTGGTCTGTTTCATAATATTTTAAGTTTTATACAATATTTTGAATTTGTAAATATAAATTTATTCAATAAAATTAATCTGCACAGGTGAATTTATATTATTTATGGAAAATTCATTCAATAAAAATAGATTAAAGAGTTTAAAAAGGAAAAAATGGACAAATTTTTAAAAATAGAATTAAAGATGAAATTTGGGTTAAAAATATAAACAAAAATTATATGTGTGCAAATGAAAGTAAAATATGCACAGGCGACAGTGGTGTCACATCAACTGACAGTCTCCAGGGAGAAGGGTCCACATTTAGCACCAATCTGAAGTTATGTTTGAACTTTATACCATTTAACAATAAAGGAGATGCTTTTGAACCTGAATGTCAAGGTCCCTTGTTAATACACCCCACCCAAAAAAATGTTCAAATTTTTTTTTCCCGAAAAATGTAACAATTTTCGAAAAAAAAATGGAAATTCATATGTTTAGTGTTTTTTATTTTTTAATTTTCGGAAATTTTATCTGAAAATTATCAATTTTTTTGATTTTTTTCCGAACACTTTTTTGGTGGGGTATATTAACAAAAGATAGGACTGTATATAACCTTGGCCCAAGAAAAATACAATGACCTCAAACCCAGCGCTACTTGGCCCACTTTTATTATAATTAAAGGGCCACAGTTACTTGCACTAACTTTTTTGTTAATTACACTACCCTAGACTTTATTTTTCAAAAATTTGTAAAATTTTAAAAAAAGATTTGCGATTTTTTTTTTCAATTTCACTATATTTGAATTTATTTTTCAAAAAAAAAAATTCCGAACACCGAGTAGTGTATTCATCCTGATAGTGTATTTGGGCAGTCTTTGGCCTATGTTGAGTATTAATCAGCGGGGTATAAATTGGTATGACTTATTAACACTTTAACAGGTGTGAGTATTTATTTGTACTGTCTCATACCATGAGACGGTCTCACGCAAAAAGATTATTAATTAGTGATATGACATTATTTTAATAGTATTGTATTTTTTTTAATAAATTTACATCTTTAAGCATAATTTTTAATAAGTTACAAATTGCTGATATAACCCTTTTCTCCAGTTTTAATTTGTTCACAAAGTCTTCTATGGACAAGGTTTAATACTATAAAATGGAATCATTAAATGCATGCAGTGATACCATTAGACTTGTAAATTGAAATCACATTATATATTATTATGACATCAATAAATGTATTTCATAATATCAATTTTATACTTATGAATAAATTTCACATGATACCTCCTCTTCAATCCCTAATATCCACTAACTTTAGAAAAAAAAAAAAGCAATTTAGTTTATATGTAAATCGGATATATTCAGCCTCATTATATGTTGGAATTAGTGACTGAGAAAATAATAATTCAATTTACAAAATAAAATAAATAAAATTACAACTCGAGAGGAATTACACAGAATATGAAAATAAACAAGAAAACAGTGTGTCGAGTCGAGGAAGGCCTCTTCCCGCAAGACGAAATTTCCCCGGTAGTGCTCTTCGGTTCTGGAAATATGTCCCCAAAGGTAAAACGTCACCTTCATCTTCAAGAGTGCAGCACCGCAGGTCTTGTAGCTCCGGCGAACAGGAAGAACGTATGAACTGGACTGATTTCTTAAAGACTCTATATGCTAGAATACTTAGGGAGAGAGTGAGAGAGATTTTCTGTGTGGCGCCAGAAACTATGCATGAGGACACCTATTTATTAGCCTCCAAGACCCACACATGCATGGAATGATTGTTAGTCAAACTACGAACCTGTACCTTTCTGCATTTTGGTTCGTCTCAGCCAAAATAAGGGAGGCGTAAGTCACTCCCAATTAAACGAAAATCAGGGAATTGTCAACTTTAGAATTTCGTCACATGTTTTTGCATTTCTATCATACATTATTCATGTCCACTTCAACGAATCTGGACACTTCATATTTCCAGGCTAAGTCCAAACTTTTGGGTTCAACAAACTTAGAAAACTCTTCTAAGGTCCAAATGCAGCCCAAAGTTCAATTGTTAATGACCAATAACCAAGGTCCAATGTCTTCAACCCAGTCTCAATTGAAATTCTCTTTTCATTTTCTCTCACATATTACTATTGGTAAACACCAATAATTCCAACATACAGTAAGTAGGATTATATCGGAATTTACACGCTATACCAGCAATTATCCACGTGGATGCACTCGTTGAATATTATTTAAATTAATTGTCTTTTCACCTATTGTTCAATTAATTGTTATTAAATTTTCATCTCTACTTTTCGATAATATTTAGAAATTATACTATATATACATGAGCCACAAAAAAATAAAGAATTGTTCAGGAAATTTTTAACAAAACTTTTCATAGTGAGATCATCTACGACTTGCCTACAATTTTTTTAATCGTGTAGGTATGTTTATTCTTCAACCTACAACAAGTTATCTATGAAATCAATATGTTTCCTAGGTAATTAACCACATGCAATTTGCCTACAAAAATTATCTTCATGGATTTTGGGTAAAAAAATTGTTTGTAGGTAAGAAATGAATATATCTATATAATTTTAAAAAAAAAATAGACAAGTCCGAGGCAATCGCGCTACTAATTTTTTGTCGGAAATTTCGTAGTCCTGATAAAAATAAGTTTCTAAACAATTCTTTATTTTTGTTTGACTGGGAAGTATAAAATTTTGATTCGTTCCAAACACACGCATATGTACCATGTCCGTCCCATATTAAGTTCTTTTTTTCTTTTTCTTTTTTTGTCAAAATGAGTGTTGTAGGTTAAGCCTCCTCCTTCCTAATTTGGAAAGTATTTCTCATCATCCTTTCTATTTTTTTTTTTTATCACATACTTCCTAACATATTTAATACTATACTTTATTTTATTTTATTTTTGAAAAAAGAAAGAAGTATATGTTTGCATATGAAGTGATTTTGACGTGTGCTTTATTGAGCATATGGTGAATATGAGGGAGGAGGCTTATCATCAGATTTATCCATCTGGTTAAAAACATTAGCGGCACTGCTCAATCTTTTGTGTTTACATAATTACCCACCCGTGTTATTGCGCCCTTTTTCATGCGATGTGATAGTTCAAAAGATCGGTCTTTTTCATTTAAATAATTAAACTAAAATGGTGAATTGTTGAAGGGTATAAAATTAGGCAAAATATTGTTGGAAGAAATAAAGTTTAAATTTTTAATTAATCTCGAATACACATTACAATAATATCATACGTAAGTTCAACTTTAGTATAACTTAAATTCAATAATTTTTGTACCTCAAGATAAGTTGCGGAAATTTGACTAACTTAGAATAAAAAAAAAATTTAATTGTGTACCCATTGACAAATTCTCAAATAATAATTATACATCGTCTTCAATTATTTTCTCTACAAAATTACATATCGAACAATAATCATTCATACACGACTTGATAGTATCCTATATAATTTTTTTTTTTTTTGCCAAAATTGTGGAGCAAGAAGAACGTAACGTAAGAGGGGAAAAAAAAGAAGAAAATTGGAACATTAACATGCAATTTTTTCGTAAGAATTTATTGCGTGAAAAGAGAGAGTAGATAAGTCAATATTGTTAGTCCGTCCGGTAATTAGGCATCGGGTCGGGTTTCTCGAGTTCGAGACCCGAATTTAGGGTACCCGAAATTTCGGGTAGAATATTATGCTATTCGAACCGGAATTAGATCGGGTACCCGAAATTCGGGTTGCGAAATTTCGGGTACCCGAATTCGGGTTCCCGAAATTCCTGAAAAATTATCCAATTTTTTTTAAAATTAATTAATATAAGAATTCATCACAAACATGTTAGATTATGTCATGCGTGTATTGAATCAAATGTCTATAATCATTTTAATTTGTTATAAATTATGTCATGTGTACATAAACAACATAACCCAATACTAAAATATAATATTAAAATTAAAAAAAAATCGGGTACCCGATCGGGAGATTCGGGTTATGTTTCAATACCCGAACCCGAAGTTTAAGGTTTGGGTTGGGGTTACCTGAAACCCGAAATTTCAAGAAAATTACCGAACCGATCGGGTAATTTTTCGGGTTCGGTTCGGGTACCCGAAACCCGATGCCCACCCCTAATTATTTACATACATAAAACGGAGCACTCTTAAAAAAATTTGAATAAAGTAGTGATATATGGGTAAATATATGTATACGGTGGATTCAGGAATTTGAAATTGAGAATATGAAATACAATTAATACATTTTTAAGGCTAATTTTAAGAAATAAATAGAGGTTTCTTTTACTTTTACATTACATATCAAGGAACCATTTTTTATTCGGAGGCATAATTATACTCCTTTGTAATCATCTAACTTTGTCACCATAGGTATATTATTACGAATGTACACAAAAATTAATTTTTTTAGTGTACAAATAATTTTGAAATAGACAAATATAATAAATTTACAAATAATTGGAAGAGTAGGAGTATATAAAAGGACAGTGAGGAATTGAACGCAAGATGTATAAAATACAGTGATGCAAAAATCGGGTTGGGCGGTCAACTAGGTGCCTCCTAGGCTCTAGACGGCCTCCTCCCGACCTGATTTTTGAAAAATCGGTAGTTCTAGGCGTTTTGGAGCCTAGGGGTTGCCGTACCTGGGCGGGTCTAGGCGGCCCTATTATATTGAAATAAAAAGTACCAAAAAGAAAATATTCTCTAGGAACTATTATTAGGGGTGGAAATAGGTCAGGTCAGGTCAGGCCTTACATTGAAAAGTCTAGGCCTACTTTACAAAGACATAGCCTGAGTCTGACCTATTAACTATGATATGCTTTTTATAGGATTGGTCTGGCCTTTTTAACTGGTCAGGCCTACGAGCCTTTTAGAAGCCTATTAAAATTTAATTTATACTATATTCAATATTTATAAATTCAATTTTTTACATATTTTTAAAATAGTCTAAAAATATTTATGTCTATTTTTACTACTGTCATGTCAGATCGAGGTTGTTAGCATCGACTCAAAAATATAAATTGAAATTTTTGAAAAATTATATATGAAAATCGTAGTTTTGAAATTATTTTCCATCCTTTCACGGTTCATATTTAATATGACTTGGTCGTATTATACAATAAAATATATAAATAATATATAAAATAAATATTTAATAACAATATATATATATATATATATATATATATATATATATATATATATATATATATAAGCCGGCCTGTTAAGCTCTTAAGGCCTTTTGCAAAGTTTGAGCTTAGCCTACTTAAATAAATAGGTCTTTTAATAAGTCTTGGTCCGGCTAGTTTAATAAATAGTTCAGGCCAGACTAGACCCTTAGTAGGCTAGACCGTAGGCTCTGTCGGGTGGTCTGGCCTATTTCCACTCTCTATTATCAATTTCCAACTTTTGCATCCTTAATAAAATGATGTATAAAAAAATTTCGTAATATAAATAGGAAATTCAAGTGTTAGGGTGGGGTGGAAATAAAGGGGGGAGATTGAGTAGGGTAGGGTAGGAACGAGGAAGGCGGGGGAGAAGTGAAAAAGAAAGATGCAGAGTAGAGGTCCACACTCCCCCGACAATCATGGCTCGATTAAAGCACATAAAACACACACCCCCACCCTCCCCGCCTGCTCCTCCACCACCCCAACACCAGGGGGGCTCTCTCTCTATCTCTGCCAACAATACAAATAATGATGTACACCTCTCCCTCTCCTCACTATGCATAGTTTATTAATATATGATGTATAGACACTACAAGAAAATAAACAAATACTTACAAAATTAGAATGGTAAAAAAGTTCATAGTGAAAATTGTCTACGATTTGCCTACATAATTTTCTAATTATAAAAGCTTCTACATTTCTCAACCTAAAAACAACTTGCCTACATAATTAATTTGCCTACGAAATAAAAATCTCTAGGTATAATTACCTACAAGTCATTTGCTTACAAAACTTCACCTACAACACAATTTGCCCGCGGAATTTTGGTAGGCAATTTTTTTTGTAGGTGGTAAAGGAAGATGCATATACAAATAAAACTTTTTGTAGGCAATTCGTAGGTAATCCCACTACGAATTTTTTTGTTGGAAATTTCGTCATATTTGCAATTTTCGTAGGCAATTTTATGTTTTCTTTTAGTGAGATTTTTCTAAAATATCATATTGCAGTATTATCTGTTTTCTAAAATTGATGCGATTCTTGAATTCACAAATTCAATGCCCATGCAGCGAATTTTTTGGGGAATCCAACTAATGGATTCTTGAATTCGCTTAGCAAATCCTCTTGTTAAGCATTAAATGTGTTATTTCAATTGAATTTTATTACGTAATATTATAATTTAAATTTAAAATGTGATATTAATTTTAAATTGAATTCACTATTATAACGTATGTAATTGACTAATGGAGTTTGAATTGATATAAAGTAAAAACATATAGAATTGAAATTGGACGCAGTCTAATTTACGGAATAATTTTTGTTATCTTTACTCATACATATAGAGTAACATATATGAACTAATATTGTGCAAGAAACAACAAATTATATTTAGTGAAATTAACTAATATTGTTATAAAAAAATGTATATAATATTTTTTAGTAAATTAAATAATACTACCAATTAAAAATCAGATCATCTATTGTATACAAGAATTTTACCAACATGGTGGCATGAGTTTCATCTATTTGGTTGGTCATATGGAGATCAATAAATAAAGAGGAAATATATATATACTATATACATACTCCCTCCGTCTCACTCTAAGTGTCTCACTTTCCTTTTTTGGTTGTCCCGCACTAAGTGTCTCATTCCATAAATGGAAAAAGCAACACTCTACTACATATAAACTTTAACCTTCAAATTCACACAATATTACCAAAAATGTCACTCATTCAATCCACTTTTCAACACTATTCATTACTTTATTAAACACTATTCATTACTTTTCAACACTATTCATTTCCACCATATATTAATAAACAAATACACTTTCTTAAACCATTCAACCAAAAGAAACGAGACACTTAGACCGGGAAGGGGGGAGTATATATATATTTTGCAATGTTGCATGTATAGGGGAGTGGGAGTGTGAGTGTGTATGTGGACAGTGGTGTCTCTCGATAAAGAAGAGACAATGCTACAATTCTCACTTTAATAAAGCAAGCTAACTCACTCACTGCTCTCTCTCTGCATGCATGTGACATCTCATACTTTATATTATATCTGTAAATGCATGTGGGTCTGCCTAGCTGCCTCACTAATTAATTTGTTCACTTTAAGTCTTTTTTTCTTTAGTAGTAATTATAAATGTGTAACACGCCTAATTTGTCACCAGTTGATTTATCTTTAATTAAGTTCAGACATATGTTACATAAATATATAGTTGAGTTCGCTGAGCTTATTTTAAACCTTTTATAAGTTCCAATAGTTATATTGTTCTGAAAGCTCATAAGATGTAAATTTCAAGTAAGTTATAAATTGTTAAAGTGTTTAACTAGTATCATTTATAAGTTATAATATTTTTTTTAAATTTATAATAAGTATTTTTAAATTTTAATTTTAATATAAACTATAATTTTATATGTTGATGTAGTGAGTGGGTGGAGACAGGGGAGGGATTGGGTGGTTGGGGGTGAATGTGGTTAAGAAAATAAATCGGAAAATTTCAACTTATTCTTTTACAAGTTATAAGTTGTCAGAAGTTTATTTTATGATCTTATAAGTTGTTAAATATTTTATTTTAAAATCAGACACATTAATAGTGGTTATAAGTTTTTAAACAGCTTATAAACTGCTTTAGAGAACGGGAAAAATATCAAAATTAGTCCTGCAACTTAGGTTAATTCCAATTTTAGTCCAACAACTTTTTATTTTCTCAATTTTAGTCCTGTAATTTTTTTTATATTTTCAATTATAGTCTTGAAGTTGTCAGTTTTAATCCTATAACTTTCATTTTCTCAATTTTAGTCTTGGAGTTGTCAATTTAATCTTTATATGGCCTCAAAAAAAAAAAAAAAAAAAAAAAACCTTGCTGGAGGAATTGGAAGTTTTTAATTTTATGGTAAATTGTGTACGTGAACTGTCACGTAATCAAAAAAATTTATTGTCACATAATCAAAATGGTTTTATGTGAAATTGGGGGTAGATTGGGTTTGATTTGGGTCGGGACTGTGTTTTTGTTTCCAAACCGGTCGAGTATAATTAGATGGGTCGGTTAATATTTTTGATTATGTGGTAGTTCACGTGTAATATTCGCCAGAAAATTAAAAACCCCCAATTCCTTCTGAGTATTTGAATATTTATACCAAAAAGGACAAAAATTGAGAGAGAAAAGCTACATGACTAAAATTGATAACTCTAGGACTAAAATTGAGAAAATGACAAGTTGTAGGACTAAAATTGGAATCACGCTAAGTTTCAGGACTAGTTTTGATATTTTCCCTTAAAAAATGTATAAGCTCAGTCAAACACCCTCTTGAACCATCTTTACAAATGTGTATGCATCCTCATTTTCTAGTTTTATTAGAACGATGCTTGCTTCATTCTATAATCGAGTAAGTCTTTAGATATACAACAGTTGGAATAAAATCACACACATATATATATATACGGAATTTTATTTCCATGTCATTTCATGCTCCAATTTATTGAAAAAGAAATCGAAAAGAGTTTCAAATTGATTTATTGTTCTTTCAATTCCAATTAAAATTGATATTGCAGTAACAAATGAAAAAATAAGAGTATATAATTAGGAAATTATGTGTAGCTTATAAAAAAATTTAAAAAAAATCATTTGTGAAGTCATATGTGAAGTATGTAATCAGTAGAGTTTGAGCTTCAATCGTCAGCAGAGTTGGAGTTAACCAAATTCAGTATACTTAGATGAAGTCAGCTGAAGGTCAGTTAATTCAGTGAACTTGAAGTTTCCTGAGTAGTTGAGGTGAAGCCAACTGAGATTCTGTTATTCGCGAGATTCATATCTAAGCTGAAGTGAAAACGGTTATATCCAAAGGCGGGTTTGTTGAGGCGGTTACTTGCTGGGTTACTACTATATATATGATGTCTCGCACAATTATCTATAGATCAATCTTTGCTTAGAAAAGAATAGGGTTTGGAAATGAATATCTATGTAACCAGTTTAGGCTTTCTTCATTATTGAGAAGAATTTCTTGAGCGTTTGTGAGATTGAGTGATTGTAACAATCCCTGATCTTACATAGTGAAAGATCGAATCTCTCCGATCCCGTGGACGTAGGAGTTATCTCCGAACCACGTAAAATCCTATTGTTCTTTATTGTTCCGTTGATTCCAATATTCTTGCTTGTTGTGCCATATTCGATTCCTTGATTACAAGTTTTTCTTGTGAATCTAAAACTTTGATTCAACAAGTGGCGCCATCTGTGGAAAACAATTATGGCTACAACTAAGTTCGATATTGAGAAGTTCACGGGGAAGAACGATTTCAATTTATGGAAGATTAAGATGAAGGCTCTCCTAGTACACAACATTTTGTACGATGCCTTGTTGCCTCCTGATTAGGTGGCTTCTGGAACTAATCCGGCGAAGGTGGAGGAGAACAAGAGGAAGGCACATAGTGCGATTATCTTGTGTCTCGGGGATAAACCATTGATGGAAGTATCGAATGAGAAAACTGCTCTTGAAGTCTGGAATAAACTGGAGCAGTTATACCAGACCAAGTCTGTTACGAACAAGTTATACATGAAACAGAAGCTTCAAGTCTTCAAGATGAATGAAGACAAGAATCTTGGTGATCAGTTGGACGAGTTCAACAGATTGGTGGATGATCTAGAGAGTTTGGATGTTATTATTGATGATGAGGACAAGCCATTGATGTTGTTGAATTCCCTACATAAGCCTCTGGAGAATTTCAAGGATGCATTGTTGTTTGGAAGACAAGATCAGGTGAAGTTTGATGATATTCAAACTGCCCTGAAAACCAAGTTTCTACAAATCCAGACTGAAGGGAAGAAGCCTGTTGAAGGATTGAATGTTCAACCTAAGAAGAAGAAGAAGGTGTTTCAATCCAAGAAGAAGGATGGTGGAAAGGGGAATAAGGGTGAGAAGAAATTTGGTTTTGTTGAAAGGAGAAAGTGTTTCACTTGTCACAAGGAAGGTCATCTGAGAAAGAACTGCCCTGAAAGAAGGAAGAAAGACAATCAAGGTGATCAAGAAGGAGATGCAATTGTGGTGGAGGTTGAAGGATATGATAGTGCTGAAGTCTTGATGGTTAGTCATTAGAGACTAAGTCAAGAGTGGGTCTTAGATTCTGGGTGTACTTTTCATATGTGTCCACATGAAGGCTGGTTCCTGGATCTTGAGAAGTTTGATGGAGGTTTTGTCCTTTTGGGTAATGATAAGAGATGTAGAGTGCAAGGATCTGGTTCTATCAAGATAAAAATGTTTGATGGAGTTGATAGGATCTTATCTGAGGTCAGATTTGTACCTGGCCTAAAAAGAAATTTGTTTTCTCTTGGTACTTTTAATTCTAAATGGTTTGAATTCAAAACTGACAAGGGTATCTTGGCTATCACTAAGTCTGGAAGGACTGTGATGAGGGGTAACATCAAGAATGGTTTGTATTCTATGATTGACAGGACAGTTACAGGATCAGTTGAGGTCACCATGGAGTCCACTGATGATAACCTGTGGCACAAGAGATTAGCACATGTTGATGAGAAGGGTTTGGTGGAGTTATCCAAGAGGGGAGTAATCCCTGGGAAAAGGATGAGTAAGTTGGAGTTCTGTGAGTGGTGTGTTCTGGGGAAATCAAAGAAGAAGGCATACCAGAAGGGGAAGCATACCACCACTAAGGTGATGGATTACATACATTCAGATGTATGGAGACCAGCTAGAGCGTCTACTCATGGTGGAGGCAGGTATTTCCTTACCCTTATTGATGATTATTCCAGGAAGGTTTGTGTGTATATACTCAAACATAAGAATGATGATTTCTCTAAGTTCAAAGAGTGGTTGACTGAACTTGAAAACAAGAGGGGGAGGAGCATTAAGCACCTTAGAACTGACAATGGGCTTGAATTCCTCTCAGGGGAGTTTCAACAGTTTTGTAGGCTGAAGGGTATTACTAGGCACAGGATTGTTCCTATTAATCCTCAACAGAATGACCTTGCTGAAAGGATGAATAGAACCATTCTGGAGAGAGTTGGGTGTATGTTATCTGATGCATGTTTGCCTAAGAGTTTTTGGGGTGTAGCTGTTAACACAGTTGTGTACTTGATTAATAAAGTATCATCATCTGCTATTGACTTTAAGACCCCTGATGAGATATGGTATGGAAAGATATCAGATTACTCTAAGTTGAGAGTGTTTGGATGTCTAGCTTATGTTCATGTGAAGCAAGATAAGCTGGAGCCTAGAGCATTAAAGTGTGTGTTCATTGGTGAGAGGTGTTATCTCTAAATCTGGTAAATATCTTTCAAGCCATATGAAAGTGTGAAGTTTGAAGATCCGTTCTTAACCCCTAACAGCTGGAAAAGCCAAGAGAGTTGACAGTTATTCGGTTACGAATGGTAGTTACGCAAAGCTGTTACAGTTTCAAGTGTTATCTGGTGCCAACTTCAAGAGGTCATAACTTCCTAACTGCTTGGAGGTTATAACTGACTCGAGTTGCAAGATGAAGAGCACGTGGCAGGCTATCACTCTCAACTCATAACTGCTCAAGGGCGTCTCATTTGCTGATATATAAACTAGCTCATTGTTAGGTGAAAGAGGGAATTCAACTTGTTAGCTAGAGTGATATTTTGAGTGCTAGATTCTATTTTCTTAGCTTATACTCTGGAGAATATCATTGTAGTTCTGTAATCTCTTCTTCAACATAGTGAAAGGCCTCACAAAGTGGATGTAGATCTATTGGATCGAACCACTATAAATTTATGAGTCTTGTGCTTTGAACTCTACTGAAATTCTCATCAGTTGAGTTGCTTTCGGTTTTGAACTCTTCTGATAGCTCTTAAGGTCTACTGATCTTAAGGTCCGCTGATTCCAAAAGTCTACTGATTCCAAAGTCTGCTGATCTTGTTTAATCAACCCTGTTCAAGAGTGTATTCTAGCTCTCGAAACCTGACAAATTGGCGCCGTCTGTGGGAAGAAGCTAAACAAGGCAAGAAGCAAGGATGAGTAGCTCCACAAAGTTTGACATTGAAAAGTTCTCTGGGAAATCTGACTTTGGGCTTTGGAGAATCAAGATGAAGGCCCTTCTGGTTCAGCAAGGATTGGCTGAAGCCATTGAAGAACCTGGAAAACTCGAGGAAGAAGAAACGAGTAAGAAAGTGGCAGAAAGGGCCAAGATCAGAGAAAAGGCACACAGTACTATCATTCTGTGCCTTGGTGACAAAGTTCTGAGGGAGGTTGCTAAGGAGAAAACTGCAAAGGAGGTCTGGGACAAGCTTTCAAGCTTGTACATGGGGAAGACCTTGGCTAACAGGTTGTACATGAAGCAGAAACTCTATGCATTCAAGATGGCTGATGACAAACCCATCCTGGAGCAGTTGGATGATTTCAATAAAATTCTGGATGACTTAGAGAATATTGAAATCATGCTGGAAGAGGAGGATAAGGCCCTTATCCTGTTAAGTGCTTTACCAAAGTCTTATGAAAACCTGAAGGACACTATACTATTTGGAAGGCAAGATACAATTAGCCTTGAAGATGTGCAGTTGGCCCTTAAGTCTAAGGAACTGCAGAAAACATCTGAAGCTAGTAGCAGTTCCAAGGTGAATGAGAGTCTGACAGTGAAGGAAAACCATTCAAAGAAGAACTTCAAGAAGTGGCCTAAAGATAAAGGCAAGAAACCTGAGAAGAAATCATCAGAAACCTCTAATGATGGAGAAGGCAGGAAGTGTTATCACTGCCATGAGACAGGACATTTCAAGAGAAACTGCCCTAAGTGGAAGAAGTCATCAAAGTTTAAAGGAGTTGCTGAATCGGGGAAGGACAAGAAACAAGCAAATCAAGCAGTAGAAACTGAAGACTCCACAAGCTTTGAACTAGCTGAAGTACTTTCCATCACCACATCAGAGGAGAAGAATGAGTGGATTCTGGATTCAGGTTGTTCATTTCACATGTGCCCTGTGAAGGAATGGTTCACTGAGTTCAAACACCAGAATGGTGGATCAGTCTTGCTTGGAAATGACCACACCTGTAAAGTAAGAGGAACTGGCTCTGTAAACTTGAAGATGTTTGATGGAGCTGTCAGAACTCTGAGAAATGTGAGGTATGTACCTGATCTTAGAAGGAATCTCATATCTCTTGGCATGTTAGATAACATGGGGTACAAGTTTACTTCTGAAAATGGGGAATTAGTAGTTACCAGAGATAATCATACTGTTATGAAAGGAACTAGAAGGAATGATCTCTATTTTTTACTAGGAAAGACTGTTACTGGTGGTACTAATTCTGTAAATGAAAAGGACAACACACTGTTGTGGCACAACAGGCTAGCTCATGTGAGTGAAAAGGGCTTGCAAGAGTTAGCCAAACAAGATCTCCTAGGTGGAGACAGAATCTCAAAGATAAATATATGTGAACACTGCATATATGGGAAGTCTAAGAGGATGAAATTCAGCACTGCTTCTCATACCACAAAAGGAATCCTTGACTATGTACACTCAGACTTGTGGGGACCCTCAAAGAATCCCACAAGGAATGGAGGAAGATACTTCATTACCTTCATAGATGATTACTCGAGGAAGGTATGGATATCTGTATTGAAAACTAAATCTGAAGCATTCAGTAGTTTCAAGAATTGGTTAGCTGAGGTGGAGAACATCAGTGGAAAGAAGTTAAAAGTTCTAAGAACTGACAACGGGTTGGAGTATCTATCTGAAGAATTCACAACTTTCTGCAAGGAGAGAGGCATTGTAAGGCACAGAACTGTACCTGGAACTCCTCAACAAAATGGAGTTGCTGAGAGGATGAATCAAACCTTGCTAGAAAGAGTGAGGTGTATGTTGAGTAGCTCTGGATTACCCAAGTCTTTCTGGGGAGAAGTGGTAACTACAGCAGCTTATCTCATAAATAGAAGTCCATCTACTCCACTGAAGTTCAAGACACCAGAGGAAGCCTGGTCAGGACACAAACCTGACTTCTCCAACTTAAGAGTCTATGGATGCAAGGCCTTTGCTCATATAAGGCAAGACAAGCTGGAACCAAGAGCTCTCAAGTGTGTACTGATTGGATATCCAACAGGGGTAAAGGGATACAAATTGTGGTGCATTGAGAAGGGAAGTGAAAGGTGTATCATAAGCAGAGATGTAACCTTTGATGAAAACTGCTTACCTCTTAAGGTGACTGAAAATGCAGGCTCTGGAGAGACTCAAGATAGTACTACACATCTTGATGTGGAGCCACAGGATATAAGAAACTATGCTCATGAGAATCAAGGTGATCATGAGAGTGATCAAGGCAGTGAGACTGAATACCAGGATTATCAATTAGCAAGGGACAGGGTCAGGAGACAGACTCATCCACCACAGAGATTTAGACATGCTGATGTAATCTCATATGCACTGTATGTTGCTCAAGAAGTGGAGCAACAGGAACCTAAGACTTATACACAGGCTATTAGCTGCAGTGAAAAAGATAAATGGATTGTAGCTATGGAGCAGGAGTTACTTTCTTTTGAGAAGAACCAAACTTGGGAGATAGTGGATAAACCTGTGAATAAGAAACTAGTTGGGTGCAAATGGATATACAGAAAGAAAGTGGAAGCTATGAAAGGGGGATCTATAAGATACAAAGCAAGGCTTGTAGCAAAGGGCTTTACTCGGAGAGAAGGGGTGGATTTTAATGAGATATTCTCCCCAGTAGTGAAGCATTGCAGCATAAGGATTCTTTTGGCCTTAGTAGCTCAATACAATCTGGAGTTACACCAGATGGATGTCACCACAGCCTTTCTTCATGGAAAGATAGATAAACCCATCCATATGAAAATTCCTGAGGGAGTGAACATACCTGATTCTGCTAACAAGGTTTGTTTGATTAAGAAGTCACTATATGGACTTAAGCAAAGTCCAAGACAGTGGTATCTCAGGTTTGATGAGTTTATCACATCGGTAGGGTTCACAAGGAGCAAGTATGACAGCTGTGTTTATTTCAAGGATGGTCTCAGATTGAAGACTTACTTACTGCTCTATGTGGATGATATGCTTATAGCAAGTGAAGATGAAGAAGGAATTAACAAGGTAAAGGAACTGCTCAAATCAGAGTTTGAAATGAAAGACCTTGGGATAGCAAAGATGATTCTGGGAATGGAAATAAAGAGGGACATGAATACCATTCTTCTCAGTCAAAGCTCATACTTGAAGAAGGTGCTTGACAGGTTCAGAATGAATCAAGCTAAACCAGTAACAACTCCCCTTGGACAGCATATAAAGCTGTCAATTCAGCAAAGTCCAAAGGATATCAAAGAAAGATCTCATATGAGTAAGATTCCTTATGCAAACTCAGTGGGAAGCCTAATGTATTCCATGGTATGCTGCAGGCCTGATCTTACTCACTCCATGAGTGTAGTTAGTAGATACATGAGTGATCCTGGAATAGGACACTGGGAAGCTGTAAAGTGGATTATGAGGTACATTGTTAGCTCTGTTGACAAGGGATTGAAGTTTCAGAAGTGCACAGGAAATGAAGAAGCATTAGTTGGATATGTTGACTCAGATTATGCAGCTAATGTTGATACTAGGAAGTCCTTAACTGGATATGTGTTCACTTTGTTTGGAACAGCAGTGTCTTGGAGATCAACACACCAGTCAAATGTTGCTCTATCCACTACGGAAGCTGAGTTTGTAGCACTTACAGAGGCTGTTAAAGAAAGTCTTTGGTTAAAAGGGATTCTGAAGGAGTTGGGACTTTATCAGAGAAAGGTCACAGTGTATTGTGACAATCAGAGTGCCATACATTTGGCAAAACATCAAGGCTACCATGAAAGAACAAAACACATTGATGTAAAGTACTACTTTGTACGGGACATGGTAGAGAAAGAGATGGTGCATGTAGCTAAAATAGCTACTGAAGACAATCCTGCAGATGGATTCACAAAAGCATTGCCTAAGGCAAAGTTTGAACTTTGTCTCAGGCTTATTGGAATGCATTAAAGCATTGGTTGGTGCTGCTCTTGAGGGAGCAGTGGTGAGGGTCTTTTGTTAAAGGTGCTATTGTTGATTTAGAGCTAAAGGTGGAGATTTGAGAGGTGTTATCTCTAAATCTGGTAAATATCTTTCAAGCCATATGAAAGTGTGAAGTTTGAAGATCCGTTCTTAACCCCTAACAGCTGGAAAAGCCAAGAGAGTTGACAGTTATTCGGTTACGAATGGTAGTTACGCAAAGCTGTTACAGTTTCAAGTGTTATCTGGTGCCAACTTCAAGAGGTCATAACTTCCTAACTGCTTGGAGGTTATAACTGACTCGAGTTGCAAGATGAAGAGCACGTGGCAGGCTATCACTCTCAACTCATAACTGCTCAAGGGCGTCTCAGTTGCTGATATATAAACTAGCTCATTGTTAGGTGAAAGAGGGAATTCAACTTGTTAGCTAGAGTGATATTTTGAGTGCTAGATTCTATTTTCTTAGCTTATACTCTGGAGAATATCATTGTAGTTATGTAATCTCTTCTTCAACATAGTGAAAGGCCTCACAAAGTGGATGTAGATCTATTGGATCGAACCACTATAAATTTCTGAGTCTTGTGCTTTGAACTCTACTGAAATTCCCATCAGTTGAGTTGCTTTTGGTTTTGAACTCTTCTGATAGCTCTTAAGGTCTACTGATCTTAAGGTCCGCTGATTCCAAAAGTCTACTGATTCCAAAGTCTGCTGATCTTGTTTAATCAACCCTGTTCAAGAGTGTATTCTAGCTCTCGAAACCTGACAATTGGCTATCCAAAAGGTGTCAAGGGGTATAAGTTGTGGTTTTTGGAGCCTGGAAACCAAAAGTGTATTACCAGTAGAGATGTTGTGTTTAATGAGTCTCAGATGGGATACAAGTCAGATGGAGGAGATCCTACATCAGAGGAGGTGGATGGTGTCATTGTTGAACCCAATACTCAAGTTGAGGTGGAACTTGTTCCTTCAGATGAGGTTAACTCAACTGGTCCTGAACCAGAGCAGGAGGCAGAAGAAGACATTACATCTGCTGAAGATAACATGTCAGAAGAGGATGAAGTGCCTGAAGCTGATTTGAGAAATTATAGCTTGACAAGAGACAGAACTAGAAGACAAGTACATCCTCCATTGAGGTATGGTCAGGTTGATCTGGTCTCTTATGTACTTGTGACTGCTGAAGCTATAGAGTATCATGAGCCTAGAAACTATAAAAAAGTCATTGACAGTAAAGATAGAGAGTCATGGATTACTGCCATGACAGAAGAGATGGAATCTCTTAAGAAGAATCATACTTGGATTCTTGTGAATAAGTTACCTGGGCAGAAACTAGTCAGTTGCAAGTGGTTGTTTAAAAGGAAGCTTGAATCTGGAATGAAAGATCAGGTGAGATTCAAGGCAAGGTTAGTGGCTAGAGGGTTTACTCAAAGGGAAGGGATAGATTACAATGAGGTGTCCTCACCTGTAGTTAAGCATTGTTCTATCAGGCTACTTCTCAGTAGAGTAGTTCAAGATAACCTGGAGCGACAACAACTTGATGTGAAGACAACCTTCTTACATAGTGAGCTTATTGAAGACATTTATATGCAGCAACCCGAGGGTTTTGTGGAACCAGGATCAAAGAGGAAGATATGTTTACTGAAGAAATCATTGTATGGCCTCAAGCAAAGTCCAAGGCAATGGCATAAGAAATTTAATGAAGTTATGTTACCCATTGGTTTTGAGAGAAGCGAGTATGATACTTGTGTGTATCTGGAGAAGCAAGGGAGAGAAGTGATAACATATCTACTGTTATATGTTGATGGCATGTTAATTGCCAGCAAGAGTTTGATGAAGATTCAGAATGTTATACAAAAGTTGAGTGCAAGGTTTGATATGAAGGATCTGGGAAATGCTAAGAGGATACTTGGCATGGATATACTTAGGGATGGGACAACTGGGAAGTTGTTTTTATCTCAGGAGAGGTATATTCAAAGGGTACTGAAGAGGTTTAACATGCATGAAAGTAGACCTGTAGCAACCCCACTGGGACAACAGTTCAAGTTTTCTAAGGAAATGGAGCCCAAGTCTGAAGAAGAAAAGGAGTACATGATGAAAGTACCTTATGCAAGTGGTGTTGGAAGTTTGATGTATGCATTGGTCTGCAGTAGACCTGATTTAGCTTATTCACTGAGTATAATGAGCAGGTACATGTCCAACCCAGGCAGATTACATTGGAATGCTCTGGAGTGGATATTCAGATACCTTAAGGGGTCATCTGATTTGGGGTTAATGTTTGAGAAGATGGCTGATATGAAAAGTCCACTGATAGGTTTTGTTGATTCTGATTTTGCTGTTAATCTGGATACCGGAAGGTCCTTGACAGGGTACATATTTACTCTTTACAACACTGTTGTGAGCTGGAGATCTGTGTTGCAGAGTGGAGTTGTCTTATCCACCACTGAAGCAGAGTTTGTGGCAGTCTCTGAAGCAGTTAAGGAAGCTTTGTGGTTGAAAGACATCATTAAGGATTTTGGAATTCAACAAAAGGATGTGGTTATTCATTGTGATAATCAGAGTGTTGTTCATCTGGTTAAACATCAAGTGTTCCATGAGAGATCAAAGCATATTGATGTAAGGTTGCATTTTGTAAGGAAAATCATAGACAGATGGGTGGTCCAGATTCAGAAGATATCTACTGATGATAATGCTGTTGATATGTGTACGAAGTCTTTACCTAGCCTGAAGTTCAAGTTCTGTGTTGAACTGGTAAATATGGACACATGGAAGGTGCCTTAGCCTTAATGGTACCCGATGGAGAGGAAGAGAGGTTTGATACTTGAAATATGAGGTAGAGAATTGTGAAGTCATATGTGAAGTATGTAATCAATAGAGTTTGAGCTTCAATCGTCAACAGAGTTGGAGTTAACCAAATTCAGTATACTTAGATGAAGTCAGCTGAAGGTCAGTTAATTCAGTGAACTTGAAGTCTCCTGAGCAGTTGAGGTGAAGTCAATTAAGATTCTGGTATTCGCGAGATTCATATCTAAGCTGAAATGAAGCGGTTATATCCAAAGGCGGGTTTGTTGAGGCGGTTACTTGCTGGGTTACTACTATATATATGATGTCTCGCACAATTATCTATAGATCAATCTTTGCTTAGAAAAGAATAGGGTTTTGAAATGAATATCTATGTAACCAGTTTAGGCTTTCTTCATTATTGAGAAGAATTTCTTGAACGTTTGTGAGATTGAGTGATTGTAACATTCCCTGAGCTTACTTAGTGAAAGATCGAATCTCTTCGATCCGCTGTGGACGTAGGAGTTATCCCTGAACCACGTAAAATTCTGTTGTTCTTTATTGTTCCGTTGATTTCAATATTCTCGCTTGTTATGCCATATTCGATTCCTTGATTACAAGTTTTTCTTGTAAATCTAAAATTTTGATTCAACATCATCCACTTGCTACCCCTCGCATAGGGCGAGGGGGTTACAAATTGTGGTTGTGGCCCAAATTAATCAACCCTTCACATAATCACATTACAAGTATTAATATTTTTATTAAAAAGTTAAATCCCTTCAATCCTATTTTGATTATCCCAAATAAAAAGATAACAAATTTAATAAAAAAGTTATTTATTAATATTTATATAGGTATAAATATGGATTTTCTTTGTAAAGGTAAATGAGTTTTTTCTATTTTATGGAGGAAGGTTTACTTTATTATTTAAGGGTGAATGAGTCTCTTCGACTTTATGTAGTGGACATATAGGGTAAATAAAAAAATGTTTTTAAAGGTAAATTGGAAATGATAGTGTTACTTTTTTTCAATTTTGAGTAGGGGAAAAAAATGTCTTCCTTTAAAGAGGAAGGATAATCAAAATTGAATCAAAATGAGTAATAGTCTCATAATGGTTTTGTTTCCTATATATATTAAATGTTAAAATCATTGTTTGCACTTTGCACCGATTGTATCATGAGAAACAAATATTTTACGATTCATCAGCCTGAGAATGGATATCATAATTTATTTTATGGAAATTGTGTGTGTTGCCTGTCATTTTATATCATCTCTGGACCACCCTAAAAACAGTATAAATTAATATAGTAGGGAAGTTAATATGTGTAGAGTGAGAAAACGATTAAGACTTGTTGTAAACAAACCCTCCCCTCCCACCTAGACGAAGAAATCAAGAGCTAAAGTAACGGGACTTTTTCAACCACTCGTGCGGTGTCGCTACTCGCTAGACTTTGGACCTTCCCTCCTCATTTATATATAATAGTAATAATACTCCTCCGACTCTTTTCATGTGTTTCATTTTGTATAAAATGGTGTCTTTTTTTACAATTATCACTCTATTTTAAAGAATTAATTAATATTATTGATATATTTAACCGCTTATAAAATTATAAAATAAATTTCAAATAGCTTATAAACTGTAAAAAAATAAGTTGAAAATTTTCAACTTATTTTTCTAACCACCTCCACCTCCAACCACTCAATCAGTCTGAAACCACCTCACTCTGGCAAAAACTTGTGTGAAGCAATCCAACGGTAAGACGGTTCACAAATTAGCATTAATTTCTTCCAAAATATTAATTGAAAGAATTTAATCTTACCTAAAATTTTGAACTTATACAGAGATGTAAAATTACGTCATTTAATTATACCCCTTACACTCCCCCTCTCTCACGGGTCGTACTCTCAACTTTCCCCCTTAGTGTTGATAGACGAACATCCATCTATATTGGGCGAACAAGTATTAAGGACTAAGTAAGGATTATGAAGCAAAGTACCTACATTAGATATGACTAGCAAGAATAATAGAAGGGAGATGCACAAACTGATAAAGGTGGTGTATTATCCAACGAACAACAAACCTGACGAACAGCTTACAAGCGAACAGGTCCTGGGCCTTTGGACTATTATGGATACTTTAGTGAGGCATCGATGGCGAACAACTATCAACAAAGGTGGTGCATTAATCAATTTAAGGAGTGTATGACAGACATCCACCTACAATGACGAACGGATCCAAGACAGGCAACTCCGAAGATAAAGATCCAGAGACTCACCTACGAAGAACATAGGGCGAACAACTCGCGAACCATTCACTCAAGGAGCGAACAACAAATAAGGAAGATATGCAAGTGCGGTATACCCACATAATTATTGGTGAACAACTTTGATAAACGTGATAAGACCAAAAACAAGACTTTGTAACTAAGTCTCAACTTAGATAGAGTCAAATGTAGTCAAATGACACATGTCAAGCATGCAAGCTTGGTAGTCCAAGAGTCATGTAAACCACCTACCTGATGGTTAGTATAAATAAGTTGCTCTCCTTCAATAAAAACAAGTTCAAATTCACAAATACTCTACTACACACACTCATGCACCTAAAAACGCACACACATGAAATAAATACGAATCCAATACTCGTATTTACGGGTTTATAACCCAATCTTTCGTATTTACTATAAACGATAGTAATCAATCACACGATCTTGTTTGGTAATCTCAAAACCGGTTAAAAACAGTCACTAATCCACGCGATTAGAACTGATCACCAACACTTAGGATCTTTGGATGGTCATGAGCCTTTTGACTATATCACCATTAGGTTGAACTTGGATGGAGCCATTTAAAAGGCAAGGGATATGAAAATGAATGGATTTGAAAATTCATAGATTTCAAATGACATGAATTTGTTGGATATTTAAAATTCCTTCAATTTGAACTAGTATCAAAGGTAAGAATTTGAAATTCATCAATTTAAATATATTATACAAACAAGTGTAGTGGATTTGAATTGTGGATTTAAAAGTTAAAGCTCAAATCCCTTCATCCAAACACAGCAAAAAAAATAAAAAAAAATTATTTTATTTAAAAGTTCGAATTTGTAAAGAGTTGTATTAAGAGTCTATGGTACATGATAATGGACCACATTCATATAAATGAAATGGAGGGATAATAATCTTTAGTGCTTTTTATTTTATATACATATTAGTAAAATTAATACTTCATCGCCCCAAATCTATTTTGAATTCTTTTAGTACGTTCCAAAATTTATTCTCATGTTCTTTTTAAAAAATAGTATTATTTTATTATATACTCATAAATAATTATTTTATTATTTAATGAATTCATAATATTCGCATTTTATCTACTTTATTTTATTTACATTAAAATTTATGTTCATGTTAATGAGAATAGGTTTGAGTGATGGAGGACATTTATTTTAATGAGGATAGATATGAGGGTAAGGAATAGTATTGGAGTAGAGAATATGAATCATTATGACAGAAACCACCATTTACAATTAAAAGGGATCACTAGTTCACTGCCATGGAGTGATGTCCTACAGTCCAGAAAGGGTGACTACCACATTGGGCGTTACCTACTGTGCATGGAGAGATCATACTACTTTTTTCTTATTAATAAGTATCTTTAAACAAAATATTTTGAAGTTCAATTCTCAAAAATCATTTCTTAAAAAATAATTCCTTAGAGATTGTCTTTCTTTTTACAAAATTGCAACGTTCATAAACATACGATCATCCCCCACCATCACCACTCACAAATTCTTAGTTAATTGTACCCCATTTGTTTACTAATTTCTTTACTAAGTTTAAAAGTTAAAGACGAGTTTTTTTTTTTGTCTTTTACAGCCTAAAGTTGGTATTAGTAATCATTATTTGATAACAAACGTGTATAAATAAAACAGGTAAAAGCCCACAATATCTCTAATCCCATACCCCACTATTTTCCCCCCGTCTTTCATTCAGGAGTCAGGACAACGCTCCTCTCTCTACTTTGATATAAATTTTATCCTCTTTTCTTACAGGCCCCTCTACCATTCTTTGCTTTAAAGATATCACCTTTATACATTTCTTAGCACCAATTTGACCTTTGCTTCCCCTAAACAATTGTGGGGGCACCATTACTCTTTCAAAAACCACTTGATTACTCACACCCCATCTCCAATATGTGTGCTGCCTCTTTCTTTTTCTGGTAGTCTAATGCTATAAAGTGACTAAATTAGGACTCAAAATAAGGACCCTTTTTGGTTGAATTCATGGAAATTGATCTGAACCATGCAGTTGGTGAGATTGAATGTGGTGATAATGGCTCTTCATCTTCTCCAACTTCATTCTGCTCTTCCAATGGTGCCCCTGCCCCTTCTTCCCCTTGCTCATTGTTTGCCACGTCATCAATTTGTATGGAGCTATGGCATGCCTGTGCAGGCCCTTTAACCAATTTGCCCAAGAAAGGGAATTTGGTGGTGTATTTCCCTCAAGGCCATTTGGAACAGGTTAATTCTTCAAGGTTTTCTTCTATGGAGACTCCCAATTTTGACCTTCCTCCGCAGATTCTTTGCAGGGTTGTGGAAGTTCAGCTTCTTGTAAGTTTTAATTATTATTTTTTATTTTAATTATGTAAAGTGTCTTCTTTTTTTTCTCTCCAAGAATGTATGCGATGTGCTTTGTTTGAGTAATTGTTCTTTTCTTTTTTTGTGATTTACTTTTCATGGGGGTTTTCAGCTTTGAGTTTGCACTATCTTTTGAAACAGGCTGACAAGGAAAACGATGAGGTCTACACTCAGCTGACTCTACTTCCTCTGCCTGAGGTACTAGAATTCATGTGTCATTATTGAAGATTTAGTGTTTTTTCTTAGGAAAAGTTTTTTAGTATTGATTAGTGAAAGAAATGGTAATTAGTAAGTAAAGAGTCGTTATATTACACAATTTTGCTCTTAAAGTATTATTATGTAAACTATGCAACTGAACTGTATTTTGTGTGTACTTAAAAACAATATTAGTTGTTTCATTAAAACTTAGCCCTTCGGCTCATATTTCTCACATGTGCATGGATGCACAAAATAGGAAAGTGGAGTAATGAGTAGAATATGAGGGGTAATTTTGTAAATCTTTAAGTATAAACCAAAGAGATAAGGTGGATTATGCATATGTGTGGGACCAAAAGTAATTGTGTAAAATTGTTGATATTGTGAGGGTGGAATTTATTGGTGGTTTTCCATTTTAAGGGTATGGAAGTTATTTTGGGATGGACGTCGGATAGTAATTGCGGATGGATGGAGTATTAGTTGTTTCATTCAAAAGTATTTGTTTGTAATGATGTTAAGCATGTTTGCAGAAGGTAGGTGTGAAGCTGGAAGGGAAAGTAGAAGAAAATGAGGGAGTCGAAGACGAAGCACTCACGAAGTCGACTACACACATGTTCTGCAAAACCCTCACTGCTTCTGATACGAGTACACATGGTGGATTTTCTGTGCCTCGTAGAGCGGCTGAAGATTGCTTTCCGCCTCTGGTTTGATACCGTCTCTTTTGGATTGGTCATTTAGTGCTCTACAAAGTTGGTGAACTTTCTCATGTATTTGCATACTGCATTTTGTAGAATTATAAAGAACAAAGGCCTTCGCAGGAACTCGTAGCCACCGACCTGCATGGAGTGGACTGGAAATTCAGACACATTTATAGAGGTATTAGTAACGAGTTCGTTAAGGTTTGTTTGGATTGGGAGATTTGGAATGAGTGGGCCCCGAATTCACTCGAATTAGAGTGGGTTTCAAATCCACCTAAATCACTCAAAACAACTATTTGAAAATAAAAGTTAGTTAGGTTTTGACTTATGATGTACTTAATTTTGATTCTAAACCTACAGGGCAGCCGCGGCGTCATTTGCTCACGACAGGATGGAGCACATTTGTCAGCCAAAAGAACCTCGTATCGAGGGATGCAGTTTTGTTTCTGAGGTACATATTCATGTGATTGAGAGGTGTGCATTCTTGTTTCATTCCATGGATTACTTATAAATAGATTATATCAGAACTAAGCACATCATTCTCTACTTATTACTTATGTAGTTAATTGGCATGTTAAATAAGCCATTTTGTTAGATTGGTAACCGAAAAGTTGTAGTTTTATAATTCTCTCACTTGCATTCATGATCCAATGGATGCTCTTTTGCAGATAAATATCACAGTGTATTATGTTAGGTATTAAGTATTAGTTTGTAATGAACAATTGCAGGGGAGAAGCCGGTGACTTGCGATTGGGAATTCGGAGAGCTGTTCGGTCTAGAAATGGTCTCCCTGATTCAATCATTACAAATCAGGATTCCTATCCAAACGTCCTCCTTCCCGTTGCAAATGCATTATCTAGCAATGGCACATTTAATGTTTTCTATAGCCCAAGGTAATATAATGTGATCTCTCATTCAAGAAAGGAAACTCTCGACTTGGAGAAATACTTGATGAGTTCAGTTCTTTCTATCCTAAAGTCGATTAACCTTTAAACTTGTGTCTCATACAATGTTGCAGGGCAAGTCACTCTGATTTTGTTGTCCCCTACCAAAAATACTTAAAGTGTATCACCTCTCCCGTACCTGCAGGAACAAGATTCAAAATGCGATTTGACTTAGACGACTCACCAGAAAGAAGGTCCTTTGAAATCAGCACAACTACCATAATGTGTGTTCCTCTCTTGGATGCATTTCGTTAAAAAGGTTATGATCGGTTTTGCAGATTCAGCGGAGTGGTGACTGGAGTAAGTGATACAGATCCATACAGTTGGCCAAACTCAAAATGGAGATGCCTAATGGTATATATTATATCATTTTATCAAGCAACACTTGCATGATTCATTTGGTTTTCCCATATCTCAATTTACATACTTGCAGGTTCGTTGGGACGACATGTGTAATCACCAAGAACGTGTTTCTCCGTGGGACGTACATTTCTCGTCTAATTATGCACCTCCGAGCATCCAAACGTCCCTTCGATTGAAGAGACTCAGGCAAAATCTGGAGTTATCTCCACATAGCAGCTTGATCTCCAGTACGTATAGTTCCATTCTATTATAGTTGCATTTCTTTATAAAATGTCTTGTGCAGATTATAGACTGAAGTCTCGCGCTTGTTTGATGTTTCCATGATCAAGCAGAATTGGATTTTGGAGAGTATGTAAGATCCTCTAAGGTCTTGCAAGGTCAAGAAAATGTAGGTTCACCATCACCTCTATATAGAAGTGATAAGGTGACCTGCTACCCGGGTTTCCCAATTCCAAATCCGGTGCCGAACAGGATCGAAAAGGAGTGTGTGAGAAACCGGGGTCCCACCACTTTCACTGGCTTTTTGGAATCCGATTGGTTTCCAAAGGTCTTGCAAGGTCAAGAAATTTGCTCACTTAGTTCTCTACCTGGGAAAACTGATTGGAATCTTGGTGCT
The DNA here is from genome assembly GCA_947034835.1 of Ballota nigra. Taxonomy (NCBI): domain Eukaryota; kingdom Viridiplantae; phylum Streptophyta; class Magnoliopsida; order Lamiales; family Lamiaceae; genus Ballota; species Ballota nigra. Next base: position 73,538,920 of record OX344724.1, on the reverse strand, counting down.
TGGTCGAAATCCATACGAGATTCCGACCTTTACAATGCATCTCGATTCCCAACTCCCAGCTTCTACCCTCTAGCTTCTGAAGGAGCTAGAAACATGTTGTTTCCTCACAAACCTGTCTATAGAACTGGACAGTGTCCTCCGATGCAATCCAGGCCGTCCAATTTTTATACAGGAAATCATGTATTAACACCGAGGTCCGGTCAGAATGTGGTTACATCAAATTTAGGCATAGCAGTCAAAAGTTTGAATAAGGAGAATAACTTGGAGAAGGGCCCCATCTGTAAACTATTTGGATATTCATTGTCTGAAGACCCTGCTGTGATTGATTCACAAGGTCAAAGTAAAAGAAGCTGTACCAAGGTAAGTTCCAAAGTAGATGTTTATGGAGAGTTAATCGTGCTAAAATCGAGATTCTTTGGGTGATTACTCATGTACTGTTTGTAGGTTCACAAACAAGGCAGCTTGGTAGGTAGAGCGGTCGATCTTTCAAGGTTGGATGGATACAATGATCTGATAACCGAACTGGAGAGATTGTTCAGCATGGAAGGCCTTCTACACGATCCTAGACATGGATGGCGTATATTGTACAGTGATAGTGAGAGTGACATGATGGTAGTTGGAGATGATCCATGGAAGTAAGTCTATGAGATGGAATATTCTTTATTTTTGCCTGATTTATACCCATCTTTTTAGCTGGAATTTTGATGGTATATAGTTGACTTGTAGTGAGTTCATTGAGGTGGTTTCGAAGATTCATATATACACACAAGAGGAAGTGGAGAAACTGAACGTCGAGATGAACAGCGATGACACTCGAAGCTGTTTGGAAGAATCACCACCTATCTGTAACTGATCGTGTGATCCTTAACCATGGTTAGATGTTCATGTATTAGGCAGCTTAATTTTGGTACTAAACTAATTGGGAGTTGATTCTCTCTCCCCTCTTTATGATGCAGCAATTAGTTGCAATAAAAGATGGTGTCTGTGGTGTTGAATTTTATGTACCACATAGGACCTCTGTTCTCTTGTGTATTTTATTATTGTATTCTATTCAAATCACACTGAGTTTTAGGACATTATTTAGAATTAAAATTATTCAGCAGAGGATCTTATAAGAGGGTAAATGCATAACTTGGAAGATCCCTGATGGAAGCCTAATAAAAAGTGAGGCAAGTTTTAAAAAAAAATTACTACATTTTCCCCCTTTTTTGGGGATGAAATCATCCTTTATTTACTAGTGTCACAGGATAGATATGAACACAAAGTAGAATATGAGATCAAGTGCAGGTGCCACCAAAAAAGATTCATCACTGTTCCTTGAAGAGCTCCCGCCCAATTATCATTCTTCGAATTTCACTCGTTCCAGCTCCAATCTCGTATAATTTGGCATCCCGAAGAAGACGCCCTGTCGGATACTCGTTTACATAGCCATTGCCACCCAGACATTGAATCGCCTGAAACACATCCAAATCTTACAAACTCCCTTACATTCACTGGCGACGAAAAAACAATACCGTATCTTTCTACGGAAATTAGTATAATAAAAAAATGAGGTGGATCTCTTTACCTGAAGAGCAACTAGTGTTGCTCTTTCAGCTGCACAAAGAATAACACCAGCACAATCCTGGAGAACGACAATGTATTATTCACCTCGACCTTAAATATTTAGCCAGAAACAATGAGAAATGATATTATGCAAACCTTTGGATTAATCTTTCCACTGTCACAATCCCTAGCGACCGAGTATACATATGACCTGAAATGAGTAGAAAACTCAGTATCTGTATCTATCTGCATATAAACGTATCAGTAAGGGTGATCTGGAAACCTCAAAGTCTATGGAAATTAAAACCGAACTTTTTGACCAGTCAAATCTTCAAATTACAACCTCTTTAAGCAGGATTGACAGAATAGGATGATGTCTGCAAGAAATGAGTGTAACCCAAACTAAACTAGCCTTGCATCTTTGCCTCAAATTTCTGGACAAAAATAATCATTAGGCATTGTAGTCGACAAAATGAAGTCAAACCATCCTAAGGTCTGAAAAATGCTCATTTCTTACTAACAAGATACTATTCTATCATATTCCGGTAGGTTGAGGAATAGACCCTCAAGGGGTTAGGTTGTAATTTTCACAGATCTTAGGGTTCATTTGGAAATTTGACCAAACATGGATGGAGCTAGGTAGATGAATTTTAGACTATCAGTAAAGATATGATTCAGATGTTCACCTTGAAGACTGTAGTGAAGTATACATATCAGCAATCTTTCCCTGCATTTAGTAATGTATCAAGTTCAGCAACGGTTCGAATGAAGCAGCAGGGAAATTTGTGCTTTTGTACGGGATTGTCTCAAACCTGTATAAATTGGAATTCTCCAATTGGTCGTCCAAATTGCTCTCGTTGTTTAACATAGGGAAGAACAACATCAAGACATGCCTGCATGATTCCAAGAGGTCCTGCTGCCAAAACGAGCCTCTCCAGGTCTAACCCCGACATCATCACATAGACTCCTGGTGCACATGTTCTATCATAATATTATCAAACAACAAACTAAGCCTCAACCCCATAAATGTGAGGTCAGTAATGGATCGTATATCTCTAATATTAAATAAGTGGAATAACAATACAGAAAAGGAAACAAGAAGCATCAAAGAAGTCAAGAAATCAGCAACAATGCCCTCAAGTCTTTTTACTTCCTTAATCTAAAAAAAAATTTAAAAAAAATCTGAAAGGAAAACCTTTTGGTCCTGAAAACTTCTATAAAAATAACGAGAGCATAAGTTTTTTCCACAGTAAGACTTAGCCTGTGCTAACTCCCTCTCACCTCCAGTCACTTTCCTCGTTGCTAAACAAATTATGAAACCTACATGGTTAATACTTGGTAAAACTTATCTTGTCATAAATGGAAAGTCGAAACAATATAACACCAATTCAAGTCTTTAACAAAATCTGCATGTCTGCATATTTGCCACTGTATTCTGATAAGTCTCTAACCATGAAAGTGGAAGGTTCTTTTATTCCCATTGCATTAGGATGCAAAATCTTATTCAATGTTTCCATTTAAATTAAATATAAATATCTCAGAACAGAAGGCAAGCAAATATTATCTTCCGAATCTGTACCACAGAGGTATTAAGCTACATTATCATACTAAAAAAAAAAAACTGAAATACCTTTCCCTTCTTGGCCCAGAATGTTCTCTCCAGGAACAAAGCAATTATCAAACACAAGCTCACATCTGCAATTATTTTGATACACTCATAATCAGGGCATTCCTTTATAATAAAATGAACACATAGGGCAAAAACTGCTAGACCAATTATGCTTACGTATCACTTCCACGCATCCCAAGTTTGTCTAGTTTCTGGGCGGTACTAAATCTGCATCCACATTGTGAAGAAGACATGTTTAGTCAAAGATTGCTGCCAAGATACAGAAAAGTCCACTCAAAATTTGGCTCAACTGACTTCTTAACATAGGAAAGATGTGAATAACATTGCATTTAACCAACAGAAAAAAGGTGCATACCCGGGCATATCCTTCTCGATGATAAAAGCTGTTATTCCTTTCGAATGAGCTGCCATATCTGTTTTTGCATAGACAACCTGATTGCATCTAAGTAATGAGAACATCATAGTTATTGAAAGCTAGAATGTTTACTGAGTGGACAAATATATCAAAATACGGAGTCCTAACATCTTAAGTGGGAAATGGAAATACCAATAGAAGAAATGCATTTTAAGAATTCTTATGATTAAAAAGTTGGTTCGATTTTTTGCAGAGATTCCCTTGTAAGTGAAATCAAAGCCACCACCAGGCAAAATGTTACACCAACAAATGAGGATTGTGATTTGGCTTACCAGTGTCTGAGCAGTAGGACCATTAGTGCACCACATCTTGTTCCCATTTAGAATGTAACCACCACTAGCACGATCAGCTCTGCATTTCATGCTAACGACATCCGAGCCAGCTAAGTGATTCAAAAGAAAACTAAGCAAGCCACTATAGAGAGAATTATACACAATGTCAAGAATAGATTCAAATGAATTACCATTTGGTTCACTCATTGCAAGAGCTCCTACATGCTCCCCACTTATTAGCTACATCAGAACCAGCGTTAGAAAACAAAGTTAGCTACTATCCATATAATACATACAGGCATTGCGAGACAGAATATACATATATCATCATGCGGCCATGGGGAAAGAAAATCAGAACTGGCAAGGAGACTAATTTACTCTACCCAATGAATCCTCATATTCAGGAAAATCTAAAATAATTTGGTGGTATATAAGTGTCATTGTGAGGCCATTATCTTTCCTTCAGAACAGAAATTAACTTGTTTCGCAATTTTAAAAGTTAGAATTAGAATAGGCTTCAGTATTCCAGGTGTTATGCTCCGGTTAACTAGCAACTTCATGGAGCACCTCATTCTCAAATAGTTCCAATCATGATGCTCAATATAGAAGTTCACAAATAAGAGTTCATGGGAAATGGACCAGTGAGATGAAGGCAAAACCTTTGGCAAATACTTTTCCTTCTGTGCAGTTGTTCCATTCCTCACCAATTGATTGATGCATAAGTTAGAATGTGCACCATATGAAAGACCAACTGACCCTGAAGCACGGCTAATTTCTTCCAAAGCTATACAGTGGTATAAATAGCCAAGGCCAAGTCCTCCATATTCCTCTGTCAGTATAATAGGATGTTAGATACATTTTGTCAAGATAACTTACAAGAACTAACATCCAAAAACAGAACGTCTCAATTAAAAAGATTACAAAGCTGCTCGTATCAGTAAGCAACAAGCAGTTGCTTCACGAACATTTTCTCAATAAACAACACATGTTTATCAATGAATTATCTTGAGTCCGTAACAGCACAAGAGCAAAATCAGTATAGAAGACACATAATTTATCTTGTCTTCAAATAATAATAATGTCTCTCTCCTTTCACTATCAACTACAGCACAGATTTTAAGACAACAACACAAATATATAGAAAGAGATAGAATTTAAGACAACACTGGAGCCTGATTTCACCTAATTTTAGCTTAAGTTATTCCAGCCTTATATTTATATGCAAATAAATTAGGGCAGAATCCCTTAACATGTAGTTTCCCTATTCCTATCCTTCCTTACTTTACATCCCTTGAATCTCTATATAAAGAGATCATGAGTATTGAATAAAGATAAGCAGAAAAAAACAGTATTGTTCTAAGAGATTGGGTATCGCTCTAATGATTACTAAGTTCTAAGCTCCCTTTAATGAGCCTAATCAATTCATGCCACCATGTTGCTCAAAAAAGTTGCAAGGGCAACAATCTGTCCTTATCAACAAATATATTGGTTAATCACCCTATTACATGATCCTGGTCTTTGTTAGGCACCCAAGCATGGAAGCCCTGCCTAAATGGATAATAATGTAAACCCAATGTTACATTCTTGAGAAAAGACAAATTCTGAACTATACTTCTACATCAAAAGCAGAGTAACGGAAAGTAAAGCTCAAGAAGGTTTACCTGGGGTAGTAATCCCATGGAGACTAAAATCTCCCATCAATTTCCACAGATTAACATCCTGAAATGGTTAAAGGTAACAGAGTCAACACTCGACCGACTAGCATTGCATATAGTGTTTAAGGAAACAAGTGCATCCTTCAACCTTTGGGAAATAATTTGATCTGTCTATTTCTGAGGCATGAGGTGCAATGTTCTCTTGAGCGAACTGGGCTACACTTTCTTTAAACTGTTAACATGAAAAAACAATGGAGTTCTTAAACAGCACAGAAGTTAAGAGAGCATTTAACAAACATTGTTTGCAGATTGAAAGGCATCTATTTGGCCATTTGCAGTAAAAATAATACAAAATACTTCAATTCAATCAATAGAATAGTAAGTAAGCTCAGTTTGGATAAATAATAAAATTATACTCGTATCTTGATGCAACCGAAAACGAATTATCAAGCCGGGTGAGAATTACTTATTAATCTATTGATACAGCATACTTGCAGCAAGAGAAACAATTAAACCTCATATATTTAACATATGAACACTCGATAGCCTACTTATAAAAGCTCAGATAATCAAAATAAATACCTTCCACATAACGAAAGGAAAACAAAGTTATTTACAAGAAGGAAAAGTTGAAAAACACATCGAACACTCATGATTTTTCTAGCAAAAGCTCCTAAAGAGTGAACACAGAACTCGTTTTTGGGTATCATTAAAGAGGAGGGATGTGGAAAATAAAAACCTGTTTCTGGGTATCATCAAAGAGGAGGGATGTGGAGAAAGCAGCAGCTTGGTGGGGTTTTCTTCGGAATAGCGAAGAAGTCAGGGACCTCACTGCAAACAACTTGTGCATCTTCTTGTATGGAAATTTTTGCTTCACCCAGAAATGGAGAAACGGAAACCAAGAGGGATTAATTTATAGTAGAAGTGAATAGTTAATACGGGAAAAATTCTAAACTAATCATCTAAGTTTGGTCAATTCCACTTTAGTATTTACTTTTAGTTATAAATGTGTCCATTTTAGTTTTTTTTTTTTTTTTGTCGAAAGCTTCAAAATTTCCACCGGAAATAGCATGTGAGGCGCATGTAACCCCTTTAAAATTGAGAATTTTTAATGTATCAATGAATTGCACATGTAAAGTATCATATAACTCCGTAGTGTATAAAATTAAGGGTCCAAATATAACATTCTCAGATTTCTTACTTATTTTAAAGGAGTGGCGTGCTGATTTTGACGAAATTTTGAATTTTACAACTAAAAAAAATAAAATCCTAACTAAAATTGAACACATGTACAATTATAGGATTAGAAGTGTAACTGACTTAAGTTATAGAACTAGTTTCCAAATTTGTCTCTATTTAATACTGTATAATTTGTGTCCCTATTCGGCTGCTCGATAGCCTAAGGTTTGGTGAAAATAGTTCCGTTGTGTAATTAATTGGTAATTACTAAACGAGACAATTGATTTATTCAAAAACTATTTATATTTACATAAAAATACAAATTAATATTTTAATATACTGATTTACATTATTAAAAAAATTGTTTAATTTCCAGCCTAAAAACAAGTTCCTCCATCCTCTTTCGATAACGTTTCCAGATACTGATGAGGTGTGAATTTGATTGCGTAAATCAGTTTCATTCTTTCGGATAGAGTTGGCCGCATCCTCCTGCTATAGCCTATAGCTATAGTCGTGATATTTGTCATTAATTAAATAACTGTAATTTAAATCACCATATTTTCTAAAATTGCATTTTAGCTAAAAAAATTAATCTTGTTAAAAAAAAATCAACTTAATATTTTTTGGCAATTAAGACTTACGGGCAGATTTGTCTCTGCTCGTTGCTGATGTGGCGTCTATGTGGTAACCGCCCAAAAAAAATTAAATTAGGTGGAAAAAAACTTTATGGCTCGGTTGCAATTTAAATCACGATATTTTTCAAAATTGCATTTTAAGCTAAACTTTTGAATCTTGTTAAAAAAAATCAATTTAATTTTTATAGCAAATAAAACTTACATGCAGATTTGCAGAGGGTCGTCGTTGATGCGACATCTACGTAGCAACAACAAAAAAAAGAACTTAAATATTGTGGCAAAAAACTTTAAATATAAAAAAATTAATTAAATTGTCAATTTCCAAATAATTTTCCAAAACCCTGCGTCTCAATTTCTTGGTAAAATGGATTGTTAAAAAAATTATGGTAAAATCGTTGTGTTTATCCTATTTGGATTCATTTATGTTCTTATTAATGCAAATATTTTGTATCTTAATTTCATCTTTTCTTTAATTCTTTTATTTCTATTTTGATTCATTTATTTATTTTCTCATTAATAAAAACATTTGAAATTTGAAACTTTAATTTTAAGTTATGCCACGTATTTAAAAAAATTTGTCACATTGCCACGTAGATGTCATGTCAACAACGAACCTCTGCAAATCTATCCGTAAATCTTAATTGCCAAAAAAAAAGTTAAATTGAAGCTTTGTTTAACATGATTCAAAAGTTTAGCTTAAAATGCAATTTTAAAAAAGGTCATGATCTAAAATGCAATTAAATGTTAAAGTTATTTTCCACCTAATTTATATTTTTTGGACGGTTGCCATGTAGATGCCGCGTCAGCAACGGGTAGAGGCAAATCTGACCGTAAGTCTTAATTGCCAAAAAAATGTTAAGTTGAAGTTTTTTTTAACAAGATCCAAAAATTTAGATTAAAATGCAATTTTGGAAAAGACCGTGCTTTAAATTGCAATTAAGCCTAATTAAAATTATGTTTGTCATATTATGTAAAATCGGAATTGTCTAAAGCAATTCTTTATGAATAATTTATGAGTGATTTTAGGGTGCATCAAAGTGCATACTATACACTTGAATTTTGCACCCAATTTACAATCAATTTTGACCAAAAATTTAAATTTGCGGGTCTATCCCGGGTCTAGCAAAAACAGGGTAAAAATACACAATTCGTGGATCTATTGCCCAAAACATAATCAAAACGTGAAGCCAAATAAAAAATTTAGTGAGAAATCGGTCTCAGCGACCACTTGATGAAGCCCAGTGATAATTTTCACTAAGTTGAGGATTTTCTGCATTCTATGAATGTGGGGGGATTTTATTTAATTGATTGGTAATATTGTTTGAAAATTGAGTTTGGAGTTGAAGGTGAGATCTGGTGCGAGTTCAGAGTTTGAGCTTGATGTGTTTTTTGCTGACTCTGTTAAGAATGTTTCATCTGCTTTGTTTCGTGATCATTTGAGCATATGTAGCTACATGCTTTAGATGGTAATTGACGAATTAATTTGCAGGAGGTTTTGATTTTTGTTTGTGTTATAACGTGGTGATTATAACTTGGGTATTGTTGAGTAATTTTTTGGGTATTCTTAACTTGGGCTATTGGTGATTAAGTCTCGGGGTAATGGTAAATAATTTTTTTGGGATATAACTTGGGGCATTAGTGATTATAACTTGGCGTGTTGGTCATTATAACTTTGGTGTTGGTGATTATAACTTGTGATATTGGTGATTATAACTTGGGGTATTGGTGATATGATTAGGCGTGAAATTGTCATGATTCGTAGCTTGAAATACCCCAATCTTGGTCGAGTTTATAGAGTATTTAGACTCAATTGAGCATTATTTCTACACGTTGATGAATTTGTCTCTTTGATGCTCATAGGTGAATAGAGGACGAAAAACGGAGTTCGTAGGACTTTGAATCGACTCAAACGGATGCCCGGATGAGAAGATATTGAAGAAATACGATTAGTATTAGTGCGGACGAGGAAAAGTATCAGTTGGGAGGAGTTGTAAGTCACTCGAGTGACTAGGTCGAGCGCCACCGCTCGAGCGCCTAAACATACAGAACTTTTCTTACGCTCGAGCAGCTCGAGCGCCACCGTTCGAGCGAATTGCTCGAGCGCCCAAAACATACTGTGTGATTTCAGCGCTCGACCGGCTCGAGCGGAACCGCTCGAGCGATTGTGTCATTCGAGCTACACTGCTCGAGCGGGACCGCTCGAGCGTTTTGCTCGAGCAACCTTGGATTTTTGCCTCCGGATGCGTATTTTCGGCCCATTAACTCCCGTTTCGACCCGTGCCTATATATACCTCTTCCAAACATGTTTTGAAGGAGCCCCGACTTTTAGAAATCACTTTAGACTTAATTTTTAGAGAGAGGAAGAGGAGAAGAACGAACAAGCTTTACTTTTACGTTGTTGAGGTTTTGCATACGAATTCTTAGTTTCTTTTCGTTTCTTAATTCCTTTTCATTAGTTTGATTTCTTTAAACACTTTGAAACTTCGTTTTAGTTAATTGAATTTCAGTTCTCAGTATTTATTTCTTTAAACCCTAGTTCATGTTTCATATTTTCGTTCTTCAATTCATTATGTTTATGTGTGTTGTTTCTTCTTTTGCTTTTATGTTTGTTAAAACCATGTCTAGCTAAAACCCTTGCATGCTTAGGGTAGGATGAACTCGTAGAAGTAGGTTGTGGGTACGTAATTAGGGTAATTCGTGACGTTAGTTTTAATTCTCTTAATTAATGAATTCTTATAATTAATCTGAACTTTACCTTTAAATTTAGTACGAAAGTGTTAGAGAGAGGACGACCGCATCACTCAATAACAATTAGTAGTCTTAACGAGAAGGTTTAGGAAAGGTTAATTCATCTACCGGTTTAGCGAAGGAGGACGACCGCATCACCTTAGTTAAATTATGGTCTCATTAATTAAGCACAATCTAGTAACTTGTTAGTAGATTCGTGAAGTCGAGTGTTAAGGTAAAGTATTAGGGTTTAGAATCTTGAGCTTTCACCTTGCATTCTTAGACTTAGGTTAATTCTTGTGTGTCACAGTTATTTTGATTATGTACCTGCTCCGTTAGTATACGTAGGGATTCCTATCCTAAGCATCACCATCTCTTATTTGAATCCAACCCTTAGTTAATTCGTCTGCTTTAGTATTTTAGTTTAATTAGTTTATTTTAGTTTTAATTAATCTTTCTAAAAAATCCAAAAACATACACTCATATTAACTACGACGCGTAGATCTTCAGGGATCTATTCGCATATACACCATCCCTTGGGTTCGATACTACTTGGTCATTATACTTACTCTTACTACAGTGAACCTGTCCGCTTGCGGGTAAGCGACTAGTAGAAGTTAGTAAAATCGCTTCAAGTCATGATACAACTTAGGGTATTGGTATGAAGCGCGCGCGACCCATTTGCGACCCGGTTTGTTGCCAGACCTATAAATTTTGGTCGGGTTGGGTCTGACCCACAAGTTTTTACTATTTGGTCAAAATTAATTCAAATTGGAATCAAATTCCAAGTGCATGCACTTGGATGCACCATAGAATTTGTCATAATTTATTTATAAAAATATTGGAGAAGAATACTTTTGTAGTATCATTTTCGCGAGAAATTAAAATTATCATGGGTTGAAATGATAATAATTATATCATTGCAATTACTGATATTATTATATACATTTACTTATAGGATTTTATATTATGAAATGTTATGTCATCAATAAATATATATAACGATATTTTTTTTTTTTTGGAATTGATTTTGAAACCATCAATTAAATATTATTATTTAATAAAATTAAATGAATATTTTAATTCTCATCTAATGAGGGTGTGTGATACCCGCCTTCAACCAATTAAATGAGTGCTCAAATTTTAATTTTTGGAATTTTAACGACATATGATCGGTTTACTCTCAAAATAGGCTATCGTATTTATAATTTCAACACCGAAATTCATGTGTGTGAGAATTGAGAAATTAAATCATGAAATTAAGACGTCAAAAGACACGTTATGGATTAAAAACTTGTTAGTAAATGTGGAAAATAACCTTAGAGTGGAAAATACTAAAAGACGTTTCGGTGTGAGTGGGAAATTAAATCACTATGATTTGTTGTTGGAGCATGTTTAGGCCGACTCAAAGATTTTGGCAAAAAAAATCGAATGGTGGCCAAAATTTCGGAATAAATATATGGTAATGTATTCAAAAACTTATATGATATGATTAAAAAATTAACATTTACACATTTTAAAGTGTTAACGTGTCATGTTCAACTTATATTCTACCTGGACATATATATACATCACTTGGGTTTCCTAATAAAAAACGGGTCTGAATAACCTGGCCCTAAAATGAATCTATTTTAACACTATTCTTGCATGGTACAGGTTATTTGCACTAGCCTCTCTGTTAAATACACTATCAGGATAAATATACTACTTCGTGTTCGAAAAAAAATTTCGAAATTTTTTCAATTTTTTGGAAAAAAAATCGAACATAGTGTAATTGAAAAAAAAAATTGGAATTTTTATTCGAAAATTTGTAAAATGGTTGAGGGTAGTGTATTTAACAAAAGGGCTAGTACAAATAACCTTGGTCTTCTTGCATTCAATTTACATGGGCCGATCCCTAGTACTAAATGAAGGCCCAAAAATGGAAAGTAGTACTCCTCCATCCATGAAATATAGTCTTATTGTTTTATGCACGGTTATTAAGAAAGTTAATATAATATGTAAAAAGTAAGAATATTGTGTCATATCAAGTACAAAATAAATTATTTTAAAAATGTTATGTGTGTATGTTGTAAAGTGTAGATAAAGTTTATTATTTCAATTTTAGGCAACAAGACTATTTTTCGTGGACAGCCAAATAAGGCAACCATGACTATATTTCATGGACGGAGGGAGTAGTACTAAAGAAAACAGCGCGTTCATATTCTAAGAGCCTATCTTTTACTGAATCACTGATCATATTTTTGTTGGGGAAATAGGGGTGCCCGGAATCTATTCGGAATGAAATTTAAATACGAATTTAAATACAATTATTGCAAGCATGAATTAATCCTAATTAATTCAAATAATAATTCCAACAACAATTTTATCATCATGCATGTTGAATTAATTCACATAAACTCTATGGCGGAATAAACTAAGAAGTTTTGTGATTTACGTACCTCTCGTAGAATTGATCTTTGAATAAAACGGGACAAACACAAACGCGTTTTATCAACCCAAAGACCATCTCAAGTATTTCCCTTTCGCCTTACTCGATCACCGGTGGGAAGTGCTTTCAAGTAATTTAAATAACTAAAAAAAAAAGAAAAATATATATGCTCTTGATTTTTCCAACACATGAAATTATGTACTTGGGGATGAAATAATCACCCCCCTATTTATAATTGAAATGGCCGAAAATTTCATGTATTTTATGGGCCTGAAAATCTTAAATATATTTCATATATTCTTTTCTCCATAATAAAATATTCCACAAAATCTCACCCTCCTAATTATACTTGTAATTTTCAAAATTTACAAGAAAAGAATCCGAGATTTGGATCTTCTTGAACATATGAGATAATCTTGTATTCCAAAAATACTTATCTTCCATAATATATTTCCAAGAAAATCAACAAAATATTTTCTCTCCTAAATAAGTCTTTTTCGAAAATACTATGAAAAAATCAGCAATAATTTTTATTTTATTTTAATCACTTTATCATTATTGGGCTACTTAATGGGCTACTTGAGGGGCCTTAAGGAGAATTAAGATTGGACCTCCTAATGGACTTCTGAATTTCAATATTGAGCCCAAATATAATTCAGCCTATTAATATTAAATATTACCACTAATAAATTAATATTGCACTATCCATCTTAATCCATATTACAATAATATGGGCTCCCGGTTATTATTTCTCGCGTTTAAGATTATCAAGTTCATTAATTAATTAAGCTTCTGAATAGCTCTAAATTAATTAATATATTTTACCTTGGAGTAAAGACAGTTCAACATTATTATTCGTACCGAAAAAACCGATTCTTCACTTGCAAGATTTGGTACGATTAAACTTTTGAGTCCACCAAGAAGACTAATCACACGAGCTGTACTCGCACGCGTTTCTCCGTATTAAATCTTAGCAACCGTCGTATGATTAATATTACTGCCCAAAACACAAAGTTCGAAGTCATGATGATTCTCACCCAACATGAATCAAAACAGTAATCATTAAGCACACACGGTCCTATTTAAGTGACGGAGATTAAGAAATCAATAACCACTGAGGTCTAATTCTTCACTTTTCAGAACAGAAGAATTTATCCTCGCTGTAGGTCTTCTTCAACACATACTTAAATGTGCTAGTGCAATCTCTTGGTCAAGCTTCAACATATACTAAATGTGCTAGTGCAATCTCTTGGTCAAGACAAGTCAATCTGAGATATACACATCGACCTTTCACGGCGGATTGTTCAATTCCACATAGGTCGTGAATTTGTATGTTTAGTTACAAGGAGACCGTTAATGTGATCTTCCGTGATCGGGTATCACCACATTAACTATAATGTAACATGTATCGTTTATAATGAACTGGTTGCAATAAATATTCAACATTCAATCATATCTAAAGCAAATGTGATAAAAGAATTATTCTCATAAACAAATGTTTAATACATGAGTTATACATAGTAAAAACATATTTTTACGTATAACTCCAACAATTTTAACCCGAACCGATTAGTCAATATCCAACCCTTTTACGTCTTCCATCTTTCATACATTCATCTTGCAATCTTGCCCTTGTTTATTCGAACTCTTCGAGCGGGTTAGCGGGCCAGGAGATAGAAAACTCGTAGTATATCTATGTGAACCTAAAATGTAATCTTTTTTAACTTATGATTCGATTTTTGTATTTTATTTCTGGCGTGAAAAAAGGATGGGTCTCAGCTGTTTAGTTTTTGGTATGTAAATATTGCTGAGTTTAGTTAGTGAAAATAGTTAATAATAAGTCTGCACCATTTTCTTTTTGAATAATTAGTTTTTTTTTTTTTTTTTAACTTACTTGTAATTAAGAGTGAAAATGGTTTACACTTAAAATGGACATTAACTAAAAAATATTAATTATTTACTAAAAGAATTAAGCAAAAAACGACTAATACTCTTTCGTGAAAATAAATAATATATTTTTTTTAATGAAAATAAATGGTTTGTCGAGCCTGATTAACAAGTTGAAATTATAATGTACGAGACTGTAATTATTATTATTATTATTTTTTTTTTATAATTTGAAATAGGATGGTTCAAACCTAGTTGTTGAAGGATTTGGTATTTGTTGGCAAGAGAGTTTGAAGTATGTTTGAAAGCAAAAGTAACAACGAAGCGAAGAAGTTTAACAGAGAAGATGATGAGGAAGATGATGATGTGGATGGTAGGGGGCTCGAAGCTTGGGAAAGGGATTACGCGGATGAGAGATCGTGGGAGTCTCTGCAAGAGGATGAATCGGGGCTTCTCCGCCCTATTGACAACAAAACCCTCTACCATGCTCAGTACAGGAGGCGCCTCAGGACAACAACAGCTACTCGAATTCAAAAGGGACTCATTCGATTTTTATACATTCTCATCGATCTTTCTCGGGTATGTCTAGAATGATTGATTTTCCCATCAAATCAATTCGGCTGTTGCCATAAATCACTTGAGCTGAAATTTACTTCTTAGATAGCTAATTACTTGTGAAGAAAGATTGTTCTCTCCTCCTAGTTTAGTTTCTCGATCATTAAAAACTGACCTCTATTCTGTACAATTGTAGGACTGGGTTTATTTGAAAGAGAGATAGTCTAAAATCTCCTTGAAATGATGTGTTAATCTCTCGAGTGAAGTGATTGCATTAATTTGTTTCGACGCACATTGAATTAGGATAGATGCTGAGTTGCTGATAGGCATGAAACGAAGAACCTTGGCAGAACATAACTCTAAGGCTTGATTGATAGTTATAGTCTTACTTGAATAGTATATTGCACTTAACTTAACTAAGTATGTATGAGTAGAATAATTTAAGAAGCTCAGTTATTAATGCTTAAGGCTTCATTGCATTGTAGTTATCTAATTATGTATTTGTGGCAATGAAGTCACGTTACATGAATTATATGTTGTTTCATAAATTTCTGGGATATGTATTAGAGTAATTGAGTTCTCTTGTGGAGCTATATTCTTAACACAAATTAACAGTAGTCTGTTGCAAACTACTGGTGATCTTGTGTTGGGTGTGGTTCCCATATCAGTTCTCTTTTCGTCTTCATAAGTTTATTTTCACTTAGATTATGTCTAACAGCATTATGAAGTTGTAGGTCAAGCTTATTAAATGGTTTTCATTTTATTTGTGTGCCACCTCTCTGTTAGTACTTCCATAATGCATGTGCTATTTCACATTTAGGCAGCAGGAGAGACAGATTATAAACCCAGTCGAATGATTGTTGTTTCTCGACAAGTGGAGGCTTTCATCAGGGAATTCTTTGATCAAAATCCGTTGAGTCAACTTGGATTAGTGACATTAAAAGACGGGGTTGCACATTGCCTGACAGATCTTGGTGGAAGTCCTGAGTCTCATGTCCAAGCTTTGATGGGTAAATTGACAAGCTCTGGTGATGCATCCCTCCAAAATGGCTTAGATCTTGTGCAGAGCCTCCTAAACCAAATTCCTACATACGGTCACCGTGAAGTTCTTATCCTGTATTCCGCGCTTAGTACTTGTGATCCCGGTGATATTATGGAAACAATTCAGAAATGCAAGGCTTCTAAGATCAGGTGTTCGGTCATTGGTCTCTCTGCTGAGCTCTACATTTGCAAATATCTTTGTCAAGAAACTGGTGGAACATACTCCATAGCATTAGATGAGGTAACTTTTTTTTTAATAAATATGGAAAATGTCAAATTTGGCCATTTTTGGTTTTAGTGTTACTCCACTTTCCCGAATTGAATATCGTCCTGTTAGCTTTCAACTTTTTAGTCCTTTAACCGCATGTAGCGAGTTAGTAACCGATTTTGACAGTTAAAAATTTGAAATATATGTCGCATAAGCTCAAAACCGGTTGCTTACCTGTTGTAGCCGGTCAAAAGACTAAAAATGATTAAAAATTTGAAATTTGAAAGGTTGACAGGACGAAACTCAATTCGGAGAGTGAAGTATGCTGAAGCCTAATTGAAATGTGGAATGTTACACGTAGAAATCGGAAGCTGAAGTCTTATCAAAATATATATGTGGAAGTCCTTTCTCATTGATATCAAAAAAAAATTCAACTGTTAAAGGACAATTTACAAATAATGTTCTCAGGTAATAAACCAATCTGCAATTTTTTCCATGGCAGTATCACTTGAAAGAATTGGTCATCGAGCATGCTCCTCCACCTCCAGCTATAGCGGAATTTGCAGTTGCAAATTTGATTAAGATGGGTTTTCCTCAAAGAGCAGCAGAAGGCGTAATCTCAATTTGTTCATGCCACAAAGAGGCTAAGGTTGGTGGAGGCTACACTTGCCCGAGATGCAAAGCACGTGTTTGTGAATTGCCCACAGAATGCCAAATTTGTGGACTGACCCTTGTGTCCTCACCCCATTTAGCAAGATCCTATCACCACTTATTTCCCATCACTCCATTTGATGATGTGACACCATCGGTTTCAAATGATCCGCGCAATCTTCCAAAAAATTGCTTCGCTTGTCGGCAAAGTCTTCTAAATCCTGGCAAGTCCTGTCATTACAAGCTTAATATCTGTTTAGTAGTAGTGGACAAATCTATTTACTTTCCAAAATTTCCCATTTGGTTGTGCTGTTGCAGGAAACATGCCAGCTGCTTGTGTTTGTTGTCCGAAATGCAAGCAATACTTTTGCCTTGATTGCGACATTTACATTCACGAGAGCTTGCATAATTGCCCTGGTTGTGAGAGCTTCCGCCAATCTAAATCCATTGGTTCTGAATAAGAGTAATTAAACCTGTATGTCGATTGCAGTTAAAGATCTTGATGTAAGAATGACTCAGTTCATAGGGAAGCATGCATTGTGTTCGTCTTTGTGCCCTTGACAGTTGGGTATGTGCATCAGAAAATGACTGGGCTCGATGCAGTCTACTTTGTGTCCCAGGTGACGACGATTTTATCAATTTTGATCTTGTAATTGTCTCAGAAATCAGCTTAATGGCTTGTTGAAGACACCATTTTGTTTCGTGTTGGAGAGATGATTTATCTCGTTCAAAGAGTTTTGAGTGCCAGTTAATACACCTGCTATCATGTTCACCTTTTCGATGCCTTTCATTCTGCTCCCATTCCCATAGTGGTAGTTATATTTAATTTAAATTTTATTTCAAAACTGTCACAACCCATCATACATTATAGTATGACATTGTTAGTTTAGTACACTGGAATGTCTCTTACTTTTTATGTAATACTATCCTAACACGTTTTCATTTATGACCAAATATAGTTACCAAGTTTTTGTAGGTCATCGTCTTTCCTTGTAATCATAGGGATATAATCGAATCTTAAGTTCGGCTTAAAGTCGAGTCGATCAAGTTTAAAAATATTGAATTCGCAAATAGGTTACTTGACATTAAAAAAAAAAAAAACTTGTAACCGAGGAATATGAACCTAGTTCAAACCCGAGCGCAGCTACCAAAAAACTCTTTAGCAAAGTAACGTTGAAGTAATTTAAAGAAACCATTCAAAATATTTAAACAATAAAATAAAAAAATGTGCCTACAATATTAAAAATTAAAACAGATTTAATAAAATAAAAATAATTTCATATATCCATAAGTACTTAACTTGATCTCGTTCGCTGAGCTATGAGCTCATAAATGAACCTGTTCACAAATATATTTATCAGCTCGTTAATGAACCTATTCGAGAGCTTTCAAACCACCATTATCATGCTCAAACTCAACTTAATAAAATTATTGAGTTCAACTTGTGAAATTTAACAAAAAATCTCGGAACAAATATATTATCTCCGTCCACGAATCTTTTACCTCTTTACTTAGAGCCGTCAAAGTGGATTGGGCCGATCCACCCCGCTATACTTAAAATGAGGGTTGGATTAAGCCGTTTGAGAGCGAACCTAAAAGGATTGGCCCGTTTGGGCCACGGGCTTTGGCCTCCAATTTTTTATTTTTTTTTACATTGTTAATCATTAAAGTATCATTTTTAGGACTATACTGTGTAATTTATGTTCATAGATAATGAATATTTAATTGTAGGAATCTATTTTTATGAATTATTATGATATATATATATATATATATAGTAAACTTTAATTTGTAGAAAATTAATTTTCTGATTATTAAATGATGAACTTTGTTTTTAAGATAAATATTATTTTAAATATAGTGATAGTTATCATAATTTTTTTATTAAATTTGATTTATTTTATGTATTAAAGCTTTTAAATTAAAAAAAATAAAATATTAAAAAATTAAAGGTGGGTCGGCCCGCCAAATTCCGCAGCCCACCAATAAATGAATTAGGTTGGAAATTTCGTAGTCCGCTAAATTTTTGGCCCGCACCACATCGCCTATTTTTTTTTGCCGGTCTGTTGGGCATAAGATTTAATGAAAATTAATATTTTATTGACAAAATAAATAAAGAAAGAATATTGTGAGAAATATTGTGGGACTCAACTATTTATTTGTGAGTACTGTATGTATCCTAAAAGAAAACGGTTAAAATATTGCTTGACAACCCAAAAAAAGAAAAAAAAAAGGTAAAAATATCGACTGACACAGTATTTCAAACTGAAACCTTTATACTTCGTAGACGGACTTAATTTGAGCACATCCCTGTCTAATCTGAATTGATTCACTGTTTCCTACACGTATATTTTCTTTTTAGTCCCGTAAAATGAATCAAGAAAACTTTTCGATTTCAATTAGAATAATTTATTTATGGCCGTCTAAAATCATGCGTAATTTACTGCTTCAATTAATTCCCAGATGGGTAAACTTTCATACTCCCTGACAATTCTGAAAACAACATTGGGAGAATAGAATGGGTATAATTTAGATAGAGACAACTGCTACTTGGCAGTAGTTGCAAAAGTTTGATCCAGCTACATCAGCCAACTTAAGACACATCTAGATCCAAAACTAATCAAACCTGTTTCTAATTTACAGGAGGTAAAATTTCTAATTGTTGACTTATATATACTATAAAATTATTGAATTTTAACAATGAGATATACATGCTACTCTCATTAAACTAATAATACATTTATGGCCAAAACTATTCAAACCGGTTTCCAATTTTTCGAATAATGTAACTGTCAGATGTAAAATTGCCAGCATAAGTCCCCGATAAAGGAGACGACGCTGAAGTCCCCACAACCTGTCTCAAAGAGTCCTGGATGGGAAATATTTGCATTGATCGAGGAGATTAACTCCGAAAATTAAAGTTTTTTCATAGCTCACCAACCAAAAAGCAACCCTTTTCTGAAACTTAGCTTCTGAGTCGCTTTGTCCTCTTCAAAACTTCACCAGGGATTTTACACATAAACAGCTTCATTCTGAGTCAGAATCAATGGACAGAAACAATCTTGGTCTTACAGAACGCTTTTGGCGGGGAAATGTGAAAGGACTATCTGATCTTTCCCTATGTAGCTTAGACCCGTTGTCATTCATTCCAAGCAACAATGATGCTGCCAGAAATTAAATAACAAAAGCATCTTATTATATTTCAAAACACGTGACTATACTTTTTATAGGAAAGGTTTTTTTAATCATGTAAGGTCTGCCCATGTTTCAGGACACTCAACATTCCCGAACTGAATTTTGTCCCATCAACTTTCGAAATTCAACATTATAGTCATTTTTTGTCTTTTAACCGGCTACAGCAGGCGAGTAATCTACTTTGTCCCATCAATTTTGAGCTGAGGTGACATTTTTTTTATGATATAGCTGGTTAAAAGAACTAGAGAATTGAATTTTGCAAGTTAATAGGACAAAATTCAATTCGGGAAAGTGTAGTGAAGTATCATAACATAATATTTGGGAAACAGGGAAAAAAGAAATCCCTTTTCCCTCTTTATTAATTTTGGGGTGGGGGGTGGGATTTCACCATACACATAATTAAACCAACACCGTACCATTTGACGAATCCAAGTTGGCATCCCTTGGTTGCACTTGTCCTGCATTCTGGCCATTTCCAGCTGATGAATCACCGTGATCCACTCCAGCACCATCCCCAAGCCTGAGTGATATCCAGTCCTCTTGAATACCATTTGAAACATCTTGATGCTCACGCACATCAGACTGGCCCACTGTTGCATCAGATGGTCTTGTGGGCAAAAATATTTGAAGTGAAGGATCATTGCCACTAAATGCTAGGGGATTATCTACCAAGCCCTCATTATCATTAGAAAGTTGAGCAGAAGACTCAGGGACCAGTGCAGCAGATCCCATGGCAGTCTCTGCAGTCAATGTATAGCCACTGAGAGACGACGTACAATTAAGAGGACCGTTCTGCATTTCAACTAAGGCTTCAGAAACATCCATATCAGAACTAAATAACTGAAACCCCGGGCCTCCCTGACTAGTAGAAGGCATTGACCACATATTCCCAAAGTCATCGTCATTAGCACTGTAAAGACCGAGAGAAGGATTTTCATAAAAAGAAT
Organism: Ballota nigra; assembly: GCA_947034835.1. NCBI lineage: Eukaryota > Viridiplantae > Streptophyta > Magnoliopsida > Lamiales > Lamiaceae > Ballota > Ballota nigra. The sequence continues at coordinate 73,517,947 of OX344724.1, read as the reverse complement.
CCGGAATTCCAGGTGGAAATTGGACTCCACCATTATCAGGTCCAGCGTTCTTGTGGTTGGTGCCAGAGGGCATCAAAGGTACAGTTTCTTCATCAGAATCACTGAGGATTATTACTTCAGCATCTGGTGCAGGAGTCGTTCTATCATTAAATCCATGTGGTGGATCAAGGTTCGTTGGAATGGACTCATATTCAAAGCCATTAACTGTAGAAAGATCGAGGATTCCTCCACCATCCTGGTTAACACTAGCATCCTCGCAATCTCTGCCACTGCCAGTAGCACTGCTGCTCATAGGAATTATATTATGGCCATTGTTGTCAAAATTTTCTTCAAATCTATCTGCAGATAAGATCCCCTGGACATCATTTGGTTTGTTAATCTCCCAGCAACCATTTTGGTTTCTTTTCATTCCTACTTTAAGACCCATATGACTATCTGAACCAACTTCTTGTTTAATTTCCAGTTTCGGTTTTGTTTCTGCATCACATATGCTGCCATCAGGCAAGTGCCATAGCCCGAACTCCCCAAGACTCCTACGATCACCCTCTCCTTTGGCACGCCAGGAGCCGTCAGGTTTCACCTCAATCTCTGCAACATCTTCTCCACAATTTTGCATCTGTAGAAGATAGTTGGGGAAGCAAATGTATTCAAAAGTGGAAAAGAAACAATTCAATGTTGATGCAATGCATACAATACCTTAGATAAGATTCTGTTGAAATAGGGATCTATGACAATTTTCTCCAAAGAATAGTTCTTCAAACAAATAGGACATTGCCACTACATCCACAAACAGCAACCGAAAACATGAGTCGGGAAGTCACCAAAGATACATCAAAATGAAGATAATAGGCATGTGGAGTACATCTCCTTTTTATAGGAAGTCACAAACTTTGTCCATGAATATACAAGAAAAACAAAAAAATTCCCAAAACAGTGCAAACAAAATAAGGCTTATATTTGCTTGCCTTCCTTGATCGTTGGTTCATTTCCACAAACACTCTAAGATCAAAGCAGCCTATGTGCACACAGGGCTTAAATCTTCCAGCCACCTTCATTCTTAAACCGCTCATCTGAAGCATGCACAAATAAATATTAGGCACAACAGACAAACTGGGAAAGAAGCAAAAGAGCAGGAATTTTTAGCATTAACAAGAAAAAATCATTTTTTTGCAAAAGCATATTTCTGAAACATGTAACTTTATCCATCCAATGGGTAATGCATTACTTGAATTAATTATAGAATTCACAGACTGGACCACAGAACTTCAGTGACAATCATACATTCCAACATCAAGTGTGATTATGTTCAAATTTACGTCTTTTTTTATTATATTATTATAGTTTGGTATTTGTTCGGATAGTTTCATTTTTATAATAAGTTGTCAGTGGGCCTTTCCCACTTGGGGGCCGACAGAGTAGGGTTAAGTGAGTCTTTTTATTTTCATTTATAGTTCAAGCCTAACTGAAATAATCTGTGTGGAATGTTTGAACCCTGGGCCTCCCTCTAGAAGAACAAGATAGTTCGGGAAAAAGATTCACATTATTGATTAAATGTAGGAGAGAATTTTGGAGATTTCAAAATGAATAGGTTTTAGGGATTTCAAATTCCTTCAAATACAACAAAAAATTTAAATCCAAGATTTGAAATCCTTTGATTTAAAAACTGTGAGATTTTAAAATTAATTCTTTTGTATTTCATCCAAACAGATGTAGTGGATTTACCCTGTCCAAGCACATCGAAAAAGAATTTGCATGCAAAGAGTCAGCCACTAGGAAGATCTTTCATGACAGTTATAAAAAGAACTACTATAAAATACAGTGCAAGGGATTTTTAATAAATCAAGGGCAGATTAAAGAATTAAATGCACCCCGTAAAAGCATCCTAATTCCTAACTGCTACAAGAACAGATATTTATTGGGAGCAGGTCAGGAAAACCCTTTTTCTCCTACCATTCCTCAAGGTGACTCGAACCCAGAAAACCTCTTTACAAACTCATATGGAGCAACCAAGTCTCCCTCTTGTTCTCAAGGCACCAAGCATAGAGCATGGAATATTACTCATCTCCAATAAACAAGTATAGGTATCAAAGCAAAGTTCAACAGCGCCATATAACTATCAGTGCCAGAAAAATATACTATTGACTGCTCCTTAAAAAATTTAAAACCTAATCAGCAAGGCACAAATTATTAAAAACACATAAATTTCCTTTGAATTCTTGAACTATACCTAAAAAAACAAAAAAAAAACGGCAAATAGTATAATTACTTACAGGACAGCGAAGATTGACAGAAATGAAATCAGCAACTACTTCGATATCAGAGTCGCTATCAGCATTTTCCGCAACATCTCCACGACCAGCACACCTACAAACACGAGCTAATGCATCCTCAAAACACTCACCTTCGCCCTCATCCGGAATTACGTTGAGAACCTAGAAAAAAAAAGATGTGTGATGTACAACAAATAGAAATTGGAGGATAATAGACAAAACCTTCTACAAATTGTTCACACTTGAGAGCAACAGACCATCACTCCATACTCGCGCTACTATTTAATAGCAGTGGCAAGTCAGGGTCGATCCCACAGGGAGCAGGAAATTATATCGTGAATTGTATATTAACTGAAGAGTAGGGGGGGGGGGGGGGGTGGAAATTAACTAAAGTATAAACTAAAACACAAAAAAGTAGACAGTAAATAAATAAGATGAAACCAAGGAGAAAAACAATATTCCAATCTTAAGTTCAGAATCCCCACAAATAAAATTATCCTAATTATTCCCATGACAATCTTATTCCACTCTCAAATCGCTTCCCTAGAATAACGAGACGCTCAGTTAAACCAAATTGTTTTTTAAGGTTAGCTACTTAAGGATAAGGTGTCCTAAGCAGAATGTGCAATGAATAAAGAAATAAAACCCACTTTAACCCTAGTAAGACAATTATAACCAATTTGGGACAAAAAAAGGATAAAATTTATACGTCCAGATCACTGCCTCGCCCTCACGGCCCCACCCCCACCACATACGCAACAAAAATCTATATAAACTAGTTAAATACACAAAATAGTTGTTGAATAACTAATCTCTCCCACAGTATGATAGGGATAAATATACATTCAAGGCACATAAATGACGAAGTTGCAAGAGAACGTCAGAAATGTATAGATTATGCCAAACAAGCAACTTATATGAATAAAGAATTTGTAACACCACTCTCACAACTTGGACTAATCAGAACAACCATGTCCAAAAAGTGCATATATATATACAGAATTTTGGAAAGTTAGCCGACCTGTTGCAGCGTGCGTCTCTTCACAATTCTAACTCCCACACAGAAAATGCGAGAGTCGCATCCTCCTACGAAGATCTTATTAATTCCATCTCTGGTGCATGGGGTAATCTGACAAAGAAACAAGAAATATACTGAAAAATCAATAATATGTAAATAAAATGTGCTTAATTATCTCCCCTTCTCATCAGAGCCAAAGGGGGACAGCATGAAATAGATAAAGTATGAATAAGAAGACAAGGAAATTATGAAGATAATGATGACAATTAAGATGGACCATTCCTGACACAAAGCTTGGGTAAAACTAAAATTGAAAACCGTCAACATATAGATTGCTATAGAAGTTGTTAATGACAAGTTAAATTTCACGTGGCAAGTATAGAGGGAATTTTTGTAAATCCCAAATATGGATGATGACAAATAAAGACAACTTTATTTTTTATGTGCCAAAAGGCGCATCACAGGAAATAAACCAGTGCAAGAATGTACAACAGAAGACATGCTTTCCTCAAAACTAGGTGCAACTGATAAACATCCAAAAATAAAACCAACAGAACAACAAACAGTTCCTTAATTTGACCATCGGCTACTCAGTGCAGAAAGATAAACTCACAATAGGTCCATCATCTCGGCCATTTGCTCCCAGCATCTGAGAGCCAGGTCTGTTTATTGCCCTTACAGGTACACCTGTTGAATCAGAAAGGCAATATGCTAGTGAAAGTCTAGTATTAAGATGAAGTAAGCATAAAAGGCTCCATGTTTTATATGTAACGTAAAACCAAATGAAAAGGGAATACATAATTTGGCTGAACCTTGAAAAGAAAAGTTGTGCAATCAATTAAGACTTAAGGATCTACACTGAGCCAACAGAAACAATATGCATTCTGGTTTTAAACATAAATAAATTAGTCATGGTAAAATATGCATCAAGCCTGAGAAAATGCTACATGATATGGTTCTAAATATGAGTAAATTTCCAGTTTATTGAATATGTTACGAGCATTATATGACTTCGTCACAACACATGGTGGAATGAAGGCTTGGTCTGTTATATGACTTCATCTCCATGTAAAGTTCGGAAGAACAGTTTAAAAGAAACCAGGTACCATTGGCAGAAAAGAAAAAAGCTTCAATTAACCATTGATCTACAAGTGATCAATTCCGAGGACAATCTTGAGGGGAGTAGTACCATTGATCTGTAGATCTGCATATTGCGGCCACTGCATCCTAAATGTGACCTTGTCATTAAGAAGCATGCACCATGCCTGAACATCGATATCACAGTGTCACAAGCATTGAAGCAAAAAATATTCTGGACATGCAGAAGATATACTTGTTACCATCATATGACATCATAACTAACCTGAAGATCATATTCTTGTTTCGACAGCAAATCCCTGTCTGACCTTGTGAGTTGAAATGTTTTCTCAATGCTCTGACTAGGATTTGAGCTGGAAAGGCCGCAGATGAGATTCAGATACACCCGCTTTTTCAAGTAATTGCAAACATGTGCATCAACACAAATAAAATTGTAGAAGCATTATACGCATAAAACCACATGTTTGGAAAGATGCAGCTCATTTCCGATGGCCATAGAAATCCGTCTAGGCAACAAATACAGGCAGAAAACACAAGTATAGCACTAATTGCTGAAACAATACCTGAGGAAATCAATTCTTAAAAACATGCCACCTGATAGGAGTACATTTCTGAAATTCCTTGGTAAAGTAAGAGTGGTGTATTAGCAATTAGACTAGAAATATAGTATTGCTCAAGTGGGAAAAATATCCTACACCACTTCTACTTAGAGTTTCCTTAATAAAGAAATGAAGACCACTTTCTCTTCTTGTATCAACTAAAAAGAGTTTCTTTTTTATTTTCACCTTCCAAGAAGTAAGAGTTATGCTATGCAATAGAGTTATCATAATTATGCAGTAGAATTTTCAAGTGTCAACTGAAATAACAGAAGAAAAGTGAAACTATATTGACTTCGGGTAAAGTTTCTGAAGTGTGGATAAAATTAGAGAAATGCCTTGGCAAAGAGAAAAACAAAATATTCCAGAACCCTCAGAAGAGAAAGTATAGTCAAATAGAAAATAAACATACATTGGCTACAGCACGCACAAATTAATTTCTCAGGGTATCACGTCATGATAAATAGTGAATGGAGCAAGTGCCAAAACTAGACTTCTTTCCAGCTTGTACAATCAACAAACTCAAGAAAAACATAACAGCATGATAAAATAAAAGCTAGCAGATTCTTCAAGAAGTAAATAACTTAAAATCACATTGTAGCAACGCACCCAGCATCCTCAAGTTGTGTATTAAGTTCATAGCACATACTTACCCATCTGTAGGAACATTTGTGATATTCAACTTCACAGGGTATAGAGGATGTGCAACCGTCACCCAAAAGCTGCATATTCAACAAGAAAAGAAAAAGAAGAATCAATGTTTTATCATGTGTTCAATAGGTTTTTGAATTACATCCAAACAAAATCCATTCAGATGTAGCTTGGGCAACATAAGGAATCTTGTTTCTAAGCTGTTTCACACAAAATAACAGACTATCTGCTGAATAAGTCATAGACCACAAGCTCAATTCTTGTTACTGCCATATTTGATAATAAAAAAAAAATTAAGCAGCATATACAAGCATGCACCTGCATATTTGCGGGAATTAACACATGGATCATGAAAAAGATAATAAAACTAAAAAAACAGTGAGGCAGATCATGATATCTGTGATCACTAGAACAACAAAGGGTGTGTTTGCTGTTAGGATGTAGTAGGTTAGGACTGTGGGAAAAAAAATAGGTGATAGTGGGAGTGATTATATTGTAGAGAAGTAAAAGTGTGTGATATTTAGATAATGAGAAGTTAGAAAGAGAAAGTGAATATAATAGGTTACAATTGTGGTTGAATTTGAAATTTATCCCTGGAGTCCTCCAAAATAAACGGGAATAGGAATTTGTAAAATAAAATCATTAGTTGTAGGTGAGAAACAATCATGCCATAAATCTATTAATTGAAGTTTCTGCAAGTTCTAAGGATGTCCATGTTATGTTGGAATTTCTAACTCACTGGGTTCTATGTGCATATAAGACCATCCCTATCGTTTGCACTACTCTGATGTCAATTCAGCACTACTCCATTATAGAATCAGCAGCACTACATCTCCAACAGTTTGCACTATTTTATACACTATAATATTCTTTATTAATTAAATAATATATTTTATTATGCTATAATAACGTATAATTATATTACATGTGTAAAATATTAATTTTTCGGTTTATACTTAAATTTTGATCAAATTTAGAAAATATGTAAAATTGATAAAAAAAATCATGCAAATTAAAATTGACAAATCATCATATTACAACAAAATTTTAAATTAAAAAACAATAGACACTAATTGTTCCACGTTGAGTATTCTTTCACAAATGATAAATATTAGTATTCCCTCAGTTCCCAAAGACTCTTCACACTTTGGAGGCACACTTTTTAAGAAAAACGTGTAACGAGTAGAGTATCGAGGGTGATGTATAAAGTTATGTTATTAAAATAATGAAAATAGTTGGAGTGATTGTAAAAAGTAGTGGCATTTTGTTTAAATATGTGAATATTCTAAAGATAAAATTAAGCAGGGTTTTCTATTTATAGGGTGTGCAAAGTGTTTGGGGACGGACGAAAAAGAAAAGTGTGCAAAGTGTTTGGGGACGGAGGGAGTAGTAATTTATGATTGATTAATTGAGATATAAATAATAATTGGATTTTTTTTAAGTTAACTACAAAACTTATTGAATAAAATAACTATTCCCTCCGTTCAAATCTCGATTGCCCCCTTGCCTTAAAAAGTTTGTCTTATTCTCAATTGCTCCTTTCTATATATAGCTAATTTTTATTAACCAAAAGTAACTTTATTCCCTTTTATTCACCACAATGCCACTAAAAACAATTTTATCACTACAAGTATTACTACCTCCGTCCCGATATTATTTGCATAGTTAGGATGACACACATTTTAAGAAAAATCCACTTTTTAAGTAAAGTAGTGGCATATGGGTAAATATGTGTATATTATTGTGAGCGTGCACGCAAATCAATGTTTCCTTTTTTGGAGTGCAAATAATTTTGGGACGGACGATAAGGAAAGTGTGCAGATAATAGTGGGACGGAGGGAGTAATAAATAGCTATCACATCAAAACCCGTGTCAAAAGCAAAGGAGCAATCGAGATTGGGACAGAAGGAGTAACACTAAAAAAAAAAAGTGAAAATTAATGGAAAATATTTAAAGCTGGTTTTTTACGGGAAACTGTAGCACATATACAATAATGCGCAATTATTTGAAAACACCAAACTAGCACAGGATACTGCGCATTGCTTGAGGAGATGGCGCAAAAGAAATCAGCACTCCAACGCATTGCTGGAGTTGCTCTAAGCTATCCTCAGAATTTTATTTCCAACAAGATAGTTAGCATGGGTGAAAAGAGAAAAAATTTAAGATGAGCAAATTTACAGACTGCCAAGATTCATCAACTCTCATCACTTTGAATATGCTTAACAAAAAACACCTCTAGTGCCTTAAACCAAAAAATGCCAAGCACTTCAATCTGACATCTAGATGTTCCTCTTTATTTTTAATAAAAAAGCAATTAACTGAACAAACGAAAGCAAGGCAGGAAATAGAATAGAAAATTATGTTAGTTTAAAACTTTCTTTAGTAAGAAACAAGGAAATTTGGGATGAGATGAACCTATGAATATACTAAAGTACTACTATAAGTATAGCATTATGAATCAGTACAATAAGAACATCAGTGAAGAAAACACAACTAAAGTTCTTAAAAAGCACCGAGGACATTGTCTGATGTTATATGATGATGATGATACAAATAAACTGATAAGTGCATAGCAACTTACGGATCAGCACGATTGAGTCTGCAAATCTCACAGTAAAAGGTGTCCGGAGGTTTTGGTAAGACACCCTCCATGGATTTCTCAGGAATGAGTACACATGCCATATGCTGCCAGATATTACACCTAGGATCTTCACACTGCGCCATAAATTTATTGAATTGGTCAAGAGAACAGACTTACATAACATGCTTAAGTTCCAGTAAACAAATATTTGATACCATAAATAAATAACATAAGCAAACATATCAAGAAGATTTTGCAACATGCTTAAAATTTAATAATAAAAAATACACATTACCTTGATCATTGAATCGGTTGGCAGTGTGCTTGCGCAGAGGCAGCGAATCTTTTCCATCTGGTATGAATCTTCAGTTTCCTCTTTCAATTTGACATTTGTATTATCTGAAACAGCTTGTGATTTTGAAGCCAACTCAGCTGACCCAGACACCTGCATTTTCCTGAAAATAATACCAAGAGAACTCATGTAAGGTCATCAAACTTGGATAAGAATATTCCTACATTCTACTTTCTGGATAATCCATTTATCAACAGACTTGCATAACCTTTTCAAGTTAAACTTTCCATTTTCCGCCCCCTTGTCTTTTATTTTAATATGTTTCGGCTTGGTTTTTAATGAGGTCAAAGTTACAGTAGTTGAATACGAGTAAATTTCATACTGAAGTGAAAGTTAGGACATCTGAAATAGAAATGTGCAAGTGCATCATATGCTGGAGGCAAAATAAAGTCCATGTATGATGTACCAAATAAAGGGAAAAAAAAATAAGCACCTGTAAGTGTCGTCAACTAGCTTTGCTACGCCCTCCTTTCCAATAGCATTTTTCTTGGCCCATGTTCCTGAGACTTAAGAAAAAGAATATTAGCTACACCTCTGTAAGGCATGTAGTCAAAACATTATAGCCTAGCAATGTGATCCGATCCAGGTTTTGAACCTTTTAACCATATCATATATCTTTCACAAGCTTGAAAAATAGGGTATGTGTGACTTATTTGTCAGTAAATGGATTATGTGTGTACTCCACATCCCAATTGGTCAGTTAGGAATTCATATGATTAGTTCGTACGTAAGATATAATAAGTATCATAAATTTCAAGTTGACTCATTAATGAAACAGGAAATGTAAATTTCTCTGATATCCACTCTATCTTGCCTTGAAGATCTAATTTGGGCCTTAATTCACTCACACACTATACACACACACTATATATATATATATATATATTCGCAGAATGCTGCAAAATACAATAGCAATTCTAGATTTCTAATTCAAATTTGTCATGGTTGATAATTGAGAAATATGCATGAAGAGGGGTTTAATTATTGGTGTTATAATTGCAGAACAAAATTCATCACAAGAAAATAAGGCCCTACATGTAGAGAGTAGAAAATTGATGAGTTACAGTTATCTTTAGTTTAAAAGTCCTCACTGCAAGTGAGAAAGAGAAATAAATAAGCATATTTGAAAAGATAGTAACCATCTAATCATGGCAAAAATTTCTTGTCAACTTACTAAATCTGCAGGAGCAGAAATTAAATAAATAGTGCACATCCTAGTTCAAACAGATCTTGCTCATGTTCGGAAACCAAGTGACTACAAGATCACATTGCTTTTACCTCGTTCATCAGAGAGAACAGCCAATATGCGATCAACAAGGTCCTGTGCAAAAACAATGGGCACAAACCATTAATTATCTTGTTTCATATAACATGCCCAAGAACAGATCTGAAACAAATATTCCATAGAAACTTGCGTGAACTAATTACTAAGTACAGTCAGACAAAATATGAAACAAGATTAAGAAATTTAATTGGAATCCAGGTCACAGGACACAATTGAGGTGGTGTCATACGTTAGATAAGTTGGTGAAAATAAAAGGTGAACACCACACAAAAAAGGACTCTGCACATAACCATAAACGAAGTGTTTCAAAATCAAAATCAAAATCAAACAGGTACATGCCAGCACAAGTTGTGTTTGAAAGAAATATAAGGCAAAAGGCAATTGTGTTTTTTTATTCCCATCTTGCTATCTCGTCCAGCAAATAAGAGAAGACAAATTAAGAAAATGAAGGTCTTTAGCTCCTAATCACAAGAATTTGCAAACATTTTGGGATGTACCTGCTTCTTTCCCTGTTTTGAAAGCTGTAGCTGGGTAAGGATATCCTTGAGCTCCTTTATTCGGAAATATGTTAATTTTTCCTGCAGGAAACAAAAATATATTAGAGATTAAAAAATAGACAGTTGACACTTGAAAGACTAAAATAAAACAAAATCGGAAGCGACCCATGATGTGTATGAAGTCTTACAGCAACGGCAGAAAGAACAAACAAATCATACGATTTGTTGATGTTGTTATCATACTGGAAATTAATAATGCCAAGTATTAAAGACACATTCCAATTACAAAAGTATTAGAAACAATTCCCACCCTATTTTCCATTCAATCTTCATCAGAGCAAACAAGACCAAACAAGGAAAGAATGTTAATTCTCCATCAAAAAGATAATATTACTCCAATCATATGATTTTTTCAGCCCACAGCACCTCAAAAACACACCAATAGGTTATGTCACTGTAGGTGTTCTACCAATTATCAATTAGGAAATATAGATCTTTTATATATGTATATACATGATAAAAGCCAATTATATTACTCCAAACAACCTTTTTTCTTTTCTTTTTTTGGCAAAAAGAAGCAGAGAATCTATCGTTCCACATTCACTTAGAATATAAGATAGTGTGTCAGAGAACAACGGCAACACCGCCAGAATTTATAGCTCAAACTATGGATTCAACAAATTGGCAAACACAATTAATATGTTATTAATAGCAGATACCTCTTACATTGTTAAATGCTAAAAAGGAACATCTTGCCTTTCCAGAAAAAATTATCAGAACATAATTTGCTGGAGTCCCCATGTCACTATATATGGCATAGATAAAAAAACAAGGTCGGAGCGAACATCACTTCGTCAGCACCAATCCAAAAACAAAGGACAGATTAATGTTTTGAGTCCACAAGCAGCACCCCGTGGTGCTTCAATATTATTAATTCATGTTTGAACAAATCCTCAGGTTGAAGACGGAGTCGAGAGACTTCAACTAGATATTGTTTCACAAAGGAGAGAGGAGAGAAAAGGTTCAGCATAAAAATAGAAGATAAACAAGGAAATAAAGATTTCCAACCTTCAGTATGAAACGAGGGATGCCTGATGGCAGCAAACAGCTACGGGGTGGTGACCCTAGATCCCTTTTCATTAGTCATATCTTTAATCGCGTCAACTTTACTATTTTAGGTCTAAACTATATACTCCCTCCGTTCCGCAAGTATTCGCACACTAGTCTTATTCGTCCATCCCAAAATTATTTGTACACCCCAAACAAGGAAACATTGATTTGTGTGCACACTCACAAAAATATACACATATTTACCCATATGTCATTACTTTACTAAAAAAAGTGCATTTTTCTTAAAATGTGCTGAAAATCCTGGGACGATGGGTACTATATTTGGATAAGAAGCAGTAAATGTTTTTGCCCGACATTAGGTCTTCAAAGCTAGATTGCGGTTAAATTCACCAAAATATAAGATTGAAACAATTCATTTATTATTTTAGTCAATATTAAGTTAAAAAGGGGTTTCAAACTTTTGAACCAAAATTTGAAAACATAATACTAGTTTTTCGTATCAACTCAAGTTTTGGTTTCGCATCCATTTTACTTGCCTAGAAACAAGTATTGGAATTTGAATGTGTGTTGAATTTGAACATTTAGAGTTGCCTTATGGTCTTTAAGTCTTAATGCTTTCAAGAGTGTGTCATTGTCAAATGTAAGTAGGAGCTGGCGTTTTGCTTTGTAATTTTATTGTAGTATTATTGTTAGGGATTTCTAATCCCTGATTTTGCAATAAAAGTTTATGTTTCTTATCAAAAAAAAAGGAGCATTGGTAATAAATTTAATATTCGAAGTAGAAGTTAGTTTATAGTATGAAATTTTAAAAACAATAACATTATATATACATAATTATATTTAATATACTTTTTATTTTATAAAAAACAGAATTTTATTAATAAAAGACAGAAGGTAAGGGATACTTAATATTTTTATAAAAAATATATTACTTACTAAATATTTTTATTAAAAATAATACTACCTCCGTCCCGGGTTTTATTTCATAGTTGACTTTGCACAATATTTAAGAAAAAGTGGAGTGTGTGAGTGTAAAATTAAATAATAAAATAATAAAAGGTGCTTTATTGACTTTTGTGAGTATAAATGATTTCCTTTTTAAGGATGTGAAAAAAGAGTTGGGACGTCTCAAAAAGGAAAATATGAAATAAAATCCGGGATGGAGTAAAATTAGACAAACTAGTTAACAAGCTAGCCCTTACACCAGACCCCCATCCCATGGATAACAAAGAAAAGCCAAAAGGTCTTGTAACCATACTTCAGTCAAATCTTCCTAGTGTTGCTGGTAATTATTAACTGTGTAAATGGCTCCTAACGAGTGCATATGGTATTTTTTTATGATAAAGGAATAACAAGCAGATATGATATGGCTAAAAAGGAAGTAAACAAATGGCAAAAGACGAACTGCCTAATACGATCCTGACTTATCATTTCAATATTTAAAAAAAAAAAACTGTTCATATAAGTTGCAAGTAAGCTTTTCCTAGTATCTTGCATGTTATTCTGATTTGTTACTCTTTAAAAAACAAAAGTTGTCCGGTTCTCACCCATTCCGCAATACCATCGACTTTCAAAAGACTTCCAGAGAAGTCTCTCATTTACACATTCAAGGCAACTGCTTGAAACTAGGGGTGTCAATTCGTGTTCTCATGTTGTGTTTCGTGTTGACCCATAAGCCTAAACACAATAAGAATCCATGCTAACACGACACGAACAAGAAAAACTTCATGTTGACACGACACGATATGACCCAATACAAAAAAGTTGAATTCAAAAATAGTATTAAATTATAATATTACGCAATAATACACACATGATATGACACGATAAAGAAATACAAAATCTCCAATATAATTACAAAATATCAAGTCATATATACAAATGAAACTTTTTCCCGAGTTCAACGGTTGACATGAACATGACACCAAAATTTTGTGTCCTTATCATGTCGACTGGAACACGATAAGCCAAAATACTGACCCATAATTTTTGTATCGTGTTATTTTGTCAATCCAAAATTGTAAACCCTACTTGAAACTCAGTTTTTAGAATCCTACTCTTCTTCATAATCTGCCACTTCTCTTTTTACAATGTCCAATTTTTAGTAAGGTTTCCATATTTCATAGTTAGCGAGTTAGAAGACGTCTTTAGAAAACCAAAAAAAATGAATCAGTTACATTGATGCCTTTCCCTAACAAGCAAAATAAATTTTCTGGCTGCAACACTAAAACATTTCACAATATTAACCAACAAAGGCATTTATTTTTCCTGTTCCTGTTTGGTTGCGTGGACACGGGGCTAAAATGAAACCTTACTCAGAACACAAACTTAAGCAACAGGGATGCTGGACAATATCGGTGCCAAAGATTAGAGGCCCGACTTGCCTTAGGATCTCCCAGTCAACATCTCCTTAAGAAGTACTATCATGGGAGTTTCCACGCTTTACTGAAAATTTTAGTGGTGGACAATTTTTATTGAATTATTTTGATTTTATTGATTCTGTCTCAGATTATATTGTGATCAACTTCAACAGATACATTGATTTTCATCTTTAATTAAATTAAATTAAATAGGTTCTTTTTCATTCTTTCATAGGTTGAATATCGTTACTTGTGAATTGCATCTTTGGTATTCCCCAAGTAACTTTTAATTGTCCTCCTAATTGTAAAAGAAGATTTTAGCGTTTAAACTTTTAAAGTGCATTGCCACCAATTTTGGGTCCCTGTTTCCAAATCAAAATATTTTGTTCAACAGTTCAATTTTAGGAACATGTCAATCCTGTTTGAATTTGTTTTCAAGTATTTACGATACACGGTGAGCCACCCACTCTTCATCGTGAATGGCAAGAAAATTCTGAACAAAATACAGAGACGGGATAATATAAGGTCCCAGATGATAATTTCATCGGTAATGACTACTTAAAGAATCAAATAACACGCAAAAACACATGGAGATAATATATATTTTCTAACCCATGAACAGAAGACTGAGCTAGAACAGACAATAAATAGGCAAAATTATCTTCTTACAGGTCAATGGAAGCAACAAATTTATGTATATATCTACCTAAATTACATCTATCCTTGCTTAAACTGCCTTATCGGAAGGTCCCAAAGAGGACATTGTAGACAAGCTATGTAAATGAAATAACTTGTGAATAAACCATAATTAAAATTTAGCAGCATGCTTCAAGAATATCACTCCAGCTCAATCTGCTCAAAGACGCCCATGGTAAAACAGTAAGGCTAACATAGGTGCATATCACACACTGTCTGCACTAATTAGCCATCAGTGTCAATTTCTACACCTGTAAGCATTTGGTGCATGGTACAACCAACAGGTGTGATTCAAGTTGCTGAACAAGCTATTTTTGGAATTAGAAAAACCCCACACAATTTAATATGTACATTTAACACTGCACATCATTCCGAAGAAAGTATCAATGATTAAAATCTTCACCACCATATCAAATAATTATACAGTAAACTACTAAACTGCAGAAATCAAACAAAATGCAATCTCAAAAAAGGAAAGCGGAAACTCCAACTCTAAAGAAAACCAAACTGCAAAAACCCCCAGAAAATATGAATTTACCTTGCAATTAGCCACCAAGTCCATCCTCTTCAAACCTGTCAAGCTTTGCTCTTGCCACAGCAGCGTCCAGAAGGATCAGCAGATGATCAATCAATTTCCAGTCAACAGTTGTCTCAACCCTCCCAATTTTAACAACTGATGATCCAATCAAACAAACTAGAAATAGCCATCAGAATCCAAGCAATCCACATAATTGAGCTCAATCAAAAATCGAAACAAAAATTAAGATATAATCACATACACGACAACTACTCTAAAAGTTCTGTAGAAAAAAAAAAAAAAAAGCTAGAGTGAGAGACAGAAAGCTTACAGAACCAAAAACAACGAAATCGACGAATTATTCAGCAAATTCAAGGAAAGCGCGAAAAATGACGAGTCTTTAGCGGCAAAAGCAATTAGGGCGGTAGGGGGGACTTGACGGTGACTCTGCCTCTCCGCCGCCTCTTTCTCTCTCACGCACAACCCACTCTTGAATGGTATGAAATGTGTGTTTTCATTTGACCCCAAGAGGCAAGAACCAGCCGGAAAGGGAAGCTACCAAAGTCCCGGACGTATCGCCCGTTTACCAATCCGGTTAATCCCACAAAACACGTCCGGGTTTGGATCACCTGCACCTGCACCTGCACCCGCACCACGCGTCAACACATTTGCCCTCCCTACCCTATACTAGATGGTGTGTCCGAGATTTGTTGTAATATTCTAATTTTTTAAATGAATAAATTATGTTTATGTAAATGAATAATGAAGTGGTTACGTAATTTGTAGTAATATTCTAATTTTTAAAAAATAAATAAATTTGGTTTAACTTTTTATGCATAATTCAAAATCAGTATAAACGAAGATTTGATTGAAAAAATAATTATTTATATATATATATGGAGAGAGATTTTAAAAAAATTGTACCAAATTAATTTGTCGATTTATATATTTCTAATCAATTATAAACATTTATAAATAAATTTTTAAAATAAATTTTAAATCACATAAATTATATTTAAATTAAAAAAGATTTATCAATAAATGAAGACTTTTTTTTAGTATTAAAATTATTTCTAAAATCACAGTATTGGTTGCATTAAGGATACTAGTGATCGTGCTACCCGTGCTTCGCACAAACGGAATTTGTTACAATTCTGTAATCATGATAAAACATTTATTACTTTTGAGTGTGGTTGGATTGCACCGAAAAAATTACACTGAGAATCAGTTTTTAGTGTAATCCAACTACATTTTTCAATATAATTTAAACAAACTTTTCAGTATAAACATGAACAACCGTTGAGTGAGTGCACCATACACTTGGTGCATATAAGAGTCTACCTCATTCTAATTATTTTAAGCCTAAAAGCAACTTTTTATTAATAAGAAGTTTTACCACAAACTTTTTTCTTTGATATAGATAAAAAATAATTCCTAAGAAATTTGTTACGTTCCCGACTAAATGTTCAATAATAATGACACACTTATACAGAAATCCACTATATAGTTTAAAAAACTTCAAACTCCATAAAAAATGTAGTAATACTTTTTTTACAAATACCACCTTTATAATCTTTCAAATGTATCATTTTTACCCAAAACACTGTCGTCTTTTATTTTAGAATACATTATTTTAAATTAATTTTTCTATACCCATTTAATAACAAAAAATGTGTCTAATACATCATGGACTTAATGATTATTTTATAATAAATTGATATAATAAATAAGGAAAAAACTTATATGAGACAGCTCAATACCATCAGATAATATTTTGGGTTTTGGTAAGCTAACTTCTAAATGTTAAGAACTAACATTTACTGATTTTAAAATTTTAAAAGATAGATATTAGTGTTGTGGGAGACTGTCTCATGTCACGAGACAATAGGAATAATTATTAATTTATTTTTGATAAATTATTAATTGGGTATAAGTGGATATTAATCTGTATATTCTCAAGCAATAAAACAATATATCATAAATTCACACAAAAACTAAACACAAAAATCAGTAACAATAATCCCTTATATTACTAATAGGGAGTTCTAATTGTCCATTTGTCATTCTCCCATTCAATTTGCTTATGTGTCATTTTGAGAGTTTTTTAGAGAAAATTAATTCACATGTCATTTATTATAATAATAGCAAGTTTTTCATGCTTATGTGTGTGGAAGCCATACATGCCAATTTTATAAATCATATGTGTCATCCATGTGGTCTTATTATACAAATAAGGAGTCTAACAAAAAATATTGTACTCACAAAGGATTTGAACCATTAACCTCATAAGCAATATTCATGAAATTTATCAATTAAACCATGTAATGAACATGTTTAAACTTTGAATATTATTGTATATACCTTGAATTTACAAAAGTATATTATAAATTTTATTATAATTATACTAATTTAACATTTTAGGATATCTTATATTTAAAAAAACTTATGTATTAGTAATTAATTCAACTAGGTAACTTAAGCATATTTAATTCTACATACTATTACTGAATTAATTAAATAAATTTAAAAAATTCTAATTATGTGAATTTTAATGTTTAATTGAGTTATTTTTATTGTTTTACAATATTTGGGGATTTCATTTTTAGAAAATCTTAATCTGTGAAAAAATAAAAATATAATAAAGTATATTAAATAATTTTGATTTCGATTAAATATTAATTATTAAAAAAATCTAATTATCTTAATATAACATTTAATTGATAAATTCTTATTATCTAAAAAACACAATAAATCAAAATTATATTTATTGATCCTTTTTAATCTGAAATCAAACTTGATATATCATTTTCTTATTAACTTAATTTTGTTTAATATGTGACACTGTGTTTGTGTTGAAATGTAATCACATGAATTTAAACCTTGCACACATCTATAAATCTTTATATTTTAAATATCAATTTTATTTAACATAATTTTTTTTAAATCGAAAGTTGTATTAAAACCTGCTGATGATTTATAATATTTTTTTTTATTTTGAAAATGCTTGAATTTATTTATTATATAATTTAAATGACATATATATTAATTACCTATTTCATACATGCAATGAACTGCATATTTATATTGTATAATATATTATTTAAATAACTTATAGATTCAGCAAAATTTGAAAAGAAAACTTTAAATATAAAATAAAAAAATATTAATAACTTTTGGGTTAAATATAAATGGCGATCTCAATTTAATTACAACTTTCAATAGTTTTATGAAAATTCACTACACCTTTAGTTGTTTAATTTGATATTCGACTTGCACTTTTAGAAGAAGAAAATAATAGATGCATGAGAGTGTATTAGTGCTTGAATTGAAAACCTCCCTACATTGAGGAAATCATTTTAGGGAGACAATAATTGAGAATATTATGTCATAATTTTAAAATGTGTACTATCGTAATTAAATTGAGATTGAGTCTAAAAATCGTGAATTAAAAAGTTTTCCCATAATTTTATAAATACATATTATTTGAATATATTTATTATATAATATAATTATATTATGACGAACAAATGTAATTTAATATGTATAACATATATATAATTTATTTTTACAAAAGTCCCGCGTAATACGCGGGCACTCATCTAGTAGTAATAATTCATGACATATTAATTATTTTAGGCTCAATTTCACATATACAGTTCATAAAACACGTGTACATCCATCTATCAAAACAGGTGGTGGAAGATAAATGTAGTATTTCCTACCACATTCAATGTTCAAATTTTTATAAAGTTATAATAATCCATTTTTCGCAACTGTGGAAATCGATTTCAACAACTCACGTGAATAAATTAATGCAGTGATTGGAAACTGATCAACACAAACAATACTCATTTCTTGATATAAAAATCACACATGCACTATTCATTGTATCAATGTACATTCCACCACAATCAACTAAACATATAAGAAGTAGGAGGAAACTAATTTACCATCCTCGACAATTCAAGTTAGAGGGAGATATCGACGGTAGTCTTAAAAGGTTAGTACACAATCTGTTAGAAATCTGTGTTATTGTTTATTTCAAACATTTTAAACATGACTTGAATTGGCACACGATTAATTGAAAGAAGTTTTCAAGGATCTGATAATTTATCTATTTGACAAAAAAAAAATTAAGTATCTGACAATTGAAATACTCATGGTTCTTCTGCATGTTGGATTAAAACTGAAAGGAAAAAAATCAAGAATTAACAAAGTGCAAAACCACTCGTATGAAAAAAAAGTTGAACTATTGATTCGTTGTTTATGGAAAACCGATCAGAGGATCAAGGTATCAATTTCATCTTGAATAGTATAACTAGCTACATTCGATCAATTCTGCTTTTATAAACACGAATTATTGAATCACAATTACTAATTGATTGAATTTTACATCATTCGACTATATACCCGAGAACAATCGAGAAATAACGACGCCACACAACGATCGAAGATTGGAGAAGTTGAGAAAAAATGATTCAAGATATAGAAACAAAATCGAAAGATCCAATAAACAGAGCAAAACACGGTCAGTGTAATAATTTCCATTCGTCCATATACTATGTTCACTATAATTTTTTATTTTATTCAAGTAATTGATGATTCAGTCCTTTATTTGAACAAAGGACTCATCACTAAGCCTAGAAATTCCATTGCATGTCAAGCAAACAACATTGAAAAATAATTTTAACCTATTTAAACAATTGTCCATATATAGTTCTCAAATGAAATCTCAAAGAAATTTGGCACCAGTTACTTAATAAATCAATATCTTTAATCAGAGTACTAAATAAAATTAATATTTGAATTTTTTTATAACACTGAAGTAGATTGGTTTAAAACAGAGTAAAGGAACATAATTTCAGAAATTAATGATTATTTTCTTTAACAGAGTAGTTTTCTTTTTTGTATTTTGTATCCAGCATTTTATACGTATTTGAAGTTCACAATTTCAATTGTTAATTATAGTAAAATGAGGTCAAAGGCTATGCATCGGATACAATCAAATATGATAGAAATAGGATTATGGAAAGAAGCCGAAAAGATGATGAACGAAGCACATTAAATTTCATACACTGCACCAAGGTAAAATCTATTCATTATTAAGACTATATCAATTGCCTGAAATTGATTGGTGTTAATTTCATGTACGTTTAAAGCTTTATAAATTCCATGTAATGACTAAGGACGGGGGTGGATGTCGGTTCGGGAAACAAATTTGGGGTAGTATAAATTTCGGGTAGATAACATAACTGCGTCAATTTTTCATTATCAAATAAATGTTTTTAAAGAAGGACAAATAAACAAACTCCTTCAACTACACAACATTTACTATCTATCAATAGATAATCGAAGAACAAAGGGCTCAGCTTGAAGGATACCAATACGAACAACAGATCCAACATCAAATATCCAAATCATTTATTATTTTTCGAAAAACAGATGAAATAATAAAATGACGACCTTCGTTCTTGAAAGAAACTGTCCAATTTCTCTCCTGATTCTTTACCTAGACGTCTGGTAAAATCTATAAGACACCTTGATGTGGTTCTCCAAAAAAATCACCAGGTATAGGATGTATCAATCAAATCCTTTATATTGGCAAATCAATTTTTGCCTATGTGGCATCCCTCTTTTTAACCAATTTCATCATCCTTTGCTCCATATTGATTTTAGGTGTCCAACTTTCTTGACCATTGATTCATTCCATCTTTTAATCTCGGTCGTAGATCTTTGCCATTTTTCCCTATAAATTTGTTCATTTGTCATCCATATTTTTTCATCCTCATTTCTATCATCCTCTTATATTTTTCCTTTTCTCTTTGTCTTGCGATTGAGTTTTCGTCTTGGCGATTTTAGATGATTAGTCGATCGATCATGTCGCTGTGTATTTTCTTTTTTTTTATTTTTCGTATTCGTTTGTACCGTGTGATTGTTTGTCGTGCATCTATTGCCGTCGAAAATGAATGTAACGTAATGTATTTATCTTCAGATTCTAATGAAATATTCTTATTTAATTTAATTGATGTTCATGTATTTTTAATATATGTGTTTCATGTTACTGAATCTTTGAGGACCAATTTCAATTAATCTTTGATGTTCATTGTCTTTAACGGGTGTTTAGCGTAACAACTATTTTTTCATAGTGTATCAACGATCAACTTGGATAAGAATCGGTAAAGCAATCTGTCGTGATTGTTTCATAATGTAATTTTCGTGTCGATCATGCCACGTTCCGATGCTTTTGAATTTTGATCATCGTATCAATATATTGTTAAAAATGAATATTTTGATTTTGAGAATCAACTTTCGATGAATGTCAATCGGATTGTCCGTGGCGCACCATCGTATTCGTGATAGTCATGTATACTCAATGCCAATGTATTGCATGTTCCATCCAAAATCTATCCCATGCTTCTAGCCGTTTTGACAAGTTGATGTTCGATCACTGGCTTGCGAAGTTGCTACGATCGTATCTTTGTGTGTTGGCACCGGTTTAATATTTTTTTATATTTGTGTGTGTGTGCTATTCAATCAATTTTGTTGCCGTATCTAAGTCTATCACGCAATCTTGGATAAAAAATTAATTGTGTTTAAATCTTCTAATTTGACTAAATATGCAATTAATTTTATTTAAACCTCTTAATTGGAAATGTGCCGTAAAAGGTAGTTGAAACATATGTATGTGAATGAATGTGGTCGTTTCCATGTTTTTCGAAATTGGTCCTCTATTTTTTTTCATCGGAGTAATCCATGATCTAATTAATGTTCATTATTTTAATTTAATCAAATGTTGCAATTAATCATGTTTAAATTTAATTTAATTAAATGTGGCATTTAGTTATGTTACTTAATTTTATTAAATGTGGCAATTAATCCTATTTAAATCTCCTTATTGATTGGTGTAAATGTGCCTTGAAGATGTATTTGCGGAATTGGTATAAATGTGCCTGGAATAAATGTGGTCGTTTTTCTTACTAGTTTTATACCACGTGCGATGCACGTTATACACGTGAGTAGTTAGTTAAAAAAATCATAGTTGAAAAATAAAATTAAGGTTTTGGAAAACTCAAAACTTCAATGCTCCATTAAGAAAACAATATGTAAAAACTCAGGTTACTACACATATGTGTGATTAAGTGTAACATGACATTTTCTTATTGTTTCAAGTCAAAATATATACACATATTCCACCAGTCCCTCAATTGTTTGCACATTTGCTTTGTTCGTTCGTCCTTCAATTAGTTGCACACTAAAAAAAATAATGTTTTCATAAACTCTCAACCTCATTAATCATGTATTTACACAAATTGTCCATTATCTAAATCCAATTCAACAAATTTCTTTACTTTATACACAAAAGTTTACTAAAATATCCCTCAAAGCTCTACTTATTAATTTTTTTTCTAAAATGTGTTCTTTTCATGGTGCAAAAATTAGTGAGACAGAGGAAATACTAATCAAGTCATATAAAGATCAATATCACATGGGTATTCACAGAATATAACAGAAAATGCTCTTCAAAGAAGATTGAAAAAAAATTGGATGTCACATAATCTTCTGAATTCAGGTGTAATGCTTGTTCTGTTGCCAATTCCCTATTAGATCACTTAGCACTCAAAACCATAGTATTGTGCAATTAAGTGATATTGTTGATAGGAAACTACCTATCTGTTATGTATAAATTATCATATAACCAACCAAATCACTTGGTTAAAGTATCACTATTCCAGATGCATATATTTTTATGCTACTATAGTGCAGTTACTTATGTCGTGTACATGTAACAAATTCTCATAAGGTCATTCAGTGTTGTACATCTGTCATGTTTGAAGTGCATCTAGAAATGACACTGTAACTGTAAAATTCATTTTATTAATATAATAAACACGAATACAATTTACAATTTGAATTTGATCGGATCGAACCGAGAAATTTTACGGTTTCTTGACTCTGAATTTGATCCTCAGATTCTTCTCTTCAGCTGACTTGGACTTTGACCTTAATCGAACTTTGACTTCGATCTTCTGACTTGAATACTTGTAACGTTAATCCAAGGGTGAAAACACCTTGTTTTGGATTAAACGTTGTTTCTGGATGAACGTCTTTGAGTTTGTTGAAGAACGCTCTTTGAATCTTCGAATGTCGATGAAAAACACTTTGATTGATTCTTCAAATCTCCGAAGGAAACGTCAGATCGGAAAGGTTTCGAACCTTGATCTTCGGTCTTGAGCTGCTTCTGGCGTATTTGGACGAAGAACAATGAAGAACGTTGAAGAATATTCTTAGAGTTTCTTCAAATCTTCGAGTAAAAATACTGGATCGGAGGGGTTTTGAGCCTTGGACTTTGATCTTGAGTTGTTTCTGATCGCTTTTCACGAAGAACGGTGAATAATGCTGAAGAACGCTGAAGAACGATCTTGAAGAATCTTCAAATCTTCAAAGAGAAAACGCCGGATCGGAGGGGCTTCAAGCCTTGATCTTCGATCTGGAGCTGCTTCCGGTTGATTTTCACGAAGAACGGCGATGAACGATTTGAGTCTTCAAGAACGGTTGTAGAAGATTCGCTGGTTGATCGTCTGGATGCTCGTTCGCTTCGGTTGCTTGTTCGTCTCATCTCCGTCCGTCTTTGCAAATGAATGAGAAAGGACCCTATTTATAGGTGGAGGTTTACAAACCTTTCTTTCTTATCGTGCCACGTGGCGCCGCCTGATTGGCCCATGCCATTTGATTGGCGTGATTTGCGAATTAGTTTAATTCGCTTCCATTTATGACGATATATCATTCAATTCTCGTTCTTATGGTAAATAAGGTGTATTTATTACCCAATATGAGTATCGAACACTCATTTAATTTGTCCGACTTGTACCGTGTACATTTAATATCAAGTTAACTATTTAATTCAAGAATTAAGTTGATTAAATTCTTAAAATAAAATAGCAAATTTATTTGATATTAATATTTGATTTGTACACGTGTTGTCATTTAATTGAGTGTAAATTTTATTTGCTTACAGACACATCAATCCCAGTCTCAAAGAAATAATGTCTTGAACATTAGTTATTGAAGCCTACATAGGAATGGAGCAAATTAAGCACGCCAGAAATGAAAAAAAACATATTATCATAACTTTGTACCATCAACAAGAATCATGCCCGTATCTTTTGAATCCTTAACAAAGTAATCATAATTGATACTTACATGTATAAACCGTTGTGCCAACTCCTCTTTGAATTGTAAAATTAAATTCTTGACCATTTAGTAATCTAATTGGTTAAGATAATTCATCTCTCTTAACCTCAGGCTACTGCCAGAAGAATTCATTGTATTTAAAATGCATTAAAAATAACAAGATGGACTAATCATTTCAGGAAGCTTTGTTGATTTAAAAAAGATAAATCTTCTTAAACCATGCAAAAATCCCATTGATGCCATGTGATTGATGAAACACTCTTCAATTTTGGAGGAAACATATTGTTTAATAGATTATGACCTAAGGTTAAGGTATCACAAGAGATGTCATTTCCAGTCTTGTTACACTACAAGAAAATAAAGAATTGTCTACCGAATCTTTCAACAAAAAACTTTCATAGTGAGATTATCTACGATTTATCTACATAATTTTATAATCATATAGGCATCTTTATTCTTCAACGTACAAACAATTTGTCTACCAAATGAATTCTTAGGTAATTAATTACCTACAAACAATTTTTCTATAAAAATTTACCCACAAACAAGTTGCCTATGAAAATTCTCAAATTCTTTGCAGTAAGGAATGAAGATGTCTAGCGATTTCATAAACAATTGATTTTTTTTAACAATTTTCATATGCAATTTTATATTTTTTGATAGTGTTAAATCGACACTTGAAAGAAATAAGAAAAAGAATATATGTCATCTAGGAGTCACATACCTCGTCAAAAACTATCAATGGCGTCCCAGTTAGCAGAAGTCGTTCAATTCTTTTGACCATAAGCATATAAGAGATGAGAAAAAATGGATATATTAAATTCATAACCACACACAACTGTTAGGGACTCTCACAAGGGTCCAGCATAACTATCATGTTTCTAGGCATCTATTTTCTTAAGCTGAAAAATCAAAGTAATTAAAATTGTCAAAAAAAAAATAAAAAAATTAGCTAAGTGCATCCAACAACTATAAAATGTAAAACTTTGACAAAATAAAACTAATGGACTTTCATTCTATTACAACACACCGATGGCAGAGAGAGGAAAAAGGCAAGTGTATTCTGTTGACGAATAAGAACAGAGAAAACAATGAGAAACTACCCTGGTAAGTGAGCATCGCCAATCCAAAAAAAAAACTAAATCAACTTAGAAATAACGCTGCTAAAGATAAGATGCCACCATCGAATATACAATCTATTAAATTCCTAATCAACTAAAAAACAGGGTGTTTGTATATACCCATTGAGAACCAAAATTTCAATGAAAATGGGAGCTACGTAAATTCCTGCAACGATAAAGAAGCCAATAATCAGAGACATAATTGTATCCAAATTTGAATAGAAAATAAAGCCCTATCAATTTAGTTTAGAAGTCCCGGCAACAAAATTCACCACATTCTGAAAAATTATCAAAACCAGTGAAGCAATTAACCTGGAATGTCATGGGTTTATTGGCTGATGAGCACTAATTATTTGAATATGAAATGACATGGATTAATTATTAATTACTTCGTGATGGTAAACTATAATTAGAGAGTAACGTTAAGAAAAAAGAATAGGAAAAAGTGTGGGATTGAAAAGAGCAAATAAAATCGACCATTAAAGTACTAATTATTAAGTTACAAATGATATGAAAAATAAAGGTAAGGATGAAATTTGTATAAACTAAAAGATGACATGGGTATTATGGTCCAAAAAAGATTTACAACTCCTAGCCACTTTTATATGTAGTATGATTTGAGGAATTGGGTCTCTATTTTTTTTTTTTTATTTAAGATTGTTTTCATATTTGAGGAATTAAGTTAAACAATATAAACATCTATTTTGTGTCATAATAACATTTAAAGTAAGATTAATATTGGTGAATTATAAAATTGAGATTAAATAAAATTTATCTCGTCCTAAATTATTATTTTGATTAATTTTATTAATTGTGCAATTAATTGTGTTTAACCCTCTTAATTTGACTAAATGTGTCATATAAATGTAGTTGAATTGTTTTAAAGTCTAATAATTATTAAGCATTTCTATTAATTGTGGTGTTAAATTCGATTTAATTTGAATGCTACATAAATCGGATTTAATGAATTTTGCTATTTTCCGGTTTTTTTATTATTTTGGTCCTACAATCTTGGTATTGGAAGATTCATTGGATTCATGAGTAAAGTGTGTATTTTTTGTTAATTGGTATTTAACATTAGTGTATTCTACAAATAACATTAATGGTCATGATAATAATTTATCCAATGAATGTTTTTTCTTCTTTGCATTTAATTAGAATGCTCCATAATTAGAAACTCATTGGATTATGCGAATATTGCTACTTTCTGTCGTTTTATTATTTTGGTCCTATAATCTTGATATTGAAAGTTTCATTGGTTTCATGAGTTGAGTGTGTATGGTTGTTAATGAATGTGGACGTGTTCATGCTTGCGAAATTGGTGTTGCCGTATCTAAGTCTATCGCCGCAATCTTGGATAAAAAATTAATTGTGTTTAAATCTCCTAATTGGACTAAATATGCAATTAATTTTGTTTAAACCTCTTAATTGGACTAAATGAGCCGTATAAAGGTAGTTGAAATATATGTCTGTGAATGAATGTGGTCGTTTCCATTTTTCGAAATTGGTCCTCTATTTTTTTTCATCGGAGTAATCCATGATCTAATTAATGTACATTATTTTAATTTAATTAAATGTTGCAATTAATCCTGTTTAAATTTAATTTAATTAAATGTGGCAATTAGTTATGTTACTTAATTTTATTAAATGCGACAATTAATCCTATTTAAATCTCCTTATTGATTGGTGTAAATGTGCCTTGAAGATGTATTTGCGGAATTGGTGTAAATGTGCCTTGAATGAATGTGGTCGTTTTTCTTATTTGAGGAATTGGGTCTCTATTTTTTTATTTTTTTTTATTTAAGATTGTTTTCATATTCGAGGAATTAAGTTAAGCAATATAAACATCTATTTTGTGTCATAATAACGTTTAAAGTAAGATTAATATGGGTGAATTATAAAATTGAGATTAAATAAAATTTGTCTCGTCCTTAATTATTATATTGATTAATTTTATTAATTGTGCAATTAATTGTGTTTAAACCTCTTAATTTGACTAAATGTGTCATATAAATGTAGTTGAATTGTTTTAAAGTCTAATAATTATTAAGCATTTTTATTAATTGTGGTGTTAAATTTGATTTAATTTGAATGCTACATAAATCGGATTTAATGATTTCAAACATGTGCAAGTTTATATGTGGATACATGGCAGAAAAAATGCACCGGAAGTGGTGAACTATACATTAGTCAATTTCGGTGCAATGTGTTGCTCATGCTCCTAATATAGAACAACAATCTTGCTCCTAATATTGTATAAAAAAATATTGTATATTAAATTGTTTTATAGTGATGAATGTTGTTTTTATCCTTAATTTTGATGTCTACATAAAATAATCCCCTGTATAATTTTAACTAAACAATTACACTTTCCCATGGTTAATGTCCATTAATAATTTGTGTCATGTATTCAATGTACTTAAGTCTTTATTGGGCATTCTTATTTTTTGGAATGTTAATTTCGATTCATTATTGGGCTTTGTATCGTGGTTATTGCTTAATTTATAATTGAGTAGATAAATTGATTTAGGGATTTAACTTTTCAATGTTTTGACTTTAGTCCTTCAATCTTGATAATTTAGTGTCTATTGATATTAATTCCCCCTTAAAGATAGCTGATATTCTAAAGGCGTAATTATAATTTAATCTCTATTGATAATTTAGTGTCCCTTGAAAATAATTCGTAGATGGTCCTATTAACTTCTATTGTGGTTCAACAAATGTGTTACAATGTTTCCATGATAATTAATGCTAATCATTCGTTCGAGGTTCGCGAACAGTCCTACAAATTTACTCATTCTCCTTGGATCATTGATCAAATTTATTTATTCCTCTGGGGCCAAAAAATTCAATTCTCTTTTGATCAAAAGTGTTGAAAAGCCAAAAAAATGGAACTAAATGTGACATTTAAAGGATTATTCATAAATGAAGTCATTTATATTGGACCAATTGTATTAAGAAAATAATGTCTCTTGATAATTTAGTGTCCCTTAATATTAAATTCCCCTTAGTATTTGTTAGGTCCTAAAATAGTCTATATCTAAAAAGGTCCTGGAATGGGCTATGATCAACTAATTTGTGTAATTACTTTTATTCATTACCTGATTAATTTTTTAAAAAATATAGTGCATGGCATGAATGTGCCGTATAAAGGATTATTTTTAAATGGATTCATTTATATTAGTAAGATAACGATTTTAGTGCATGGCATGAATGACAGGAGCATGATGGGTTCCTATATCTAAAATGGACCTGGAATAGACTATGATCAACTAATTTGTGTAATTACTTCTATTCATTAATTGATTAATTTTTAAAAAATATAGTGCATGTCATGAATGTGACTTATAAAAAAATCAATTCTCTTAAGATCAAGAGTCTTGGAAAATTATGGGACTAAATTGTGCCGTTTAAAGGATTTTTTTTAAATAGAATTATTTATATCGGACCAATGGTATAAATTAAGTTCTAATTGACTTTGTAAAAGGTATGTGACCATGTATAATGAAGACAACAATTTTAGTCCATGGCATGGATGACAAGAGCATGATGGGTGTTATGACAAGGGTGTAATTATAATTTAATGTCTCTTGATAATTTAGTGTCCCTTAATATTATATTCCCCTTGATAATGGATGTTATGACAAAGGTGTAATGATGATGGTGTCCTTAATATTAAATTCTATCTGAAATGTGTTTTAAAAAATTCAACAAATGTGGGTGATTGTTGGGGGCGACAATATGAATATAATGATGATGGATTATCAGGTTACCAATACTTTTAAAAAACATGCGCCAAGTTTTTAAAGCGGAAGACTAAAATTCTTGAAAAATATTGTGTTGAAAATTCCTAAATTAGCTCTAAAATATTTTTAATGTACTAACAACGTATTGTATATTGGATAATTTTTGTTTTACCATGTAATTGGACAACTTAAAATTCTTATGAAATAGTGCATGGATAATTTTGAAATTAGTCCTAAAATATTTTTAGATAATAATTTCTCTCATTATAGAGATATGTATAATGGAGGAGATATCATTCATTTTGTATTGATGTAGCTTATAATTATAATAACAAATTAATGTGAGGTGATTATAATTAATGATAATGATGTAACCTTTTAACTATAGTCAATGATCATTATAATAATTTATAATTGTAATTAAAGTGATGTAATTATAATTAATGATGATGATGTAACTTTTTAATTATAATTATAATAATTTATAAATGTAATTAATATTATAATAATAATACATTAAAGAGAGGTAATTATAATTTATTATAATGATGTGACGTATAAATATAATTAAAAATATAGTATGAATTTAAATCCTATCAATGTCCAATTTCATTTTCATATTACATTTA
The DNA here is from genome assembly GCA_947034835.1 of Ballota nigra. Lineage (NCBI taxonomy): Eukaryota > Viridiplantae > Streptophyta > Magnoliopsida > Lamiales > Lamiaceae > Ballota > Ballota nigra. Next base: position 73,488,267 of record OX344724.1, on the reverse strand, counting down.
ACAATGACTCTTTAACGTATAATTATAATTAATTATATAAATTGTTTGTTATCCAAAATTAGTCCTAAAATGATCAATAATATAATAGCTTCTATTTTTGTGTTTTCCAATGGTCCTATTATAAGAAAATTCTATTAACTTTTGTGTATTCCGAAATTGGTCCTAAAATTAGTCCGCATATTTTTTGCAAAATTATTATTCTTTTGATATCAATATTCATTCACATAATTCTTGGTGTTAACTCATGATGGTTGGTCCCATATTTTTTTTTTCTTTTCTTTTCAAGTTTGGTACCATGCATTAATTTTTCCGATAAACCTTTATCATTATGTTTTTTAAATATTCCTAAAATATCTACAGTATTGACTACAAATTTCTCTTAAATATATACTGGAATTTCGTCCAAGATTTTTGTTTTTTAAATTGATGCCGAATATTGTTCTATTGAATTAGCAGTCTCTTCAATATTGTGTGGAAGACTAAAATTGTTAACAAATATTGTGTTAAAAATTCCAAATAGCCCTAAATTATTCCTAAAATATTTGATATTCCTAACATGTGCGCTGATTTTTGGAACTGGACCGAAATTGGTTCAATGGGATATTCTAAAAAGCGTGCACCGAATTTTTAAAGCGGAAGACTAAAATTCTTGAAAAATATTATGTCAAAAATTCCTAAATTAGTTCTAAAATATTTTTAATGTACTAACAACGTTTTGTATTTTGGATAGTTTGTGTTTTACTATGTAATTGGTCAACTTAAAATTCTTAAAAAATATTGTGTTGAAAATTATGAAACTAGCTATCCTAAAATATTTTTGATGTAATAAATTCTCTCATTATATAGATATGTATAATGTAGGAGATAACATTAATTTTGTATTAAGGTAATTATAATAATATAATAACTTCTATTAACTTTTATATTTTTTGAAATTGGTCTTTTAATTATAATTAATAATTATTATAATAATTTTCAATTGTAATTGATATTATAATGATACATAAAAGAGTGGTAATTATAATTAATTATAATGATGTGACATATAATTATAACTAAAATCATAAACTTTTGTGTTATCCGAAATTAGTCCTAAAATGATCAATAATATAATAACCTCTATTAACTTTTGTATTTTCTGAATTTGTTCCTAATACAATAACATCTACGGGTTTCTAGCAATTGTTTTCTATTTATTTTTTTAGCTAATGTCTCTTCAGTATTGTGTTAAAATTCTTTAAAAATATTGTGTTAAAAAAATTCAAAATTAGTCGTAGATTATTAATAAAATATAGGATATTCCTAAAACGTCCACTGAGTTTTTAAATTAGTCCAGAATTAGTCCTATAGGATATTCCTAAAAATGCGCATCGAGTTTTTAAAGCGGAAGACTAAAATTCTTAAACAAGTTGTGTTAAAAATTCCGAATTGAGTCCTAAATTCTTTATAATATAATAACTTTTCTCATTATGCTTTTGAAATATTCCTAAAATATCTTTAGGATAATAACGCAACTTATGCATTCTTCTGGTGTTTGACTATAACTATTTATGGGACCAAATTTGAAAAAATTACGGGACCTAAAATATCTTAAGAATGACTATTATTGCATATTGTCTGTTCTCATGGGACCAAAATAAAAATTATAAGGGAAATTTTATTATTTTAGGACACTAACTTATGATTGTTTGTAAAAATAGGACACTATCTTTGCGGCCTTGCAAAATTGAGAAAATATATTTACGAACATGCAAAAAAAATTATTTCTTTCTTATATGAGTTAATTTAGATATAAGTTATAAAATATGATTTATTGTATACAATTCAATTCGTAGTTATGATATTATTGGCTATAGATTAGAAACATGATTAACCTCATCTTGGTATTACGTGTTTTAACATTAAAATATTAGTATTGAGTGTATTTTTTGGAATTAAATTATTTCATATATGAACAACTTATAAGTATTTTTAGATACATTTTACTTTAACCAATTAATGTTCTTTAAATTAAAATTAATACTCTTCGTTACCACAGCTAAATTGGCTATAACGGAAAAATTGTTTATTTAGGACACTATTTTTATGACTGTTTGTTCAATTAGAATACTATTTTTACGAGCTTGCAAGATTGATATAATATATTTACGAACTTCCAAAATTAATTAGGACAATATATTTACAAACTTGCAAAAATAAGACTCTTTTTTTTTGTTTTGTCCAATTTAGGCCAAATTTTATACAATATGGGTCGAATAAAGTTCGATTATAATAAAGAATGTTAATACATTTTCCAAAAGTAAATAATTAATAAGTAGATAACCAAATTAATAAAAATATATTTATATAATGTTTTTAAAAATAAAATCTAACATTTTTTTATCGAAACCTGCGAGTTCCCGGGGATTGTACTAGTATATGTGTGTGTGTATATATATATATATATATACACGGTTTTGAAATGGAGACCACAATTGAGTTCCTTATGGAGCCCAATTGCTTAGTTGGTCATCAACATTATCAATTTGAATAATTAATATATTTATCATAAATTATATTAGTTAATAAAATAAATTAAGATCACAAAATCTCTCAAATCTACCTAACCAATTCATATTTATATCCCTTTTAAAAAAATCATTATATCGTTCAATTTTTACAACTAAATCTCTCTCTTAATAAAAATCCATAAAGAAATTTTTTTTATCCGAAAGCAAGGTTTTTCATTTTCAAATTAGTTGATTGTGTCGTGTACTGATATGAGTAGGTTTTATATGAAAACGCTTCATAATAAGCTTAACATGAAATAGTTTTAGAGTATCATTAATCTCATCAGAAGTATCATTAAACCTATCAGAGGTATCATTAGTCTGAGTTCAAGAAGATTTAAAATAATTTTCTTGAACTCAGACTAATGATACCCCTGATGAGATTAATGATACTCCCGATGAGATTAATGATACTTTAAAATTGTTTCATGATAAGCTAAAAATTATTTCATGATAAGTTTATCATGAACTATTTTTTATATAATACTTTGTCAACTGATATTATGTCACTTAATATTGGTTTTATTTAACTTTTTATTTCTTTCTAAGCAAAAAAATCTATATATTTTTTTAAAAAACAATTAGTCACAGAGTATTTGCACATTAAATTAATTACACGTGCTACTAATTAGAATAAATAACATTCACCCAAATCTTTTATGTGTTAAGTGCCACAATTTTTATAAAATAAATTTTTTACCAGACACAGTATTATATATGTGAATGATGACCACTGTAAATATAACCGTAAACAATAATTTATTAATATTTTATGTTGAAACAACTAATATTTTTAGTGAAAACAACTAATACTCATCAAAATTGATATCTTTAGTGCAATTCATTGATTCTATAGTGTAATTTATTAATATAACATGCCTACCCGTTCTTCGCACGAAAGTCTTTTTTTTTTTCAATTTTTTTCTAAATTTTATATGTATATTTTTTGAATGATTTTAAAATGGAGTTTTTTTTCTTTAACAAAAATAACTAAAACTAATAGTTCTATATTCACAAAAATAAATGAAATGTTATCATTCATTTTCTATTGTTATAAATAAAATTACTAATACATTTACAACTTTGTTTTTTTTTAACACAATAACATTAAAAAAATAAAATTTGTTAATTTTTCATTTAAAAAGTATTCCTTTTGATAAGATTTAAATTATACATGCCAAATAAGACAAATATAATGCATAAATTATTATTTACTGTTAAAAAGTGAAAATTTGAGGATTTATTAGATCATTTTTTTCATTAGATGAATTTAAGTTAATTGATAAAGAGTTTATTGAAAAATACCATGCAATCAAATATAAATAAATGGTGTTTGGAAGATATTGTTTTTTCCGTCTCGTGATTACTTTGATATTTGTCTAACTAAGACATTCCACAAATATTTTCTTGCCACATAAAAAAAAATTGCATCATAAAACATGAATAAAATATAAAATTATCATTATTTTATTCAATTTTGCACTCACATAACACTTTTTTTTTAAAATAATGTGTGTTGGTCCCGTTTTTTCATTCACAAACAAGGACAATATGGGAAATTAGGAGAAATTTTTGTTTTAACACTGATGTTATGCAAGTCAGTAAAGCAATAAAGAACACAGCAATGTAAAGTGGTTCGGAGGCTCAAGCTCCTACATCCACTGCCTGATTTAACAGGAAATCCACTACCCGGGATTCTTGTTTTTAACGTGCCAAGGTGCACTCACAACTGGACTCACACCCCTCCGCGGAGCTGCCTCTCGAACTGGCCTCACATCCCTCTTCACTCAGGGACTGCCTCTCCTCACCTCACTGCAACACCTAACACTATTCTGGAAAGGGTTTAGTTTGGTTTGGTTCTCTCCAACTAGGTGAGATTTTCCCTTACATGGTTTTAGCCTTTGAGCTAAGGTTGGGAAAATCTCTCTAAGCTTAGGATGTATATGATAGGCTCGAGTATACAAACTGGAACACTCAAATATGACTATGAAGAACTCAGGTCAGTGTTCTTGATGGAGATGGTGCCTCCTTATAACTCCCTTGAACTTGCACCACTCTCACACCTCCAGCTCTTGCATTCGCACTCTTACAAATGAAGCTTGAGTTTGTATTTATAGTGTGTATTTGAATGTTACCGTTGGAGAAAGTAACATTCAAATCCAGACTATCTCTGGAGTGAAATTCTCCTTTTCAGTAAAGTATGACCTTGTCAGCTTTTGTCAGATTCGCTGCCTTGACTTGATTGGTCCACGTGGACTGAGTCCAACGGCTCTTTTCTTCAGGGTACTTGATCAGGGTAGTCCTGACTTCAGGCGACTTGTCTTCAGCTGACTTGTAATCCTCTCAGGATACCTTTCTTCAGTAGACTTGAAGTCCTCTTAGGAACCATCATTGGACTTTAAGTCTTCTCAGTGGACTTCCTTCAGTAGACTTGAAGTCCATTCAGGGGAGTTGACATAAGGCTATTTGTCAAGCTTCCCAGCCTCAGTAGCCTGACTCCTTCAGGTCCTACTAGGCACAGCACTGATCCTCTCAATCATGCTCTTCACTGAGTAGTCCACTAACCAGCTTAGAAAGTCAGGTTTATACTCAGTGGGACTTCCTTCAGGCTTCTCTTCAGGTTCAGGTCTTCTGACATGGCTTCAGACTGTTCTCCTTGTGATGTCATCTTGACTTCCTCAGGCTCTGTCAGTGAGTTCTCCCTCACTAAGTTCCCCCTCAGTAGAGTTCTTCCCTCAGCTGAGTTCCTCTCAGCAGAGTTCCCCCTCACTGAGTTCCCCCCTCAGATGAGTTCTTCCTCCACTGATAACCTGTTCTCCTGAGAAACAACCTAGCCTGACCTGAAACTAAAAGATACTATCCTGACTGCTTTCAAACCTATTACATGTTGTTTTGGAAAATCATCAAAACTAAAATATCCCAACAATTTCCCCCTTTTTGATGATTCCAAAACTTCTAACAAAAAGATTTTCTATTACAAGAATGAGGTCAGAGCACATGTAATTGTTTGAAATATGCAGAGATTCCCATAGTTTTAAAACATTTAAGATCTGCTCGGTTGACCAATTTTCTTAACAAAACTAGATCAGTGGTCATGTGAACAACCCGCTCTGATACCAATTGTTGGTCCCGTTTTTTCATTCACAAACAAGGACAATATGGGAAATTAGGAGAAATTTTTGTTTTAACACTGATGTTATGCAAGTCAGTAAAGCAATAAAGAACACAGCAATGTAAAGTGGTTCGGAGGCTCAAGCTCCTACATCCACTGCCTGATTTAACAGGAAATCCACTACCCGGGATTCTTGTTTTTAACGTGCCAAGGTGCACTCACAACTGGACTCACACCCCTCCGCGGAGCTGCCTCTCGAACTGGCCTCACATCCCTCTTCACTCAGGGACTGCCTCTCCTCACCTCACTGCAACACCTAACACTATTCTGGAAAGGGTTTAGTTTGGTTTGGTTCTCTCCAACTAGGTGAGATTTTCCCTTACATGGTTTTAGCCTTTGAGCTAAGGTTGGGAAAATCTCTCTAAGCTTAGGATGTATATGATAGGCTCGAGTATACAAACTGGAACACTCAAATATGACTATGAAGAACTCAGGTCAGTGTTCTTGATGGAGATGGTGCCTCCTTATAACTCCCTTGAACTTGCACCACTCTCACATCTCCAGCTCTTGCATTCGCACTCTTACAAATGAAGCTTGAGTTTGTATTTATAGTGTGGATTTGAATAAAGTAACATTCAAATCCAGACTATCTCTGGAGTGAAATTCTCCTTTTCAGTAAAGTATGGCCTTGTCAGCTTTTGTCAGATTCGCTGCCTTGACTTGATTGGTCCACGTGGACTGAGTCCAACGGCTCTTTTCTTCAGGGTACTTGATCAGGGTAGTCCTGACTTCAGGCGACTTGTCTTCAGCTGACTTGTAATCCTCTCAGGATACCTTTCTTCAGTAGACTTGAAGTCCTCTTAGGAACCATCATTGGACTTTAAGTCTTCTCAGTGGACTTCCTTCAGTAGACTTGAAGTCCACTCAGGGGAGTTGACATAAGGCTATTTGTCAAGCTTCCCAGCCTCAGTAGCCTGACTCCTTCAGGTCCTACTAGGCACAGCACTGATCCTCTCAATCATGCTCTTCACTGAGTAGTCCACTGACCAGCTTAGAAAGTCAGGTTTATACTCAGTGGGACTTCCTTCAGGCTTCTCTTCAGGTTCAGGTCTTCTGACATGGCTTCAGACTGTTCTCCTTGTGATGTCATCTTGACTTCCTCAGGCTCTGTCAGTGAGTTCTCCCTCACTAAGTTCCCCCTCAGTAGAGTTCTTCCCTCAGCTGAGTTCCTCTCAGCAGAGTTCCCCCTCACTGAGTTCCTCCCTCAGATGAGTTCTTCCTCCACTGATAACCTGTTCTCCTGAGAAACAACCTAGCCTGACCTGAAACTAAAAGATACTATCCTGACTGCTTTCAAACCTATTACATGTTGTTTTGGAAAATCATCAAAACTAAAATATCCCAACAATTTCCACCTTTTTGATGATTCCAAAACTTCTAACAAAAAGATTTTCTATTACAAGAATGAGGTCAGAGCACATGTAATAGTTTGAAATATGCAGAGATTCCCATAGTTTTAAAACATTTAAGATCTGCTCGGTTGACCAATTTTCTTAACAAAACTAGATCAGTGGTCATGTGAACAACCCGCTCTGATACCAATTGTTGGTCCCGTTTTTTCATTCACAAACAAGGACAATATGGGAAATTAGGAGAAAATTTTGTTTTAACACTGATATTATGCAAGTCAGTAAAGCAATAAAGAACACAGCAATGTAAAGTGGTTCGGAGGCTCAAGCTCCTACATCCACTGCCTGATTTAACAGGAAATCCACTACCCGGGATTCTTGTTTTTAACGTGCCAAGGTGCACTCACAACTGGACTCACACCCCTCCGCGGAGCTGCCTCTCGAACTGGCCTCACATCCCTCTTCACTCAGGGACTGCCTCTCCTCACCTCACTGCAACACCTAACACTATTCTGGAAAGGGTTTAGTTTGGTTTGGTTCTCTCCAACTAGGTGAGATTTTCCCTTACATGGTTTTAGCCTTTGAGCTAAGGTTGGGAAAATCTCTCTAAGCTTAGGATGTATATGATAGGCTCGAGTATACAAACTGGAACACTCAAATATGACTATGAAGAACTCAGGTCAGTGTTCTTGATGGAGATGGTGCCTCCTTATAACTCCCTTGAACTTGCACCACTCTCACATCTCCAGCTCTTGCATTCGCACTCTTACAAATGAAGCTTGAGTTTGTATTTATAGTGTGGATTTGAATAAAGTAACATTCAAATCCAGACTATCTCTGGAGTGAAATTCTCCTTTTCAGTAAAGTATGGCCTTGTCAGCTTTTGTCAGATTCGCTGCCTTGACTTGATTGGTCCACGTGGACTGAGTCCAACGGCTCTTTTCTTCAGGGTACTTGATCAGGGTAGTCCTGACTTCAGGCGACTTGTCTTCAGCTGACTTGTAATCCTCTCAGGATACCTTTCTTCAGTAGACTTGAAGTCCTCTTAGGAACCATCATTGGACTTTAAGTCTTCTCAGTGGACTTCCTTCAGTAGACTTGAAGTCCACTCAGGGGAGTTGACATAAGGCTATTTGTCAAGCTTCCCAGCCTCAGTAGCCTGACTCCTTCAGGTCCTACTAGGCACAGCACTGATCCTCTCAATCATGCTCTTCACTGAGTAGTCCACTGACCAGCTTAGAAAGTCAGGTTTATACTCAGTGGGACTTCCTTCAGGCTTCTCTTCAGGTTCAGGTCTTCTGACATGGCTTCAGACTGTTCTCCTTGTGATGTCATCTTGACTTCCTCAGGCTCTGTCAGTGAGTTCTCCCTCACTAAGTTCCCCCTCAGTAGAGTTCTTCCCTCAGCAGAGTTCCTCTCAGCAGAGTTCCCCCTCACTGAGTTCCCCCCTCAGATGAGTTCTTCCTCCACTGATAACCTGTTCTCCTGAGAAACAACCTAGCCTGACCTGAAACTAAAAGATACTATCCTGACTGCTTTCAAACCTATTACATGTTGTTTTGGAAAATCATCAAAACTAAAATATCCCAACAATTTCCACCTTTTTGATGATTCCAAAACTTCTAACAAAAAGATTTTCTATTACAAGAATGAGGTCAGAGCACATGTAATAGTTTGAAATATGCAGAGATTCCCATAGTTTTAAAACATTTAAGATCTGCTCGGTTGACCAATTTTCTTAACAAAACTAGATCAGTGGTCATGTGAACAACCCGCTCTGATACCAATTGTTGGTCCCGTTTTTTCATTCACAAACAAGGACAATATGGGAAATTAGGAGAAATTTTTGTTTTAACACTGATGTTATGCAAGTCAGTAAAGCAATAAAGAACACAGCAATGTAAAGTGGTTCGGAGGCTCAAGCTCCTACATCCACTGCCTGATTTAACAGGAAATCCACTACCCGGGATTCTTGTTTTTAACGTGCCAAGGTGCACTCACAACTGGACTCACACCCCTCCGCGGAGCTGCCTCTCGAACTGGCCTCACATCCCTCTTCACTCAGGGACTGCCTCTCCTCACCTCACTGCAACACCTAACACTATTCTGGAAAGGGTTTAGTTTGGTTTGGTTCTCTCCAACTAGGTGAGATTTTCCCTTACATGGTTTTAGCCTTTGAGCTAAGGTTGGGAAAATCTCTCTAAGCTTAGGATGTATATGATAGGCTCGAGTATACAAACTGGAACACTCAAATATGACTATGAAGAACTCAGGTCAGTGTTCTTGATGGAGATGGTGCCTCCTTATAACTCCCTTGAACTTGCACCACTCTCACATCTCCAGCTCTTGCATTCGCACTCTTACAAATGAAGCTTGAGTTTGTATTTATAGTGTGGATTTGAATAAAGTAACATTCAAATCCAGACTATCTCTGGAGTGAAATTCTCCTTTTCAGTAAAGTATGGCCTTGTCAGCTTTTGTCAGATTCGCTGCCTTGACTTGATTGGTCCACGTGGACTGAGTCCAACGGCTCTTTTCTTCAGGGTACTTGATCAGGGTAGTCCTGACTTCAGGCGACTTGTCTTCAGCTGACTTGTAATCCTCTCAGGATACCTTTCTTCAGTAGACTTGAAGTCCTCTTAGGAACCATCATTGGACTTTAAGTCTTCTCAGTGGACTTCCTTCAGTAGACTTGAAGTCCACTCAGGGGAGTTGACATAAGGCTATTTGTCAAGCTTCCCAGCCTCAGTAGCCTGACTCCTTCAGGTCCTACTAGGCACAGCACTGATCCTCTCAATCATGCTCTTCACTGAGTAGTCCACTGACCAGCTTAGAAAGTCAGGTTTATACTCAGTGGGACTTCCTTCAGGCTTCTCTTCAGGTTCAGGTCTTCTGACATGGCTTCAGACTGTTCTCCTTGTGATGTCATCTTGACTTCCTCAGGCTCTGTCAGTGAGTTCTCCCTCACTAAGTTCCCCCTCAGTAGAGTTCTTCCCTCAGCTGAGTTCCTCTCAGCAGAGTTCCCCCTCACTGAGTTCCTCCCTCAGATGAGTTCTTCCTCCACTGATAACCTGTTCTCCTGAGAAACAACCTAGCCTGACCTGAAACTAAAAGATACTATCCTGACTGCTTTCAAACCTATTACATGTTGTTTTGGAAAATCATCAAAACTAAAATATCCCAACAATTTCCACCTTTTTGATGATTCCAAAACTTCTAACAAAAAGATTTTCTATTACAAGAATGAGGTCAGAGCACATGTAATAGTTTGAAATATGCAGAGATTCCCATAGTTTTAAAACATTTAAGATCTGCTCGGTTGACCAATTTTCTTAACAAAACTAGATCAGTGGTCATGTGAACAACCCGCTCTGATACCAATTGTTGGTCCCGTTTTTTCATTCACAAACAAGGACAATATGGGAAATTAGGAGAAATTTTTGTTTTAACACTGATATTATGCAAGTCAGTAAAGCAATAAAGAACACAGCAATGTAAAGTGGTTCGGAGGCTCAAGCTCCTACATCCACTGCCTGATTTAACAGGAAATCCACTACCCGGGATTCTTGTTTTTAACGTGCCAAGGTGCACTCACAACTGGACTCACACCCCTCCGCGGAGCTGCCTCTCGAACTGGCCTCACATCCCTCTTCACTCAGGGACTGCCTCTCCTCACCTCACTGCAACACCTAACACTATTCTGGAAAGGGTTTAGTTTGGTTTGGTTCTCTCCAACTAGGTGAGATTTTCCCTTACATGGTTTTAGCCTTTGAGCTAAGGTTGGGAAAATCTCTCTAAGCTTAGGATGTATATGATAGGCTCGAGTATACAAACTGGAACACTCAAATATGACTATGAAGAACTCAGGTCAGTGTTCTTGATGGAGATGGTGCCTCCTTATAACTCCCTTGAACTTGCACCACTCTCACATCTCCAGCTCTTGCATTCGCACTCTTACAAATGAAGCTTGAGTTTGTATTTATAGTGTGGATTTGAATAAAGTAACATTCAAATCCAGACTATCTCTGGAGTGAAATTCTCCTTTTCAGTAAAGTATGGCCTTGTCAGCTTTTGTCAGATTCGCTGCCTTGACTTGATTGGTCCACGTGGACTGAGTCCAACGGCTCTTTTCTTCAGGGTACTTGATCAGGGTAGTCCTGACTTCAGGCGACTTGTCTTCAGCTGACTTGTAATCCTCTCAGGATACCTTTCTTCAGTAGACTTGAAGTCCTCTTAGGAACCATCATTGGACTTTAAGTCTTCTCAGTGGACTTCCTTCAGTAGACTTGAAGTCCACTCAGGGGAGTTGACATAAGGCTATTTGTCAAGCTTCCCAGCCTCAGTAGCCTGACTCCTTCAGGTCCTACTAGGCACAGCACTGATCCTCTCAATCATGCTCTTCACTGAGTAGTCCACTGACCAGCTTAGAAAGTCAGGTTTATACTCAGTGGGACTTCCTTCAGGCTTCTCTTCAGGTTCAGGTCTTCTGACATGGCTTCAGACTGTTCTCCTTGTGATGTCATCTTGACTTCCTCAGGCTCTGTCAGTGAGTTCTCCCTCACTAAGTTCCCCCTCAGTAGAGTTCTTCCCTCAGCAGAGTTCCTCTCAGCAGAGTTCCCCCTCACTGAGTTCCCCCCTCAGATGAGTTCTTCCTCCACTGATAACCTGTTCTCCTGAGAAACAACCTAGCCTGACCTGAAACTAAAAGATACTATCCTGACTGCTTTCAAACCTATTACATGTTGTTTTGGAAAATCATCAAAACTAAAATATCCCAACAATTTCCACCTTTTTGATGATTCCAAAACTTCTAACAAAAAGATTTTCTATTACAAGAATGAGGTCAGAGCACATGTAATTGTTTGAAATATGCAGAGATTCCCATAGTTTTAAAACATTTAAGATCTGCTCGGTTGACCAATTTTCTTAACAAAACTAGATCAGTGGTCATGTGAACAACCCGCTCTGATACCAATTGTTGGTCCCGTTTTTTCATTCACAAACAAGGACAATATGGGAAATTAGGAGAAATTTTTGTTTTAACACTGATGTTATGCAAGTCAGTAAAGCAATAAAGAACACAACAATGTAAAGTGGTTCGGAGGCTCAAGCTCCTACATCCACTGCCTGATTTAACAGGAAATCCACTACCCGGGATTCTTGTTTTTAACGTGCCAAGGTGCACTCACAACTGGACTCACACCCCTCCTGAAAGGCTGCCTCTCGAACTGGCCTCACATCCCTCTTCACTCAGGGACTGCCTCCCCTCACCTCACTGCAACACCTAACACTATTCTGGAAAGGGTTTAGTTTGGTTTGGTTCTCTCCAACTAGGTGAGATTTTCCCTTACATGGTTTTAGCCTTTGAGCTAAGGTTGGGAAAATCTCTCTAAGCTTAGGATGTATATGATAGGCTCGAGTATACAAACTGGAACACTCAAATATGACTATGAAGAACTCAGGTCAGTGTTCTTGATGGAGATGGTGCCTCCTTATAACTCCTTTGAACTTGCACCACTCTCACACCTCCAGCTCTTGCATTCGCACTCTTACAAATGAAGCTTGAGTTTGTATTTATAGTGTGGATTTGAATAAAGTAACATTCAAATCCAGACTATCTCTGGAGTGAAATTCTCCTTTTCAGTAAAGTATGGCCTTGTCAGCTTTTGTCAGATTCGCTGCCTTGACTTGATTGGTCCACGTGGACTGAGTCCAACGGCTCTTTTCTTCAGGGTACTTGATCAGGGTAGTCCTGACTTCAGGCGACTTGTCTTCAGCTGACTTGTAATCCTCTCAGGATACCTTTCTTCAGTAGACTTGAAGTCCTCTTAGGAACCATCATTGGACTTTAAGTCTTCTCAGTGGACTTCCTTCAGTAGACTTGAAGTCCACTCAGGGGAGTTGACATAAGGCTATTTGTCAAGCTTCCCAGCCTCAGTAGCCTGACTCCTTCAGGTCCTACTAGGCACAGCACTGATCCTCTCAATCATGCTCTTCACTGAGTAGTCCACTGACCAGCTTAGAAAGTCAGGTTTATACTCAGTGGGACTTCCTTCAGGCTTCTCTTCAGGTTCAGGTCTTCTGACATGGCTTCAGACTGTTCTCCTTGTGATGTCATCTTGACTTCCTCAGGCTCTGTCAGTGAGTTCTCCCTCACTAAGTTCCCCCTCAGTAGAGTTCTTCCCTCAGCAGAGTTCCTCTCAGCAGAGTTCCCCCTCACTGAGTTCCCCCCTCAGATGAGTTCTTCCTCCACTGATAACCTGTTCTCCTGAGAAACAACCTAGCCTGACCTGAAACTAAAAGATACTATCCTGACTGCTTTCAAACCTATTACATGTTGTTTTGGAAAATCATCAAAACTAAAATATCCCAACAATTTCCACCTTTTTGATGATTCCAAAACTTCTAACAAAAAGATTTTCTATTACAAGAATGAGGTCAGAGCACATGTAATTGTTTGAAATATGCAGAGATTCCCATAGTTTTAAAACATTTAAGATCTGCTCGGTTGACCAATTTTCTTAACAAAACTAGATCAGTGGTCATGTGAACAACCCGCTCTGATACCAATTGTTGGTCCCGTTTTTTCATTCACAAACAAGGACAATATGGGAAATTAGGAGAAATTTTTGTTTTAACACTGATGTTATGCAAGTCAGTAAAGCAATAAAGAACACAGCAATGTAAAGTGGTTCGGAGGCTCAAGCTCCTACATCCACTGCCTGATTTAACAGGAAATCCACTACCCGGGATTCTTGTTTTTAACGTGCCAAGGTGCACTCACAACTGGACTCACACCCCTCCTGAAAGGCTGCCTCTCGAACTGGCCTCACATCCCTCTTCACTCAGGGACTGCCTCCCCTCACCTCACTGCAACACCTAACACTATTCTGGAAAGGGTTTAGTTTGGTTTGGTTCTCTCCAACTAGGTGAGATTTTCCCTTACATGGTTTTAGCCTTTGAGCTAAGGTTGGGAAAATCTCTCTAAGCTTAGGATGTATATGATAGGCTCGAGTATACAAACTGGAACACTCAAATATGACTATGAAGAACTCAGGTCAGTGTTCTTGATGGAGATGGTGCCTCCTTATAACTCCTTTGAACTTGCACCACTCTCACACCTCCAGCTCTTGCATTCGCACTCTTACAAATGAAGCTTGAGTTTGTATTTATAGTGTGGATTTGAATGTTACCGTTGGAGAAAGTAACATTCAAATCCAGACTATCTCTGGAGTGAAATTCTCCTTTTCAGTAAAGTATGGCCTTGTCAGCTTTTGTCAGATTCGCTGCCTTGACTTGATTGGTCCACGTGGACTGAGTCCAACGGCTCTTTTCTTCAGGGTACTTGATCAGGGTAGTCCTGACTTCAGGCGACTTGTCTTCAGCTGACTTGTAATCCTCTCAGGATACCTTTCTTCAGTAGACTTGAAGTCCTCTTAGGAACCATCATTGGACTTTAAGTCTTCTCAGTGGACTTCCTTCAGTAGACTTGAAGTCCACTCAGGGGAGTTGACATAAGGCTATTTGTCAAGCTTCCCAGCCTCAGTAGCCTGACTCCTTCAGGTCCTACTAGGCACAGCACTGATCCTCTCAATCATGCTCTTCACTGAGTAGTCCACTGACCAGCTTAGAAAGTCAGGTTTATACTCAGTGGGACTTCCTTCAGGCTTCTCTTCAGGTTCAGGTCTTCTGACATGGCTTCAGACTGTTCTCCTTGTGATGTCATCTTGACTTCCTCAGGCTCTGTCAGTGAGTTCTCCCTCACTAAGTTCCCCCTCAGTAGAGTTCTTCCCTCAGCTGAGTTCCTCTCAGCAGAGTTCCCCCTCACTGAGTTCCCCCCTCAGATGAGTTCTTCCTCCACTGATAACCTGTTCTCCTGAGAAACAACCTAGCCTGACCTGAAACTAAAAGATACTATCCTGACTGCTTTCAAACCTATTACATGTTGTTTTGGAAAATCATCAAAACTAAAATATCCCAACAATTTCCCCCTTTTTGATGATTCCAAAACTTCTAACAAAAAGATTTTCTATTACAAGAATGAGGTCAAAGCACATGTAATAGTTTGAAATATGCAGAGATTCCCATAGTTTTAAAACATTTAAGATCTGCTCGGTTGACCAATTTTCTTAACAAAACTAGATCAGTGGTCATGTGAACAACCCGCTCTGATACCAATTGATGGTCCCGTTTTTTCATTCACAAACAAGGACAATATGGGAAATTAGGAGAAAATTTTGTTTTAACACTGATGTTATGCAAGTCAGTAAAGCAATAAAGAACACAACAATGTAAAGTGGTTCGGAGGCTCAAGCTCCTACATCCACTGCCTGATTTAACAGGAAATCCACTACCCGGGATTCTTGTTTTTAACGTGCCAAGGTGCACTCACAACTGGACTCACACCCCTCCGCGGAGCTGCCTCTCGAACTGGCCTCACATCCCTCTTCACTCAGGGACTGCCTCTCCTCACCTCACTGCAACACCTAACACTATTCTGGAAAGGGTTTAGTTTGGTTTGGTTCTCTCCAACTAGGTGAGATTTTCCCTTACATGGTTTTAGCATTTGAGCTAAGGTTGGTAAAATCTCTCTAAGCTTAGGATGTATATGATAGGCTCGAGTATACAAACTGGAACACTCAAATATGACTATGAAGAACTCAGGATAGTGTTCTTGATGGAGATGGTGCCTCCTTATAACTCCCTTGAACTTGCACCACTCTCACACCTCCAGCTCTTGCATTCGCACTCTTACAAATGAAGCTTGAGTTTGTATTTATAGTGTGGATTTGAATGTTACCGTTGGAGAAAGTAACATTCAAATCCAGACTATCTCTGGAGTGAAATTCTCCTTTTCAGTAAAGTATGGCCTTGTCAGCTTTTGTCAGATTCGCTGCCTTGACTTGATTGGTCCACGTGGACTGAGTCCAACGGCTCTTTTCTTCAGGGTACTTGATCAGGGTAGTCCTGACTTCAGGCGACTTGTCTTCAGCTGACTTGTAATCCTCTCAGGATACCTTTCTTCAGTAGACTTGAAGTCCTCTTAGGAACTATCATTGGACTTTAAGTCTTCTCAGTGGACTTTCTTCAGTAGACTTGAAGTCCACTCTGGTCCCATTTTTTCATTCACAAACAAGGACAATATGGGAAATTAGGAGAAATTTTTGTTTTAACACTCCAATTGTTGGTCCCGTTTTTTCATTCACAAACAAGGACAATATGGGAAATTAGGAGAAATTTTTTGTTTTAACACTGATGTTATGCAAGTCAGTGAAGCAATAAAGAACACAACAATGTAAAGTGGTTCGGAGGCTCAAGCTCCTACATCCACTGCCTGATTTAACAGGAAATCCACTACCCGGGATTCTTGTTTTTAACGTGCCAAGGTGCACTCACAACTGGACTCACACCCCTCTACGGAGCTGCCTCTCGAACTGGCCTCACATCCCTCTTCACTCAGGGACTGCCTCTCCTCACCTCACTGCAACACCTAACACTCTTCTGGAAAGGGTTTAGTTTGGTTTGGTTCTTCTCCAACTAGGTGAGGTTTTCCCTTACATGGTTTTAGCCTCTGAGCTAAGGTTGGGAAAACCTCTTTAAGCTTAGGATATATATGATAGGCTCGAGTATACAAACTGGAACACTCAAATATGACTATGAAGAACTCAGGTCAGTGTTCTTGATGGAGATGGTGCCTCCTTATGACTCCCTTGAACTTGCACCACTCTCACACCTCCAGCTCTTGCATTCACACTCTTACAAATGAAGCTTGAGTTTGTATTTATAGTGTGGATTTGAATGTTACCGTTAGAGAAAGTAACATTCAAATCCAGACTATCTCTGGAGTGAAATTCTCCTTTTCAGTAAAGTATGGCCTTGTCAGCTTTTGTCAGATTAGCTGCCTTGACTTGATTGGTCCACGTGGACTGAGTCCAACGGCTCTTTTCTTCAGGGTACTTGATCAGGGTAGTCCTGACTTCAGGCGACTTGTCTTCAGCTGACTTGTAATCCTCTCAGGATACCTTTCTTCAGTAGACTTGAAGTCCTCTTAGGAACCATCATTGGACTTTAAGTCTTCTCAGTGGACTTCCTTCAGTAGACTTGAAGTCCACTCAGGGGAGTTGACATAAGGCTATTTGTCAAGCTTCCCAGCCTCAGTAGCCTGACTCCTTCAGGTCCTACTAGGCACAGCACTGATCCTCTCAATCATGCTCTTCACTGAGTAGTCCACTGACCAGCTTAGAAAGTCAGGTTTATACTCAGTGGGACTTCCTTCAGGCTTCTCTTCAGGTTCAGGTCTTCTGACATGGCTTCAGACTGTTCTCCTTGTGATGTCATCTTGACTTCCTCAGGCTCTGTCAGTGAGTTCTCCCTCACTAAGTTCCCCCTCAGTAGAGTTCTTCCCTCAGCTGAGTTCCTCTCAGCAGAGTTCCCCCTCACTGAGTTCCCCCCTCAGATGAGTTCTTCCTCCACTGATAACCTGTTCTCCTGAGAAACAACCTAGCCTGACCTGAAACTAAAAGATACTATCCTGACTGCTTTCAAACCTATTACATGTTGTTTTGGAAAATCATCAAAACTAAAATATCCCAACAATTTCCCCCTTTTTGATGATTCCAAAACTTCTAACAAAAAGATTTTCTATTACAAGAATGAGGTCAGAGCACATGTAATAGTTTGAAATATGCAGAGATTCCCATAGTTTTAAAACATTTAAGATCTGCTCGGTTGACCAATTTTCTTAACAAAACTAGATCAGTGGTCATGTGAACAACCCGCTCTGATACCAATTGTTGGTCCCGTTTTTTCATTCACAAACAAGGACAATATGGGAAATTAGGAGAAATTTTTGTTTTAACACTGATGTTATGCAAGTCAGTAAAGCAATAAAGAACACAGCAATGTAAAGTGGTTCGGAGGCTCAAGCTCCTACATCCACTGCCTGATTTAACAGGAAATCCACTACCCGGGATTCTTGTTTTTAACGTGCCAAGGTGCACTCACAACTGGACTCACACCCCTCCGCGGAGCTGCCTCTCGAACTGGCCTCACATCCCTCTTCACTCAGGGACTGCCTCTCCTCACCTCACTGCAACACCTAACACTATTCTGGAAAGGGTTTAGTTTGGTTTGGTTCTCTCCAACTAGGTGAGATTTTCCCTTACATGGTTTTAGCCTTTGAGCTAAGGTTGGGAAAATCTCTCTAAGCTTAGGATGTATATGATAGGCTCGAGTATACAAACTGGAACACTCAAATATGACTATGAAGAACTCAGGTCAGTGTTCTTGATGGAGATGGTGCCTCCTTATAACTCCCTTGAACTTGCACCACTCTCACACCTCCAGCTCTTGCATTCGCACTCTTACAAATGAATCTTGAGTTTGTATTTATAGTGTGGATTTGAATGTTACCGTTGGAGAAAGTAACATTCAAATCCAGACTATCTCTGGTGTGAAATTCTCCTTTTCAGTAAAGTATGGCCTTGTCAGCTTTTGTCAGATTCGCTGCCTTGACTTGATTGGTCCACGTGGACTGAGTCCAACGGCTCTTTTCTTCAGGGTACTTGATCAGGGTAGTCCTGACTTCAGGCGACTTGTCTTCAGCTGACTTGTAATCCTCTCAGGATACCTTTCTTCAGTAGACTTGAAGTCCTCTTAGGAACCATCATTGGACTTTAAGTCTTCTCAGTGGACTTCCTTCAGTAGACTTGAAGTCCACTCAGGGGAGTTGACATAAGGCTATTTGTCAAGCTTCCCAGCCTCAGTAGCCTGACTCCTTCAGGTCCTACTAGGCACAGCACTGATCCTCTCAATCATGCTCTTCACTGAGTAGTCCACTGACCAGCTTAGAAAGTCAGGTTTATATTCAGTGGGACTTCCTTCAGGCTTCTCTTCAGGTTCAGGTCTTCTGACATGGCTTCAGACTGTTCTCCTTGGGATGTCATCTTGACTTCCTCAGGCTCTGTCAGTGAGTTCTCCCTCACTAAGTTCCCCCTCAGTAGAGTTCTTCCCTCAGCTGAGTTCCTCTCAGCAGAGTTCCCCCTCACTGAGTTCCCCCCTCAGATGAGTTCTTCCTCCACTGATAACCTGTTCTCCTGAGAAACAACCTAGCCTGACCTGAAACTAAAAGATACTATCCTGACTGCTTTCAAACCTATTACATGTTGTTTTGGAAAATCATCAAAACTAAAATATCCCAACAATTTCCACCTTTTTGATGATTCCAAAACTTCTAACAAAAAGATTTTCTATTACAAGAATGAGGTCAGAGCACATGTAATAGTTTGAAATATGCAGAGATTCCCATAGTTTTAAAACATTTAAGATCTGCTCGGTTGACCAATTTTCTTAACAAAACTAGATCAGTGGTCATGTGAACAACCCGCTCTGATACCAATTGTTGGTCCCGTTTTTTCATTCACAAACAAGGACAATATGGGAAATTAGGAGAAATTTTTGTTTTAACACTGATGTTATGCAAGTCAGTAAAGCAATAAAGAACACAGCAATGTAAAGTGGTTCGGAGGCTCAAGCTCCTACATCCACTGCCTGATTTAACAGGAAATCCACTACCCGGGATTCTTGTTTTTAACGTGCCAAGGTGCACTCACAACTGGACTCACACCCCTCCTGAAAGGCTGCCTCTCGAACTGGCCTCACATCCCTCTTCACTCAGGGACTGCCTCTCCTCACCTCACTGCAACACCTAACACTATTCTGGAAAGGGTTTAGTTTGGTTTGGTTCTCTCCAACTAGGTGAGATTTTCCCTTACATGGTTTTAGCCTTTGAGCTAAGGTTGGGAAAATCTCTCTAAGCTTAGGATGTATATGATAGGCTCGAGTATACAAACTGGAACACTCAAATATGACTATGAAGAACTCAGGTCAGTGTTCTTGATGGAGATGGTGCCTCCTTATAACTCCCTTGAACTTGCACCACTCTCACACCTCCAGCTCTTGCATTCGCACTCTTACAAATGAATCTTGAGTTTGTATTTATAGTGTGGATTTGAATGTTACCGTTGGAGAAAGTAACATTCAAATCCAGACTATCTCTGGAGTGAAATTCTCCTTTTCAGTAAAGTATGGCCTTGTCAGCTTTTGTCAGATTCGCTGCCTTGACTTGATTGGTCCACGTGGACTGAGTCCAACGGCTCTTTTCTTCAGGGTACTTGATCAGGGTAGTCCTGACTTCAGGCGACTTGTCTTCAGCTGACTTGTAATCCTCTCAGGATACCTTTCTTCAGTAGACTTGAAGTCCTCTTAGGAACCATCATTGGACTTTAAGTCTTCTCAGTGGACTTCCTTCAGTAGACTTGAAGTCCACTCAGGGGAGTTGACATAAGGCTATTTGTCAAGCTTCCCAGCCTCAGTAGCCTGACTCCTTCAGGTCCTACTAGGCACAGCACTGATCCTCTCAATCATGCTCTTCACTGAGTAGTCCACTGACCAGCTTAGAAAGTCAGGTTTATATTCAGTGGGACTTCCTTCAGGCTTCTCTTCAGGTTCAGGTCTTCTGACATGGCTTCAGACTGTTCTCCTTGGGATGTCATCTTGACTTCCTCAGGCTCTGTCAGTGAGTTCTCCCTCACTAAGTTCCCCCTCAGTAGAGTTCTTCCCTCAGCTGAGTTCCTCTCAGCAGAGTTCCCCCTCACTGAGTTCCCCCCTCAGATGAGTTCTTCCTCCACTGATAACCTGTTCTCCTGAGAAACAACCTAGCCTGACCTGAAACTAAAAGATACTATCCTGACTGCTTTCAAACCTATTACATGTTGTTTTGGAAAATCATCAAAACTAAAATATCCCAACAATTTCCACCTTTTTGATGATTCCAAAACTTCTAACAAAAAGATTTTCTATTACAAGAATGAGGTCAGAGCACATGTAATAGTTTGAAATATGCAGAGATTCCCATAGTTTTAAAACATTTAAGATCTGCTCGGTTGACCAATTTTCTTAACAAAACTAGATCAGTGGTCATGTGAACAACCCGCTCTGATACCAATTGTTGGTCCCGTTTTTTCATTCACAAACAAGGACAATATGGGAAATTAGGAGAAATTTTTGTTTTAACACTGATGTTATGCAAGTCAGTAAAGCAATAAAGAACACAGCAATGTAAAGTGGTTCGGAGGCTCAAGCTCCTACATCCACTGCCTGATTTAACAGGAAATCCACTACCCGGGATTCTTGTTTTTAACGTGCCAAGGTGCACTCACAACTGGACTCACACCCCTCCTGAAAGGCTGCCTCTCGAACTGGCCTCACATCCCTCTTCACTCAGGGACTGCCTCTCCTCACCTCACTGCAACACCTAACACTATTCTGGAAAGGGTTTAGTTTGGTTTGGTTCTCTCCAACTAGGTGAGATTTTCCCTTACATGGTTTTAGCCTTTGAGCTAAGGTTGGGAAAATCTCTCTAAGCTTAGGATGTATATGATAGGCTCGAGTATACAAACTGGAACACTCAAATATGACTATGAAGAACTCAGGTCAGTGTTCTTGATGGAGATGGTGCCTCCTTATAACTCCCTTGAACTTGCACCACTCTCACACCTCCAGCTCTTGCATTCGCACTCTTACAAATGAATCTTGAGTTTGTATTTATAGTGTGGATTTGAATGTTACCGTTGGAGAAAGTAACATTCAAATCCAGACTATCTCTGGAGTGAAATTCTCCTTTTCAGTAAAGTATGGCCTTGTCAGCTTTTGTCAGATTCGCTGCCTTGACTTGATTGGTCCACGTGGACTGAGTCCAACGGCTCTTTTCTTCAGGGTACTTGATCAGGGTAGTCCTGACTTCAGGCGACTTGTCTTCAGCTGACTTGTAATCCTCTCAGGATACCTTTCTTCAGCAGACTTGAAGTCCTCTTAGGAACCATCATTGGACTTTAAGTCTTCTCAGTGGACTTCCTTCAGTAGACTTGAAGTCCACTCAGGGGAGTTGACATAAGGCTATTTGTCAAGCTTCCCAGCCTCAGTAGCCTGACTCCTTCAGGTCCTACTAGGCACAGCACTGATCCTCTCAATCATGCTCTTCACTGAGTAGTCCACTGACCAGCTTAGAAAGTCAGGTTTATACTCAGTGGGACTTCCTTCAGGCTTCTCTTCAGGTTCAGGTCTTCTGACATGGCTTCAGACTGTTCTCCTTGTGATGTCATCTTGACTTCCTCAGGCTCTGTCAGTGAGTTCTCCCTCACTAAGTTCCCCCTCAGTAGAGTTCTTCCCTCAGCTGAGTTCCTCTCAGCAGAGTTCCCCCTCACTGAGTTCCCCCCTCAGATGAGTTCTTCCTCCACTGATAACCTGTTCTCCTGAGAAACAACCTAGCCTGACCTGAAACTAAAAGATACTATCCTGACTGCTTTCAAACCTATTACATGTTGTTTTGGAAAATCATCAAAACTAAAATATCCCAACAATTTCCCCCTTTTTGATGATTCCAAAACTTCTAACAAAAAGATTTTCTATTACAAGAATGAGGTCAAAGCACATGTAATAGTTTGAAATATGCAGAGATTCCCATAGTTTTAAAACATTTAAGATCTGCTCGGTTGACCAATTTTCTTAACAAAACTAGATCAGTGGTCATGTGAACAACCCGCTCTGATACCAATTGATGGTCCCGTTTTTTCATTCACAAACAAGGACAATATGGGAAATTAGGAGAAAATTTTGTTTTAACACTGATGTTATGCAAGTCAGTAAAGCAATAAAGAACACAACAATGTAAAGTGGTTCGGAGGCTCAAGCTCCTACATCCACTGCCTGATTTAACAGGAAATCCACTACCCGGGATTCTTGTTTTTAACGTGCCAAGGTGCACTCACAACTGGACTCACACCCCTCCGCGGAGATGCCTCTCGAACTGGCCTCACATCCCTCTTCACTCAGGGACTGCCTCTCCTCACCTCACTGCAACACCTAACACTATTCTGGAAAGGGTTTAGTTTGGTTTGGTTCTCTCCAACTAGGTGAGATTTTCCCTTACATGGTTTTAGCCTTTGAGCTAAGGTTGGTAAAATCTCTCTAAGCTTAGGATGTATATGATAGGCTCGAGTATACAAACTGGAACACTCAAATATGACTATGAAGAACTCAGGTTAGTGTTCTTGATGGAGATGGTGCCTCCTTATAACTCCCTTGAACTTGCACCACTCTCACACCTCCAGCTCTTGCATTCGCACTCTTACAAATGAAGCTTGAGTTTGTATTTATAGTGTGGATTTGAATGTTACCGTTGGAGAAAGTAACATTCAAATCCAGACTATCTCTGGAGTGAAATTCTCCTTTTCAGTAAAGTATGGCCTTGTCAGCTTTTGTCAGATTCGCTGCCTTGACTTGATTGGTCCACGTGGACTGAGTCCAACGGCTCTTTTCTTCAGGGTACTTGATCAGGGTAGTCCTGACTTCAGGCGACTTGTCTTCAGCTGACTTGTAATCCTCTCAGGATACCTTTCTTCAGTAGACTTGAAGTCCTCTTAGGAACCATCATTGGACTTTAAGTCTTCTCAGTGGACTTCCTTCAGTAGACTTGAAGTCCACTCAGGGGAGTTGACATAAGGCTATTTGTCAAGCTTCCCAGCCTCAGTAGCCTGACTCCTTCAGGTCCTACTAGGCACAGCACTGATCCTCTCAATCATGCTCTTCACTGAGTAGTCCACTGACCAGCTTAGAAAGTCAGGTTTATACTCAGTGGGACTTCCTTCAGGCTTCTCTTCAGGTTCAGGTCTTCTGACATGGCTTCAGACTGTTCTCCTTGTGATGTCATCTTGACTTCCTCAGGCTCTGTCAGTGAGTTCTCCCTCACTAAGTTCCCCCTCAGTAGAGTTCTTCCCTCAGCTGAGTTCCTCTCAGCAGAGTTCCCCCTCACTGAGTTCCCCCCTCAGATGAGTTCTTCCTCCACTGATAACCTGTTCTCCTGAGAAACAACCTAGCCTGACCTGAAACTAAAAGATACTATCCTGACTGCTTTCAAACCTATTACATGTTGTTTTGGAAAATCATCAAAACTAAAATATCCCAACAGTGTGACACTTTCAAATGTGAAAGAAACAGTGAGACCAAGGGAGTACTTTTCAAATAAATTACAGTTCTCATTTTGTCCGCCACATTTGGGTTTACTATGGCCGATTGTGCCTAAATTCGCAAATCTTAAAAATTACAGTCCTTAAATTGTCAGCACGAAAAGTAACGGTCCTCATTTTGTCCGGCCAAAAAATTATGGTCATCTCTCTGTCACCCCCAAAGTTACGATCCTTAAAAATATTTAAAAAAAAAGTATTTTATATTAATAAAAGAATAAACACACAAACAAAATAAAAATTAAATATTTAATTAAACAATAAAGAAAACTTCAAACCCTAATATAAATCACTAAATTCGAATCTTTATAACCCGATAATCAACTATTTTTAAACATTAACATTCACATAAGATAATAAATTTTTGATATAATTAAAAAAAATTATATTGCTGTTAAAATATTGAAATACAAATAAAAGAATCAACAAAAGAATCTAATTAAAAAAAAACCAATATAAAACATTCAACCTTTATAATACACAATGAAAACCAATCTTGCTCTAACATCAATACAATTATATTTCTTCAAAAAAAATTAAATCATCTTTACACAATCCAATATTTCTAATAAATCTATTCAATGTTTTAGCTAGACAAATAAATATGATAATCCGAATCAACAATAAACTTGGATTCATAATAAATTGGAAACAAATCTTAAGTTCTAACACACTTCAATACAATATAATCTGAGTCCATTTAAGGTTATACCTGACACTGGTATGTACTAAGAAAACAACAAAAAAATGCTAAACATATTAAATTTACAATTTCAATAAGGAAAAAATGCATCCAAAAAAATATATCTATCACCAGACGATGTTTAAATTCAACATTATTTCATTTAATAGAAAGCTCAATTACTTCATCAGCATTCATGGTTCTAATTTTACTTCAAAACAATCTTTAAAATAATCAATTTGACTTTTAGCTGAAACATTTGGAGGAAAACTTAAATTGTCTTTAAATGGTTCAATTGCATTCTTCATTGTTCAAGCAAAAAATAACAAAAAAAAAAAAAATACAATTAAAAAAATGATAATTACATTTCCTAAAAAATATCCGTCTGAACAAATTACTTTTTTTGTTGATTTTTTTCATAATCATTCTAAGTCTCTCCGACTTATAAAGACTATCGTCAGTATGTTTGATGATATAGATATTAAATGAGATTAATTTCAGCAAAAATATTTTGAGAAAAAATTAAATCGCCTATAAATGATCTAATTGAATTTTTCATCACTGTTCAAACAAAAATAATAAAATATATAATATAATACAAAGAACAAAAGTTTATTACGTTAACATTAAAAACACATATTACATATCAACAAATTATCTTGTTTTATTGGTTTCTTTCACACCAAATTCCCTATTCCTTTGCCTAATACTAATAGACATCATTATGCAAGACGCTAATTTTTTTTCCCTGCTAGAGTAGAAAGTTGAGGGAGTAAGTATATTTGTTAGTTGCACTAAACTTAAAAAGAATGGTGAGTGAAAAAAAATATATTAATTAGGGCTAATTGTGCTTAAATTCACAACTTTTAGAAATTACAGTCCTTAAAGAAATTCAAATTATAAAATTTCACCTTGAGGATTGAGTGATATATATTAACTCTTCGAAGCGTTATTTAGTTGGGGGAAGGGGCAAAATGAGGACAAAAACTCTTCGAGCTGAAAAAATGAGGATTGTAACCCTCCGAGCTGACAATCTAAGGACATTAACCTTTAAAAGTAGTGTATTATTGTTACCAGCCCAAATCAGTTAGAATTGGGTACAAATTCAATCTGAATTCAAGCCAAATCACGCCAATACGTGCGAATTTCAAGCCAAGTCAGACCAATTAGTCCGACTTGCTTTGATTAAGGTTGATTTGACCTTAAATCTGGATTTTTAAAAGTTAATATCCTTAAATTGTCCAGCCAAAGATTTAAAGTCTTAATTTTCATATCACCCCTAGCTATGGTCCTTATGAAAATCACCAGGGAATGATACATTGCGTAATTTAGGCTGAAGTCGGTCAGAAATTTGGGCTAATTGACTCGATTTTCCTTGAATGCGGACTAAATTCTAGCACAATTTAGATTTATTAAAATTATTTGTGCCTAAATTCGTGACTCTTAGAAATTACATTTTTTAAAAAGTAACCGTCCTCATTTTTCCTACACAAAAAAGTTATGGTCCTCTATTTGTCATTCCCAAAGTTACGATCCTTAAAAGTATTTTTTTTTAAAATAACTTTATATTAATAAAGGAACAAACACACAAAAAAAAAATCAAATAATTAAGCAAATTTCTTTTATTAAAAAAATTTCACATCATAATGAAAATCACTAAATTCAAATCTTTATAACCCGACATCCAACTATTTTTAAACATTAACATCCACATAAAATAATAAATCTTAAAAATAAAAATTCAAACAGAAAATAACAAATATATATATATATATATATATAATACAATAAAAAATTACAATTACATTAACTTAAGAAACACACGACTGGACAAAATACGATTTGGCCCTAACTGAGGGCTGAATTCAGGCTGAATTTGGGTTTATTGTAAACATGACTCTTAAAATTTACATCCCTTAAATTGTTTGCCCCAAAGTGAAGGTTATTAAAAAAATATTTTCAGAATATTAACTCTGTGCTTGGAGATTGAGTGGTAGACATTAAATCTTCGAACTGATATTTATTTAGTTGGAGGAAGGGGCAAAATTTTGGGCTGGAAAATGTGAATCGTAACTCTCCGAGCTGACAATGCAAAGACAATAACTTTTAGAAGTAGCGAATCTATGATATATCATTCAAATTTAACTTGAATCCAAGCCAAATCACGCCAATAAGCGCGAATTTTAAGCCAAGTCAACTAATTAGTCCGTTCAGTCTTTGATTCAAGTTAATTTTACCTCAAATCTCAACTTTTAAAAGTTATTGTTCTTTGTCCATCCAAAAATTGAAAGTCCTAATTTTTCTATCACCCTTAAGTTACAGTCTTTACGAAAATCATTCTTGCTCCGACATGAATACTATTATACATTTTTTTTTTAAATTAAGTCATTTTTATGGCAAATTTTTTTAAATAGGCCAAATACCAAATTCAATAGTAAAAATAGGGGTCCTGAAAAAATGTTTTCAAATATAGGGTTGATCGCGCCTGGGAGAGGCGATCAAAAGAGTAGATCACCCTCACCAAGCGCGATCAAGGGGAGGAGACTGCCACGTCATGCCTCGCGCCTCAGGGAGTGATTAGGCGTGAAATTGTTATGTTTTGGTGCCCGATTTACCCATGTTTTGAGTGTTTTCGATGAGTGCTTGGAGTCAAATGAGTATCATTTTTATAAAATTATTAATTTGTCTCTTTGGTTTTCATAGATGGATAGAGGGCGAAAAGAGGAGTTCGTAGGACTTTGAATCGGCCAAAACGGACTCCCGGTTGAGGAGATATGGAGATTTTACGAACGAGTGCACAGCAGCCAGCGCTCGAGCGTTTTGCTCGAGCGACCAAAAACTTACAGAACAGTTTCAGCGCTCGAGCGAATCACTCGAGCGGAACCGCTCGAGCGTTTTGCTCGAGCACCCACGTATTTTCGCCTCCGGATGCGTATTTTCGGCCCATTAACTCCCGTTTCGACCCCGTGCCTATATATACCTCTTCCAAACACGTTTTGAAGAATCCCCAACTTTTAGAAATCACTTTAGACTTAATTTTTAGAGAGAGGAAGAGGAGAAGAACGAGCAAGCTTTACTTTTACGTTGTTGAGGTTTTTCATACGAATTCTTAGTTTTCTTTTCGTTTCTTAGTTTCTTTTCATTAGCTTGATTACTTTAAACGTTTTAAACTTCATTTTAGTTAATTAAATTTCAGTTCTTAGAATTATTTTATTTTAAAACCCTAGTTCATGTTTCTTATTTTCTTCGTTCAATTCATTATGTTTTTGTTCGTTGTTTCTTCTATTGCTTTTATTTTTGTTATAACCATGTCCGGCTAAAACCCTTGCATGCTTGGGTTAGGATGAACTCGTAGAAGTAGGATGTGGGTACGTAATTAAGGTAATTGGTGACGTTAGTTTTAATTCTCTTAATTAATGAATTCATATAATTAATCTTAACTCTACCTTTGAATTTCGTACGAAAGTGTTAGAGAGAGGACGACCGCATCACTCAATAACAATTAGTAGTCTTAACGAGAGGGTTTAGGAAAGGTTAATTCATCTACCGGTTTAGCGAAGGAGGACGACCGCATCACCTTAGTTAAATTAGGGTCTCATTAATTAAGCGCTATCTATTAACTTGTTAGTGGATTAGTGAAGTCGATTGCTAGGATAAAGTATTAGGGTGAGAAATCTTGAGCTTTTATTCTACGATCTTTTACTTAGGTTAATTCTTGTTTGTCACGATTACTTTGATTATGTACCTGCTCCGTTAGTATACGTAGGGATTCCTATCCTAAGCATCACCATCTCTCATTAGAACACAACCCTTAGTTAATTTAATTGCTTTAGTATTTTAGTTTACTTAGTTTATTTCAGTCTTTTAATTAATCTTTCCAAAAAAACCCAAAAACATTACACTCATATTAACTACGACGCGTAGATCTTCAGGGATCTATTCGCATATACACCATCCCTTGGGTTCGATAATACTTGGTCCCTATACTTGCCCATACTACAGTGAACCCGTTCTCTTGCGGGGTAGCTACTAGTAAAAGCTAGTGTAAGTCGCACCAAGTCAGGGAGGCGATCCACGACTTTATTTATTTGTTTATTTTTGTTTCACAGAACTGATGGCCGACCCACAGTCCCACATGCAGATGTAGCTCCTGCCAAAATCATAATGATGGAATTTGGCTTTTGGGCTTTGAATTTTGAGTCACCTTTCTCAGTTGCATGCAACCTTTTTATAAACTATAGTTTGAATTTTTTTCAACTCCAGTTTATTGGCTAATTGTTTTAATTATTGTAATTTTTAAAACAGTTTATGAAATTATGGTGGTTTTAAAAACTATTTTCAAATTAAGTGCAAACACCACTGGAAGTGGAGACTCCAAACTAGTATCCACTGGAAGCTAACATCTTTGGTTATAATATATTGCATTGGGTTATAATAATATTTTATGGATACATTTTGAAAATATAATTTTTCTTAAATAATTTTTTTAATTTCAAGTTTAATCGATTTTCATACATGTAAAAATTTAAAATTGAATGCACAAAATAAACTACAAACTAAAATTATAGATTAGTTCATTATTTTATACAATCACTATTTATGACCTCCCGTGCCACACTGTGGCGGATGTCTACTTCTAATACTTCGACGAGACATATTAATTTGAGTGTGACATATCAAGATGAAATAATTATATATTCCCTCCGTCCCAGATGAACTTGCACAATTTCCTTTTTAGTCCGTTTCAAAGGAATTTGAACACCATTTAAAAGGAAATATTGATTTGCGTGCACACTCACAAAAATATATAAATATTTATTATTTATCCGTATGTCACTACTTTATTCAAAAAGTGACTTTTTAAGAAAAAGTGTGTGTATGTTGAAAAAAGTAGATAAAATTTATTATTTCCATTTTAGGCAACAAGACTATTTTTTGTGGACGGCCCAATAAGGCAACCTGGACTATATTTTGTGGATGGAGGGAGTATTTCATTATTAAAATCAATCATTTTATTATTGAAAGCATTATTATTTTATAATTATGATAATAAAATGGAAAGAATAAACTTTATCTACTTTTTTCAACATACACACATTTTTTCTTAAAAAGTCACTTTTTGAATAAAGTAGTGACATACGGATAAATAATAAATATTTATATATTTTTGTGAGTGTGCACGCAAATCAATATTTCCTTTTAAATGGTGTGCAAATTCCATTGAAACGGACTAAAAAGGAAATTGTGCAAGTTCATCTGGGACGGAGGGAATATATAATTATTTCATCTTGATATGTCACACTCAAATTAATATGTCTCGTCGAAGTATTAGAAGTAGACATCCGCCACAGTGTGGCACGGGAGGTTATAAATAGTGATTGTATAAAATAATGAACTAATCTATAATTTTAGTTTGTAGTTTATTTTGTGCATTCAATTTTAAATTTTTACATGTATGAAAATCGATTAAACTTGAAATTAAAAAAATTATTTAAGAAAAATTATATTTTCAAAATGTATCCATAAAATATTATTATAACCCAATGCAATATATTATAACCAAAGATGTTAGCTTCCAGTGGATACTAGTTTGCAGTCTCCACTTTCAGTGGTGTTTGCACTTAATTTGAAAATAGTTTTTAAAACCACCATAATTTCATAAACTGTTTTAAAAATTACAATAATTAAAACAATTAGCCAATAAACTGGAGTTGAAAAAAATTCAAACTATAGTTTGTAAAAAGGTTGCATGCAACTGAGAAAGGTGACTCAAAATTCAAAGCCCAAAAGTCAAATCCCATCATTATGATTTTGGCAGGAGCTACATCTGCATGTGGGACTGTGGGTCGGCCATCAGTTCTGTGAAATAAAAATAAATAAATAAATAAAGCCGTGGATCGCCTCCCTGAGGCGCGAGGCATGACGTGGCAGTCTCCTCCCCTTGATCGCGCTTGGTGAGGGCGATCTACTCTTTTGATCGCCTCTCCCAGGCGCGATCAACCCTATATTTGAAAACATTTTTTCAGGACCCCTATTTTTACTATTGAATTTGGTATTTGGCCTATTTAAAAAAATTTGCCCATTTTTATGCAATACAACAATTATTATAAATTTAAACCAAACTTCAGTAAAATGAATTATTCGACGATCCGTGCCACCAATAAACTTGTACTCATATTAAGTAAGGGAAATTCCTTTGTTCCAAAATATTTCAAATATGCTAAAATATGATTCTTCTCCAAAAAATTTTACACCCTACGCTATTATGTTATATAAAGCCAAAAAAAAAAAAAAAAATCAGAATATTATTTAGGGCATAAATAATTATATGACTTTTCTCATAAATACAACTAAAATTAAAAATTAAATTGTTTATACGTAGACGATTAACATTTTGGAGAAAAACTTAAATTATTTTTATATGGTCAGTTAGAATTTTTTTTTTGAGTGTGTATAGAGTGAGATTAGTTCATACATGAATATTGAAGGGTATTAGTTGTTGTTGGTCCCGGTACAAGACTGAGGAATACGTGTATGGGGGGGGATACACGTATACCAATTTTTCAACCTTAAAACTGACTGAGTCCCCTTTGCTCAGAGTGGTAAAGAACTAGGAGCTGATAACACACCTACTGACTACACTTGGTGCGGGTCAGTTGGCTAACTATCAGTTCAAGTTCAGTGCGGAAATGTTTGAGCCCTGAAAGTTTAAAGTCTTGTTTAGTTTGCTTTCTGAAAAACTTGTTTTACTCAAACCTGAAAAGTGTTTAGTAGGGCAGTGCTCTTTTGAAGATCAGCCTGATTGATTCAGGCCTGATAAACTTGAATGCAATGAATGAACAAATAATATGGCAAGTATGCACAATATCAAAGCAGTAAGAACACAGGGAGTTTAACGTGGTTCAGAGTCTCAAGCTCCTACGTCCACGGCCTGACTTAACAGGAAATCCACTCAAGGGATTCTTGTTTTTAACGTGCCAAGGTGCACCAAGACCAGCTAACCTCACTGATCTATACAACTCCACTTACTAACACTCTAACTGACTTACTCCCAACAAGCCTAACTTAGGGTTTTGGTTTCAGTTTGGATTCCAACTAGGTTGAGATTATCCTTACAAGGCAAAGCTATGCTAAGGATTGGATAATCTCTCTAAGCTTAAGATAATTCTAATTAGCTCTTGGAATACAGAATAACTCT
Organism: Ballota nigra; assembly: GCA_947034835.1. Lineage (NCBI taxonomy): Eukaryota > Viridiplantae > Streptophyta > Magnoliopsida > Lamiales > Lamiaceae > Ballota > Ballota nigra. The sequence continues at coordinate 73,456,236 of OX344724.1, read as the reverse complement.
CAAATGCTGAGAAACACTTGGGAAATTTAGAAGGTTTCGAGTGCTTCTCTTAAGGGTTGAATGCTTTGAATGCTTGAGAGTTTGAGTAATTTTTGGCTTGGAAATTTCCCGTAACCTTGAATGGGTTCAAGGTCTTCTGTATTTATAGGTGATTTGAAAAACTATCCGTTGGAGAGATAGCCTTCGAGTCATCAATGTAGAGTGGCTTCAAACGGACATATCTTCATGCAGCAGCCGTCCTTGCATGGATTTGGTATTTGCATTAAATGCACATTGAATGCTTGCCCGTTGAATATGCAGTCTGAATTCAGTCTTCATGTCAGGTTCCGTACGTGCGTGTCTTTCTCGGATAGGTCCACGTCATCAGGTTGGTGAGAATGTCAGAACTTATTCCTGAGCTTCAGGCTTGTCTTATTAAGTTCATTTTGTCTTGAGCCCACCAGTCTTGTTCTGACGCTGAAATTCCTTTTGCATTGCTTGGCTCTACTCCAAGTCTTCCCATTAACTCAGTGACATCCCGTTCCCTTCAGGACTGAGTTAGTAATGACCTCAGGGTCATACTCTTCATCACTGACACTTACTCAGCCAGCTTAGAAGACTGCCATAAGTTCAGGATGGTGCTCTTGTCTTCAGGCTCTGAGTCTTGATTGTCTCCAGTGAGTTCTCCTCTCACTGAGTACCTGTGAAGTGTAAAATGACTAAGTACAAATCCTAACCAAGACTAGCCTGACAAAGACAGATTAAGGCAATCATCTTTTCAGGGGCTTTGGGATCTTAATCAAAACTGACAATGTCCCAACAATTTCCCCTTTTTGATGATGCCAAAACACTGAAAAGATCCCCAAAACACTTAGAGGAAACAAGATAAACCTATCAATAAGATAAGTCAGTGTTAGAGCAATTCTTGATAAAGTACAGAATTTTAAACAACAGCCAAAAAGACAATGAGTTTTTGTCTGTGGGCAAAAGTAACAGATTTCATTGATTGATGTGGAAATGATTACAATGAATCTAATCTATTACAAAGAAGCCTGTGGACACCTAGACTAATCTCATTTCAGGCTTGAGTCCATATCCTGCATAAACTCTTGCCTTCAGTTCGTCAAGTCTTCCAGGTAGATTCACGTACCCTTCAGCTTTGGCTATCTTCAAAACTTCCATCATAATGGCCTTTGTATCATGCTTTTGAGTTCCAGGAACCAAGGGAGGAGCTCGAATGGTGAACTCAGGAGCCTTCACTTGAACTTGAGCTGCCTCAGCCTCCTCCAAGATCTTCTGGAATAGCTCAGGATGATTATCCATCATGTAGTCAGTGAAGTGGGCGTTGATATCGTCAGTGTCGCCCCATTTCTTCACAACAAACCACAGTCTAACAAATTCATCCCTTGCATCAGTCCAAAACTCCTTCAATGTCTCTGAGACGAACTCATCAACAAAAGTTTCCCTTGCTCCTGATTCTGGCCTTCTGACTTGAAGAATTGTTGATTTCCTAACTGTTGGCTTCTTCCTGTACTTTCTGGGCTCAGGCTTCGCCTTCTTCCTCCTTAGCAAGCTGATCACTGCATCATCCAGTTCTCGTTGTTGAAGCTCAGTGATGTCAGTCAGCTTCTCAACCTTCTTCTCCAAAATGCGCATCTTCTCCTTCTGAACAATTTCCGCTCTGCGCATAGCCTCAGATTTTTCAGGTTGATCTCCCCATGCTTCAGCACATAACTCCGCAACCAACTCACCTGAATAAGTGATGGGATTCTTCCTTGAGCTCATGGGAGACGACCTCTGAACTGGCTCAGGTTGTTGCTTGGAAGGTTCATTAGCCTTTGCCTTTGTTGCCTCCTCTCTCAGTTTGGCAACAATTTCTTCTCCTTCCTTTTCCACCGCCGCTAACCTAGCTGACTTCCTTACCCTTAAAATGTTTCCATTAGGATTGGCTTCAGGGTCAGCTAGAACGGTTTCACCTTGATTGACTGCCTCCGATGCCTCAGGGCGGGATCTTTTCTTCTTCTTTTCCCCCTTTTTGGCATCATCATTGGCCTGGGATGGGAGTGACTCAACTCCACTGTTGATAACAAAAGTGGCTAAGGATTGTACTTCCAAAACGCCCTCCTTCAGCATCTCAACTCCCGTGGCAATCCCAGTGCCTGCAAAAGAAACTGAACTGATAGCAGCATTGACTTTCTTCTCAAAGACCTCCATGGAGAGTTGGAGTCTTTGTTCAGCCTTGGTGATCCTTTCCTCCACCTTCAAGGACTCACCGCTGACTCTGCTAGCCTCAGTTAGTATCTTTGCCGAATCCTCAGTGGCCTTTGCCAAGGTGTCGGCCACTGACTGAGAGGTGCGATCCATCCTCCCTGACTCCAGCTCCAGTTTGGACGCTGAGTCCTTCAAGGCCTGAGTGACAATAGCTCCAGTCTGAACTGCAAGCCTGTCCACTGCCTGATTCATCTTCACGTCCCTGATCACATCCCTCTCTTCAAGCTTCTTGAGAGTATTCCTAAGCATCTTCTTGGTGCGCTTCCTCTCATTCCTCACTGACTTGGCCGTGTCAGTCATCGTTTTCTTTAACAAAATCAGCTCCCTGTTAGCAAGGGTGTTGTAAGCTGACTTTGTCCACCTGATGTGCTTCGCCAGGGCCTTGGAGTCTTCTTCATTTTCAGCTCGTAGCCTCATTACCTCCTCCTGAAGTTCAGCTAGATTTTCCGAGGTTTTCTCCTGCTTGACCTCCACTATGCTTGTGATTTCAGCACGTCCGACCCCGGTTATGATCACATCCTCATCATCAACGGCCGCATCAGTGATTGACTGCTTTCCCTTGTCAGCCCCTGCAGCATCAGTCCCTTCTTCAAGGTGCACTGAAGGCAGTTGTGAAGTAGTCATAGCCGCCTCCTCAGGCTCAGCTAAGCTAACTTGAACCTTAGGAGCAAGTCCCTCGGAACTGAGAGTCTCCTTGGATGCCTCAACATCTTCCTCTCTTGTCTCAGGGCAGGGAATCCCCTCATCGACAGATGTCTCATTGGCAGCTGAGATGTTCACAACATCCTCAGCCACTGGTCCACCCTTGGCACCAGTGTTCTTATCACCTTCCCCCTGAGCCTGAGGCTCAGAGTTCATCTCATCAACCTCCTGTGCTGTTTCCTCTACTGCCTTCTCCAAGTCTCCACCCTGAGCTTCTTCATCATCCTCATCACCATCCTTCCCGTCATCAGATAGGAGGTCAGCCTTGCTCTTGGACATCATATCAGCCACTATCTGCTTCAGGTTGTCAAAGTTCAAGAGTTGAAGCCAGCTAGTAAGTCCAAAGAACGAGCAAATCTTGGCCTCTTCCGCCTCCCAGTGCTCCCAGCCACGAGCATCCACCAGCATATGTTGCTCTTGCATGTTTGATTGTTTGAAGTCCAACCAAACTTTGAGCTCTATCACATACGCCAGCAGCTCAGTATACTTGGATAGCCCAGGCCAGCACTTTCCTGCCCATTCTGTGGCGTTCCCCCTGAGCGTGTTCTCCAGAATCCCTCCAGCCATGTGTTCATCCAAATCCTCCTCCTCCACTTCGAGGAATTCGTCCTCCTCAGCTGAAATGGATTTGGGACAGTCTTTGGGATTAGGGTATGAGGGAAAATCTGAGGGGTTTGGAAGGTTCGGCTCGGCTGACTGGTCAGGCTCATTCATGTGTGAAGTTGAAGGTGCTGACTCAGTAGGATGTTTTGGCTCTGAGGTTCGGGGTGGTTGGGGAGTTTGAGGTGTGGGGTCAGGAATGAAGGGTGTTTAGGTTTCAGGGTGTGGGGGTGTTTGAGTGGGTACTGTCTCAGGCTGCAACGACTCAGCCGTCTCGACAGTTTTTCTCACTTCCTCCAAGTCAGAGGCTCCAGGAGAGCTTGACTTCTCCCTCTCACTCACCTCAGACAGCTTCTTAGCAGGGGATTTTCTGGTCCCCTTCCTAAGCCTTTTCAGGGGCCTCTCTCCCTGAGCACCCTCCTTTCTGACGTCATCGTCAGTTCCCTCAGCCTCAGATCCAGCCTTCTTGGGATCAGACTCAGTCCCAGATTTCGTGCTCTTCCCTGACAGCACTATCTTCACCCTCTTCCTCTTCTCAGCAGCTTCCACTTCAGGCTGCTCCACCTCCTCAGCTGCAACCTCCTCACCCTCCTTACTCCTCTCAAGGAGCTCATCTACCCGTTCAATGAGACTGGTTGCCACTCTCTTGGCCTTACCAGCTGGCTTTTTGGCCTGACCCTTTGCTTTCGCATTGGGATCAGTCAGCCCTAGCACTGAATAGGTATCACTCAGTGAGGAAAACATGACCTTCTTTGAGGAGAGACTGTCCTCAAAGTCGAAGGTATACTCATGGCAAGCATGAGCAATCAGGATGGACATCCTCGTGCCGAATGGCAAGATGGCACTGACGGAAATGTGCTTCTCCTCCTCATCTCGCTTAAGCTTGTCCAACCCTGCCTGATGGAGTTGATCGAAAAGAACTGCTCCCAGTTCGCTTCCACTCCATCAGCAATTGCCCCCATGAGCCTCAGCTTGGGCAGACTCAACTGCTCGTGAGAGCCAGTTGCTCCCATCACTAACTTGGACACCAAGTCCACCAGCGCTCTGTACTCAGGCTTCAGAGTATTCTTGTTCTGACGAGCCTTGAACTCCGATGACCCTGACTTGGTCCATTTTGCAAGAAGCTCTCCTTCTGAGTTCTCCTTGTAGGTTCTTGGGTTAATGCCTGTGAAAGGCAACTTAAAGACTTCCCTCACCGCCTGCCTGAAGTTGATAGTGACCACCTCTGTGTTGTAAAGAGGTTCGCCGTCGCCGTCCTTCTCTCCCGTCGGCTTCAGTGCAGTTACCTTCGTGAAAACTTCCCCTTTCCGTAGGAACATATTTAAATAGGCTTCCACCACTGTTCTTGGGAGCAAGGAAATGGGGCGGGTGGTGAAGTATGTTTCCAACCCGGCATCGGAAATCCATTTAAATACGGGTTTGATTTCCTCAACCGTAAGACAGATACCTTCCATGGAGATGACTTGCTCCATGTGTACCAGTTTCTTTTCAACAACGTCTACTATCTTGTCGGTTGTCCAGTTGGAATCGAGAAATGCCATTGTTTTGAAAAGAAGAAATTTTTCGAAAGAATTATCTGTGTTTGAGCAAGAGAAAACTCAGTGTGCAGATTGTGCGTTGTGTTTGCGTAAAAACCTCAAATGACACTCTTGATTGATAAGACTAAGTCAGTTACTCAAACGTGGGGTTGAGATTGATCCCTGAATTCGAAAGGTTTTGAAATGAGGGGCCAGGATTAATCTCAGCTTCAATTAAACCCCATGTCAGTCATATTCCGTATAAAACGGACACGTATATGAAAAAGTAACTGTAGCATTAAATGCTCCGTGCTCGTGGGTTTAAATATGAAAAGGCGCGCTTTTAATGAGAACGGAATGCATTTAATAAAGATTTTCAGGACGAAGGACTCAGGGAGACGTTTGAAATTCACAAGAGTCAGGTTAGAACTCATACCTGTCAGGGAGACATTGTAGCACCCTGATACCTCGCTGAGTCGAGTCTGGCCTGAGTTCCCCCTAGACCCCTACACTGACTGCTCTCCCGGATCTAAGAGTCCTAACTCCACTGATAGTTCCATAAACCTCGATTCAGCCAGAGGCTTAGTTAAGATGTCAGCTCTTTGCCTGTCAGTGTGAATCTTCTCCATCCTGATATCTTTCTTCTCCACATGATCTCGAATGAAGTGGTGTCTAATATCCACATGCTTGCACCTTGTGTGAAGCACTGGGTTCTGAGTAATTGCTATAGCACTATTGTTATCACAATAGATTGGGACCTGATTAGCAAACACTTGGTAGTCTCTCAACTGTTGCCTCAACCATAAAATCTGAGCACAACAACTACCTGCAGCCATATACTCAGCCTCAGTCGTGGATGTAGCCACTGAATTCTGCTTCTTACTAAACCACGAGATCAACTTACTTCCCAAAAACTGACATGTCCCTGAGGTTGATTTCCTATCAATCCTACAACCTCCATAATCTGCATCTGAATAACCTGTCAGTTCTAAGTTGTCATCTGAAGGATACCATAGTCCCATATTGACTGTCCTTTTCAAATACTTAAGTATCCTCTTAGCAGCCTCCAAATGACTTCTCTTGGGGTCAGACTGATACCTAGCACACACACCAACTGCAAACGTAATGTCAGGCCTACTTGCAGTCAGGTACAATAAAGAACCTATCAGCCCACGATACTCGGTCTGATTTACTGAAGTCCCTTCAGTGTCAGGATCCATCTTCCAATTTGTGTTCATAGGGATCCTTGCTGGATTGCTGTTCTGAACACCAAACTTATGAATCAAGTCTCTTGTATACTTGGCCTGATTAATGAATATACCTTGATCAGTCTGCTTGACCTGCAATCCTAAGAAGAAGTTCATCTCTCCCATCATGGACATCTCAAATTTACCAGTCATCAGCTTAGAGAATTTCTCACAAAGCTGATGATTTGGTGATCCAAATATTATGTCATCCACATAAATCTGGACCAAGAGAATGTCATCACCTTCAGTGATCCTGAACAATGTCCTATCCACAGTTCCTTTCTTGAACCCATGGTCTGTCAGGAATTGAGAGAGGGTATCATACCAAGCTCTTGGTGCTTGCTTGAGTCCATAGAGTGCTTTCTTCAAATGGTATACTCTATCTCCAGCCTCAAACCCGGGAGGTTGTTCAACATATACCTCTTCATTGAGTACACCATTCAGGAAGGCACTCTTGACATCCATTTGATACACCTTGAACTTCTTGTATGTTGCATATGCAAGGAACAACCTGATAGCTTCCAACCTAGCCACTGGAGCAAAAGTCTCATCATAGTCTATTCCTTCAGACTGACAATACCCTTTTGCAACCAGTCTAGCCTTGTTCCTTACCACAACACCATTCTCATCCTTCTTGTTCTTAAAGACCCACTTGGTACCAATCACACCTTGATGCCTAGGTCTATCCACCAGTTCCCAAACCTGATTCCTTGTGAACTGATTCAACTCCTCTTGCATGGCAATAATCCAGTTCGAGTCAGTGAGAGCTTCTTCAATGTTCTGAGGCTCTTGCTCAGAGAGAAAGCAACAGAACAATGCACTCTCACCATGGAACCGTCTGGTCCTGACTCCCTCAGTTGGATCACCAATGATTTGATCAATGGGATGATCTTCTAACCATGTTCTCTTGCCAGGAGTTGTTCCTGAAGTACCTGCAATGTTAGTGTCTACAGGCTCATAAAATTCAGGAAATTGAACGGAAGGGGATGATCCTGAGTCTATGCCAAAGGGATTAACCAGCTCAATGTCAGGGACATTGATTCCCCCTTGATTAGGTGACTCAGGAACCGTCTCAGCTGCAACAACATCTTCATAGACGGTGCTTACCTTAGGTTGAGCCTGTTCCTCAGTCTGAGGCTCAACAATCCCTGATGTGCTGGGCTTAGGAGTGGCACCTGTTTCATCATCCTGATCGTCATCATCATCCCATCTCGGAATTGGCACAGTCTTGATCTTGGGATCAGATTGATTCTTCAAGCTCAGCCTTGTCACACTCCTTGTGACCTCCTCAGTGTCAGGATTCAACACCTTTGCCCTAGACTCATTAGCAGATTCATCAAAGACAACATGAGGTGATTCTTCAACAACAAGGGTCCTACAGTTGTAAACCCTGAAGGCTTTACTAACTTCAGAATATCCTAAGAATATTCCTTCATCAGATTTGCTATCAAAGGCTTTCAACTGGGTCTTCCTATTGTTGAGGATGAAGCACTTACAACCAAATACATGAAAATAAGAAATACGAGGTTTCCTTTTGTTCCATGTCTCATATGGGGTCTGTGCATGTTGCTTGTTCAGCATGGATCTGTTCTGAGTGTAGCATGCAGTGTTGATTGCCTCAGCCCAGAATTTCTTGGGCAATCCTGACTCAGCCAGCATGGTCCTTGCAGCTTCCTTCAGTGTCATGTTCCTTCTTTCAGCGACACCATTCTGTTGTGGGGTTCTAGCTGCAGAAGTCTCATGAGCTATACCAAGTTCATTACAGAATTCAGAAATATATGAATTTATAAATTCAATGCCCTTGTCAGATCTGATCTTAGTAATGGACTGATTCTTCTCATTGCTGAGTCTCCTGAGCAACTCTGGAAGCTTCACCTGTGTTTCCTTCTTATTTAACAAGAAAATGACCCAAGTATATCTAGAATAATCATCAATAACCACAAGGGTATACTTTCTACCATTCATACTCACAGGTGTTATGGGACCAAACAAATCCATGTGCAAGAGCTGAAGTATCCTGTCAGTGGAGTAAGAAGCTTTTTCTTTGAATGATGCTCTGACCTGCTTCCCTTCCTGACAAGCTTTGCACACATGATCTTTGCTAAAAACTTCATTAGGTAGACCATCAACAAGTGACTGTCTAGAAATTTTGTTAAGAATCTTGAAGTTCAGGTGGCTTAATCTTTTATGCCATAACCAACTGAGCTCTAGAGAGCTTTTAGCAAGAAGACAAGTATTAGGAATAGTGCTGCTCCAATCAGCGAGATAAACATTACCTTTCCTTATACCTGATAGAAGCACCTGTGTTGATTTGTCCTTGACTGAACATGTGTTCGATGAAAACTCAACACTGAACCCTTTGTCACAGAATTGACTTACTGACAGCAGGTTATGCTTCAGTCCTTCCACAAAGGACACATTTTCCACTCTGACTGTACCTATAATTAAAACACCAAAACCTTTAGTAACACCTTTTGAGTTATCACCAAAGGTTACCTGTGGACCATTTTTAACTTGATATTCTTGGAGAAGACTCTTCATTCCAGTCATGTGCCTTGAGCAACCACTGTCTAGGTACCAAACAGCTTTGATTGAGTCTCCTCTCCTTTTGTTGTGATCCACAGCCGCCTGCAAGTAAATCAGGCTTTAGGTACCCATTGGGTGTTGGGTCCTATCGTGTCAGCTGTACCCTTCGGGATCCAGACTTGCTTCACAACCCTGATTGCCTCAGAGTGGTAAATATGTCTCCCTGAAACATCAATATACACAACTTTCTTCTTCTTTGCCTGCGAGGAAGATGGTGTATGGGTGCTAGACTTAGGCTTTACAGGAGCCTGAGTGTGTCAACTTGTTGGTCCCAGTAAGAGACTGAGGAATACGTGTATGGGGGGGGGGATACACGTATACCAATTTTTCAACCTTAAAACTGACTGAGTTCCCTTTGCTCAGAGTGGTAAAGAACTAGGAGCTGATAACACACCTACTGACTACACTTGGTGCGGGTCAGTTGGCTAACTATCAGTTCAAGTTCAGTGCGGAAATGTTTGAGCCCTGAAAGTTTAAAGTCTTGTTTAGTTTGCTTTCTGAAAAACTTGTTTTACTCAAACCTGAAAAGTGTTTAGTAGGGCAGTGCTCTTTTGAAGATCAGCCTGATTGATTCAGGCCTGATAAACTCGAATTCAATGAATGAACAAATAATATGGCAAGTATGCACAATATCAAAGCAGTAAGAACACAGGGAGTTTAACGTGGTTCAGAGTCTCAAGCTCCTACGTCCACGGCCTGACTTAACAGGAAATCCACTCAAGGGATTCTTGTTTTTAACGTGCCAAGGTGCACCAAGACCAGCTAACCTCACTGATCTATACAACTCCACTTACTAACACTCTAACTGACTTACTCCCAACAAGCCTAACTTAGGGTTTTGGTTTCAGTTTGGATTCCAACTAGGTTGAGATTATCCTTACAAGGCAAAGCTATGCTAAGGATTGGATAATCTCTCTAAGCTTAAGATAATTCTAATTAGCTCTTGGAATACAGAATAACTCTCAAATGCTGAGAAACACTTGGGAAATTTAGAAGGTTTCGAGTGCTTCTCTTAAGGGTTGAATGCTTTGAATGCTTGAGAGTTTGAGTAATTTCTGGCTTGGAAATTTCCCGTAACCTTGAATGGGTTCAAGGTCTTCTGTATTTATAGGTGATTTGAAAAACTATCCGTTGGAGAGATAGCCTTCGAGTCATCTATGTAGAGTGGCTTCAAACGGACATATCTTTATGCAGCAGCCGTCCTTGCATGGATTTGGTATTTGCATTAAATGCACATTGAATGCTTGCCCGTTGAATATGCAGTCTGAATTCAGTCTTCATGTCAGGTTCCGTACGTGCGTGTCTTTCTCGGATAGGTCCACGTCATCAGGTTGGTGAGAATGTCAGAACTTATTCCTGAGCTTCAGGCTTGTCTTATTAAGTTCATTTTGTCTTGAGCCCACCAGTCTTGTTCTGACGCTGAAATTCCTTCTGCATTGCTTGGCTCTACTCCAAGTCTTCCCATTAACTCAGTGACATCCCGTTCCCTTCAGGACTGAGTTAGTAATGACCTCAGGGTCATACTCTTCATCACTGACACTTACTCAGCCAGCTTAGAAGACTGCCATAAGTTCAGGATGGTGCTCTTGTCTTCAGGCTCTGAGTCCTGATTGTCTCCAGTGAGTTCTCCTCTCACTGAGTACCTGTGAAGTGTAAAATGACTAAGTACAAATCCTAACCAAGACTAGCCTGACAAAGACAGATTAAGGCAATCATCTTTTCAGGGGCTTTGGGATCTTAATCAAAACTGACAATGTCCCAACAGTTGTTTTCACTAAAGAGTATTAGTTTTTTTTTACTGAACATTATTAGTTGTTTTAACTGAAGAGTTTTAGTTTGTTACTTTGTTTTCAGTAAACTAATAATATTCTTCAGTAAAAACAATAATACCCTTCAGTTAAAACAACTATTGTCTTTAGTGAAAATACCTAATACCCTTCAATGATTTATGTATGAACCATTTTGATTCTATACTTTGTTTTATTCTTTATCACTGTTCAAAAATTAAATAATAAAATAAATATAAGAGTACGTATAGAGTGAAATTGTTTCATACATGAACCACTTTGCAATACTTTTTAGTGTAATCAACTAATACCCTTTGGTAAAAATAACTAATACCCTTTAGTGAAAATAGCTGTGGGGAGACCGCTGCGAAAATTGATCGATGGTCCTGTCCTCCAGAGGGCCTATACAAACTGAACGGCGACGCAACAATCTTCCCGGATAACACTTTTGGCTTTGGCTTTGTTGTTCGCGACGAACATGGCCTTGTTATTTTCTCTGGGGCGAAGATATGTCTTGGTTTAGGAAGCAGCACTCTTGCTGAGGCCCTAGCTCTCAGATTCGGTATTCAGGCCACTTTGGAGGCAGGTTGTCCGGTGGCTATTTTTGAGACGGATTCACAGCTCCTATACAAGGTGATCAGAGGGGATTTCGATGCAGATCCTTATGTTATGCTTATTGTAGAAGATATTCGGAGTATGGTGTACAATGTTCCTGGTATCAATTTCATGTTCAGCAAGCGAGGTGCGAACAAGGTAGCCCATACTCTCGCCCATTTTGGCAACGATAGAAACTTTGAACAGTTTTGGAGAGGAGATGCCCCAAAAATCTGTTATCCTTTTATTTTCGATGATGTGAGGCGAGAGCCTATTATCAACTGATGCAATGAAACTATTTTTTTCCGTGTAAAAAAAAAATTTATAGATAATAATCGAATACTTTAATATAGAAAGAATATGTAATCAAGTTTATAATTATTTTCATAAGGTTTTAACATATAAGTTGTAATATGTTTAGATAATCAGTGAATAAAATTAATTAATAATCAACCTAAATAATTACAAAATTAATGAAAATAAATTCAACAATACAAAATTTCAGTAGTGATTATATTATCACATGGTATCTAATTAAACCCGTGAAGTTTAAACTACTTTCCTTATCTAAAGCGATAAATCCTCTTCCACGATACATGCCCCACAAATAATTTATTTCCTTTGTACACAACATAAATTGATACCATTACCAAGTCTTACATATAAGATTGTATGACCAATTTTTTTTTTTTTTACATGATTAACAAATAACAACTAACCACAACCAATCATCACCGGATGTGTTAATTCACTCATATAATTTACCATTTATATAATCTTTATAAAATAAGTAATCAATAAATGAAAATATTAAAGTAATCAAGTAATATTAAAGTAATTTACCTTTGAAGAAATATATTTATAATTAAGAATCAATTTGTCCCATTAAATATAAATTTTATAAAATAAAATTACTATTAATATAAATTTTATAAAATAAGTAACCAATAACTGAAATTATTAAAGTAATCAATTATTATTAAATTAATTTACCTTTAGAAGAAATATATCTATAACTAAAAATCAATTTGTCCCATTGAATAGTGCATATGATTGCACAAAGTAATTAATTGATGATTAAAAAATTAATTGATTATAAAAACTGATTAAAGAATTGGTCAAAACTAACATCCCAATATGATTGCATCAAATATTATGACAACTTTTAATAAAATAACAAATTAAAAAATTATAATGTAATCTGTTAGCAGCAATTCCATAGATGTAGATTCTTTATCTAAAGGAAATCATATTGAAAATTTAATTCTAGTGGGATTAGGCAGGTAAAAGAAATCATATAAAATCGAATAGTTTCAAGATCGGCCAAATGAGGTAATATTAACCCACGATAATAGCACCACGAACGTCATAAGATTTTATGGATCATAAGAAAAAATACGTTGATTGCTACAATCAAGCAATCATTTAAAAAAAAAACAATATAGAAAAATACAAATTCATGTTCAAACATACCAAATTATATAACCATTACAAAATATGTATTAGTAAAAATTAAATCAAATAATTAAAATGGGATTGGAGCACGTAATTTATTGAAAAGTTTAAAAGGTTATAAAAAAATATTTAAAGGATTATATCATCAATTTTACCGGATTACAGGTAACAACCACAAAAGCAATTGGGTAACAATTATAAACTGAGTAAGTGGACTAATTCTTATTTAGTGCCGTAAATTAAGCGAATAATGCTAGATGCGAATGCTTATTCCGAATAATTGGAATTCACAGCTAATTTAAATCTTGACTAAAATAATATCATGTTGAGCAGGGTATAAATTGATAATTATAAATTAAAAAATTCGCACGCAATGTTTAGAAATTATTAAGGATTTAATCAAATTAGATAAAAATATCAATACTATTATTTCAACAATAGCTACGATCAAGCGATTAATTAGCTGCATCAATAATTTTTTATTTTATAAATATATATATGAGAGCATTACATTACATACTAAACTAAAACTTGTTATCAAAACAAATAAATGGTATTATTGATAATCGATGGGACCTAAACATCACGAAATAAAGAAAAAATCTGCCAAACAACATACACAAACAAAGTATATATACACCATTATCGATCTATTCCACAAACTCTCTAAAATGAGTCATACACCAGTAAAATTAAAAAACAAAACAATTATCTGGATCATTAAATCTCAATGACACATCCGAACGCACGTCCAGGGCGACATCCTTGACACAGACTCGACGCTCGAGGTGTGACATGGGCGGAATGATTGCTTCCGCCTACGCGCAAACGATCCCGAGGCGACACGCCTCCCATTTTGTCGGGCTGAACTTGCACACGCCATTTATTTGCATTTTGGTCCCGACGACATCTAATCTATTTCAAGGTAGTTTTTCTTCTTCTTCTTCTTCTTCTTCTTCTTCTTCTTCTTCTTCTTCTTCTTCTTCTTCTTCTTCTTCTTCTTCTTCTTCTTCTTCTTCTTCTTCTTCTTCTTCTTCTTCTTCTTCTTCTTCTTCTTCTTCTTCTTCTTCTTCTTCTTCTTCTTCTTCTTCTTCTTCTTCTTCTTCTTCTTCTTCTTCTTCTTCTTCTTCTTCTTCTTCTTCTTCTTCTTCTTCTTCTTCTTCTTCTTCTTCTTCTTCTTCTTCTTCTTCTTCTTCTTCTTCTTCTTCTTCTTCTTCTTCTTCTTCTTCTTCTTCTTCTTTTCTGTTGTCGTGTGTGTTTAATATTTTGTAAAATTTTGAACTCCGCCGCCGGGGGTTTCGAACCGCCGTCTTCTTTTTCACCGGAAATCGCGATTACCTAAACCTCTTAAACTCACAAATCCCGATGTCATCACACTCCGAAACTGGCTCTTTCCATCCTCGTAACCCTGAGAAACGACCCATCGAGGAAAACCCTAACATTGTGAATCTCGAGTCAGACCCTGAGGAGGCCTCAGTTGCTCGCTCCGTAAACTCGGGAGCTCGCCCATCCGGGGAAAGGGAAGAGCGAGCAAATCCTGTACGCCAGCTTGTGGAGGAAACAAGTTCCGACCTCCACGAAGACGAGGACGAGGAGGCCGAGGTGCTCCAGCATGTGAATCCCGACGAGCTGACCTGGTATATCTGAAAGATATCAACTTCCGCATGCCTAATCCAATTGAACATCAAATTCCGGTCGTTGTTGCTCACCGGGTGGACTGGAATGAGTACGAGAGGGAGTATTCCAACCGTTTCGAAGTGCCAGTTCGCGGGAAGCGATCACTCAAGGCGACCGAGTTCGCTACGAGCTGTATTGTGTCCGCCATTACCGAGGAGGAGCTACCTCAGATTTGGAGGGATTACAAGATTCCCTTCGATATACCAATGTATGCCCCCTTGATGGATGATAGAGCTGACCGCCCACATCGCGGGCTCACGGCGATCAATCTCGCCACTCTCAGATTAATGATACTTTAAAATTATTTTATGATAAGTTTATCATGAACTATTTTCATATAATACTTTGCCCACTAAAAAACATATACACATATTTAACTATACGCTACTACTTTATTAAAAAAAAAACACAACTTTCTTAAAAGCAATGTGCAACACCTTAAGATGCAAATTGATGTAGGATGGAGAGAGTATAACACATTAACCAACACATATTGTCTATGTAAAAACATTTCTATATATCAAATAATATTCATTAAACATAATGTGTTATATAACTTCTAAAACATATACCTGATAAAAAAAAAATTCTAAAACATATTCATTTTAAAAACTATATATATATATATATATATATATATATATATATATATATATATATATAATATTCATCAATTAAATATAGTTATAAACTTTATCATCACTTAAACATGTTTAAAATATTTTTTAAAAAATAAAATTACAATCACCATATTTGAAAAAAAAAACCACTCTTAATCTATAATATATAATAACATTAACTCTTCCTTTTTTATTTTGAGCGCGGAATTTTTCTGGCCATTAAATATTTTTTTTTAGATTCAATCATCACCATTCATTTGTATTGGATTCTATTATTTATATTTAAAAATATGAAAACTGGGGATTTGAACAATAATATTTCACTGTTTTTGTGTTAAGGCTCCACTTGGTAGTGATGCATAATTTAAAAGAGATAAAGAGGTTAGATAATATGGATAGAATAAAGTAATATTGCTTGGTAGGGTGTATTACATAGAATAAAATAATATAAGGAGTGAAAAGTCATAATAAAATTGTAAGAGGTGTGAGATGAGATAATTTATGTTGATTTTAGTGCATAAAAACCGGGTCAAACATATTATAACCGGGTCAATATTATATTTATGTTGTCTACCAAGCAACCTACTAAAATAATAAAGGACATTATATGATCATAATATGTCCTATCATAGGCTACCAAGCAGAGTCTAATAATAATAACCTATCATTGATTGAATCATGTATATACATCAAATACAAACTCAATCTATACACATTATATTAGAGCTATCAAGATAGGCCCGGCTCATTGTGTCAATCCGAAAAACTCTATTTCAAGGGCGGGCTGTGCCTCAAAATTATAAGCCCTAAATTTTAAAAGTCATTTTCAAAGAAAATTGTTGTTATTATAAATTTATAATTGTGCTAATTGGATTAATTGTGTTATTCATTGGTAAATCGTTTTTAATGAAGATAATCTACATCTATATCTATATAATAGATCTAGGATATCCATATTTAGATTTGGGCACCATTTTGCTTCAACCGTCGATCGAAAATTTTAACTTTTGTGCTGATCGTTGGATTGGTTTTTTATTTTATATGGTATGCTATTTAGTGTTGGTATTTATTATTTTCATCTAAATCATCACTCACATTCTTTTTTTGTGTCATCTATCAATGGATTGTGCTGTCGTTACTGTTTTTTTATATCTATATATAGGGGCCTCGATTGTTTCATTCATGCATCGTCGATTAGTCTGTCTTGGTATTGTCCATATTTTTCTTATAGCGTTGATAATGTCAGTTCATCCATGGTGGATTTTTGGTGTTTGATGTTCAATCATTGTTGGTTATTTGGCCACATTATTGTTTTCGTTCGAATTGTTTTGTTTATAGGGTTGTAAAAGTGTGTATATTGCGTGTTGATTTCTTCGGTTAAGTTAGATTAGTGGATTTCTTTCAAAAGTGCTTTGTTTTGTTGTTTCTTATCAAACCAGGAACCAAGTTCCATAGCAGAAGCACTTCAAGATTCCAACTGGATTATTGCCATGCAAGAAGAGCTCAACCAGTTCACAAGGAATCAAGTATGGGAGTTGGTGGACAGACCATATCACTGCAATATGATAGGAACCAAGTGGGTATTCAAGAACAAGAAGGATGAGAATGATATCATAGTCAGAAACAAGGCCAGGCTAGTTGCAAAGGGCTACTCTCAAGTTTTAATTTGTAACCACAGGTGTATTCCCCCCCATACACCTGTTTACTCGTTTCGGGACCAACAATTGGTATCAGAGCAGTGGTTCAAAAGACCATTGTCCTAAGTATACCTTGTGCTTAAAGGTATTTTATTAAGGTCACCTGAATTGATCTTTTGATAAACTTGCTTTTATACTATGGCTGACAACACAGCTAGGGTTGCACCACCAGCAGAGAACAACATGAGAGTTAATCCCTTGAACCATATGTCTCATCACAAGCTTCCACAATTCTCAGTGGAAAACTATGATTTCTGGAAGATCAGAATGAGAGCTCATCTTGCCTGTGTGCATGATGAAGTGTTAAGGGTTATTACTAAAGGTCCATTTGTGTTTATGACACCTAACCCTAGAACTACAGCTGAAACTATTGCAGATCCTAGAGAAGAATGGCCCAAAGATGAAGATAATTTCACTGCAGATGAGAGGAGGAGAAACAACCTCAACTTCATTGCCATGAACATTCTCTACACCACTATTCCAGATTCTGTAATGGGAAGAGTGATCCACTGCAAGACAGCAAAGGAACTATGGGACACTCTTGCTCTCATGTGTGAAGGAACTGACAAGATAAAAGAGAACAAGCTTTCAGTAGCTGTTCAAAAATATGAGCAGTTCACCATGGAGTCCACTGAGACCATAGACCAGCTTGATGGGAGGTTCACTGACATCATGAATGAGATAAATTCTCTGGGAAAGGTCTACACCAAAAGAGAAGTTGCCTTAAAGATCCTGAGAGGTCTAACCTCAAGATGGGATGTGTACTCTGTGATGATGCAGAATACCAAGGATCTATCCAGCATGTCTATGCAACAGGTATTCTCTGAACTTAAGGCTTATGAGTTTGATCTGAACAGGAAAAGGGCTCCTGATGAGACCTCAGCTGAGAAGGGAGTTGCCTTCAAAGCTAAGGAGTCTGAGCCAAAATTCCCAAAGCCTTAGAAGAGTACAAAGGCGAGTAAGTCTCAAAGCAAGGCTGAGATGCAGGAGGAACTCAGCCTCATGGCTAGAAGGTTTGAACAACTTAACAGCCGCTTTGGCAAATATAAGAGATTTTACAGGGATAACAGGGAAGGTAGAAGTTATCCACAAAAGACTACCAGAGAAGGAGAGAAAAACTCATCTGAGCTGGAAAAGAAGAAGGAATACAAAAATTACACCAAGGCAGAAGGATCATCATCAAAGACCAGAGAGTCCACTGAGGAAAAGAATGATGATGCCAACAGGTGTTTTCAGTGCAAAAAGATTGGGCACTTTCAATATGACTGTCCTCAACTGAGCACAAAAGAAAGAAGAGAAAGGCAAGCCAAAAGAGACAGAAGATATGGAGAAAGGAAAGCCATGATGGCTGGGGATGTTGATGAAAACCTGGAGTCACCTGATGAACTGTTCTCTGACAGCAGTGAAGATGACATGTGCCTCATGGCAAGAGAAGAACCAGAGGTACAATCCAAACCATTCATTTCTCTAGAACACACACCTGAGCTAAGCTCAGAGTCAACTGAGGAACTCAATCTTCAATCCGCTTTGGAACAATTGATGATTGATTTCTCAAGGTTGCAAGAAGCAAGTTTCTGTCTTCAAGATGAGAACAAACAACTCTTGAGTGAAAACTCCAAGTTAATTGAGTCTGGGAATCAAGCAGATCTAAACTCAGCCAAATCTACCATTGAACTGACAAAAGAGGTGGAAACCCTCAGGAGTCAAGGAAATGGTAGAGATCAACTGATAAAAGATCTCAATGAATCTAAGACAAAGTTAACTGAAGAGAATTTAAAATTGGTAAGCCAAATAAAGGATTCTCTCCTGAAAATTGATGTCTTACAAAAATCTGAAGAGACATTGTTAAAAAGGATTGATGCTCTAAACAAACCCTCTCTTGCCATAGAGGAGATCCGAAATTTTCAAACCAATCCAAATAACAAGTGTGGGATAGGCTTTATTCCAAAACCTTCAGAAGGTCCTCTGAGTGTTGCTTCTTCAAGTGGCACAAAGAGAGTTTTTGTCAAGTCTGTGACATATCAACCACAGACTGTGGATAAAGGAAAAAGACCAGCTGAGATCACTCAAAAGAAAAGTCAATCTAAGCCAAAACCAAATGGAAAGGCTCAGGTGACTTATCAGACTAGATCTCAGCAGAGGTACTATCAGCCGAGGTCTTCACAGATGAAGCAACCTCAGCTGAGAGCACCCAGGCATGAGCAGTCCTCATGGAATGACTCATATGGAAGACCTAGTCCTTTTGTGTCTAAAGGAAAAGGTCCTTCATACCTTTATCAACAAAAACCAAGACCAGGTGCACCCAAGCCAAAGAGAAAGAATGTGAAGAAGGTTCCTGTTCCTTCAAAGGCTGACACCCATAGAAAGTTTACTCCTAAGGCACCTAGGGAGATAACAATCTATGTAGATGTTTATGGAAGACAAATTAGCCAATCTAAAGTAATTAGAACTGTGAGGCAAATTTGGATTCCGAAAGGTACAGCTAACCTTGTAGGACCCAACACCAAATGGGTACCTAAAGCTTGATCTGTGATTGCAGGGCTCAGTGGACCTCAACAAAGGAGAAGCTCTTAAATCATCAGTCTGGTATTTGGACAGTGGATGTTCTAGGCACATGACTGGCAACAAAGATCTCCTGACAGAATTTGTTGAGAAAGAAGGTCCACAAGTCACTTTTGGTGACAACTCTCAAGGAGCCACTAAAGGTTATGGTACTTTAATTATTGGCTCAGTAAGGGTAAACAATGTATCCTTTGTCAGTGGACTTAAGCATAATCTACTGTCCATAAGTCAATTCTGTGATAAGGGATACATTGTTGAATTTTCATGTAACCTGTGTTTTGTTAAGAATGTATCTTCACAACAGGTATTACTAACTGGGTCAAGAAAGGGAAATATCTATCTTGCAGATTGGAAGTCTTGCACACCAAATGCATGTCTTATTGCTAAGAGCTCAACTGACACTAATTGGTTGTGGCACAAAAGGCTAAGTCATCTGAACTTCAAGATGATGAACAGGATAGCAAGACATGGACTGGTAGAAGGAATGCCAAATGAAGTTTATAACAAAGAACATATCTGTAAAGCCTGTCAGGAGGGGAAGCAAGTAAAGGCATCCTTCAAAAGCAAAGTAGCAACCTCTACTGACAGAGTACTTCAACTGTTACATATGGATCTTTTTGGTCCAGTAACCCCTGTAAGTATCAATGGGAGAAAGTATACACTTGTTGTTGTTGATGACTTCTCCAGGTACACATGGGTAATATTCCTTGCAAGCAAAAAGGAGACTCAACTGAGACTGCCAGAGCTCCTGAAGAAAGTTAGCAATGAAAAGAGCCTGAACATTGTAAAGATAAGATCAGATAAGGGCACTGAATTCATAAATTCTATTATATCTGATTATTGCAAAGAATTAGGTATTTCACATGAGACATCAGCTGCAAGAACTCCACAACAAAATGGAGTAGCTGAAAGAAGAAATAGGACTCTCAAGGAGGCAGCAAGGACAATGTTAGCTGAAGCTCAGGTTCCTAAAAGATTCTGGGCTGAAGCTATTAATACTGCCTGCCACACTCAAAACAGATCCATGGTAACCAAACATCAAGGAAAAACTCCATATGAGTTATGGAATGGCAGAAAGCCACATGTATCTTACTTTCACATTTTTGGTTGCAAGTGTTTCATTCACAACAATGGGAAAACACAACTGAAAGCTTTTGATAGGAAAGCTGATGAAGGAATTTTCTTAGGATATTCCCAAATCAGTAGAGCTTTCAGAGTTTACAACTGTAGAACTCTTGTTGTGGAAGAAACACCTCATGTGGTATTTGATGAATCTACTTTTGAGTCCAGAAGTAAGGAGAATGAGGATGTGATAAGCAAAAGGCTAACTAAACTGAGTATCAAATCAAAAGGATATCCTGAGAATTGTGTTGATACATTCATCCCAACTTGGGACAACCTCAATGATCAACAATTCAAAGAGGACACTCAAAATCAGACCACTCCTCAAAGCTCACCTGAGAGCCCTCCTGAAGATGTAACTGAACTGATGAACACCATCCCAGTTCAAGAGGTAACCGATGTCAATGAAGATGTGGTCACAGCTGAGACATTCACTGAAACCATCATTCAAGGGGGAACCAATGAAATTACCATTGAGAATGAAAATACCTTGAATGATGACTCAGGACTTCAACCCTCTGTCTTATTTCCTGAATTCGATTTCATTCCAATATCTAGTGACTCAACTTCAGAAGAGTTAAACTCTACTGAAGGGCATCAGCCTAGGAGAACTTGGCTCTCAGATCACCCTGTTGAGCAAATCCTAGGTGATCCTACCTCAGGAGTCAAAACTAGAAGTTTTCATGGTGAAAGTGCTTTGTTTTGTTGTTTCTTATCAAACCAGGAACCAAGTTCCATAGCAGAAGCACTTCAAGATTCCAACTGGATTATTGCCATGCAAGAAGAGCTCAACCAGTTCACAAGGAATCAAGTATGAGAGTTGGTGGACAGACCATATCACTGCAATGTGATAGGAACCAAGTGGGTATTCAAGAACAAGAAGGATGAGAAAGATATTGTTGGTCCCACTCGATAGATTAATTGCGGAACTTATGTAATAATGTCTTTCCAAAATCTTTTATAAGAGAGCAATAAACAATATTTAAAATAAAGCGATAAATGGCACAAGATATATAGTGGTTCGGATAAATATCCTACGTCCACTCTCCCTTATCACCAAGGGGTCTCACTATCAACCAACTCACAAACTTACTCACTGGAATTTCCGAAGTACCAGCACCTTCTTACAAACTCTTTAGATCTAACTTCGATCTAAAGATAGACTTACTCCAACCTTGTCTAACAAGATGAACAGGTTGAGTATATAAACTCCTTACGAGTAGATGAGTAATTAAGAACAAAAGTGTGAGTGCAATATGCGTAGTGATCAAAAGCTTAGTATGGCTATATGCGCGTGAATACTTCTAGAGCTTTTTCTTGATCTGCACTCAAGTATATATAGAGGGGATTAGGGACATAGCCGTTGGGAGGCTGATCCAATCAGATCCTCTATATATGGAAGCTTCAATCAATCAATTCCCTAATTGATTGATTGGGTTGGTGAGATCTTGATTGATTGTCTTCATATCTTCTCAATCCAATCTTGTTTTGACTTGATTAATCACCAACGGAACAATGCTTCCAATTACCTAACTCTGATTCTCTACAGAGAAGGCAGGACCAGACACCAGGCAACCTCGGTGTCTTCTGGTCCTTATCTGGTGAACAACCAGAATACTCAGTAGAAAGAGGGGATCAAACTGAGCATCTTTTGTTCCACCAGACTCGTCTGGTCCGGACTCGTCTGGTCTGGGGAAGGATCTCTGCCTCTGGTCTGATCTCATCTGGAGAAGTCTTCTGTTGGAGTTCTCTGGTGAAGTCCTCTGGTGGGGTCTTCTGGTGACTCTTCTGGTGAGGTCTTCTGGTCTGGCAGTTCCCCCTAGACTAAGTCCTAATCTAGATCATCATCTGGCTAACAGGTCCAGATGGTCCTATTACATCTTCTGGTTTGTTTTAACTCATCAAAACTAACAATTTTTATCCTAACAATTTCCCCCTTTTTGATGGAGTTAAAACACTACCAGAACTGATCAAAAGTAAACTTATGCAAGAGAACAATAAAGGGATGAGACCTTAGAATAGATCTTATCAGGCAAATAATAAGACAACAAGGAGTTGTCTTTAGAACAGAGAAGATATGTATTTTTCATTAATAATCAGAGGACAAAATAATTACAGATACATTGAAGTTCATTGTCCTATTCTAGGCATATCTTCTGTTCTCTTTAGGGACAAGAAACCAGTCAAGGAACCTATCCTGGACGGCCTTCAACTCTGCAGAAGATGTTGGGGTGAAATTCACCAACACCTTGGTCTTGTAAAGCTTCTTCAGTTCTGCCCAATCCACCTGGTTCCCAATCATGGGAGTGTTAAGATAAGTAAATTCAGGAGCAGTCACCTCCAGGTTGAACTCAATGGTTGAATCCATCAGCTGCTTGTACAAGTCTGCATCATAGGCTTGCATCCAAGAATGGAAGGTTCTGTTGATCAGCTCATCATCTTCTGGTGCTGGCCTCTGGATATAATGCTGAATGAACCAGAGGGTCTTGGCTTCTCTCCATCTCTCAATCAGAGGATAAGGCACAGTAGAGTCAAAAGACCCTTCTGTCCTTAGTGGCAAGATGTTCATAACCTCCACAGGAGCTTTCCTCTTCTGACCTGAGCCACCTGCACCAGAAGGAATACCAGCTTCTCTGGTCTTCTTGTTCTGTCTCCTAACATATCTGAGCCTCTGCTCTTCATCTATGTTCTCCCTGATTCTGGCTTGCCTCTCTTCTGGAGTCTCTTCCTTGTATCTCTTCTCTGCTTCTTCGACAACAGATTCAAGGAAACTCTTCTTAACTTTTCTAATCTTCCTCTTAGCAGGACCAGGAATGGTAGAGGGATCCTGCTCAGCTTCAGATGACTCTTCTTCTGCAGCAAGTTGTTTAGCCATAGATAGAGATTTCAACTCTTCTTTCTTCTTCTTCTGCAACTCAGCCTGGGCCAAAGTGTTCTCCAGCAGGTCCAGACGAGCTCCATGGCTAAAAAGCGTCTCATTTGTGGTCTTCGCCAGATCAGTTCTGGCCTTCTCTTCCCCCTTTTTAACTTCATCAAGGAGGGGCTCCACTACCTGCCTTATGAGATCAGGCAAGGCAGTGTTGGAGGAAGAGTGAAGATCACGAAGCTGCTTGGCCTCCTCCAGGTAAGCCTTAGACTCTGCAACAAGTCTCTCTTGCTTCTCCAACATCTCCTGGAGGGAGTCCTTCAGTCTAGCAGTTTGAATCATCTGGCTGGCCATTTCCACTTTGAGTACAGAAACTGGCCTCATCTGCTCCATCACATGCTCCTGGAGCTGCTTCTGGCTGTGCATAACATCTAGCTTGACAAACAATCCATTAGCCTTGAACGAAGCTTTAACCTCTGCCAGAGAGGACTTGAGCTGCTTCATGAAGATTTTCCTCTCTTGCTTAATCTGATGCTCAATCAAAGCAGGGGCCATATGTTGAATTGCTTTGGAAAAGCGCCCTATCTGCATGATCTGCTCGTTGAAGAAAACCTTCATCTTCTGGAGCACTGCAGGAGACATCTCAAAGTCCTCCTCGTCTGAATAGAGCTCTGGAGGGAAGACAAAGTGAGGACCAAACTTGTAAGTGGGGCCCTCTGGAGTGAGCATAACTCCTCTCTGGATGAGCAGGGTGCGAATCAAGACCTTAGCTGCACCAGGGGTCTCCAGCTCTGCTGGGTTCTGAATGTTCATCTTCTGCTTCAGCTCAATCTCCCAAGCAGTGAAGTTGGAGGCACCCATTTCCTCAAGCAATAGCATCAGGTCCTCCACATCTTCAAGTCTGGCCTTGCTCCAGACCTTGGCATCAGTAAGCTCTGCCAGAAGTGGTAAGTGCTCCAGAAGAACTGGAAAATGCTCTCTTAGCCAGAGCTGAGCACTCACACTCATACTCTGCCTAATGGGACCCATTTCTGCAGATGAGAAAGTGAAGGGTTTGGGCCCAGAGGCAGAGGAGGAAGGGGCTAAGTCAACAGGCTCAAGTGAAGCTTCCTCATCTTCACTATCATCGCTGGTTAAACAGGTTGGGGAGGGGGGAGGGCCAACGAATCCCAGGGCCATAGAAATGGTTGGGTCCTGATCTGTATGGGTTTGGGGAGGGTTTGGATTTTGTGAAGTAGAGGTGGTAGGGATAGGTTGCTCTGCACCAGAAGAGGAAGGAATATCTGGTACAGAATGTGTAGGAGGGATTTGGGAGGTGGAAGTGTTTGAAGGGGGGACTTCTGCACCAGAGGAGGTTGAGGGTACCTCTGATACAGAAGGTGGGGGAGAGGGGTTAGTGGGGATATGTGTTTGGGAATTTGAGGGAGAAGGTGTTTGTGTAGGAATGGTAGAGGGAGTATAGACGGGTGTATCTGGGATAGTCTGCTCTGGTGGAAGAATGGGGTTACCAGAGGCAGATGAGGTTTGGGGAATGTTATCTGGGGGAGAGGTAGAAGGGGAAACAAGATTTATGGGGGAGGAAGAGGGAAAGGAAGGGTTTACCTCTGCTGGGTCACCACCAGCAGGCACAACAAGCTCTGGAGCATCCTCCATCATCTGGGTGGCATCCTCAATGGCCTTCTCCAAGGCCTCTCCAAGATCAGATCCAGAGTCTGAATCTTGAAGAAGGGCTCTCTTAGCCTTGGATTTCCTCACAAGAGGCACTTCATCTTCTTCCTCTTCTTCTTCTGATGGCTCATCCACCAGCAGGGTTTTCTTGGGAGCTCCTCTGCCAGTCCTTGGCATCTTGGCAGATTTCTTCTTGGCCTCCTCTGGCCTCTTCCTTTTTGAAGCTCCTGCCTTCTTGGCAACCTCACTCTTCTTCTTCAGTACATCAAGAAGAGGGATCTGGTCCTCCTCAGAGGAACCAGAGAAAGCAACAGTTGAAGAACCAGTTGCTCCAGCAGCTTTCTTCTGGGTCTTCTGCTGCTGCTGCTGCTGCTTCTGCCCCTTAGCAGGTGAGGGAATGGCTTGAAGGGGAGGAGCAGGGATGGCTTGCTCACCATCAGAATCAGGATGGCCATGGAGAGGACCATCCTTGGAGAACATAATCTCGGACTTATGAAAGCCCTTACACCAGGATTGTCTCCATTTCTTCTCTGGAAGAATCGAATCCAGAATTAGGGTGAGTTTTGTGCCCAATGAAACATTAGCATTGAACACAAATTGTTGCTCTCCTGGCAACTGGGGGCATTCTTCCTTCTGTATTTTCACCTTGTTCTTCCTCAGCACCCCCCAGAAGAACTCAGCCCAGTTACATTGAACACCATCCAGAATGGCCCTCATAACACAGAGCCTGCCAACGAAGATGGCATCTGTGCTATGGCTCTCACACATGAGAATCTTCACCACAATGTCAAATAGCACCTTATACTTCTGCCTAAGATGTTTGTCCAAGAAGCCCTTAGTAATATTCTGGCATGAATTTCTGGCAAACATCTTGAAGGATTCCAACGCCTCTCATTCTCTGTACTTCAGTGGGTCCACACCTTCCGCAGAAAGGTTACCAAAAAGACCACAGAAGTCTGCCTTAGAGAAAACAAGATCCTCTGAATCAATCTTGGAAGAAATATAGTCTTCATGGATCTTCATCCGGATAAGAAACTGTGCAGCATATCCATCCAAGGTACGCAGATCCTTGGGAACCTTTGAGATCAACTCCTCCAGCCCAGAACGTCGGAGAAGTTCCAAAATCTCCAAAGCGGCTGGATTCTTAGTGGAATAGAAGTCCACCACCATTTCTGTCTTGAGTTTCTTGTAGACATAGTCTGGATCGAAATTGCACTTTGGTGCCATAACTGTGAAAGAGAGAGAGAGAGAATGCTTTGCAGAGAGAGGTTAGGGTTCAAATAGTATGGAAACGTGAAAGGACAGATTGAAAACAAAATTGATTTAAATAGAGTAGTACGCGTGGCTTGAAAATTAAATGAAGTGTGAACGCGTGTTGTTTCAAATTCAATTTAGGAAACAAAATCAATTTTAGCATTGATTGACATTTTGCACAGTGATTAAATCTGATGGCCACGATGAAAGGCAAGATACAGATTTAATCTGGTGCGTTGGCATAGTCATTGGGACTGGGCATAAAGGGGTTTTGTGGCAGTCAAGAGAAAAAGCGAAATGATTGCCTAGGCCCTATGCCCTAGTCTTAAATACACTCCGAAGTTGAAAGGTTTTGAGTGTACTTACTAATTTGAAAAGTGTATCCCAATGATCAGAGGCCAGAGTAGAAAAGACATACCTGTCACCTGATATTGTAACCAGATGATACCACAACTAGTCTGGTGATACTTCTCCTCTGATGGAACTTATCTGGTCCTGGTCAGTAAAGACTTTGGACATATCTCTGACTCAGCACCTCATCTGGGATTAGTGTCACCTGGTGTATACCTCATCTGGAAGTATACCCTCTCTGATATATCTAATCTGCAGGTATGTTAGCATAAAGAAAATTTATGAAGAAAATTAATAAAGTAAGGATACTTCTCTGATGTTCCCCCTAAATCAAATCTGTCTCTGGATCCAACAATCCTAACTCAAAGGCTAACTCTCTGAATCTGGTCTCAGCCAAAGGCTTGGTTAGAATATCTGCTCTCTGCCTCTCTGTTGCAATCTTTTCCATCCTTATATCTCCCTTCTCAACATGATCTCTGATAAAGTGATGCCTTATATCAACATGTTTGCATCTGGTATGAAGAACTGGATTCTGGGTGATTGCAATGGCACTATTACTATCACAGAAAATAGGAATATCCTTAGCTCTAATCTGGTAGTCCCTAAGCTGTTGACTAATCCAAAGTAGTTGAGAACAACAACTCCCTGCAGCCATGTACTCTGCTTCTGTTGTTGATGTAGCAACTGAAGTCTGCTTCTTGGAAAACCAGGATACCAATTTATTCCCTAAAAATTGGCATGTTCCACTTGTAGATTTCCTATCTATTCTGCACCCACCATAGTCTGAATCTGAATAACCACTCAATTCCAGATTGTCATCTGCAGGATACCATAATCCTAAATTCACAGTTCCCTTGAGATATTTCAATATTTTCTTAGCTGCTTCCAAGTGACTCTTCTTGGGGTTAGCTTGAAATCTGGCACAAACTCCGACAGCAAAAGTAATATCTGGTCTGCTTGCAGTCAGATACAAAAGAGAACCAATAAGTGCTCTGTACTGAGTCTGGTCCACACTCTCTCCAGACTCATCTGGATCCATGTTGAAATTTGTCATCATAGGGATCTTGGCTGCTCTGCTAGATCCTATTCCAAATTTCTCTAACATGTTTCTGGTGTACTTAGCTTGATTAATAAAAATTCCCTTCTCTGATTGCTTAACCTGCAAACCCAAAAAGTAATTCAATTCTCCCATCATGGACATCTCAAACTGTCCCTGCATGAGCTCACCAAACTTCTCACACAGCTTCTTGTTAGGGGATCCAAATATGATGTCATCAACATATATTTGGACCAGAAGGATGTCCTTTCCTTCTTCTTTCCTAAACAAGGTCCTATCAATCTTACCTTTAGTAAAACCATTGTCCAGAAGAAATTGAGATAGAGTGTCATACCATGCTCTGGGTGCCTGCTTCAGCCCATAAAGAGCTTTCTTAAGCTTAAACACCTTGTCACCTTGTTCAAAACCAGGAGGTTGTTCAACATACACTTCCTCAATGAGAATCCCATTAAGAAAGGCAGATTTCACATCCATCTGGTATACTTTGAACTTCATGTGAGCAGCATATGCTAAGAACAATCTGATGGCTTCTAGTCTGGCAACAGGAGCAAAAGTCTCATCATAGTCTATTCCTTCAGACTGAGAATAGCCCTGGGCCACTAGCCTTGCCTTGTTCCTAGTAATGACATCATTCTCATCTTTCTTATTTTTGAAAACCCACTTAGTGCCTATCACCTTTTGATGTCTTGGTCTGTCTACCAGCTCCCAAACATCCTGTCTGGTGAATTGATTCAATTCCTCCTGCATAGCCACAATCCAATTTGAATCTTTCAGTGCCTCCTTGATGTTCTTGGGCTCAATCAAGGACACATAGCAACTGAATAAGGCAGCTAAGTTAATAGTTCTCCTAGTCTGGACACCCTTAGTTGGATCTCCTAAGATCAGGTCATTGGGGTGATCAACCAGGGTCCTCCTTCCCATGGTCTTGCCTGGGTGATCATCTTCTGCAGTACCTTGGTGATTATCATCACCTGCAGAAGAGTTTCCCCCTACAGGAGTTCCAACCTCCTCTGGTTCTGCTCCTTGTGAAGGCTGCTGCTTCAGAGAACCAGGAGATGGGTCATCATCTGAATCTGAATCTGAATCTGAATCAAGAATAGGTGGATTGACCTTGATAACTCTGGGTGTAGCCTGATTCTGGGTCTCATCTGAAGACTTAGAATCCACCTTGCACTCAAAAGTAGATTCATCAAAAACAACATGAGGTGTTTCCTCCACACAAAGTGAATTCTTATTAAAAACTCTAAAAGCTTTACTGGTGCTGGAATATCCCAAAAATATTCCATCAGCCACTTTAGCATCAAAGGTTCTTAATTTAGATTTCCCATTGTCATGGATGAAACACTTACATCCAAAAACATGAAAATATGAAACAGATGGGGTTTTACCTTTCCATACCTCATATGGGGTCTTATTGTGTCTCTGGGCAATCAGGCACCTGTTCTGAGTGTAACAAGCTGTATTGATGGCCTCTGCCCAAAATCTCTGTGGAGTGCTGTACTCTGCCAGAAGTGTTCTTGCAGCTTCTTTGAGAGTCCTATTCCTCCTTTCTGCAACTCCATTTTGTTGAGGTGTTCTGGCAGCAGATGTCTCATGAAAAATCCCATGATCCTTGCAGTAATCTGCAATATGTGAATTCAAAAACTCTGTTCCTTTGTCACTCCTGATCCTGACAATGCTCTGGTTCTGCTCATTCTGAATCTGCTTGAAGAACTCTGGCAGCTTAGTCATAGTTTCATTTTTCTTAAACAAGAACACTACCCAAGTGTATCTTGAAAAGTCATCTACTATTACTAAGGTGTACTTCCTTCCACTGAAACTAAGAGGAGAAACAGGTCCAAACAGGTCCAAACAGGTCCATGTGAAGTAGTTGAAGTACTCTGGTTGTGGTTGTGCTCTGGACATCCTTAAAGGAAGTCTTGGGTTGTTTACCCTTCTGGCATGAACCACAAACCTGATCCTTCTTAAACACTTCATTAGGAAGACCTCGAATGAGACCTTTTCTGGCAATCTTGTTCAATGTTTTGAAGTTAAGATGACACAATCTCTTGTGCCAAATCCAGCTGTTCTCTGCAGATCCTTTAGCAACCAGGCAAGCATTTCTTGGGCAACTGCTAAAATCTGCAAGATAAATGTTACCCTTCCTCAAGCCTATTAGCAAGATATCATTATAATCAGAAGAGAAAACAGTGCATGAATCACTAGAAAACTTCACTGAGTATCCCTTGTCACAGAATTGGGATACTGAAAGCAGATTATGCTTGAGTCCTTCTACGTAGTAGACTTCATCTACAGATACTCCATTGAAGGTCAACTTTCCAACTCCTCTGGTGACTCCATAGTTGTTGTCACCAAACATCACTCTTGGTCCATTCAATGGCTTGAAATCTTGGAGATTGTCCTTCTGGAAGGTCATGTGCTTGGAACATCCACTATCAATGTACCAGACATGGTTGCTTGAAAATCCTTTCTCCAATGGACTCTTATCTACCTGCAGAGAGATCAATTAGGTCCCCTACTAGTGCTGGGTCCTGATTGGTTAGTTGCAGGTTTTGTAGGAATCCATAGATAAAGATCATCCCTTGATGGATGAGGAGATCTTATCTTCCTTCCAAATCTATCTACCAGTACATGTCCTCTTACTATGACATATTGAGCTACTGGTCTGATAAGGACACCTTTCCTATAAACAGGTCTGGTGTACCTTTTCTCAAATCTGGCCTTTGGAATGGCCTGCCTCAAAGACATGGTCTTAAAGGTCTGGTTGTAAGGGTACATCCTAGAAGAACCATCTCTGGTGTCATAACTACCCAGATCAGTTGGTTTTCTATAGATGGGTCTGGAAGACCTCCTCTGGTTCTAATAATTAGACCTGTTCTGGTGATTATAGTTCCTTTGAGTATACCTATTCTGGAATTGATTCTTCTGAGAAAATTGTCTCTGGGGTACCTGGTTCTGTTGAACATTGTTCCTTCTCTGGTAGTTATTACTCTGATTGGTATTTCCCCTTTTTGAGTGTTTCCTTTGAGGTCCCCTAATCTGTTTAGGTTCCCTTTGAGGATTTCTCTGGGGTCCTCCAATTTGAGTAATTCCTACTCCTTGGGACTCATTGTTCACAGAACCATCAATCTTTAATGGTTCCCCTTTTTGACACTTAGTCTCAAGCATCTTCTATTCCAGAACAGTCAACTCTTCTGGACCATTTGTTATTTGATTAACAGAGTGATTCCTTTTCCAATCAGGATTGTGAACCACCTTGTAACCATTACCAGTTAAGTCTTTATCATTCCAGATTTCTACCAATTTACCAGCTCTTACAGACTTGTCTTTGTTATAAAAGTACTTGTGAGTTTTAGTGGTTATTCCAGAATATCCTAAACCACTCTTATCACAAATGCGCTGAGAAGACTCTGATATGATAGATACAACAGATGGTATCTTAGGAGCTTCTCTGGGCATAGGTATCTCCTCTTTGTTGTGGACAACTTGTTTTCCCTTGATAAGAGTTTGGTATTTGGCTCTGAGTTCAGTGATCTCATCCTCTTGAGAATTCCTTTCTTTCATGAGTTGATCTACCAGAGTATCTCTTTCTGTGATCTTATCCTGAAGTTCAGAGACTTCTTTGGAATGATCTTTCATGAGTTCTCTGGTGGATTTGTGCTCATGAGAGAGAGATTGAACTTCAGCTCTGAGCCTACCATTCTCTTTCTCAAGTTTTTGACAGAGTTGGACACAATTTTGGAGATCTGATAGCATTTGTTGCATATCAGACTCTCTGGAGTTACCAGATGAATTAGAGGATTCAGTACATTTGGAATTAGATAAAACAAGAGTAGTTTCATTTACCTCAGTGATGTCTGCCATGAGACACACATCATCATCTGATCCAAAGTCAGAAGAAGAAGAACTGGAACTAGTATCCTCCTCCTCTACTTCTGCCAGCAGTGCTCTCTTATCTGCATACCTCCTATCTCTCTTGATTATTTTCTCTTCTCTTTCCCTAGGAGTAAGCTGAGGACAATCATAACTATAGTGACCAGTCTTGTTGCATGTGTAGCAGGCATTGTCTCCTCTGGGACTAGGACTTGGCTCTCTCCTCCTCTGGTTGTATTCTGATCTGGCAGGGCTACTTTCTCTCCTCTGGTAGTCAGGTCTGCCAGAGCTACCATCCCTCCTCTGATGATCTGATCTCCCAGAGCTGCCAGGGTTGTCATCTCTCCTCCTCTCTGGAGTTCTGAATCTGGTCTCCCTTGAGTCTCCAGATGTCTTCTCCTTCTCTGCAGGCTTGAAAGAACTCTTCCTGTTTCTGGTAGACTCCTTCCAATGCCTTTTGTACCTGCCATATTTTGAACTCATTTTGTCTAATTTATGAGTTAGAAGTGCTACCTGCTCCTTGAGGCTCAAGTCATCTGCAGTAGACTCCTTTGGCATGGCATCAGATTTGAGAGTTGAAGAGAATGCAACTCCTTTCTGGCCAGAAGAGGAAACCTCTTCTGTTTGATCCTCCTCTTGAAGATCATATTCGTAAGCTTTGAGATCAGACAACAGAAGATGGTGATCCAGAGTGTTGAGATCCTTGTTGTCCTTGATCACAGTGACTTTAATTCTCCACCTGCTTGTTAGTGAACGTAATATTTTACTATTAATCTCTTTTTCAGAATAGGTCTTACCTAAGGCACTAGCCTTGTTTAAGAGATTCGTGAGACGCATGTCCAGCTGGTCAATGGTCTCATCTGGTTTCATCTTAAATGTGTCAAAAGAGTGTTGAACAGCTTGGAGCTTGTTATCTTTAATCTTCTCTGTTCCTTCACAGAGCAGAGCTAACTTGTCCCACATCTCTTTTGCAGTGGTGCACGTCCTGACCTTTTCAATTAGTTCTTTAGTGAGAGTGTTGATAATCTCAGTCCTCGCCACCTGGTCCAGGTTATGTAGCTTTCTCTCATCGTTGTCAAGTTCGTCTTTCTTTTTGAGGATTCGTTGTCTGGGAACTCTATCCTCTGCAGCGTCGCTAGTTTCTTCTCTGGACTCAGACCTGCCACTATCAATAGGAGTCCAGTAAAATTTAATGGGGCCACTTTCAACCACATCTAACATGCGGTGGTGAATAGCTCCAAGATGATTACTCATCATGAAGCTCCAGTGGCTATAATCCTCGAACGAGAATTCTGGCAGTTTGCGACTCTTATAAGAAGATTTCGAAGACATATTGATAAGAAATTTAGGGAAATAACAAGAACTTGAATAAAAGCACTAAAGAGCAATGGATCTGCCCGGTGACCACCAAAAGCTTTTCAAAGCAGTGGTCGTGGACACACTGCTCTGATACCACTTGTTGGTCCCACTCGATAGATTAATTGCGGAAGCTTATGTAATAATGTCTTTCCAAAATCTTTTATAAGAGAGCAATAAACAATATTTAAAATAAAGCGATAAATGGCACAAGATATATAGTGGTTCGGATAAATATCCTACGTCCACTCTCCCTTATCACCAAGGGGTCTCACTATCAACCAACTCACAAACTTACTCACTGGAATTTCCGAAGTACCAGCACCTTCTTACAAACTCTTTAGATCTAACTTCGATCTAAAGATAGACTTACTCCAACCTTGTCTAACAAGATGAACAGGTTGAGTATATAAACTCCTTACGAGTAGATGAGTAATTAAGAACAAAAGTGTGAGTGCAATATGCGTAGTGATCAAAAGCTTAGTATGGCTATATGCGCGTGAATACTTCTAGAGCTTTTTCTTGATCTGCACTCAAGTATATATAGAGGGGATTAGGGACATAGCCGTTGGGAGGCTGATCCAATCAGATCCTCTATATATGGAAGCTTCAATCAATCAATTCCCTAATTGATTGATTGGGTTGGTGAGATCTTGATTGATTGTCTTCATATCTTCTCAATCCAATCTTGTTTTGACTTGATTAATCACCAACGGAACAATGCTTCCAATTACCTAACTCTGATTCTCTACAGAGAAGGCAGGACCAGACACCAGGCAACCTCGGTGTCTTCTGGTCCTTATCTGGTGAACAACCAGAATACTCAGTAGAAAGAGGGGATCAAACTGAGCATCTTTTGTTCCACCAGACTCGTCTGGTCTGGGGAAGGATCTCTGCCTCTGGTCTGATCTCATCTGAAGAAGTCTTCTGTTGGAGTCCTCTGGTGAAGTCCTCTGGTGGGGTCTTCTGGTGACTCTTCTGGTGAGGTCTTCTGGTCTGGCAGTTCCCCCTAGACTAAGTCCTAATCTAGATCATCATCTGGCTAACAGGTCCAGATGGTCCTATTACATCTTCTGGTTTGTTTTAACTCATCAAAACTAACAATTTTTATCCTAACAGATATCATAGTCAGAAACAAGGCCAGGCTAGTTGCAAAGGGCTACTCTCAAGTTTTAATTTGTAACCACAGGTGTATTCCCCCCCCATACACCTGTTTACTCGTTTCGGGACCAACAACAGTGTATCATAAAGTTCTCTTGCTTATTAATTTTTTTTCATTTTTCTCCGGTTTTTGTAGTAGTGACACCTTCCATGGGACGTATTTATTTTGCGGGAAAAGAGTTCCCTTGACTCGACTTGCCCCGATTCCTTGAGTTGTCTTGGTGCCTGTGATCGTGTAAGTTTCTGGTGCTTCTTGTACCTGTGTTCGAGGATTGAAGTTTTTCTATTCGAGTGTTCGTTGTTCTAAAAAAAATTCCAGTACGTGTGCTCGTGATATTTGTTGGTCCCAAAAAGGTTATCCAGCGGAAAGCGTTTTGAGTTTATTTTTAAGAAAACCCTTTTAAATTAAGTGCTAAAAGAAAAGTGCAGAAAACTTAAAAGCATAAAGTAGAGAACACCAGATTTATAGTGGTTCGGACCAACTTGTCCTACGTCCACTCTCCCTTTCTCCAAAGGGGACTTTCTCTCCAACCAACGTACTCACGAACCACTGGAATTTGGAAGTACCAGCCCCTTCGTACAACTTACAACAACCTTTCTAAAATGATGAACAGGTTGAGTAAAGCTCCAACTAGAACTCCTAAAGAGTATATATAGTACTTGAATGAACAAGGTGAGTGAGTGGAAGAGTTCGTGTATCTTTGTATGCTCTCGCGCGGCTCTTGTCTATTGAACTCATCCATGCACTCCTATTTATAGTTGTAGGAATTAACTAGCCGTTGGAAGCTAGCAATTCAAACAACCATAATTGGAGGGATATAATCAATCAAAGATTGATTATATGATTGATTAGTTGACTTTCAATCAAGCAATCAATCAATCAGATCCTCCATCAGTTGACTCTCCAGATTACTTTCTTCTCCATCATGATCTCCAAAATCTACTTGTCTCCAGATTACACGCAGCCTCTAGGTGGGTGAACTAATCTGTCTCCCTCATCTGGTCAGGACTCGTCTGATCTGGTCTCATCTGGTCAGGTAACATTTCTGCTCTGGACCTCATCTGGTCAGACTCCTCTGGTCAGGCTCCTCTGGCAAAGCTCATCTGGTCCATACCTCATCTGGTCACCTACTCTGATCAGACTCCTCTGGTCACCTCTCATCTGGTCACCTCCTCTGATCAGACTCCTCTGGTCACCTCTTATCTGGTCACCTCTCATCTGGTCACCTCCTCTGATCAGACTCCTCTGGTCACCTCTCATCTGGTAACCTCCTCTGATCAGACTCCTCTGGTCACCTCTCATCTGGCCTGGACAAATTTCTTCCCCCTTAACCAAAGACCTATTCTAGACCTAGACTAATCTGTAGCTGACTAACAAGTTCAGCTAGTCCTATTACAAGTTCTTGTTTTAACATCTTCAAAACATCTAATCTATATCCTAACAATTTCCCCCTTTTTGATGATGTTAAAACTGGAAGAACTTAAATAAAACAAGACAAGAAAATTTGAGATAACAAGATAGAGAATCTAGCAGACTGGGTCAACTGATCTTCCCCCTCAAAGTATGCTCAGCTGATATTGGGGCAAAATATCAGCTGGTCTTCTTGTGTATCTGCAGGCAATCAAGTTTTTGGTACCCTTCTGGGTCCAGGGGGGTTAGCACAATTTTTAGGAAGCCACAAGAATAGATCATCCCTTTTTGAATCAGGTGATCTTATCTTTCTTCCATATAAGTCCACAAAAACACACTCAACAAAAGAACCTTTGACATGGTTATTTCTTCTAGAGGCTCTTCTTCTCTTATGAGCTTGTCCAGTAGAAGGAATAACTTGTCTTAAAGCAACAGTCTTGAAATTCTTTTGATAAGGATAAGTCTTACTAGAACCATCAAAGGTTCCAGCTGGTCTGGCAGATGACTTGAAAGTCTTCTGCAGGTGAGTAGGAGTCATCTGGTTCTGCCTCTTTTGAAAAGATCCAGTCTTTCTTCTACTCTGCTGGCCTGGCTGAGGTCTTTTATTCTGGGTATAACCCTTCTTAAAATTCCTCTTCTGCCTTTTGGGTTTTTTAGTTTCAGTACTCATCTGCCCATTAGGCTGAGTTGCCTGGTCAACTGACCTCTTGCCCTTATCAATAAAATTTCTAGGCTGTTCTTCTTTCTGAACATGTGAGGATTCAGGTTTGGAATAACCAAGGCCTGTTTTATCATGGTCTCTTTGAGATGAGGCAGCTATGTATGACACAGCATTATTTGCTGTAGTCAGCTGCTCCAGTCTCATCTTGAGCTTGTCCTCAATTTCTCTTACAATTTTGTTTTGGTGGAAGAGTTCATCAAACTTAGCTTTAAGCAGGTTATATTCATTGTCTTTCTCAACATTTTCAACAACCAACCTTTCTATCAGCTTAGTTTGTTCATCACATCTGGTTTTCAAGTCAGTGGACTCTTCTACCAGTGTTTGAACCTGTTCAGCTGGTAGATTAGTTGGGTCGCCTAAACATTGTGAAAGTGTTGGTCCCGGTACAAGACTGAGGAATACGTGTATGGGGGGGGGGGGGGGGGGAATACACGTATACCAATTTTTCTAACTTAAAACTGACTGAGTCCCCTTTACTCAGAGTGGTAAAGAACTAGGAGCTGATAATATACCTACTGACTACACTTGGTGCGAGTCAGTTGGCTAACTATCAGTTCAAGTTCAGTGCGGAAATGTTTGAGCCCTGAAAGTTTAAAGTCTTGTTTAGTTTGCTTTCTTAAAACTTGTTTTACTCAAATCTGAAGGGTGTTAGTAGGCAGTGCTCTTTTGAAGATCAGCCTGATTGATTCAGACCTGATAAACTTGAATGCAATGAATGAACAAGTAATATGGCAAGTATGCACAATATCAAAGCAGTAAGAACACAAGGAGTTTAACGTGGTTCAGAGTCTCAAGCTCCTACGTCCACGGCCTGACTTAACAGGAAATCCACTCAAGGGATTCTTGTTTTTAACGTGCCAAGGTGCACCAAGACCAGCTATCCTCACTGATCTATACAACTCCACTTACTAACACACTAACTGACTTACTCCCAACAAGCCTATCTCAGGGTTTTGGTTTCAGTTTGGATTCCAACTAAGTTGAGATTATCCTTACAAGGCAAAGCTATGCTAAGGACTGGATAATCTCTCTAAGCTTAAGATAATTCTAATTAGCTCTTGGAATACAGAATAACTCTCAATTGCTAAGAAACACTTGGGAAATTTAGAAGGTTTCGAGTGCTTCTCTTAAAGGTTGAATGCTTTGAATGCTTGAGAGTTTGAGTAATTTCTGGCTTGGAAATTTCCCGTAACCTTGAATGGGTTCAAGGCCTTCTGTATTTATAGGTGATTTGAATAACTATCCGTTGGAGAGATAGCCTTCTAGTCATCTATGTAGAGTGGCTTCAAACGGACATATCTTCATGCATCAGCCGTCCTTGCATGGATTTGGTATTTGCATTAAATGCACATTAAATGCTTGCCCGTTGAATATGCAGTCTGAATTCAATCTCCATGTCAGGTTCCGTACGTGCGTGTCCTTCTCGGATTGGTCCACGTCATCAGGTTGGTGAGAATGTCAGAACTTATTCCTGAGCTTCAGGCTTGTCTTATTAAGTTTATTTTGTCTTGAGCTCACCGGTCTTGTCCTGACGCTGAGATTCCTTTTGCATTGCTTGGCTCTACTCCAAGTCTTCCCATTAACTCAGTGACATCCTGTTCCCTTCAGGACTGAGTTAGTAATGACCTCAGGGTCATACTCTTCATCACTGACACTTACTCAGCCAGCTTAGAGGACTTCCATAAGTTCAGGATGGTTCTCTTCGTCTTCAGGCTCTGAGTCTTGATTGTCTCCAGTGAGTTCTCTTCTCACTGAGTACCTGTGAAGTGTAAAATGACTAAGTACTAATCCTAACCAAGACTAGCCTGACAAAGACAGATTAAGGCAATCATCTTTTCAGGGGCTTTGGGATCTTAATCAAAACTGACAATGTCCCAACAATTTCCCCCTTTTTGATGATGCCAAAACACTGAAAAGATCCTCAAAACACTAAGAGGAAATAAGATAAACCTATCTATAAGATAAGACAGTGTTAGAGCAATTCTTGATAAAGTACAGAATTTTAAACAACAACCAAAAAGACAATGAGTTTTTGTCTGTGGGCAAAAGTAATAGATTTCATTGATTGATGTGGAAATGATTACAATGAATCTAATCTATTACAAAGAAGCCTGTGAACACCTAGACTAATCTCATTTCAGGCTTGAGTCCATATCCTGCATAAACTCTTGCCTTCAGCTCGTCAAGTCTTCCAGGTTGATTCACGTACCCTTCAGCTTTGGCTATCTTCAATACTTCCATCATAATGGCCTTTGTATCATGCTTTTGAGTTCCAGGAACCAAGGGAGGAGCTCGAATGGTGAACTCAGGAGCCTTCACTTGAACTTGAGCTGCTTCAGCCTCCTCCAAGATCTTCTGGAATAGCTCAGGATGATTGTCCATCATGTAGTCAGTGAAGTGAGCATTGATATCATCAGTGTCGCCCCACTTCTTCACAACAAACCACAGTCTAACAAATTCATCCCTTGCATCAGTCCAAAACTCCTTCAATGTCTCTGAGACGAACTCATCAACAAAAGCTTTCCTTGCTCCTGATTCTGGCCTTCTGACTTGAAGAATTGTTGATTTCCTACCTGTTGGCTTCTTCCTGTACTTCCTTGGCTCAGGCTTCGCCTTCTTCCTCCTTAGCAAGCTGATCACTGCATCATCTAGTTCTCGTTGTTGAAGCTCAGTGATATCCGTCAGCTTCTCAACCTTCTTCTCTAAGATGCGCATCTTCTCCTTCTGAGCAATTTCAGCTCTGCGCATAGCCTCAGATTTTTCAGATTGATCTCCCCACGCTTCAGCACATAGCTCCGCAACCAACTCACCTGAGTAAGTGATGGGATTCTTCCTTGAGCTCATGGGAGACGATCTCTGAACTGGCTCAGGTTGTTGCTTGGAAGGTTCATTAGCCTTTGCCTTTGTTGCCTCCTCCCTCAGCTTGGCAACAATTTCTCCTCATTCCTTTTCCACCGCCGCTAACCTAGCTGACTTCCTCACCCTTAAAATGTTTCCTTCAGGATTGGCTTCAGGGTCAGCTAGAACGGTCTCACCTTGGTTGACTGCCTCCGATGCCTCAGGGCGGGATCTTTTCTTCTTCTTTTCCCCCTTTTTGGCATCATCATTGGCCTGGGATGGGAGTGACTCGACTCCACTGTTGATGACAAAGGAGGCTAAGGATTGAACTTCCAAAACGCCCTCCTTCAGCATCTCAACTCCCGTGGCAATCCCAGTGCCTGCGTATGAAACTGAACTGATAGCAGCATTGACTTTCTTTTCAAAGACCTCCATAGAGAGTTGGAGTCTTTGTTCAGCCTTGGTGATCCTTTCCTCCACCTTCAAGGACTCACCGCTGACTCTGCTAGCCTCAGTTAGTAACTTTGCCGATTCCTCAGTGGCCTTTGCCAAAGTGTCTGCCACTGACTGAGAGGTGCGATCCATCCTCCCTGACTCCAGCTCCAGTTTGGACGCTGAGTCCTTCAGGGCCTGAGTGACAATAGCTCCAGTCTGAACTGCAAGCCTGTCCACTGCCTGATTCATCTTCTCGTCCCTGATCGCATCCCTCTCTTCAAGCTTCTTGAGAGTGTTCCTAAGCATCTTCTTGGTGCGCTTCCTCTCATTCCTCACTGGCTTGGCCGTGTCAGTCATCATTTTCTTTAACAAAATCAGCTCCCTGTTAGCAAGGGTGTTGTAAGCTGACTTTGTCCACCTGATGTGCTTCGCCAGGGCCTTTGAGTCTTCTTCCTTCTCAGCTCGTAGCCTCATTACCTCCTCCTGAAGTTCAGCTAGATTTTCTGAGGTTTTCTCCTGCTTGACCTCCACTATGCTTGTGAATTCAGCACGTCCGATCCCAGTTATGATCACATCCTCATCATCAACGGCCGCATCAGTGATTGGCTGATTTCCCTTGTCAGCCCCTGCAGCATCAGTCCCTTCTTCAAGGTGCACTGAAGGCAGTTGTAAAGTAGTCATAGCCGCCTCCTCAGGCTCAGCTAAGCTAACTTGAACCTTGGGAACTTGTCCTTCGGAACTGAGAGTCTCCTTGAATGCCTCAACATCTTCCTCTCTTGTCTCAGGGCAGGGAATCCCTTCATTGACAAATGTTTCATTGGCAGCTGAGATGTTCACAACATCCTCAGCCACTGGTCCACCCTTGGCACCAGTGTTCTTATCACCTTCCCCCTGAGCCTGAGGCTCAGAGTTCATCTCATCAACTTCCTGTGCAGTTTCCTCCACTGCCTTCTCCAGGTCTCCACTCTGTGCTCCTTCATCATCCTCATCACCATCCTTCTCGTCATCGGATAGGAGGTCAGCCTTGCTCTTGGACATCATTTCAGCCACTAGCTGCTTCAGGTTATCGAAGTTCAAAAGTTGAAGCCAGCTAGTAAGTCCAAAGAACGAGCAAATCTTGGCCTCTTCCGCCTCCCAGTGCTCCCAGCCACGAACATCCACCAGCATATGTTGCTCCTGCATGTTTGATTGTTTGAAGTCCAACCAAACTTTGAGCTCGATCACATACGCCAGCAGCTCAGTATACTTGTATAGCCCAGGCCAGCACTTCCCTGCCCATTCTGTGGCGTTCCCCCTGAGGGTGTTCTCCAGTATCCCTCTTGCCATGTGTTCATCCAGTTCCTCCTCCTCCAATTCAAGGAATTCATCCTCTTCAGTTGGAATGGATTTGGGGCAGTCCTTGGGATTGGGGTATGAGGGAAAGTCTGAGGGGTTTGGAAGATTAGGCTCGTCTGACTGGTCAGGCTCATTTATGTGTGAAGTAGATGGCACTGACCCAGTAGGCTGATCTGGCTGTGAGGTTTGGGGTGGTTGGGGAGTTTGAGGTGTGAGGTCAGGGATGGAATGTGTTTGGGTTTCAGGGTGTGGGAGTGTATGAGTGGGTGCTGTCTCAGGCTGCAGTGACTCAGCCGTCTCGACAGTCTTTCTTACTTCCTCCAAGTCAGAGGCTCCAGGAGAGCTTGACTTCTCCCTCTCACTCACTTCAGGTAGTTTCTTAGCAGGGGATTTCTTCATTCCCTTCCTAAGTCTCTTTAGGGGCCTCTCTCCCTGAGCACCCTCCTTTCTGACGTCATCGTCAGTTCCCTCAGCCTCAGACCCGACCTTCTTGGGATCAGACTCAGTCCCTGACTTCGTGCTCTTCCCTGCCAGCACAACCCTTACCTTCTTCCTCTTCTCAGCCATCTCCACCTCAGGCTGCTCCACCTCCTCAGCAGCAACCTCCTCACCATCCTTACTCCTCTCAAGAAGGTCATCTACTCGTTCAATGAGACTGGTTGCCACTCTCTTGGCCTTACCAGCTGGCTTTTTGGCCTGACCCTTTGCTTTCGCATTGGGATCAGTCAGCCCTAGCACTGAATAAGTATCACTCAGTGAGGAAAACATTACCTTCTTCGAGGAGAGACTATCCTCGAAGTCGAAGGTATACCCATGGCAAGCATGAGCAATCAGGATGGACATCCTCGTACCGAAAGGCAAGATGACACTGACGGAAATGTGCTTCTTCTCCTTGTCACACGTAAGTTTGTCCAATCCTGCCTGATGGAGTTGATCGAGGAAGAGCTGCTCCCAGTTCGCTTCTACTCCATCAACGATAGCTCTCATGAGTCTCAGCTTGGGCAGACTCAATTGCTCGTGAGAGCCAGTTGCGCCCATCACCATCTTGGATACCAAGTCCACCAGAGCTCTATACTCAGGCTTTAACGTACTCTTGTTCTGGCGAGCCCTAAACTCCGATGACCCTGACTTGGTCCATTTCCCAAGAAACTCTCCCTCTGAGTTCTCCTTGTATGTTCTTGGGTTGATGGCTGAGAAAGGCAGCTTGAAGACTTCCCTCACCGCCTGCCTGAAGTTGATAGTGACCACCTCCGTGTTGTAAAGAGGTTCGCCGTCGCCGTCCTTCTCTCCCGTCGGCTTCAACGCAGTCACCTTTGTGAAAACTTCCCCCTTCCGCAAGAACATATTCAAATATGCTTCCACAACTGTTCTTGGGAGCACGGAAATGGGGCGGGTGGTGAAGTATGTTTCCAACCCGGCATCGGAAATCCATTTAAATACGGGTTTGATTTTCTCAACCGTAAGACAGATACCTTCCATGGAGATGACTTGCTCCATGTGTACCAGTTTCTTCTCAACAACGTCGACGATCTTGTCGGTTGTCCAGTTGGAATCGAGGAATGCCATTGTTTTGAAAGAGAAGGTTTTTGAAATTTGTGTGTTTGAGCAAGAGAAAACTCAGTGTGCAGATTGTGCGTTGTGTTTGCGTAAAAACCTCAAATGGCACTCTTGATTGATAAGACTAAGTCAGTTACTCAAACGTGGGGTTGAGATTGATCCCTGAATTCGAAAGGTTTTGAAATGAGGGGCCAGGATTAATCTCAGCTTTAATTAAACCCCATGTCAGTCATATTCCGTATAAAACGGACACGTATATGAAAAAGTAACTGAGCATTAAATGCTCCATGCGCGTGGGTTTAAATATGAAAAGGCGCGCTTTTAATGAAAACGGAATGCATTTAATAAAGATTTTCAGGACGAAGGACTCAGGGAGACGCTTGAAATTCACAGGAGTCAGGTTAGAACTCATACCTGTCAGGGAGACATTGTAGTACCCTGATACCTCGCTGAGTCGAGTCTGGCCTGAGTTCCCCCTAGAACCCTACGCTGACTGCTCTCCCGGATCTAAGAGTCCTAACTCCACTGGCAGTTCCATAAACCTTGCTTCAGCCAAAGGCTTAGTCAAGATGTCAGCTCTTTGCCTGTCAGTGTGAATCTTCTCCATCCTAATATCTTTCTTCTCCACATGATCTCGAATGAAGTGATGCCTAATATCCACATGCTTGCACCTTGTGTGAAGCACTGGGTTCTGAGTAATTGCTATTGCACTATTGTTATCACAATAGATTGGAACCTAATTAGCAAATACCTGGTAGTCTCTCAACTGTTGCCTTAACCATAAGATCTGAGCACAACAACTACCTGCAGCCATATACTCAGCCTCAGTTGTGGATGTAGCCACTGAATTCTGTTTCTTACTAAACCACGAGATCAACTTACTTCCCAAAAGCTGACATGTCCCTGAGGTTGATTTCCTATCAATCCTACAACCTCCATAATCTGCATCTGAATAACCTGTCAGTTCGAAGTTGTCATCTGAAGGATACCATAGTCCCATATTGACTGTTCTTTTCAAATACTTAAGTATCCTCTTAGCAGCCTCCAAATGACTTCTCTTGGGATTAGACTGATACCTAGCACACACACCAACTGCAAACGTAATGTCAGGCCTACTTGCAGTCAGGTACAATAAAGAACCTATCAGCCCACAATACTCAGTCTGATTTACTGAAGTCCCTTCAGTGTCAGGATCCATCTTCCAATTTGTGTTCATGGGGATCCTGGCTGGATTGCTGTTCTGAACACCAAACTTATGAATCAAGTCTCTTGTATACTTGGCCTGATTAATGAATATACCTTGATCAGTCTGCTTGACCTGCAATCCTAAGAAGAAGTTCATCTCTCCCATCATGGACACCTCAAATTTACCAGTCATCAACTTAGAGAATTTCTCACAGAGCTAATGATTTGGTGATCCAAATATTATGTCATCCACATAAATCTGGACCAAGAGAATGTCATCACCTTCAGTGATCCTGAACAATGTCCTGTCCACAGTTCCCTTCTTGAACCCATGGTCTGTCAGGAATTGAGAGAGGGTATCATACCAAGCTCTTGGTGCTTGCTTAAGTCCATAGAGTGCTTTCTTCAAATGGTATACTCTATCTCCAACCTCAAACCCGGGAGGTTGTTCAACATATACCTCTTCATTGAGTACACCATTCAGGAAGGCACTCTTGACATCCATTTGATACACCTTGAACTTCTTGTATGTTGCATATGCAAGGAACAACCTGATAGCTTCCAACCTAGCCACTGGAGCAAAAGTCTCATCATAGTCTATTCCTTCAGACTGACAATACCCTTTTGCAACCAGTCTAGCCTTGTTCCTTACCACAACACCATTCTCATCCTTCTTGTTCTTGAAGACCCACGTGGTACCAATCACACCTTGATGCCTAGGTCTATCTACCAGTTCCCAAACCTGATTCCTTGTGAACTGATTCAACTCCTCTTGCATGGCAATGATCCAGTTCGAGTCAGTGAGAGCTTCTTCAATGTTCTGAGGCTCTTGCTCAGAGAGAAAGCAACAGAACAATGCACTCTCACCATGGAACCGTCTGGTCCTGACTCCTTCAGTTGGATCACCAATGATTTGATCAATGGGATGATCTTCTAACCAAGTTCTCTTGCCTGGAGTTGTTCCTGAAGTACCTGCAATTTTAGTGTCTACAGGCTCATAAAATTCAGGAAATTGAATAGAAGGGGATGATCCTGAGTCTATGCCAAATGGATTAATAAGTTCAATGTCAGGGACATTGATTCCCCCTTGATGAGGTAACTCAGGAACCGTCTCAGCTGCAACAGCATCTTCATAGACGGTGCTTACCTCAGGTTGAGCCTGTTCCTCAGTCTGAGGCTCAACAATCCCTGATGTGCTGGGCTTAGGAGTGGCACCTGATTCATCATCCTGATCGTCATCATCATCCCATCTAGGAATTGGCACAGTTTTGATCTTGGGATCAGGTTGATTCTTCAAGCTCAGCCTTGTCACACTCCTTGTGACCTCCTCAGTGTCAGGATTCAACACCTTTGCCCTAGACTCATTAGCAGATTCATCAAAGACAACATGAGGTGATTCTTCCACAACAAGAGTCCTACAATTGTAAACCCTGAAGGCTTTACTAACTTCAGAATATCCTAAGAATATTCCTTCATCAGATTTGCTATCAAAGGCT
Organism: Ballota nigra; assembly: GCA_947034835.1. NCBI lineage: Eukaryota > Viridiplantae > Streptophyta > Magnoliopsida > Lamiales > Lamiaceae > Ballota > Ballota nigra. Next base: position 73,411,256 of record OX344724.1, on the reverse strand, counting down.
TTCAACTGGGTCTTCCCATTGTTGAGGATGAAGCACTTGCAACCAAATACATGAAAATAAGAAATCCGATTTTTCCTTTTGTTCCATGTCTCATATGGGGTCTGTGCATGTTGCTTGTTCAGCATGGATCTGTTCTGAGTGTAGCATGCAGTGTTGATTGCCTCAGCCCAGAATATCTTGGGCAATCCTGACTCAGCCAGCATGGTCCTTGCGGCTTCCTTCAGTGTCCTGTTTCTCCTTTCAGCGACACCATTCTGTTGTGGGGTTCTAGCTGCAGAAGTCTCATGAGCTATACCAAGTTCGTTACAAAAGTCAGAAATATATGAATTTATAAATTCAGTGCCCTTGTCAGATCTGATCTTAGTAATGGACTGATTCTTCTCATTGCTGAGTCTCCTGAGCAACTCTGGAAGCTTCACCTGTGTTTCCTTCTTATTTAACAAGAAAATAACCCAAGTATATCTAGAATAATCATCAATAACCACAAGGGTATACTTTCTACCATTCATACTCACAGGTGTTATGGGACCAAATAAATCCATGTGCAAGAGCTGAAGTATCCTGTCAGTGGAATAGGAAGCTTTCTCTTTGAATGACGCTCTGACCTGCTTCCCTTCCTGACAAGCTTTGCACACGTGATCTTTGCTAAAAACTTCATTAGGTAGACCATCAACAAGTGACTGTCTAGAAATTTTGTTAAGAATCTTGAAGTTCAGGTGGCTTAACCTTTTATGCCATAACCAACTGAGCTCTAGAGAGCTTTTAGCAACAAAACAAGTATTAGGAATAGTGCTGCTCCAATCAGCGAGATAAACGTTACCTTTCCTTATACCTGATAGAAGCACCTGTGTTGATTTGTCCTTGACTGAACATGTATTCGATGAGAACTCAACACTGAACCCTTTGTCACAGAATTGACTTACTGACAGCAGGTTATGCTTCAGTCCTTCCACAAAGGACACATTTTCCACTCTGACTGTACCTATAATTAGAACACCAAAACCTTTAGTAACACCTTTTGAGTTATCATCAAAGGTTACCTGTGGACCATCTTTAGCTTGATACTCTTGGAGAAGACTCTTCATTCCAGTCATGTACCTTGAGCAACCACTGTCTAGGTACCAAACAGCTTTGATTGAGTCTCCTCTCCTCTTGTTGTGATCCACAGCCGCCTGCAAGCAAATCAGGCTTTAGGTACCTATTGGGTGTTGGGTCCTATTGTGTCAGCTGTACCCTTCGGGATCCAGACTTGCTTCACAACCCTGATTGCCTCAGAGTGGTAAATCTGTCTCCCTGAAACATCGACATACACAACTTTCTTCTTCTTTGCCTTAGAGGAAGATGGTGTATGAGTGTTAGACTTAGGCTTCACAGGAGCCTGAGTGGGTGCCTTTTGGGCTGGCTTCCTGTTCTTCCTAGGTCTGGGTGCAGCAGGTCTTGGGCCTTGTTCTTGATAAGGACCCTGATTTCTATTCCCCCTAGGCAAGTCAGGGAATGGAAAACAGTTAAAGGCCTCAGGATGCCAAAACCACGGGGGTGTCATCATGTTTGGCCTTCCCTGTTGGTATTGCCAAGCATGATGGTACCCTCGCTGACCAGTCTGAGGGCTCTTAGCCTGAGTCTTCCTCTGCTTTCGCTGAGGTTTTCCCTGGCCTGAGCTCTCAGGGACTTCCATAGGTTGCTTTGCCTTTCCCTTGGGTTTTGGCTTAGCTACCTTAGGAGCAACCCTGACTGTGTCAACGGTTTCCTTGCCCTTATCAGTTTGACGGGCCTGGAGCACAACCTTAGGTGCACTCTGGCCTGTCTGAACAAATACCCTCTCAGTGTTGCTCCCTAAAGCAACATGAGACTGACCTTGTGAGGATTTCTCAGGAACATATCCAAGTCCCTTTTTCTTGTTCCCAAGTATCTGGTTGCTATTTATTTCCTCTCTAGCCACTGAGGATTTATTCATTGCTGCAACCTTTTTCTTGAGAGAGTCCTCACTCTTTTTCAGGATTTCATGTCTGGTAAAGAGGTCATCAAACTTACTCTTAAGTGCTTTCAGCTCTTCCTCAGCCAATTCCTTCAGAATCTTCTCTCTTGGGAGACGCTCAGAATTGATCATATCAATTTCGTGAGTTAGTCTCACAATCTGAGCTGATTCTTTAAGATCAGACTGAGTGAGTTGTTCATTCAGGTTTTGAACTTCAGTACTTAATTTCTTGTTCTCCTCTACCAAGAAGACATTAGTTTCCTGCAGTCTGGAGAAATCAACCATCAATTGATCAAGACAGATCTGAAGGTTCATTTCTCTAACTGACTCTGAGCTAAGCTCAGGATTTTGACCAGTGTAAGAAGCACAAACAGAATTTGATGTTACCTCAGGCTCATCCCTAGCCATTAGACAGACATCATCGTATTCGTCATCTGAGAAGAGTTCAGGTGACCTTTCAGCAGCACCGTCAGAATCTGTTGTATCTTCAGCGACCATCGCTCTCCGATCAGCAGATCTTAGATCCCTAGTGGCTCTCCTTTCCTCTCTCTCCCTTGCACTCAGCTCCGGGCAGTCGTACTGATAGTGACCAATCTTGTTACAGTTGTAACATGCTACCTGCTCACTTACTCTTTCTTTTCTTGGTTCAGGGTTCCTCCTTGAGTCAGGTTCCCTGATTCTTGGTGAGCTTTCAGCCTTGGTTGGATATCTATCATCGCGAGTACGTCTCTGTTCGTTTCTTTTTTCAGGTTTTGGTTCAGAATATCTCCTTTCGTCACCACGTTCTCTCCTCTGGTCAGTGTTCCTTCGCTCCTCATATCTCCTCGAGCTTTGGTGGGTTCCTTCAGGTTTCCTGTCACGTGAGTCCTGATAAAACTTTTTATAACGACCAAACCTGGAATTGAGCTTGTCAAATCGTCTGGCCATCAGGCTGTACTCCTCAGCGAGTTCTTCCCTGCTCATCTCCATCAGTGACTTTGATGAAGAATTTGATGAGGGCTCAACAGGTTCAGACCTGGCCTTGAACGCCACACTTTTCTCAGGAGTTTTCTCCTTCACTTCTTCTTCTGACTGAACTTTCTTCTTTCTTTTGTTAAGATCGAATTCAAGTGCTTTGAGCTCTGAAAAAAGTAAAGCAGAAGTTATGTTACTCATATCCTGAGTGTTCTTAAGCATAATTACACTGTTGTCCCATCTCTCAGGAAGGGCATTCAGGATCTTTGAAGCAACATCTCTCTTTGGGACATCCTTGTCCAGCATCACCAACTCATTCATCAACTTGATGAATCTAGACTCCATTTGATCTATTCTCTCGTCAGGCAGCATCTCGAACGCCTCGAATTTCTGAATGGCAATGTTTCTCTTGTTCTCCTTGATCTTTTCAGATCCCTCACACATCCTTGTCAGCTCATCCCAGACCTCCTTTGCCGTCTTTAAGTTCATCAGCCTAGCTGACTCCTCGAAGGGCACCGTATGTAGGATGATGTTTCTGGCGACGTTGTCAAGCCCCATCATCTTAATCTCATCAGTGGTCATATCCTTCACCAATATCGAGATCATCATATCCTCTCCCTCTGGTGTTAGGGACAGTGATTTTGATCGGTCCTTCCCTGAGAACATGCGGCATCTGATCATGGATGGCATCTAGATGTGCTTCTAATCTGAACTTCCAATAGACAAAGTTAGACACAGAGAATTTAGGTAACGAAGCTTCAAGTCTCCTCGAAGTCATGATGATGCAAGTTTTATGAAAAACAAACTCAGATCTGTTCAGTGACCACCAACAGTTTCTCCTCTGAAACTATTAGTATTCAAAGTCAGCGGTCTTTCGAACCACTGCTCTGATACCATTTGTTGGTCCCGGTACAAGACTGAGGAATACGTGTATGGGGGGGGGGAATACACGTATACCAATTTTTCTAACTTAAAACTGACTGAGTCCCCTTTACTCAGAGTGGTAAAGAACTAGGAGCTGATAATATACTTACTGACTACACTTGGTGCGAGTCAGTTGGCTAACTATCAGTTCAAGTTCAGTGCGGAAATGTTTGAGCCCTGAAAGTTTAAAGTCTTGTTTAGTTTGCTATCTTAAAACTTGTTTTACTCAAATCTGAAGGGTGTTTAGTAGGGCAGTGCTCTTTTGAAGATCAGCCTGATTGATTCAGACCTGATAAACTTGAATGCAATGAATGAACAAGTAATATGACAAGTATGCACAATATCAAAGCAGTAAGAACACAAGGAGTTTAACGTGGTTCAGAGTCTCAAGCTCCTACTCAAGGGATTCTTGTTTTTAACGTGCCAAGGTGCACCAAGACCAGCTATCCTCACTGATCTATACAACTCCACTTACTAACACACTAACTGACTTACTCCCAACAAGCCTATCTCAGGGTTTTGGTTTCAGTTTGGATTCCAACTAAGTTGAGATTATCCTTACAAGGTAAAGCTATGCTAAGGATTGGATAATCTCTCTAAGCTTAAGATAATTCTAATTAGCTCTTGGAATACAGAATAACTCTCAATTGCTAAGAAACACTTGGGAAATTTAGAAGGTTTCGAGTGCTTCTCTTAAAGGTTGAATGCTTTGAATGCTTGAGAGTTTGAGTAATTTCTGGCTTGGAAATTTCCCGTAACCTTGAATGGGTTCAAGGCCTTCTGTATTTATAGGTGATTTGAATAACTATCCGTTGGAGAGATAGCCTTCTAGTCATCTATGTAGAGTGGCTTCAAACGGACATATCTTCATGCATCAGCCGTCCTTGCATGGATTTGGTATTTGCATTAAATGCACATTAAATGCTTGCCCGTTGAATATGCAGTCTGAATTCAGTCTTCATGTCAGGTTCCGTACGTGCGTGTCCTTCTCGGATTGGTCCACGTCATCAGGTTGGTGAGAATGTCAGAACTTATTCCTGAGCTTCAGGCTTGTCTTATTAAGTTTATTTTGTCTTGAGCTCACCGGTCTTGTCCTGACGCTGAGATTCCTTTTGCATTGCTTGGCTCTAATCCAAGTCTTCCCATTAACTCAGTGACATCCTGTTCCCTTCAGGACTGAGTTAGTAATGACCTCAGGGTCATACTCTTCATCACTGACACTTACTCAGCCAGCTTAGAGGACTGCCATAAGTTCAGGATGGTGCTCTTCGTCTTCAGGCTCTGAGTCTTGATTGTCTCCAGTGAGTTCTCCTCTCACTGAGTACCTGTGAAGTGTAAAATGACTAAGTACTAATCCTAACCAAGACTAGCCTGACAAAGACAGATTTAGGCAATCATCTTTTCAGGGGCTTTGGGATCTTAATCAAAACTGACAATGTCCCAACAGAAAGCTTTTGATTTTCTGCTTTCAACTTTGTGTTCTCATCTTCCAACTTTTGACAAAGTTGTATAGATTTTTGGAGATCTAATAGCATCTTCTGCATATCAGACTCCTCTGATTGTCCAGAAAACGAAGAAGATGAAAAAGAAGAGGAAGTTCGATTACATACCTCGTCTGTTACAAGACATATCTCTTCGTCTGGTCCAAAATTGGATGATGAACCAGAAGTGGATACCTCTTCTTCCTCATCTGCTAAGCTTCTTTTGGAGTAACTCCTAGTGTATCTTCTACTGCTTTTCTTCGAACCCATTTCTACAAGAAATTGTTAGCACAACAAATATTTGGGTTTTCAAAAAAAATGGATCTGCCCTGGTGACCACCAAAATAATTTCAAAACAGTGGTATGTAGGACACACTGCTCTGATACCACTTGTGGTCCCAAAAAGGTTATCCAGCGGAAAGCGTTTTGAGTTTATTTTTAAGAAAACCCTTTTAAATTAAGTGCTAAAAGAAAAGTGCAGAAAACTTAAAAGCATAAAGTAGAGAACACCAGATTTATAGTGGTTCGGACCAACTTGTCCTACGTCCACTCTCCCTTTCTCCAAAGGGGACTTTCTCTCCAACCAACGTACTCACGAACCACTGGAATTTGGAAGTACCAGCTCCTTCGTACAACTTACAACAACCTTTCTAAAATGATGAACATGTTGAGTAAAGCTCCAACTAGAACTCCTAAAGAGTATATATAGTACTTGAATGAACAAGGTGAGTGAGTGGAAGAGTTCGTGTATCTTTGTATGCTCTCGCGCGGCTCTTGTCTATTGAACTCATCCATGCACTCCTATTTATAGTTGTAGGAATTAACTAGCCGTTGGAAGCTAGCAATTCAAACAACCATAATTGGAGGGATATAATCAATCAAAGATTGATTATATGATTGATTAGTTGACTTTCAATCAAGCAATCAATCAATCAGATCCTCCATCAGTTGACTCTCCAGATTACCTTCTTCTCCATCATGATCTCCAAAATCTACTTGTCTCCAGATTACACGCAGCCTCTAGGTGGGTGAACTAATCTGTCTCCCTCATCTGGTCAGGACTCGTCTGATCTGGTCTCATCTGGTCAGGTAACATTTCTACTCTGGACCTCATCTGGTCAGACTCCTCTGGTCAGGCTCCTCGGGCAAAGCTCATCTGGTCCATACCTCATCTGGTCACCTCCTCTGATCAGACTCCTCTGGTCACCTCTCATCTGGTCACCTCCTCTGATCAGACTCCTCTGGTCACCTCTTATCTGGTCACCTCTCATCTGGTCACCTCCTCTGGTCACCTCTCATCTGGTAACCTCCTCTGATCAGACTCCTCTGGTCACCTCTCATCTGGTCTGGACAGATTTCTTCCCCCTTAACCAAAGACCTATTCTAGACCTAGACTAATCTGTAGCTGACTAACAAGTTCAGCTAGTCCTATTACAAGTTCTTGTTTTAACATCTTCAAAACATCTAATCTATATCCTAACAATATTTAAATTGTGAATCAAGTCCCAACGCTCATTCTGTTGGATATAATTGAAGAAATTAAAGAATTTATTTCATTGTAATTTTGTCTTGTTTTTTTCTTTTACCATTTCATTAGTTACTCGTAAAATACTAAAAAATTATATATGTATACAAATGTATATAATTATTTGTCATCCAATAAAAATCTCATATAATAATTTGCAAATAACCGAAAAATATGAATTTTGATTTTGGACAGATAAAAGTCTCATATATTGATCCTTGAACTAGCACAATCGATACTTTGTTGTTTAAAGAAAATAACACATTTAAAAGTTAAACTTTATTTAAATTATATTAAAAGGAAAATGAAACGGTTTTCTATGATTTTCAATTAAATAAATATATATAAATAGGAATGACAAAATGGCCCGTCCCGAGGCTGCCTCTCCCTGCCCTGCCCCAGTTGGGCCAAGTCAGCCCCGTCCCACCCTGAAAATGGGGCAGGTCCGCCCTGCCCCGCACGTGGAGCAGATCGGGTATGGGTATGTATATTGCCCTGCCTCGCCCCCCCTAATCTCTTTAATATATACATATAAATATATCTCTAAATATATATATATATATATATATATATATATATATATATATATGTATATAGTAAATATATAAAAAAATCTCTCATAAATATATCAACAAACGTGCATATTAATTGTTGGTGACCAGTTATAATTGCGTGGATTAGTAGCTATTTTTAACCGGTATTGGGATCACCAAACAAGATCGTGTGATTGATTACCACCGTTAATAGTAAATACGGAGGATCGGGTAAAATAAATGCGAATACGTATATTGATTACATATTTGTTTCGTATGTGTGTAGTTGGAGGTGTTTGAGTGTGTGTAGGGGAGAATTTATGTGTATTTGAACTTATTTTTATTAATGGAGAGCAGCTCTATTAATACAAGCCACCAAGTAGGTGGTGGATTAACCCTTTGGACTTCTAAGCTTGCATGCTTGACAAGTGTCCTTTAACCTAGTTTGACCTTATCTTAGTCTAAACTTAGTTACAAAGTCTTCAATTTGGTCTTATCACGTTTCCAAAGTTGTTCGCCATTAATTACAAGGCAGTTCCAAAAGTATATTCTTTCTATAAGTTGTTCACCTGGTAAGATGTAGTTTTAGGAGTTGTTCGCCCATTGCCTTTTCACAGGTTCGCTCTTGTTGATGACCTCGACTCAATATATATGATTAGTGGTTGTTTAGACTTTGAAGATCATCAAACAAGGTAGATAAGCTAGGATTTAAACACCAAATTCACCTATGGAGGAGTTGAAAAATAAATTTGCAAGAGTTTAGTCTTTTTCTTCAATATTTGAACCTTTATTTCCTTTCTTATGAAGGGGTATATATAGAGTACAAGCAAGCATGAGGTGTCACCTCCTTAATCACTCTCATTTACAACTTTACAAGTGTTAAGACACTTGTTTTATTCTTAAGCTATTACATATTGTACAATGACAAGTGTTAAGACACTTGTTTGTTCCTAACGTAATGCTTAATTAGTGGGATCTTTGATGATCTTCCGAGGTGCCCTGCTGCTCGCCTGCTCACCTCTTTGATCTATTCTTGGATCTTCTTGTTCATGTTGCTTGCTCGTCTTTGTTCTTTAGTGACCTGCTGCTCGTCCGACCAGTTGCTCGTCCATTGTGTTTTGTCATTATTCCCAGTTGCTCGCTTCACATAGCCTTTTCTCTGCTGCTCACCTCTTCTAAATTTAATCTTAAATGACCTTTTAGCCACTTAATTACTCTTAATTAGCTTAATCCTGTTGCTCGGTTGTTCGCCTATCAACAATTCCCCCTAGTTTGACCTATTAGAATGAGAAATTGTCATTCTTAGGTCAAACTACAGTTTAGGCGACGAATATGGATTAGAGGCGAGCAACAGGTATTCAAAAATTTTGGGCGGGAAAGTTTTGAGCGACCAATAGGGTATGAACCTTGGTCTGGTGACGGTTCATTCTCTGAGGTGCGGTTTTCGAAGCGCTGTGGGCGGCTGGGTGATGTCACCCTTACCCATGCGTGCACCCCTAATATTGTCCATAGGGGCCTAAACCTTTCACGAATTTTCAATTGAACCCTGATCTCTTCTCTTATAAATAATCATCCTTCTCCTCTTTATTTCCTTTTCACCTTTTCGAACGCCTTCCGCCATTGATAAACTTTGAAGCTTTTCTTCTCAATCTATCTCATATTCTGCCGATTTTGCTCAAGATCAAAGGTGAATTCGTTGTTTTCTTCGTTTTTAATCTTCAATTTCTTGCATTTTGTTCTCCAATTTTGTTCTGATTATCATTTTCTCCAAACGCTACCGCCGCCACTATCGCCAATCCACCAGCACCTCCGCGTGATCACTATCGCCGCCGTATATTTGCCAGTACCACTACGTCTTTCTTCTTGATTCAGATAAAAAATACATAAATCCTATTATATGACATCCCCATCCTCGAGTAATATGATATCCGATGAGAATGTCGGCCGGAATCCTGGGAAACAGCCGATGGAAGATGAACCATCGCACCCCGCTCCTCGCCGCTCGCTTCGCCAAGTAATTTCTCGGAATCCGCGTACTTTGCTCGTAGAAGAAGATACGGGCTCGGAGGCGAGCTCCATTGTTCGCTCCGTAGATGCGTTCTACGCCGTGGACAACTCGGGCGAGCAGGATGTCGCTCAACCAGCTGCTCGCTCCTCCCAAGTCGAAGAGACTTCTTCGAGGAGACAAAACTCCCATTTCTAATGCCGAAAGGGCGGCCAAGAAAGCCAAGATTGCCCATGGGAGTGGAGCCGTTCCTGCTCGCCCAACTGAGCCTGAAGGCGGGCGAGCTCCTTCTTCGGAGCAATATCATGAGCAGCCCCTGGTTGCACCTGCTCCCGAAGCACACGTCGATTATCCTTACGATGCGACCTATCTCGGCTGGGATAAAGGTCGCCATGATGCGTAAGTCCTTTGTTGGGTATGCCTATGGGCTGACCTAAACTTATTCGGACAACCCAGCATTTAATTCTTGGGCTGACCCTAGTTTCGAGAAATGGGCCGAGGTCCCTTGTGTAGGTGAGCTCGACCCAATACGAGTCAGCCACGTGGAAAGTGGTATGTACTTATTCTTGAGATTGTGAGATTTTCTGCCATAAGTATGGTCTGTCCATCTGGAGTTGGTGCTGATTCACCGTTCCTCGTACAAAAAATGGAATGTTTACCTGATGACGTCTAGATTTGGCCTTATCTTGGATAAGACCAAGCACGTGGCATCCCCGTCTTAAAGGCTGCAGCGATGGCCTCTTTTCTTTCTTGATTTTAGACTTAGTCTTTCTTCTTGAGCTTCACGTTGTCCCTTTGGGATGGTCGTCCTTGTCTATCACCTGGAGTGGAAAGCCGAGGCCGACCTAAACCTCGCTGCAGATCCCGTTATGTCGCCTTGGACATAAATTGTATATGACAAGATTGGAATCGGTCTCGCCAGACATCTACCTCATCTTACTAACCTTTCTTCTTATCGAGGTCGAGCCTCCTTGTCTCTGAGATAGGATCTCTTGTGCTTCGTCTTTCATCCAAAGAGGCTGAGCCTCGTCCAGTCTGGAGTATCTTGGCCTTGGCATTGCTGGATTATTCGTCACACAACACATTACATAAGCAACAAATGATTCAAGAGAGCAAAACGAAGAAATTAAACTTTGATCTTTGTAATACTGAATGGTATAATGCTATTAGTTAATTAAAAGAATGTTGAATTATAAATATAAAGAAATGCACAAATTTACTATCTTCCCTCCATTTTATTTCTACTATTTAAGAAATTGAGAATTGTGTCTAATTGTCCAGCATTAAAGACCTTCCAGATTGAGTAGTGGTGGAAGTAGTGGTGACGCTGAGTGATAACCCGATCATTTCGTCCACCAATCCATTGAGGGCCTTCAGAAGTATTAGGTGAGAAAGATGAGTGTGTTTATAGGGGTGTTCAAATCTTTTATCTTTAAAAAAATATGTTTAAATTGTAATTATCTGGTTATTATATTAAGCTGCAATTAATATAAAAATGGTAACTTATATCCCAACTAAGCATAATATTTTTTTATAAAATACAGATTTATTTTTAGTTTAAATATGTCATAAAAGTTTTTGTTAAATATAAATGTAAACAGGAATACATTTGTGTAAGGATATTTTTGTCCTAAGGATTTTTCTATTTGATTTTGATGATGTCAAAATATATGTGTATATATTTTGGATACTAACATTGCAGGTACAAGAGATTTGAAGAACTTAGAAAATAATTTTGATAAGTGTATTATTGAAAAGTTTTTAGATATATCAAGACATCTACTTTGATAAGTGTTTTATTGAAAAGATTTTAGAACTTTGCAGACTTAACTGTTTTTCGAAAGTCTGCAGCTGCAAACCTTTTAATCTCTACAGCTGCAGAGTTAAGTTTGTTAGTTTTTGAAAAAGAATTTTTTTTCAAAAAGTTTTTAAAACTCAAGGTCTATTCACCCCTCCTCTAGACCTTGATAGATTTTTGGGACCAACAAGTGGTATCAGAGCAGTTGGCTTGCCACTGCTTTGACCAGTTTTTAAGTTTTTAAGTCAGATCCAAAAGTGTTTTTGAATAATCATATCCGCATATTACTATGGCTCATAAAATGGTGAAATCTAAAGTGCCTATGTTTTCTACAGATGAATATGATGTTTGGAAGGTAAGGATGTAAGCACATATGTCTGCTATGAATGATGAAATGTGGTCTACTATTGAGGATGGACCAACCACCATTGAGAAGGCCAACATTGTTGGTGATCAAACTGGATTAACTTAAATCATTCCTAAGCCCAGAAAGGAATGGACAGAAGAAGACAAGAGGAGAGCAAACCTCGACAATGTTGCTAGAAACTCTATTTATCACTCCTTAGATAAAATTGTATTTAGCAAGATCAAATGTTGTAAAACTGCTAAAGAAATATGGGAGAAGTTAGAGATGATCTCTAAAGGAACTGGTAAAATTAAGGAGAATAAGCTCATGATATTTGTTCAAAAATTTGAGAACTTCAAGATGAAATCTGGAGAACTCTTGAAAAGTTTGATTCAAGATTTATTGATATACCCAATGAGCTTGAATTACTTGGAAATGAGTACTCACAAAGGGAAAAGAACATGAAAGTTCTAAGAGCTTTACCATCAGAATGGAATATGAAAGTTGTTGCTATGAGAGAATCAAAGGATCTCTCTAAAGTATCTACATTTGAGTTTTTTTCTGACCTTAAAGCATTTGAGTTTGACATTGACAGGATAAAAGACAAGGATGCAACCAGTTCAATGGTTATAGCTCTTGTAGCTGCAGAGTCTACTCCTGCTGCAGAGTCAGACTCGGACAATGCTGAGATGGCCCTATTGATTAAGAAATTCAAGAAGTTTGCAAAGAGAGCAAATTGGAAGAAGACCTAATCTAAGCAGAACCATGAAGGGACATTTGTCAACCACTCCAAAGGAAATTTGGTATATTGATAGTGGTTGTCCAAGGCATATGACGGGAAATAAAGAAGCACTTTCCAACCTTAAAGAACTAAATGAACCTAGAGTAGTTTTTGGTGATAATGCCAGTGGAACTGCCAAAGGGTTCAATAAAAAGAGGAAATGTACAGATTAATGATGTATATTTTGTAGATGGACTGAAGCATAATCTTTTAAGTGTGAGTCAATTTTGTGACAAAGGCTACATTATAGACTTTACACCTCACTCATGCATGATTAAGGATGCTAAAATCAAACAAGTCAAGCTTTATGGAACTAGGAAAGGAAATGTGTACATAGTCGAATGGAGCTCAGCTGAAGAGAATGTTTGCTTTATAGCTAACAACTCTACTGAAGTAAGCTGGCTTTGGCATAAGAGACTGAATCACATAAATTTCAAGACCATGAATGATCTTGTAAAGAACAAACCTGTAAGAGGTCTACCAGAGACTAATTTTAAGAAATACCACCTTTGTGATGCATGCCAAAAAGGTAAGCAGACAAAGAAGACTTTTAAAAGTAAAATCTTTGATAGCTCAAACAAGGCTTTAGAACTGCTTCACATGGATCTTTTTTTTGAACCCATAGAACCAGTTAGTTTGTGTTCCTAAGGAAGAAAAATGAAACTCTACAGTGACTACCTGGATTAATGAGGAAGATTCAAAATAAAAAAGGCTTGAAAATAATAAAAATCAGGTCTGATAGATGAACTGAATTTACAAATCAAGTCATTGAAAAATCTTGTACATTTCATGGGATTCATCATGAGTATTCCGCAGCTAGAACACCACAACAAAATGGTGTAGCTGAAAGAAAAAATAGGACTCTGAAAGAAGCTGCTATAACAATGTTGGTGAATGCTCACTTACCTAAAAGGTTTTGGGCAGAAGCAACAAATACTGCTTGTTACATACATAATATGTGCTTAATTAATAAAGCACATTCCAAGACGCCCTATGAATTATGGAAAGGATTTAGTCCTAATATTTCTTATTTTAACATCTTTGGATGCAAATGTTACATTTTGAATAATGGGAAAGATTATCTGAAGATATTTGATCTTAAGTCAGATGAAGGTTTCTTTCTTGGATAATCAGTAGTAAGTAAAACATTTAGAGTGTTTAATAAGAGGACAATGCTTGTGGAGAAATCTACACATATTGTGTTTGATGAACCACATGATGTCAATGAAGAAAGTCAAAAGATTATTAAAGATCTTATTAAAAAGGAAAACTCTACAGATAAGACTCTACAACCATATGTAACAGTTGAAATTCCTGTTGGAATAACTGAACAAGGCAAAGAAGAATTATCTAAAGAGTTACCTAGGTTTGAAGACCAATCTAAGGAAACATGTCAATCAAATCAAGACAATATTCCATCAGTTGAAGAACTAACAGAAAGGCTCAATAAGTCTTCAGTTAGTAACCCTGCAGCTGAACAGAATATCCATCCTGATCCACAAGACATGAAATGGCTTAGAGACCATCCCCCTGAAAAAGTTATTGGTAATGTGACTGATAGAGTGAAGACAAGGAGACTACATCATGAAGATATGTTTGCTAGTTTTCTACTGAGATAGAACCATCAAATATAGAAGAAACTCTTATGGATGTTAAAGATAGAACCATTAAATATAAAAAAAGCTCTTATGGATGTTAACTGGATACTTGCTATGCAAGAAGAGCTGAATGATTTTGAGAGAAATCAAGTTTGGAAATTAGTTCCTAGACCTTGTTACCAAAAGGTTATTGGTACAAGATGGGTATTTAAAAACAAGCTAAATGAAAAAGTAGTTGTTACAAGGAATAAAGTTAGACTTGTAGCACAAGGATATTGCCAAGCTGAGGGAATTAATTTTTATGAGTCTTTTGCACCCAACTGATGCAATGTGGATTTAGAGAGAATAATCGTCTTCTCATCATAATTGGATCTAAGTCATCGATCGATGCACGTCAGCTTGGACTTTGTGGCCAAGCGTGACATGAGTGATCAATTAGTGATTCGAGATAATATGATTAAGTTATTTGAATAAACACTTCATCATGTTCAAGACTTAATCGGGTATTTGCAAATGAAAGGAAGACATCACAGTAGCCTACAGTATTACAGGTAGTTACAAATTTTCTCGTAATGTACCTTGTATATTCAGAAGTCTGATTTATTGTCTAGGGTTCAATTAAAACTGTTAGTTTGACTAATCACTCGATATACGAGGGCCTATGGGTCACACAATAAGCAATGACAGTTCACCAATTATAGTTGGTTGATTAAATATTATATTAGATATAATATTTAATTTATGGATAATATAATAATAATAATTATATTTAATTTATGAAGAATATAATAATAATTATATTTGGAATTAATTATTATTAAATATTTAATTAAATTATATTTAATTAAATATGAAATCCCAATAATAATATTTAGAAATATTATTATACAAGAATAATATATGGTCAAGATATTATTCGTAGAAAAATATCTATAAGGAAATATAATCCGTAGATATTATATTTACGGGCTAGGCCTGTTATCTTGCTGAGGAATTAAGCCAAGACAATCCCTATAAATATGAGTCCTATGGAAAATCCGTATGATACACAAAAAATATAATTTCTCCATAAAATCTCTAGCTCGAATTTCCTAGCAAGTTCATCTCGAAATCCAACGCTGGCAAGTCGGTGCGGATTAGTGAATAGTTATTGCATGGATACCATAGTGGAGGATTCCACATACGAAGGGCTGTAAGAATTATTGTCTAAGATTTCTCGTATTTAATTATACAATTAATTGTTCGTTGTTGGTGAACTATTATTCCGTTGCGCATGTATTACGTGTTTATGTGCCTCAAAATCCCAACAGTGATATAAGAGCTCAGGCTCTTGATTTAATTGCTAAATTGAATTTGTTTTATAAACTTGAGGGCACGGTCAAATTATTTGACCACACCCATAGGTTATTACTTGGTTTTGTGCTTTATTGAAAGGGAGAGAACCCTTTTGGGTTCGTCTTCTCCGCCGCTCGTTGCTATGACCGAAACCTTAATTTGCACCGCTTCCCTAGCGGACAATCGCAGTGCGACGGTTCTAGATGTGACGGAGATGTGTTGAACCTCGCGCCTCTTACACACGCCTGCTACGCCCAAAGGCGGCTCCCCGATACTGCCCCCTCGCGACCAAAGCGCGACGCTGCGATGCTGGAGGCGACGGCAATTTGCCCGTGCCTCTCGTCTTGTACGACCGCTCGCGACGCCCGGCAGCAGCAATGCTTCTCGATTCGCGATTCTATTCAAATTGCAGCGACACTCCTCTATCTGTGATGGTTTGCCATTGCTCGACCGATTTGATACGATGGAGGCGGTGTGATTAGGCGTGAAATTGTCATGATTCGTCACTTGAAATACCCTAATTTTGACCGATTTTGTCGAGTATTCAGAGTCAATTGAGTATTATTTCTATACATTGATGAATTTGTCTCTTTGATGCTCGTAGGTGAATCGAGGGCGAATAACGGAGTTCGTAGGACTTTGAATCGTCTCAAACGGATGCCCGGATGAGAAGATATCGAAGAAATACGATTGGTGTTAGTGTTGAAGAAGAAAAGTGCTACTTGGTGAAAATTTGGGAGCATTCGAGTATGACACTCGAGCACTAGCGCTCGAGCACGTTGCTCGAGCGCCCAAAACATACAGAACATTTCATGCGCTCGAGCGCCCCAATTTGTGCAGAGAAGTTTCACCACTCGAGCAGCTCGAGCGCCATTCGAGCTCAATGCTCGAGCGCGACCGCTCGAGCAGGCCTGCTCGAGCGCCTCTAATTTTCGCGTTTTCAAAGGTGTTTTTTCGGCCCACGAGTTCACGATTCGACCCGTGGCTTATATATACTCGTCTAAAGCTCGTTTTTTAGGGGAGAACACACAATACCACACTTCACGAGATAGTTTTAGAGTTTTAGAGTTCGTTTTTGGAGAGGAAGAAGAGAAGCAAGTTTACGATTACGTTTTTGAGGTTTTCATTACGAATTCATATTACGATCTTACTTTTGAGTTTCGTTTCTTTATATTTCGTTCTTGAACACGTTGAGACTTCTTTTATTGAGTTAATTTCAAGTTTATTCTTTTAATTCGTAAACCCTAGTTTATGTTTGATCTCTTCTTCGTCTTATTTATCATGTTTATGTTCGTTGGTTATTTAATTGCTATTATTTACGTTAAACCTATGTCTAGCTAAAACCCTTGCATGCTTGGGGTAGGATGAACTCGTAGAAGTAGGTTGTGGGTACGTAATTAGGGTAACTTGTGACGTTAGGTTTTAATTCTCTTGGTTAATGAATTCTTAAAATTAATCTGAACTTTACTTTTGAATTTCGTTCGAAAAGTGTTAGAGAGAGGACAACCGTATCACTCTTTAACAACGAGTAGACTTAACTAGAGGGTTTAGGAAGGGTTAATTCATCTACCAGTTTAGAGAAGACGGACGACCGCATCACCTTAGTTAAATTAGGGTCTCATTAATTAAGCACAATCTATTAACTTGTTAGTGGATTAGTGAAGTCGAGTGTTAGGGTAAAGTATTAGGGTTTAGAATCTTGAGCTTTCACCTTACATTCTTTTACTTAGGTTATTTCTTGCGCGTCACAATTATTTTGATTATGTACCTGCTCTGTTAGTATACGTAGGGATTCCTATCCTAAGCATCACCATCTCTTACTTGAAAACAACCCGTAGTTAATTCGTCTTCTTAAGTATTTTAGTTTAATTAGTTTATTTTAGTCTTTTAATTAATCTTTCAAAAAAAAACCAAAAACTTTACACTCATATTAGCTACGATGCGTAGATCTTCAGGGATCTATTCACATACACTCCATCTCATGGGTTCTATATACTTGGCCATTATACTTACTCATACTACAGTGAACCCGTCCGCTTGCGGGGAAGCGACTAGTAGAAGTTAGTATATTTCGCTTTCAAGTCAATGGCGCCGTTGCCGGGGATGGCGTTGTATGCTTTTTGAATAGGACTTGTAAATAACTTAGTAGTTAGTAGTGAGTGCCTTTATTTTCTGTTTTTATTTTTATTTTCAGTCATTCGGCAGTTGCGTTTTGATCCTTCTGCTAGTGTGTCAGGTATATAAAAACACGCTCACAAGGCAATACGAGCGAAGAGAGAATACCGTTGGACCCTGAGACGATAGCTAGAAGGAACCGAGCTTTCTTGAGAAGAATGAACACTGCCGGAGTAGGGAAAGAACCGATGGACATCTCTAATGAGTTGGATGATGCTGCAAATGAGTTCAATCAGGCATTGAACCGGGTGGACGACACTGATGGCAATACCAGCCAGAATCAAGTTCCGTTAGAGGATGGCCAGAGCCTAAACCCGGATACACAAAACGTAGGCAATCCAGCTCAGAACATTGTCCAACATCCTCACAACAACCCAGCTTACCCACATCCTAACATACCACAAAACAACTTACCTTACCCATACCCACCATACCCTTATCACCCATACCCGTATCCTCCACCTCCAGTTTACAATCAACCACCTGTTTACCAACCACCACCACCCCAATAAGTACCCGTACCAGCTGCTAATCCTCAACACGTTCCTCAGAACGTAGATCAGAATATGGCCATTAGAGAGAGGTTTGCAGCGCAGCCACAATGATACTATGATGGAGTGGCATTGCCTCCTGTTGAGGTAAATAACTTCTCGATTTCCCCGGGAATTCTTAAGCTGCTTACCGAGAACCAGTTCAAGGGGGTGATCGGGAAGGAGAATCCTCATACTCATCTGATGAGTTTTCTAATGATAGCCTCCACTTTCAATTACAATGGCATGTCTGAAGATGCCAAGAGGCTTAGGCTGTTCCCATTCTCATTGACGGGAATAGCTAAAGAGTAGTATGACAACACGCTCCCACGAGGAGGTGTAACCACATGGTCCGAGCTCGAGCGTCTGTTCCTCGAGCGATTCTACCCTCCATCGAGAACTATTAAAGCAAGAATTGAGATCTCTTCCTTCCGCCAGAAATCAGGAGAGGATTTACGCCAAGCATGAGAGAGATACTCAAATATGCTGATAGAGTGCCCGCAGCACGGGTATAATGAGGGAGATATTATGGCATTCTTCTACAGTGGAGCCAGCAAGGATGGCCAAGCCCATTTAGATGCATGTGCGAGTGGAGCTTTTCTGAACCAAGGGATAGAGAGATGTAGAGAGATAGTGGACAACATTGTCACGAATACCGGTGCATGGAACGAGGATCCTGAGTTTCAGAGAGTTTGCAAGTTGGAGGAGAAAGAGGGTGAAGGAACGAGAAGACTGCTGATGGCCATGATGGAAAAGATCAACAACCTCGAGTTGGGGAAGAATTTGGTGGGAGAGCATGCAGTAGAGAATGAGAGAGTAGACCAGCCAAGTGGACAACAAGAGGTAGCCAATTACATGAGAGGTCCGTATTACAATCAGAATGGCTACCAAGGTGGTAATCAATATGGAAGGCCTTCTTATGGCCAACCTTTTGTACCTCCAGGCCCTCAGCCACCTCAAAATCAATGGAGGAACACACAAGGCTACCAAGGAGGCCAGCAGCCTCCTCAGAACATATGGAGAAAGAATGAGAATTTCTCATATGCTAACCCGAAGGCGGGTGTTACAGTTCCTCTGGGTGTTGACCCATGTTCAAAGCCTCCGGGTGGAGAAGGCGGTTCCTCAACTGAGGAGATGTTGAGAGCGATTCTACAGAAGGTGGAGGAAGGAAGTAAGAGGTTGTCATCCTGGGAATACGATGTGAAAGAGTTGCATAAAAAGGGTGATCAACGTGATCAAGAGCTCAAGAAGATGAACGATGAGTGGACTAGAACTCAACAAGAGAACAATCGAAGGTTCACTTCCATAGAGTTCCAGATGAGCCAAATGGCAAAGTCATTGAATAGGGAGCTGGGTAAGTATCCTTCCATACCGGAGGGGAACCCGAAAGAGCATTGCAAGGCTATCCAGTTACGAAGTGGAACCAACTATGAAGGTCCCCAGATGCCTGCTGATTCTGAGACGCCCCAAGATAGAGATGGGATTGAAAGTGAAGGGATTGAGAAGAGTAAAGAAGTGGATGAGTCTCATGAGAGCTAAGAGCCTTAAGAGGAGATTGAGAAGGGTGAGAGAGTTCCTAAGTGGAAGAAGGCAAAGGAAGCAAGGGAGAAAGTGAAAGAGACCGAGCGAGACGAATGGGGGGTACCCAAATCAGTGATACCCGTCCCATATCCACAACGCTTCATGAAAAAGAAGCTTGATGAAAAATTCGCTAAGTTCCTTGATGTGTTTAAACAATTGCATATTAATATTCCTTTTTATGATGCTTTGGAACAGATGCCAAATTATGCAAAGTTTTTGAAGGACTTGATCGCGAAAAGACGGCGAGTGGATGAGCCGAAGTTGGTGCAGTTGAACCACGAGGTGAGTGCATTAGTGCACAAGGAGCTTCCTCCAAAGCTGAAGGATCCCGGGAGCTTCACCATTCTTTGTGATATCGGGAGCGGGATCAAGAAGGGAGCGTTGTGTGACCTCGGAGCGAGCATCAATCTTATGCCGTTGTCGCTTTTCAAGAAGTTGGAAGGTGGAGAGCTTCAACCTACAATGATGACGCTCTAGCTTGCTGATAGGTCCATCACGAGACCTCAAGGTGTGGTTGAAGACGTCCTCGTGAGAGTTGGAGAGCACATTTTTCCAGCCGACTTTGTAGTCCTAGAGATGGAGGAAGATGAGCATGTGCCCCTATCATGGGAAGACCATTCTTAGCTACGGCGGGGATGGTGCTAGACGTGGCAAATGGGAAGATTACGTTGAAGGTTGATGATCAAGAAGTGAATATTTCCCTATATGAAGCCATGAAGCACCCGAAGGAGGATGAGAGTTTGTATTGCATGGATGCCATTGATCCTAGTGTTGAAGACACATCTCCTATCCCTAATCCTTCTCATATTCATGAATTTTATAATCCTTCACTTGATGATTTAACCCATGAGCATTATGATCTTGATTCTTTTGATAGGGATAAAGTGAAGAAGTTGAAGGATGAAGAGGTGAAAAGTGTGGACGTGATCCAATTAGAGGGTAAAGGAGGAATTAAGAAGAAAAAGTCCAAATTCAAGAAATTGTTTGGTAAGACCCCTCCAGATAAAGGTGAGAAGGAGTTGAGACCCATAACACTTGGGGATGAGAAGGAAGGAAAAAGGCTCATGATGAAGGGGCATCAAGGAAAGACATGCAAGCACCACTCTTATGAGAGTAAGGGAGGTATTTTTTAGTATGATGTCCCATAAGCTCCTTTGAGCTCGGTCCGGTATGAGGACCTTAAAAATAGCGCTGAGTGGGAGGCAACCCACTTTTATTTGCTTTTATTTGCTTTTGAGTGTTTTTAGTATTTTATTATGTTATTAGGGTGTTGTTGAATCGTATGTTTTAACCTCGTATTTGAGAGTTTATTTTTTAGACTTGTCTCGAGAGTATAGAAGAGTCATGGAGTACTCGAAAGGGAGGAACTTAAGCAAGGGAGTGTGCTACGTTTGAGAGAAACCAAATTGCTTGGTTGAGGTAACCCACAACCCCAAACTTAGACCTCTTCGCAAGGTCGAAGTTTGGGGGGGTGGAGTTTTTTTTATGTTTCTTGTTATACTGCACCGGAGCACCCCTTATCTTTGAGTGTGTTTGGTTAATTGGTATTTTGAGATGCTCCTTGGGGTAATTTTGATTTGATTCGCTGTTGCATATTTCATGCTTATTGACCCCTTTTACTTGTTAGTTGTTATTCTTGAGCATGTTTGATGAGTAGAGTAGATTTGTGGATTTGAGCTAGGGACTCTTTTGTGTGAGTGTTTGAATGAGAGTTGATTTGAGAAAGAACTTGTATGCTTGCGAATTTTTCTTTTGAGTACTTGTGTGATGAGAGTGAGAATGCACTAGGACTAGCATGGATGTGAAAGCCGTGAGATTTGAGCTTTATGAGATTTTGATATACGAATTAATCTCTTCGTTTGTGAGTGGAACCTTAGAGGATGCTAGAACTTGTGTGTGCTCTTGCTTCTTGATTGTGTCTAGTTGGATATGCCGAATAGGATCTTAGGCCATCTTTGATTTTATTGAGTCACTTAGCCAAAATTTTCCTTACCAATGACATTGAATCCCTTGTTAGCCCCTTTGAGCCTAAAGCCTATTTTATTTGCTAGCACATATGAACACTATTCCAATTCCTAAGCCTTTTTGTTCCAATTTGAGTGGAGAATAGGAAAGTGTGAATGTGAAGGGAGTGAATTGAGTTGAAAAAGGAAAAAGTTGTTTGTTGAGTGAATATGAGAAGAAGGTGTGATGAAGTTATGAGATGTGGGAAAAAGAGAAAAAAAAATTGAGAATGAGCAAAAGAAAAAATAAGCTCATGTGTTTGTGCGAAAAAGAAGAAAAAAATGAAGTGATTGAAAAAAAAAGTGAAAGAGTGAGAAAGAAAAAAATTGAAGTGTTGAGAGAATTGGAATTGAAAGTTTGTTGATTGAATATGTTTGAAGTAGTCTGTTCCTTATCTCGAAGTGCCGAAGTTTGATTTTCTATTCTCCATTCACTTTAGTCACTTTACCATATTGTTATCCCACCTGTCCAAAGAGCCTACATTACAACCTTGAGAAAGTCCTTTTTGATTCGGCATTGATTTCTAGAGTATGATCGAAGTTAAGAGCACTTACAAGCCTATGACTGCCAATTTGAGTGATTGATTGTTTGAGTGAGTCCCTTGATTATTGACATACACTTGTGAGGGAGCGAAACACATCGTAGAGTGCACATCCATGCTTGATCTTGGGGTTTATTGTTATTGTTGCATGAGAACGATGAAGGAAAGTGAGCGAGTATACGTGTGATTGATCTTTGAAGCTCGAGTTCATTTGCTTGCATGATTGATTCTTTGACTCATTCCTAACAATTTCACTTGACTTGTTATTTCGTTGCTTGAGGACAAGCAACATGGTAAGTTTGGGGGGGGGGTTGATTAGGCGTGAAATTGTCATGATTCGTCACTTGAAATACCCTAATTTTGGCCGATTTTATCGAGTATTCAGAGTCAATTGAGCATTATTTCTATACATTGATGAATTTGTCTCTTTGATGCTCATAGGTGAATCGAGGGCGAAGAACGGAGTTCGTAGGACTTTGAATCGTCTCAAACGGATGCCCGGATGAGAAGATATCGAAGAAATACGATTGGTGTTAGTGTTGAAGAAGAAAAGTGCTACTTGGTGAAAATTTGGGAGCATTCGAGTATGATACTAGAGCACTAGCGCTCGAGCATGTTGCTCGAGCGCCCAAAACATACAGAACATTTCATGCGCTCGAGCAGCTCGAGTGCCACCGCTCGAGCGCCCCAATTTATGCAGAGAAGTTTCACCACTCGAGCAGCTCGAGCGCGAGCGCTCGAGCCCTTGCACCATTCGAGCTCAATGCTCGAGCGCGACCGCTCGAGCAGGCCTGCTCGAGCGCCTCTAATTTTCGCGTTTTCAAAGGCGTTTTTTCGGCCCATGAGTTCACGATTCGGCCCGTGGCTTATATATACTCGTCTAAAGCTTGTTTTTTAGGGGAGAACATACAATACCACACTTCACAAGATAGTTTTAGAGTTTTAGAGTTCGTTTTTGGAGAGGAAGAAGAGAAGCAAGTTTACGATTACGTTTTTGAGGTTTTCATTACGAATTCATATTACGATCTTACTTTTGAGTTTTGTTTCTTTATATTTCATTCTTGAACACGTTGAGACTTCTTTTATTGAGTTAATTTCAAGTTTATTCTTTTAATTCATAAACCCTAGTTTACGTTTGATCTCTTCTTCGTCTTATTTATCATGTTCATGTTCGTTGCTTATTTAATTGCTATTATTTACGTTAAACCTATGTCTAGCTAAAACCCTTGCATGCTTGGGGTAGGATGAACTCGTAGAAGTAGGTTGTGGGTACGTAATTAGGGTAACTTGTGACGTTAGGTTTTAATTCTCTTGGTTAATAAATTCTTAAAATTAATCTGAACTTTACTTTTGAATTTCGTTCGAAAAGTGTTAGAGAGAGGACGACCGTATCACTCTTTAACAATGAGTAGGCTTAACTAGAGGGTTTAGGAAGGGTTAATTCATCTACCAGTTTAGCGAAGGAGGACGACCGCATCACCTTAGTTAAATTAGGGTCTCATTAATTAAGCACAATCTATTAACTTGTTAGTGGATTAGTGAAGTCGAGTGTTAGGGTAAAGTATTAGGGTTTAGAATCTTGAGCTTTCACCTTACATTCTTTTACTTAGGTTATTTCTTGCGTGTCACAGTTATTTTGATTATGTACCTGCTCCTTTAGTATACGTAGGGATTCCTATCCTAAGCATCATCATCTCTTACTTGAAAACAACCCGTAGTTAATTCGTCTTCTTAAGTATTTTAGTTTAATTAGTTTATTTTAGTCTTTTAATTAATCTTTCAAAAAAACCAAAAACTTTACACTCATATTAGCTACGACGCGCAGATCTTCAGGGATCTATTCGCATACACTCCATCTCGTGGGTTCGATATACTTGGCCATTATACTTACTCATACTACAGTGAACCCGTCTGCTTGCGGGGAAACGACTAGTAGAAGTTAGTATATTTCGCTTTCAAGTCACAGTGCTCTCGCCTCGTTGTTACCGCTGTGCTATGCGAGTAGGCGTCGCGATGGTGATTGTTGTGCTACCCTCTGGTGCGCGTTCTTTAAAGAAAAGTCACGATTCACGCTACCGTGATGGCATTAGCGAACCGTTTTCTTTGTTCAAAACACGCCGCTTGTTCTGGAGGTGGTGCGACGACGTCGGTGCTCTCGTTGTTTATGCTGTATTTTTTTATTCATGGCACTGAGTTGCAAATTGATTTTCTAGACCAATTCGATTGTTGTTTTGAATGAAATTGGATGATGTCGATGAAGATTCATGAATTCTGAAAAATATTTTGGGTTGATTCGTGAGAATTTTTAGAATGGATCTAAAACGGTTGAGGCGATGATGTAGAGGGGTCTATTTTGCAAATTTAATTTGAGACAGGCCCCCCGGTGCAAATTTTGGAAATTGCACCTGAGCCCAGTTTTAACAAAATAAAATAAAATTTGATTTTATTTGAATTAATAAAATTAATAAAAAATTGTTTTGAAAGACAAACATATTAGTTGGACTAATAATGAAACCTATAAACGAGAAATTTTTATTAATACGTTTAATTGGTAAACAATTTTAAAATTGAATTTAAAACTTTAGTTTATGAGAATTAAACGAATTATTAATTCCCACTTGGTTAACGTTATATGTTAATGCATTTATAGTCCGCATTATTGCTTTGTGTAGGCGGCGCCCAAATAATTGTCGGATCGTTGTATATGTTTGGGTAGACGGTGCCCATTTGAATGTTAGTCCGTATAATATCATGTTTGGGTAGGCGGCGCACAATAATTGCTCAAATGTAATATAGATTAACATGTTGGATCTCGATTAAGTAATTAATACCCCGCCTTTAAAATGGTCCTCACTAAAATATGGTTTTTCATTAAATTGAAAGATGTTTTCCATTAAAATTAAAAGTAAATCAGAGAGTTCGTTCCAATGAGTATTTAAGGCCCCAGTCTTTTGCTCGA
The DNA here is from genome assembly GCA_947034835.1 of Ballota nigra. Lineage (NCBI taxonomy): Eukaryota > Viridiplantae > Streptophyta > Magnoliopsida > Lamiales > Lamiaceae > Ballota > Ballota nigra. The sequence goes on along the minus strand of OX344724.1, from coordinate 73,386,211 downwards.
ATCTACATCTAACGCGACTTTTATAGGGACACATGTTGTCGTTGCTTAATGGTTATAAACTAACTTAATTCTGTTTCACCAGCCCAGTAGGGAAATGAGAATTAGGTGACATCCAATTGAACTAGGTTCAATTAAGTAGAAATTGCGTGAGGCAGTTGGTTTAGAGACCTACCAGTTCTGTTGTTACAATAATCAGCCTCAGCAGATATTGAAATAGTAGGAATGTGGATCCTATTCCATTACGATTTATATTAGATATAAATTCATACTCTTCCGATGAGGTGGTTGAGTATGTAAAAATAATGGAGACAAAATAAATTAAAAAGTCATGTTTATTTTGATTGCTGAATATTGATCATAGGAATTACGTGTTTAATTCCCATTTTATTTTATTTCCTAGGATTGTTGAAATGAATAACTTATCGTTGAGAAGTGTTTTGTAAACAAACAAATTGGTTGGGCAAAATTTTCTGGACTGGCACTGAAATGTGAGTTTGGTGCTAAGGTAAGAAAAGATTGAGTACGTGTTAGACACGCCAATCCCTGTTACCCCTAAGGCTGGTTCTGACGAAGCCGAAGCATTTGACGCCGAATCTCAAAAGAAGCATCGAGATGATACTTCCCAGGCACAGTGTGTTATGCTGCTCGACATGACTCCCGAGTTGCAAAGACAACACGAGAGAATGCTTCCCTACGAGATGCTTAGACATCTGAATGATCTCTTTGATTCTGAATCCCGTTCCAAGATTTATGAAGTGATGAGAGATCTGTTTAGATGTCGGCTATTGGAAGGAGGGAAGGTCTCCCCTCATGTATTGAAGATGATAGGACTAATCAGGAAACTTGGGCATTGAGTTGCAGACCAATGTTGCTGTTTATGTCATTCTTCGGTCGCTGTCCAATTCATACTTGAGTTTCGTAGTAAACTTTAATATGAATAAGACGATATCGACCATGCCTGAGCTTCATAACATGCTCAAGACTTTTGAGTCTTCCATTGCTAAGGAAAAACCCGTACTCATGGTGGGTGTTTCTACCTCTTCTGCCCCTAAAGGCAAGAAAAAGCAAAAAAAACAAGGCTAAGAAAGGCTCTAAGCCTAATTTCCTCAAGCCCAAAGATGGATTCAAAAGAAGGAGCGGGTTGATAAGGATGTATGCCTCTACTGTAAGCAGAAGGGGCATTGGAAGAAGGACTGTAAAGTTCTAGCAGCTGAAAAGAAAATACATGGTGTTTCAGCCACTAGAACAGGTATGTTTGTTATTGAGATAAACATGTCCACAAATGATTCTAACTGCTGGGTATTGGATACCGGTTGTGGCTCACATATTTGTACAAATGTGCAGGGGCTCAAAGACAACAGAGCAGTTAGGCCGGGTGAAGTCGCCCTTCACGTTGGGAATGAAGCAAGAGTTGTTGTTGAACGTGTCGAGACTTATGTTTTAGATTTACCTTCTGGATTTAGACTTGAATTGAACAATTGTTATTTTATTCCATCTATTATTCGTAACATTATTTCCATTCCTATGTTAGACATTGAGAGATTTTTCTTCCATTTTGCAAATAATACTTGTTATTTTAAGCTTAATGGTGATATTTATGGAAATGCTCCTCTTGTGAATGGTTTATACTTGTTACATTGTGGATATAATGTTCTTAATATACAAAATAAAAGACTCAAGCTTAGTAATCGTGAAAACCCAAATTACTTGTGGCATTGTAGGTTTGGTCATGCAAACGAGCAAAGGATCGCAAGGTTAAGAAAGTTAGACTACTTAACCCCATTTGACTTAGAGTCTTATGGTGATTGTGAATATTGTCTCATGGGCAAGATAATCAACAAACCCTTTTCCGGGAAAGGGGTACGTGCCAAAGAAGTTCTAGAGTTGGTTCACAACCATGTTTGTAGACCATTGCCCACTCTAGCTAGGGGCAACTTTGGCTACTTCATCAGCTTCACTTACGATTACTCTAGATTCGGATATGTGTATCTCATAAAACACAAGTCTGAGTCGTTCGAGAAATTCAAGGAGTATAAGGTTGAAGTAGAGAAGCATCTTTGTAAGAGTATTAAGACTCTTCGATCGGATCAAGGAGACGGGTACCTTAGCTATGAGTTCACTGATTACTTGAAGCTCCATGGGATCCAGCTACAATGGACTCATCTCGGAACACCTCAGATGAACGGTGTGTCCGAAAGGAGAAACCGAACTTTGTTAGACATGGTGAGGTCCATGATGAGCTTTTCCTCTCTTCCAACATTCTTATGGGGATATTCATTACAAACCTCAATCTACATTCTGAATCAGATTCTTTCTAAATCAGTTGAGCAAACCCCATACAAGCTATGGCATGGTAAGAAGCCATCTTCTCTACACATTAAAGTGTGAGGTTGCCCCGCAGTTGTGAAGAAAATGCTAACTGATAAGTTAGAAGCCAAAGGTGAAAAGGGTTATTTTGTGGGAATCATAAGGAAACTAGAGGATATTATTTTTATCTACTTGAGAAACAAACGGTGATTATTTCTAGGCAAGCTAAATTCCTAGAAGACGAGTACATCTTTAAGGAACAAAGTCGTAAGAAGATAGAACTTGAAGAGATTCAAGAACCACAAATTAACATAGAGACTGATGATTTGTCAAAGCAACATGACTAGGGGTGGAAATAGGTCAGACCACCCGACAGGGGCCTACGGCCTAGCCTAGTAAGGGCCTAGCCTGACCTAGCCTATTTATTAAACGAGTCGGGCCAAGACTTATTAAAAGGTCTATTTATTTAAGTAGGCTAGACTCAGGCTTTGTAAAATGCCTTAAAAGCCTAACAGGCCGGACTATTTAAAATTATTTACTATTTATATATAATATATATTGTTATTAAATATATATTTTATATATTTTATTGTATAATCCCTGAAAACATGGAAAATAATTTCAAAACTACGATTTTTCATATTTAATTTTTTAAAAAAATTAGTTTATATTTTTTAGTCGATTCTAACAGCCTCGATTTGACATGACAATTGTAAAAATAGACTGAAATAATTTTAGACTATTTTAAAAATATGTAAAAAAATTAAAATTTTAAATTTTAAATATTGAATATAATATAAATTAAATTTTAATAGGCTTCTAAAAGGCTCGTAGGCCTGACCTGTTTAGTTAAAAAGGTCAGGCCGAGCCTATAAAAAGTCTATCATAGATTATAGGTCAGGCTCAGACTATGCCTTTGTGAAGTAGGCCTAGACTTTTCAATGTAAGGTCTGGCCTGACCTGGCCTACTTCCACCCCTATATATGACAAAGAATCAGTGGGAGCATTCAACAACTCTAATGGTGGAAGTTTATCACTAGGTGATCCTCTTTCAGCCAGTGGGAGTGTACTTGGAGTTGCATTGCCTTCACAACAACCTCCAAGTAGGCTGAATGAGAATAGCATAGTTCAAACTCCCGCCCAAGAGGCATCTGAAAGTGTCGCTCTTGAGGACTCCCCGGTCAACGATGAAGTCGCTGCACCACAAAATTTTCACGATCAGAATGTATAGCCTGTACAACCACAACTCCGTAAGTTGAATAGGATTCGTAATCCACCCAATAGGTATTATGGTTTTCTCGTGGAGGAACATGATGACATAGAAATACCAGATAAAGACGAACCTAAAACTTGCACTGAGGCAATATTAGATGTTGACTCAGAGAAGTGACATGAAGCCATGAAATCCTAGATGGACTCGATGTACATCAATCAAGTTTGGGACTTGGTTGAATTGCCAAATGGGGTAAAACCCATAAGTTGCAAGTGGGTCTTCAAACGAAAAATCAATGCAAATGAAAAAGTACAAACCTACAAGGCTAGGTTAGTAGCGAAAGGGTATAGTCAACACGAAGGCATTGACTATGACGAGACTTTCTCACCAGTCACAAAGATCAAGTCCATTCGTATTTTACTTGCGATAGCGGTACACTATGATTATGAGATTTAGCAGATGGATGTTAAAACAGCTTTCCTCAATGGCATCATTGATAAGGACGTGTTTATGACTCAACCAGAGGGTTTTATATCTAAGCCAAAGTATAATCTTGTGTGCAAGCTTAAACGATCCATCTATGGATTGAAGCAAGCTTCTAGGAGTTGGAATATCCTATTTAATGAAGCTGTCAAATCCTTTTATTTCGTCATAAACTCAAAAGATCCTTACGTTTATTGTAAACACGATTATGCGTGAAATTGTTATGATTCGTCGTTAGAAATACCCTAGTTTTGGTCGGCTTTGTCGAGTATTTAGAGTCAATTGAGCATTATTTCTATACATTGATGAATTTGTCTCTTTGATTCTCATAGGTGAATCGAGGATGAAAAACGGAGTTTGTAGGACTTTGAATCGACTCAAACGGATGCCCGGATGAGAAGATATCGAAGAAATACGATTGGTATTAGTGCGAAAGAAGAAAAGTATTACTTTGGGAAATTTTGGAGTCACTCGAGTGGCTCAGGTCGAGCACTAGCGCTCGAGCACCAAAAACATACAGAAGATTTCTTGCGCTCGAGCAGCTCGAGCGCCACCGCTCGAGCGTGTTGCTCGAGTGCCGCAAAACATACAGAGAAATTCGAGCGCTCGACCAGCTCGAGCGCCACCGCTCGAGCGATTGCACCATTCGAGCTACACAGCTCGAGCGCCACCGCTCGAGCGTGTGTGCTCGAGCACATCTTGGATTTTGCTTCTAGATGCGTTTTTTCGGCCCACAAGTTCCTGATTTGGCCCGACGCTTATATATATTCATTCCAACTTCGTTTTGGAGGGGAACCACTTACCACTTAATACTACATTACTTTTAGAGTTAGTTTTTGGAGAAGAGGAGACGAGCAAGCTTTACTTTACATTTAATCGAGGTTTTAGTACGAATTCTTAGTTTATTTTTTTGTTTCTTAGTTTCTTTTCATTAGTTCAATTACGTTAAATACTTTAAACTTCGTTTTTATTAATTAAATTTCAGATCTTTGCAAGTTTTTCTTTAAACCCTAGTTTATGTTTGATCTTTTATTCGTTCAAATCATTATCTTTATGTTCGTCACTTCTTCTATTGCTTTTATTATTGTAAAAACCATGTTAGGCTAGAACCCTTGCATGCTTAGGGTAGGATGAACTCGTAGAAGTAGGATGTGGGTACGTAATTAGGATAATTCGTGACGTTTAGTTTTAATTCTCTTAATTAATGAATTCTTAAAATCAATCTTAAATTTACCTTTGAATTTTGTACGAAAGTATTAGGGAGAGGACGACCGTATCACTCTTTAACAACTAGTAGTCTTAACGAGAAGGTTTAGTGAGGTTTAGCGAGGGAGGACGGCCGCATCACCTTAGTTAAATTAGGGTCTCGTTAATTAAGCACGATTCATTAACTTGTTAGTGGATTAGTGAAGTCGATTGATAGGATAAAGTATTAGGGTTTGAAATCTTGAGCTTTCATCTTACGATCTTTTACTTAGGTTATTTTCTTGCAAGTCACGATTATCTTGATTATGTACCGGCTCCGTTAGTATACGTAGGGATTCCTATCCTAAGCATTACCATCACTTATTTGAATACAAACCTTAGTACTTCGTTTCTTTCATTTTTAGTTTAATTAGTTTATTTTAGCTTAGACTTAATTCATTGAAAAAATCCAAAAACATTCACTCATATTAGCTACGACGCGTAGATCTTCAGGGATCTGTTCGCATACACTCCTTCCCTTGGTTTCGATAAACTTGGTCACTATACTTACTTATACTACAGTGAACCCGTACGCTTGCGGGGAATCTACTAGTAAAAGTTGGTATATTCGCTTCAAGTCAATGGCGCTGTTGCCGGGGATGGCATTGTATGTCGTTTGAATATGACTTGTAGATAGCTCAGTAGTTAGTAGTGAGTGATTAACTTTTCTGTTTAATTTCGTAGTATTTTTGGCAGTTGCGTTTTTATTCTTTTGTTAGTGTTTCAGGTTTATGAAAACACGCTCGCGAGGTAATACGAGCGAAGAGAGACTACAGTCAGATCCTGAGACAATAGCAAGAAGAAACTGAGCCTTTTTAAGAAGGATGAACGCTGCCGGAGGAGGGAAAGAACCAATGGACATTACTAATGAGTTGGATGATGTCGAGAATGAGTTTAATCAGACATTGAACCGGGCTAACGGCACTGAAGACAATTCCAGTAAGAACTAAGATTCGTCAGGGGACAGCCAGAGCCAAAACCCGGGTACATAGAACGTGAACAATCCAGCTCATAATCTTGTCCAACATCCTCAGAACAACCCTGCTTACCCACATCCTAACTTACCACAAAACAACTTGCCTTATCCCTACCCATACCCACCTTATCCGTATCCACCATACCCGTATCCTCCACCGCCTGTTTACAACCAACCACCAGCTTATCAACCACCACCACCCCAACAAGTACCCGTACCACCGGCTAATCCTCAACACGTTCCTCAGAACACAGATCAGAACACGGCTATTCGAGGAAGGTTCGCGGCACAACCGCAGAGGTACTATGATGGAGTGGCATTTCCCCCTGTAGAGGCAAACAACTTCTCAATTTCCCTAGGAATTCTTAAGCTGCTTACCGAGAATCAATTCAAGGGGGAGGTTGGGAAGGAGAATCCTCATACTCATCTGAGGAGCTTTCTGATGATCGCATCCACATTCAATTATAATGGCATGTCTGAAGATGCCAAGAGACTAAGGCTGTTCCCATTCTCTCTGACGGGAATAGCCAAGGAGTGGTACAATAACACGCTCCACTGGGAGGTATAACCACATGGGCCGAGCTCGAGCATCTGTTCCTTGAGCAATTCTACCCCCCATCGAGAATAATTAAAGCAAGGATAGAGATCTCTTCCTTCCGCCAGAAGCCAGGACAAGACTTACATCAGGCTTGGGAGAGATACTCGATCATGTTGATTGAGTGCCCGCAGCAAGGGTACAACGAGGGAGATATTATGGCATTCTTCTACAGTGGAGCTAGCAAGGCTGGCCAAGCCCATCTTGATGCATGTGCTAGTGGATCATTCCTGAACCAAGGTATAGCAAGGTGTAGAGAAATCGTTGACAATATTATCACGAATGCCGGGGCATGGAACGAGGACCCAGAATTTCAGAGAGCTTGTAAGTTGGAGGAGAATGAGGGGACGAGGAAGCTGTTGATGGCCATGATGGAAAAGATAAACAACATTGAGATTGGGCAAAGTTTGGTTGGAGGGAATGTAGCAGTGAGTGAGAAAGTGGATCAGCCCCCAGTTCAGCAGGAGGTAGCCAACTATATGGGAGGACCTTACTACAATCAAGACGGGTATCCACAAGGTGGCAATCAGTTTGGAAGGCCTTCTTATGGCCAACCATTTGTACCTCCAGGTCCACAGCCGCCTCAAAATCAATGGAGGAACACACAAGGATATCAAGGAGGCCAACAGCCTCCTCAGAATAGATGGAGGAAGAATGAGAATTTTTCATATGCTAATCCGAACGCCGGAATTACAGTTCCTCCAGGCGTGGATCCAGGTTCTAAACCTTCTGGTGGAGAAGGTGGTGCCTCAACTGAGGAGATGTTGAGAGCTATCCTTCAGAAGGTGGAGGAAGGTAGCAAGAGATTGTCCTCTTTGGAGTATGATGTTAAAGAGTTGCATAAGAAAGGTGATCAGCGTGATCAAGAACTCCATAAGAGAGATATAGAGCTGAATTGAATTCAGCAAGAGAACAATAGACGGTTCACTTTATTAGAGTACCAGATTGGCCAGATTGCAAAATCATTGGGTAGAGAGCTGGGTAAGTATCCTTCTATGCAGGAGGGAAACCCGAAGGAGCATTGCAAGACGATCCAGCTTAGAAGTGAGACCAACTATGAGGGTCCTCAGATGCCTGCTGATTCTGAGACGCCCAAATGAGAGATTGAGATTGAGGAGATGGAAGTTGAGAACGGGGTTGAGGGTGAAGGCATTCAGAAGAGTAAAGATGGGGATGAGTCCCATGAGAGCAAAGAGCCTGAAGAGAAAGGCATTGAGAAGATTGAGAGAGTTCCTAAGTGGAAGAAGGCAAATGAAGCAAGGGAGAAAGTGAAAGAGACCGAGCGTGATGAATGGGGGGTACCCAAATCGGTGATACCCGTCCCATATCCACAGCGGTTCATGAAAAAGAAAGTAGATGAGAAATTCGCTAAATTCCTTGATGTTTTTAAAAAATTGCATATTAACATTCCTTTTTATGATGCTTTGGAACAGATGCCGAATTATGCCAAATTCTTAAAGGATTTAATTGCAAAGAGACGGCGAGTAGATGAGCCCAAGTTGGTGCAGCTGAACCATGAGGTGAGTGCATTAGTGCACAAAGCACTTCCACCGAAGTTGAAGGATCCCGGGAGTTTCACGATCTTATGTGATATCGGGAATGGAGTTAAGAAGGGAGCATTGTGTGACCTTGGAGCAAGCATTAATCTGATGCCATTGTCGCTTTTCAAGAAGTTGGAAGGTGGAGAACTTCAGCCGACAATGATGACGCTTCAACTAGCCGACCGGTCTATTACTCAACCTCAAGGTGTAGTTGAAGACGTTCTCGTGAAAGTTGGGGATCACGTTTTTCCAGCCGACTTTGTAGTGCTCGACATGGAGGAAGATGAGCGAGTGCCTTTGATCTTGGGAAGACCATTTTTGGCAACTGCGGGGATGGTGCTAGATGTGGCAAATGGGAAAATAACATTGAAAGTTGATGATCAAGAGATAAAAATCTCCCTATATGATGCTATGAAGTACCCGAAGGAGGATGAGAGCTGTTATTGCATGGATGCCATTGATCCTAGTGTTGAAGACACACCTCCTATCCCTAATCTTTCTTTTAGTCATGATTTTGATGATCCTTCACTTGATAATTTAACCGATGAGCATTATGATCTTGATTATTTTGATAGGGATAAAGTGAAGAAGTTGAAGGATGAAGAAGTGAAAAATGTGGACGTGGTCCAGTTGGAGAGGAAATGAGGAGTTAAGAAGAAAAAGTCCAGACTCAAGAAATTGCTTAGTAAGACTCCTCCAGATAAAGGTGAGAAGAAGTTGAGACCCCCACCACTTGGGGATGAGAAGGAAGCAAGGGAGCTCATGATGGAGAGGCATCAAGGAAAGAAATTCAACCACCACTCTTATGAGAGTAAGGGAGGTAAATTTGAGTATCATGTCCCATAAGCTCCTTTGAGCTCGGTCCGGCATGAGGACCTTAAAAATAGCGCTGAATGGGAGGCAACCTATTTTTATTTATTTTTCAGTGTTTTTTTATGTTATTAGGGTGTTGTTGAATCGTAAGTTTTAACCTCGTACTTGAGAGTTTGTTTTGTAGGCTTGTCTCGAAGGAGTAAAGGTACCATGGAGTTATTCAGATTGAAGGAACCAACTCGAGACCAAGGAGTGTGACACGTTGTTGAGAAACTTGAATTAGTTGGATGAGGTAACCCACAACCCCAAACTTAGACCTCTTCACAAGGTCGAAGTTTGGGGGGTGGAGTTTTTTTGTTTTATGGTAACATTGCACAGGTGCACACCCTCTCTTGAGTTGAGTTTGGTTATTTGGTACCTTGAGATTCTCCTTGGGCTGATGTTGATTTGATTTGAACTGACTGATTGATTGATTTCACACTTATTTACTCGTATCACTTGCGTATTGCTGATTCTTGAGTATGACTTAGTGAGAAAAATTGAGTTGTGAAGTTTAGTTAAGAATTCTTTTGTGTGAGTGTTTGAGTTAGAGTTGATTTGAGAAAGAACTAGTATGCTTGTGAATTTTCCTTTTAGTGCTTGTGTGATGAGAATGAGAATTCACTAGGACTAGCATGGATGTGAAAGCCGTGAGATTTGAGCCTTTTGAGATTTTAATGCATGAAATAATCTCTTCGTTTGTGAGTGGATCGTCACCGTAGAGGATGCTAGAACTTGTGTGTGCTCTCGCTTCTTGATTGTGTTTAGTTTGATATGCCTAAGGTGATCTTAGGCCATTTTTGTTTTGATTGAGTCACTTAGCCTAAATTTTCCCTACCATTGACATTTGTCCCTTGTTAGCCTCTTTTAGCCTAGAGCCTATTCATTTGCTAGCACATTTAAACACTATTCCAAGTTCCTAAGCCTTTTTGTCCCAATTTGAGTGGAGAATAGGAAAAGTGTGAATGTGAAGGGATTGAGTTGAGTTGAAAGAGGAAAATGTGATTGCTTGAGTGAGTATGAGAAGAAGGTGTGATGAAGTTTTGAGTTGTGGGAAAACGGAAAAAATGAGAATGAGCAAATGAAAAAGAAAAAAAAAATGAGCTCATGTGTTTGTGAAAAAAAAAGCGATTGAAAAAAAAAAGAGTGAGAAAGAAAAAAAGAAAAAATTGAAGTGTTGAGAATTGGAATTGAAAGTGAGTTGATTGAAATTGTTTGAAGTATTCTGTTCCCAATCTCGAAGTACCAAAGTTTGACTTTCTATTCTTCATTCACTTGAGTCACTTACCAAATTGTTATCCTACCTGTCCAAAGAGCCTACATTACAACCTTGAGAAAGTCATTTTTTATTCGGCATTGATTTCTAGAGTATGGTCAGAGTTAAGAGTGCTTACAAGCCTATGGCTGCCGATATGTGTGATTGATTGTTTGAGGGAGTCCCTTTATCATTGATATACACTTGTGAGGGAGTGAAACACATCGTTGAGTGCACATCCATGTTTGATTTTGGTGATTCTTGTTGTTGTTGCATGCGTATGATTGGTATTAGTGCGGAAGAAGAAAAATATTCTTTTGGGAAATTTTGGAGTCACTCGAGTGGCTCAGGTCGAGCACTAGCGCTCGAGCGTGTTGCTCGAGCGCCCCAAAACATACAGAGACATTCGAGCGCTCGACCAGCTCGAGCGCCACCGCTCGAGCGTGTGTGCTCGAGCACATCTTGGATTTTGCTTCCGAATGCGTTTTTTCGGCCCACGAGTTCCCGATTCGGCCCGACGCTTATATATATTCATTCCAACTTCGTTTTGGAGGGGAACCACTTACCACTTGATACCACATTACTTTTAGAGTTAGTTTTTAGAGAAGAGGAGACGAGCAAGCTTTACTTTACGTTTAATCGAGGTTTTAGTACGAATTCTTAGTTTATTTTTTTGTTTCTTAGTTTCTTTTCATTAGTTCAATTACGTTAAACACTTTAAACTTCGTTTTTATTAATTAAATTTCAGATCTTTGCAAGTTTTTCTTTAAACCCTAGTTATGTTTGATCTTTTATTCGTTCAAATCATTATCTTTATGTTCGTCACTTCTTCTATTGCTTTTATTATTGTAAAAACCATGTTAGGCTAGAACCCTTGCATGCTTAGGGTAGGATGAACTCGTAGAAGTAGGATGTGGGTACGTAATTAGGATAATTCGTGACGTTTAGTTTTAATTCTCTTAATTAATGAATTCTTAAAATCAATCTTAACTTTACCTTTGAGTTTCGTACGAAAGTGTTAGGGAGAGGACGACCGCATCACTCTTTAACAACTAGTAGTCTTAACGAGAAAGTTTAGAAGGGGTTAATTAATCTACCGGTTTAGCGAGGGAGGACGACCGCATCACCTTAGTTAAATTAGGGTCTCGTTAATTAAGCACGATTCATTAACTTGTTAGTGGATTAGTGAAGTCGATTGATAGGATAAAGTATTAGGGTTTGAAATCTTGAGCTTTCATCTTATGATCTTTTACTTAGGTTATTTCTTGCAAGTCACGATTATCTTGATTATGTACCGGCTCCGTTAGTATACGTAGGGATTCATATCCTAAGCATCACCATCACTTATTTGAATACAAACCTTAGTACTTCATTTCTTTCGTTTTTAGTTTAATTAGTTTATTTTAGCTTAGACTTAATTCATTGAAAAAATCCAAAAACATTCACTCATATTAGCTACGACGCGTAGATCTTCAGAGATCTGTTTGCATACACTCCTTCCCTTGGGTTCGATAAACTTGGTCACTATACTTACTTATACTACAGTGAACCCGTACGCTTGCGGGGAATCTACTAGTAAAAACTGGTATATTCGCTTCAAGTTAAAACACATCGGGAATAGTACTGTCTTTATAGTCGTATATGTCGATGACATATTGATTATAGGTAATAGCATCCCGCTAATGCAGTTCGTGAAAGATTGGTTATCAAAGACCTTCATGATGAAGGATCTTGGTGAGGCATGCTACATCTTGGGGATCAAGATCCATATGGGTAGATCCAAGAAGATGCTACGGCTGTCACAATCCACCTACGTAGATAAGGTGTTGAAGCATTTTGCGATGGAGAACTCTAAGAAAGGGTCTCTACCGGCAAATTATGGGATAAAAGGAAGATATCACAATAGCCTACAATATTACAGGTAGTTGCAGATTTCCTCACAACGTACCTCGTATATTGAGAATGTATGATTTATTGTCTAGGGTTCAATTAAGACCGTTAGTTTGACTAATCGCTCGATATACTAGGGCCTATGAGTCACACAACAAGCAATGATAGTTCACCAATTATAGTTGGTTGAATAAATATTATATTAGATATAATATTTAATTTATGGAGAATATAATAATAATAATTATATTTAGAATTAATTATTATTAAATATTTAATTAAATTAGATTTAATTAAATATGAAATCCTAATAATAATATTTAGGAATATTATTATACAAGAATAATATTTAGGAATATTATTATACAAGAATAATATATGGTCAAGATATTATTCGTAGGAAAATATATATAAGGACATATAATTCATAGAGATTATATTTATGGGCTAGACCTATTATCTTGCTTAGGAATTAAGCCAAGATAATTCCTATGAATATGAGTCCTATGGGAATTCCGTATGATACACAAGAAATATAATTTCTTCATAAAATCTTTAGCTCGAATTTTCCTAGCAAGTTCGTCTCGAGATTCAACGCTGGCAAGTCGGTGCGGATTGGTGAATAGCTGTTGTGTGGATACCATAGTAGAGGATTCCGCATACGAAGTGCTATAAGAATTCCTGTTTAAGATTTCTCGTATTTAATTATGCAATTAACTGTTCGTTGTTGGTGAACTATTATTCCGTTGTGCATGTATTACGTGTTTACGTGCCTCAAAATCTCAACAAATAGATGGGCTCTTCAAACAGTTTATATTGCACGAAGGAAGCTTATATGTTCTTGGTCACGCAATGAGAAAGAATTCATATCGAGGCTGATAAGGAAGCAGATTTTAAGCTCATATGGAAAAGTCTTGCCCCTTTGAAGATAACAGCTCATGTGTGGAGAATGTTGAGGGACAGATTGCCCACAACAGCAAATGTACTCAGAAGAAACATTCTTGATCCAGATGATGAAGTGAAGTATGTCATCTATGGAGATAGAGTTGAAATTGGAAGACACATCTTTTTCGAATGCTTTGCTGCTCACAAGGTATGTATAGAATGTTACAAATGGCTAGGAACTGTTACTGTGATTAATTCTCTTGCTTTCATGAATCTTATTGCTCCTAGTCGAATTCTTAAGGGCAAATATGGGAAGAAAGTGACAGTAACAATTTGGTCGTGTGTGGTATGGAGATTATGGAAAGGTAGAAATGATTGAATTTTTAATGGTGTTGAATTCTTAGTGGATAGGATAGTCGAGGATATCACGTCTAGACTATGGAGTTTGATTTTTGTTAGGAAAGTTGGGTGCTCTAACTTTTCGTATAATGATTAGCTTTGTAAACCCAAGAATGGTTTTAGGATGCTAAACGTTGTAAATTTGCACTTTTTGTGGGTAAGTCTTATACCCTTTGTTATTGAATGAATTTTATTTTACCGATAAAAAAAATTGGGCCCTTAACAACAATTAAGAGTGATTCTTATGTGCTCTCAAGTGCATAACATGTACTTGAATTTCGAGTCAAATTTCAAATCAATTTTGACTTTTCAAAGCCCAATTTACTTATTGAGCTTTGAAAAATCAAAATTAATTTGAAATTTAACTCAAAATTAAAGTGCATGCAATGTATTTGGATGCATACACAAATTTGTGAATAATTAGTTGTTCAAGATCACGAAACACACGTCAGACCTTTCACCCTTTATCTCTGAAAGCGTTATCCAATTCCACACTTGTACCACATAAAACCAATTTACCACAATTGAACACAAATGCTGAATCCTACAAGTTGTAAAATCCCCACTTTCTACCAATAAAGTAAAGATGGAGAAGGACCACAAGGGTGCTTAGCGGCTAAAATGATTTAATACGGGGTTGATCACCTTGTGGAGCGGTTTTCCTCTATGGAGTGGTTAATTTTTCCCCGAGAAGAAAAAAATACGAGATATTGCTCTTTTTACCAAATTAAGATTAATGTTGTTTTATTATTAAGGTAAAAAAGAAATTCTTACATTTCTCCAACCATAGGTTTTGAGTGATATACGTGAGTTGGTGTTATTATAAAACTAGTTACTAGTTATTCATTTGTTGGTGACCTTTATTCAATGAAGTAATTTAGTGGTTGTTTATGCCTAGAAAGGTCACCAAACAAGATTAAAGATGGCTAATTTGAACAAGTAATGATCAAGAAAAGAAATGACAGCAATTTGGTGTAATTTTGAATATTGGAACTTACATTTTCATTTTCATGAGGAGATATTTATAGGTGTAAAGAAGGAGAGAATTGAATTGAATTCACCTTGACTCTGGTGATATGTTTCCACTATATTTATAATTATACAATGTTGATTTACAAGGAAAAGATACAAAAAAATTACAAAAGATATTTACAACAATTCAAAATTATTTGAATTGATCTTACTCTAGAATTTTCTAATTCGTAGAATATTCATTATTACCCCCCCTCTCTCAAGCTATGTGTGGGATTATCATCAACACGTAGCTTGGATTGGAAAAAATAAAAAAGAGGCCGAGCTAAACTCTTGGTGAAAATATCGGCAACCTGAAGTTCAGAAGGAATAAACTTTGTCTCAAGATTTTGATTAGTTACAAGCTCACGAATGAAGTGATAATCAATATCTATGTGTTTGGCTCGTTTATTAGCGATGGGATTTTGACTTAAGAATATAGAGCTTTTGTTGTCACACAGAAGCAAAGGCCGCGATGGGGGTAGTGCAAGGAGCTCACGAAGAAGGTGAGTTAGCCAAATTGTCTCTTGAGCAGCATTGGCTAGTGCACGATACTCTGATTCGCAGCTCAAACGAGCAACCGTGGGCTGCTTTTTGGCACTCTAAGAAACTAAATTCCCTCCAAGGTAAAGAGCATAGCCATACGTCGATCGACGTGTATCCTCGCAGCGAGCCCAATCTGCATCTGAGTAACCTAGAATGTTATACTCCACAGAACGGGAGAATGTGAGGCCATAGTGTATAGTGTCCTTTACTTATCGAAGTTTACGCTTGACAGCCAAGAAATGATCTTCTGTAGGCACTTGCAGAAATTGGCTGACATGATTGACAACATATGAGATATCTGGGTGAGTAATTGTAAGATATTACAGAGCACCGACTAGAGAGTGAAATAGTGTCGGATCCTTGTAAGGTTCGCCAGCACGGACTAAAGATTCACCCGGTGGCAAAGGAGTGGAAATAGGCTTTGAGTCGAGCATCGAAGCTCGAGTAAGGATGTCGTGAGCATATTTTGCTTGTCCAAGGAATAATCCCACTCAACTACTTTTTGAGTGGGATTATCATCAACACGTAGCTTTGAGTGGGATTTTGCTTGTCCCTCTCTCAAGCTATGTGTGGGATTATCATCAACACGTAGCTTGGATTGGAAAAAATAAAAAAGAGGCCGAGCTAAACTCTTGGTGAAAATATCGGCAACCTGAAGTTCAGAAGGAATAAACTTTGTCTCAAGATTTTGATTAGTTACAAGCTCACGAATGAAGTGATAATCAATATCTATGTGTTTGGCTCGTTTATTAGCGATGGGATTTTGACTTAAGAATATAGAGCTTTTGTTGTCACACAGAAGCAAAGGCCGCGATGGGGGTAGTGCAAGGAGCTCACGAAGAAGGTGAGTTAGCCAAATTGTCTCTTGAGCAGCATTGGCTAGTGCACGATACTCTGATTCGCAGCTCAAACGAGCAACCGTGGGCTGCTTTTTGGCACTCTAAGAAACTAAATTCCCTCCAAGGTAAAGAGCATAGCCATACGTCGATCGACGTGTATCCTCGCAGCGAGCCCAATCTGCATCTGAGTAACCTAGAATGTTATACTCCACAGAACGGGAGAATGTGAGGCCATAGTGTATAGTGTCCTTTACTTATCGAAGTTTACGCTTGACAGCCAAGAAATGATCTTCTGTAGGCACTTGCAGAAATTGGCTGACATGATTGACAACATATGAGATATCTGGGTGAGTAATTGTAAGATATTACAGAGCACCGACTAGAGAGTGAAATAGTGTCGGATCCTTGTAAGGTTCGCCAGCACGGACTAAAGATTCACCCGGTGGCAAAGGAGTGGAAATAGGCTTTGAGTCGAGCATCGAAGCTCGAGTAAGGATGTCGTGAGCATATTTTGCTTGTCCAAGGAATAAGCCATTTGTTGTATGAGTATTTCAAGGCCCAAAAAGTAGTTGAGTGAACCGAGATCTTTGACTGTAAATTCTTTATTTACCCGAGCAATAAAGTCCTGCAAAAGAGATTTGTTACTACCAGTAACAATAATATCATCGACATATAAAAGTAAGAATATATTGCAGTTATGTCTATGAAGAAAGAATAATGATGTATCAGATCTGCTCCTAGTAAATCCCATGGAATAAAGAAAGGAGCTGAAGCGATCAAACCAAGCACGAGGAGCTTGGCGAAGACCATAAAGAGCCTTCTTGAGCTTGCAGACATGATCTGGGAAACGAGGGTCAATGAAGCCAGGTGGTTGGGCCATGAGAACCAGTTTCATAAGAACACCGTGAAGAAAGATATTTTTAACATCTAGTTGGTGTAAGGGCCATTTCCGCTGCACAGCAACATATAAGATAACACGGATAGTGGCAGCTCGAACTACTGGACTGAATGTATGATCGAAATCAAAACCAGGTATCTGAGAGAATCCTTGTGCAACCAAGCGGGCTTTATAACGCTCTATGGATCCATCAGATTTGAACTTTGTACGGAAAACCCATTTAGAGCCCCCTACATTCGCATCAGGAGGACGGGGAACAGGATCCCAAGTTTGATTCAAATGAAGAACATCCATCTCTTCACGCATTGCTGTAAGCCAGTGAGGGATTTTGAGAGCGGACTTGAAACCCTTAGGAATATGAGAATCAGACAGAGAGGATAACAATGCATTAGTCGCAATGTCAACAAAATATCTGGGTTTAACAATACCAGATTTAGCACGAGTTTGCATCAGATGATTGTTCATAGGATTAGGTGGTGGAAGAGGCTGCACTGAAGGATCAAGTAAGTGGTCGACATGAGTATGATGAGGCCCATGAGGGGCAGGTTCGGCTGCATGATCGACATCTGCATGCATATGAGCATCGTCCAAGATCGGTGGAGTGGTAGGGATAGGGGTCTCCAACGGATGAGCGGGTTTGATGACCTGATTTGATGGCACACGATCGACGTTAAATGGGCAAATGGTACAAGGTTGTAATCCACGACCCGAAAATTTATTAGATGTATCCGCAACTGGAGCAATGGTAGGGATAGGGACATGTGGTTCAAGAAAACGAGAAAATTCAAGCTCTATTAGAGGTAGAATTTGCAGTTTTAAATGGAAAACAAGTTTCATCAAATTGTGCATGTCTAGTTATATAAACACGGGAAGCGGAAGGATCGAAACACCGAAACCCTTTGTGCATGTTGTTGTAGCCTAAGAAAATGCAAGGTTGACTCCTAGGAGATAATTTATTTTCAGCATAATCACGTAAATAAGGAAAAACACGACATCCAAAGACTTTAAAGTTTGCATAATTTGGGACAGAACTAAAGAGAACTTCAAAGGGAGACTTGTTTTCTAACACAGGAGTGGGCAACCTATTAATAATGTATACAACCGTAGAAAAAACATCAAGCCAAAACTCAGTGGGTGCATGAGCATGAAAAAACATAGATAATCCAGTTTCTGAAATGTGTCTATGCTTACGTTCTGCACGACCATCCTGTTGTGGAGTATAAGGACATGATAGACGATGTAAAATGCCATTTTTATGAAAAAAAATCACGTACACGAGTATTAGTAAATTCTGTTCCTCCATCACTTTGAAAAATCTTTATTTTAGAATCAAATTGATTTTCCACAAGATTAGCAAAACGCAGAAGAATATCACGTAAGGGAAACAACCAAGTAAATCAGGAATAATCATCAACAAAAATGACATAAAATCGAAAACCATCCATAGAATTAACGGAGGCAGGGCCCCACAAATCACAATGTACTAACTCCAAAACACGAGAAGCACGTTTCTCATTTAAAGTGAAAGACTGATGCTTACTCTTAGCTAAAGGACAAGATGAACAAATTGTGTGTTTTGGCAGAATAGAAGTTACTGCTAAATGACCCAATTTATTTAAATGCTGAATAATAGAAATAGGGACGTGTCCTAAGCTACTATGCCATAACTCAAAAGAACACTTTAAAGCAACATAATTTAAAGCAGCAACAAGAGCTGTAGTTCCATGCTCCAAAACATATAAACCGTCCTTACACCTGCCCTTTGCCAAAATTTCCTTTGACGCCCGAGTCTGAATCACAAAAAACTTATTAGAGAAAAGTACATCAACAGGTAAATTCATGGTTAATTTACTAATTGAAAGTAAATTCTTTGTAATATGCGGGATGACCAAAACATCTAATAATGGCAATTTATTATTTATAAAACGAGACCCTAAATGAGAAATAGATAGTGTGTCACCGTTACCAACGATGACGCGTCCATTGCCATTATAAGGCTCAAATGCATCGAGAGCAGATGTAGATGATGTCATGTGCGCCGAAGCACCAGTATCCACAAACCAGCCAGACTCTTGAGTTGGTGAGATGGTGCATTGTGCATCAAATGCATGCGCGAGGTTGGCAGTAGAAGGAGGGGAATCCCGAACATATCGTGAGGGACAACAATTTGCATAGTGTGGACCACGAAAAATTTGACAACGAGGTACACATGTCTTTCTCAAGTTGTTGGAACCTGCATAGGTGTTAGCAGAACCATTTGAAATTGAATTATTGTGAAAACTACCTTGGCTGCCACGGTTGTTGGACGAACCCGATGCTGGACCACGGGACTTCGAAGCACCATAACCACCACAGGCAGAAGTTTGTGATCGGCCGGCATAAAAGGCAGCAGAGGATGGGGCATCGGCTAACATGGCTTTGTCGTTGAGTTCATAAGTTTTTGCTTGCTGGAGCAAATCGGCAAAACTTTGATCCGGAAGTAAAGTCATCCGAAGATCCGCAAATCCCCGGAAGGTTGAACCAAGGCCTCGTAAAAATCAGTGGGCTTTGTCGACCTCCGAAACGAGATGACCGATGGCCGCCAATTGGTCACAAATAGCTTTGAAAGAACGACCAAAATCAGCAACAGAATTCAAGCCGCGTTTTAAAAGTTGCAGCTCGTTGCACAAATCATGCACACGAGAAGGAGACGAATGACTGAATTTCATCTCAAGAGTGACCCAGACATCGCGTGCACGACTAAGACCAACGACCTCTGCCATTGATTCCTCCGTCAGCGATGAAAGGAGAAGAGAAAGAGTGCGACTGTGCCGCTTTTTCCAGGGTGCAAACGCGGGATTTGGAATGTCCTGTTGTGTGGCATCTTTGATGGTCGGTGATGGTGGGACGTCCGATCCATCGATGAAAGTGACGAGATCATCACACTCAAGCATGGGTATGATCTGTGACCTCCAAAAAAGATAATTTGTAGAGGTTAATTTGATATTAACCATAGGAAACAGAGTGGAGAGAGGAATAGTATCAGAAGAGGCGGTGGAAGCCATGGAACAACTTTCTTACTTCACGATTTTTTTTTTTTTAATGGATCAAGGGGTAAATGGAGATAAGGTTGGTGGCAGCCTTTTTCTTAAAGAGAAGGAAAAACTTGACCGTAAATGAGAAAAAGAATATAAAGGTGACGGCAACCTTGTGTATTTTTAAAAGAACTAGGGTTTATGTGTTTTTCTGGTGATACCATGTAAAGACGGAGAGAATTGAATTGAATTCACCGTGACCCTGGTGATATGTTTCCACTATATTTATAACTGTACAATGTTGATTTACAAGGAAAAGATTACAAAAGATATTTACAGCAATTCAAAATTATTTGAATTGATCTTACTCTCTAGAATATTCTAATCTGCAGAATATTCCTTATTAATAGGTATACAAGTAAGTAGGAGGTATCACTCTCTTAGCCTTCCTAGTTTACATGTTGGACACTTGTTTATCCCTACACTATTGCATTTGATACAAATGGCAAGTGTACATGTTTGCTTCTAATACAATGCTTAGTTTGTAGGATTTTTTACTGTTCTTCGAGATGCTCAACTGCTCGCATGCATGCCTACGTGGTGGGTACTTGAACCTTCTCCTCCTTAGCTGCTCGCTCAGCTTCTTTTGTGCTTTGACCAGTTGCTCGTCTGAGTGGTTGACACTTTGACCAACTGCTCGTTCTCCTTCAATTTGTGTTTTATCTGCTTAGCTGCTCGCCTCTTAATCCATTGCCTTAATCGCTTTTTCTTTGCATTAATCCCTGCGTAACTGCTCGCGTATCAATATCATTGTTTTGACTTATAACACATAATTAACTATACTAGCTCGGAGTTATTACAGTCTAATAAATTACTTAAATTCGAACTTGATTTTAATCCCCAAATTATATGCCAAGGCTATCCACACAACCTGGAAGTATGTATGTTTTCCTTTTTCACGTTTCCAAAAGTTTCAATTTTGATTTTCCGAAAAATCAACATAACTTTGGAAAAAAATTGCCGAAACTATGTACATTTTCCAGAATCATTTTTCGGGATTTGCACATATTTCCGCAAGTATGTTCACTCTTTGATCTTTTTTTCCCTAAATGAAATGATTGAAACTGTCAAATAGAGTTGTATTTAGGAAATTCATTTGGGATGTACTAATCCATAGCGGTGCGCTCTAATTTATGAGGCGTACTTTTCAAATATCGGAGTCTAAATAATCAGAGCCTTGATTAATTAGGGGAAAACAATTTGAGCCCATTAAGAATGTTAACCCATTGACTACATGCAATATTTTTCAGTTGATGTGTGAGCGTAGTTCAACGTTCCTTTATGGCCCAGGTTAAATGCATCCACATCTGTTGGTAGTACGCCCACCAGATGAGTACACGCACAGTAATATTAGTACACCCATCACACACTCTCTAAACTACCCTTCTCTGTTAAAATAAAATAAAATCCTAGTGTTCTTATCTTCCCTCTCTCACTGTGTGCACCCCTCCCCACTTCTGCGCAACATTGCTCCTTTCCCCCAACGGGTGCGGATTCCCTACTGGGGTGAAACCGAGCACCCCGTGTTGGTCATTCAAATGACATCGTTTGTTTTTTGGCATATCAATTGTTTCTCCTCTTTTTGACCTAGAATTAAATTTTTTTTTTTTTTTCATGTATTCAAGATTGAACATTATTTATTTATTTATTAAGTAGGTATTATGAAGACAGTAAGATTGTGTATAAATTAAATATGAGTTGCATTAACACTTTGATAGGGATTAATGTTGATTTGTAATGTCTCATGCAAATTGTTCTCTTATTTATTTTTGTGTTTTTTTTAATACATTATTATTTTTAATATTCAATTTGTTCATTATAATTTTTTGTGAAATTATCTTAATACTCCCTCAGTCCACAAAAAATGGTATTGATTGTTTTATTTGTCTTTCCACAAAAAAAAAATTAGTCATGTTTTCTAAAATGGAAACAAAAAACTTTATCTATATTATTTAATATACACAATTAATATTTTTAAAATAATTTATTTTAAACTTGATTTGACACAATATTTTTACTTTTTACATATTATATTATATATATTTTCTTAATAATCCTAAAAAAGACAACAAACCATTTTTATGGTCAAGTAGTACGTATAACATGTGTAACAGTGTAAGCTCACAAAAAAAATAAAAAATGTCCATATAATATTATAAAAATGTAAAACAATAAATATGCTATACAGATTGTGTCAAGTACTGAACTTACCAGTTATATTAAAATAGGACGAATTTTATAGATAGTTCAAAATTTTTGGTTGAGTCTCAGGGTGTATTCAATTGAGATTCTATTGGATTTTTTTTGACTTTAAAAACTCTGTGGATTTAGAAAATCTATAGACTCCATGCAGAGTTTAACTGACTTTTTTTATTGATTTACTTGGATTTTCATAGACTTTACAGGATTGTGGAATACATTTTTTTTTATTGATTTACATGGATTTCCATAGACTCCGACGCTGAAACCATTGATGCAAATATATATGTGACACACTTGTATATATAAAAAAATTATCCAAATTATTTAGATAAAAAAAATACATTAGTTAAAAAAATACATTATTATTTCATCTTCATTTCCATCACCATTATACCTCACCCTCGTTAGAAGTCTCAGGTTGTTAGAAGAGATTTTGGAGAGTAAAATTTATTTATATTTTTTTAAGAGTAGACCTGACAACGGGGCGGGTAATCCCAAAAGCAAACAGAGACGGAGAATTTTTTTTGCCCCGTAAGCAGGGACCAGGATAGTATTCTCAGCCCGAGGGATCCCGTCTCGTTCCCCGCGGGAAGACGCATTATTTTTTATATAATTAATATATTTATATATAATTTAAATATTAAAGTAAATTACAAATAAATATTTCATAGTTTCCTACTCAATTAACTATTTATTAAAAATTAGATTTTTTATTTAATATTATATTATTAGTTCCAAATTATATTATTTTCACTTTATTATATATGTTAATTAAAAATATTAGAATTAGAGGTTCTTCAAATTGTTTAAATTAGTTTTTTTTAACACCAACTTAAAGTAATTGTTGTGTATGATTAAAATTTTTAATTTAAATATTTTTTATATTTTAAAAATGAGATATAAAAATAATTAGGCGGGGAATGGGGAATCCCCGCGAGACGGGGATGAGGGAAAAACTTTCCCCATTTATTTTGCAGGGACGGAGATGGAGAATGACCCCCCCGTCCCCGCACCGCCCCGTTGACATCCCAATAGAAGAGAATCAAAGAAAGTCCATAGGCTGTTGAATACCTAAAGATTTTTTAAGACTTTTTAAAATCCGTAGAAATCTGTGGTTATTAGAAGAGATTTTGGAGAGTGAAATCTATTCATATTTTGGAAGAGAAATCTAAGAAAATCCGTGGAGTATTGAAATCCATAAACTGTTGAATACCTAAAGATTTTTTAAGACTTTTTAAAATCCGTATTGAATACTTTAGGATTTTTAAAGACTTTTGAAAATCTAGATTGAATACCCCCAAACTTTAAAAGTCTAAAAAAATCCTACGGACTCTATAACCAATACACCCCTCTCAATTTAAATTATCTTGATTTGAGATACTTTAAAAATGATGATTTAAATTGAGATTCAACCTACAAAATGAGTTTGTATATTATATATAATGAAATTACTTAATACATGAATCATTGAAAGATATTAGTTATTTTCACTGAAGAATATGAGTTGTTTATATTGAAGAGTATTAATTTGTTTTCACTAAATAACTAATATTCTTCAGTGAATACAACTAATAATCTTCAATGTAAGCAACTAATACTCTTTAGTAAAAACAACTAATATCCTTCAATGGTATAAATCATTTTCACTTTATACTTCTTTATGGTTGAGCCTATATATGAAAATCTTCCTATTTTAATATTTTTACAAAAAAAATACTAATTTGTAATAATAATAAATCTATTTATTTGACATTAAAAATAAATTCTACCCCATTATTATCTATCTATAGACTTCACACTCAAAAAAGACACGAAAACATGGCAAACGATTTTTCTTTTTTTTTTTAATAAACACGGGGTGGTGGCTTGTACGCCCCTTTCCACTTAGGCACTTACCCAACCCACAATTTTCTTCTTCCCAACATCATTCCTCTCCTCTCCTCTCCTCTCTTTCCTCTCCTAATTAATCATCGACGACCTCTGCCCCCCAATACAAAGGTTCGATTTTTTTTTTTTTTTTTTCCGTTATCTATTTTCGTAACCGGTATTGTGAAAGTATGTATAATTTTCGAAATTATTTTTTGAAGCTTTCGTATTATTTCGAAATATATCACCAATATATTTGTTCGATCATTTCTTTCGATATTTTAAATATTTTTGAAGAATATTTCCGAAAATTTTATGTGTTCTCGGGAGAAATTATCGAGAAAAAAAAAATGTTTTCCATAACTGGTTTCCAAAAATTCTAGAATGAGTTTTTTTTTCGGGAACTTGTTTTGAGTTATTCTGCATTATTTGTTAATTTCTTATAACGACCATAATCATAATGGGGTGATGAATCGTGAGAGTTTTCTGGATAATGCTTTTCTTCGTTTCGAGTTTTTTTGTCGAATTAAGGGGTGGGTACATCTATATTCTGGGTTGAGAGTGAGGAGGGACATGTGTGTCTTTTCATATATTACTAAAATTAATACTACCATTTTAATGTGTGGGTGCATTTAACTGGGCCTCCTTTAAAATTCATGGAAATCGAACGACGTCGGTTAGGGGTTTCGGGGAGAAAAATTCATCACTCATCTTCCTAATCTGTAGTGATTTTTTTTGCATAATCTTGATCCGTAGAAAATGGTGATTATGCGAAAGGCTGGTGATTCTTCAATTCAGCTAATTCATCTACCGAATCTCATAATTTAAGTGGGGAAAAGAGGCGATTTCAACCACATCCCAGAATAGGTTTCAGCCAATTTAACGATGCAATTCAGCTAATTGTTTTGCTGCCCAAAAGTGTTCTGAAAATGTTCCGTCTTCGCAGAAATCAGTTTCAATTTCTATGTTCGCAGTCCAAAATCACCCATCCCTGCATTCCCTTCCGTCTAAACGACTCCCAAACTTACGTTTCTTCACTATCCTCATTCCAGAATCACTCAAATTCAGCATCTCCGTCAAAACCCTCGACGTTCCCCTTTCCGTTTCTCGATAGAGAGCCTACAAATTCGATTTTCTGCAGATATTATTCCTCAAGAGTGTATACAGGACCAATATCCAGATCATTGAGAAAGAGGATTAACAAAAGAGCCAAAGCGGAGATGAAACCTGTTCTCAATGAAACAGTTTTTAACAGAGCTATATCGCAGCTTCCGCCTAGATTCACCCATGAAGAACTTCACGATGTCATAGCCTTGCAAGCTGACCCCTTGGTGTGTTTGGAGCTTTTCAATTGGGCGTCACAACAGCACAGGTTTAGGCACAATGTGCTTACCTTTCACGTCACAATCAAGAAGCTTGGCGCCGCCAAAATGTACGAAGACATGGATTATATTGTGAATCAGGTGCTTGCTATTCCTTCCATTGGTTCCGAGGCTCTGTATAATACGATGATTTATTATTTCACTGAAGCTAGAAAATTGGTTAGAGCTGTTAATATATATAAGCATATGCATGATTGTAGGAAATTGGATTGCAGGCCATCGTTAAAAACTTATAACATACTATTTGCTGCACTGTTGAGCCGCGGAAAGAATTCGTATATTAATCACATGTTCATGGAGTCCATAAGATGTTTGTTCAAGCAAATGGCTGAGGATGGGATTGAGCCCGATATCTTTTGTTTGAATTGTATGATAAAAGGATATGTGCTTTCGCTTCATATCAATGATGCCCTTAGGATTTTTCACCAGATGGATACTGTGTATAATTGCCAGCCCAACTCATTTTCATATGATTATTTGATTCATGGGTTGTGTGCCCAAGGTCGAACGAAAAATGCGAGAGAACTTTATGATAGAATGAAGAAAAATGGGTTTGTTCCTAGCTGTAAGTCCTATAACTCGCTTGTGAACTCTTTGGCTCTTGAGGGAGAGGTCGATGAAGCTGTAAAGTTCTTGTGGGAGATGGCTGAGAACCAAAGGTTCGCTGACTTCATCACTTATCGCACTGTCTTGGATGAAATATCACGACAAAAAGGTATTGGAGCCGCTTTGAAGTTAAACGAGCAATTGCGAGAGAAGAACCTTGTTGATGCCCATACTCACAGAAAGCTTATGTATGAACTGGAAGATAATGCTCATAATTCAAACTTCAGATGACAATGCAGGTAAATGTGTTTAATCGACCCAATTGTGCTGAAGATGCTTCTCGTTCTTTAAGTCATTCTGTCAGTATCATATGAAAAAGCATTTAGCAATGCATGAATATAGTTTCTTAATAGTCCATGCTACTGCAGTGTTTGGTTTGATTTGTGCTTATTATGGTATATAATTTTTTATATTATTTGTTTATTATTGAAGATAACTCTTAATTGTTTTTCCATTTGAATCTGTCCTTTGACACAATTTGTCATCCTAATTTCTTAAATTATCTTACGATGGCAAAAGAATATTGTAGAACTGACTTATGTGCTGTCAGGAGTCAATTACCCTCCAATTAGACCATTCTTTCTGTGTTCTTTGTCACATTAACTTGTCTGCTAGAAGCAGTGATAGTTCTATACAGTATATGGCTGCAGTTAAAAATGTTAATTAGTTTTAAGAATGTGGGGCTTCACGCTGATATGCAAATGCAACTCTGCCAGCTTCAGCAGGACCATAAGTCTAATTAGAACAGGTGATGGTGATTACTAATTATTGATAAGAGAAATTGATATATGTTAAGATTCAGGAAGACAGTTGTCTGGTTTCATGCAACTTAATGAACATAAGTCAATAAAAGGTAAAATGTTTCTGCTTTCAAGATGCCTTCCAGGCCTCTCAATCTATAGCTTAAAATGGCCAAGCTTTAGTCTTCTGATACTTGTTGATGTTTCACTTGTAACTGCATTATTTATTTATTTATTGATTTTTCCTTGTGATGTGGAACAACTTGCAGATGAGTATTTGGCAGCTGAGGATTGAGCAAGGGTGGTCATCGGTAGAACTCAAAACAGACATAACTTTTAGAGTTAGGCTAAGAATCTATGCAATTAATTGAACTCAGCACTAAGTTGTCCATGGTCCTGTCACCTGTGCCTAAAATCCAACATTTGGCAGCTCGTTTAACCCTTTTTCTATTGTCCAAGTATTTCCTATTTTTTCTTTTATAGTAGTTCCCTAATTCATTTTAGGATTTGGGCCTTCAAATATGCATTTTTTATTGTATTGAGGGAAAGATTTTCATATTTGCTTACTAAAATAAATCTCTCTCGTATGCAGTGTGTTTGTCCTCTAAATTTAGTCACCTTTGAAAGATGAGATGTTGTGCGCTTATGTAATGTGGAGAAATGATGACATGTTCAGGTATAAGATGTGGGTTTCACTAGTTGTTTGTCATTGTGCTGGTTGCAGTTGATTTTCGCTGTGATGAGCTCTATCTGCCTTGGTCCCAAGTTTAAATAATTAGAAATTCTTAGAATCTGATAAAGGTTACGGATAGATTGTTGAATAAAGAATTCTCACCCTT
The DNA here is from genome assembly GCA_947034835.1 of Ballota nigra. Taxonomy (NCBI): domain Eukaryota; kingdom Viridiplantae; phylum Streptophyta; class Magnoliopsida; order Lamiales; family Lamiaceae; genus Ballota; species Ballota nigra. Next base: position 73,358,567 of record OX344724.1, on the reverse strand, counting down.
CTAATGAGATGCAGCAAAAGATGAAGACGATACAATCATTACACTGGTTGAGGATGTAAATATTTTCAGACTTTAAAACTTTGTAAACATAGACAGCAATGCAGATATTTGTTTAAGAAGCAGTTACGTAATAATTTAAGTACGTGTCGGGTTCAACTAGCTAAGCCAGATGTAATCAGTATACAAAACGAGCCAACAAGCATCAGATTTCACAAACGAGGCAGTAACTAAAATTTCAAATTAAAAATAGTAAAAAAAGTAATCATATCCCCCGAAACAGACATCCTTCGAGCAATTAGATAAACACAAAGGCATCTCAAAACGATAAACATAATCCAAGTCAAAATTAACACAAGATAACATAATGTAAATCCTGCCACCGCCTGTCGAGAACCCAATTCTGAGATCGGGTAATCAACATACAGGGCAGGAAAATACAATGCAACAAGTAATCCACAGTACTTAATAAAACATTAGAAATCAAAATGCAGCTATTATGAATTGACGTACGAAATCCTCTGGCATCATAAACGGTAGGCAGAACACGTGCGTTTCACTTCGCACCCTTCTTGGCAGCAGCCTTGGTAACCTTGGCACCGGTGGGGTCTTTCTTCTCCACACTCTTAATCACTCCAACAGCAACGGTTTGACGCATGTCACGGACAGCAAAACGACCAAGAGGAGGGTACTCAGAGAAGGTTTCCACCACCATGGGCTTGGTGGGAACCATCTTCACCATACCTGCATCACCATTCTTCAAGAACTTAGGCTCCTTCTCGAGCTCCTTACCAGAACGCCTGTCGATTTTGGTCACCAGCTCGGCAAACTTCACAGCAATGTGGGAGGTGTGACAGTCGAGCACCGGAGCATATCCGTTTCCAATCTGTCCTGGATGGTTCATGATGATAACCTGTGAGGTGAAGTTAGCAGCTTCCTTAGCTGGATCATCCTTGGAGTTGGAGGCAACGTAACCCCGCTTGAGATCCTTGACGGCAACATTCTTCACATTGAAACCAACATTGTCACCAGGAAGAGCCTCCTGCAAGGCTTCGTGGTGCATCTCAACAGACTTAACTTCAGTGGTCAAACCAGATGGGGCAAATGTCACCACCATACCGGGCTTGATCACACCAGTCTCCACACGACCAACAGGCACAGTTCCAATACCACCAATCTTGTAAACATCCTGAAGCGGGAGACGGAGTGGCTTGTCTGATGGCCTCTTGGGCTCTGAAATATTGTCAAGAGCTTCAAGGAGGGTTGGGCCCTTGTACCAGTCCAGGTTAGTGGACCTCTCAATCATGTTGTCTCCCTCAAAACCAGAGATTGGGACGAACGGGACTTTGTCAGGGTTGTATCCAACCTTCTTGAGGTAGGAAGACACTTCCTTCACAATTTCATCATACCTAGCCTTCGAGTACTTGGGTGTGGTGGCATCCATCTAAACAACATATAGTAAGAGGGCGTTAGGATCTATGTATATAATAAGACTATGAAATTGAATACAATAGGACCATGTAACTGTAATGTAGAAAGAGTCAAACCTTGTTGCAGCAACAAATCATTTGCTTCACTCCGAGAGTGAAAGCAAGCAATGCGTGCTCACGGGTCTGACCATCCTTGGAGATACCGGCTTCGAAACCACCAGTGGTGGAGTCAATGATGAGAACAGCACAATCTGCCTGAGAAGTACCAGTAATCATGTTTTTGATAAAGTCACGATGTCCGGGGGCATCAATGACAGTGCAGTAGTACTTGGTGGTCTCAAATTTCCACAAGGCAATATCAATAGTGATACCACGCTCACGCTCAGCCTTGAGCTTGTCGAGCACCCAGGCGTACTTGAATGACCTTTTGTTCATCTCAGCAGCCTCCTTCTCGAATCTTTCAATCACACGCTTGTCAATACCACCAAGCTTGTAGATCAAGTGACCAGTAGTGGTTGACTTCCCAGAGTCGACATGGCCAATAACCACGATGTTGATGTGAGTCTTTTCTTTACCCATGATTGATGTTTAATAGCTGTAATCAATAGTGGAGAAGGGCAGAGAGGATCAGCATTAAGTGGTAATAAAATAACAGGCCAACAACATTCAGGTTACCGAATCAAAACTGAATACAGACGAGAACAGCAACTCAAAACGTAGTAAAGTTCAGACTAATAATAAAAGCGGCGCTAGATTTAATAAATAACTCAAACTGTTTCTTCGGCAAAAATACCATTTAAGAGTATGAACAATCACAGCACATAATACACGGATAAGCTTAGATCCTACGTTCTGTAAACATGAAATTATTCCAAGCTTCTATTCCAATTTTCAATACAGTTAGAACTTCACAAGACCATCTCAAACAGATTGACTAATCCCAGTAAACTCAGTAATGTCAGAACACAGTATTCTCGCATTAATACTCGAACAGAAAAAGTAAGAAATTAGGAACAGCACAAACTCAGGATCTGATCTATAAGCCACAAATCTAAAATCGAATCAAAGCTTAGTCAATCTAAAAGGAGATCCAAACGGACATACACAACAGCATCAAGCAGCTATTCAAATATAACCAATCCAATCCACAATTGCAAATCAGAAAACTATAAACAACATGCAAGAGATCAAGGAGAATATACCTGTAGACAGAGAAAACGCCTCCGCAGAAAACCTAGCCGCAGTTAGCAACACAGAGAAGAAGCAAAAGAGCAAATGAACTAGGGTTCTAACTCATAAGTTATAACTGAGGAGTGAGGGTTCTGCGGGATTATAAATTTATAATGGGGATATTTTTTATTTTTTTCAGGACAAATTGCAAAAACAGGACTTAATTTTGCCACTTATTGCACTTTAAGGACCAAACTTTCAAGATTTGCAGGGCAGGTACCAAACTATTAAATTGTTGCAAAAAAAAGACTTTGGGCAGTTTTAAAGACAAAACAAGGGGCATTTCTGTCCATTCATATACAATTTTAGATTAAAAAAAGCAAGATAAGTACTAAATTTTCAAATTATTGCAAAAAAAGGACCAGTTGCATAGTAATCTAAGACAAACACTACTACTCTTATCCACATCAACAACAAACAGTAGAATACTCCAACAAGATCATACATGCAAATCACAAACTTCCCCATCATAATTTATATAAATAGCTAATATTAAAAGATACTTCAATTGTTCAAGTCAATTCATTGTCTCAAGTCAAAAGGCTTGTAAAGTACAAGCTACCCGTTGAATGCAAAAAGCTTGTAACACACAAGCTACTGCACTTGTTTCAAGGAAATTGTTAACTACTACTTTATGATAAAACTAAACCAATATTTTTCAAGACAAAAACACGAATAACATATCAATCTCCTTTGAATATTGCTTCTTCTTCTCCTCCGGCTGTTTTATAACTTGGTGTACCTCTACCAGGCTGCTGGGAAAACTTGACTTGACCAAAAGTCTTTGAATACATGCTCTCTCTCAGTGCTTTATCAGGCTGTGACAAGTATGAAACACTATCCACCACATGTTTTGCATGGGAACTACCAGATGCGGGTTGTGAAAGGCTAGTCATGTTTGATCCACTTTTGCTACAGTCTAACCATGCTTGAACTTTCGATAGTTTTCTCACTTCATTCAATTGGTCTTGTCCCTTTCTTTTTACCTACAAAAGGTAAGTAATTATTATTATCTTCCAATTATATAGTTAAAACTTAAATGAATACTAATAATATATGATTTCATACATCAAGTTTTTTCCTTTGAGCATTAGGTACATTTGGATTAGTAGCTCTTGTATTCAAATGCATCACAACACCAGAGTCTGCATCTTGTTTCTTTTCAACATCACCAAAGAATGTAAATATTAGAAACCACCACAGCAAACCATTTTTCTTGCTCAAGTTACATAGGGAATATTAAAGTACCTGATTGTTGTCTAAATTTAAAGACACATCGGAACCATTGTTGTCTCCAATTTTCTTTTTTCCAATTACAGTTTCCTAAATTGAATAATAGACCAAGTTAATAAGTAAAAGATTAAGAAAAATTACATTAAATGCAAGGAACAATTAGGGATACCTGCTTTTTCTTCCCTTTTCCAGTAGTTTTTGACACTTGTTGACTAAATTCTGCTACATATTCCTATTTTATGTAAAAAAAAAATAAAAGCAAAATTAATAAGCAAAAAATGACACAAAATATTTTGAAATGCAGCAAACAAACAAAAATACCTCAGTAATGTTGGGAGCAGGTATATCTAATTGCACTCCACCCCTCAATCTATTAGGGCAACTTCTTATATTATGACCTATTTCCTTACAATGACCACATGTGATTATTCCACCCTTTTTAGACATCTTTCCAAATTGCTTGTCAACTGGATCAATTTTTCCTCTGATCTCTCCAGGTTGCAATTTTCTATTGTATAATTTAGGTCTTCCTGGTTGTTTTTCAATAATAGGAGGAAGTATTTCGATGACCTTTTCAGAGGGTTTTGGCCATTCTTCATGACTTGCAAGAGGCATAATGTAATGATTATATATCCTCAAATATGTCTCCTTGCTGTAACATTGATCAATGTAGTCCTCGGGCTTATATTTCATCATATTGATGCCAGCAATGGCATGCGCACAAGGGATCCCTGTCAACTGCCATTTTCTACAACTGCAAAAGCCCTCCCTCAAGTGTACTTTGTATGTGTCCCCGAATTCTGACCTCTGCACATTAAACTCCTCATGCCCATTCCAATGTGGAGTGAATTCCATTGCCATCTTCATGTTTTCTTCAAACATTTTTGCAATTCTAGGACAAAATTTACCCCTATATTTCATCATCTTCTGTCCTTTTTCTCCGATCTTCTCCATGAGCTGCATCCTAATTCCCTCAAGCATATGAAGTATAGGCAATGCCCTTTGCCTGATTATAGATCCATTGTAACTCTCTGATAGGTTATTGAGTATAATATCACTCTTGCTTGAGGTTTTGAAGTGAGCTTTTGACCAATGTTGTGGCGGTCTTTTTTCAAGCCACTTATAAGCCTTCTCATCCTTCTGTTTCAATTCTTCCATCACTTTGTCAAAATCCATGACTCTTGTGGCCTTTGCGGCTCTCCACAAAATCAATTTAAGGGCAAGACCTTTATGTTGCAACTTGAAGTTGGAGTACAAGTGCATTACACAAAACCTATGCTCACATCCATCAAACTTTTCACTAACAGCATCCACCAACCCTTTTTGTTTATCAGACATTATAGTCCATTCAGAGCAGTTTGTGATACCCATGTCACTCTTCACCAAGTCAAGAAACCAAAGCCAAGACTTCTTCTTTTCCTTTTCAACTACTGCATAGGCAAAAGGATATAATCCATTGTTTGCATCTATGCCTATTGCAGTCAAAATCATCCCACCATATTCAGTTCTCACATGACATCCATCTAAACAGATCATCTTTCTGCATCCATCTAGCATCCCACTCTTAAGTGCAGACCAGCATATATACATCCTCTTGAAATAATTCTTGTCCCCTACTGTCTTCACCTTGATCTTAACAGTGCTTCCAGGATTCGATTGCAATATCTCCTCTGCATATGCCCTTAACATGCCAAATTGTTCGCCTCCATCACCTATATCCATTGCAGCAACCATCTTCTTAGCCCTATACATTTGGTGTTTGCTAAATTGGACCTTGCATTCATTTTGTGAGATCTCCAACATTGATTTGACATTCCATTTGGGGTTACTCTTCAACTTTGAACAATATTTTCCAACTAAAAACTTAGTATCAGCTTGTGTAACCTTAATTTGTCTTGTACATTCATGTTCAAAGTGCAAAGACCTAATTTGGAATGTGTGCTCATTTGGATCTTTAGATGCAAACACAAAAAATGGACAATCACGATCTGCACATTTCACACTCACCTTTTTAGGGTTGTTTGTTGGAAAGGCAAGTGATCTACCTTCATCTACAGCATGTTTCCGAATAGCTGCTCTAAATACCTCCACACTACTGAAACACATCCCATGCACCATCTTAACCTCCTCCATACCAACCTTAGGATTGAAGACTTCATATCCTTTATACTCATGTGTTTTACACTTTCCTTCATAAGTATCAAACTTCTCATTTTTCCCTTGTGACACTGGCCTTTTTCCCTTTCTTCTTTTTCCTTTAATTTGATGGTCTTAACTTCCTCAACTTTTTCAACCTCCTTCTCAAATAATTCATCATAATATTGTCCATCACTGTCATATAAGAATGCAGAATGAACAGAATCTTCACCTATGGACGTGTTTCCATCACTGTCATCTGAGGCATAATCATAAAAAATACCACTTACCCTATTGACTTGGGGTTCATCAACAACATCATAAGATCCAATGTAAGGCAGAGGTTCAATAATATTTGGCATTTCACGGTTGACATGTCCAATATCATCAATAACTACCATGTTACTAAGATCAATCTTATCGTGGTCTACATATACTCCAACAACCCTAGAAAGACCACAATAATTACACATCTCAATTGCATCCTTATCAATCCTAACTCGGACTAGTGAATTACAATCATCTACACCACCACAGTTGTAATAAAACTCCAACATACCAGCAAGATTAAGATCAGCAGCCATGTAGAACAACTCTAGTGAAGACATTTCATCCCGAGAGCAGTAATCCACATAACAGAAAGTTCCACCAACATATTTCAATTTATCTTGCATGATAAATCTTCCAGAATGATGCAATTTTATGGTGAAGTACTCGCTTTGATTCCCTACAATTCAATTTTTTTAAATATTACTATACATGATAAAAACATGAAGACTAATAAGATAAAGTTAAATAGAAGAAAAACCAAAAAGTAATATCATCATTAGACAATTATTAAAGAATTTCATACATATATGTGTAGTAATATAACCAAGTGAGTTCATGATAGCTTAGAGAACAAAAATGGATCAAACTTTTATTAACAGAACATAAGTTTGCCATTTAAATCTTCAGTCATGATTTGCTTCTCATTAAAATTCATATATATATATATATACAATTGCATACTTTATATAACTTCTAATTTAGTTAGTAGCTGATTTTTTACCTAGTAGCAAGATTTTTTTTTTAATGAGATTCTAAATTATTATTGCATCCATTCTTTGGTCCTTGCACGGATGTGTTATAAACTTGTGAAAGTAAAAATGTTTATAGCATAGTTAGAAAGTGCAGCTTGTCCAACTTGTATAATATTAAAGCAAAAACTTGTATAAGACCGTCTCATGGTATGAGACAATATAAATTAACACATACCCTTGTCAAAGTGTAAATGCGTCAATTGCCAAGTTATACCCCATCTCATTGTCTCATGCCATAAGACGGTCTCATACAAGACCTACTCTAATGTTAATTATATATGGGTCAAGAAAGGTATCAAATAAATGGTTTTTTATGGAAGACATTTTACAAACTAATTTTTTTTCCCTGAAAGTTAAAGAAAATTATATAAATATTTGAGTATAAGGGTAGTCATAATTCTTAAATTTAACAATAGCAAAAATTCCAATAAAGATCATCTAGATTAATCTAAAGAGGGAAGCAATTTGAGATACTTAGGTAGATATTCCTGAAAATTGAATTTGAGATTTCAAGTCCCCTAGCAGTCAAATATGGCGCATTTTACAATGTAAATTAGCACTATGTTTGATCTAGCACAGTAGATGAAAAAATTTCAAGCATACATTTATTTATCTTTTAATTAAGAATAATGCTCTATTTAGCAACTAACTAAAAACCTGTACTTGAACTTGGCACTTAAAGAAACCAAAAAAGAGAAAAGTTGTATAAATAATTAATTAATCAACTCATCAATCAAAAGGAATCTTAGCAAACAAAGAAAATGGTAGATGCTCTGTATTCAAGATGATTGCATTAAAGGTTAAACAATCCTAGCAACAAAAAAGTATGTGGACGTTTAATATACAAAATACTATTATAAAACAATAAACAATACTTCCGTTAGTGATCTAGGTTTAAAAAAAAAAATTGTTCTCCACTAATTTTACAGTAATACACGTCTACAGTAATAGTAATAATATTACATAAATCACAAATTTAAATCAACTTGAAATCAAAATTTGACTCACCATATTTTGGAATTTCATTGTCGGTATTGGAACTTCGTATTCTCCAACCCATTTGATCATGAAAATAAGAAGTGGTTTCTAGAGAAGAAAAGCACAAGAATTGAAGAAGTAATTTGCAATGATCTCACGTTTCTTTTTTAGTCTAGGGTTAATGCTAGGGTGCTAAATAAAAATTGACGAAGATACCCCTTGTTTTGTCTTTAAAACTGCCCAAGTCCTTTTTTTGCAACAATTTAATAGTTTGGTACCTGCCCTGCAAATCTTGAAAGTTTGGTCCTTAAAGTGCAATAAGTGGCAAAGTTAAGTCCTGTTTTTGCAATTTGTCCTTTTTTTAATGGATTTACGAGAATGGCCTTTTAATTCTTCTACAAATCCACAGTGGGCTCTAGGGTAGTTCTGGGAATTTCATAGCCTCCTTTTCTTTATTTCTTTGTTTTCCACGTAGGAAAGGCGTAACTTACTTGAAGGCTAAGATAGTTATAGAGCAGTCAAATGGGCCTGGTTGATCCGGGCCGGTACTGGCCCACTGATATTTTTGGGTTGGAAAAATAACCGGAACCGCCGGTTCGAACAGCGAAACCGCAGGTTTCAGTTCGGTTCCGGTTCCAGTAACATTAGAACTGAAACCGCCGTTCCTATGTGGTTCCGGTTCGAACCGGCAGTTCCACACCATTTTTTTTCTTTCTAATTTTGAGTTTTAACCTTTAAATTTCTAAGTTTATTTATTAAAATTAAGCTTAAGTCCAATTTCTTTAACCCCTCCTCCTCTCCCCCAAATTTATTTTGTAAAATTTATTATTTTAAGTTGTAAATTTGTATTAGTAATTTGGAATAATCAATATTCAATTTGTAATATTTCAATTAGTTTGTGATAATAGTTATTAGATACTTATTTTAAATTAGAATTACTAATTTGTAATAGTTCAATTATTTTGTAATAGTTCAATTACTAATGAAATCTTTTTCCATTCAGTTTGTCATCTACATTTAGATTAAAAAACCAAAAAATACAAGTAAAAACCCTAAAAAAAAGCACTTATAGTTTTGAGTTTATTTCTTAATTTTGAGTTTCAAACTTAGAATTTCTAAGTTTATTTCTTAAAATTAAGCTCAAGTCCAATTTCTTTAATCCCCCCCCCCTCCCCCCCTCCCTCCCTCCCTCAAATTTATTTTCTAAAAGTTAAAATTTAAGTTAAAATTTAAGTTGTAAATTTGTAACTACTACTTTGGAATAGTTCAATATTCCATTTGTAAATTTATATATTTCAATTAGTTTGTATTAATAGTCATTAGTCAATACTCAACAGACAAATATTAGAAATTTAGAATAGAGACTTATTTTAATATTAGACTTACTAATTTGTAATAGTTCAATTACTAATGAAATTATTTTCCATTTATTAATTGCCATCTACATTTACATTAAAAAAACCAAATAATACAATTAAAAATGCTAAAAAAGACTAAAAAAAAAAAAAAAGGCAAAATTGATTTTACCCCGGTTCGGTACCTCCCATGGAAATTTTGGAACGGAACCGTGAGCACCTCTTATTAGATACCCCCACTCACTTAATCTATCAAATATATTTTAAATAATTATTAAATACACCCCCATAATATAACTACCTTACCCTTGCTTCTAATATTATTTCAAAATTTTGATACACCCACAAAAATCTCTTCCCCTTTTTCACGTTCTTCCCTCATTTTTTTCACGCAACGCCACGACTGCTGCGCCAAGACCGCCAGCAGCCTCACAAACGCCACAACCGCCAAATTTTGAAAGAAAAATAAAAAAATAACACTACAGTTCAACAACATTTATTTGAAAAATAACTCATATTTTGGCAAAAACTTATTGAAAAATGACTAAAATTTCGACAAAATAAGTCTTTTCAAAATTCTAACGATTTTTCGACAAGTTTATGTCTAAACCCTAACAATTTTCAACAAACCAGGTTCGAAAATCAGTGTCGCGATTTTTTTCAAAAAATGTGGAAATAACAATAACACATTATCATCAAACTTATAGACCAAAAAATATGAAAATCTTGGTACACAAACCCAAAACATAAGCAAAAAACAACATCTATACTATATATAAAAGTGGCAATGAATTGTAAATCATTTTCGGGCCATTATACCCTTAATCATATTAATTTTGTGCATTTTGATCCTAGCTTTTAATATTTACTGTACAGTTTCATCCCATCCAACTTTTCACTTTCTCTATCGTCTGACCTCTCCGTTGCTACCACTTGAAACTTGGGAATATCAGTCGAACAACTATTCACTTGATCTCACATGTCTCGAAGAGGAGAGGGACGTGAGAAACCTCTCTGTTGATTCGTCTAACTCGTCAATTAAGTTGCCTCTACAACGACGAAAACCTCCCTCAATTCTCTCAAGAAGATCGCTCAAGTGTTTACATCGAATATTGGTTTTTGGACCGTCATAGCTACTTGGTAATTATCCTTTTGATTGTTATTTCTATTCTGATTTGGTATAGATTTTGTTCCAGTATTTTCTTGAGTGATTACGACAATTGATACCGTTGTTTATTTATTTGATTCTCTTGGTGGAGATTTTCTTTTATCTGAATTAGTTGGGATTGAAGTTGCTGAGTTGATTTCTAATTGGGGGCTTCTTCCAATTTCTTATATTTTGTGCAGAGACTAATCTGAGTTTTCTTCGTGATTGTTAATGTTTGAGTTCATTATTGTAGTTGGGGTATATATTTTGTAGACGAGTTGGGAGGGTTGAGTTTGATCCATTATGCTAGGGACACTCATGTGCTCACATCTCATATTTTCCTTTATATATCTTTGATTGGTGGATCTGGCTTTAATTATTTTCAACATCGTACTATCTGGATATATATATATATATATGTTGTTAGTAAAAAATGAAGGACTTAAGTTATTTGTTGTGTAAAAATTGTACTCTGGGCGACTGGGCTATGATGGTTATCTACAGAAAGATAATTGGAAGTGGATGCATGAATTATCTCTGACATGTTTTCTGTAGATGGAAGACCAACTTTAGAGAAGCTAGTTATCATGTTTTTTAAATTATAATTTTCACATTATACAATCTCCCTGATTACTGATTGAAAAGTTGGGTAAATTTTGTTATGTGAAATTCTTATAAGTTTTCACTCATGTTAATTACACTATTATGTTTCTGAAAATTCAGCATTCAATATTTTTAGATAAAACAAGTTAAATGTGGAGAAAATGGAAATAAGACGTAATAGAGAATCCTGATGGGTATGTTCCAAAAATCAAATTTATAATATAATAGTGCTATAGCTGTGTGATTGTATTTGTTCAATTGGTTTCTGCTTGCATTGGATTCAATGTAATTTCAGAGGTTTTGCTCGGAGATGAGCTTCATAGATTAAGCTATACAGTGATTTATTTAAGATTTTTTTATTCATATTCAGATTTATTTTTTCCAACTTTTGGCAACTGCCTTTATGGGAATGGTTTGTCTATTGTTAATTTGACTCTGGTCTTCGACATCTCTATCACCGGGTATGTACATCTTTTTATATTATGTCTTCGCTAAAGTTAATTTAGTTTTTGACGAATTCTAACTCTGTGTTTATAGGTGTGTTATGTTTCTTCATCCTTTAGTTTTTATTGCTTTTATTTTCTTTTCTATTTTTTGGATTGGATGGTGCTTTCAGTAACTAATGTTACAGGAATGATCTATCTATTGTTAATTTGATTCCAATCTTCGACGCCTCTATCCCCACTCCCAGGTATGTATGTCTCTCTTACTCCCTATTTGCTATGTTAATTTAGTTTTTGATGAATTCAGACCCTGTGTTTATTGGCGTTATGCTTCTTCATCCCTCAGTTTAATGATTTCTATTTCTATTTGTAATTGAAATTGAAATATTGATGAATAGGGTGTCTAAAAATACTGTCCATTTCGTTCCTGAATTGTTAAACTTAGAATTATTGTTGTTTCAATTTCATTGGGAAAGAGGGAACCAATTTCGGGGGAGGCAAGTGGCTCTGATTTGATCACTTGGAAATGAGTTTAGTTAATTTCTTGTAAAGTTGAATCTTATTACTTAGTTATTTAAATCCAAAAAATGAAAATGTTTTCATCTGTGTAGTGTTTTAAATCAAATATGACTGTTATCATTTGGACAGGTGTAATCCCATTATATTATATAGTTTTTTTAAAGTACAACAACTCTTAACCAAACCATGATTTGTTTTATATATCCATTTGTTTTTTTGTTTCACGAAAGCACCAGTATACATCATTAATTTGCTTTTTTAGGGGGTCTATAATTGCTAAAGCTCGAAATATCGTCCATTTTGTTATTCATCTTTTTATAGCTATTATGGGGCGATAACTTTAAATCAATGGTGTCTAGGCTTCGGAAATTTTGTACCCTTTGCTACTAATTTAAGTCTAATAGACTGATTCTGATGAAACTGGATAATAAGAGTTTCATGTCCTGTATAGTTCATGGTTACAGAGGATAAATCTGTGAAAATATCACCCTATTTATCTTAACAAACAACCAAATCATATTTTGGTTTTTGTCCATTTGTTTTTTGTTTTAAGATCGCACTAATATAAATCATAAATTTGTTTATTTAATTTAGGGGATCATCCATTTTCAAGTAAGTCTTGATATATATATATATATATATATATATATAAGCGTTATTTCTTCCACTTGCTTACCAAATTAAAATAAATAAAAGTTGTTATTTTCTTTAGTAATGTGCAAACCTATCTGCACACATTTTTTAACGGACAACACATTTTACGTCTTCCACTAACCCGTTTATTTATGATGTGTCGACTTAACAGTGTGGTTATCTTTGCTGCACATGAACATATCGAGTTTGAAATTGGAAGACTAAAGAAATCGAAATTGTGGTCAGAACTACATAAACCATAAATATTTGCACAATTTCCCCTTGGACACTTAATGAAATTACACGATCTTGACAAGAGAAAGAATGACTTATTCATTCTATGCTATAGTCTATACTGCAAGGTAGTGCCAAGTAGAGCTTTAATGGGTAGCATGTTCAAAATTAGAAAGTAGGACTAAATGATGCTGGAAATTAACTGAAATAAATAATCATACATATAAGTAACTAATGTATTCCCCATTCTCTGATATTCAAAGGCTAAGTGAGGTAGTAGCTTCATTTTGGATTCTTGATTTATCCTTGAACTCTATTTTGATGGCTTGATAAAAATTGCTCATTTTTTTATTCAAGAACCTAAAATTCTCATTACGATTAAGAGTTGCTAAGTTTGTCTTTAGTGCTCCAGAGTTTAAGGGAAACATGGTTTGTAACAAATGTTTTTTGAGTCGCCTACTGTATTTAATAGATTTATTTGAGAACAATGGGTGCACTTATGCAAAATTTTATAAGGGTTTGTGGTAGTATATGTTTGTACTTTCTATATTTAAAATACACCAGAATAGTGAATATTGATTATTGTTCTTAGTTTTTTTAAAAGTTTACCTAATGTTAATTATTAATTGCATGAATCGTTTGAGATCACCTGTAGAGATTAATAATTAACTATTGTTATTTGATTGGAATTTGTCATCTTGAATATTTTTGGTCTTGAACTCTTGATAAGTTATAATCACATAAAAAAACTTGGTTTCATACACATTTGATTGTTAGTTTTTCAAGGTTTCAGATAAGTATTACTGTCATGGAACCTACTAGATTAATATGCATGGTTTGTAAGGATGTAGATGGAAGTGATTCTACAATTTAAATAAGGTGGGTGTAGATGCAAGTGATTCTACAATTCAAATATGATGGGTGTTGTATGCAGTTCATCATAAAAAGTTTCACTTTTAATATCATGAGTCGGGAAAAGTAACTTAGATTAGAGCCTTCGTTTTTATTTGCCTTAATATGTTTCATTATGAAGTTCTCTTCCCATTTCAGGTAGTTGAATGATGATTTCTTTGTGGCATGCTACTTTATTAATAATAACATGGGGAAATAATTTAAAAACATGTGTAAATCGATGATTTTATTGTTTTTATTTTGTAAAGTTTATCAATTGAAAACTATTGAACACATGAGTAAATATCTATTGTATATGAGGTTGGTAGCTATTATCCCGAAGGTTCTCCGTCTTGATAAGTTATAATCGCTATAGACATGGTGACTTGATAAGTTATAATCACTAAAGACAGAGTGACATAAATGTTTGATTGTTAAGCATCAGTAAGGTATTAGGAATAAATGTTTCTTCAATTCAAATAATTGAATACTCATATTCATTCTTAATTTTCACTATTTTATGCAGGGTGTGAAATTGAAGTCTAAGACAGATACATGAGTCCTCCAAGCTAGGTGTGAATGACTGACCGTAATACGAATAGAAGAGTGCAGTACGACATCCATGGAAAATTATCTATATGACCTTATCAATTATCTTTACACTTTTCAAAATATTTATTTGTTTATTCACCAACTACATTGCTGTCTAGATGTCTCAAATTCTATTTGCAGCTTCAACAAGAATTGATTGCATACAATATATTAACAGAACGACAACTTATAAAAACTTGACATTGGCTCTACCATTTAAAAAAAGTATTACTTTATTGAACATTTATTGACAACGTGCAATGCACGTGTTAAACGACTAGTTCAAAGAAAAACTAAAGTTATATGTTGGTCCCGGTACAAGACTGAGGAATACGTGTATGGGGGGGGGGGGGGAATACACGTATACCAATTTTTCAACCTTAAAACTGACTGAGTCCCCTTTGCTCAGAGTGGTAAAGAACTAGGAGCTGATAACACACCTACTGACTACAATTGGTGCGGGTCAGTTGGCTAACTATCAGTTCAAGTTCAGTGCGGAAATGTTTGAGCCCTGAAAGTTTAAAGTCTTGTTTAGTTTGCTTTCTGAAAAACTTGTTTTACTCAAATCTGAAGAGTGTTTAGTAGGGCAGTGCTCTTTTGAAGATCAGCCTGATTGATTCAGGCCTGATAAACTTGAATGCAATGAATGAACAAGTAATATAGCAAGTATGCACAATATCAAAGCAGTATGATCACAAGGAGTTTAACGTGGTTCAGAGTCTCAAGCTCCTACGTCCACGGCCTGACTTAACAGGAAATCCACTCAAGGGATTCTTGTTTTTAACGTGCTAAGGTGCACCAAGACCAGTTATCCTCACTGATCTATACAACTCCACTTACTAACACTCTAACTGACTTACTCCCAACAAGCCTATCTTAGGGTTTTGGTTTCAGTTTGGATTCCAAACAAGTTGAGATTATCCTTACAAGGCAAAGCTATGCTAAGGATTGGATAATCTCTCTAAGCTTAAGATAATTCTATTTAGCTCTTGGAATACAGAATAACTCTCAATTGCTAAGAAACACTTGGGAAATTTAGAAGGTTTCTAGTGCTTCTCTTAAAGGTTGAATGCTTTGAATGCTTGAGAGTTTGAGTAATTTCTGGCTTGGAAATTTCCCGTAACCTTGAATGGGTTCAAGGCCTTCTGTATTTATAGGTGATTTGAATAACTATCCGTTGGAGAGATAGCCTTCTAGTCATCTATGTAGAGTGGCTTCAAACAGACATATCTTTATGCAGCAGCCGTCCTTGCATGGATTTGGTATTTGCATTAAATGTACATTAAATGCTTGCCCGTTGAATATGCAGTCTGAATTTAGTCTCCATGTCAGGTTCCGTACGTGCGTGTCCTTCTCGGATTGGTCCACGTCATCAGGTTGGTGAGAATGTCAGAACTTATTCCTGAGCTTCAGGCTTGTCTTATTAAGTTCATTTTGTCTTGAGCCCACCAGTCTTGTCCTGACGCTGAAATTCCTTTTGCATTGCTTGGCTCTACTCCAAGTCTTCCCATTAACTCAGTGACATCCTGTTCCCTTCAGGACTGAGTTAGTAATGACCTCAGGGTCATACTCTTCATCACTGACACTTACTCAGCCAGCTTAGAGGACTGCCATAAGTTCAGGATGGTGCTCTTCGTCTTCAGGCTCTGAGTCTTGATTGTCTCCAGTGAGTTCTCCTCTCACTGAGTACCTGTGAAGTGTAAAATGACTAAGTACTAATCCTAACCAAGACTAGCCTGACAAAGACAGATTAAGGCAATCATCTTTTCAGGGGCTTTGGGATCTTAATCAAAACTGACAATGTCCCAACAATTTCCCCTTTTTTGATGATGCCAAAACACTGAAAAGATCCTCAAAACACTTAGAGGAAACAAGATAAACCTATCTATAAGATAAGACAGTGTTAGAGCAATTCTTGATAACGTACAGAATTTTAAACAACAGCCAAAAAGACAATGAGTTTTTGTCTGTGGGCAAAAGTAATAGATTTCATTAATTGATGTGGAAATGATTACAATGAATCTAATCTATTACAAAGAAGCCTGTGAACACCTAGACTAATCTCATTTCAGGCTTGAGTCCATATCCTGCATAAACTCTTGCCTTCAGCTCGTCAAGTCTTCCAGGTTGATTCACGTACCCTTCAGCTTTGGCTATCTTCAAGACTTCCATCATAATGGCCTTTGTATCATGCTTTTGAGTTCCAGGAACCAAGGAAGGAACTCGAATGGTGAACTCAGGAGCCTTCACTTGAACTTGAGCTGCTTCAGCCTCCTCCAAGATCTTCTGGAATAGCTCAGGATGGTTGTCCATCATGTAGTCAGTGAAGTGGGCATTGATATCGTCAGTGTCGCCCCACTTCTTCACAACAAACCACAATCTAACAAATTCATCCCTTGCATCAGTCCAAAACTCCTTCAATGTCTCTGAGACGAACTCATCAACAAAAGCTTCCCTTGCTCCTGATTCTGGCCTTCTGACTTGAAGAATTGTTGATTTCCTAACTGTTGGCTTCTTCCTGTACTTCCTTGGCTCAGGCTTCGCCTTCTTCCTCCTTAGCAAGCTGATCACTGCATCATCTAGTTCACGTTGTTGAAGCTCAGTGATATCCGTCAGCTTCTCAACCTTCTTCTCCAAGATGCACATCTTCTCCTTCTGAGCAATTTCAGCTTTGCGCATAGCCTCAGATTTTTCAGATTGATCTCCCCATGCTTCAGCACATAGCTCCGCAACCAACTCACCTGAATAAGTGATGGGATTCTTCCTTGAGCTCATGGGAGACGATCTCTGAACTGGCTCAGGTTGTTGCTTGGAAGGTTCATTAGCCTTTGCCTTTGTTGCCTCCTCCCTCAGCTTGGCAACCATTTCCCCTCCTTCCTTTTCCACCGCTGCTAACCTAGCTGACTTCCTCACCCTTAAAATGTTTCCTTCAGGATTGGCTTCAGGGTCAGCTAGAACGGTTTCACCTTGATTGACTGCCTCCGATGCCTCAGGGCGGGATCTTTTCTTCTTCTTTTCCCCCTTTTTGGCATCATAATTGGCCTGGGATGGGAGTGACTCAGCTCCACTGTTGATAACAAAAGAGGCTAAGGATTGAACTTCCAAAACGCCTTCCTTCAGCATCTCAACTCCCGTGGCAATCCCAGTGCCTGCAAAAGAAACTGAACTGATAGCAGCATTGACTTTCTTCTCAAAGACCTCCATGGAGAGTTGGAGTCTTTGTTCAGCCTTGGAGATCCTTTCCTCCACCTTCAAGGACTCACCGCTGACTCTGCTAGCCTCAGTTAGTAACTTTGCCGATTCCTCAGTGGCCTTTGCCAAAGTGTCTGCCACTGACTGAGAGGTGCGATCCATCCTCCCTGACTCCAGCTCTAGTTTGGACGCTGAGTCCTTCAGGGCCTGAGTGACAATAGCTCCAGTCTGAACTGCAAGCCTGTCCACTGCCTGATTCATCTTCTCGTCCCTGATCGCATCCCTCTCTTCAAGCTTCTTGAGAGTGTTCCTAAGCATCTTCTTGGTGCGCTTCCTCTCATTCCTCACTGACTTGGCCGTGTCAGTCATCGTTTTCTTTAACAAAATCAGCTCCCTGTTAGCAAGGGTGTTGTAAGCTGACTTTGTCCACCTGATGTGCTTCGCCAGGGCCTTGGAGTCTTCTTCCTTCTCAGCTTGTAGCCTCATTACCTCCTCCTGAAGTTCAGCTAGATTTTCTGAGGTTTTCTCCTGCTTGACCTCCACTATACTGGTGAATTCAGCACGTCCGACCCCGGTTATGATCACATCCTCATCATCAACGGCCGCCTCAGTGATTGGCTGCTTTTCCTTGTCAGCCCCTGCAGCATCAGTCCCTTCTTCAAGGTGCACTGAAGGCAGTTGTAAAGTAGTCATAGCCGCCTCCTCAGGCTCAGCTAAGCTAACTTGAACCTTGGGAGCAAGTCCCTCGGAACTGAGAGTCTCCTTGAATGCCTCAACATCTTCCTCTCTTGTCTCAGGGCAGGGAATCCCTTCATCGACAGATGTCTCATCGGCAGCTGAGATGTTCACAACATCCTCAGCCACTGATCCACCCTTGGCACCAGTGTTCTTATCACCTTCTCCCTGAGCCTGTGGCTCAGAGTTCATCTCATCAACTTCCTGTGCAGTTTCCTCCACTGCCTTCTCCAGGTCTCCACCCTGAGCTCCTTCATCATCCTCATCACCATCCTTCTCGTCATCAGATAGGATGTCAGCCTTGCTCTTGGACATCAATTCAGCCACTAACTGCTTCAGATTATCGAAGTTCAGAAGTTGAAGCCAGCTAGTCAGTCCAAAGAAAGAGCAAATCTTGGCCTCTTCAGTCTCCCAATGCTCCCAGCCACGAGCATCCACCAGCATATGTTGCTCCTGCATGTTTGATTGTTTGAAGTCCAACCAAACCTTGAGCTCAATCACATACGCCAGCAGCTCAGTGTACTTGTATAGCCCAGGCCAGCACTTCCCTGCCCATTCTGTGGCGTTCCCCCTGAGGGTGTTCTCCAGTATCCCTTCTGCCATGTGTTCATCCAGTTCCTCCTCCTCCAATTCAAGGAATTCATCCTCTTCAGTTGGAATGGATTTGGGGCAATCCTTGGGATTGGGGTATGAGGGAAAGTCTGAGGGGTTTGGAATATTTGGCTCGGCTGACTGGTCAGGCTCATTTATGTGTGAAGTTGAAAGCGCTGACTCAGTACGATGATTTGGCTCTGAGGTTTGGGGTGGTTGGGGAGTTTGAGGTGTGGGGTTAGGGATGGAAGGTGTTTGGGTTTCAGGGTGTGGGGGTGTTTGAGTGGGTGCTGTCTCAGGCTGCAGCGACTCAGCCGTCTCGACAGTCTTTCTTACTTCCTCCAAGTCAGAGGCTCCAGGAGAGCTTGACTTCTCCCTCTCACTCACTTCAGGTAGTTTCTTAGCAGGGGATTTCTTTATTCCCTTCCTAAGTCTCTTTAGGGGCCTCTCTCCCTGAGCACCCTCCTTTCTGACGTCATCGTCAGTTCCCTCAGCCTCAGACCCGACCTTCTTGGGATCAAACTCAGTCCCTGACTTCGTGCTCTTCCCTGCCAGCACGACCCTTACCTTCTTCCTCTTCTCAGTCATCTCCACCTCAGGCTGCTCCACCTCCTCAGCAGCAACCTCCTCACCATCCTTACTCCTCTCAAGGAGGTCATCTACTCGTTCAATGAGACTGGTTGCCACCCTCTTGGCCTTACCAGCTGGCTTTTTGGCCTGACCCTTTGCTTTCGCATTGGGATCAGTCAGCCCTAGCACTGAATAAGTATCACTCAGTGAGGAAAACATTACCTTCTTCGAGGAGAGACTATCTTCGAAGTCGAAGGTATACCCATGGCAAGCATGAGCAATCAGGATGGACATCCTCGTGCCGAAAGGCAAGATGGCACTGACGGAAATGTGCTTCTTCTCCTCGTCTCGCGTAAGTTTGTCCAATCCTGCCTGATGGAGTTGATCGAGGAAGAGCTGCTCCCAGTTCGCTTCTACTCCATCAACGATAGCTCCCATGAGTCTCAGCTTGGGCAGACTCAATTGCTCGTGAGAGCCAGTTGCGCCCATCACCATCTTAGATACCAAGTCCACCAGAGCTCTATACTCAGGCTTTAACGTACTCTTGTTCTGGCGAGCCCTGAACTCCGATGACCCTGACTTGGTCCATTTCCTAAGAAACTCTCCCTCTGAGTTCTCCTTGTAGGTTCTTGGGTTGATGCCTGAGAATGGCAGCTTGAAGACTTCCCTCACCGCCTGCCTGAAGTTGATAGTGACCACCTCTGTGTTGTAAAGAGGTTCGCCGTCGCCGTCCTTCTCTCCCGTCGGCTTCAACGCAGTCACCTTTGTGAAAACTTCCCCCTTCCGCAAGAACATATTCAAATATGCTTCCACAACTGTTCTTGGGAGCACGTAAATGGGTCGGGTGGTGAAGTATGTTTCCAACCCGGCATCGGAAATCCATTTAAATATGGGTTTGATTTCCTCAACCGTAAGACAGATACCTTCCATGGAGATGACTTGCTCCATGTGTACCAGTTTCTTCTCGACAACGTCGACGATCTTGTCGGTTGTCCAATTGGAATCAAGAAATGCCATTGTTTTGAAAAGAAGAGATTTTTTTTTCGAAAGAATTATCTGTGTTTGAGCAAGAGAAAACTCAGTGTGCAGATTGTGCGTTGTGTTTGCGTAAAAACCTCAAATGTCACTCTTGATTGATAAGACTAAGTCAGTTACTCAAACGTGGGGTTGAGATTGATCCCTGAATTCGAAAGGTTTTGAAATGAGGGGCCAGGATTAATCTCAGCTTCAATTAAACCCCATGTCAGTCATATTCCGTATAAAACGGACACGTATATGAAAAAGTAACTGGCATTAAATGCTCCGTGCGCGTGGGTTTTAAATATGAAAAAGCGCGCTTTTAATGAAAACGGAATGCATTTAATAAAGATTTTCAGGACGAAGGACTCAGGGAGACGCTTGAAATTCACAAGAGTCAGGTTAGAACTCATACCTGTCAGGGAGACATTGTAGCACCCTGATACCTCGCTGAGTCGAGTCTGGCCTGAGTTCCCCCTAGAACCCTACACTGACTGCTCTCCCGGATCTAAGAGTCCTAACTCCACTGACAGTTCCATAAACCTCGATTCAGCCAGAGGCTTAGTCAAGATGTCAGCTCTTTGCCTGTCAGTGTGAATCTTCTCCATCCTAATATCTTTCTTCTCCACATGATCTCGAATGAAGTGGTGTCTAATATCCACATGCTTGCACCTTGTGTGAAGCACTGGGTTCTGAGTAATTGCTATAGCACTATTGTTGTCACAATAGATTGGAACCTGATTAGCAAATACTTGGTAGTCTCTCAACTGTTGCCTCAACCATAAGATCTGAGCACAACAACTACCTGCAGCCATATACTCAGCCTTAGTTGTGGATGTAGCCACTGAATTCTATTTCTTACTAAACCACGAGATCAACTTACTTCCCAAAAACTGACATATCCCTGAGGTTGATTTCCTATCAATCCTACAACCTCTATAATCTGCATCTGAATAACCTGTCAGTTCAAAGTTGTCATCTGAAGGATACCATAGTCCCATATTGACTGTTCTTTTCAAATACTTAAGTATCCTCTTAGCAGCCTCCAAATGACTTCTCTTGGGATCAGACTGATACCTAGCACACACACCAACTGCAAACGTAATGTCAGGCCTACTTGCAGTCAGGTACAATAAAGAACCTATCAGCCCACGATACTCAGTCTGATTTACTGAAGTCCCTTCAGTGTCAGGATCCATCTTCCAATTTATGTTCATAGGGATCCTGGCTGGATTGCTGTTCTGAACACCAAACTTATGGATCAAGTCTCTTGTATACTTGGCCTGATTAATGAATATACCTTGATCAGTCTGTTTGACCTGCAATCCTAAGAAGAAGTTCATCTCTCCCATCATGGACATCTCAAATTTACCAGTCATCAACTTAGAGAATTTCTCACAGAGCTGATGATTTGGTGATCCAAATATTATGTCATCCACATAAATCTGGACCAAGAGAATGTCATCACCTTCAGTGATCCTGAACAATGTCCTATCCACAGTTCCCTTCTTGAACCCATGGTCTGTCAGGAATTGAGAGAGGGTATCATACCAAGCTCTTGGTGCTTGCTTAAGTCCATAGAGTGCTTTCTTTAAATGGTATACTCTATCTCCAACCTCAAACCCGGGAGGTTGTTCAACATATACCTCTTCATTGAGTACACCATTCAGGAAGGCACTCTTGACATCCATTTGATACACCTTGAACTTCTTATATGTTGCATATGCAAGGAACAACCTGATAGCTTCCAACCTAGCCACTGGAGCAAAAGTCTCATCATAGTCTATTCCTTCCGACTGACAATACCCTTTTGCAACCAGTCTAGCCTTGTTCCTTACCACAACACCATTCTCATCCTTCTTGTTCTTGAAGACCCACTTGGTACCAATCACACCTTGATGCCTAGGTCTATCTACCAGTTCCCAAACCTGATTCCTTGTGAACTGATTCAACTCCTCTTGCATGGCAATGATCCAGTTCGAGTCAGTGAGAGCTTCTTCAATGTTCTGAGGCTCTTGCTCAGAGAGAAAGCAACAGAACAATGCACCCTCACCATGGAACCGTCTGGTCCTGACTCCCTCAGTTGGATCACCAATGATTTGATCAATGGGATGATCTTCTAACCAAGTTCTCTTGCCAGGAGTTGTTCCTGAAGTACCTGCAATGTTAGTGTCTACAGGCTCATAAAATTCAGGAAATTGAACAGAAGGGGATGATCCTGAGTCTATACCAAAGGGATTAATAAGTTCAATGTCAGGGACATTGATTCCCCCTTGATGAGGTGACTCAGGAACCGTCTCAACTGCAACAGCATCTTCATAGACGGTGCTTACCTCAGGTTGAGCCTGTTCCTCAGTCTGAGGCTCAATAATCCCTGATGTGCTCGGCTTAGGAGTGGCACCTGATTCATCATCCTGATCGTCATCATCATCCCATCTCGGAATTGGCACAGTTTTGATCTTGGGATCAGGTTGATTCTTCAAGCTCAGCCTTGTCACACTCCTTGTGACCTCCTCAGTGTCAGGATTCAACACCTTTGCCCTAGACTCATTAGCAGATTCATCAAAGACAACATGAGGTGATTCTTCCACAACAAGAGTCCTACAATTGTAAACCCTGAAGGCTTTACTAACTTCAGAATATCCTAAGAATATATTCCTTCATCAGATTTGCTATCAAAGGCTTTCAACTGGGTCTTCCCATTGTTGAGGATGAAGCACTTGCAACCAAATACATGAAAATAAGAAATACGAGGTTTCCTTTTGTTCCATGTCTCATATGGGGTCTGAGCATGTTGTTTGTTCAGCATGGATCTGTTCTGAGTGTAGCATGCAGTGTTGATTGCCTCAGCCCAAAATTTCTTGGGCAATCCTGACTCAGCCAGCATGGTCCTTGCAGCCTCTTTCAGTGTCCTGTTCCTTCTTTCAGCGACACCATTCTATTGTGGGGTTCTAGCTGCAGAAGTCTCATGAGCTATACCAAGTTCATTACAGAAGTCAGAAATATATGAATTTATAAATTCAATGCCCTTGTCAGATCTGATCTTAGTAATGGACTGATTCTTCTCATTGCTGAGTCTCCTGAGCAACTCTGGAAGCTTCACCTGTGTTTCCTTCTTATTTAACAGGAAAATAACCCAAGTATATCTAGAATAATCATCAATAACCACAAGGGTATACTTTCTACCATTCATACTCACAGGTGTTATGGGACCAAACAAATCAATGTGCAAGAGCTGAAGTATCCTGTCAGTGGAATAAGAGGCTTTCTCTTTGAATGACGCTCTGACCTGCTTCCCTTCCTGACAAGCTCTACACACGTGATCTTTGCTAAAAACTTCATTAGGTAGACCATCAACAAGTGACTGCCTAGAAATTTTGTTAAGAACCTTGAAGTTCAGGTGGCTTAATCTTTTATACCATAACCAACTGAGCTCTAGAGAGCTTTTAGCAACAAGACAAGTATTAGGAATAGTGCTGCTCCAATTAGCGAGATAAACATTACCTTTCCTTATACCTGATAGAAGCACCTGTGTTGATTTGTCCTTGACTGAACATGTATTCGATGAAAACTCAACACTGAACCCTTTGTCACAGAATTGACTTACTGACAGCAGGTTATGCTTCAGTCCTTCCACAAAGGACACATTTTCCACTTTGACTGTACCTATGATTAGAACACCAAAACCTTTAGTAACACCTTTTGAGTTATCACCAAAGGTTACCTGTGGACCATCTTTATCTTGATATTCTTGGAGAAGACTCTTCATTCCAGTCATGTGCCTTGAGCAACCACTGTCTAGGTACCAAACAACTTTGATTGAGTCTCCTCTCCTCTTGTTGTGATCCACAGCCGCCTGCAAGCAAATCAGGCTTTAGGTACCCATTGGGTGTTGGGTCCTATCGTGTCAGCTGTACCCTTCGGGATCCAGACTTGCTTCACGCCCTGATTGCCTCAGAGTGGTAAATCTGTCTCCCTGAAACATCGACATACACAACTTTCTTCTTCTTTGCCTTAGAGGAAGATGGTGTATGAGTGTTAGACTTAGGCTTCACAGGAGCCTGAGTGGGTGCCTTTTGGACTGGCTTCCTGTTCTTCCTAGGTCTGGGTGCAGCAGGTCTTGGGCCTTGTTCTTGATAAGGACCCTGATTTCTATTCCCCCTAGGCAAGTGAGGGAATGGAAAACAGTTAAAGGCCTCAGGATGCCAAAACCACGGGGGTGTCATCATGTTTGGCCTTCCCTGTTGGTATTGCCAAGCATGATGGTACCCTCGCTGACCAGTCTGAGGGCTCTTAGCCTGAGTCTTCCTCTGCTTTCGCTGAGGTTTTCCCTGGCCTGAGCTCTCAGGGACTTCCGTAGGTTGCTTTGCCTTTCCCTTGGGTTTTGGCTTAGCTACCTTAGGAGCAACCTTGACTGTGTCAACGGTTTCCTTGCCCTTATCAGTTTGACGGGCCTGGAGCACAACCTTAGGTGCACTCTGGCCTGTCTGAACAAATACCCTCTCAGTGTTGCTCCCTGAAGCAACATGAGACTGACCTTGTGAGGATTTCTCAGGAACATATCCAAGTCCCTTTTTCTTGTTCCCAAGTATCTGGTTGCTATTTATTTCCTCTCTAGCCACTGAGGATTTATTCATTGCTGCAACCTTTTTCTTGAGAGAGTCCTCACTCTTTTTCAGGATTTCATGTCTGGTAAAGAGGTCATCAAACTTACTCTTAAGTACTTTCAGTTCTTCCTTCCTGACCAGCTCTTCCTCAGCCAGTTCCTTCAAAATCTTCTCTCTTGGAAGATGCTCAGTATTGATTAAATCAATCTCCTGAGTTAGTCTCACAATTTGAGCTGATTCTTTAAGATCAGACTGAGTGAGTTGTTCATTCAGGTTTTGAACTTCAGTACTCAATTTCTTGTTCTCCTCAACCAAGAAGACATTAGTTTCCTGCAGTCTGGAGAAATCAACCATCAATTGATCAAGACAGATCTGAAGGTTCATTTCTCTAACTGACTCTGAGCTAAGCTCAGGATTTTGACCAGTGTAAGAAGCACAAACAGAATTTGATGTTACCTCAGGCTCATCCCTAGCCATCAGACAGACATCATCGTACTCGTCATTTGAGAAGAGTTCAGGTGACCTTTCAGCAGGACCGTCAGAATCTGTTGCATCTTCAGCGACCATCGCTCTCCGATCAGCAGATCTTAGATCCCTAGTGGCTCTCCTTTCCTCTCTCTTCCTCGCACTCAGCTCCGGGCAGTCGTACTGATAGTGACCAATCTTGTTACAGTTGTAACATGCTACCTGCTCACCCACTCTTTCTTTTCTCGGTTCAGGGTTCCTCCTTGAGTCAGGTTCCCTGGTTCTTGGTGAGCTTTCAGTCTTTGTTGGATATCTATCATCCCGAGTACGTCTCTGTTCGTCTCTTCTTTCAGGTTTTGGTTCAGAATATCTCCTTTCATCACCACGTTCTCTCCTTTGGTCAGTATTCCTTCGCTCCTCATATCTCCTTGAGCTTTGGTGGGTTCCTTCAGGTTTTCTGTCACGTGAGTCCTGATAAAACTTTTTATAACGACCAAACCTGGAATTGAGCTTGTCAAATCGTCTGGCCATCAGGCTGTACTCCTCAGCGAGTTCTTCCCTGCTCATCTCCATCAGTGACTTTGATGAAGAATTTGATGAGGGCTCAACAGGTTCAGACCTGGCCTTGAACGCCACACTTTTCTCAGGAGTTTTCTCCTTCACTTCCTCTTCTAACTGTACTTTCTTCTTTCTTTTGTTAAGATTGATTTCAAGCGCTTTGAGCTCTGAAAAAAGTAAAGCAGAAGTTATGTTACTCATATCCTGAGTGTTCTTAAGCATAATTACACTGTTGTCCCATCTCTCAGGAAGGGCATTCAGGATCTTTGAAGCAACATCTCTCCTTAGGACATCCTTGTCCAGCATCACCAACTCATTCATCAACTTGATGAATCTAGACTCCATTTGAGCTATGCTCTCGTCAGGCAGCATCTCGAATGCCTCGAATTTCTGAATGGCAATGTTTCTCTTGTTCTCCTTGATCTTTTCAGATCCCTCACACATCCTTGTCAGCTCATCCCAGACCTCCTTTGCCGTCTTTAAGTTCATCAGCCTAGCTGACTCCTCGAAGGGCACCGTGTGCAAGATGATGTTTCTGGAGACGTTGTCAAGTCCCACCATCTTGATTTCATCGTTGGTCATGTCTTTCCTTTCTTTAGGAACCTGTACGCCAATCGCAAGATCCTCATATCCCAGTCCTCTGACGTTAGGAATAGTGATCTTGATCGGTCCCTCCCTGAGTACACGCGGCATCTGGTCATGGATGGCATCTAGATGTGCTTCTAATCTGAACTTCCAATAGACAAAGTTAGACACAGAGAATTCAGGTAACGAAGCTTCAAGTCTCCTCGAAGTCATGATGATGCAAGTTTTATGAAAAACAAACTCAGATCTGTTCAGTGACCACCAACAGTTTCTCCTCTGAAACTATTAGATTCAAAGTCAGTGGTCTTTCGAACCACTGCTCTGATACCACTTGTTGGTCCCGGTACAAGACTGAGGAATACGTGTATGGGGGGGGGAATACACGTATACCAATTTTTTAACCTTAAAACTGACTGAGTCCCCTTTGCTCAGAGTGGTAAAGAACTAGGAGCTGATAACACACCTACTGACTACACTTGGTGCGGGTCAGTTGGCTAACTATCAGTTCAAGTTCAGTGCGGAAATGTTTGAGCCCTGAAAGTTTAAAGTCTTGTTTAGTTTGCTTTCTGAAAAACTTGTTTTACTCAAATCTGAAGAGTGTTTAGTAGGGCAGTGCTCTTTTGAAGATCAGCCTGATTGATTCAGGCCTGATAAACTTGAATGCAATGAATGAACAAGTAATATAGCAAGTATGCACAATATCAAAGCAGTATGAACACAAGGAGTTTAACGTGGTTCAGAGTCTCAAGCTCCTACGTCCACGGCCTGACTTAACAGGAAATCCACTCAAGGGATTCTTGTTTTTAACGTGCTAAGGTGCACCAAGACCAGTTATCCTCACTGATCTATACAACTCCACTTACTAACACTCTAACTGACTTACTCCCAACAAGCCTATCTTAGGGTTTTGGTTTCAGTTTGGATTCCAAACAAGTTGAGATTATCCTTACAAGGCAAAGCTATGCTAAGGATTGGATAATCTCTCTAAGCTTAAGATAATTCTATTTAGCTCTTGGAATACAGAATAACTCTCAATTGCTAAGAAACACTTGGGAAATTTAGAAGGTTTCGAGTGCTTTTCTTAAAGGTTGAATGCTTTGAATGCTTGAGAGTTTGAGTAATTTCTGGCTTGGAAATTTCCCGTAACCTTGAATGGGTTCAAGGCCTTCTGTATTTATAGGTGATTTGAATAACTATCCGTTGGAGAGATAGCCTTCTAGTCATCTATGTAGAGTGGCTTCAAACAGACATATCTTCATGCAGCAGCCGTCCTTGCATGGATTTGGTATTTGCATTAAATGTACATTAAATGCTTGCTCGTTGAATATGCAGTCTGAATTCAGTCTCCATGTCAGGTTCCGTACGTGCGTGTCCTTCTCGGATTGGTCCACGTCATCAGGTTGGTGAGAATGTCAGAACTTATTCCTGAGCTTCAGGCTTGTCTTATTAAGTTCATTTTGTCTTGAGCCCACCAGTCTTGTCCTGACGCTGAAATTCCTTTTGCATTGCTTGGCTCTACTCCAAGTCTTCCCATTAACTCAGTGACATCCTGTTCCCTTCAGGACTGAGTTAGTAATGACCTCAGGGTCATACTCTTTATCACTGACACTTACTCAGCCAGCTTAGAGGACTGCCATAAGTTCAGGATGGTGCTCTTCGTCTTCAGGCTCTGAGTCTTGATTGTCTCCAGTGAGTTCTCCTCTCATTGAGTACCTGTGAAGTGTAAAATGACTAAGTACTAATCCTAACCAAGACTAGCCTGACAAAGACAGATTAAGGCAATCATCTTTTCAGGGGCTTTGGGATCTTAATCAAAACTGACAATGTCCCAACATTATACTTCATCAAACAAATATTCATACAAATGCTAGACTCTTGTGTGTACACTTTTTTGTAACAAAACACACGAATTAAGGTTGCATCACTGTCGTAAAGTTGATAAAATGGTGGACAAGATGGATTTGCTCTCCACTTCCCGTATATTCACGCTCATTGTAACTTCTCTTCTTGTGTTTCTTGTGTCTTTTGATATTCTGGTAGGGTGTATCAAGTATTTAGATTTTTATTTTTTTAATGATAGGGGTACAAAAGTCATTTGGTATATATTATAATAATTCAAAAATAGAACGGGGGTACCTAATAAATATGGAGGGGTATATAGTCGGACCCTACGCAACAGATCTACTATTTTGGCCTAGTTTGGTCATAAATGGGGTCTTGTGCCATCGGGCTAAAATAATACACCCTCCAATTCAATTTGGGAAAAAGGTCAATTAGGCCCCTCATCTTATCCCACAAGATCAAATACACCCTCCATTTTTTGTTAACATTCAAACCATTATTCTTTCTTAATAGGATCAAATAAGCCCTGGATTTTATTATACTCAAATACGGAGACCCTTCTGTTATAAATAAATTAGACGATATTAAATTGAGTGGACAACGTGCTTGCTTGGTTATAGAGATTGATTAGACGTGAAATTGTGACGTTTTGTTGCCCGACCAGTCCACATATTAAGTGTTTTTTGTGAGTATTTAGAGTTATTTGAGTAATAATTTCATAAACTCATCAATTAGCTTCTTTGGTGTGCATATTAGGAAAGAGGGTGAAAAACGGAGTTTGTAGGACTTTGAATCGACTCAAACGGACTCTCGGATGGAAGATATGAAGGAAATATGAAAAGTATTAGTTCGGGTGAAGAAAAATATCATTTGGCACGAAAATGAGAAGTGCTCGAGCAAGGCTCGAGAGCCCCTGGTTCACTGGACAAGATTGGCGCTCGACCGCTGCCACTCGAGCGACCCTTGCACACTGGAAGAGATTATGGCGCTCGACCGCACCCGCTCGAGTACGAGGCGCTCAACCACGAGGTCAGCTCGAGCGCCCTGGATGGTTTTCGGCCCAAATCATATAAATACCCGTCTCAACCCTTATTTTACACATCTAGACTCATTTTTCAAAGGGGAGGAAGCTTAGAAGGTGTTTTTGAATGTTTGGAAAATATTTCAAGAGTGTAAACAAAGTTTTTATCATACGGATTCCATAGAACGATCTATACGTTGAACGATTTAGTTTTCTTATTTGTTTTTTATACTTTTAGAGATTGAAAGAGTTTTTCCAGATTCTGTTGATACTTTTAGAGATTGATTTCCCGATTTAATTGCAATTGAATTAATAGTTGGTTTATGTTCTTGATTCCTTTAATTATGTCTATGATTGATCTTGATAATTCTTGTGTTTTCATAATCACCATGTTAGGCTAAACCCTAGTATGCTTAGGATAGGATGAACTCGTAGAATTAGGATGTTGGTACGTAATTAGGATAATTCGTGATGTATATTTTTAGTTCTCATAATTATTAAATAATTATAATAAATCCTAAAATAATAATAGAATTAAGTACGAAAATTGTTAGGGAGAGTACGACTGCATCACTCTTTATCAACGAATAGGCTAAAGGAGAGAGTTTTTGAAGGGGTTTGTAATTAACCGGTTTATCTAGGGAGGACGGCTGGATCACCTTAGTTAAATTAGGACCTCAATAATTAAGCACAATTCATATAATTTAATTAGCGGGTTAGTGAAGTCGATTATTAGAGTTAAGTATTGAGATTATTTCTGAACTTTTATTCTTTCAATTCTTTGTGCTAGATTAGGGAAGTTGATTGCCTAGTTTATAGTACACTTAGGATTTTAACTTGAACATCACAATTATTTTAGTTAACGTACCAATTCTGTTAGTATATGTAGGGAATCCTATCCAAGGCATCACCCATCTTATTTGCACTTCAAACCGAAGTTAGAATAGTATTATTTCTGTTTACTAGAATATAATTAGTCTTAACCCAAATCGCATTCATATTAGCTACGACACATAGATTTCCACGAATTTACTCGCGTATAAATCCTCTCACGGGTTCGATATTACTTGGTCCCTATACTTGTCTATATTATAGTGATCCAATACTCTTGTGGGGTAATTGCTAGTAAAAGCTAGTACATTTACGATCAAGTCAATGGCGCCATTGTCGGGGATCGAACCCGGGTCACCCGCGTGATAGGCGGGAATACTTACCACTATATTTGCGATCCGTATTTGTTCAAGAGAGGGATAGATTCGGTGCTTAGATGGTGTGTGCCCGAGGAGGAATGGAATGATATTATGAAGCATTGTCATGCCTTACCGTGTGGAGGATATTTGGGTGGCGAGAAGACCGGAAGGAGGGTGCTTCAGGCCGGGTTCTTTTGGCCTATGATATTAAAGGATTGCATGGAGTGGGTGAGAAGATGTGACAAGTGTAAACGATTTAGCATTATCACGAAGAGGGATGAAATATCGCTGCACATATTTATGGAGGTCGAGGTATTCAACGTATCGGGGATTGATTTCATGGGCCCATTTTCCCCGAGTAATGAGTTATTATATATCCTTGTGTGCGTCGATTATGTCTTGAAGTGGATTAAAGTTGTCCCGACTCGAGTGAATGATTCGCGTGTCATAATTGATTTCTTGAGGAAGAATATCTTTTCAAAGTATGGTGTTCCAAAAGCATTGATTAGTGATGGGGGGAGTTACTTTGTGAACAAATTGATGGAGAAGCTCTTGGCCAAATACGAAGTCAATCATCGTGTCTCCACAACATATCACCCTCAATCGAATGGTCTCGTGGAGGTTTCAAATCGTCAAATTAAGGAGATCCTCGAGAAGACGGTGAGTGCGAGTAGAAATGATTGGTCTATGAAGCTTGATGATGCACTATGGGTGTATAGAACTGCTTATAAAACTCATTTGGGAATGTCCCCGTACCAGCTAGTTTTTGGGAAGGCATGTTACTTGCCGGTGGAATTGGAGCATAAGACATATTAAGCGATCGAAAGACTCAATTTTGATAGTACTATGGCGGGGGAGAAGAGACTTCTTCAACTTCATGAGTTGGAAGAATTCCGTGATAACGCGTATGAGAGTGTCCGAATATTCAAGGAGAAGACTAAAAAGTAGCATGATGCGCGGTTGAGGAAGAAGGAGTTACAAGTGGTTGATTTAGTTCTCGTATTTAATTCGAGAATGAAGTTGTTCGGGGGGAAGCTAAAATCTAAGTGGAATGACCCATATGTGGTGAAGAAAGTATTTAAGAGTGGATTCCTTGAGGTTGAGAAGGAGGATGGAAAGGTGTTCACGGTGAATGGGCATCGAGTAAAGAAATTCTACAACCACTCTTATGAGAATAAGAGAGGTGACTTTGAGTCTCATGACCCATGAGCTCCTTTGAGCTCGATTCGACATTAGGACCTTAAAAATAGCGCTGAATGGGAGGCAACCCATTTTTACTTATTTTTGTGTGTTTTTGTTAATTGTTTATGGATTGTGTGATTTTTAATCTTGTGTTGAGTGTTTTAATTGTAGGCTTGTATTGAGGATGCAAGGGTTTCCAAGTGATGATAGCGTGGAGTACTTCAAAGGTACAAAAGAAGGGTGCTAGAGTGCTAAGTGTGAACTGGGAAATATGCGCATGTGGTAATCCCGAACTTAGACCACTTCGTAGAGTCTAAGTTTGGGGGGTGGAGTGTTTTACATGTTTTACCGTATTTACCTTCCACCAAAGGTACGTTCTTCCCTTCCGAGATTCTTTTTTCATATATTTCGTATGTTGGGGCATGCACGTAGTGTGACAAATTTGAGTATTTTTTTTAACTATGTGGTTATTGGACGATTTCATGTTTATTAACTTCCTTTGATTGTTTATTGATTGTTTATCATTGAGTATGAATTAGTGAGTTGGTGATTGTGGGATTGAGTTGGGACTAGATTGTGTGAGTATTGTGAGTAGAGTGCATTTGAAAGGGAATTCATACACTTATAAAATTTTCTTTTGAATACTTGTGTGGTAATGATGAGAAGTCACCAGGTCTAGCATGGATGTGAAAAAACAGTGAGATTTGAGCCTTAAAAGAGATTAGAATTCATTTAAATGATCTCATTGTTTGTGAGTGAATCTTCACCTTAGAGGTGCTAGAACTTATGGGTGCTCTCGTTTCTTGATTATGTCTAGTATGAAATGTCGGAAGTGGTCTAAGGCCATTATTGATTTGATAAGTCACTTAGCCAAAATTTTCCCGACCAATGACATTTATCCCTTGTTAGCCTGTTTGAGTTTGAGCCTATTTATTTTCTAGCACATTTGAGTTTATCCAATTTTTAAAACTCTTTTTGTCCCAATATGAGTGGAGAATATGAAAAGTTGTGAATGAAAATGGGGTAGAGTTGGTTGATGTAGAATTGTGTATGGCTGAGTGATGTTAAGAAAAATGTGGTAATAAATTTGTGAGTAGTGGGGAAGATTGAGAAATATGAGAATGAGCAAATAAAAATACGAGCTCATATATAGAGTTTGAGAAAAAAAATAGGAAGAGCATTGAGAAAGAAAAAAAAAAGTGAAAAGAGTTAAAAAAAAAGTTGAGGTGTTGAAATTAGGTGGAATTGAAAGTGCATTGTATGAAGATATTAGAAGAGTTATGTTCCGTGAATTGAAATACCGAAGCTATGATTTTCTATTCTCCATTCATTTGAGTCAGTTTATCCTATACAGTTACCCCACCTGTCCAAAGAGTCTTACATTACAACCTTAAACAAGTCTTTTTTGATTCAGCATGAATTCTAGTATGTGGTCGAAGTTGAGAGTGCTTACAAGCTTATGATCACTAATTTGTGTGAATGATTGATTGAGAGTGTCCCTATAAATTGATAAACACTTGTGAGGTAGTGAAAAACACCACCGAGAGCACATCCATGTTTTGATTTAGTGGTTTTTTATTGATTACCCATTAGTAGGGAAAAGGGGGTGAGTTTGTGTGCAGGTGACAATTCTTTGATGCTTGAAAGTGATTACTAGCATGATTTGATACTTTTAATTCATTTCTAACAATTTCACTTGTCTTATTATTTCATTGCTTGAGGACAAGCAATATGGTAAGTTTGGAGGTTGATTAGACGTGAAATTGTGATATTTTGTTGCCCGATTAGTCCACATATTGAGTGTTTTTGGTGAGTATTTAGAGTTATTTGAGTAACATTTTCATAAACTTATCAATTTGCTTCTTTGGTGTGCATATTAGGAATGAGGGCAAAAAATGGAGTTTGTAGGTCTTTGAATCGACTCAAACGGACTCCCAGATGAGAAGATAAGAAGGAAATACGAAAAGTAATATTCAGGTGAAGAAAAGTATCATTTGGCACGAAAAGGAGAAGCTCGAGCACGGCTCGAGCGCCCCTGGTTCACTAGACAAGATTGGCGCTCGACCGCTTCACTCGAGCGCTAGGCGCTCGACCGCTTCACTCGAGCGCTAGGCGCTCGACTGCTGCCACTCGAGCAACCTTTGTACACTGGAAGAGATTATGGCGCTCGACCGCACCCGCTCGAGCGCGAGGCGCTCGACCACGGGGCCGGCTCGAGTGCCCTGGATGGTTTTTGGCCCATATCATATAAATACTCGTTTCAACCCTTATTTTACACATCTAGACTCGTTTTTCGAAGGGGGGAAGCTTAGAGGGTGTTTTTGAGTGTTTGACAAGGATTTCAAGAGTAAAAACGAGGTTTTTATCATACGGATTCCATAGAACAATCTATACGTTGAACGTTTAAGATTTCTTATTTGGTTTTTTATACTTTTAGAGATTGAAATTGTTTTTCCAGATTTTATTGATACTTTTAGAGATTGATTTCCTGATTTGCTTGCAATTGAATTCATAGTTGGTTTATGTTCTTGATTTTCTTGATTCTTTTAATTATGTCTATGATTGATCTTGATAATTCTTGTGTTTTCATAATCACCATGTTAGGCTAAACCCTAGTATGCTTAGGATAGGATGAACTCGTAGAATTAGGATGTTGGTACGTAATTATGATAATTCGTAATGTATAGTTTTAGTTCTCTTAATTATTGAATAATTATAATAAACCCTAGAATAATCATAGAATTAAGTACAAAAATTATTATGGAGAGGATGACCGCATCACTCTTTATCAACGAATAGGATTAAGCAGAGGGTTTTTGAAGGGGTTTATAATTAACCGGTTTATATAGGGAGGACGTCCGAATCACCTTAGTTAAATTAGGGCTTCAATAATTAAACACAATTCATATAATTTAATTAGCGAGTTAGTGAAGTCGATTGTTAGAGTTAAGTATTGGGATTTTTTCCGAGCTTTTATTCTTTCAATTCTTTGTGCTGGATTAGGGAATTTGATTGCCTAGTTTATAGTACACTTAGGATTTTAACTTGAACATCACGATTATTTTAGTTAACGTATCAATTTCGTTAGTATACGTAGGGAATCCTATCCAAGACATCACTCGTCTTATTTGCACTTCAAACCGAAGTTAGAATAGTATTATTTTTGTTTACTAGAATATAATTAGTAATAATTAGTCTTAAACCCAAATCGCATTCATATTAGCTATGACACGTAGATTTTTCAGGGATTTACTCGCGTACAAATCCTCTCACGGGTTCGATACTACTTGGTCTCTACACTTGCCTATATTATAGTAATCTCATACTCTTGTGGGGTAATTGCTAGTAAAAGCTAGTACATTTACGATCAAGTCAGATATGACGAGAAATTAATACGTATACAACCTCTGCAAGAATTGTGTAGAGTGCTTGCCTGCAACAGAGACGACACCAGAATTTGGTGTGGTGCTTAATCGAACCAATTTAAGGGTTTGTCTTATCCTTCACTTTTAGATCCTGAGGAATTCTTGGAGTTCCAGAAAAATTAGGGAGAGGACAACTCTCGACAAAATATTTCAAAATGTTCTTCTCTGTCCTAATCCTGGCCAATCTCTCTTCCTCA
Source organism: Ballota nigra (assembly GCA_947034835.1). Classification (NCBI taxonomy): domain Eukaryota; kingdom Viridiplantae; phylum Streptophyta; class Magnoliopsida; order Lamiales; family Lamiaceae; genus Ballota; species Ballota nigra. Next base: position 73,322,888 of record OX344724.1, on the reverse strand, counting down.
GTCTCTTCCTTAAACCTTTTCTCAGCTTCTTCCACAACTTCCTCCAAAAAGCTTTTCTTTACTCTTCTGATCTCCCTCTTAGCAGGACCAGGGATAGTCACTGGGTCCTGTTCAGAGTCCAGGTTCTCCTCTTCAGCTGTCAATTGCTTGGCCACAGCAAGAGACTTGAGTTCGTCCTTCTTCTTCTTCTGCAGCTCAGCTTGAGTAAGAGTATTCTCCAACAGGTCCAGACGACCAGAGTGATTGAAGAGAGTTTCATTAGTGCTCTTTGCCAGATCGGTTATGGCCTTCTCTTCCCCCTTTTTGACTTCATCAAGGAGGGGCTCTACCACTTTCTTGATTAAGGTAGGCAGTTCAGTGTTAGAAGAGGAATGAAGATCCCTTAGCTTCTTAGCTTCATCCAGGTAAGCCTTTGCCTCAGCCACCAGGCGTTCCTGCTTCTGTATCATCTCCTGTAGGGAATCCTTCATTCTGGCAGTCTTAAGCATCTAAGAGGCCATCTCCACCTTGAGAACAGATACTGGGCGCAGCTGGTCCAGAACATGCTCTTGCATCTGCCTCTGGCTGTCAATAATATCCAGCTTCAGGAAGAGGCCATTTGCCTTGAAAAAGGCCTTAGCAGAGGCAAAATTTGCCTTGATCTGCTTCAGAAAGTGCTTCCTCTCCTGTCTGATCTGGTGCTCTATCATTGCTGGCCCCAGATGTTGCATTGCCTTACTGAATCTGCCAATCTCCTGGATCTGTTCATTAAAGAACAACTTCATCTTTTGCAGGACAGCATGAGTGACATTGAAGTCTTCTTCATCTGAGTACAGCTCCGGAGGAAAAGAGAAATGAGGACCAAAGGTGTAGGAGGGGCCCTCAGGAGAAATCATCACTCTCCTCTGGATGAGAAGAGTTCTAACAACCACCTTGGCAGAGTCTGGAGATTCGAGCTCTGCTGGATTCTGCACATTCGCTTCTTCTTCACCTGGATCTCCCAGTAAGCAAAACCAGAAGTGGTCATCTCATCTAGCAGTAGCACCAGGTCCTCAACATCCTCTAGTCTGGCCTTGCTCCAGACCTTTCCATCAGCCAGGTCTGCTAGAAATGGTAAGTGCTCCAGAAGGATTGGAAATTGCTCTCTCAGCCAGAGCTGAGCACTTACACTCATACTCTGCCTAATGGGACCCATGTCTGTGTCATTGAAGATAAAGGGTATGGGCCCAAGGGCAGAGAAGGATGAGGCTAAGTTGGGAGGCTCCAGTGAAACATCCTCAGCTTCACTATCATCGCTAAGTGAACTTGTGGGGGAGGGAGGAGGACCAGGGAATCCCAAAGCCATGGAAGAAGAGGGCATCTGGTCAGTTTGAGTAGGGGGAGGTGTAGGTGTTTGGGTTTGTGAGGAAGAAGGGTGTGTTTGAGTAGATGATGAAGGTTGTTCTGCACCAGAAGAAGGTAAAGGTACCTCTGGTACAAAGGCTATATGTGGAGGGGATGGGTTAGAAGGTAGAGGAGTTTGAGTGTTAAGAGGAGAGGTTGTGTAAGTGGGAGAGGGAGTGTTTGGGATAGTTTGTTCTGGTAATGGAGATTGAGTACTAGAGACAGAAGGTATACGTTGGGCTTCGGTTTCAAGGGGAGAAAGGGATGGGGAAACAAGATTTATAAGAGAGGGGAAGGAGGGATTTACCTCAGCTGAGTCAACATCAGCTGGAATAACAACAAGGGCAGATACAGTGGCCTCTGTATCTGGGTTGGCAGCAGCAGGTGAGGTCACATCCACCTCCATCTCTAGATGAGCTGCTTCTTCAAGGGCGTGATCCAGAGAGGTATCCAGAGAAGAACTGGAGACTGGATCTTACAAAATGGCTCTCCTGGCCCTTGGTTTCTTCTTGAGAAGAACCTCCTCCTCAGATTCTTCTTCATCTGTAGGCTCATCAACAAGACGAGTCTTCTCTTTCTTCTTCCGCTTCTTCATCTTCTTTGCAGAAGGCTTGCTAGCACCTTCATCTCCTTGCCTGGTCCTTTTCTTTGCAGGACCAGCCTTCTTAGCCTTAGGTGAAGACACCTCCACATTTTCACCACCTTTCTGCTTCTTGAAAGCAGATGAAATAGGAATCCGGCCATCACCTGATGAACCAGAGATCATAACGTTGGAAGAAGCAGGGGCATCAGACTTCTTCTTCCCTGTTCTCTTGCCCTTTGGGGGAGAAGGAATGACCTGAATTGGCTGAGCAGGGATGGCTCTTTCTCCATCCGAATCTGGATGCCCATGCAGAGGTCCATCCTTGTTGAAAAGGATCTTGGACTTGTTAAATTTCTTGCATCCACTGGCCTTCCACACCTTATCTGGCAGCAAATTATCCAGAATAAGGGTGAGCTTCGTCCCAAAAGACACTTTGGCATTGAAATAATACTGCATCTCCCTGGCTTATCTGGGCACACTTCCTTCTGAATCTTCGCCTTGTTCTTTCTCATCACGTTCCAGAAGAACTCAGTCCAATCACACTCCACTCCATCATAAATCACCCTCATTACGCACAATCTTCCAGTGAAAATTGCATCTGTACTATGATTTTCACACATGAACACCTTCACCACAATATCGAACAACACCTTGTACTTCTGCCTCAAATGCTTGTCAAAAAAGCCCTTGGTCAAGTTCTTGCAAGAGGACCTTGCAAAGATCTTGAAGGATTCAACCGCCTCGCTCTCCTTGTACTTAAGAGGGTCTACTCCAGCCATAGGAACATTACCAAACAACTTGCTGAACTCCCTCTTAGAAAGAACCACCGTCTCCTCGTCGATCTTCGAGGTAATCTCGTCGTCATATATCTTCATCCTCACTAGGAACTGGCTTGCATAGTGATTTAGGGTGCCAGAGTCCTTCGACATCACAGAGATTAGATCCTTAACGCCAGATCTGCGAAGGAGATGCAAAATCTCCAAGGCAGCAGAGTTGCGAGTGGAATAGAAGTCCACTGCCATCTCTGTCTTCATCTTTTGACAGGCATATGTTGGGTTGAAGTTACACTTGGACACCATTGTTGTAGAGAAGAAAGAGAGAAGAAAGCTTTTGCAGAGAGAGGTTAGAGTTTGAGAAATTTGAAAATGTGAAGAGACAGAATGAAAAAATTTCAGTTTATAAAAGAGATGTACGCGTGGATTTGAAATAAATTGAAATGTGTATGCGTGGAATTAGCATTTAATTGAGGGGACAAGATCAATTTATCAATTGATTGACATTTTGCACTTTAATTAAATCTGACGGCCAAGATCAATTTAGGCAAAATACAGATTTAATTGTGTGCGTGGCATGGTTATTGGGACTGGGTTCGAGGGGGTTTTGTGGCAGTCAAGAGAAAAAACGAAATGATTGCCTAGGCCCACGACCCTAGTTTTAAATACACTATGAATATGAAATGTTTTGGGTGTATTTAGTAATTTGAAAGGTGTATCCCACTGACCAGAGGCAGAAAAGTAAATCCTTACCCGTCATCTGGTATTGTAACCAGATGATACAACAAGTGCTTTGATGTGACATCTCACCTGATGAAGCTTGTCCAGTATCTGGTATGGACCCAAGGCATGATTTAGGTTTTCTGGTCCATGACTCATCTGGAGATGTAACTTCTCTCGTATAACTTATCTGCACAAGTGTTAGTGATAAGAATAAATAGTAAAAGAAGTAATAGTGAAATCAAAGGATACTCTTCTGGTGTTCCCCCTAAACCAAATCTGTCTCTGGATCAAATAATCCTAACTCAAAGGCTAATTCTCTGAATCTGGTCTCTGCCAAAGGCTTAGTGAGAATATCTGCTCTCTGCTTCTCTGTTGCAATCTTTTCCATCCTTATATCCCCTTTCTCAACATGGTCTCTGATGAAATGGTGCCTTATATCAACATGCTTGCATCTGGTATGAAGAACCGGATTCTGGGTAATGGCTATTGCACTGTTGCTATCACAAAATATTGGAATATCCTTAGCTCTAATCTGGTAGTCCCTAAGCTGCTGACTGATCCAGAGTAGTTGTGAACAACAGCTACCTGCGGCCATATACTCTGCTTCTGTAGTAGATGTAGTAACTGAAGTCTGCTTCTTGGAAAACCAGGATACTAACTTATTTCCAAGAAATTGACATGTACCACTAGTAGACTTCCTATCAATTCTGCATCCACCATAATCCGAATCTAAATATACACTTAACTCAAAGTTATCATCTGCAGGATACCATAACCCCAAATTAACTGTTCCCTTAAGATACTTTAAAATCTTCCTAGCTGCCTCCAGGTGACTCCTCTTAGGATTAGCTTGAAATCTGGCACATACACTTACAACAAAAGTGGTATCTGGTCTGCTTGCAGTCAGGTACAGAAGAGAACCATTAAGTGCCCTGTACTGAGTCTGGTCCACACTCTCTCCAGACTCATCTGGATCCATGTTAAAATTTGTCATCATAGGAATCTTGGCAACATTGCTAGATCCTACTCCAAATTTTTCTAGCAAGTTCCTGATGTACTTTGCTTGATTGATGAAGATTCCCTTCTCTGTCTGCTTAACCTGCAAACCTAAGAAATAATTCATTTCACCCATCATTGACATCTCAAACTGGCTCTGCATAAGATCTCCAAACTTCTCACACGACTTCTTGTTAGGGGATCCAAATATAATGTCATCAACATATATCTGGACCAGAAGGATGTTCTTTCCTTCTTCTTTCCTAAACAAGGTTCTATCAATCTTACCTTTAATAAAACCATTGTCCATAAGAAATTGAGAAATAGTGTCATACCATGCTCTAGGTGCCTGCTTAAGCCCATAGAGAGCCTTCTTAAGCTTATACACCTTGTCACCTTGTTCAAAACCAAGAGGTTGTTCCACATACACTTCCTCAATGAGAATCCCATTAAGAAAGACAGATTTCACATCCATCTGGTATACCTTGAACTTCATGTGAACTGCATACGCTAGAAACAATCTAATGAATTCTAGTCTGGCAACATGAGCAAATGTCTCATCATAGTCTATTCCTTCAGACTGAGAATAGCCCTGAGCCACTAACCTTGCCTTGTTTCTAGTAATGACATCATTCTCATCTTTCTTATTTTTGAAAACCCACTTAGTGCCTATCATCTTTTGATGTCTTGGTCTGTCTACCAGCTCCCAAACATCCTGTCTGGTGAATTGATTCAACTCCTCCTGCATTGCAACAATCCAATTTGAATCTTTCAGTGCTTCCTTGATGTTCTTGGGCTCAATCAGGGACACATAGCAACTGAATAAGGCAGCTAAGTTAAGAGTTTTCCTCATCTGGACACCCTTAGTTGGATCTCCTATAATAAACTATATGGGGTGGTCAACCATTCCCTTGGACTTACCTGCTTGACCATCTACTGTAGTAACTTGGTGAGTATCACCAATTGCAGGAGAGCTTCCCCCTACAGGAGTTCCAACCTCTTCAGGTTCTGTACCTTATGGAGGCTTCTGCTCCAGAGAACCAGAAGATGGGTCACCATCTGAATCTAAATCTGAATCTACTCTGAATCAATAACAGGTGGCTTGACTTTGATGACTCTGGGAGTAGTCTGATCCTGTGTCTCTTCTAGAGAGAAATTCCTTAAGTCCACCTTGCACTCAAGAATAGATTCCTAAAAAACAACATGAGGTATTTTCTCCACACAAAGAGAGTTTCTATTAAAGACTCTGTATGCCTTACTGGTGCTGGAATATCCTAAGAATATTCCATCTGCCACTTTAGCATCAAAGGTCTTTAACTTGGACTTCCTATTGTCATGGATGAAACACTTGCATCAAAAAATATGAAAGAATGAAACAGATGGGGTTTTACCTTTCCATACCTCATATGGTGTCTTACCACGTCTCTGGGCAATGAGGCATCTGTTCTGGGTGAAACAAGATGTGTTGATGGCTTCTGCCCAAAATCTCTGGGGTGTGTTGTACTCTGCTAGAAGAGTTCTGGCAGCTTCCTTGATGGTTTTGTTCCTCTTTTCTGCAACTCTATTCTGTTGGGGTGTTCTGGCAGTAGATGTCTCGTGCAAAATTCCCTTGTCCTTACAGTACTCTGCAATGTGTGAATTCAAAAATGCTGTCCCTTTGTCACTTCTGATCCTCACTATGCTCTGGTTCTGCTCATTCTGAATTTGCTAGAAGAACTCTGGCAGCTTAGTGATAGTTTCATTTTTCTTAAACAAGAACACTACCCAAGTGTATCTTGAAAAGTCATCTACTATCACCAAGATGTACTTCCTCCCACTGAAACTAAGAGGTGAAATAGGTCCAAACAGGTCCATGTGAAGTAGTTGAAGTACTCTGGTTGTGGTTGTACACTGGACATCCTTGAAGGTAGTCTTGGGTTGTTTACCCTTCTGGCAGGAACCACAAACTTGATCCTTCTTGAACACTTCATTAGGAAGACCTCGAACTATACCCTTTCTGGCAATCTTGTTGAGTGCTTTGAAGTTCAGGTGACTCAACCTCTTGTGCCAAAGCCAGTTGTTCTCTGCAGATCCTTTTGCAACCAGGCAAGTGTTTCGTGGACAGCTATTGAAATCTGCAAGATAAATGTTACCTTTCCTCAAGCTAATAAGCAAAATATCATCATAGTTAGAAGAAAAGACAATGCATGAATCACTAGAGAACTTCACTGAGTATCCCTTGTCACAAAATTGGGATACAGAAAGCAGGTTATGCTTGAGTCCTTCAACATAGTATACTTCATCTACAGATACATCATTTATGATCAACTTTCCAACTCCTCTGGTGACTCCAAAGTTGTTGTCACCAAACATCACTCTTGGCCCATTCAGTGGCTTGAAATCCTGGAGATGATCTTTCACAAATGTCATGTGCTTGGAGCATCCACTATCAATGTACCAAACACCATTACTTGAAAGTCCTTTCTCCAATGGGCTCTTGTCCTCCTGCAGAGAGATCAATTAGGTCCCCTACTAGTGCTGGGTCCTGATTGGTTAGTTGCAGGTCTTGTAGGAATCCAAAGATAAAGATCATCCCTTGCTGGATGAGGAGATCTTATCTTTCTTCTAAATCTATCTACCAGCACATGTCCTCTGACAATAACAAATTGAGTTGCTGGTCTGATGAGAACACCATTCCTATACATTGGTCTGGTGTATCTCACTTCAAATCTGGCCTGCCTCAAAGACATGGTCTTAAAGGTCTGGTTATAAGGGTATATCCTAGAAGAACCATCTCTGGTGTCATAACTACCCAGATCAGTTGGTTTTCTATAGATGAGTCTCTGGTTCTGATGAAAGCTAGACCTTTTCTGGTGATTATAGTTCCCCTGAGTGTATCTGTTCTGGAATCGATTCCTCTGAGAAAACCTTCTTTGGGGTCCCTGGTTCTGATGATAGTTCTGTTGACCATTGTTCCTTCTCTGAGAATTCCTATCTTGATTGGAATTCCCCCTTCTTGAGTGTCTCATCTGAGGTCCCCTAATTGAATGGGGCCACTCTCAACCACATCAAGCATGCGGTGATGCATAGCTCCAAGATGATTGCTCATCATAAAGCTCCAGTGGCTATAATCATCGAAAGAAAATTCAGGCAATTTATGGCTCTTGTAAGCAGATTTTGAAGAAATTTTTAGAAGAGATAAAAGATTTTATGCAAAAGATTTTCAAAGCAATGGATCTGCCGGTGACCACCAAAAGCTCTTCAAAGCAGTGGTCTAGGACACACTGCTCTGATACCACTTGTTGGTCCCACTAGTCAGTGTAAATGAAATGCGGAAGCTATCTAATGAAAACCTTTTATAAAACCTTTTTAACAAGAGCACAAACAAAACAAGAGATAATAAAGAAAGCAATAAATAAGACAAGATATATAGTGGTTCGGATATAACAATCCTACGTCCACTCTCCCTTTATCAAGGGGCCTTACTAACCAACCAACTTACTCACAATCACTGGAATTGTCAAGTACCAGCACCTTGTTACACACTTTAGATCTAACTTCGATCTAAAGTACAATCTACTCTAACTTTATCTATCAAGATGAACAGGTTGAGTATATATTCCAACTACAAACTCTTTAAGGGTAATTATGAATTAAGAGCTATAAGAGTGCTAATTTGCTTGAGAATAATTAAGCTTGAGTATGATCTTCGTGTGCGTGTCTAGAGCTTTTATTCATACTGACACTCTTGTATTTATAGAGATTATTAGGGTTTAGCCGTTGAAGAGCTAATCTAATCAGATCTCTATTTAAGAAAACTTCAATCAATCAATTCCCTAATTGATTGATTGGGTTGGTGAGATCCTTGGATTGATTTCTTCAATGACTTTCCAATCCGATCATGTTGACTTCATTCAAAAATACCAACGGTCAAATGCTTCCTTTGCACAACTCTGATTCTTCCAGAGTAGGCTGAACCAGACATCAGATGGCCCAGAGGTCCTCTGGTCCAGAGTCGGTTACGACCCAGATTATCCAATAGAATCTGGAGATGATTCTGAGCATCTTTAGTTTCACCAGACTCGTTTGGTCTGGACTCGTCTGGTCAGGGGATAGGTCTTCTGCCTCTGATCTGATCTTCTCTGATGAAGTCTTCTGGTGAAGTCTTCTGGTGACTCTTCTGGTGAAGTCTTCTAGTCTGGCAGTTCCCCCTAGACTAAGTCCTAAACTATTTCCTCATCTGGCTAACAGGTCCAGATGATCCTATTACATCTTCTGGTTTGTTTAACTCATCAAAACTAATAACATTTTTCCTAACATAGCTCAATAAGTTCAGCAACAAACACAACCCAACAATTTGAATCAGAATTCAGTTACAACCCCATATTCAAGCAACATCAATTAAACGAAATAGTATCACACTCAAAAGGAACGAAAAGAAAATAAAAGAAAAGAAAAGAGAAAATAAACTGGGGGGGGGGGGGGGCATCCCCATAATCAAGCATCCGGAGGCGGCGGAGGTCGGTAATGGGGGTTATCGGCTCCCATGTGAGAAACAAACAACGTCTCCATCCATCTATGCATGTCGAAGAACTGGTCCTCCATCCGAGCTGAGCTCACATCCATCCTATCTTGAGCTTCACGGAGGTATGTCACATCCGTCTAAAGGTTCTGGATCTGCTGCCCCATTCTCATCCACTCCGAATGTGATGGGTATCATGGCTCAGGAGACTGTGCTACTGACGACTCGACCTCCATTTCCTACGGTCCTTCATCCGTTGTCACTCCTCCTTCTTCATCGGCTCCTCTTTCGTACTCTTCCTCATCTTCTTCTTGCAAATCACATACCTCACTCGAACCGGCACCACTCGTGCCCTCTCCTCTAGTCCTCTTAACCGGCCTCGAATCTCGTAGGCCTCTTCTCTCCACCTCCTGAGTATACTTCTGTCCTATCTCCAAATGCTGTTCCCGTTCATCCCAATATTCTCCTTCTTCTTCCCCTTCAAAGACACCAAACGCTCATTGGGAAGAGGGAACAAATCGTCCTCCTTGTACCTAATGCAATAGGACCCCAACCATCTATCGAACATCAATGTGTTCATCAGCTGCTCAAAATCCAAATCCTTCCCAATGCAAGGCCCTGAGGCCGGTACAAATCCCAAACTCTTCATGAAGGTAGAAATGAGACCCCCTCCTCTAATTCTCGACGTCTTCGAACCAAGCTTAAAAAGGACCTCCAAGTGATGCTCTAGAAAATCTCTCCCGAAGTCGTGCTCACTGATATGCATCAAATACCACATTCCGTACAACTATTTTGAATTCACCGTCCCTATCTCAGATCGGGCATAGATAGTGTTCCCCAAGATCCTCTCCAAGTACCTCAGAACCGGATTTCAGATCGCTGAAGCTCTAGCATGCTGCGCCCTATACTCTCCTCCCATACCACCTGTAATCTCCTTCTAAAAATCATTAGCCTTGAACGCCTTAGACTGACGGTCAGGCCTGCTCGAAGCTGGGAGCCTCAGAGCTTCATTGATGGCACCTACAGCACAGTGCTGCCACTCATTCCTGATCTTGAATCTGAAAGAATTCTCATCCCTTTTCTCCACGGTAGCTAAAAACTGCTCCACTAGATCAGCATTCGTCTCCATAGTCAGCAGCAACTCATAGAAGTCTCCCAATTGGTTCCGGGTGAAGATCCTCTTAATCTCCTTCTCGATCCCTAAATCCTTCATAAATTGGACGCAAGGGCGTCACGTCTTCTCAACTTTTCCAGCTACCAGATTCCACCTATATGCTACGTAGCACCAACTATCCTCGTAATCTAAGTTATCCCATCTCGAGGGCAGCAAACCCTTACGAGTGAGCTCGTTGGTTACCTCCTCCAACTTATCCCCCAACAATGTCCTATCTTCGTTCCACTTAGGAGGGGCCATAGTACCTAACTCACACAAATGCTCAAACAATTAGAGAATATCAACTACTCAAGAACATCATAAACACTTCGAATCAACTCAAATAGTCAATCAATCTCATATTCAATTCCTTTATGCATAAGAGTTCACATAGACATGTAATCCTTATCTCAAATCATGCTCATCAAGCTCAAGCCATTCAAATTAGTATCAATGCTCTCAAAGGGTATTATGCCTAACTCAAAATGAATTCTACCAACTCAACAATCCCAAATTCAATAATAATGCCCATAACTAAGTCTATCATGAAGTAACATCACAAGAATTATGCAATTTACATGCTCAAGACTCAATTAATATCCATCTATCAACTCAATTCAATTCAAACCACAAGAATTTTCACTCAACAAGCAATACTCATATCATTTCCTCAAATTCCTTCTTTTTTACTCTAGAAATTCACCAATTCTACTTATACAATTCCAATTGAAGGCAAAACTAGCAAACCCAAAGCATATATGCATCAATTATCACCAAGGAATCAAGAATTAAAGAGCAATAGAAAAATCCCCAATTTCTACCATAAACACCTATGAACCCTAATTCCTAATCTCAAACCATGCTTAATCGAAGTAGAAACCACGAAAAGAATGAAGAGAGTTAGAAATTACTTACCTTGAGATGGAGAAATGTGGAATTCGTGTGAAAATTGGACGAATTTGTTGCAAAGGAGTGGAATCCGATCGAAATCCGGCTGAAATCGCCCCTCTAGTGCGTGTTTGTGTATATGGGAAAGGGGTATTTATATGTGGGCGCACGACTAGGGCATTCTGGGCCGAGGGGCGCTCGAGCGGTGGCGCTTGAGCTATACTGCTCGAATGAATCAAGCACTCGAGCGGTGGTGCTCGAGCTAGAGTGCTCGAGCGACCAAAATCCTCTGTAAGTCAAGGCATTCGAGCAAATGCCTTGCTCGAGCTGGGGCGCTCGAGCTTAACTGCTCGAGTGGCCCAACTTCTAGAATTTTAAGAAATAGCCTAAAAACCCAAAATTTTCAATGAAACTTGCACGAAACCTCATTCAAACACTTCTAAAACATGTACTAACCTGATAACTCCTCGATTTAAGCACGATCGCTCATTCGACCGAAGAGTTGGGGTCTCTTTCCAATGTGTAATTCACCAATCCAAATCAACTCACACATATGAACTCACACTCAATTCAATTCAACTATCCTCATGCATCAATATTTTTGAAAAATTTGACCAATTTTTCAATAGAATTTCATGTACAAACTCGAAGTACGAATACATACCCCCCCAACTTCATTCTTGCTAGGCAATAATAAAGTTTGAAAAGAATGAGTATGAACGAGTACGTGCACTAAATTCTCATGAACTTTAATTCCTATCAATGCAATTCAACGAGTAAATAAAAACTCCACCCCCCAAACTTCGACTTTATCAAGCGGTCTATGTTTGGGGTTCGGGGTTACCTCATACTCTAAATTCTGATTGTTCTTTCACTAGGCACACTACCACTACGAGAGTTATTTCACGTTAAGCTCTAACACAGAAATTCCAGCACCACGAGCCAAGCCTACACAAAAATCTCGAAACAAGGTTAAACTTACGATTCACAAAGCAATAAACACGAAAAACTAAACACATAAAAGCAAATAAAAATGGGTCGCCTCCCACTCAGCGCTATTTTTAAAGTCCTAATGCCGGATCGAGCTCAAAGGAGCTCACGGGACTTAAGACTCAAAGTTACCTCCCTTATTCTCATAAGATAAGTTGTAGAATTTCTTTACTCGATGCCCGTTTACCATGAACACGTTCCCATCCTCCTTCTCCACTTCAAGATATCCACTCTTGTAGACCTTTCTCACCACATAAGGACCATTCCACTTGAATTTAAGCTTTCCACCAAATAGCTTCATCCTCGAATTGAATACTAGGACTCGATCACCAACTTGGAACTCCTTCTCTCTCAATCGTGCATCATGCCATCTCTTAGTCTTCTCCTTGAAAATTCGGGCACTCTCATAGGCACTATCTCGAAACTCCTCCAACTCATAAAATTGAAGTTGTCTCTTCTCACCCACCAAGGCACTATCAAAATTCAGCTTTTTGATTGCCCAATACGCCTTGTGCTCAAGCTCAACTGGCAGGTGACATGTCTTCCCCAAAACTAATTGGTACGGAGACATACCAAGAAGGGTCTTAAAAGCTGTCCTATATGCCCACAACACATCATCAAGCTTCAATGCCCAATCCTTCCTACTAACACTCACCGTCTTCTCAAGGATCTCCTTTATTTGACGATTTGACACTTCTGCAAGACCATTAGATTGAGGGTGATAAGCAGTAGAGACTCGATGACTTGCCTCATACTTTGACAACAACTTCTCCATCAACTTGTTCACGAAGTGACTCCCCCCATCACTAATCAAGGCTCTCGGGACTCCATATCTAGAGAAAATATTCTTCCTCAAGAAGTCGATCACAACACTGGAATCATTCACTTTCGTAGGGACATCTTCAATCCATTTAGAGACGTAGTCAATACATACAAGGATATACAAGAATCCAATGCTAGGAGGAAATGAACCCATGAAATCAATCCCCCATACATCAAATACCTCTACCTCCATAAACACGTGTAACGACATCTCGTCCCTCTTGGTAATAGAGCCAAAACGTTGGCACTTCTCGCACCTCTTCACCCATTCCATGCAATCTTTCAAGAGAGTAGGCCAATAGAAACCGGCTTGAAGCACCGTCCTACCGGTTTTCTCTCCTCTCAAATGTCCTCCACATGGCAAGGCATGATAATGCCTAATAATATCACCCCACTCCTCCTCGGGTACACACCGTCTAAGCACGTGATCGATCCCTCTCTTGAACAAGTATGGATTATCCCAAATAAACTCCCGGACTTTCTTCAAGAATGCCTTTCGGTGCAACGAATCCATCTCCACTGGTAACTCTCCACTTGCTAAATAATTAATATAATCAGCAAACTACGGTGCCTTACCTTCTGGGATATATTTTAGTTTTGATGATTTTCCAAAACAACATATAATAGGTTTGAAAGAAGTCAGGACAGTATCTCTTATTTCGAGTCAGGCTAGGTTAGCTCTCTGAAGAATAGGCTGTTAGGTGAGAAGAACTCAGTTGAGGGAACACTCAGTTGAGAGGGAACTCAGCGAGGGGGAACTCAGCAACACAGCCTGAGGATATCAAGATGACATCAAGAAGAACTGGCTGAAGCCATGCCAGAGACCTGAATCAGAAGAGAAGCCTGAAGGATGTCCCACTGAGTGTAAACCAGGCTGATCTAAGCTAAGTCAGGTGGACCACTCAGTGAAGAGCATGATTAGGAGGATCAGTGCTGTACCAAGTAGGCCCTGAAGGAGTCAGGCTACTGTGGTCAGGGAACTTTGTCATTCAGCCTTATGACAAAGTTCTTGGAATGATCTTCAAACAGTCTCTGAAGGACAACTACACTGAAGATGTTCAGTCCACTGAAGATCATCAGTCAGTGAAGGAGGAAGCTACCTAAAGTAAGTGGGTCTTGGTCAACCCACTGAGTCAAAGATCCGTGAATCCAGGCCACGTGGACCAATCAGCACGAGGCAACAACTCTGACACTGACAAAGGCCGCAATCCAAGAAAAGTGGTTGAAACCATTAATTGTATGGATTCAAATGTAATTTCCTCCAACGGTTACATTTGAATCCACACTATAAATACAAGCTCATAGCTTCATTGTAAGGGTGTGTGAAGAAAGAAAAAATCAACACCTACAAGCTATAAGAGTGTGTGAGTTGTTAGAGAGTCATAAGGAAGTGTTGCTCACACCCACGACACTGACCTTTAGGGTTATCACTTATATTCATTGAGTGTCAAGCTTGTAACTCTTAGCTTAGAGAGATTTTCCTAATCTTAGCTTTAAGGCTAACACATTGTAAAGGAAAACCTTACCTAGTTGGAGAAAACCAAACCAAACTAAACCCTATCAGAAGAATGTTAGGTTTGTAGTAAGGTGAGGAGAGGCAGCCCAAGGAGTGGCGTGAGTCCAGTTGTAAGTGCACCTTGGCACGTTAAAAACAAGAATCCCTTTAGTGGATTTCCTGTTAAATCAGGCCCGTGGATGGAAGAGCTTGAGTCTCTGAACCACGTTAAACTGAGCGTTGTTTTGTGTTTAAGCACTTGCTAATTATTTGTAGCGTATGCTCACTGAGTGTACTTGGAAAGGCTGAAAAGGAAATTAGCTAAGTATTTTAGTCAGGGAGAATTAATCTCACTGATAGGCTTAAGCAAGCACTCGAGAGTTCAGTCTCTCGAGTCACTGCCTTTTTAAGAGCCTGAGCTCACAAGTCAGTTGCACTGACTTGAGTGCTCTGACTCTTAGCAATGCAGTGACTTGAGTGTTTCCTCACTGATCTCTTTCAGAGCGCAACGCAAGGTTTAAATTTTTTTTCCTGAATTCCCATATCTTCAGTTTTTCTGAAAGAATTTCGAGACCATCAATTGGTATCAGAGCGGGTTGTTCACATGACCGCTGATCCAGTTTTGTTAAGAAAAATGGTCAACCAAATAGATCTTAAATGTTTTAAACTATGGGAATTCCTGTATATTTCAAACTATTACTTGTGTTCTGACATTATTCTTGTAATAGAAAATCATTTGGTTAGAAGTTTAGGAATCATCAAAAAGGGGGAAATTGTTGGGATATATTTTAGTTTTGATGATTTTCCAAAACAGCATGTAATAGGTTTGAAAGCAGTCAGGACAATATCTCTTATTTCAGGTCAGGCTAGGTTAGCTCTCTGAAGAATAGGCTGTTAGGTGAGAAGAACTCAGTTGAGGGGGAACTCAGCGAGGGGGAACTCAGCAACACAGCCTGAGGATATCAAGATGACATCAAGAAGAACTGGCTGAAGCCATGCCAGAGACCTGAATCAGAAGAGAAGCCTGAAGGATGTCCCACTGAGTGTAAACCAGGCTGATTTAAGTTAAGTCAGGTGGACCACTCAGTGAAGAGCATGATCAGGAGGATCAGTGCTGTACCAAGTAGGCCCTGAAGGAGTCAGGCTACTGTGGTCAGGGAACTTTGTCATTCAGCCTTATGACAAAGTTCTTGGAATGATCTTCAAACAGTCTCTGAAGGACAACTACACTGAAGACGTTCAGTCCACTGAAGATCATCAGTCAGTGAAGGAGGAAGCTACCTAAAGTCAGTGGGTCTTGGTCAACCCACTGAGTCAAAGATCCGTGAATCCAGGCCACGTGGACCAATCAGCACGAGGCAGCAACTCTGACACTGACAAAGGCCGCATTCCAAGAAAAGTGGTTGAAACCATTAATTGTATGGATTCAAATGTAATTTCCTCCAACGGTTACATTTGAATCCACACTATAAATACAAGCTCATAGTGTTGGTCCCACTAGTTAGATTAATTGCGGAAGCTTAAGTTAATATGTATTTCAAATTCTTTTTACAAGAGAGCAACAACTAATAAGAGAATAACTAAATCGAAAGCAATAAAGAACACAAGATATATAGTGGTTCGGATTTGAATATCCTACGTCCACTCTCCCTTTTATCCAAGGGGTCTCACTATCAACCAACTCACTTACTTACTCACTGGAATTGGGAAGTACCAGTTCCTTCTTACAACCTCTTTAGATTTGACTTCAATCTAAAGATCAATAGCCTTCAACCTTATCTAATAGATGAACAGGTTGAGGTTTCAACAACTCCTTAAGAGTAGATAAATATTATGAACAGTAAGAGTGCTAAGAGTGATTATCAAAAGATTGGATGGACTTATGCGCGTATGTAGTCTCTCTAGAGCTTTTTCTTGAACTGCACTCTTGTATTTATAGAGGGGATTAGGGTTAGCCGTTGGAGGGCTAATCCAATCAGATCCTCTATTTAAGGAAGCCTCAATCAATCAATTCCCTAATTGATTGAGTGGGTTGGTGGGATCCTTGAATTGATTATCTTCAGAACTTTCCAATCCTGATCTTGTTGACTGATTTGAAATACCAACGGTCAATAGCTTCCTCTTCCTAACTCTGATTTTCTCCAGAGAAGGCAAGACCAGACACCAGGCAACCTAGGTGTCTTCTGGTCCTAATCTGGTGAACAACCAGAATACTCAGTAGAGATAAGGGATCAAACTGAGCATCTTTTGTTCTACCAGACTCGTCTGGTCCGGACTCGTCTGGTCTGGGGAAGGTCCTCTGCCTCTGGTCAGATCTCATCTGGTGAAGTCTTCTGGTGGAGTCCTCTGGTGAAGTCCTCTGGTGGAGTCTTCTGGTGACTCTTCTGGTGAAGTCTTCTGGTGACTCTTCTGGTGAAGTCTTCTGGTCTGGCAGTTCCCCCTAGACTAAGTCCTAATCTAGATCATCATCTGGCTAACAGGTCCAGATGGTCCTATTACATCTTCTGGTTTGTTTTAACTCATCAAAACTAACAATTTTTATCCTAACTTTTTCCCCCTTTTTGATGGAGTTAAAACACTACCAGAACTGATCAAAAAGTAAGACTTAAGCAAGAAAACATTAAAGGATAAGACCTTAGAATAGATCTTATCAGGCAAACAATTAAGACAACTAGAGGTTGTCTTTTGAACAGAGAAGATATGAGATTTTCATTGATAATAAGGATAAAAGTGATTACAGATTACAATGCAATTCTAGTCCTATTCTAAGCATATCTTCTGTTATCCTTGGGCACCAGGAACCAGTCGAAGAATCTGTCTTGAATGGCCTTCAACTCAGCAGAAGATGTTGGAGTGAAGTTTGCCAACACCTTGGTCTTGTACAATTTCTTCAATTCAGCCCAATCAACCTGGTCCCCTACCATTGGAGTGTTAAGATAATGAAACTCAGGGGCAGTGACCTCCAGGTTGAACTCTATGGTAGAATCCATCAGCTGCTTGTACAAACTTGCATCATATGCCTGCATCCAAGAATGGAATGTCCTGTTGATGAGAGCATCATCCTCTGGTGGAGGCCTTTGGATATAATGTTGAATGAACCACAAGGTCTTGGCTTCTCTCCACTTCTCAATCAGAGGGACAGGCACAGTAGAGTCAAAAGACCCTTCTGTCCTGAGTGGCAAAATCTCCATCACTTCAACAGGAGCTTTTCTTCTCTGGCTGGATCCACTAGCACCAGAGGATATGCCAGCTTCTCTGGTCTTCTTACTTTGCCTCCTAACATATCTGAGCCTCTGCTCTTCATCTATGTTTTTCCTTATTCTGGCTTGCCTCTCTTCAGGCGTCTCTTCCTTGAATCTCTTCTCTGCTTCTTCAACCACAGATTCAAGGAAGCTCTTCTTCACTTTCCTTATCTTTTTCTTTGCAGGTCCAGAGATATGGATAGGATCCTGCTCTGCTTCTGACTCCTCTTCTGCAGCAAGCTGCTTAGCCATGGAAAGAGATTTGAACTCTTCCTTCTTCTTCTTCTGCAGCTCAGCCTGGGCCAATGTATTCTCCAGCAGGTCCAGACGAGCTCCATGGCTAAAGAGAGTTTCATTTGTGGTCTTCGCCAGATCAGTTCTGGCCTTCTTTTCCCCCTTTTTAACTTCATCAAGGAGGGGCTCCACTACCTGCCTTATAAGATTAGGCAAGGCAGTGTTGGAGGAAGAGTGAAGATCACGCAGCTGCTTTGCCTCCTCTAGATAGGCTTTAGACTCTGCAACAAGTCTTTCCTGCTTCTCCAACATCTCCTGGAGGAAGTCTTTCAGCTTGGCAGTCTGGATCATCTGGCTTGCCATCTCAACTTTAAGCACAGAGACAGGCCTCATCTGCTCCAGCACGTGCTCCTGGAGCTGCTTCTGGCTGTGCATCACATCCAGTTTGACAAAGAGGCCATTAGCCTTGAAAGAAGCTTTAACTTCTGCCAGAGAGGACTTGATCTGCTTCAGGAAGATCCTCCTCTCCTGCCTGATCTGATGCTCTATCATAGCAGAGGCCATGTGTTGAATAGTTTTTGAAAAGCGCCCTATCTGCATAATCTGCTCGTTGAAGAATGCTTTCATCTTCTGGAGCACAACAGGAGACATCTCAAAGTCCTCCTCATCTGAATATAGCTCTGGAGGAAAGATAAAATGAGGTCCAAACTTGTAAGTGGGGCCCTCTGGAGTGAGCATTACCCCTCTCTGGATGAGCAGGGTGCGAATCAAAACTTTAGCAGCACCAGGGGTCTCCAGCTCTGCTGGGTTCTGAATATTCAACGTCTTCTTCAGCTCAATCTCCCAAGCAGTGAAATTGGAGGGACCCATTTCCTCAAGCAAAAGCATCAGGTCCTCCACATCCTCAAGTCTGGCCTTGCTCCAGACCTTGACATCAGTAAGCTCTGCCAGCAGTGCTAAGTGCTCCAAAAGGACTAGGAAATGCTCTCTTAGCCAGAGCTGAGCACTTACACTCATACTCTGCCTAATGGGACCCATTTCTTCAGATAAGAAAGTGAAGGGTTTGGGCCTAGAGGCAGAGGAGGAAGGTGCTAAGTTAGCAGGCTCAAGTGAAGCTTCCTCATCTTCACTATCATCGCTGGTTAAACAGGTGGGAGAAGGAGGAGGGGCAGGGAATCCCAGAGCCATAGAAATGGTTGGGTCCTGGGCTGTATGGGTTTGGGGAGGGTTAGGATTTTGTGAGGTAGAGGTGGAGGGAATGGGTTGCTCTGCACCAGAAGAGGACGGGATCTCTGGTACAGAAGATGTAGGTGGTATTTGGGATGTGGAAGTGTTTGGAGGGGGGATCTCTGCACCAGAAGAGGTTGATGGCACCTCTGGTACAGAAGGTGGGGGAGAGGGGTTTGTGGGAAGATTTGTTTGGGAATTTGGGGGAGAAGGTGTTTGGGTAGGAATAGTTGAGGGAGTATATACGGGGTTATCTGGGAGAGTCTGCTCTGGTGGAATAATAGGGTTACCAGAAGCAGATGGAGTTTGGGGAAGGTTATCTGGGGGAGAGATAGAGGGTGAAACAAGATTAATAGGGGTAGAAGAGGGAATGGAAGGGTTTACCTCTGCTGAGTCAACATCAGCAGGTACAACATGCTCTGGAACAGAAGCATCCTCCACCATTTGAGAAGCTTCATCAATTGCCTTCTCCAAGATCAGAGCTAGAGTCTAAATCTGGAAATATGGCTCTCTTGGCCTTGGATTTCTTCTTAAGAGGTTCAACCTCTTCTTCCTCTTCTTCCTCTGATGGCTCATCCACCAGAAGGGTTTTCTTGGCCTTCCTGCTAGTCCTGGACTTCTTAGCAGAGCCTTTCCTGGCCTCCTCAGGCCTCTTCCTCTTGGCTGCTCCAGCCTTCTTAGTAGCCTCAGCTACTTCACCCTTTTTCTTCAGAATATTCAGAAGGGGAATCTGGTCCTCCTCCGAGGAACCAGAGAAGACAACCGTAGAAGAACCAGTTGCTCCAGCAGCCTGTTTTGAACTCTGCTGCTTCTTCTGCTGCTTCTGCCCCTTAGCAGGTGAGGGTACTGCCTGTAGAGGAGGGGCAGGGATGGCTTCTTCTCCATCAGAATCAGGATGGCCATGAAGGGGACCATCCTTAGAAAATAATATCTTGGACTTGTGAAATCCTCTGCACCATGATTCCTTCCATCTCTTCTCTGGCAGCAAAGAGTCCAAGATCAGAGTAAGTTTCGTTCCCAACGAAACATTTGCAGTGAAATAGAACTGCATCTCCCCTGACTTGGAAGGACAAGCCTCCCTGTTCACTTTCACCTTATTCTTCCTCAAGACGCCCAAAAAGAACTCTGCCCAGTTACATTGGACGCCGTCATACAGAGCCCTCATCACACACATTCTTCCATTAAAAATCGCATCCGTGCTGTGATTCTCACACATCAGCACCTTCACCACAATATCAAAGAGTACCTTGTACTGTTGCCTCAGATGTTTGTCCAAGAAGCCCTTTGTGATGTTCTGGCAAGAAGAACGAGCAAACAATTTGAAGGAACCCACAATATCATCCTCCTTGTAGGTTAAAAGATCCACCCCTTCTGCAGAAATATTTCCAAACAGCGCACAGAAGTCATGCTTGGAAAACACCAAATCCTCCTTGTCAATCTTTGAAGAAATATGATCGTCATTGATCTTCATTCGTACCAGAAACTAGGCCGCATAACCATCTAGGGTGCAAAAATCTTTGGGGACTGTGGAGATCAACTTTTCAACTCCGGAACTCCTCAATAATTCCAGAATAGCAAGTGCAGACGAGTTCTTGGTGGTGTAGAAGTCGACCATCATTTCCGTTTTCAATTTCTTCATCATCAGGGCATGGTCAAAGTTGCACGGAGGGGCCATTTCTGTGAAAGAGAGAGAGAGAGCAATACTTTGCAGAGAGAAGTTAGGGTTTGTAAGAATATGGATACGTGAAAAGACAAATTGAAAAGAAATTTGATTTAAATAGGGCAATACGCGTGGCTTGATTAATAAATGAAGTGTGAACGCGTGTAATAGCAAATTTAATTTAGGGAACAAAATTAATTTTCGAATTGATTGTGATGGTCCCGTTTTCGAAGGGCACAATGGGAATTCAGGAGCAAATTTTTTTTTAAACCTTTTTCCTCAGGGAGTTCAGCAAGAGTGAGAAATACTCAAGTCACTGCTCTGCTCAGAGGCTGAGTTACCAAGTCAGAGAGAAGGCTTGGAGACTCATGCTCTGAGCAAGGACAGTGGCTTGAGATGTTGAACTCTCGAGTGCGTTATCAAATCACAACTTGCACCCTGACAGAGTTCAGTGACGGAATACTCAAGTCACTGCGTTGCTGAGAGTCAGAGCTATCAAGTCAGTGATGAAACTTGAAAGCTCAGGCTCTCAACAATGCAGTGACTCGAGAGACTGAACTCTCGAGTGCCTAGCCTGATCTGGTCAGTGAGAGGAATCTCCCTGACCTGAATGCTTAACTAAAGTTCCTTTTTAAACAATGCTCTTAGTGAGCAGATTTTCGCAATACTTTAGAAGAAAAGACATTCCAAATAATAACACTTGGTTTAACGTGGTTCGGAGACTCAAGCTCTTACATCCACGGCCTGATTTAACAGGAAATCCACTCCTTTGGATTCTTGTTTTTAACGTGCCAAAGTGCACTTACAACTGGACTCACGCCACTCCCTGGGCTGCCCTTCTCCTCACTTACTACCAACAAACCTGACTAGAGGGTTTTGGTTTCAGTTAGGTTTTCTCCAACTAGGTGAGGTTTTCCCTTTACAATGTGTTAGCCAATAGCTAAGATAGGGAAAACCTCTCTAAGCCTAGAGTTACAAGCTGAGCACTCTTATGTATATATTTGTGAACTCTCAGTGTATAAGACGTGAGTAGGACCTCCTTATATCTCCCATGCACGTATGCTACTACTCACACCCTCACAACTCGTAGGTGTTTGTTTTCTTACAATTCTTACAACAACATAACACAACACACTCTAACAACAAGCTATGAGCTTGTATTTATAATGGGGATTCAAATGTATCCGTTGGAGAGAAAATACATTTGAATCCAGCATTAAATGGTTTCAACCACTTTTCTTGGAATGCAGCCTTTGTCAGTGTCAGAGTTGCTGCCTCGTGCTGATTGGTCCACGTGGCCTAGATTCACGGATCTTTGACTCAGTGGGTTTGACTAAGACCCACTGACTTAAGGTAGCTTTCTCCTTCACTGACTCTAATCTTCAGTGGACTGACTCGTCCTCAGTGCAGTTGTCCTTCAGGGACTCTTTGAAGATCTTTCCAAGAAGTTTGTCATAAGGCTGAATGACAAACTTCCCTGACCACAGTAGCCTGACTCCTTCATGCCTACTTGGTGTAGCACTGATCCTCCTGATCAGGCTCTTCACTGAGTGGTCCACCAGACTTGGCTTAGATCAGCCTGACTTGCACCCAGTGGGACATCCTTCAGGCTTCTCCATTGGTTCAGGTTGATGGCAGGTCTTCAGTCAGCTCTTCTGGTTGTCATCTTGATATCTTCAGGCTGTGTTGAGAAGTTCCCCCTCGCTGAGTTCCCCCTCAACTGAGCAACCTATTCTACTGAGAGCTAACCTAGCCTGACCTGATCTAAAGGATACTATCCTGACTGCTTTCAAACCTATTACATGTTGTTTTGGAAAATCATTAAACTAAAACATGTCCCAACAGATTGACATATTGCACATTGATTAAATCTGATGGCCACGATGAAAGGCGAGATACAGATTTAATCTGGTGCATTGGCATAGTCATTGGGACTGGGCATAAAGGGGTTTTGTGGCAGTCAAGAGAAAAAGCGAAATGATTGCCTAGGCCCTATACCCTAGTCTTAAATACACTCCGAAGTTGAAACGTTTTGAATGTACTTACTAATTTGAAAAGTGTATCCCAATGATCAGAGGCCAGAGAAGTAGAGACATACCTGTCACCTGATATTGTAACCAGATGATACCACAGCAAGTCTGGTGCTACATCTCCTCTGATGGAGCTCATCTGGTCCTGGTCAGAGAAGACTTTGGATATTTTGGAATCTGACTCAGCACCTCATCTGGGATAAGTGTCACCTGGTGTATACCTCATCTGGAGATATACCTTCTCTGATATGTCTAATCTGCAGGTATGTTAGTTTGAAAAAAAATATGAAGTAAAGGAATGAAACAAAAGGATACTTCTCTGATGTTCCCCCTAAAACAAATCTGTCTCTGGATCCAACAAACCTAACTCAAAAGCTAACTCTCTGAATCTGGTCTCAGCCAAAGGCTTAGTTAAGATATCTGTTCTCTGCTTCTCTGTTGCAATCTTTTCCATCCTTATATCTCCCTTCTCAACATGATCTCTGATAAAGTGATGCCTTATATCAACATGTTTACACCTGGTATGAAGGACTGGATTCTGGGTGATTGCAATTGCACTATTACTATCACAGAAAATAGGAATATCCTTAGCTCTAATCTGGTAATCCCTAAGCTGTTGACTAATCCAGAGTAGTTGTGAACAACAGCTCCCTGCAGCCATATACTCTGCTTCTGTAGTAGATGTAGCAACCGAAGTCTGCTTCTTAGAAAACCAAGATACCAATTTATTCCCTAAAAATTGGCATGTTCCACTGGTAGACTTCCTATCTATTCTGCATCCACCATAGTCTGAATCTAAATAACCACTCAACTCTAAGTTGTCATCTGCAGGATACCACAATCCTAAATTTACTGTTCCCTTAAGATATTTCAAAATTTTCTTAGCTGCTTCCAAGTGACTCTTCTTGGGATTAGCTTGAAATCTGGCACAAACTCCTACAGCAAAAGTAATATCTGGTCTGCTTGCAGTCAGGTACAGAAGAGAACCAATAAGTGCTCTGTACTGAGTCTGTTCTACACTCTCTCCAGACTCATCTGGATCCCTGTTGAAATTTGTCATCATAGGGATCTTGGCTGCTTTGCTAGATCCTACTCCAAATTTCTCTAACATGTTTCTGGTGTACTTTGCCTGATTAATAAAAATTCCCTTCTATGATTGCTTAACCTGCAAACCTAAAAAGTAATTCATTTCTCCCATCATGGACATCTCAAACTGACTCTGCATGAGCTCACCAAACTTCTCACACAGCTTCTTGTTAGGGGATCCAAATATAATGTCATCAACATATATTTGGACCAGAAGGATGTCCTTTCCTTCTTCTTTCCTAAACAAGGTTCTATCAATCTTACCCTTAGTAAAACCATTGTCCAGAAGAAATTGAAATAGAGTGTCATACCATGCTCTGGGTGTCTGCTTCAGCCCATAAAGAGCTTTCTTAAGCTTAAACACCTTGTCACCTTGTTCAAAACCAGGAGGTTGTTCCACATACACTTCCTCAATGAGAATCCCATTAAGAAAGGCAGATTTAACATCCATCTGGTATACTTTGAACTTCATGTGAGCAGCATATGCTAAGAACAATCTGATGGCTTCTAGTCTGGCAACAGGAGAAAATGTCTCATCATAGTCTATTCCCTCAGACTGAGAATAGCCCTGGGCCACTAGCCTTGCCTTGTTCCTAGTAATGACATCATTCTTATCTTTCTTATTCTTGAAAACCCACTTAGTGCCTATCACATTTTGATGTCTTGGTCTGTCTACCAGTTCCCAAACATCCTGTCTGGTGAATTAATTCAACTCCTCTTGCATAGCAACAATCCAATTTGAATCTTTCAGTGCCTCCTTGATGGTCTTGGGCTCAATCAAGGACACATAGCAATTGAATAAGGCAGCTAAGTTAAGAGTTCTCCTTGTCTGGACACCCTTAGTTGGATCTCCTAAGATCAGGTCATTGGGGTGGTCAACCAGGGTCCTCCTTCCCGTGGTCTTGCCTGGTTGATCATCTTCTGCAGTACCTTGGTGATAATCACCACCTGCAGAAGAGCTTCCCCCTACAGGAGTTCCAACCTCTTCTGGTTCTGCTCCTTGTGAAGGCTTCTGCTTCAGAGAACCAGAAGATGGGTCATCATCTGAATCTGAATCAAGAATAGGTGGATTGACTTTGATAACTCTGGGTGTAGTCTGATTCTGGGTCTCATCAGAAGACTTAGAGTCCACCTTGCACTCAAAAGTAGATTCATCAAAAACAACATGAGGTGTTTCCTCCACACAAAGTGAATTCTTATTAAAAACTCTAAAAGCTTTACTGGTGCTGGAATATTCTAAAAATATTCCATCAGCCACTTTAGCATCAAAGGTTCTTAATTTAGATTTCCCATTGTCATGGATGAAACACTTACATCCAAAAACATGAAAATATGAAACAGATGGGGTTTTACCTTTCCATACCTCATATGGAGTCTTATTATGTCTCTGGGCAATCAGGCACCTGTTCTGAGTGTAGCAGGCTGTATTAATGGCCTCTGCCCAAAATCTTTGTGGAGTGTTGTATTCTGCCAGAAGTGTTCTTGCAGCTTCTTTGAGAGTCCTATTCCTCCTTTCTGCTACTCCATTTTGTTGGGGTGTTCTGGCAGCAGATGTCTCATGAAAAATCCCATGGTCCTTGCAGTAATCTGCAATGTGTGAATTCAAAAGCTCTGTCCCTTTATCACTTCTGATTCTGACTATGCTCTGGTTCTGCTCATTCTGAATCTGCTTGAAGAACTCTGGCAGCCTAGTGATAGTTTTATTTTTCTTAAACAAGAACACTACCCAAGTGTATCTTGAAAAGTCATCCACTATCACCAAGGTGTACTTCCTTCCACTGAAACTGGGAGGAGAAACAGGTCCAAACAGGTCCATGTGAAGTAGTTGAAGTACTCTGGTTGTGGTTGTGCTCTGGACATCCTTAAAGGAAGTCTTGGGTTGTTTACCCTTCTGGCATGAACCACAAACCTGATTCTTCTTAAACACTTCATTAGGAAGACCTCGAATGAGACCTTTTATGGCAATCTTGTTCAGTGTTTTGAAGTTAAGATGACACAATCTCTTGTGCCAAATCCAGCTATTCTCTGCAGATCCTTTAGCAACCAGGCAAGCATTTCTTGGGCAACTGCTAAAATCTGCAAGATAAATGTTACCCTTCCTCAAGCCTATTAGCAAGATATCATTATAATCTGAAGAGAAAACAGTGCATGAATCACTAGAAAACTTCACTGAGTATCCCTTGTCACAGAATTGGGATACTGAAAGCAGATTATGCTTGAGTCCTTCTACATAGTAGACTTTATCTACAGAAACTCCATTGAAGGTCAACTTTCCAACTCCTCTGGTGACTCCATAGTTGTTGTCACCAAACATCACTCTTGGTCCATTTAATGGCTTGAAATCTTGGAGATTATCCTTCTGGAAGGTCATGTGCTTGGAACATCCACTATCAATGTACCAGACATGGTTGCTTGAAAGTCCTTTCTCCAATGGGCTCTTATCTACCTGCAGAGAAATCAATTAGGTCCCCTACTAGTGCTGGGTCCTGATTGGTTAGTTGCAGGTTTTGTAGGAATCCATAGATAAAGATCATCCCTTGTTGGATGAGGAGATCTTATCTTCTTTCCAAATCTATCTACCAGCACATGTCCTCTGACAATGACATATTGAGCTACTGGTCTGATAAGGACACCTTTCCTATAAACAGGTCTGGTGTACCTTTTCTCAAATCTGGCCTTTGGAATGGCCTGCCTCAAAGACATGGTCTTAAAGGTCTGGTTGTAAGGGTACATCCTAGAAGAACCATCTCTGGTGTCATAACTTCCCAGATCAGTTGGTTTTCTATAGATGGGTCTGGAAGACCTCCTCTGGTTCTGAGAATTAGACCTGCTCTGGTGGTTATAGGTCCTTTGAGTATACCTATTCTGGAATTGATTCCTCTGAGAAAATTGTCTCTGGTGTACCTGGTGCTGTTGAACATTGTTCCTTCTCTGGTAGTTACTACTCTGATTGGTATTCCCCTTTCTGGAGTGTTTCCTTTGAGGTCCCCTAATCTGGTTAGGTTCCCTTTGAGGATTTCTCTGGGGTCCTCCAATTTGAGTAAGTTCTACTTCTTGGGACTCATTGTTCACAGAACCATCAAACTTCAATGGTTCCCCTTGTTGACATTTATTCTCTAGCATCTTCTCTTCCAGGACAGTCAATTCTTCTGGACCATATGTTATGTGATTAACAGAGTGATTCCTTTTCCAATCAGGATTGTGAACCACCTTGTAACCATTACCAGTTAAGTCTTTATCATCCCAGATTTCTACCAATTTACCAGCTCTTACATACTTGTCTTTATTATAAAGGTATTTATGAGTTTTAGTGGTAATTCCAGGATATCCTAAACCACTCTTATCACTAATGCACTGAGAAGACTCTGATATGATAGATACAACAGATGGTATCTTAGGAGCTTCTCTTGGCATGGGTATCTCCTCTATGTTGTGAGCAACTTGTTTTCCCTTGATAAGAGTCTGGTATTTGGTTCTGAGTTCATTGATCTCATCTTCTTGAGAGTTCTTTTCTTTCATGAGTTGATCTACCAGAGTATCTCTTTCTGTGATCTTATCCTGAAGTTCAGAGACTTCTTTGGAATGATCTTTCATGAGTTCTCTGGTGGATTTATGCTCATGAGAGAGAGATTGAACTTCAGCTCTGAGCCTACCATTCTCTTTCCAAGCTTTTGACAGAGTTGGACACAATTTTGGAGATCTGATAGCATTTGTTGCATATCAGACTCTCTGGAGTTACCAGATGAATTAGAGGATTCAGTACATTTGGAATTTGACAAGACTAGAGTAGTTTCATTTACCTCAGTGATGTCTGCCATAAGACACACATCATCATCTGATCCGAAATTAGAAGAAGAAGAACTGGAACTAGTATCCTCCTCTTCTGCTTCTGCCAGCAATGCTCTCTTATCTGCATATCTCCTATCTCTCTTGATCCTTTTCTCTTCTCTTTCCCTAGGAGTGAGTTGAGGACAATCATAACTGTAGTGACCAGTCTTGTTGCATGTGTGGCAGGCATTGTCTCCTCTGGGACTAGGACTTGGCTCTCTCCTCCTCTGGTTGTAGTCTGATCTGGCTGGACTACTCTCTCTCCTCTGGTAGTCAGGTCTGCCAGAGCTACCATCCCTCCTCTGATAATCTGATCTCCCTGAGTTGCCAGGGTTGTCATCTCTCCTCCTCTCTGGAGTTCTGAATCTGGTCTCCCTTGAGTCTCCAGATGTTTTCTCCTTCTCTGCAGGCTTGAAGGAACTCTTTCTGTCCCTGGTAGATTCCTTCCAGTGCTTTTTGTACCTGCCATATTTTGAACTCATTTTATCTAATTTACAAGTTAGAAGTGCTACCTGCTCCTTAAGGCTCAAGTCATCTGCAGTAGACTCATTTAGCTTGTCATCAGGCTTGATGGTTGAAGAGAATGCAACACCTTTCTGACCAGAAAAGGAAACCTCTTCTGTTTGATCCTCCTCTTGAAGATCATACTCATAGGCTTTGAGATCAGACAACAGAAGATGATGATCCAGAGTATTGAGATCCTTGTTGTCCTTGATCACAGTGACTTTAATTCTCCACCTGCTGGTTAGTGAACGCAAGATCTTACTATTAATTTCCTTTTCAGAGTAAGTCTTACCTAAGGCACTAGCCTTGTTCAGGAGATTTGTGAGACGCATGTCCAGCTGGTCAATGGTCTCGTTTGGTTTCATCTTGAAGGTATCAAACGAGTGTTGAACAACTTGGAGCTTGTTGTCTTTGATCTTCTCTGTTCCCTCACAGAGTAGTGCCAGTTTGTCCCACATCTCCTTGGCAGTAGCACATGTTCTGACCTTTTCAATCACCTCTTTAGTAAGTGTGTTGATGATCTCTGTTCTTGCCACCTGGTCCAAGTTGTAGAGCTTTCTTTCATCATTATCAAGCTCATCTTTCTTTTTGAGGATTCTTTGCCTGGGGACTCTATCCTCTGCAGTTTTCTGGGCAGCTTCACTAGTTTCTTCTTTGGACTCTGACCTGCCACTATCAATAGGAGTCTAGTAAAATTGAATGGGGCCACTTTCTACCACATCTAACATGCGGTGGTGAATAGCTCCAAGATGATTGCTCATCATGAAGCTCCAGTGGCTGTAATCCTCAAAAGAGAATTCTGGGAGCTTACGGCTCTTATAAGAAGATTTTGCAGACATTTTGATAAAATTAAGGGAAATAACAAGAATTTGAACAAAAGCACTAAAGAGCAATGGATCTGCCCGGTGACCACCAAAAGCTTTTCAAAGCAGTGGTCGTTGGACACACTGCTCTGATACCACTTGTTGGTCCCACTAGTTAGATTAATTGCGGAAGCTTAAGTTAATATGTCTTTCAAATTCTTTTTACAAGAGAGCAACAACTAATAAGAGAATAACTAAATCGAAAGCAATAAAGAACACAAGATATATAGTGGTTCGGATTTGAATATCCTACGTCCACTCTCCCTTTTATCCAAGGGGTCTCACTATCAACCAACTCACTTACTTACTCACTGGAATTGGGAAGTACCAGTTCCTTCTTACAACCTCTTTAGATTTGACTTCAATCTAAAGATCAACAGCCTTCAACCTTATCTGATAGATGAACAGGTTGAGGTTTCAACAACTCCTTAAGAGTAGATAAATATTATGAACAGTAAGAGTGCTAAGAGTGATTATCAAAAGCTTGGATGGACTTATGCGCGTATGTAGTCTCTCTAGAGTTTTTTCTTGAACTGCACTCTTGTATTTATAGAGGGGATTAGGGCTAGCTGTTGGAGGGCTAATCCAATCAGATCCTCTATTTAAGGAAGCCTCAATCAATCAATTCCCTAATTGATTGATTGGGTTGGTGGGATCCTTGGATTGATTATCTTCAGAACTTTCCAATCCTGATCTTGTTGACTGATTTGAAACACCAACGGTCAATAGCTTCCTCTGCCTAACTCTGATTTTCTCCAGAGAAGGCAAGACCAGACACCAGGCAACCTAGGTGTCTTCTGGTCCTAATCTGGTGAACAACCAGAATACTCAGTAGAGATAAGGGATCAAACTGAGCATCTTTTGTTCTACCAGACTCGTCTGGTCCGGACTCGTCTGGTCTGGGGAAGGTCCTCTGCCTCTGGTCAGATCTCATCTGGTGAAGTCTTCTGGTGGAGTCCTCTGGTGAAGTCCTCTGGTGGAGTCTTCTGGTGACTCTTCTGGTGAAGTCTTCTGGTCTGACAGTTCCCCCTAGACTAAGTCCTAAACTAGATGGTCCAGATGGTCCTATTACATCTGGCTAATTGGTCCAGATGGTCCTATTACATCTTCTGGTTTGTTTTAACTCATCAAAACTAACAATTTTTATCCTAACACATAGCTTCATTGTAAGGGTGTGTGAAGAAAGAAAAAATCAACACCTACAAGCTATAAGAGTGTGTGAGTTGTTAGGGAGTCATAAGGAAGTGTTGCTCACACCCACGGCACTGACCTTTAAGGTTATCACTTATATTCATTGAGTGTCAAGCTTGTAACTCTTAGCTTAGAGAGGTTTTCCTAATCTTAGCTTTAAGGCTAACACATTGTAAAGAAAAACCTCACCTAGTTGGTAGAAAACCAAACCAAACTAAACCCTTTCAGAAGAATGTTAAGTTTGTAGTAAGGTGAGGAGAGGCAACCCAGGGAGTGGCGTGAGTCCAGTTGTAAGTGCACCTTGGCACGTTAAAAACAAGAATCCCTTTAGTGGATTTCCTGTTAAATCAGGCCCGTGGATGGAAGAGCTTGAGTCTCTGAACCACGTTAAACTGAGCGTTGTTTTGTGTTTAAGCACATGCTAATTATTTGTAGCGTATGCTCACTGAGTGTACTTGGAAAGGCATAAAAGGAAATTAGCTAAGTATTTTAGTCAGGGATAATTAATCTCACTGACAGGCTTAAGCAAGCACTCGAGAGTTCAGTCTCTCGAGTCGCTGCCTTGTTAAGAGCCTGAGCTCACAAGTCAGTTGCACTGACTTGAGTGCTCTGACTCTTAGCAACGCAGTGACTTGAGTGTTTCTCACTGATCTCTTTCAGAGCGCAACACAAGGTTTAAATTTTGTTTTCCTGAATTCCCATATCTTCAGTTTTTCTGAAAGAATGTCGGGACCATCAATTGGTATCAGAACGGGTTGTTCACATGACCACTGATCCAGTTTTGTTAAGAAAAATGGTCAACCGAATAGATCTTAAATGTTTTAAACTATGGGAATTCTTGCATATTTCAAACTATTACTTGTGTTCTGACATTATTCTTGTAATAGAAAATCATTTGGTTAGAAGTTTTGGAATCATCAAAAAGGGGGAAATTGTTGGGAAATATTTTAGTTTTGATGATTTTCCAAAACAACATGTAATAGGTTTGAAAGCAGTCAGGACAGTATCTCTTATTTCAGCTCAGGCTAGGTTAGCTCTCTGAAGAATAGGCTATTAGGTGAGAAGAACTCAGTTGAGGGGGAACTCAGCGAGGGGGAACTCAGCAACACAGCCTGAGGATATCAAGATGACATCAAGAAGAACTGGCTGAAACCATGCCAGAGACCTGAATCAGAAGAGAAGCCTGAAGGATGTCCCACTGAGTGTAAACCAGGCTGATTTAAGTTAAGTCAGGTGGACCACTCAGTGAAGAGCATGATCAGGAGGATCAGTGTTGTACCAAGTAGGCCCTGAACGAGTCAGGCTACTGTGGTCAGGGAACTTTGTCATTCAGCCTTATGACAAAGTTCTTGGAATGATCTTCAAACAGTCTCTGAAGGACAACTACACTGAAGACGTTCAGTCCACTGAAGATCATCAGTCAGTGAAGGATGAAGCTACCTAAAGTCAGTGGGTCTTGGTCAACCCACTGAGTCAAATTTCTGTGAATCCAGGCCACATGGACCAATCAGCACGAGGCAGCAACTCTGACACTGACACTGACAAAGGCCACATTCCAAGAAAAGTGGTTGAAACCATTAATTGTAAGGATTCAAATGTAATTTCCTCCAACGGTTACATTTGAATCCACACTATAAATACAAGCTCATAGCTTCATTGTAAGGGTGTGTGAAGAAAGAAAAAATCAACACCTACAAGCTATAAGAGTGTGTGAGTTGTTAGGGAGTCATAAGGAAGTGTTGCTCACACCTACGACACTGACCTTTAGGGTTATCACTTATATTCATTGAGTGTTAAACTTGTATCTCATAGCTTAGAGAGGTTTTCCTAATCTAAGCTTTAAGGCTAACACATTGTAAAGGAAAACCTCACCTAGTTGGAGAAAACCAAACCAAACTAAACCCTTTCAGAAGAATGTTAGGTTTGTAGTAAGGTGAGGAGAGGCAACCCAGGGAGTGGCGTGAGTCCAGTTGTAAGTGCACCTTGACACGTTAAAAACAAGAATCCCTTTAGTGGATTTCCTGTTAAATCAGGCCCGTGGATGTAAGAGCTTGAGTCTCTGAACCACGTTAAACTGAGCGTTGTTTTGTATTTAAGCACATGCTAATTATTTGTAGCGTATGCTCACTGAGTGTACTTGGAAAGGCTGAAAAGGAAATTAGCTAAGTATTTTAGTCAGGGAGAATTAATCTCACTGACAGGCTTAAGCAAGCACTCGAGAGTTCAGTCTCTCGAGTAGCTGCCTTGTTAAGAGCCTGAGCTCACAAGTCAGTTGCACTGACTTGAGTGCTCTGACTCTTAGCAACGCAGTGACTTGAGTGTTTCTCACTGATCTCTTTCAGAGCGCAACGCAAGGTTTAATTTTTTTTTTCCTGAATTCCCATATCTTCAGTTTTTCTGAAAGAATGTCGGGACCATCAATTGGTATCAGAACGGGTTGTTCACATGACCACTGATCCAGTTTTGTTATGAAAAATAGTCAACCGAATAGATCTTAATTGTTTTAAACTATGGGAATTCCTGCATATTTCAAACTATTACTTGTGTTCTGACATTATTCTTGTAATAGAAAATCATTTGGTTAGAAGTTTTGGAATCATCAAAAAGGGGGAAATTGTTGGGAAATATTTTAGTTTTGATGATTTTCCAAAACAACATGTAATAGGTTTGAAAGCAGTCAGGACAATATCTCTTATTTCAGCTCAGGCTAGGTTAGCTCTCTGAAGAATAGGCTATTAGGTGAGAAGAACTCAGTTGAGGGGGAACTCAGCAACACAGCCTGAGGATATCAAGATGACATCAAGAAGAACTGGCTGAAGCCATGCCAGAGACCTGAATCAGAAGAGAAGCCTGAAGGATGTCCCACTGAGTGTAAACCAGGCTGAATTAAGTTAAGTCAGGTGGACCACTCAGTGAAGAGCATGATCAGGAGGATCAGTGCTGTACCAAGTAGGCCCTGAACGAGTCAAGCTACTGTGGTCAGGGAACTTTGTCATTCAGCCTTATGACAAAGTTCTTGGAATGATCTTCAAACAGTATCTGAAGGACAACTAAACTGAAGACGTTCAGTCCACTGAAGA
This sequence comes from Ballota nigra, assembly GCA_947034835.1. Lineage (NCBI taxonomy): Eukaryota > Viridiplantae > Streptophyta > Magnoliopsida > Lamiales > Lamiaceae > Ballota > Ballota nigra. Next base: position 73,289,657 of record OX344724.1, on the reverse strand, counting down.
TCATCAGTCAGTGAAGGATGAAGCTATCTAAAGTCAGTGGGTCTTGGTCAACCCACTGAGTCAAATTTCCGTGAATCCAGGCCACGTGGACCAATCAGCACGAGGCAGCAACTCTGACACTGACACTGACAAAGGCCACATTCCAAGAAAAGTGGTTGAAACCATTAATTGTAAGGATTCAAATGTAATTTCCTCCAACGGTTACATTTGAATCCACACTATAAATACAAGCTCATAGCTTCATTGTAAGGGTGTGTGAAGAAAGAAAAAATCAACACCTACAAGCTATAAGAGTGTGTGAGTTGTTAGGGAGTCATAAGGAAGTGTTGCTCACACCCACGGCACTGACCTTTAGGGTTATCACTTATATTCATTGAGTGTCAAGCTTGTAACTCTTAGCTTAGAGAGGTTTTCCTAATCTTAGCTTTAAGGCTAACACATTGTAAAGAAAAACCTAACCTAGATGGAGAAAACCAAACCAAACTAAACCCTTTCAGAAGAATGTTAGGTTTGTAGTAAGGTTAGGAGAGGCAACCCAGGGAGTGGCGTGAGTCCAGTTGTAAGTGCACCTTGGCACGTTAAAAACAAGAATCCCTTTAGTGGATTTCCTGTTAAATCAGGCCCGTGGATGTAAGAGCTTGAGTCTCTGAACCACGTTAAACTGAGCGTTGTTTTGTGTTTAAGCACATGCTAATTATTTGTAGCGTATGCTCACTGAGTGTACTTGGAAAGGCTGAAAAGGAAATTAGCTAAGTATTTTAGTCAGGGAGAATTAATCTCACTGACAGGTTTAAGCAAGCACTCGAGAGTTCAGTCTCTCGAGTCGCTGCCTTGTTAAGAGCCTGAGCTCACAAGTCAGTTGCACTGACTTGAGTGCTCTGACTCTTAGCAACGCAGTGACTTGAGTGTTTCCTCACTGATCTCTTTCAGAGCGCAACGCAAGGTTTAAATTTTTTTTCCTGAATTCCCATATCTTCAGTTTTTCTGAAAGAATGTCGGGACCATAAATTGGTATCAGAACGGGTTGTTCACATGACCACTGATCCAGTTTTGTTAAGAAAAATGGTCAACCGAATAGATCTTAAATGTTTTAAACTGTAGGAATTCCTGCATATTTCAAACTATTACTTGTGTTCTGACATTATTCTTGTAATAGAAAATCATTTGGTTAGAAGTTTTGGAATCATAAAAAAGGGGAAAATTGTTGGGAAATATTTTAGTTTTGATTATTTTCCAAAACAACATGTAATATGTTTGAAAGCAGTCAGGACAATATCTCTTATTTCAGCTCAGGCTAGGTTAGCTCTCTAAAGAATAGGCTGTTAGGTGAGAATAACTCAGTTGAGGGGGAACTCAGCGAGGGGGAACTCAACAACACAGCCTGAGGATATCAAGATGACATCAAGAAGAACTGACTGAAGCCATGCCAGAGACCTGAATCAGAAGAGAAGCCTGAAGGATGTCCCACTGAGTGTAAACCAGGCTGATTTAAGTTAAGTCAGGTGGACCACTCAGTGAAGAACATGATCAGGAGGATCAGTGCTGTACCAAGTAGGCCCTGAACGAGTCAGGCTACTGTGGTCAGGGAACTTTGTCATTCAGCCTTATGACAAAGTTCTTGGAATGATCTTCAAACAGTCTCTGAAGGACAACTACACTGAAGACGTTCAGTCCACGGAAGATCATCAGTCAGTGAAGGAGGAAGCTACCTAAAGTCAGTGGGTCTTGGTCAACCCACTGAGTCAAAGATCCGTGAATCCAGGCCACGTGGACCTATCAGCACGAGGCAACAACTCTGACACTGACACTGACAAAGGCCGCATTCCAAGAAAAGTGGTTGAAACCATTAATTGTATGGATTCAAATGTAATTTCCTCCAACGGTTACATTTGAATCCACACTATAAATACAAGCTCATAGCTTCATTGTAAGGGTGTGTGAAGAAAAAAAAAATCAACACCTACAAGCTATAAGAGTGTGTGAGTTGTTAGGGAGTCATAAGGAAGTGTTGCTCACACCCACGACACTGACCTTTAGGGTTATCACTTATATTCATTGAGTGTCAAGCTTGTAACTCTTAGCTTATAGAGGTTTTCCTAATCTTAGCTTTAAGGCTAACACATTGTAAAGGAAAACCTCACCTAGTTGGAGAAAACCAAACCAAACTAAACCCTTTCAGAAGAATGTTAGGTTTGTAGTAAGGTGAGGAGAGGTAGCCCAGGGAGTGGCGTGAGTCCAGTTGTAAGTGCACCTTGGCACGTTAAAAACAAGAATCCCTTTAGTGGATTTCCTGTTAAATCAGGCCCGTGGATGTAAGAGCTTGAGTCTCTGAACCACGTTAAACTGAGCGTTATTTTGTGTTTAAGCACTTGCTAATTATTTGTAGCGTATGCTCACTGAGTGTACTTGGAAAGGCTGAAAAGGAAATTAGCTAAGTATTTTAGTCAGGGAGAATTAATCTCACTGATAGGCTTAAGCAAGCACTCGAGAGTTCAGTCTCTCGAGTCACTGCCTTTTTAAGAGCCTGAGCTCACAAGTCAGTTGCACTGACTTGAGTGCTCTGACTCTTGCAATGCAGTGACTTGAGTGTTTCCTCACTGATCTCTTTCAGAGCGCAACGCAAGGTTTAAATTTTTTTTTTTCCTGAATTCCCATATCTTCAGTTTTTCTGAAAGAATTTCGAGACCATCAATTGGTATCAGAGCGGGTTGTTCACATGACCACTGATCCAGTTTTGTTAAGAAAAATGGTTAACCAAATAGATCTTAAATGTTTTAAACTATGGGAATTCCTGCATATTTCAAACTATTACTTGTGTTCTGACATTATTCTTGTAATAGAAAATCATTTGGTTAGAAGTTTTGGAATCATCAAAAAGGGGGAAATTGTTGGGAAATATTTTAGTTTTGATGATTTTCCAAAACAACATGTAATAGGTTTGAAAGCAGTCAGGACAGTATCTCTTATTTCAGCTCAGGCTAGGTTAGCTCTCTGAAGAATAGGATGTTAGGTGAGAAGAACTCAGTTGAGGGGGAAATCAGCGAGGGGGAACTCAGCAACACAGCCTGAGGATATCAAGATGACATCAAGAAGAACTGGCTGAAGCCATGCCAGAGACCTGAATCAGAAGAGAAGCCTGAAGGATGTCCCACTGAGTGTAAACCAGACTGATTTAAGTTATGTCAGGTGGACCACTCAGTGAAGAGCATGATCAGGAGGATCAGTGCTGTACCAAGTAGGCCCTGAACGAGTCAGGCTACTGTGGTCAGGGAACTTTGTCATTCAGCCTTATGACAAAGTTCTTGGAATGATCTTCAAACAGTCTCTGAAGGACAACTACACTGAAGACGTTCAGTCCACTGAAGATCATCAGTCAGTGAAGGAGGAAGCTACCTAAAGTCAGTGGGTCTTGGTCAACCCACTGAGTCAAATATCCGTGAATCCAGGCCACGTGGACCAATCAGCACGAGGCAACAACTCTGACACTGACACTGACAAAGGCCGCATTCCAAGAAAAGTGGTTGAAACCATTAATTGTAAGGATTCAAATGTAATTTCCTCCAACGGTTACATTTGAATCTACACTATAAATACAAGCTCATAGCTTCATTGTAAGGGTGTGTGAAGAAAGAAAAAATCAACACCTACAAGCTATAAGAGTGTGTGAGTTGTTAGGGAGTCATAAGGAAGTGTTGCTCACATCCACGACACTGACCTTTAGGGTTATCACTTATATTCATTGAGTGTCAAGCTTGTAACTCTTAGCTTAGAGAGGTTTTCCCAATCTTAGCTTTAAGGCTAACACATTGTAAAGGAAAACCTCACCTAGTTGGAGAAAACCAAACCAAACTAAACCCTTTCAGAAGAATGTTAGGTTTGTAGTAAGGTGAGGAGAGGCAACCCAGGGAGTGGCGTGAGTCCAGTTGTAAGTGCACCTTGGCACGTTAAAAAAGAGAATCCCTTTAGTGGATTTCCTGTTAAATCAGGCCCATGGATGTAAGAGCTTGAGTCTCTGAACCACGTTAAACTGAGCGTTGTTTTGTGTTTAAGCACATGCTAATTATTTGTAGCGTATGCTCACTGAGTGTACTTGGAAAGGCTAAAAAGGAAATTGGCTAAGTATTTTAGTCAGGGAGAATTAATCTCACTGACAGGCTTAAGCAAGCACTCGAGAGTTCAGTATCTCGAGTCGCTGCCTTGTTAAGAGCCTGAGCTCACAAGTCAGTTGCACTGACTTGAGTGCTCTGACTCTTAGCAACGCAGTGACTTGAGTGTTTCTCACTGATCTCTTTCAGAGCGCAACACAAGGTTTAAATTTTTTTTTCCTGAATTCCCATATCTTCAGTTTTTTTGAAAGAATGTCGGGACCATCAATTGGTATCAGAACGGGTTGTTCACATGACCACTGATCCAGTTTTGTTAAGAAAAATGGTCAAACGAATAGATCTTAAATGTTTTAAACTATGGGAATTCCTGCATATTTCAAACTATTACTTGTGTTCTGACATTATTCTTGTAATAGAAAATCATTTGGTTAGAAGTTTTGGAATCATAAAAAAGGGGGAAATTGTTGGGATATATTTTAGTTTTGATGATTTTCCAAAACAACATGTAATAGGTTTGAAAGCAGTCAGGACAATATCTCTTATTTCAGGTCAGGCTAGGTTAGCTCTCTGAAGAATAGGCTGTTAGGTGAGAATAACTCAGTTGAGGGGGAACTCAGCGAGGGGGAACTCAGCAACACAGCCTGAGGATATCAAGATGACATCAAGAAGAACTGGCTGAAGCCATGCCAGAGACCTGAATCACAAGAGAAGCCTGAAGGATGTCCCACTGAGTGTAAACCAGACTGATTTAAGTTAAGTCAGGTGGACCACTCAGTGAAGAACATGATCAGGAGGATCAGTGCTGTACCAAGTAGGCCCTGAACGAGTCAGGCTACTGTGGTCAGGAAACTTTGTCATTCAGCCTTATGACAAAGTTCTTGGAATGATCTTCAAACAGTCTCTGAAGGACAACTACACTGAAGACGTTCAGTCCACTGAAGATCATCAGTCAGTGAAGGAGGAAGCTACCTAAAGTCAGTGGGTCTTGGTCAACCCACTGAGTCAAAGATCCGTGAATCCAGGCCACGTGGACCAATCAGCACGAGGCAGCAACTCTGACACTGACACTGACAAAGGCCGCATTCCAAGAAAAGTGGTTGAAACCATTAATTGTATGGATTCAAATGTAATTTCCTCCAACGGTTACATTTGAATCCACACTATAAATACAAGCTCATAGCTTCATTGTAAGGGTGTGTGAAGAAAGAAAAAATCAACACCTACAAGCTATAAGAGTGTGTGAGTTGTTAGGGAGTCATAAGGAAGTGTTGCTCACACCCACGGCACTGACCTTTAGGGTTATCACTTATATTCATTGAGTGTCAAGCTTGTAACTCTTAGCTTAGAGAGGTTTTCCTAATCTTAGCTTTAAGGCTAACACATTGTAAAGAAAAACCTAACCTAGATGGAGAAAACCAAACCAAACTAAACCCTTTCAGAAGAATGTTAGGTTTGTAGTAAGGTTAGGAGAGGCAACCCAGGGAGTGGCGTGAGTCCAGTTGTAAGTGCACCTTGGCACGTTAAAAAAGAGAATCCCTTTAGTGGATTTCCTGTTAAATCAGGCCCATGGATGTAAGAGCTTGAGTCTCTGAACCACGTTAAACTGAGCGTTGTTTTGTGTTTAAGCACATGCTAATTATTTGTAGCGTATGCTCACTGAGTGTACTTGGAAAGGCTAAAAAGGAAATTGGCTAAGTATTTTAGTCAGGGAGAATTAATCTCACTGACAGGCTTAAGCAAGCACTCGAGAGTTCAGTATCTCGAGTCGCTGCCTTGTTAAGAGCCTGAGCTCACAAGTCAGTTGCACTGACTTGAGTGCTCTGACTCTTAGCAACGCAGTGACTTGAGTGTTTCTCACTGATCTCTTTCAGAGCGCAACACAAGGTTTAAATTTTTTTTTCCTGAATTCCCATATCTTCAGTTTTTTTGAAAGAATGTCGGGACCATCAATTGGTATCAGAACGGGTTGTTCACATGACCACTGATCCAGTTTTGTTAAGAAAAATGGTCAAACGAATAGATCTTAAATGTTTTAAACTATGGGAATTCCTGCATATTTCAAACTATTACTTGTGTTCTGACATTATTCTTGTAATAGAAAATCATTTGGTTAGAAGTTTTGGAATCATAAAAAAGGGGGAAATTGTTGGGATATATTTTAGTTTTGATGATTTTCCAAAACAACATGTAATAGGTTTGAAAGCAGTCAGGACAATATCTCTTATTTCAGGTCAGGCTAGGTTAGCTCTCTGAAGAATAGGCTGTTAGGTGAGAATAACTCAGTTGAGGGGGAACTCAGCGAGGGGGAACTCAGCAACACAGCCTGAGGATATCAAGATGACATCAAGAAGAACTGGCTGAAGCCATGCCAGAGACCTGAATCACAAGAGAAGCCTGAAGGATGTCCCACTGAGTGTAAACCAGACTGATTTAAGTTAAGTCAGGTGGACCACTCAGTGAAGAACATGATCAGGAGGATCAGTGCTGTACCAAGTAGGCCCTGAACGAGTCAGGCTACTGTGGTCAGGAAACTTTGTCATTCAGCCTTATGACAAAGTTCTTGGAATGATCTTCAAACAGTCTCTGAAGGACAACTACACTGAAGACGTTCAGTCCACTGAAGATCATCAGTCAGTGAAGGAGGAAGCTACCTAAAGTCAGTGGGTCTTGGTCAACCCACTGAGTCAAAGATCCGTGAATCCAGGCCACGTGGACCAATCAGCACGAGGCAGCAACTCTGACACTGACACTGACAAAGGCCGCATTCCAAGAAAAGTGGTTGAAACCATTAATTGTATGGATTCAAATGTAATTTCCTCCAACGGTTACATTTGAATCCACACTATAAATACAAGCTCATAGCTTCATTGTAAGGGTGTGTGAATAAAGAAAAAATCAACACATACAAGCTATAAGAGTGTGTCTGTTGTTAGGGAGTCATAAGGAAGTGTTGCTCACACCCACGACACTGACCTTTAGGGTTATCACTTATATTCATTGAGTGTCAAGCTTGTAATTCTTAGCTTAGAGAGGTTTTCCTAATCTTAGCTTTAAGGCTAACACATTGTAAAGGAAAACCTCACCTAGTTGGAGAAAACCAAACCAAACTTAACCCTTTCAGAAGAATGTTAGGTTTGTAGTAAGGTGAGGAGAGGCAGCCCAGGGAGTGGCGTGAGTCCAGTTGTAAGTGCACCTTGGCACGTTAAAAACAAGAATCCCTTTAGTGGATTTCCTGTTAAATCAGGCCCGTGGATGTAAGAGCTTGAGTCTCTGAACCAAGTTAAACTGAGCGTTGTTTTGTGTTTAAGCACTTGCTAATTATTTGTAGCGTATGCTCACTGAGTGTACTTGGAAAGGCTGAAAAGGAAATTAGCTAAGTATTTTAGTCAGGGAGAATTAATCTCACTGATAGGCTTAAGCAAGCACTCGAGAGTTTAGTCTCTCGAGTCACTGCCTTTTTAAGAGCCTGAGCTCACAAGTCAGTTGCACTGACTTGAGTGCTCTGACTCTTAGCAATGCAGTGACTTGAGTGTTTCCTCACTGATCTCTTTCAGAGCGCAACGCAAGGTTTAAAAATTTTTTTTTCCTGAATTCCCATATCTTCAGTTTTTCTGAAAGAATTTCAAGACCATCAATTGGTATCAGAGCGGGTTGTTCACATGACCACTGATCCAGTTTTGTTAAGAAAAATGGTCAACCGAATAGATCTTAAATGTTTTAAACTATGGGAATTCCTGCATATTTCAAACTATTACTTGTGTTCTGACATTATTCTTGTAATAGAAAATCATTTGGTTAGAAGTTTTGGAATCATCAAAAAGGGGGAAATTGTTGGGATATATTTTAGTTTTGATGATTTTCCAAAACAGCATGTAATAGGTTTGAAAGCAGTCAGGACAATATCTCTTATTTCAGGTCAGGCTAGGTTAGCTCTCTGAAGAATAGGCTGTTAGGTGAGAATAACTCAGTTGAGGGGGAACTCAGCAACACAGCCTGAGGATATCAAGATGACATCAAGAAGAACTGGCTGAAGCCATGCCAGAGACCTGAATCAGAAGAGAAGCCTGAAGGATGTCCCACTGAGTGTAAACCAGGCTGATTTAAGTTAAGTCAGGTGGACCACTCAGTGAAAAGCATGATCAGGAGGATCAGTGCTGTACCAAGTAGGCCCTGAATGAGTCAGGCTACTGTGGTCAGGGAACTTTGTCATTCAGCCTTATGACAAAGTTCATGGAATGATCTTCAAACAGTCTCTGAAGGATAACTACACTGAAGATGTTCAGTCCACTGAAGATCATCAGTCAGTGAAGGAGGAAGCTACCTAAAGTCAGTGGGTCTTGGTCAACCCACTGAGTCAAAGATCCGTGAATCCAGGCCACGTGGACCAATCAGCACGAGGCAGCAACTCTGACACTGACACTGATAAAGGCCGCATTCCCAGAAAAATGGTTTAAACCATTAATTGTATGGATTCAAATGTAATTTCCTCCAACGGTTACATTTGAATCCACACTATAAATACAAGCTCATAGCTTCATTGTAAGGGTGTGTGAAGAAAGAAAAAATCAACACCTACAAGCTATAAGAGTGTGTGAGTTGTTAGGGAGTCATAAGGAAGTGTTGCTCACACCCACGACACTGACCTTTAGGGTTATCACTTATATTCATTGAGTGTCAAGCTTGTAACTCTTAGCTTAGAGAGGTTTTCCTAATCTTAGCTTTAAGGCTAACACATTGTAAAGGAAAACCTCACCTAGTTGGAGAAAACCAAACCAAACTAAACCCTTTCAGAAGAATGTTAGGTTTGTAGTAAGGTGAGGAGAGGCAGCCCAGGGAGTGGCGTGAGTCCAGTTGTAAGTGCACCTTGGCACGTTAAAAACAAGAATCCCTTTAGTGGGTTTCCTGTTAAATCAGGCCCGTGGATGTAAGAGCTTGTGTCTCTGAACCACGTTAAACTGAGCGTTGTTTTGTGTTTAAGCACTTGCTAATTATTTGTAGCGTATGCTCACTGAGTGTACTTGGAAAGGCTGAAAAGGAAATTAGCTAAGTATTTTAGTCAGGGAGAATTAATCTCACTGACAGGCTTAAGCAAGCACTCGAGAGTTCAGTCTTTCGAGTCACTGCCTTGTTAAGAGCCTGAGCTCACAAGTCAGTTGCACTGACTTGAGTGCTCTGACTCTTAGCAACGCAGTGACTTGAATGTTTCCTCACTGATCTCTTTCAGAGCGCAACGCAAGGTTTAAAATTTTTTTTTTCCTGAATTCCCATATCTTCAGTTTTTCTGAAAGAATTCCGGGACCATCAACCTTCTACTCGATACACCGGGACATCCCCTAATCCAAACAGCTTCTCGTTCGAAAACTCATCATTCACCTCTCGCTCCTCCACCGTGTTCTCCTTAGTGAGCTCCATCCTCGAGAGATGATCGGCTATCACATTCTCACTCCCCTTCTTGTCTCGAATCTTTACATCAAATTCCTTGAGTAACAAGATCCAATGAATGAGACAGGGCTTTGCATCCTTCTTACTCATGAGATACCGAATCTCTGCATGATCCGTATATACGACTGTTTTCATCCCTACGAGGTAGGGTCGAAATTTATCAAAAGCATATATGACTTCCAACAGCTCCTTTTCGGTAGTAGTGTATTTCACTTGAGCAGAATTCAACATCTTCGAGGCATAATAAATAATGTGAAACCGCTTATCTCCTATTTGCCCCAAAGAAACCCCCATAGCATAATCGCTAGCATCACACATGAGCACAAAATAACTCAACCAATCCGGAATAACGAGAATGGGGGCATTCACCAACGCTTCTTTCAACCTGTTAAAAGACACTAAACACTCATTAGTAAACTCAAAGGCGACTTCTTTTTCAAGAAGCCGCGAAAAGGGTTTAGCAATTTGTGAAAAGTCTTTTATAAAGTGTCTATAAAACCCCGCATGGCCTAGAAATGACCGAATTCCCTTCTCAGTCGAAGGTGGAGGAAGCTTCTCAATAGCAATCACTTTCACTTTGTCTACCTGGATACCTTTCGAGGACACGTGATGTCTAAGAACAACACCCTCTCTCACCATAAAATGACACCTCTCCCAATTGAGTACCAAGTCCGTCTCTTCACACTTGCTTAAGACAACTTCAAGATTGGTTAGACACTTATCAAATGACTCCCCGTAGATGGAGAAGTCGTCCATGAAAACCTCCATAATCTTCTCAATCAAGCCATGGAAGATGGCCATCATACACCTTTGAAAGGTGGCGGGTGCATTACACAACCCAAACGACATTCTCCTAAAGGTAAAAGTACCATAATAGCAGGTGAAGGTGGTTTTCTCCTGATCCTCGGGCACTATCATAATCTGATTATATCCCGAATACCCGTCTAGAAAGCAATAATACTGAAAACCACCTAATCTATCAATCATTTGATCAAGGAACGGCAAAGGAAAGTGATCCTTGCACGTTACCTTGTTCAACTCTCTATAATCAACACAAACATGCCATCTCTTCACTAATCTAGTGGCTACCAATTCATTAGATTCGGTTTTAATTACCGTGGTACCCCCATTCTTAGCAACTACGTGTAACGGACTCACCCATGGACTATCAGAAATTGCAAAGATCATATCACTATCTAGCAGCTTCAACACCTCCTTATGTATCACCTATTGTATCACCGGATTCACTCTACGCTGATTTTGCACTATGGCCTTTGTACCCTCCTCTAATATAATCCTATGCATGCAAATAGAAGGACTAATACCCTTAATATCCGCAATTGACCAACCTATAACAGATTTGTGCTTACGAAGCACCACTAAAAGTCTCTCTAATTGATCATCAGACAAAAGGATAGATACAGTTACCGGGTACTTCTCACTATCGTCTAAGTAAGTGTACTTGAGGTGATCCGGGAGTGGTTTCAGCTCTTTCTTCGCCTCCAATGGTGGCGCCTTATTGGACATCTTCTCAAAAGTGGACTCCTCCACATCTAACTCTTCCTCATCCTCAACTTTCATCACATCCATGAACTTTACGTCCTCGTTCTCTTCCAAGCTATCAAAATAATCAAGGTCATAAAGATCATATGTTAGTTCATCGAGAATAGGATAATCGTAATTATGAACATAGAAAGAGCAAGGATCAAGGAGTGTGTCTTCAACACAAGTGTCCAAGATATCATGAAGTGACAACTCTTATCTCCCATTGAATATTTCATCCCCTCATAGATCGCTATCTTTACTTCTTGATCATCGACTTTCACCGTGATCTTTCCATTGGACACATCTAGCACCATCCCGGTAGTAGCCAAGAATGGTCTTTCCAAAATCAGGGGTACATGCTTATCTTCCTCCATATCGAGGACCACAAAGTTGGCGGGAAAAACGTGATCCACCACCGTCACTAGAACATCCTCCAAAACTCATTAAGGCCTAGTGATAGACCTATCAGCAAGCTGGAGAGTCATCATCGTGGGCTGAAGTTCACCCCCATCCAACTTCTTGAACAACGATAGAGGCATCAAATTAATGATCATCCCTAGATCACATAAGGCTCCCTTCTTGATCTCGTTCCCGATATTGCATAAGATCGTAAAGCTTCTGGGATCCTTCAACTTTAGAGGAAGCGCCTTGTGTACCATGGCACTCACCTCATGGTTCAAATGCACAAGCTTGGGCCCATCAACTCACCGTCTCTTCGCTATCAAGTCCTTCAGGAACTTGACATAATTAGGCATCTGTTCCAAAGCATCATAAAAAGGTATGTTAATGTGTAGCTTTTTAAACACATCAAGGAATTTTGTGAATTTCTCATCTAGTTTCTTTTTCATAAAACGTTGTGGATATGGGACGGGTATCACAGATTTGGGTACCCCCCATTCATCTCTCTCGGTCTCCTTCACATTCTTCCTTGCTTCCTTTGCCTTCTTCCACTTTGGAACTCTCTCAATCTCCTCAATCTTTTCCTCCTCAAGGTCTTTGCCCTTCTGGGACTCATCCATATCAATTCCTTCCTTCTCAGCTTCTACATCAACTTTCTCATCCCCATCTTTCTTATGTTCTTTATCCTTTATCTCAATCTCTCCTTGGGGCGTCTCTGAGTCAGCAGGCATCTCAGGACCATCATATTTGGTTCTACTTCTCAACTCAATATCTTTGCATTGCCCCTTTGGGTTTGTCTTGGGCATTGATGGATATTTACTCGACTCTCTCATTTGGGACATTGCAATTTGGCTAATTTGATACTCTATAGAAGTAAACCTGTGATTATTTTCCTGCTGAGCTCTATTTAGGTCCATGTCTCTCTTTTGGAGTTCTTGATCATGCTAATCGTCTTTCTTGTGTAACTCTTTCACGTCATACTCCAATAAAGACAATCTCTTACTCCCTTCTTCCACCTTCTGAAGGATCGCTCGCAACATCTCTTCGGTCGAGGCACCTCCTTCACCACCTGGAGGTTTTGAACCTGGATATACTCTGGGAGGTACAGTGATTCCTGCCTTAGGATTGACATACGAGAAATTCTTGTTCTTCCTCCATTGGTTCTGAGGAGGCTGCTGGTCTCCTTGAAAACCTTGGTTATTTCTCCACTGATTTTGAGGAGGTTGTGGACCTGGTGGTACAAACGGTTGACCATAGAGAGGTCTTCCCTACTGGTTGCCATCTTCTTGGTATCCGCCTTGATTGTAATTAGGCCTCCCCATATAGTTTGCCTCTTTTTGCTGGCTCGCCGGTTGGTCCACTTTCTCACTCATCACATTATTCTGCCCATTCAAACTCTGGCCGACCTCCAAGTTACTTATCTTCTCCATTATCGCCATCAACAGCTTTCTAGTACCCTCACTCTCATCCATCCGATAAGCTCGCTGAACTTCTTGTGCCTCATTCCATTGCCTAGCAATTTTGACAATGTTATCAACAATCTTTCTACACCGAGCTGCACCACTGTTCAGGAATGCTCCACTAGCACATGCATCAAGGTGGTCTTGACCCGCCTTGTTGGCTCCACAGTAGAAATAAGCCATGATGTCACCTTCATTGTACCCGTGCTACGGGCACTCAATGAGCATATTATAGTATCTCTCCCAAGCCTGACGTAAGTCCTCTCCTAGCTTCTGCTGGAAAGACGAGATCTATATCCTTGCTTTGATCGTTCTAGACGGAGGGTAGAATCGCTTGAGGAACAGACGCTCGAGCTCGGCCCATGTGGTTACACCTCTCCTTGGGAGCGTGTTATCATACCACTCCTTCGCGATTCCAGTTAAAGAGAACTGGAACAACCTGAGCCTCTTGGCATCTTCAGATATGCCATTATGGTTGAAAGTTGAGGCAACCTGTTGGGATATAGGTTAGATGTTTTGAAGATGTTAAAACAAGAACTTGTAATAAGACTAGCTGAACCTGTTAGTCAGCTACAGATTAGTCTAGGTCTAGAATAGGTCTTTGGTTAAGGGGGAAGAAATCTGTGCAGACCAGATGAGGTGACCAAATGAGGTGACTAGATGAGAGGTGACCAGATGAGGTGTCCAGACCAGAGCAGATGAGTCATCAGAGCAGTCGAGTCACCAGAGGAGTCAGACCAGATGAGCTCTGACCAGAGGAGTCTGACCAAAGGAGTCTGCCAGAGGAGTCTGCCAGAAGACCTCTCCCAGATGAGGTTCAGTGCAGAAATGTCATCAGACCTGACCAGACCAAACGAGTCCTAACCAGATGAGAGAGATGGATTAGTTCATCCACATGGAGGTTGCGAGTAATCTGGAGACAAGGAGATCTTGGAGTTCGATGATGGAGAAGAAGGCAATCTGGAAGTCAACTGATGGAGGATATGATTGATTGCTTGATTGAGGTAAACTAAATCAATCAACTAATCAATATGTGATTGATTAGATTCCTCCAATTATGGTTGTTTGAATTGCTAGCTTTCCAACGGCTAGTTAATTCTCACAACTATAAATAGGAGTGTTTTGGTTGAGTTCATTAGACAAAAGAAGGGCAAGAGCACAAAGCACACGAACTCTCCACTCACTCACTTTGTTCATTCAAGTTTATACACTCTTTTAGGAGTTTTAGTTGGATCTTATAATCAACTTGTTCACCTTGAAAGGTTGTTGTAAGCAAGTTGTACGAAGGAGCTGGTACTTCGCAATTCCAGTGGTTCATGAGTAAGTTGGTTGGAGAGAAAGTCCCCTTTGGAGAAAGGGAGAGTGGACGTAGGACAAGTTGGTCCGAACCATATAAATCCTTGGTGTTCTTTATTTTCTGCACTATAAATTTCTGCACTTTAATTTTTAGCACTATCTTTTAAAAGGTTTTCTTAAAAATATTTCAAAACGCTTTCCGCTGAATAATATTTTTGGGACCAACAAGTGGTATCAGAGCAGTGTGTCCTACAGACCACTGTTTTGAAATTATCTCGGTGGTTACCAGGGCAGATCCTTTTTTTTAAAACCCAAATATTTGTTGTGCTAACAATTTCTTGCAAAAATGAGTTCGAAGAAAAGCAGTAGAAGATACACTAGGAGTTACTCCAAAAGAAGCTTCGTAGATGAGGAAAAAGAGGTATCAACTTCTAGTTCATCATCTAATTTTGGACCAGACGAAGAGATATGTCTAGTGACAGACGAGGTATGTAATCGAACTTCCTCTTCTTTTTCATCTTCTTCTTTTTCTGGACAATCAGAGGAGTCTGATATGCAGAAGATGTTATTAGATCTCCAAACTTCTATACAACTTTGTCAAAAGTTGGAAGATGAGAACTCAAAGCTGAAAGCAGAAAATCAGAAGCTTTCACAATGTCTAGGCAACTCAGCTGATCTACCAGTTGAACAAAATCATACACTGGTCGAAAAGTCTTCTGACTTGACAACCAGGTGTATTGAGCAAGTTAAGCTGATAGAAAGGTTGGTTGTTGAAAATGCTGAGAAAGACAATGAATATAATCTGCTTAAAGCTAAGTTTGATGAACTCTTCTACCAAAACAAAATTGTAAGAGAAAGTGAGGACAAGCTCAAGATGAGATTGGAGCAGCTGACTACAACAAATAATGTTGTGTCACACATAGCTGCCTCATCTCAAAGAGAGCATGATAAGACAGGTCTTGGTTATACCAAACCTGAATCCTCACATATTCAGAAAGAAGAACAGCCTAGTAATTTTATTGATAAGGGTAAGAAGCCAGCTGACCAGGCAATTCAGTCTAATGGGCAGATAGTTCTAAAACGCAAAAACCCAAAAGGTAGAGGAGAAATCTTAAAAGACCTCAGCCAGGCCAGCAGAGTAGAAGACAGTCTGGATCTTCTCAAAAGAGGCAGAACCAGATGACTCCTACTCACCTGCAGAGGACTTTCAAGTCATCTGCCAGACCAGCTGGAACCTTTGACGGTTCTAGTAAGACTTATCCTTATCAAAAGAATTTCAAGACTGTTTCTTTAAGACAAGTTATTCCTTCTACTGGACAAGCTCATAAGAGAAGAAGAGTCTCTAGATGAAATAAACATGTCAAAGGTTCTTTTGTTGAGTGTGTTTTTGTGGATATGTATGGAAGAAAGATAAGATCACCTGATCCAAAAAGGGATGATCTATTCTTGTGGCTTCCTAAATATTGTGCTAACCCCCTGGACCCAGTAGGGTACCAAAAACTTGATTGCCTGCAGATACACAAGAAGACCAGCTGATATTATGCCCCAGATATCAGCTGAGCATACTTTGAGGGGGAAGATCAGTTGACCCAGCCTGCTAGGTTCTTTATGTTGTTATTTCAAATTTTATTGTCTTGTTTTATTTCAGTTCTTCCAGTTTTAACATCATCAAAAAGGGAGAAATTGTTGGGATATAGGTTAGATGTTTTGAAGATGTTAAAATAAGAACTTGTAATAGGACTAGTTGAACCTGTTAGTCAGCTACAAATTAGTCTATGTCTAGAATAGGTCTTTTGTTAAGGGGGAAGAAATCTGTGCAGACTAGATGAGGTGACCAAATGTTAGGATAAATGTTGTATAGTTTTGATAAGTTAAAACAAACTAGAAGATGTAATAGGACCATCTGGACCTGTTAGCCAGATAATGAACTAGATTATGACTTAGTCTAGGGGGAACTGCCAGACCAGAAGACTTCACCAGAAGGGTCACCAGAAGACCTACCAAAAGACCTACCAGAGGACTTCACCAGAGGACTCCACCAGAAGACTTCACCAGATCAGACTGACCAGAGGCAGAGAACCTTCCCCAGACCAGACGAGTCTGGTGGAACAAAAGATGCTCAGAATCATCTCTTAATTCTCCTGAGTAATCTGTTTCCTAACCAACTCTGAACCAGAAGATATTGAGGTTGCCTGGTGTCTGGTCCTGCCTTCTCTGGAGAGAATCAGAGTTAGGCATTGGAAGTATTTGACCGTTGGTATTTCAAATCAAGTCAACAAGATCGGATTGGAAAGTTTTGAAGTCAATCAATCCAAGGATCCCACCAACCCAATCAATCAATTAGGGAATTGATTGATTGAAAACTTCCTTAAATAGAGATCTGATTAGATTAGCTCTCCAACGGCTAAACCCTAATCACCTCTATAAATAAAAGAGTGCAGACTCAAAGAAAGGCTCTAGATTCTCACGCGCAAGAAGTCACATTCCAAGCCTTTATTTTATCACTCTTAGCACTCTTAATTGTTCATACTTTTATATTTACTCACAAAGGAGTAGTTGGATCTCAATCTGTTCATCTCTAAGAAAAGGTTGAAGGCTGTAGACTTTAGATCGAAATTAGATCTAAAGGGTTTGTAAGAAGGAACTGGTACTTCGGAATTCCAGTACGCAAGTAGTTTGTTGGTTGGTTAGTGAGGCCCCTTTGATAAAAAGGGAGAGTGGATGTAGGATATTGAAATCCGAACCACTATAAATCTGGTCCATTTACTGCTTTCTTCAATTCTGTCTTGTTTTAATTATTGTGCTCTTATAAAAGATCTTGTTAAAAGACATAACCTTTAAAACTTCCGCAATTAATCTACTTCGTGGGACCAACAAGTGGTATCAGAGCAGTGTGTCCAAAGACCACTGCTTTGTAAAGCTTTTTGGTGGTCACCGGGCAGATCCATTGCTCTTTATTGTGTTTGGTTAATTTCTTGTTAAATTTTTTTTAAAATGTCTTCAAAATCTTCATATAAGAGCCGTAAGTTACCAGAATTCTCCTTTGAGGATTACAGCCACTGGAGCTTCATGATGAGTAATCATCTTGGAGCTATTCACCACCGCAGGTCTGAAGTGGTCCCATCAAATTTTATTAGACTTCTATTGATGATGGCAGGTCTGAGTCCAGGGCCGAAACAAGTGAATCTGCAGAGGAGAGAAATGGTGACCGTGTCGCTAGACAGAAGATATTAAAGAAGAAAGACGAGCTTGACAATGATGAAAGGAAGTTGTATAACCTAGACCAGTTGGCAAGGACTGTTCGGATAAAAGTTGTTAGTTTTGATGAGTTAAAACAAAACAGAAAATGTAATAGGACCATCTGGACCTATTAGCCAGATGATGAACTAGATTAGGACTTAGTATAGGGGATCTGCCAGACCAGAAGACTTCACCAGAAGAGTCACCAGAAGACCTACCAGAGGACTTCACCAGATGAGACTGACCAGAGGCAGAGAACCTTCCCCAGACCAGACGAGTCTGGACCAGACGAGTCTGGTGAACCAAAAGATGCTCAGAATTATCTCTTAGTTCTATTGAGTATTCTGGTTCTTGACTAGATCCAGACCAGAAGACACTGAGGTCAACTGGTATCTGGTCATGCCTTCTCTGGAGAGAATCAGAGTTAGGCATTGGAAGCACTTGACCGTTGGTGATTTAAATCAAGTCAACAAGATCAGGATTAGAAAGTTTTGAAGTCAATCAATCCAAGGATCCCACCAACCCAATCAATCAATTAGGGAATTGATTGATTGAAAGATTCCCTAAATAGAGGATCTGATTAGATTAGCTCTCCAACGGCTAAACCATAATCACCTCTATATATACAAGAGTGTAGACTCAAAGAAAGGGCTAGAGATTCTCACGCGCAAGAAGACATTGTCCAAGCCTTGTTCATTCACTCTTAAGCACTCTTATTGCTCTCATATTTTGTATACACTCTTAAAGGAGTTGTTGGATCTCAACCTGTTCATCTATAAGAAAAGGTTGAAGGCTGTAGACTTTAGATCGAAGTTAGATCTAAAGTGATTGTAAGAAGGAACTGGTACTTCACAATTCTAGTACGCAAGTGGTTTGTTGGTTGGTTAGTGAGATCCCTTTTGATCAAAGGGAGAGTGGACGTAGGACTTGTTGTCCGAACCACTATAAATCTGGTTAATTTACTATTTTCTTAAATTCTGTCTTAATTCATTTATTTAGTGCTCTTATAAAAGATCTTGATAAAAAGACATAATCTTTAAAGCTTCCACAATTAATCTTCTTAGTGGGACCAACAAGTGGTATCAGAGCAGTGTGTCCAAAGACCACTGCTTTGTAAAGCTTTTTGGTGGTCACCAGGCAGATCCATTGCTCTTTGTTGTGTTTGATCAAGTTTATTGTTAATTTTTTTAGTAAAAATGTCTTCAAAATCTTCATATAAGAGCCGCAAGTTACCAGAATTCTCATTTGAGGATTACAGCCACTAGAGCTTCATGATGAGTAATCGTCTTGGAGCTATCCATCACCGCATGTTAGATGTGGTAGAGAGTGGTCCAATTCAATTTTACTGGACTCCTATTGATAGTGGCAGGTCAGAGTCCAGGAAAGAAACAAGTGAAACTGCCCAGAAAGCTGCTGAGGACAGAGTTCCCAGACAGAGGATTCTCAAGAAGAAAGACGAGCTTGACAATGATGAAAGGAAGTTATATAATTTGGACCAGGTGGCAAGGACTGAAATTATCAACACACTCACAAAGGAAGTGATAGAGAAAGTCAGAACCTATACCACTGCCAAGGAAATGTGGGATAAACTTTCCTTGCTCTGTGAAGGAACAGAGAAGATAAAGGATAACAAACTCCAAGCTGTTCAACATTCGTTTGACACTTTCAAGATGAAACCAGACGAGACCATTGACCAGCTGGATATGCGTCTTACAAATCTTCTCAACAAGACTAGTGCCTTAGGTAAGACTTATTCAGAGAAAGAGATTAATAGTAAAATTTTGCGTTCACTAACCAGCAGGTGGAGAATCAAAGTGACTGTGATTAAAGACAATAAAGATCTCAACACTCTGGATCATCATCTCCTGTTGTCTGATCTCAAAGCTTACGAGTATGATCTTCAAGAGGAGGATCAAACAGAAGAGGTTTCCTCTTCTTGCCAGAAAGGAGTTGCATTTTCCACAACTATCAAGATAGATAATAAGCCAAATGAGTCTACTGCAGATGACTTGAGTCTCAAGGAGCAGGTAGCACTTCTAACCCGTAAACTTGATAAGATGAGCTCTAAATATGGCAGGTACAAAAAGCATTGGAAGGAATCTACTAGAGATAGGAAGAGTTCCTTCAAAGCTGCAGATAAAGAGAGAACATCTGGAGACTCAAGGGAGACCAGATTCAGAACTCCAGAGAGGAGGAGAGATAGCAGCTCTGGGAGATCAGATTACCAGAGGAGGGATGGCAGTTCTGGCAGATCTGACTACCAGAGAAGAGAGAGTAGTCCAGCCAGAACAGAATACAACCAGAGGAGGAGAGATCCAAGTCCCAGTTCCAGAGGAGATAACACCTGTTACACCTGCAACAAGCCTAGTCACTACAACTATGATTGTCCTGAATTGACTCCTAGAGAAAGAGAAGAGAAAAGACTCAAGAGAGATAGAAGATATGCAGACAAGAGAGCACTACTGGCAGAAGTAGGGGAGGAGGATACTAGTTCCAGTTCTTCTTCTTCTGATTTCGGATCTGATGATGATGTATGTCTTATGGCAGACATCACTGAGGTAAATGAAACTACCCTATGCTTATCTAATTCCAAATATACTGAATTATATCATTCATCTGGTAACTCCAGAGAGTCTGATATGCAACAAATGCAATCAGATCTCCAAAATTGTGTTCAACTATGTCAAAAACTTGAGAAAGAAAATGGTAGGCTCAGAGCTGAAGTTCAATCCCTATCTCATGAGAAAAAATCAACCACATAACTCATGAAAGATCATTCCAAAGAAGTCTCTGAACTTCAGGATAAGATCACAGAAAGAGATACTCTGGTAGATCAACTCATGAAGGAAAAAAACTCTCAGGAAGATGAGTTCAATGAACTTAGAGCTAAATACCAGACTCTTATCAAGGGAAAACAAGTTGAGCAAACCATAGAAGAGATACCCATGCCCAGAGAAGCTCCTAAGATACCATCTATTGTATCAATTATATCAGAGTCTTCTCAGCGCATTAATAATAAGAGTGGTTTAGGATATTCTGGAATTACTACCAAATCTCATAAATATCTTTACAACAAAGATAAGTCTGTAAGATCTGGTGAATTGGTAGAAATCTAGGATGAAAAAGACTCAACTGGTAATGGTTACAAAGTTGGAAAAGGAATCACTCTGCTAATCTCATAGAATATGGTCCAGAAGAGTTGACTGTCCTGGAAGAAAGAATCCTAGAGAGTAAACGTCGACAAGGGGAACCACTGAAGGTTGATGGATTTGTTAACAATAAATCTCAAAGAGTAGAACTTACTCAGATTGGAGGACCCCAGAGGAATCCTCAAAGAAGGGAACCTAACCAAATAGGGGAACTCAGAGGAGACACTCAAGAAGGGGGAATTCCAATCAGAATAGGAACTATCAGAGATGGAATAATGTTAAACAGAACCAGGTACCCCAGAGACGGTTTTCTCAGAGGGATCAATTCCAGAACAGATACACTCAGAGGAACTATAACCACCAGAAAAGGTCCAGTTTTCATCAAGACCAGAGACCCATCCATAGAAAACCAACTGATCTAGGTAGTTATGACACCAAAGATGGTTCTTCTAGGATGTACCCTTACAACCAGACCTTTAAGACCATGTCTTTAAGGCAGGCCATTCCAAAGGCCAGATTTGAGAAAAGATACACCAGACCTGTTTATAGGAAAGGTGTTCTGATCAGACCAGTAGCTCAATATGTCATTGTAAGAGGACATGTGCTGGTAGATAGATTTGGAAGGAAGATAAGATCTCCTCATCCAGCAAGGGATGATCTTTATCTTTGGATTCCTACAAAACTTGCAACTAACCAATCAGGACCCAGCTCTAGTAGGGGACCTAATTGATTTCTCTGCAGGATGATAAGAGCCCATTGGAGAAAGGACTTTCAAGCAAACATGTATGGTACATTGATAGTGGATGTTCCAAGCACATGACATTCCAGAAAGATCATCTCCAGGATTTCAAGCTATTGAATGGGCCAAGAGTGATGTTTGGTGACAACAACTATGGAATCACCAGAGGTGTTGGAAAGTTGACCTTTAATGGAGTATCTGTAGATGAAGTCTACTATGTTGAAGGACTCAAGCATAATCTGCTTTCAGTATCCCAATTTTGTGACAGGGGATACTCAGTGAAGTTTTCTAGTGATTCATGCACTGTCTTTTCTTTTGTTTATAATGACATTTTGCTTATAGGCTTGAGGAAGGGTAACATCTATCTTGCAGATTTTAGCAGTTGCCCAAGAAATGCTTGCCTGGTTGCTAAAGGATCTGCAGAAGATAGTTGGTTATGGCACAAGAGATTGAGCCATCTTAACTTCAAAACACTGAATAAGATTTCCCGAAAAGGTCTTATTCGAGGTCTTCCTAATGAAGTGTTTAAGAAGGATCAGGTTTGTGGTTCATGCCAGAAGGGTAAACAACCCAAGACCTCCTTTAAGGATGTCAAGAGAACAACCATAACCAGAGTTCTTCAACTACTTCACATGGACCTGTTTGGACCTGTTTCTCCTCTTAGTTTCAGTGGAAGGAAGTACACCTTGGTGATAGTAGATGACTTTTCAAGATACATTTGGGTAGTGTTCTTGTTTAAGAAAAATGAAACTATCACTAAGCTGCCAGAATTCTTCAAGCAGATTCAGAATGAGCAGAACCAGAGCATAGTCAGGATCAGAAGTGACAAAGGGACAGAGTTTTTGAATTCACACATTGCAGAGTATTGCAAGGAACATGGAATTTTTCATGAGACATCTGCTGCCAGAACACCCCAACAAAATGGAGTAGCAGAAAGAATGAATAGAACCCTAAAGGAAGCTGCAAGGACTCTTCTAGCAGAGTACAACACACCACAAAGGTTTTGGGTAGAGGCTATCAACACAGCCTGTTATACTCAGAACAGATGCCTAATTGCCCAGAGACAAAGTAAGACTCCATATGAGGTATGGAAAGGTAAAACCCCATCTGTTTCATATTTTCATATTTTTGGTTGCAAGTGTTTCATCCATGACAATGGGAAATCAAAATTAAAAACTTTTGATGCTAAAGTAGCAGATGAAATATTTTTAGGATATTCCACCACTAGTAAAGCATTCAGAGTTTTTAATAAGAATTCACTTTGTGTGGAGGAAACACACCATGTTGTTTTTTATGAATCTTCTGTTGAGTGCAAGGTGGACTTAAAGTCTTCTGTTGAGACACAGAATTAGACTACTCCCAGAGTAATCAAGGTCAATCCACCTATTCTTGATTCAGATTCAGATGATGACCCATCTTCTGGTTCTCTGAAGGAGAAGTCTTCACAAGGAGCAGAACCAGAGGAGGTTGGAACTCCTGTAGGGGGAAGCTCTCCTGCAGTTGGTGATATTCACCAAGATACTACAGTGGATGGTCAATCAGGCAAGGCCACGGGAAGGAGACCCTGGTTGATCACCCCAATGACCTGATAATTGGAGATCCAACTAAGGGTGTCCAGACTAGGAGAACTCTTAACTTAGCTGCCTTATTCAGTTGCTATGTGTCCTTGATTGAGCATAAGAACATCAAGGAGGCACTGAAAGATTCAAATTGGATTGTTGCTATGCAAGAGGAGTTGTATCAATTCACCAGACAGGATGTTTGGGAGCTGGTAGACAGACCAAGACATCAAAAGGTGATAGGCACTAAGTGTGTTTTCAAGAATAAGAAAGATGAGAATGATGTCATTACTAGGGACAAGGCAAGGCTAGTGGCTCAGGGCTATTCTCAGTCTGAAAGAATAGACTATGATGATACATTTGCTCCTGTTGCCTGACTAGAAGCCATCAGATTGTTCTTAGCATATGCTGCTCACATGAAGTTCAAAGTATACCAGATGGATGTGAAATCTGCCTTTCTTAATGGGATTCTCATTGAAGAAGTGTATGTGGAACAACCTCCTGGTTTTGAACAAGGTGACAAGGTGTTTAAGCTTAAGAAAGCTCTTTATGTGCTGAAGTAGGCACCCAGAGCATGGTATGATACTTTTTCTCAGTTTCTTCTGGACAGTGGTTTTACTAAGGGTAAGATTGATAGGACCTTGTTTAGGAAAGAAGAAGGAAAGGACATCCTTCTGGTCCAAATATATGTTGATGGCATTATATTTGGATCCCCTAACAAGAAGCTGTGTGAGAAGTTTGGTGAACTCATGCAGAGCCAGTTTGAAATGTCTATGATGGGTGAGATGAATTATTTCTTAGGTCTGCAGGTAAAGCAAACAGAGAAGGGAATTTTCATCAATCAGGCTAAGTACATCAGAAACATGTTAGAGAAATTTGGAATAGGATCTAGCAAAGCAGCCAAGATCCCTATGATGACAAATTTCAACATGGATCCAGATGAGTCTGGAGAGAGTGTGGACCCGACTCAGTACAGAGCACTCATTGGTTCTCTTCTATACTTAACTGCAAGCAGACCATATATAACCTTTGCAGTTGGTGTGTGTGCCAGATTTCAAGCTAATCCTAAGAAAAGTCATCTGGAAGCAGCTAGGAAGATATTGAAGTATCTTAAAGGGACAATAAACTTGGGGTTATGGTATCCTGCAGATGACAACTTAGAGTTAAGTGGTTATTCGGATTCAGACTATGGTGGGTGCAGAATAGATAGGAAGTCTACAAGTGGAACATGCCAATTTTTGGGAAATAAGTTGGTATCTTGGTTTTCTAAGAAGCAGACTTTGGTTGCTACATCAACAACAGAAGCAGAGTATATGGCCGCAGGCACCTGTTGTTCACAACTACTCTGGATTAGTCAACAGTTAAGGGACTACCAGATTAGAGCTAAGGATATTCCAATCTTTTGTGATAGTAATAGTGCAATAGCAATCACCCAGAATACAGTTCTTCATACCAGATGCAAACATGTTGATATAAGGCATCACTTTATCAGAGATCATGTTGAGAAGGGAGATATAAGGATGGAAAAGATTGCAACAGAGAAGCAGAGAGAAGATATCTTGACTAAGCCTTTGGCTGAAACCAGATTCAGAGAGTTAGCATTTGAGTTAGGACTTTTGGATCCAGAGACAGATTTGATTTAGGGGGAACATCAGAGAAGTATCCTTTGTTTCATTTTGATACATAATTTTTTTTTTCACACTAACATGCCTACAGGTTAGATATACCAGGGAAGTTATATCTCCAGATGAGGTATGTACCAGATGAGACGTGTGCCAGGTGAGGTACATCCCAGATGTGGTTCAGAAATCAATTCCAGAACCAGACGAGGTCTTACCAGATGAGATGTAACACCAGACTAACCGTGGTATCATCTGGTTACAATACCAGGTGACATGTATGTATTTACTTCTCTGGCCTCTGATCATTGGGATACACTTTCAACATTAGTAAATACACTCAAAACGTTTCGTCTTCGGAGTGTATTTAAGACTAGGGTAGAGGGCCTAGGCAATCATTTTGCTTTTTCTCTTGACTGCCACAAAACCCCCTCGATCCCAGTCCCAATGACCATGCCCACGCACTATATTAAATCTGTAAGTTGCCTTTTAATCTTGGCCATCGGATTTAATTACTGTGCAATATATCAATCAATTCTAAAATTGATTTTGTTCCCTAAATTAAATTTTACAATTACACGCGTTCACACTTCATTAATTGACCAAGCCACGCGTCTTGCCCTATTTAAATCAAACCTTTCTTCAATCTGTCCTTTCACGTTTCCTTACTCTCAAATCCCTAACCTATCTTTGCAAGTTCTCTCTATCTCTCTCTCTCTATCACAGACATGGCACCCAAATGCAATTTCGATCCAGAGCACGTATGCAAGAAATTGAAGTCAGAAATGGTGGTGGATTTCTATTCCACCAAGAATCCAGCAGCACTAGAGATTTTAGAGTTGCTTAGAAAATCTGGAGTGGAGGAGTTGATCTCCACAGTTCCCAAGGATTTGCGTACTTTGGATGGGTACGCTGCCCAATTTCTGGTCAGGATGAAGATCCACAATGACCACATCTCCTCCAAGCTTGACAAGGAGGATGTCGTTTTCTCAAAGCACGATTTCTGTATATTGTTTGGTAATCTTTCTTCAGAAGGTGTGGACCCTTTAAAGTACAAGGAAGGAGAAGCATTGGAATCGTTCAAGCTATTTGCCAGAAATTCTTGCCAGAATTTAACGAAGGGCTTTCTGGATAAGCACTTGAGGCAAAGGTACAAGGTTCTATTTGACATTGTTGTCAAGGTTTTGATGTGCGAAAGCCATAGCACAGATGACATCTTCACTGGCAGGCTCTGTGTTATGAGGGCTATTTTGGATGGTGTCCAATGCAATTGGGCAGAGTTCTTCTGGGGAGTTTTGAGGAAGAACAAGTTGAAGGTATAGAAGGAGGAGTGTCCCAGCTTGCCAGGAGAGCAGCAGTATTTCTTCAATGCCAACGTGTCTCTTGGCACCAAGCTTACTCTTATCTTGGACTCCATCTTCCCAGAGAAGCAGTGGAAGAAGTCATGGTGCAAGGGCTTTCACAAGTCCAAGATCCTCTTCTCCAAGGATGGTCCTCTCCATGGCCATCCTGACTCTGATGGAGAAGTAGCCATTCCTGCCCCTCCTCTCCAAGCAGTCCCCTCACCTGCTAAGGGGCAGAAGCAGCAAAAGGGCAAGAAAAAGACTGTTGAGGCTACTGATTCTACGACCATAGCCTTCTCTGGTTCCTCTGAGGAGGACCAGATTCCCCTTCAAGATGTTCTGAAGAAGAAGGGTGATGGTGAAAAAGCTACCAAGAAGGCTGGTGCAGCTAAGAGGAAGAGGCCAGAGGAGGCCAAGAAAGTATCTGCAAAGAAGCCCAGAACAAGCAGAAGAGCTAAGAAGACACTTCTGGTGGATGAGCCATCAGAAGAGGAGGAAGAAGAAGAGGTTGAGCCTCTTAAGAGGAAGCCAAGGGTCAAGAGAGCCATCTTTCAAGAATCAAACTCTGGCTCTGACCTGGGAGATGCTTTGGAGCAGGCCATTGAGGAAGCCTCTCATCTGATGGAGGAAGTCACGGGTTCAGAGCAGGTAAACCTTTCTAATCCCCCATCAATCCCCATAAACCTCGTAACCCCCTCTACTTCTCCCCCAGAAAACATTCCCCACAACCTCTCTGGTGCCCCCATTTCTTCACCAGGGGAACCCTTACCTGATACACCCCAATACACTCCCTCCACCATCCCCACACAAACTCCCTCTCCCCCTCTTCACAAATTCCTCTCCCCACAAACCCTTCTCCCCCAGCCCCTGTCCCAGAGGTGCCATCAACCTCTGGTGCAGAACAACCCTTTCCTCACTCCTCTTCTCAAATTCCCATCCCAACTTTTGTGCCAGAAGTTCCACCTACTTCTTCTAGTGCATAACAGCCCCTTCCCCCCACCTCTACCTTACAAATAGCTTCCCCTTCCCAATCTCATATAGAACAGAACCCCTCCATCTCTATGGCAATGGGATTCCCTATTCCCCCCTCTTCTCCCACTTGCCTGTCCAGCGATGATAGTGAAGGTGAGGATGCTTCACTGGAGCCGGAGTGCTTAGCACCATCCTCCTCTACCTCTGGGCCCAAACCCTTTACTTTCTCTTCTGCAGAAATGGGTCCCATCAGGCAGAGCATGAGTGTAAGTACTCAGCTCTGGCTAAGAGAGCATTTTCCAATCCTGTTGGAGCACTTACCCCTCCTGGCAGATTTGACGGATGCCAAGGTCTGGAGCAAGGCCAGTCTGGAGGATGTGGAAGATTTGGTTTTGCTGTTGGAGGAGATGACCACAGTAGCCTTCACTGCCTGGGAGATAGATCTCAAGAAGAAGCTCAACCTTCAAAATCCTGCAGAGCTTGAGACCCCAGAAGCAGCCAAGGTTGTCATTCGCACCTTGTTGATCCAGAAGGGGGTGATGATCTCCCCAGAGGGCCCCTCTTATACTTTTGGCCCTCACTTCCTCATTTCCTCCAGAACTCTATTCCGATGAAGAAGACTTTGATGTCACTCTTGCCGTGCTGCAAAAGATGAAAGCGTTCTTTAATGAACAGATTATGCAGATTGGCAGATTCTCCAAGGCCTTCCAGCATATGGCTCCTGCCATGATTGAGCACCAGATTCGGCAGGAGAGAAAGATATTTCTGAAGCAGATCAAGTCCACTTTTGCCTCTGCCAAGGCATCCTTTAAGGCAAATGGACTTATGCTGAAGCTGGATGTGATGCACAGCCAGAGACAGCTCCAGGAGCATGTTTTGGACCAGCTGCGCCCAGTCTCTGTGCTAAAGGTGGATTTGGCTTCTCAGATGCTGGAGACTGCCAGGCTCAAAGACTCCCTCCAGGAGATGCTAGAGAAGCAAGAACAGCTGGTAGCCGAGTCTAAGGCCTATCTGGAGGAAGCCAGGCAACTCTGTGATCTTCACTCTTCCTCCTCCACTGCCTTGCCTGATCTCATAAGGCAGGTAGTGCAGCCCCTTATTGATGAAGTTAAAAAGGGGGAAGAGCAGGCCAGAACTGACCTGGCGAAGACCACTCTAGAGACCCTCTTTAGCCATGGGGCTCGTCTGGACCTGCTGGAGAACACATTAGCCCAAGCGGAGCTGCAGAAGAAGAAGAAGGAAGAGTTGAAATCTCTTACCATGGCGAAGCAGCTGGCGGCAGAAGAGGAGTCCACGGACACAGAGCAGGATCCTATGGCCGTTTCTGGACCTACCAAGAGGAAGATAAGGAAAGTAAAGACGAGCTTCCTTAAATCTGTCGTTGAAGAGGCAGAGAAGAGGTTCAAGGAAGAGACGCCTAAAGAGAGGCAAGCCAGAATAAGGAAGAACATAGATAAAGAGCAAAGGCTCCGAATGTTAGGAGGCAGAACAAGAAGACCAGAGAAGCTGGCATCTCTTCTGGTGCCAGTGGATCCAGCCAGAGAAGAAAAGCTCATGTTGAAGTGATGGAGATATTGCCTCTTAGGACATAAGGGTCTTTTGACTCTACTGTGCCTGTGCCCCTAAATGAAAGATGGAGAGAGGCAAAGACTTTGTGGTTCATCCAGCACTACATCCAAAGGCCTCCACCAGAGGATGATGCTCTCATCAACAGAACGTTCCATTCTTGAATGAAGGCTTACGATGCAGGTTTCTACAAGCAGCTGATGGACTCCACCATTGAATTCAACCTGGAGGTCACTGCCCCTGAATTCCATTATCTCAACACTCCAATGATAGGGGACCAGGTTGATTGGGCTGAACTGAAGAAGCTGTACAAGACCAAGGTGTTGGCAAACTTCACTCCAACATCTTCTGCAGAACTCAAGGCCATTCAAGATAGGTTCTTCGCCTGGTTCCTGGTGCCTAAAGAGAACAGAAGATATGCTTAATTTAGGACTCTGAAATGCAATGTAACATGTAATCCTTTGTCCTATATTATTAATGAAAAGTTATAACTTCTCTGTTCAAAAGATAACCTCTTGTTGTCTTATTGTTTGCCAGATAAGATCTATTCTAAGGTCTTATCACTTTTATTATTTTTATGCTTAAGTGTTTATATTTTTTATCAGTTCTGGTTAAGTTTTAACTCCATCAAAAAGGGGGAAATTGTTAGGATAAAAGTTGTTAGTTTTGATGAGTTAAAATAAACCAGAAAATATAATATGACCATCTGGAACTGTTAGCCAGATGATGAACTGGATTAGGACTTAGTATAGGGGATCTGCCATACCAGAAGAGTCACCAGAAGACCTACCAGAGGACTTCACCAGAAGACTTCACCAGATGAGACTGACCAGAGGCAGAAAACCTTCCCCAGACCAGACGAGTCTGGTGAACCAAAAGATGCTTAGAATTATCTCTTAGTTCTACTGAGTATTTTGGTTCTTGACCAGATCTAGACCAGAAGACACTGAGGTCACCTGGTATCTGGTCATGCCTTCTCTGGAGAGAATCAGAGTTAGGCATTGGAAGCACTTGACCGTTGGTGATTTAAATCAAGTCAACAAGATCAGGATTGGAAAGTTTTGAAGTCAATCAATCCAAGGATCCCACCAACCCAATCAATCAATTAGGGAATTGATTGATTGAAAGCTTCCCTAAATAGAGGATCTAATTAGATTAGCTCTCCAACGGCTAAACCCTAATCACCTCTATAAATACAAGAGTGCAGACTCAAAGAAAGGGCTAGAGATTCTCACACGCAAGAAGACATTGTCCAAGCCTTGTTCATTCACTCTTAAGCACTCTTATTGCTCTCATATTTTGTATACACTCTTAAAGGAGTTGTTGGATCTCAACCTGTTCATCTCTAAGAAAAGGTTGAAGGCTGTAGACTTTAGATCGAAGTTAGATCTAAAGTGATTGTAAGAAGGAACTGGTACTTCACAATTCCAGTACACAAGTGGTTTGTTGGTTGGTTAGTGAGACCCCTTTTGATCAAAGAGAGAGTGGACGTAGGACTTGTTGTCCGAACCACTATAAATCTGGTTCATTTACTGTTTTCTTAAATTCTGTCTTAATTCATTTATTTAGTGCTCTTATAAAAGATCTTGATAAAAAGACATAATCTTTAAAGCTTCCGCAATTAATCTTCTTAGTGGGACCAACAAGGACTGAAATCATCAACACACTTACAAAGGAGGTGATTGAAAAGGTCAGAACATGTGCCACTGCCAAGGAGATATGGGACAAACTTGCTCTGCTCTGTGAGGGAACAGAGAAGATCAAGGACAACAAACTCCAAGTTGTTCAACACTCGTTTGACACCTTCAAGATGAAACCAGACGAGACCATTGACCAGCTGGATATGCGCCTCATAAATCTCCTTAACAAGGCTAGTGCCTTAGGTAAGACCTATTCAGAGAAAGAAATAAATAGTAAAATTTTGCGTTCACTAACCAGCAGGTGGAGAATCAAAGTGACTGTGTTTAAAGATAACAAGGATCCCAACGCTCTGGATCATCATCTTCTGTTGTCTGATCTCAAAGCTTACGAGTATGATCTTCAAGAGAAGGATCAAACAGAAGAGGTTTCCTCTTCTGGCCAGAAAGGAGTTGCCTTTTTCTCAACTATCAAGACTGATGATAAGCCAAAGGAGTCTACTGCAGATGACTTGAGTCTCAAGGAGCAGGTAGCACTTCTAACCTGTAAACTTGATAAGATGAGTTCTAAATATGGCAGGTATAAAAAGCATTGGAAGGAATCTACTAGAGATAGAAAGACTTCTTTCAAAGCTGCAGATAAAGAGAAGACATCTGGTGACTCAAGGGAGACCAGATTCAGAACTCCAGAGAGGAGGAGAGATGGAAGCTCTGGGAGATCAGATTACCAGAGGAGGGATGGCAGTTCTAGCAGATCTGACTACCAGAGGAGAGAGAGTAGTCCAGCCAGAACATAGTACAACCAGAGGAGGAGAGATCCAAGTTTCAGTCCCAGAGGAGACAACACCTGTTATACCTGCAACAAGCCTGGTCACTACAGCTATGATTGTTCTCAATTGACTCCTAGAGAAAGAGAAGAGAAAAGACTCAAGAGAGATAGGAGATATGCAGACAAGAGAGCTCTACTGGCAGAAGCAGGGGAGGAGGATACTAGTTCCAGTTCTTCTTCTTCTGATTTCGGATCTGATGATGATGTATGCCTTATGGCAGACATCACTGAGGTAAATGAACCTACCTTATGTTTATCAAATTCCAAATATACTGAATCCTCTCATTCATCTGGTGCTTCCAGAGAGTCTGATATGCAGCAAATGCTATTAGATCTCCAAAATTGTGTTCAACTTTGCCAAAAGCTTGAAAAAGAAAATTGTAGGCTAAGAGCTGAAGTTCAGTCTCTATCTAATGAGCAAAAATCTGCCAGAGAACTCATGAAAGACCATTCTAAAGAAGTCTCTGAACTTCAAGAAAAGGTCACAAAAAGAGATACTCTGGTAGACCAGCTCATGAAAGAGAAGAACTCTCATGCAGAAGAGTTCAATGAGCTCAAGGCCAAATACCAATATCTTATCAAGGGTAAGCAAGTTGAACAACCTATCATGGAAGTACCTAAGACCAGAGAAGCTCCAACTGTTGTATCCATGATACAAGGATCTTCTCAAAGAGTACATGATAAGAGTGGTTTAGGATATTCTGGAATTACAACCAGATCTAATAAATTTTATGCAATAAAGGCAAGATGTCTGAAAGATCTGGTGAAGTGGTAGAAATCTGGGATGAAAAGGATCCTAATGGAAAAGGTTACAGAGTAGTTAAAAATCCTAATTGGAATAAAGACTGCTCTGCTGACCATATAGATGATGTTCCCAATGAGTTCACTGAACTGGAAGAGGAAATCTTAGAGCATAAATGCCAGATAGGAGAACCTATGAGGATTGATGGTTTTGTTCAGATGCCTAACCAAATTAGGAGACCTCAGAGGAAACCTAAATGAGTGGAACCTAAGCAAATTAGGGGACCTCAAAAGGGAAACTCTAAGAGGAAGCCTAATCAGAATAGGAGATATCAAAGGAGATATACTGAACCAGAGAACCTCAATCAGATTGAGAGAACTCAAAGGAGGTATGCTCAAAGAAGATTCCAGAACAGGAATACTCAGAAGGAATTTAATCAACAAAATAGATCCAATTTTCAGAACCAGAGGAGGTCTTCCAGACCCATCTATAGAAAACCAACTGATCTGGGTAGTTATGACACCAGAGATGGTTCTTCTAGGATGTACCCTTACAACCAGACCTTTAAGACAATGTCTTTAAGGCAGGCCATTCCAAAGGCCAGATTTGAGAATAGATACACCAGACCTATTTATAGGAAAGGTGTTCTGATCAGACCAGTAGCTCAGTATGTCATTGTTAGAGGACATGTGCTGGTAGATAGATTTGGAAGAAAGATAAGATCTCCTCATCCAGCAAGGGATGATCTTTATCTTTGGATTCCTACAAAACCTGCAACTAACCAATCAGGACCCAGCTCTAGTAGGGGACCTAATTGATCTCTCTGCGGGAGGATAAGAGCCCATTGGAGAAGGGACTTTCAAGCAAATATGTGTGGTACATTGATAGTGGATGTTCCAAGCACATGACATTCCAGAAAGATCATCTCCAGGATTTCAAGCCATTGAATGGGCCAAGAGTGATGTTTGGTGACAACAACTATGGAGTCACCAGAGGTGTTGGAAAGTTGACCTTTAATGGCGTATCTGTAGATGAAGTCTACTATGTTGAAGGACTCAAGCATAATCTACTTTCAGTATCCCAATTTTGTGACAGGGGATACTCAGTGAAGTTTTCTAGTGATTCATGCACTGTCTTTTCTTCAGATTATAATGATATTTTGCTTATAGGCTTGAGGAAGGGTAACATTTATCTTACAGATTTCAGCAGTTGCCTAAGAAATGCTTGCCTGGTTGCAAAGGGATCTGCAGAAGAAAGTTGGTTATGGTACAAGAGATTGAGCCACCTTAACTTCAAAACACTGAACAAGATTGCCAGAAAAGGTGTTATTCGAGGTCTTCCAAATGAGGTATTTAAGAAGGATCAGGTTTGTGGTTCATGCCAGAAGGGTAAACAACCCAAGACCTCCTTTAAGGATGTCCAGAGCACAACCACAACCAGAGCACTTCAACTACTTCACATGGACCTGTTTGGACCTGTTTCTCCTCTTAGTTTCAGTGGACGGAAGTACACCTTGGTGATAGTAGATGACTTTTCAAGATACACTTGGGTAGTGTTCTTGTTTAAGAAAAATGAAACTATCGCTAAGCTGCCAGAATTCTTCAAGCAGATTTAAAATGAGTAGAACCAGAGCATAGTCAGGATCAGAAGTGACAAAGGGACAAAGTTTTTGAATTCACACATCGCAGAGTATTGCAAGGAACATGGAATTTTTCATGAGACATCTGCTGCCAGAACACCCCAACAAAATGGAGTAGCAGAAAGGAGGAACAGAACCCTAAAGGAAGCTGCAAGGACTCTTCTAGCAGAGTACAACACACCACAGAGGTTTTGGGCAGAAGCTATAAACATAGCCTGTTATACTCAGAACAGATGCCTCATTGCCCAGAGACATAGTAAGACTCCATATGAGGTATGGAAAGGTAAAACCCCACCTGTTTCATATTTTCATGTTTTTGGATGTAAGTCCATGACAATGGGAAATCCAAATTAAAAACTTTTGATGCTTAAGTAGCAGATGGAATATTCTTAGGATATTCCAGCACAAGTAAAGCATTCAGAGTCTTTAATAGAAATTTACTTTGTGTGGAGGAAACACCTCATGTTATTTTTTATGAATCTGCTTTTGAGTGCAAGGTGGACTTAAAGTCTTCTGAAGAGACACAGAATCAGACTACTCACAGAGTAATTAAGGTCAATCCACCAATTCTTGATTCAGATTCAGATTCAGATTTAGATGATGGCCCATCTTCTAGTTCTTTGAAGGAGAAGTCTTCACAGGGAGCAGAACCAGAAGAGGTTGGAACTCCTGTAGGGGGAAGCTCTCCTGCAGTTGGTGATAATCACCAAGGCACTGCAGCAGATGGTCAACCAGGCAAGGCCACGGGAAGGAGGACCCTGGTTGATCACCCCAATGACCTGATAATTGGAGATCCAACTAAGGGTGTCTAGACTAGAAGAACTCTTAACTTAGCTGATTTATTTAGTTGCTATGTGTCTTTGTTTGAGCCCAAGAACATCAAGGAGGCACTGAAAGATTCAAATCGGATTGTTGCTATGCAAGGGGAGTTAAATCAATTCACCAGACAGGATAATTGGGAGCTGGTAGACAGACCAAGACATCAAAAGGTGATAGGCACTAAGTGGGTTTTCAAGAATATGAAAGATGAGAATGATGTCATTACTAGGAACAAAGCAAGGCTAGTGGCTCAGGGCTATTCTCAGTCTGAAGAAATAGACTATGATGAGACATTTGCTCCTGTTGCTAGACTAGAAGCCATCAGATTGTTTCTAGCATGTGCTGCTCACATGAAATTCAAAGTATACCAGATGGATGTGAAATATGTCTTTCTTAATGGGATTCTCATTGAGGAAGTGTATGTGGAACAACCTCCTGGTTTTGAATAATGTGACAAGGTGTTAAGCTTAAGAAAACTCTTTATGGGCTGAAGCAGGCACCCAGAGCATGGTATGACACTCTATCTCAGTTTCTTCTGGACAATGGT
Organism: Ballota nigra; assembly: GCA_947034835.1. Lineage (NCBI taxonomy): Eukaryota > Viridiplantae > Streptophyta > Magnoliopsida > Lamiales > Lamiaceae > Ballota > Ballota nigra. Next base: position 73,255,009 of record OX344724.1, on the reverse strand, counting down.
TTTACCAAGGGTAAGATTGACAGGACCTTGTTTAGGAAAGAAGAAGGAAAGGACATCCTTCTGGTCCAAATATATGTTGATGACATTATATTTGGATCCCCTAACAAGAAGCTATGTGAGAAGTTTGGTGAACTTATGCAGAGTCAGTTTGAAATGTCTTTGATGGGTGAGATGAATTATTTCTTAGGTTTGCAGGTAAAGCAATCAGAGAAGGGAATCTTCATCAATCAGGCTAAGTACATCAGAAACATGTTAGAGAAATTTGGAGTAGGATCTAGCAAAGCTGCCAAGATCCCTATGATGACAAATTTCAACATGGATCCAGATGAGTCTGGAGAGAGTGTGGACCAGACTCAGAATAGGACACTTATTGGTTCTCTTCTGTACTTGACTGCAAGCAGACCAGATATAACCTTTTCAGTTGGTGTGTGCCAGATTTCAAGCTAATCCTAAGAAAAGTCACTTGGAAGCAGCTAGGAAGATATTGAAGTATCTTAAAGGGGCAGTGAATTTGGGGTTATGGTATCCTGCAGAATATGGTGGGTGCAGAATAGATAGGAAGTCTACAAGTGGAACATGCCAATTCTTAGGGAATAAATTGGTATCTTGGTTTTCTAAGAAGCAGACTTCAGTTGCTACATCAACAACAGAAGCAGAGTACATGGCCGCAGGCAGCTGTTGCTCACAACTACTCTGGATTAGTCAGCAGCTAAGGGACTACCAGATTAGAGCTAAGGATATTCCAATCTTCTGTGATAGTAATAGTGCAATAGCAATCACCCAGAATCCAGTTCTTCATACCAGAAGCAAACATGTGGACATAAGGCACCATTTTATCAGAGACCATGTTGAGAAGGGAGATATAAGGATGGAAAAGATTGCAACAGAGAAGCAGAGAGCAGATATTCTGACCAAGCCTTTGGCTGAAACCAGATTCAGAGAGTTAGCTTTTGAGTTAGGATTATTAGATCCAGAGACAGATTTGGTTTAGGGGGAACATCAGAGAAGTATCCTTTGTTTCATTTTATTATATAATTTTTATGTATTCAAACTAACATGCCTACATGTTAGATATACCAGGGAAGTTACATCTCCAGATGAGGTATGTACCAAGTGAGGTACATTCCAGATAAGGTGCAGAGACTGTCTCCAGAGAAATCCGGAGTCTATTCTAACCAGAACCAGATGAGATTCCATCAGATGAGATGTAACACCAGACTAACTGTGGTATCATCTGGTTACAATACCAGGTGACATGTATGTATTTACTTCTCTGGCCTCTGATCATTGGGATACACTTTTCAATTTAGTAAATACACTCAAAACGTTTCATCTTCAGAGTGTATTTAAGACTAGGGTAGAGGGCCTAGGCAATCGTTTCGTTTTTTCTCTTGATTGCCACAAAACCCCCTCGATCCCAGTCCCAATGAACATGCCCACGCACTATATTAAATCTGTAACTTGCCCTTTAATCGTGGCCGTCAGATTTAACAACAGTGCAAGATGTCAATAAATTCAAAAATTGATTTTGTTCCTTAATTTAAATTTGGGATTTCACACGCGTTCACACTTCATTAATTATTCAAGCCACGCGTCTTGCCCTATTTAAACCAAAACTTTTTCAATCTGTCCTTTCACGTTTTCTCACTCTCAAACCCTAACATTTCTCTGCAAGTTTCTTTCCCCCTCTCTCTCTCTCTCAGAAATGGCACCCAAATGCAACTTCGACCCGGACCATATGTGCAAGAAACTCAAATCGGAGATGGTGGTTGACTTCTATTCCACCAAGAATTCGGCGGCGCTAGAAATTCTGGAATTGCTAAGGAAATCTGGGGTTGAAGACTTGTTATCCAAAGTTTCCAAGGATCTACGCACTTTGGATGGGTATGCTGCCCAGTTTCTCGTCAGAATGAAGATTCACGATGATCACATATCATCCAAGATTGACAAGGAGGATGTTGTCTTGTCTACGCACGATTTCTGCAGACTGTTTGGGAACACCTCATCGGAAGGAGTTGATCCGTTGAAGTATAAGGAGGGTGAAGATGTGGAGTCGTTCAAGATTTTTGTCAGATCTTCTTGCCAGAATCTGACAAAAGGCTTTTTGGATAAGCACCTTAGATAAAAATACAAGGTACTTTTCAACATAGTGGTTAAGGTGTTGATGTGTGAGAGCCATAGCACAGATGCCATCTTCTTTGGCAGGCTATGTGTTATGAGGGAATTGTATGATGGGGTACAATGTAATTGGGCGGAATTTTTCTGGGGAATTTTGAGGAAAAACAAGTTGAAGGTGCAGAAGGAAGATTATCCCAGCAAACCAGGGGAGTTGCAATTTTTCTTTAATGCAAATGTCTCCCTGGGGACCAAACTTACTTTGATTCTGGATTCCATCTTTCCAGAGAAGAAGTGGAAGGACTCCTGGTGCAAGGGCTTCCACAAATCGAAGATAATTTTCTCCAAGGATGGTCCTCTCCATGGCCATCCTGACTCTGATGGAGAACAAGCCATCCCTGCCCCTCCTCTCCAAGCAGTGCCTTCACCTGCTAAGGGGCAGAAGCCAAAGAAGAGCCAGAAAAAGAAGGCTGAGGCAACTGGTTCCTCTACTGTGGCTTTCTCTGGTTCATCAGATGATGACCAGATCCCTCTTCAAGTTGCATTGAAGAAGAAGGGGGTAAGTGAGGCTGCCTAGAAGGTAGGAGCAGCTAAGAGAAAGCAGAGGCCAGATGATGCCAGGAAGGCCTTGATTAGGCGTGAAATTGTCATGATTCATAGCTAGAAACGCCCTAGTTTTGGTCGATTTTATTGAGTTTTTAGAGCCAAATGAGTACTATTTCTATATATTGATGAATTTGTCTCTTTGATACTCATAGGTGAATCAAGGACGAAAAATGGAGTTCGTAGGACTTTGAATCGACTCAAACGGATGCCCGGATGAGAAGATATCGAAGAAATACGATTGGTATTAGACGTGAGAAGAAAAGTGTTAGTTGCAAGGAAGGAAGGCCCATTCGAGCACCATCACTTGAGCACCATCGCTCGAGCAACGTAGGTCGAGAGCTCTGGACTTACAGAACGTTTTTGCCGCTCGAGGGGCACAGCTCGAGCGCCCCGCTTGACCTCTTGAACCGTTCGAGCAACACAGCTCGAGCACCCCGTTCGAGCTATTGAATCATTCGAGCAACGCAGCTCGAGCGCCCCGCTCGATCGGGACGGCTCGAGCGCTTCCGAGGCTTATTTGCCAAATTTCGTTTTTCGGCCCATGAGATCCCGTTTCGACCCGGTACCTATATATACCTCTTCCAAACACGTTTTGAAGGACCCCGAACTTTAGAAATCACTTTTAGGCTTAGTTTTAGAGAGAGGAAGAGGAGAAGAACGAGCAAGCTTTACTTACGTTTTGTTGAGGTTTTTCGTACGAATTCTTAGTTTCTTTTCGTTTCTTAGTTTCTTTTCATTAGCTTGATTACTTTAAACGCTTTGAACTTCGTTTTAGTTAATTAAATTTTAGTTCTCAGAATTATTTTCTTTTAAAACCCTAGTTCATGTTTCTTATTTTCTTCGTTCAATTCATTATGTTTATGTTTGTTGTTTCTTCTATTGCTTTTATGTTTGTTAAAGCCATGTCAGGCTAAAACCTTTGTATGCTTGGGGTAGGATGAACTCGTAGAAGTAGGATGTGGGTACGTAATTAGGGTAATTCGTGACGTTAGTTTTAATTCTCTTGATTAATGAATTCTTATAATTAACCTTAACTTTACCTTTGAATTTCGTATGAAAGTGTTAGAGAGAGAACGACCGCATCACTCAATAACAATTAGTAGTCTTAACGAGAAGGTTTAGAAAGGGTTAATTCATTTACCGGTTTAGCGAAGGAGGACGACCGCATCACCTTAGTTAAATTAGGGTCTCATTAATTAAGCACAATCTATTAACTTGTTAGTAGATTAGTGAAGTCGAGTGTTAGGGCAAAGTATTAGGGTTTAGAATCTTGAGCTTTCACCTTGCATTCTTAGACTTAGGTTATTTCTTGTGTGTCACAGTTATTCTGATTATGTATCTACTCCGTTAGTATACGTAGGGATTCCTATCCTAAGCATCACCATCTCTCATTAGAACACAACCCTTAGTTAATTTGATTTCTTTAGTATTTAAGTTTACTTAGTTTATTTCAGTCTTTTAATTAATCTTTCCAAAAATCCAAAAAAAACAACACACTCATATTAACTACGACGCGTAGATCTTCAGGGATCTATTCGCAAACACTCCATCTCGTGGGTTCGATAATACTTGGCCATTATACTTGCTCATACTACAGTGAACCCGTCCGCTTGCGGGTGAGCGATTAGTAGAAGTTAGTGTAATTTGTTTCAAGTCAGGCCTCTGCCAAGAAGCCCAGAACTTCAAGGAGGGCAAAGAGGACTCTTCTGGTGGATGAGCCATCAAAAGAAGAGGAAGAAGAAGTTGAAGAGGCTGAACCTCTCGAGAGGAAGACCAAGGCCAAGAGGGCCATCCTTCAAGAGTCAGATTCTGGATCTGATCTTGGTGATGCACTGGAGCAGGCCATTGATGAAGCTACTCTGTTGATGCAAGAATCAACTGCTCCAGTCTCACATGTTCAGGTAAACCCCTCTGATCCCCCCTCTATTCCCATTAACCTTGTTTCCCCCACTACTTCTCCCCAAGAAACACTCCCCCAAAATACCTCCCCTGCTCCTGGTGCCCCCATTCCTTCACCAGAGCAGCCCCTACCTGATACACCCATATACACTCCCTCCACCATCCCTACTCAAACACCCTCTCCCCCCACTTCACATAACCCTCTCCCCACAAATCCTTCTCCCCCAGCCCCTGTACCAGAGGTGCCATCAACTTCTGGTGCAGAACAACCCCTTCCACCCTCCTCCCCCTCACAAACTCCCATCCCAGCCTCTGTACCAGAAGTTCCATCTACTTCTTCTGGTACAGAACAACACATTCCCTCAATCTCTACCTCACAAATCCCTACCCCTCCCCAATCTCACACTGACCAGATCCCCCCCCCCCCGTTTCTTTGGCAATGGGATTCCCTGCCCCTCCCTCTACTCCCACGTGCCTATCTAGCGATGATAGTGAAGATGGGGATCCTTCACTTGAGCCTGCTAACTTAGCCCCATCCTCCTCTACCTCTGGACCCAAACCCTTTACTTTCTCTTCTGAAGACATGGGTCCCATTAGGCAGAGCATGAGTGTAAGTGCTCAGCTCTGGCTAAGAGAGCACTTCCCTGTCCTCTTGGAGCACTTACCACTTTTGGCGGATCTGACTGATGTCAAGGTCTGGAGCAAGGCCAGACTTTAAGATGTAGAGGACCTGGTGTTATTGCTTGAAGAAATGGGTCCTTCTACGTTCACTGCCTGGGAAATTGATCTCAAGAGGAAGCTCAATATCCAGAATCCTGCGGAGCTTAAGACTCCAGAGGCAGCCAAGGTGGTGATCCGCACCTTGTTAATCCAGCAGGGAGTGATGATCTCCCCAGAAGGTCCCTCATACAAGTTTGGCCATCACTTCTCTTTTCCTCCAGAGCTCTACTCTGATGAAGAGGATTTTGATGTCACTCATGCAGTCCTCCAGAAGATGAAGCTGTTCTTCAATGAACAAATCCAGCAGATTGGTAGATTCTCAAAGGCAATGCAGCATTTGGCGCCTGCTCTGGTTGAGCACCAGATCAAAGTTGAGAAAAGAAAGTTCTTGAAGCAGATTAAGGATATCCTTGCCTCTGCCAAAGCTGCTTTCAAGTCTGACTGCCTCTACTTGAAAATGGATGTGCATGAGAGCCAGAGGCAAATCCAGCAGTATGTTCTGGACCAGGTGAGACCTGTTTCAGTACTTAAGGTGGAGATGGCATCTCAGATGCTGCAGACTGCTAAGCTCAAGGACTCCCTCCAGGAGATGCTCGAAAAGCAAGAGAAGCTGGTTGCTGAATCGAAAGCCTATCTGGAGGAGGCCAGGCAACTCCGTGATCTTCACTCTTCCTCCTCCACTGCCTTGCCTGATCTTATTAAGGCAGGTGGTGCAGCCCTTGTTTGATGAAATTAAAAAGGGGGAAGAGCAGACCAGAACTGATCTGGCGAAGACCACTCTGGAGACCCTCTTTAGTCATGGGGCTCGTCTGGACCTGTTAGAGAACATTCTGGCTCAAGCTGAGCTGCAGAAGAAGAAGAAGAAGAAGAAAGAGCTCAAATCTCTAACAATGGCCAAGCAGCTTACAGCTGAAGAAGAATATGTTGACTCTGAGCAAGACCCTATCTCCATTCCTGGCCCAGCTAAAAGAAATATCAGAAAGGTCAAGAAGAGCTTCTTGGAGCAGGTGGTTGAAGAAGCAGAGAAGAGATTTAAAGAGGAATCTGAAGAAGGGAAGCTTGCTAGGATAAGGAAGAACATAGATGAAGAGCAGAGGCTCCGATATGTTAGAAGGCAGAACAAGAAGGCCAGAGGAGCTAGAATATCTTCTGGTGCCAGCGGATCAATCCAAAGGAAAAAAGGACCTGTTGAAGTAATGGAGATTTTACCACTCAGGACAGAAGGGTCCTTTGACTCTACTGTGCCTGTTCCTCTGATAGAGAAGTGGAGAGAAGCCAAAACATTGTGGTTTATCCAGCATTACATTCAAAGGCCTCCACCAGAGGATGATGCACTCATCAACAGGACTTTCCACTCTTGGATGAAGGCTTATAATGCAGATCTCTACAAGCAGCTGATGGACTCCACCATCCAATTCAACCTGGAAGTTACTGCCCCTGAATTCCATTATCTTAACACTCCTATGGTTGGGGACCAGGTGGATTGGGCAGAGCTGAAGAAGTTATACAAGACCAAGGTGTTGGCAAATTTCACTCCAACATCTTCTGCTGAGTTGAAGGCCATTCAAGACATATTCTTCGATTGGTTTCTGGTGCCTAAGAAAAATAGAAGATATGCCTAGAATAGGACCTGATATGAATTGTAATCTGTAATTCCTTTTGTCCTTATTATTAATGAAATATCATATCTTCTCTGTCTTAAAGACAACTCATTGTTGTCTTCTTGTTGCCTGATAAGACCTATTCTAAGGTCTTATCCTTTTATTGTTTTCTTGCTTAAGTGTTTTGTTTTTTATCAGTTCTGGTTGTGTTTTAACTCCATCAAAAAGGGAGAAATTGTTAGGATAAATGTTGTATAGTTTTGATAAGTTAAAACAAACCAGAAGATGTAATAGGACCATCTGGACCTGTTAGCCAGATGATGAACTAGATTAGGACTTAGTCTAGGGGGAACTGCCAGACCAGAAGACTTCACCAGAAGGGTCACCAGAAGACCTACCAGAAGACCTACCAGAGGACTCCAACAGAAGACTACACCAGATGAGACTGACCAGAGGCAGAGAACCTTTCCCAGACCAGACGAGTCCGGACCAGACGAGTCTGGTGGAATAAAAGATGCTCAGAATCATCTCCTGATTTTCCTGAGTAATCTGTTTCCTAACCAACTCTGGACCAGAAGACATTAAGGTTGCCTGGTGTCTGGTCCTGCCTTCTCTGGAGAGAAACAGAGTTAGGCATTGGAAGCATTTGACCGTTGGTGTTTCAAATCAAGTCAACAAGATCGGATTGGAAAGTTTTGAAGTCAATCAATCCAAGGATCCCACCAACCCAATCAATCAATTAGGGAATTGATTGATTGAAAGCTTCCTTAAATAGAGATCTGATTAGATTAGCTCTCCAACGGCTAAACCCTAATCACCTCTATAAATACAGGAGTGCAGACTCAAAGAAAGGCTCTAGATTCTCACGCGCAAGAAGTCACATTCCAAGCCTTTATTTTATCACTCTTAGCACTCTTAATTGTTCATACTTTTATATTTACTCACAAAGGAGTAGTTGGATCTCAACCTGTTCATCTCTAAGAAAAGGTTGAAGGCTGTAGACTTTAGATCGAAATTAGATCTAAAGGGTTTGTAAGAAGGAACTGGTACTTCGCAATTCCAGTACGCAAGTAGTTTGTTGGTTGGTTAGTGAGGCCCCTTTGATAAAAAGAGAGAGTGAACGTAGGATATTGAAATCCGAACTACTATAAATCTGGTCCATTTACTGTTTTCTTCAATTCTATCTTGTTTTAAGTATTGTGCTCTTATAAAAGATCTTGTTAAAAGATATAACCTTTAAAGCTTCCGCAATTAATCTACTTCGTGGGACCAATACCAAATGAGGTGACCAGATGAGAGGTGACCAGATGAGGTGTCCAAACCAGAGCAGATGAGTCATCAGAGCAGACGAATCACCAGATGAGTCGGACCAGATGAGCTCTGACCAGAGGAGTCTGCCAGAGGAGTCTTACCAGAGGAGTCTGCCAGAAGACCTCTCCCAGATGAGGTTCAGTGCAGAAATGTCACCAGGCCTGACCAGACCAGAAGACCCCAGACCAGACGAGTCCTGACCAGATGAGGGAGATGGATTAGTTCACCCACATGGAGGCTGCGTGTAATCTGGAGACAAGGAGATCTTGGAGTTCGATGATGGAGAAGAAGGCAATCTGGAAGTCAACTGATGGAGGATATGATTGATTGCTTGATTGAGGTCAACTAAATCAATCAACTAATCAATCTGTGATTGATTAGATTCCTCCAATTATGGTTGTTTGAATTGCTAGCTTTCCAACGGCTAGTTTATTCTCACAACTATAAATAAGAGTGTTTTAGTTAAGTTCATTAGACAAGAGTCGGGCAAGAGCACAAAGAACACGAACTCTCCACTCACTCACCTTGTTCATTCAAGTTTATACACTCTTTTAGGAGTTTTAGTTGGATCTTATAATCAACTTGTTCACCTTGAAAGGTTGTTATAAGGAAGTTGTACGAAGGAGCTGGTACTTCGCAATTCCAGTAGTTCGTGAGTAAGTTGGTTGGAGAGAAAGTCCCCTTTGGAGAAAGGGAGAGTAGACGTAGGACAAGTTGGTCCGAACCACTATAAATCCTTGGTGTTCTTTATTTTCTGCACTTTAATTTTTATCACTATCTTTTAAAAGGTTTTCTTAAAAATATTTCAAAACGCTTCCGCTGAATAACATTTTTGGGACCAACACAATCATCAGAAAATTCCTCAAGTGAGTATGAGGATTATCCTTTCCGCCCTCCCCCTTGAATTGATTCTCGACTAGCATCTTCAGGATTCCTGGGGAGATAAAAAAGTTGTTTGCCTCTACTGGAGGCAATGCTACTCCATCGTAATACCGTTGCGGCTGTGCCGCAAACCTTCCTCGGATTGCCATACCAGGATCAGCGTTCTGAGGAACGTGCTGAGGATAGACGGGTGGTAGAGGTACTTGTGGAACTGGAGGTTGGTTATAAGCAGGAGGTGGGGGGTAGTGTGGTGGATAAGGGTATGGTGGGTATGGGTAAGGATAAGGTGGGTTGTTTTGTGGGTAGACAGGGTTGTTTAGAGGATGTTGAACTATGTTTTGAGCTGGATTGTTTTGATTCTGTGGAGACGGATTTTGGCTCTGGCTTTCCCCTGAAGGGACTTGATTCTGACTGTTATTCCCTCCAATTCCCTCAACCTGTTCCACTTCCTGATTGTATTTAGCCGCAGCTTCATCCAACTCATTACTTATGTTCATGTTGTCATTCTCACAACCGGCAGTGTTCATTCTTCTATTGAAGGCTCTGTTTCTTCTTGCGATTGTCTCAGGGTCTAACTTTGTTCGGTCTTCGCTCGATTCTCCTTGTGAGCGAGTTTTCATATACCTGAAACCACAAAAGAAATATCAAAACGCAACTGCCTGATGTCTACTAATAAAATAAAAAAATAAAAGCACTCACTACTAACTACTAAACTATATTCAAGTCCTACTCAATGGACATACATCGCCATTCCCCGACAACGGTGTCATTGACTTGAATGCAAAATACTAGCTATACTAGTAGTTACCCCACAAGAGTATGAGATCCCTGTAGTATTGGCAAGTATAGGGACCAAGTATATCGTACCCAAGGGAAGGTATGTACGCGAATAGAGCATTGAAGATCTATACGTCGTAATTAATATGAGTGTGTGTTCTGGTTTAGAAATGTAATTAAACTACTCTAAAGTCTACTTCTATTAATGCAAATAATGAAATCAAATAATTAACTATGGGTTTAATCAAGTACGAGATGGTGATGCTCAGGATAGGAATCCCTACGTATACTAACGGAGCTAATACGATAATTAATATAACCGTGATGTGCAAGTATTAATCCTAAGTGTACTAAAACTAGGCAATCAACTTCCCTAATCTAGCACCAGATTGAAAGACTAAAAGCTCAAGAATTAACCTTAATACTTCGTCATATCAATCTACTTCACAACCCACTAAACAAGTTATATGGATTATGCTTAATTAATGAGACCCTTATTTACCCCAGGTGATACGGTCGTCCTCCCTAGATAAACCGGTACATTATAAACCCCTTCTATAACCCCATCGTTAAGTTTACTCGTTATTAAAGAGTGATAAGATCATCCTCTCTCTAATAATTTGCGTACTCAATTCCAAGATAATTCTAGGGTTTATTTTAAGAATTCAATTAATTAAGAGAACTAGCACTAAACATCACGAGTTATCCTAACTATATATCAACATCCTACTTCTACAAGTTCATTCTACCCCAAGCATACAAGGGTTTTAGTCTAGCATGGTTTTAACGATAACGAAAATAATTAAATAAGCAACGAACATAAACATGACGAATTGAATTGAAAAACTCAAGAACATAAACTAGGGTTTTGAAGAAAGAAGTTAAATCTAAGAACGAATATCAAATAAAGAAATCAAAGGTCTCACATAATAAGTGTTGAAGAAAAAAAGAAAGAAAATCAAAATAAAAATCTAAACTATGAATTCGTTATGTCAAAACCTCGATTACACGTAAAATATACTTGCTCAAACTCTCGGTGCTCTTCTCTCTCCAAAAACTATCTCTATGTGTGAAGTGGTGGTCAAAATCGAGCTCTGAATGATGTATTTATAGGTATGGGTCACTTCAGATAACATCGGGCCAGAAACGGGTTAAAAAGGTCAAAATCGCGCACTTTTGGGTTATGGTCGAGCGGTGGCGCTTGACCCCTTCTTTGCTCGGATGGTGCTTCTTCCAGTGAACTTCGGGCGCTCGAGCTGCCACTAAATTGCTCGAATGGTGGCAGAGCTCGAATGGGGTCGCTCGAGCTGAGGTGCTCGAGCGGTTCTGGAGCTCGAATGAAGGCGCTCGAGCGTAATTGCTCGAGTGGCTAAAACTCTCTGTAAGTCTGGGCATTCGAGCAAATGCCTTGCTCGAGCGGGGGCGCTCGACCTCTCTTGGTTTGAGTGGCTTCTCTTCTTCAACTGAGTGATACTTTTCCTTGCACGAACTAATACTATTCGTATTTCTTCAATGTCTTCTCATCTGGACATCCGTTTGAGTCGATTCAAAGTCCTACGAACTCCATTTTTTGCCCTCTATCCATCTATGAGCATCAAAGAGGCAAATTCATCAGTTTATACAAATAATACTCATTTGACTCCAAATACTCATCGAATTCACTCAAAACACGGGCAAAACGAGCTACAAATCATGACAATTTCACACCTAATCACCCCCTCTCGGTCAAATATCAAACCCCTCCTATTTATTATTCCCTACCCCCTCTCTCTTCTTCCACTCTTAATTTGCTCCCACCGACCCCCACTCCACCACCGCCCCAACTCCCCTACGCCGCCCCCACCGCCTCCCACGCTGCCCCCACCCTCCCCACATTGCAGCCGCCCCGATACGCCCCCCACGTGCGGCCCTTGCATCGTCGCCACTACCACGATATCATCGTCACTCACCCACCCCACCACAACGCCGCCACCGCTCACCAACACCCACTGTTGATGATCGGTTCTAATTACGTGGATTAGTGGCTATTTTTAACAGGAATTAGGATCACCAAATAATTTCGTGTGATTGATTACTACTGTTTATAGTAGATATGATAGATCGGGTTAAAAAATCGAGAATACGTGTATTGATTACGTATTTATTTCGTATGTGTGCGTTTTGTGGTGTATGAGTGTGTGTAGGGAGATTTTTGTGTATTTGAACTTATTTTATAAAGTGGAAACCAACTTATTTATACAAACCACCAAGTCGGTGGTGGACAAGACTCTTGAGATTCTAGGCTTGCATGTTTGACATGTGTATTGTTTGACTAGTTTGACCTTATCTAAGCTTTAACTTAGTTACAAAGTCTTCTTTAATGTCTATCTCGTCCTTGGAGTTGTTCGTTCTTGCTCAATTTGTTGATTTCCATATGGAGTTCTTCGTTCTAAGTTGTGTGTCACCTTTGTACAGCGGATGAAAGTTGTTCGCCCATAACAATTCTATTGTTCTCCAATCTTGGTCTTTTCTTCAACTGTTCATGGAGCATTTGTTCGCTTAAAAGCTATTCGTCGGGTGATATGTTAGCAGGATTGACACATCACTTTCTAATTTATGCACCACCCTTGCGTCATACTTGTTTGTCACTCTTAGCTTGGTTAGATAAAAATACAATTCGGGCATTAGTGCCTAAAACTTGTTCGTTTATCTTCAGAAGTTGTTTGCCTATTGGAGCGGCTCGCCTAACAAGGATGCTCGTCATCTTGGTCATTTGTGTAGCATAGTTGTTAGTTGTATAGGGCAGCTGCTCGTCAGGAGGTCATCTGCTCGTCCATATTGATTAACTTGGCTCATTTGGGTAGCAGCTGCTCGTCATGGAGAAGCTGCTCGTCAAGAGGACAACTGCTTGTCCATGTCGATTGACTTGGCTCAATTGTGTAGAAATTGCTCGTCATGGGAAAGCTGCTCATCAAGAGGACAGGTGCTCGTCCGTATCGATTGACTTGGCTCAGTTGTATAGCAGTTGCTCGTCATGGGGAAGCTGCTCGTCAAGAGGACAGCTGCTCGTCCATATTGATTGACTTGACTCAGTTGTATAGCAGTTGCTCGTCATGGGGAAGCTACTCGTCAAGAGGACAGCTGCTCGTCCATATCGATTGACTTGACTCAGTTGTGTAGCAGCTGCTCGTCATGAGGACAGTTGCTCGTCCATATTGTATGACTGCTCCCCTATATCATACAGTTGCTCGCCTATCAACACCCACCACCGCCCTCACCGCCTCATCTGACCTAACCCCCCCCCCCCCCCGCCGCATCACCACCCTTTCACCAACGACGGTTCAACGCCACCACGGGCCTCGATCTGTGAGTCCACCGCGGGTCACCACCACCATGGAGCCGGATCTGTTCTATTTCGACGGTGGCGACAGCTGGATCTGGTGTTCCGAGACGGACGCGCCCTCCCTCGCCACGCCATGGCCGCATGTGCGCGATTGGCGGCGGCAAAAGGTAATATTTTGCTGGATTTGATTTTTGGATTGTTTTTCTCTATTTTTCTTGATTGATGTTGGCTGATTTTTGCGAGTGGCCGATTTGTTGATTTTTTGCAATTTAACATTTAGTAACTGTGATTTTTTTGCTGATTAACACTTGATTTTTTTTTTTCATTTTTTTTTTTTGTTTTGAAATTTGAGGTGTTCTTGGATTTTTTTTTTTTTTTATTATAGGAAATTATGGGAAATTTGGAAAAAAGGAACTTGGTGGTGTATACATTAGGATTTTTTAGGTTTTTTTTTTTGTTGATATTCTTGAATTTTGTTGTATAATTTTTTTTTCTTATGTAAAACTCTTGTGTTTGCAGACTAGGGAGTTACAAAAATGGTGGATCAAAGATAAGAAGACAAATTGGGAAACTTGTTTTTGCAGTTATGCAAATAATTTATTGCATTATGTAATAAGTTGTTGCATTCTGCAATTAATTTGTAGCATTATGCAAAAACAATAAATTTGCAATATGCAAATAAATTATTGTGTTATGCAAAATAAGTCTCTAAATATGCAAAGTTGGATTTTAGGACTGCAAGGTTATTTATTGTTTGTTTTTTAATGTAATTTTAGATTTTTAGATGTAATTTTAGAACTTTTCATATATGAAAAATGTCTATTGATAATGAAATTGTGCACGTATTTTTTATTTTTAATTGTGTAAATACATTCTCAAAAAATGAAGAAAAAAATGGCCTGAATTTAGGGGAATGAAAATGGGAAAGGAAAAAAAAAAGAATTTTGGGTTGCATTAATTAAAAGGAATGAAAATTCGACAAAAAAATACATGAATTTTGGGATGTTAAATAAAAAAAAAGCCTGCAAAAAGGTTGACACGGCCTGCAAAATCAGAAAATGGGGCTGATGGCGTTGTGCCTTGTGAACCCCACAACATGTGGTTCCTTACAATGTAGAAAAATTGGGTTGGTGTAATGCAATTAAGCTCGAAAAAATGAGGCATTTAACAACTCGCTTTTTATTTTTTTCAACAAATTTGGTGTAAAGTGAAATTTTTAGTGCAATAAATTATTCCTTGTAGACCTTTTTGTCCAAGCATGACTTTATCCCATAATTAATTTATTTCACTAGAATATAATTTTGATTATTTCAATTTTTTGCTAATCATTTTACATTAAGTTGTACCCTCCAATTTGGATCCATGAATCAATGCAAGTTGGGTCACTTTCTTATGAAAAATTATTTATACTATAAAACTGATATCATATTATTCATTCCATGATATAACTGTTCTTATAAACTAATACTCGAAGCAGTTTACACAGTGATGTGAATTTATAAGAGGATGTTTGGTTTTGGTTTTGAAATACAAAATTTGGATATCAAAATCTAAATATTATTCTATTGTGAGATTATAATATTGGATTTTCACATCCTCCCCTATAAATACTTTAAACACTATTAATTATTCAATTATTATAATCACTCTCTCACAATAATATAATATCATTTGCTTTTACGTATAAAGTTAAATCTCATCCTATTTAATTTCAAAACAAACACACAAAAGATTTTAAAATCCTAATTTTGAAATTCGCTAGATTTCAGAATTCTCCAAATCTCAAATCAAACATCCCTAAGTATAATATTGTTAGATGAATGTTATGACATTATTAAATAAATGCAATGATATACTTTTCATATCATGAACAAATTTTATAGAAAAATTTGTGACGCAAGTTAGGTACATAGATAATGAAGCCAGTTTTAATTCGATGTAGAAAGACCAGCTTACAAGAGTTGCGTGCGATTTTCTTTAACATAATTATTATCAAATATTTTTTAATAATAAACCAATTACCTTTTTTTTTTTTTTTTATAAGCGTAAAATTCTTGCGTTTTCTTTCCTCTTCTCTAATTTCTTGGTGTCCTCAAATATCACGTCTTTCACTTATAACATTAGATCATTTAATTTAGAGTATGTATAGAGTGAAATTAGTTTATATATGAATCACTAAAGGGTATTAGTAATTTTCACTGAAAAGTATTAGTTGTTTTTACTGAAGAGTATTACTGATTTATACTGAAGAGTCTTAGTTCATTTTCACTGAACAACTAAGACTCTTTAGTGTATATCAGTAACACTCTTCAGTAAATACAATTAATGCTCTTCAATAAAAATAACTAATACTCTTCAGTGATTCATGTATAAACCAGTTTTACTCCATACTTTGTCTTTAATTTAATGATATATGCTCCTTTGCATAACAGGTTCTTTCCCATGACAAGGATTTAATTTGTTGCGATAGATGTACTTTGCATAAGAATATAATACTACCTCATTCCAAAAAGTGTTTCAACCTTAAAATGTAAATAAATATTTCAAGGGTAATTTGGTAATTTTATATATATAAAGTAAAGAAATTTGTTGAATTGTGTAAAAAATGAATATTGTGAGGATGAAGTTTATGAAAAAGTTTTTTTTTCAAGTAAGCAAATAATTATAAAACGTATGAATAAGATAAATGCGTAAATAGTTATGGAATGGAGGGTGTATTGTTTAACAATCATTACAAGAAAATAAAAAATTACCTACGAAATTAGAATTGCTTACGGAATTTCCCTACAAAAAAAAAGTTCCACAGTGGAATTGCTTACAAAATTGTTTAATCATGTAAGCATTTTCATCTCTCAATCTACAACCAATTTGTATACAAAATCAATTTGTCTGTGAAATGATATTAATAGGCATTAATTATCTACAAGAAATTTGCCTACAAAAATTTATCCACAAACAATTTGCCTACGTAATTTCTTTGTAGTTAGAGAATTAAAATTTTATTATACTATATTCCAAATCTCTTCAAAATGATGTGTCAGTATCACCTTATCCTTAGGATGATGTGACACCTCTCAAATCATTTCAGAATCTTGCATTCTCATTAAAAGTTATTTTAGACATGTTCTAAATCATATTAAAACTTGATCTACACCATATATGTTGCACTTTTAATCTCAACCATACATTTCATTTTGTATTTTCTATAAATGTCAAATCTCACTTTAGTTTTCATTCTGATTCTCAACCCTAATCCTCATCTCTTCTCTTCATTTTCTCATTTGTTGTCTACTATGTGAAGAAATATGATTTTATTTTCTGTTCATTTGTTTGGATTATTTCCATAATTTTTTTGTATAGATCATATCCTTATTTTTTTGCAGGTAAACTAATTTATTATGCACATGTGGATGATTAGGCGCACATTAAGAGAAAATTATATGTGCATCAATGTGAGTTGAAGATCATTCAAGCGTATCCAATTTTTTTTTTTGTAAATTTCTAAAGTATATTCATATTCATATATTTACATTCGTATTTTTTTCAGAATCCACCATTAATAACTTTTTTCTCTTTCAATAAGAAGATTCTCCCACTGCACGCCTACGATTTTGAGCCAACTATTATTCTTTTTCGAATAAGGTGTGCTTTATTGGTGAAATCTGATTAAATTTTACGTTTCTTCGTTTTGTATTGCAGGTAACCTAAATGTGATGTAGAGATCCTTTTTTTTCATTGTTGAACGATTTCTCTTCTTAGATATTTTTTGAAGTTATTTTTGCAAAATATTGGTATATGTGAAATTTTTGTAGGAGAGTTGAAATATTTTGGAAAATATATTGTCACAAAAATAGTGTATGATCCCAACAATTTTTTGACATCAAATATAATATCTTGTCTTCAATAATAGATTGTAATACAAAAGTTTATTTTTGGATAAAATTATGCGTCCAAAATAGATTATTAACTGCAAAATATAGACATTCTTTTCTAGACTATGATTTCAATTTTTCTTTTATATTATTTTTAACATACAAATATTAAAAGAGTTTTATTTTATAAATAAGTAAAAAGTCGTTATATCTTATATAATTAATGTCCATATTTTTTCTTAAAATATGTGGAATAATTTTTTTATGGATAGAAAATTATAATATTGTAAAAAAAGAACATTATGTTTCTTTACTAACAATTTAAATATTATAACTTTTAAAAAAGTATCTTACGCTAAAATATAATAAATCTGAATATATTTTAATCAGGAAAACAAAATATTTACGTAAAATATGGAATATTATTTTAAATATTATATTAATGCAAGTTGATCTTTTTTTCACGGTTGAACAATTTCTCTTCTAATGTATTCTTGAAGTTATTTTTACAAAATATTGATAGATGTTAAATTCGTAGGAGGGAATTGAAATATATAAGAAAAGCTATTATCACCGAAACAGTATATGATACCAAAAAAATATTGCCACCAAATATAGTATATTGCCTTCACTAATAGATTATAAATTTGGATAAAATTGTGCCGCCAAAATAGACTATTAAGCTGTAAAGTAGATATATTCTTTCATAAATTAGGATTTCAATTTTTCTTTTATATTATTTTAACATACAAATATTGAAATAGTATTGTACATGATAAATAAGTAAAAGGTTGTTATATGTTATATAAATAATATATATATATATATATATATTTAATATGTGAAATAAGTTTTTTATGGATAAAAAATTATTGTGTTGGTCAAAAAGAAAAAAGAAAAAAGAAATATTAAGTTTCTTTACTAACAACTTAAGTATTATAACTTTAAAAAATATCTTACTCTAAAATACAATAAATTTGAATATATTTTAATCAATGGAAACATAATATTTACGTATAATATGAAATATTATTTTAAACATTAAATTAATGCAAGATTTTAAACATTAAATTAATGCAAGCATATCTTTTTTCACAGTTGACCGATTTCTTTTCCTTGATATTTTTAGAATTTATTTTAGCAAATATTGATAGATGTGAAATTTGCAGCAATGAATTGAAATATTTTTTAAAAGATGTTGTCACCGAAATAACATTTGATTCCCAAAAAATATTGTCACCAAATATAATATCTTCGATCAATAATAGATTGTAACACAGTTTTTTCTTTTTTGATAAAATTCCCTACCTGCAAAATAGAATTTGAAACTGTAAAATATAAATATTGTTTTCTAGAGTAGGATTTCGATTTTTTTAACTCCTTTTTTTTTCTGCAAAATATCTATAAATGTAAAATGTCCAGGAGGGAAATTGAATTTAAAAAAAAACTAAGATTGACGCCTAAAGGTCAATTCTTACTGTTGAATTGTGTATTATAAATATCAACACATTAATCAATTGCTCCCACACAAACATCTACACAATATTTCATTTTAATTATAACATCTTTTTTGTCAAATGTTACATTTAGATCTGAAATGTGTGATTCTATCTTTAGAGTTAAACTTTTGTGTTCGATTGTTATTGTATCTTCATACCATGGGGGCAAACTGGGCATGCAAATATACAATAACTTTAAGACAAATTTTAGGGTGCATCCAAATGCATAACATGCAATTGGATTTTATGCTCAATTTTGACTTCAATTTTGATTTTTTTTTTTCAAAATACACACAAACACATCAAAATGTGTTTTTTTTTTTTTGCAGTTGGGGTATTATTGATGCTTTCTTGGGGTATTACTAATGTCTTCTTGGTGTATTACTGATTACTTCTTGGGGTATTGCTGATTTTTGCATTAAGTATTTTTTCAAAATCCAAGTGCATACCATGCACTCAAGTGCACACTAGAACTACTCCAACTTTAATTTTAAGTGATATTGTGTTATACTAATTTGAGATTGAATGTGTGAATTAGTTAATATTTTTCAAATTTTCTATTTATTCAAGTTTAATATTTTTTATTATTTGTTGAATTATAATTACAATTTAAAATTTATATCAAAACTACAAGATATATTTAAAAAATTAATATTTATAATTTGAAATAATAATAATAAACTTTTTCAAATCCTCAAAATTCGCAGGATACGTACTAGTGTCTATATAATTAGAATTTTTTGTAAATAAATTTGTAGGTAATTCTCACTATAATAATTTTTTTATTAGTAATTTCGTAGATAACTTTATATATATATTTTTTTACATAAAATCATGTCGAGGATAAAATTTATTTATTGTTATTTCTTCGTTGACAAGGATTTATATGAACATCCCAACGTTTGGGCATGCTACCTACGTGACCACAATTGTTGTACCAGGCCATGGTACATCTTTGGACGGGGAGGATTAACTTAGGGTACGGATATTTTCACTCTAAAACTCATTAATTCACCTCCAAATTCTTATTTGAGAGTTTTTTTTTTTTAAGAATACTAGTTGTTCATCACGTGTGTTGCACGTTGTCAATAAATTCTTATAAGGAATTGACATGTTTTTTTTTTTTAATTGTATTTTTTAAATTGTAATAGAAAAATGGCATCAGAAATGCCCCTAATATGGCATAATGTTAATGTTACAGACAACCATAACCTAAGCATCTATGTCACAGGTAACATAAGCAAAGTTTGGGTTTCCTACTCCAATCATTAAATGAATGTCATCTATAAATACAATCCTTAGCTTTTAATCAATGAATTGAAGAGAGAATAATTTTTATAAGTATATCTTCCTTTTCTAAATGAAGACCTATGAAGACCAAATGATGCAGTGCCATAAGAGGACCCAAATGTTCTTTCACTTTGAATGAACCAAGATACAGTGATTTCTGAATTGATCAAAGTCGGAACCCCAAGTACGTAGTAGATTTGATACCAAATCAACAGTCGACCTCCTTCCAAATTCACATGAAATTATGTGTCATTTTTAGTATTCCACTTTATGTTTTAAAATCTAGATGTATGATATGTGAAATCTTAAAAAATATCCAAAGAAAAACTACAATCATGGTTCCATGTGTTATAAATCTATCATGTGGCACAGGAGAATTGAATTGTTCCAAATTGTAGATGTCGCGAACAAGTAAAGAAAAGGTACTTAATTTCTTCTATAGAGGCAACACATATAGGACAAGCCACAGAGAAATGATAGTTAAAAGCGCCTCTTCTTCGCAGGTTCATCATCGCGGGATCATGTCTTGAACCATCTTCCATGAGAAACCTGTAACTTTGAGCGGACCCAAGTTACTCCGCAATATGTTTTCTGTCCAGATTTTGATTTGCAGCTACGATTATCTTCAAGTATCTCCCTCCTTTATTTCATGATGTACTTGCCAATAGTAACAATATCGTTGTAAAGAGAAAATTCTCCCCACACAAATAAATTTCTCCGCCAATTTCAATTCTTAGACCAAGACTCCCCATCCCAGAATACTATTAGAAATGAGTCAATTAACCACAGACTCGATACTCAACAACTCTTTTGACACTAACACCCCCACCCAAAGCCTAGTGGATTTCGACTAAGTGTTATAGTTCAAGTGGTTAGAACTCCATTACCTATGGCCGAATGGTCATGAGTTCGAGTCACAACTTTACCAAATAAAAAAAACCTAGTGAATTTCCCATTACCAATTACTCTATAAAGAGATGACATTTTGGTCATTCAACCAATATTAGTAGCAAGCATATACAAAATTACATGTAAATGAAATAACATAAGCATATGATACAATATAATATGAAGTAACAGTGCATGATCATGAATAAAGAAGTGCAATTATCACACCCAACCAATTGACCAGCCCAAAGTAGGAGAAGGGTTCTATTCGTGAGTTCCATGGATAATAAACAATATAGGAAAATAAGTGTGAAAGAAACCCACATATTCATACAGTGCTTGCCCTTTAATTGTGACATTGGAACAAAATTGTTGTTGTGATTCTTACAATACAAAAAATTACCTATCATATATGTGTTCCTCTTCTCTTCCCTCCACTCATTTAGCAATCCTTCAAAAATTTCTTTCATTTCTTTAGAAAGGAAAATCGAATTCTTAGTGAAATAAATATGCTGCTACATCTGCGTCAAAGTGTACTTTCTTTTAATTGTTAGAAAATAAAAGGCTTATTTGTTACAACAACAACTAAATAAGAGTGTGTCACTACAAATAGTAATATCTAAACAATCACTCACTTATTATTCTAAAACTTATCTGTGCAATAACAAGTTCAAATTCTTTCCATCTCATTCGCTTGCACAATTCAAAAGGAACTAAATACAAGTTAGATCACTACACATTACCCAATCGCATCCCAAATGCAAAATAAACGTGGTTGCACTCCCATCCTTTGTTGTACACCTTCTCTCCCTCCACCCCCTCACGATGATTTCATTTGAAGATTTGACAATCGATATCGAAACACCGTGCGACACCATTGTCATCACTGAAATTGCAAAACCCGTCTTCATAAATCCTCGGCTACTCGCCGCCATTAGACCTAAATCGGAAAAACACAATAATTTTTAGTTGGAAATGGGTTATCGATGGGTTATGGTGGTTGATTGCATAAAGGGTTCATTTTAAATACATTATATATTTCAAATCAACGATTAAGTTCTTCATCTTCACGCAACTACTTAGAGCCCGTTTGATTAAAGAGCTTATAAGCTCAGTCAAACACCCTCTCATTCACTTTATGCAATCAACGTAACTACTTATTCACATTAAAACTTAACTTTGAGTTTCTCTTGCGAAATAAAAACAACAGCAGAATGAAAAAATATCCAATTTCGTCGGAAAACATAAAGCACTGTAAATAACCCAGTCAAGAAGACCAAATCCAATTGAATCATATTCCAGTCTAAGAAGAAAAGTGGACGCAATAGACTCCGCAATGAAAATTTGTCCTTCAATAGGGATAATCAAAATGACGATCATGATTTGCCTGAAAATAATTGAAGCACGAGATTGGGGTAAACGGTTCTTACCAGTTGATTATTGGGACGATAAAATTATTGGTGTTTCAAATTGTTAAATTATTTGGTCCCAATCAAAGAGACATTGATTTTGTGTGACTTGGTGAGGTGTAACCGGCCGAGAAAGAGGAGTAGCGAAGCGCCGGGAGGTGTAACGGTGGAAATAGATTATGAAGGATTAAACTGTATGAAACTCAAAATGGCAGGGGTATAATGTCCAAAAATATTTCTCAAAGTCATATCACTTTTTAATATAGTATAGATTTGTTATTTGTTTGGAATTTTATTTTAAAAATATTATTCAATTTTAGACACAAACGGTGAACTAAATATTTGAATGGTAAACTAAACGGTGTCGTGTACAATCAACTTTTTGGGTGAAAAGATTTGTTTCCTTAAGTGGGGAGAGAGAAAACCCAAGAGCAATTATTCATTCCGGGTGCAAATTGAAAAAAGTCAGGACATTGAGTAGTTTTAGTGCGCACTTGAGTGCATATTATGCACTTGAATTTTAA
Source organism: Ballota nigra (assembly GCA_947034835.1). Lineage (NCBI taxonomy): Eukaryota > Viridiplantae > Streptophyta > Magnoliopsida > Lamiales > Lamiaceae > Ballota > Ballota nigra. The sequence goes on along the minus strand of OX344724.1, from coordinate 73,232,294 downwards.
AAAATATATCTCAAGCAGAAATCAACAATACCCCAGGAAATAATCAGTAATACCCCAAGAAGGTATCAGTAATACCCCGTAACCCCAATTGTAAAAAATACACACGGTGTGTTTGTGTGTATTTTGAAAAAAATTAAAATTAAAGTTAAAATTGAGCTTAAAATTTAAGTGCATGGTATGCACTTAAATGCACCATATAATTTATCCAGGACATTTGGGCTCCTCATAATTTTTTAATAATTAAATGCTTTTTGTTTAGCCACTTTTTATTTTTTTTAAATTGTTTTGTTCTCATATTATTCTATTTCGGCGAGTGAATGCCAATTATTATTTTTTTTTGACCGACCAATTATTATTTTTAACTGTGTGAATAAATGCCATTTATAAAAATAAAAAATTGGTGAGTTAGCCATTAGCCTACAGTATGGTTTTTTTAAGTAGGTTGTGTAATTCTTTATAAATTGTCAGGTGATAATTTTTTTTTTAAACCGTTAATATTGTATCAAGAAAGAGATGTTTACACAATTTTTTCAAAGTATTTTCATTTTGTATCACACCCTTTTTTCCAAATTGTAACCACTTAAAATTGAAAATGAAAAATAATTTTTGGACGAATTAGTTAAGATTTTCCAATGCATAATGATTTCATTTATATATGTGTTCACAAGATTTCAATGTATGTCCTCAAAATTCAAATATTAGTACTGATTAGGAGTGAAATTGTTATGTTTTGTAGAGTTATTTGAGCTACATTTTCATAAACTCATCAATTTATCTATTTGATGATCATATTAGGAAAGAGGGCAAAAAAGGGAGTTCGTAGGACTTTGAATCGACTCAAACGGACTCCCGGATGAGAAGATATGGAAGAAATACGAAAAGTATTAGTTCGAACGAAGAAAAGTGTTAATTAGAGAAAAAGGAGGAGGCACTCGAGCACCAAGTGCTCGAGCACGAGAGCTCAAGCGCCCCTTCCGCACTGGTGTCAAGCCACGCTCGAGCTGAGTTGGGTCGAGCGGAGCTCGAGCGCCAAGTGCTCGAGCACGAGGGCTCGAGCGCCCCTTTTGCACTGGTGTCAAGCCACGCTCGAGCTGAGCTGGGTCGAGCGAAATCCGCTCGAGCGAAGGAGAGTTGAGCGCCCGTGATTCGTTGTTGAGTGGTGTCGCTCGAGTAGGCCACGGTCGAGCGAAAACCGCTCGAGTGGCTACGGCTCGAGTGCCCTGAGTGCGCTGGTGGAGTTGGCCGCTCGAGTGTAAGGAGGTCGAGCGCCTCGGTCGGTTTTTGCCCCAATGTCGGCTCAAAACCCTATATATACCCTTCCAAGCCTATTTTTAGAGACGAATATATTTTGACTTAATTTTCGAAGAGGAAGAGCTTGGGAAGGATATTTTGAGTCTTTGACAAGGTTATGAAGATTGTAATCGAGGTTTTTAGCATACGAATTCTTTAGATTAATTACTTCTTTGAACAATTTGGATTTTCGTTTTGATTTCTTGAACTCTTGATATTCTTAGACCTAATTTCCCAGATTTTTATAGATTTGATTTTGAGACTTGATTCAATTGCTTTTATAATTAGTTCATGTTCTTGAATTCATTCATACTTTTAATTATGTTTATAATTGTTGATCTTGCTATTGTTTTAAATCTTGAAATCATCATGCTAGGCTAGAACCCTTGTATGCTTGGAAAAGGATGAACTCGTAGAAGTTGGACGTTGGTTTGTAATTAGGATAATTCGTGATGTATAGTTTTAGTTCTCTTAATTATTGAATATTTCTAATAAACCCTAGAATTATCAAAGAATTAATTACGAAAATTGTTAGAGAGAAGACGACTGCATCACTCTTTAATAACGAATAGGCTTAAGGAGAGGGTTTTTGAAGAGGTTTATAATCTACCGGTTTATCGAGGGAGGACGGCCGCATCACCTTAGATAAATTAGGGCCTCAATAATTAAGCAAAATCAATTTAATTTAATTAGTGGATTAGTGAAGTAGGTTGATAGAACTAAGTATTAGGATTAATTCTTGAGCTTTTATTCTTTCAATTCTTGTGCTAGATTAGGGAAGTTGATTGCCTAGTTTTAATACACTTAGGATTATAACTTGAACATCACAATTATTTTAGTTAACGTACCAATTCTGTTAGTGTACGTAGGGATTCTTATTCTGAGCATCACCATCATATTCACACTCAAACAAGAGTTAGTATAGTTTTTAATTTTGTCTTTAGAATTTAATTAGTAGATAATAATTAGTATTAGTATTTTAAACCAAACATCACATTCATATTAGCTACGACACGTACATTTCCAGGGATTTATTCACATACAAACTTTCCTTTGGGTTCAATACTACTTGGTCCATATACTCGCCCATACTACAGTGATCACATACTCTTGTGGGGTAACTACTAGTCAAGCTAATATTTTGCGTTCAAGTCAAGTACCCACAATTTATGTCGTAAAATTTTTTTAACAAGAAAAAACTCTTTATAAATTAATCAACAAAATATGTTAATTTAAATTCATAAATGTTTATATTATTAATATATAAGTAATTATTATAATTAAAAATAAAATAAAGTAAAAAATATTGAATGAATTAGTGACATGAATAGTGTGTCCCTGGAATAGTAACATTTGCATCTATGATGATTGGTGGATGATATAAGTTGATAGATATAATTAACTTTTATTGTAACAATTGATGTTGCAAACAATTTGTACCTAAGAGTGGGTACACAAATGTGCTCTGATAAATATCAACTTATTTGATCAATCGTATCAAGAATCTCATTAGAAGTGACAATATTGGGGCACGAGGTATCTATCATGGTTCAGGGGTATCAATAACATTTTTTTTTACAATATAAATTATTCATATTTAAAATACAAAAAATAAAGTATTAATACATTTAAATATTAAATCTTAAAAAATTCATTTAAAGTATCAAGAATTTGACAGAGTATCATAGTTAAATAGTAATTTATATTATGTATCATATTCATATAAAAACAAATCTTCTTCACTTTTCTAAATGAAGTTTAGTTTTAATTTTAGCGATTCTTAATTTTAATCATATTATAAAAAGAAAAAAAGCTCCAAATATTCGATTCAAAATTAGCCCGAGCCCAATCAACTCGTTGGGTCGATGGGGTCGGACCAAATCAACACAGTTCTTTTCGGTGTTGATAGGCGACCAACAGGGACATAATATTAGCATAAAAAATATTAATCTAATAAGATTAAGAAGTCATCAAAAGCAATAATATGGAAGAGGACGAGCAACAGGGACTGCATGGCATAGGAGGCGAGCAACAGGGACTATGTCCTAATGAAGGAGGCGAGCAACAGGGACAGTACCCATCTGAAGGTGGCGAGCAACCGGTCATAAAGGCCATTACGAGGTAGCAAACAACAAGAACAAGAAGATCCCAAAATCTCAACAAGAGGCGAGCAGACGAGCAACTGGGGTTATAAAGGTTTCCAACACCCAATGAAGACATACAGACGAGTAGCTGGGCACCAAGGAGAGTAGCTGAGTGGTTTCAAAGACCAAGTACAACATTGGAAATGTCAAGAGTCACTAACTTTAGAAATAGTCAATGTGTCTTTACACTTGGCACCCATCCATTGGGCAATAAATTAGTTGTTGTACAAAAGTCATAACACTTGGCAAAATCCCAATGGCTAAGCCATCAAGATAGTGACACCTAGCCTCTTTGTATGCCTATAAATACCCCTTCATTTGCATGAAGGGGGAGGATTTTTTCCCATAATAAAAAAGTTGCCCAACTCTTGCCAATTTATTTCTTGCACTACATATCATGATCTTAGTATTTGTTTGATGATCTTATGTAGTAAAAACAGCCACTAATCATCATAGATTAGAAAAGGTCATCAACAATTGGCGCTAGAGGAAGGGTTCGAACCTTCGTTTCACAAAAAAGTCGAAGAAAGGTTGAAGAACTCCACCGGAATCTGCAAAATCCGGCCGGAATCCGGGAGGAAGCCATCGGAAATCAAGTGTACACATTATTTGAAGCAAAATCATCCATCTATACATCACTTTGAGAGTTTAAATGCATGTGTGTATGAACTAGGGTTTTCAAACCACTATATTCATACAAACAAAGCTAGTAACTCTTACAAAAGGTGCTTGTTGGAGACAAAATCACCCTGTTCATTTGCTTATCACTTGTACTTTGGTAACCAAAATGGTTCGATCACAAGAAGAACGACATTTGAGCACGTCTCCAAGTCGTAGGTCAAAAACGAGGGTTTCGTCTACCGAAGGACATGCACGTACGGTAAAAGCGACTTCTCAAATAAATGTCCAAGTTACCATTGATACAATTCCGCCGGAAGTGGAAGCTCTCGCTCAAAATCCCGAAGAGCTAGCAAAAATGATTGCTGTTTTACAAGCATTACAAAGGCGACAAACGGTCGGGCCATCAGGGACGCAGGCGGCGACCAACAGGGCAGCCGAGCAGCGAAGCGAAGAAAGAAAAGACGCACGAAATGACGAGGTTGACAGCGAAGAAATCCGTAGGAATAAAGGGAAAGCTCCTTTAAGTGAACGACTTGGAAGTCGAGGAGAGTCCACTCCGGGGACAGGTGAGGAGTCGAGCAGCGGGGACACAAGAAGTATAAGCCATTATCACACAAGAAGGGCAAGATATCACGGAACGCATAGGGAGGATCAACAGAGAGGCGAGGAGCGAGCAATGGGGCAAACACACCCTGCTGCTCGCCGCTCAGTGCATGAAAGGCTAAGAAGATCAGCCTTCGGGCGATTAGGTCCCAATGGAGCCAGTAACATCGCTAGGCACGCCACTCAAGAGAAACGTCCCGTTAGCAAGGGACTGCGTCATGAAGAGGTCATTGAACCCAATCATGACGAACAGCCTTCTAGCGGAAAAACGTCTCCAGATGAGTGGCAAGCTTTGAAGAAAGCGGTGGAAGAGATGCAAAAACAGTTGGAGGAGAAGAAAGGCGACGGGTCGACGATGTTGCCATCATCACCCTTGTCCCCGGATATCCTTAATGCGTCGGTACAAAAGAAAGTACAATTCCCGGCCATTAATTTGTATGAAGGAAATTCAGACCCAAAAGTACACCTGTCCAAATATACCGATTACATGATATCGGTAAAGGCGTCTGATGCAACTCAATGTCGGAATTTTCCATTAACTCTTGGTGACGGTCCTCACAGATGGTTTTCTGCACTAGCTCCAGGCTCCATCAGTTCGTTCATGCAACTCAGCAAGGAATTTCTCTCACACTTCTCCACGGTCGGGTCTTACCTTACACAGAGACACAGGTTGGCAGATCTGAGACAAGGAGATGAGGAGACTGATAGAGCCTTCCTTGAGAGATTCGATAAAGTCCTATTGGAAGGAGAACCAGTGAGTGAGGACACCAAGATAGTGGCAGTTATGGCAGGGCTTAGGAAAGGGACAGACCTGTGGAAGGAAATGCACCTCGCTTTCCCTAAAACTTATTCTGAATTCAGGCACAAGGCTGGAGTGTACATTTCGATGCAAGAAACTCTACAGAGAGAGCTAGGAGACAAGGATGATACCAAAAAATCGGGAAAGAAGTCAGGAGGGGAATACAAGGCCCCTAGGAACATGAAAGCTTTCAGTGAAGGGTCTGAATTGAAGGAGAAACTGAACCATGTCTTATCCGCATCAATTGAGGCTGTGTACAACAACGTGAAAGATAAGGATATGCTGTCTGAACCCCGCAAGATACGACAAGAACGAGGAAAGATGAACCCCAACAAATTATGTGCATACCATCAGACTATAGGTCACTTCACAAGCGAATGCCGAGATCTCTTAAAACAGTTGTGGAGATTTTACGAAGAAGGAAAGTTGTCAGAGTTTGTGAAGCGACAGCCGGGAAAGAAACCAAGGGTGGTAATATCCTCCGGCTCGGAAGATGACGAGAGCGACGAACAGCCGAGCAGGAGGGATCAAAAAAGGAAGAAAACGATGACAGCCCCAGCCGAACCCGTCCGAGAAATCTTAATGCTCGAGCCATCCGGACCGGTAGGGGGCTGTTCTGATGGTAGGCCACTGATGTCCAAAAGAAAAAGGAAAGCAGAGCTGAGGGCGGTAGCTCAAGTCAGGGAAGTTGGGGTAAATCAGGCTACTAAAAAGACAGGCGAGTTGGTGTTTTCCGAGAAGGACTTGGACGGGATACTCACCCCGCACAATGACTCACTGATCATCTGTGCTAACATCATGGGGGCCCGAGTTCACCGTTTGCTTGTGGACACAAGCTCCTACACAAACATCTTATTCAAAAGCACACTTGATCAAATACATGATTGTGAGGGGTATATAAAAGGATGTGATCATAAGATAGTGGGATTCGGAGACGCTGTAACCGTTCCTTTAGGCTTAGTAACGTTGTCAGTCGAACTTGTATCGACCGAGAATCCCGAAAGGAGACTGACTAGGATGGTTGACTTCTTAGTCGTAGATCAGCAGTCTGCCTACAACGGGTTTCTTGGTCGACCTTTTATAAATGAATTCAAAGCGGCTGTTTCAACGTACTACTATTGTCTTAAATTCCCAACTTCGAAAGGCCCGGGTACGGTCAAAGGTGATCAAAGAAAAGCCCGAGAATGCCTCCTGCAACTTCAGCCCACTGACAACAGAATATCCGTGATGGACGAGCAGCCGAGCAGCAGGGACGAAGGTGAACCATCCATCCTAGATGAAGTCATGGAGTCCGTCGACACTGAAGTGATGGAGGTGGACGACCAGCAGGGCGTGGACGAGCAGGAGGGCATGGCCGAGCAACAGGGAAGAGAGGCCGTACCCGAACTAAATCAGGTTGAAGACTTGGAACCAAGGCTGGGGGCAGAACCAATGATCAAGGATGAGATCAACTTTGATGGGCCCATTATCGATCCTCGATGGAAAGACCAAAAAAGGAGAGCAACCCCGGTAGAGGAGTTAGAAGCAATAAGAGTTGACCAAAATCGAGAAAACTTGGAATTATTCATTGGATCTGAGCTCCCTGAGCCATACAGATCCAGAATGGAAGAGTTTCTCAAGTCCAATCTCGATGTATTCGCATGGTCACATGCTGATATGGTAGGCATTAGCCCTGAGCATGCCTGTCATAAGCTAAATATTTGTCCAACTAAGAGACCGGTGAAGCAGAAAAGAAGAAAATTTGGGCCCGACAAATATGAAGCATTGGACATAGAAGTGAAGAAGTTACTCGATAATGATCTTATCAAAGAAGCCTTATGTCCTAGATGGGTAGCAAACCCGGTGTTAGTGAAGAAATCAAATGGTACATGGAGGTTATGTATTGATTTCACTGATCTGAATGCCGCTTGTCCTAAGGATAACTTCCTGTTACCTCACATCGACCAGCTAGTGGACAACACGGCGGGACACGAGCTCCTTACCTTCATGGACGCATTTGCCGGGTACCATCAAATACCAATGCACCCAGATGACCAAGAGCACACAGCGTTCTACACCAATAAAAACTTGTTATGTTGGAAAAGAATGTCGTTCGGATTGATTAACGCGGGAGCCACGTACCAAAGACTCGTTAACAAAATGTTTGATGAACACATCGGCAAAATAATGGAAGTGTATGTGGACGACATAGTCGTAAAAAGCCCGAGAAAAGAAGATCATTTGAAACACCTCGCACAGACATTTGAGATACTTCGAGCGTATAACATGAAGCTGAACCCAAAGAAAAGTAGCTTCGGGGTACACTCGGGAAAATTTCTTGGGCACCTGGTCAGTCAACGGGGTATTGAGGCAAATCCATCAAAAGTCAAAGCAATTATGGATATGCAACCGCCAAGGTCTGTTAAAGAAGTTCAACGACTAACCGGATGTCTAGCAGCCCTAAACAGGTTCATTTCCAGGTCCGGAGACAAATGCCGACCTTTCTTTGATGCCATTAAGAAAGGGCAGTTCCAGTGGACGGATAATTGCCAACAAGCGTTTGAGCAGTTGAAGGAGTATTTGAGTGATACTAAAATCCTATCAAAACCCGTCTCTGGAGAAAAACTGTACCTATATCTAGCTGCATCAGAGGTAGCCATCAGCTCGGTCCTAGTTCGAGCAGAAGGGAAATTTCACTTGCCAATCTACTACGTGAGTCAGGCCTTGCATGAAGCAGAGGTTAAGTATTCGCCCATGGAAAAGTTAGCCTACGCACTGGTGATGAGTGTAAGAAAGCTAAGGCCGTACTTCTTCGATCATCAGGTGGAGGTCTTAACAACTTTTCCATTAAGGCAAATCTTACAAAGGCCTGACACAGCTGGACGTCTTCTCAAGTGGTCGCTCGAAATAAGCCAATTTGGAATATCTTATGCACCTCGAACAGCGATCAAGGGACAAGCGTTAGCCGACTTTATTGTCGAATTAACATTCCCTTCAGAACCGACGAGAGGTCATGATCATCCATGGCACATGTATGTAGACGGATCATCAAATAACACAGCAGCAGGAGCCGGGATAGTGTTGATCAGTCCAGACGAACAAGTATTCACCTCAGCCGTAAGGTTTGAGTTCATGGCAATAAACAACGAGGCTGAGTACGAAGCATTGATAGCCGGGTTACGACTAGCTCTGGCTGTGGGGGTTCAAAGAGTTCAAATTTATGGAGATTCCCAGCTGATAGTCAATCAAGTCCGTGGGGAATACGAAGCCAAGGATGAAAACATGGCCTTATACCAAAAGATCGTTGCTCACTTGGCTTCGCTTTTCGAGCAAATTTACATCGAGCAAGTGCCAAGGGACAATAATGCGCAAGCAGATGCACTTGCCCGCTTGGCTACTAGTACAGGACCAGCAAAACTTTCAGAGGTCATCATCACAAGAATCTCCAACCCATCCACCAGTGACTACAAGATCAATCAGATCGAAGAAGAACTGACAGAGGATGACTGGAGAGCACCAATATATAGATACCTCAAAGATAACACAGTGCCTGAAGATCCCCAAGAAGCAACAAAGGTAGCCAAGCGAGCGGCAAGGTTCACAATCATGGATAACCAACTTTACAAGAGAGGATTTTCACTGCCCCTACTAAAATGCCTAGCAAGGGGGCAAGGTCAGGAAGTTCTGAAAGAAATACACGAAGGAGTATGCGGAAATCACGCAGGGGGGCGAGCATTGGCATATAAAACAGTAAGACAAGGATACTACTGGCCAACCTTGTTACAAGACGCAATCAGAATTGCAAAAACATGTCACAGGTGCCAGCTGTTCGCTCCCAACATCCATAAGCCGCCAACGGAATTGATTTCGGTAAATAGTCCATGGCCGTTCGCAAAGTGGGGAATAGACATCATAGGACCCTTCCCAACGGGAAAAGGGAATGTCAGATTTGCAGTGGTAGCTGTGGACTATTACACGAAATGGGCCGAAGCTGAATCACTGGTAACGATAACACAAGAGAAAATGATTAGCTTTATCTGGAAAAATATAGTTTGCCGGTTCGGGGTCCCACAAGCGATAGTGACAGACAATGGAAAGCAATTCGAAGGAAAGAAGATAAGAGATTTCTGCAAAAAGTGGGGTATCAAGAAACATTTTTCAACACCATATCATCCTCAGTCTAACGGCCAAGTCGAAGCAGTTAACAAGATAATCAAGCATATCCTCAAAATCCGTCTGGTAGATAAGAAAGGCAAGTGGTCGGAAGAACTGCCCGAGGTACTTTGGGCATATAGGGTATCACATAGAACAAGCACTGGAGAAACACCATTTGCTATGGCATTTGGTACAGAAGCAGTCATACCTATAGAGCTCAAAATACCGACTGAGAGGGTAGCCGAGTTCAATGAACAGGAAAACAACAAGGCACTAGCTGCAGAGATGGATTTGATCGACGAAAAAAGAATCTCAGCAGAAATAAAAAACGAGATATACAAAAGAAGGATTGCAAGGTACTACAACTCACAAGTAAAAGTCAGGGAATTTGAAGTCGGGGATCTGGTGCTCCGAAAAATCTTAGCAACACCTCCAGGTGTATTTGGACCGACTTGGGAGGGCCCATTCAAGATAACTCAAAAGTGGCACAACGGCACATATGATCTCGAAGACATGGAAGGCAACTCGGCCCAATACACCTGGAACGCGGCTTTGTTGAAGAAGTATTATCAATGATAAGGAAACCAATGTAAAGTTTTTTATAAGCTATCGTGTCGTTTATATTTTTGTAAGGTGTGAGATCGATGAAATCTTCACACTTTTTTGGCAAAATTTGTATGTGGATAAATGATGGTTCATTGAATTATGTACATAAGCAAAAGGTGTTAAAACCCAACTGTTCGCCAAACAGAAAAGCTGCTCGCCGAAGACACTATATGCATAAAAGAACAAGTACAGTGGAGGCGAGCAGCAGGGTCCATGAGACCAAAAGGCCCACCTGATCGCCCCCTCACAAGAAAGTTGCTCGCCAAAGATACTAAGTGCATAAAGCACAAGTATGGTGGAGGCGAGCAACAGGGCACATGTCAACACATAGTTGCTCGTCCCGAAGCTGAATGCATTTAAGTACAGACACAGCAAGTGGCGAGCAACAAGGCATAGAAAGAAGCATGATAAGGGTTTAAGTTCTTAAAGAACAAAATAGACCCATACATGAACATGTATAAATTTGCAAGGAAAAGTATTTTACTTTCAACTTAAGAAAGAAATACTTAAGCAAAAAAGTAAGTAAAGGGCAAATAAGAGGCGAACAATAAAATAAAAGCGCAATTCTCATTCATTAGCGCCAAAAAATTACAAAAGATGAACGTACAACCATCATCCTACTGCATCAACTAAGCAAAAAGAAACTAAGCCTAAGTCTCGGGAGCTGGCGGAGCAGGTGGCACCAAAGGATCTTGGGAAGAAGGAGGAGGTGGAGCATCTTGCACAGTGGCCCCGGAGACCTGCTGCTCGCCTACCGCAGCAGAGGAGCTTGCTTCACCAAGAGGACTCGGAAGAAGGGGGCCCAGGGCTTCAAAAATTGTCATGTCTCTATCCGTCTCCACTCTCTCTTTAGGAGCTATTATGCGGACGTCATCTTTGAAAACACCCAGGTTAACCCCCATCTCTCCCAAATCGGCCACCGGGATCTCAAAGCCAGGTGCTGGAGGATTTTCAGTGACATAATCAGTGAAGTCCTTGATGGTCGAGGTCATCACGTCTAGACCGTTATCCAAAGCATACTTCACATTCCTCACACTATCAGCATATGCGCAGATGTAACCAAGATTGGTGTTATCAGTTACATCTTGCACATAAGTGGTGTAAGAAATGGCACGCTTGTTCTTCTTCTCCAGCTGGTCGACGTGGACCTTCAACGACTCCACTCTTTCAACCAGACCCACCCGTTCTGTCTCCAGAACCTGCAAACCATCCGTGGCGACACCCAAATCCAGTCTAAGCTTCTCTGAAGCGTTAGACGCTATCATCTCCCGGTCCTCAGCGGCCTTTACCTCCCGCGTCCATGTGAGCTTGGCTCGCTCGAAGTCGGCCTTCATCTTAGCCAACTCCTCATCTTTCTTCTTCAGCTCCTCGTCTTTCTTCTTCAATTGAACAAGTTGAGCATCACGATCTGCTTCAACTTGCTCAATCCGTCGCCCCAGACCGCGATTTGTTCGCTCCAACTCGATGGCTTGATCCAAGACTCGTTGAGCTGAGATTGATTGATGGCTCGCATTGTAGCTCAATAAACGAGCGTTGTCGCTAAGGCTCTGGCTCTGTATGATTTCCTCACCAGTCTTGGTCCACGAGCGGGGAACATATTCCATGGCTCTGCGGACGTGGGAGTCCTTAATCTCGTGGGGTGCCGGAGGGGACTTCACACAGCTAAACTGGTGAAGTACTTTTGAACGACCAGGATAGTCGTTTTTCCGGTACCTGTTTGAAGAAAAAAGCTGTCAGAAAACTAAGTCAAAGGAATAAACAATTGAACTGAATAAGAAGATACTCACTCCCGCATTTTCACGGGGTCGTAGCCCAGGTACGAGTTGTCAGGGGATGAACTCCTGCCCTGACCGGCGATCATCGCACCAATAACTTGTTGCTCAGTCACCTCCTCCACCGGCGAGGAGCGAGCAGTAGATTTACCCACTTGGGAAGAGCCTTGCCCTTTTGTCCGCTTAGCACGGTCATCTCCCCTACGAGGAGCAGTTTCCTTGGCAAGTCGTTTCTTGCCCCTCGTGTCTTGGGGAGGCGGCGAAGAGCGAGCAGGAGGGCGGGGAGCAGGAACAGGAGCCTGAGGAACAGGGAGAGGGTCCTGGGGAGCTTCTTTTTCATCCTCATCTGCTTCAGCTCTAAGCCTGATCAAGGAAGTGCAAGGATCAAACTTTTTCTTCTTTGAAGGATGATTAGCTGCCATTTGTTTAACCCGACGTGCGAGTAAATGATAGCTTTCGGGAATGGGAGGAACAGCGACCGTTACCCTTTGAGCTGAAAACAACACAAAAATTATCAGTAAAATTGACAAGTAGAAATTATCCTGGACGATCAGCAGGGCCTAGGCGACCAGCAAGACCTAGGCGACCAGCAAGACCTAGGCGACCAGAAGGGCCTAGGCGAACAACAGAGCAAGAATGAATGATAGAAGATATGGGAAAAGTAATAAGTAATACTTACCCTCAGGGACCTCTGCTTGTGCTTCCAAATGGTGAACACTAGTGACAAACTGAGCGTGCTTGCGGAGGTGTGCTTGAGAGAGATGTTCGACACTCCGATCTTTAACGTCCCGAAGAGAAATCAGCGCAAGGACATATAGAAACTCTTCACTCAAATCCGGATGCCCCCACCTCAGGATACGCGGACCTGCAAAAACAAAGAAAAAGATTAAAATTAGTTCACCTAAAAGTTCGATGAACTGAGATTTAAAACCTACACCGAATTTCGCCAAAATGCGTAGGAGAGTCTATACGCCCCGGTCCTCCCGAAAAATCGGAGGACGCCCGCCAATCGCCGCCAATATAAAAGAATTGCCTGTGCCAACCCTTGACCTTGTTGGGCACTCCTTCAATTAGCTTAACACCACTACGGGCTTTGAGGTAATACCAACCAAGCCCTTCTTCATGAGCAGCCGAAGAGATAGTCAGTGCGTAGTGTATCTCCGTCGTGCTGATCTTATTCAAGTACCCCTCCAACCCGAAAAGGGTAATAAAAGACAGCAAAGTACTCCAACCGTTAGGAGTAATCTGAGTGATTGCCAGGTTTATATCCTTCAGGAATTGCCCGATTACAGGATGTAGGGGAAGAGGGAACCCTAATTTAAGTATGTCGAGGTTGATAGCAGTGCAACCTGGAGGTGGGTCGTCAGCTCTCTCTCCTGGTTGGGGGGCATACAAATGGATGTCGTACGGAATACAATAGCGAGATCGTATCCGAACTAAATCCTCCTCTATAATCTCGCTGGATACCCTACCAGCTGTGTATGGCGATGAACGGGTCTCCATAATAGGTCGAGCGGGAGTAGGGAAAGCCTTGTGGTACTTATTCGCATAGTCGATCCAATCTTGTCTTCGAACTACGGCTTTAGGAATAAGAGATTCGGGCATGGACCTTGAAACGGGAAAGTTTATCTCTCGGAGAAATTCCCATGTGACTCCCCCTTGCTCGCCCCCTGACCCAGTTGCTCGCTGTTCGCTCCTTGCCTGGTGCTCGCTGCTCGCTCCCACTTCTTCAGGAAGACTCATCCCGTCTATTTCAGCAGCGACCTCGGAAGAATCTTCACCCAAGTCCGAGTTAGTCCCCTCTCGAGCCGAGGAGCGAGCAACAGGGCCTTGGACGTCCTGCTCGCCCGAGCTTTCCACAGCATAGAATGAATCAACGGAGCGAGCAACAGAGCTCGCCTCAAAGCCCGTCTCTTCATCAACGAGCAGGGTCCTAGGGTTTTGCCCAGCTGCTCGCCGGAGCGAACGGCAAGGAACAGGGACTGACGGTTCGTCTTCCATGGGTCTCTTTTCCGGATTTCGCCCAACCAATTCAACAGATGACGTATTGCTTGAGGAGGGTGACGTCATCTTCGAAAATTTTTGAAAATTTTTGAAAATTCCTTGTACAAATCAAACGATGAAATCAGACGAAGGAGGGAGCAATTACGACGGCGACACGACGGCGATACGGCGGCGGCGATGGCGGATGAGGAAAATGAAAAACGAAAATGGCGAAATTGAAAGAAAAATGCAAGCAATAACAAGAACAAACAAGAAAGATCAAAGGATTCACCTTTGATTTGGATAAAATCGACTGTAAAATCGAAGAAAACAACGAAAAAAAAAGCTCGAAAACTCTTCAATGGCGGTTTGCTTGTGAAAAAACGAAAAAGAAAGAAAATGGAATGGGGGAGCTATTTATAGATATGGATTCGGGGGCAGAAGTAAGGAAAGTAAAAAATTGAGGCCCCTAGTTGCAAATATAGGGGCGCACGCTTTGGCAGACTGCGTCGCTTCGTATTCCGTGCCTCAGGAAGCGAAACGACGCAAGTCAAAAGGACGTTCCACGCTGCTCGCCTCTGGAAGTCCCTCGCTGATCGCCTAAATGTTTGAAAACTTGTTGCCCGCTCCCTATATAGAAGTAACTCACTTTCCCCGTTGCTCGCCTCCTATTGGATAACACAGCCTATCCTATAGTTTGACATAAAGGAATAAAAATTCATCCTTATATGCCAAACTAAGGGGCATTGTTGATAGGCGACCAACAGGGACATAATATTAGCATAAAAAATATTAATCTAATAAGATTAAGAAGTCATCAAAAGCAATAATATGGAAGAGGACGAGCAACAGGGACTGCATGGCATAGGAGGCGAGCAACAGGGACTATGTCCTAATGAAGGAGGCGAGCAACAGGGACAGTACCCATCTGAAGGTGGCGAGCAACCGGTCATAAAGGCCATTACGAGGTAGCAAACAACAAGAACAAGAAGATCCCAAAATCTCAACAAGAGGCGAGCAGGCGAGCAACTGGGGTTATAAAGGTTTCCAACACCCAATGAAGACATACAGACGAGTAGCTGGGCACCAAGGAGAGTAGCTGAGTGGTTTCAAAGACCAAGTACAACATTGGGAATGTCAAGAGTCACTAACTTTAGAAATAGTCAATGTGTCTTTACACTTGGCACCCATCCATTGGGCAATAAATTAGTTGTTGTACAAAAGTCATAACACTTGGCAAAATCCCAATGGCTAAGCCATCAAGATGGTGACACCTAGCCTCTTTGTATGCCTATAAATACCCCTTCATTTGCATGAAGGGGGAGGATTTTTTCCCATAATAAAAAAGTTGCCCAACTCTTGCCAATTTATTTCTTGCACTACATATCATGATCTTAGTATTTGTTTGATGATCTTATGTAGTAAAAACAGCCACTAATCATCATAGATTAGAAAAGGTCATCAACATTCGGGCCGCCAAAAAGGGGTATCGTTCTAGTCAATACTTCAGGCTACATGGGTCGAAATCTTACTCCACAACATGCAATTTTTGCAATTGTATACATTTTTAATTAGAAAAATGTACAATTTGAACCCTGAATAGGACCCTGAACTAATGCCCTTCATAATGTCTTAGGTATAAATTGGACTCTAAACTAATTTTTTTATACAAATATAATCCTGAACTAATGTCTTAAGTATAAATTTGACCCCAAACTATTTTCTTTGGGTAAATAAACACTCTATTTAAATCAAACAAACAAGTCTCTAACTAATAAAATAAGGCATGAACATCCTTTAGCAACACTTTTAAAATTACTAGTTTCTTAACGTGTGTTGTACGCTATACGCAAACAGTATACAAGAAGCAATTGGATTTTGTTACATTGAACTTTAACGTAAAAAAAATTGTATCACTAACTAATTCTATCACCATTTTCGTACTTGAAAATTTTGTAGTTAAAGGAGCAATTTGTATACGTCGTAACTGTTGGGAAAATAGGGGTGCCCGGAATCTATTCGGGATGAAATTTTAATACGAATTTAAATACAATTATTACTAGCATGAATTAATCCTAATTAATTCAAATAATAATTCCAACAACTAATTATCATCATGCATGTTAAATTAATTTCACATATTTAACTAGGCGGAATTAAACAAGTAAATATGTGATTAACGTACCTCTCGTAGTATTGGCCTTTGGATATACGGGACACTTGTAATCTCGCTCTATCAACCCAAAGCCTTCTCAAGTATTTCCCTTTTCACCTCACTTGATCGCCGGTGGGAGACGCTTTCAAGTAATTTAATAAACTAAGGAAAAAGAAAAATATCTATGCTTCTTGATTTTTCCAACACATGGAATTATGTACTTGGGGATGAAATAATCATCCCCTATTTATAATTAAAGTGGCCGAAAATATTGTGGTTAATGGGCTTGGAAAAAATCTTTTCTTAGACTCTAAGAAATCTTGAATATATCTCATATATTCTTTTCTCCAAAATAAATATTCCACAAAAATCTCACACTCTTAATTATAGGGTGTAAATTTTCGAAAACTATATGAAGAGATCCAAAGATTTGGATCTTCTTGAATATATGAGATATTCTTGTATTTCAAAAATACATATCTTCCATAATATCTTTCCAAGAAAATCAACAAAATCTTTTCTCTCCAATATAAGCAATTTTCAAAAATTACAAATAAAAATCAGCAAGATATTATCTTTTTATTTTAATCACCTTATCATTATTGGGCTACTTAATGGGCTACTTGAGGGGCCTTAAGGAGAATTAAGATTGGACCTCCTAATGGACTTCTGAATTTCAATATTGAGCCCCAATATAATTCAGCCCATTAATATTAATTATTACCACTAATAAATTAATATTGCACTATCCATCTTAATCCATATTACGATAATATGGGCTCCCGGTTATTATTTCCCGCGTTTAAAATTATCAAGTCCATTAATTAATTAAGCTTCTGAATAGCTCTAAATTAATTAATATATTTCACCTTGGAGTAAAGACAGCTCAACATTATTATTCGTACCGAAGAAACTAATTCTTCACTTGCAAGATTTGGTACAATAAAACTTCTGAGCCCACCAAGGGGACTAATCACACGAGCCGTACTCGCACGCGTTTCTCCGTATTAAATCTTAGCAACCGTCGTATGATTAATATTACTGCCCAAGACACAAAGTTCGAAGTCACAATGATTCTCACCCAACATGAATCAAAGCAGTAACTACTAAGCACACACGGTCCTATTTAAGTGACGGAGATTAAGAAATCAACAACCACTGAGGTCTAATTCTTCACCTTTCAGAACAGAAGAATTTCTCCTCGCTGTAGGACCTCTTCAACACATACTAAATGTGCTAGTGCAATCTCTTGATCAAGACAGGCCAATCTGAGCCTTACACATCGACCTTTCACGACGGATTGTTCAATTCCACCTGGGTCGTGAAAATGTACGTTTAGTTACAAGTAAACTGTTAATGTCGTCTTCCGTGATCGGGTATCACCACATTAACTACTATGTAACACGTACTATATATTGAACGGTTTGCAATAGAAATTCAACATTCATCATAACTAAAGCAAATGCGATAAAAGAATTATTCTCATAAAACGAGTGTTTGATACACGAGTTATACAAAGTAAAAGCATACTTTCACGTATAACTCCAACAATCTCCCACTTATACTTAAAGTCTGCTTTTAGTATACATCACGCATGTCTTAGTGTAGTAGCTCTACGTGACATCTCATGTCAACCTACACTAACCTAATAATTCCTCCCACTTATACTTAAAGCAGATTGGCAATAGTCTTGACTCCCATTCCATCCACATGTCTCTCGAATGTACTCTGAGGCAGACCCTTTGTGAATGGATCCGCTAGGTTGTCACCCGACGCTATCTTTGCCACCTCTATATCTCCTCTCTTAACGATTTCTCGTATAAGATGGTATTTTCTTTCTATGTGTTTGCTGGCCTTGTGGGCTCTCGGTTCCTTTGAATTTGGAACTGCTCCGGCATTGTCACAAAAGACAGTTATCTTGTCGGGCAAATTCGGAACAACGTCCAAGTCCACTAAGAAGTTCTTGAGCCAAACCGCTTCTTTCGCTGCTTCACAAGCAGCTACTTATTCGGTTTCCATGGTCGAATCTGCGATGCATTTCTGCAAACCGCTTCTCCATGTCATGGCTCCTTCTCCCATGCAAAACACACTACCCGAGGTTGACTTTCTTGAGTCTATGTCTGATTGGAAATCCGAGTCCGTGTATCCTACGGGAACTAGACTATCCGACTGGTAAATCAGCATCCGCTCCCGAGTTCTTTTCAGATACCTCAAGATGCACTTTACGGCAGTCCAATGGTCTTTCCCGGGATTACTTTGATATCTTGCTACCATGCCTACGACAAAGCAGATATCCGGTCTCGTACACAGCATTGCATACATAAGGCTTCCTACGGCCGAAGCGTACGGAACACCTTTCATGTCATCTATCGCCGCTTGCGTCTTAGGGCTCATTTCTTTCGATAGATGGATTCCGTGCCTAAAAGGTACAAAACCTTTCTTGGAATCTTGCATGCTGAAACACTTCAAAACAGTGTCAATGTATGAAGCTTGCGATAAGCCCAACATCCTCTTCTTGCGATCGCGAGTGATTTTGATCCCAAGGATGTGACCGGCTTTCCCTAAGTCCTTCATATCAAATTGTTTTGATAGCCATACCTTTACGTCTGACAATACCTTTACATTGTTTCCAATGAGCGGAATATCGTCTACGTATAATACTAAGAATACCACCGCAGTTCCGTCACGCTTCTTATACACACAACTTTCGAACTCGTTTTGATCAAACCCATAAGACTTAATCACTTGATCAAAACACTGGTTCCAAGTACGCGATGCTTGCTTAAGTCCGTAAATGGATCTCTTGAGTTTGCATACGAGATTCTCTTGGCCTTTTCCAATGAAACCTTTGGGCAGTTGCATATAGATCCCATCAAGACTTTCGTTTAAGGAAAGCTGTCTTGACATCCATTTGCCAGATCTCGTAATCTAAGTGCGCAGCGATCGACAAGAGAATACGGATGGACTTAAGCATAGCTACAGGCCACAGGCCACAAGCATTGCTTTGAAGGTTTCAACCCTTCCGTCCGGTCCTCTTTTCCTCTTGTAAACCCACTTGCATCCAATGGGTTCTACCATACTGGGTGGCTCGACCAACTCCCACACTTGATTATGATCCATCGAACCCATCTCGGCTTCCATTGCGGTTTGCCATGACTCCGCGTCTTTGTCTTGGATTGCCTCGTCGTACGTCCATGGGTCTGATTCAACACCGGGAACCAAATCCGAAGATTCTCCTATCCCCATGAATCTCTCGGGTTGTCTAGGAACCCTCCCACTACGACGGGGTTCCGGTTGTGAAGATGTGACATGTGGTACATCATCTTGTATACTTGGTATCGAGGTTTGACCTCTCAATTCTTCTAAGGTAATTTCACTTTTAAGTTTCCGATTGTTCATATAGTCTTCCTCCAAGAATTTAAAGTGTGTACTTATCACGGTCTTTTGATCCTTGGGACTATAGAACATACACCCTTTCGTTCCCGCCGGGTATCCTATAAACAGCCTTAATTCCGAACGTGGATCCAACTTACCGGCTTCCTTGTCTAGCACGTATGCCGGACAACCCCAAATCCGCAAATGTCTTAGACTGGGCTTGCGCCTGGTCCACAATTCCATTGGGGTTTTAGGAACTGATTTGGATGGCACCAAGTTTAGAATATAAGCCGCCGTTTCCAAGGCATTACCCCAAAACGACTTGGGTAAATCCGAATAACTCATCATGGATCTGACCATCTCTAAAAGAGTCCGGTTTCTTCGTTCTGCCACACCGTTCTGTTGAGGGGTTCCCGGTGCGGTTAACTGGGATACGATCCCTTCGTCCGATAGGTAGTTCAAGAATTCATCGCTGAGGTATTCGCCTCCACGATCTGATCGTAGAAACTTGATACTCTTTTCCCTATGTTTCTCAGCTTCGGCCTTAAACTCTTTAAACTTTTCAAAAGTTTCAGACTTATGCCGCATAAGGTAAATGTACCCATATCTTGAGTAATCGTCAATGAAGGTAACGAAATACTCATACCCCATTCTCGCTTTGATCGTCATTGGACCACACACATCGGTATGAACGAGTTCTAACACTTCCGTGGCTCTATTCCCCTTGGCTCCAAATGCCCTCTTGGTCATCTTACCCTCTAAACAGGATTCACAAGTTGGAAACGGCTCGACTTGGAGTGATTCCAAGGATCCGTCTTTCACCAATCTCTCTATCCGCTTTAGATTAATATGACCTAGTCTAAGATGCCATAGAAGTGTTTCGTTCATCTCCGAAGAACGCTTTCTTTTATTGCTCGAAATGATCGACGTGTTATTAGATTCATTATTTGAGTGGTGTGCACACTTAATCGTATAGAGATTGTTTACCAACGTTCCATGACAGATAACATCATTCTTAAAAGAAACAGTAACAACTTTATTAAAAGTAACTGAATATCCATCAAAAATCAACTTAGAAACCGAAATTAAATTCTTCCTAAAGTTTGGAACGTATAAAACATCTCTTAAAATTAAAACTCTATCTTCAAAAGATAGGTGCACTACTCCCACTGCTTCGGCTGCCACTCTCGTAGCATCGCCCAAAGTGATGGTGATCTCATTCTTGCTAAGTCGTCGGGTTAGCTGGAACCCCTGAAGAGTGAAACAAATATGATCAGTTGCCCCGGTATCCACTACCCAAACGTGGGCAGCATACGCCGCAACATATGTTTCAACGACTAAAGCATGAGACTTACCTTTCTTTACCGCCTTCTTAGGCTTAGAACAGGTAGACCTCCAATGTCCTCTTTCCCCGCAATTGAAGCACTTACTCTTACCGGGTATCTTCACGCCGTACGGCTTGAAAGCTCTTTTCTTGCCTTCCAAAGTGAGTCTACTGGTTTGGTTCCGATCAACCACCTCCTTCTCAATCTCACCTTCCATTGGCCTAGATTTCGAGAAAAGGCTCTTGATCACCAAAGCATCGTCTCTACTCCCCAAGTATGACTCTACCGTTATCAGTGCTTTGAGCAGGGTATCCAAAGTGAACTTGTGTTCAGATAACACGTATTCCCAAAAGAACCCATCAAAACTACTCGATAGCTTTAGGAGTATGGAATCGATTTGACTTTCTTCACTTTGTCCGGCACCAAGAAACTCGAGTTTCTCAAACTCACGCCTAAAATTGAGAACATGATCCCTTACGGGTGTTCCCTTCACCATTTCCTTCGTGAGCTTCTCACGAATGGTGAACAGATTCGTCATGGGGTTCTGATGTTGAAACATCTCTTCAAGGCTATTCATGATATCAACAGCCGCTTCAATGCTTTCATGAATGCGCCTCAAATCCTCAGACATAAATGTCAAGATGATGTGCTTTATGTGCTCATTGGAATGCTTCCAATCATCGAATATCGTCTTTCCCCATTACTTGACTTATCATTAGGTTTCTTGGGTACGTCAACGCTAAATATCCAATAGTGTTCTTGCGCAGGAAGGACCATGTTTATATTACGTTTCCAATCAACATAGTTCTCACCAACAAGTTTATTATCTTTAAGTATACTATACAGTGGATTAAAAGGTTGCGACATGATGAACTGAGAATAAAACATACATTCATATCAATATCTAGAAAAATATGAAATTATCACATAAATTTGATCACATCAATTATATTGAAACCTTAAAACAATATAATCATGCATCAGCCAACATCTCGAAACAATTTAAATGCGCCACGAGGGGTGGTCTATACATTTAAACACATTCAAGCGGATTACAAACTTAAAAGTTACAAATCCTTAATTCAAAATTAATAGTTGGCTCCCACTTTGACCACATAGAAACTGACAGGGACTCCGAGGGGAGTAAGTTAATATCAATTTCCTATGCCTAAGTAATAACCATAATTAAATACAGGATTATTATTTCGCTTTGAGCAAGCCACTCGTGGTGAGGGTCAATACCGCCACTAGTAATAATCCACAATCATCCTTTCGGAATTTATTCATGTGAAATCCGTTCTTTTGGCCGATCCGAGGGGGAAATGTATTCCAAAAGAACTTCACAAATAAATAAATTATGGAGGTCAAATTAATCCAATTTTAATATCCGGAATAAAATTGCGATTATAAAAACATACTTAGTAATTTTCGAAAGTAAGGTTTTTCTTGGACAATTAAATTCATGCAAACACATATTAACAAATAATAATAAGTGCACGAAATAAAACATCCATCAAAACAAAATTAAACACATTGGAGCACTCGAATCCAATTGTCACGGTTTAATTTCTTCACGTCTTGATGCGAAAAAATTGTCCTTGTTGCTTTCCGACGTTCGTCTCGACGTGCTCCCACTCGAACAACAACACTTCTTCAAAAACAACATCGTTTGGGGTTCGGGACGACGTTTAAAATCACACGTAAAAAAACACGAACCGAAAAAATTCCACGGCTTGAGATACAGCGCGCGTCGGCCCACAAAGTGGGCCCGCGCGCTTCCCGGCCCGAGAAGCGCTGGAAAAGCGCCCGAGGCGCGCCGAAGCGCAGCCCCGAGGCGCACCCGAGGCGCGCCCGAGGCGCAGCACAGAAGCGCGCCGAGGCACTGCCCGGGGCGCCCGAGGCGCTGCAGCTGCCTGCCGAGGCGCGCGCGCGCCGTGCACCCCCGTGCGCCGTTTTTTCGCCGTTCGTCCTCGTTTTCTTCACCCCTTGCATGATTTTACCTCCATACACGCTCCACGCTTGTATGCGTCGTCCGGGTACGCCGTTTTTAATTCTTCGTTCTTCGTCACGATCCGGTTACAATTTATTTTTACAAAAAAAATAAATACTAGATCTAGACTAGTCTATTACAATGATCGAATCAAAATAAAAACAACTAATCTACTCGTGGATTTTCTCACGAGAAAAACGAATTCGAACGAATCGAATTAAAAACCAAATTAATTCACACGCATGAAATTAACAACATTAAAAACCATGACAATTGGATACCTGCAAAAAGATCTAACAATTCTACTATCCAATTTCAAATTTAATGTTCAACAATTTAAATTCCAATTCAAAATTCAGAGCCCGAAACCGTGGCTCTGATACCAGTTGTTGGGAAAATAGGGGTGCCCGGAATCTATTCGGGATGAAATTTAAATACGAATTTAAATACAATTATTACTAGCATGAATTAATCCTAATTAATTCAAATAATAATTCCAACAACTAATTATCATCAAGCATGTTAAATTAATTTCACATATTTAACTAGGCGGAATTAAACAAGTAAATATGTGATTAACGTACCTCTCGTAGTATTGGCCTTTGGATATACGGGACACTTGTAATCTCGCTCTATCAACTCAAAGCCTTCTCAAGTATTTCCCTTTTCACCTCACTTGATCGCCGGTGGGAGACGCTTTCAAGTAATTTAATAAACTAAGGAAAAAGAAAAATATCTATGCTTCTTGATTTTTCCAACACATGGAATTATGTACTTGGGGATGAAATAATCATCCCCTATTTATAATTAAAGTGGCCAAAAATATTGTGGTTAATGGGCTTGGAAAAAATCTTTTCTTAGACTCTAAGAAATCTTGAATATATATCATATATTCTTTTCTCCAAAATAAATATTCCACAAAAATCTCACACTCTTAATTATAGGGTGTAAATTTTCGAAAACTATATGAAGAGATCCAAAGATTTGGATCTTCTTGAATATATGAGATATTCTTGTATTTCAAAAATACATATCTTCCATAATATCTTTCCAAGAAAATCAACAAAATATTTTCTCTCCAATATAAGCAATTTTCGAAAATTACAAATAAAAATCAGCAAGATATTATCTTTTTATTTTAATCACCTTATCATTATTGGGCTACTTAATGGGCTACTTGAGGGGCCTTAAGGAGAATTAAGATTGGACCTCCTAATGGACTTCTGAATTTCAATATTGAGCCCCAATATAATTCAGCCCATTAATATTAATTATTACCACTAATAAATTAATATTGCACTATCCATCTTAATCCATATTACGATAATATGGGCTCCCGGTTATTATTTCCCGCGTTTAAAATTATCAAGTCCATTAATTAATTAAGCTTCTGAATAGCTCTAAATTAATTAATATATTTCACCTTGGAGTAAAGACAGCTCAACATTATTATTCGTACCGAAGAAACTAATTCTTCACTTGCAAGATTTGGTACAATAAAACTTCTGAGCCCACCAAGGGGACTAATCACACGAGCCGTACTCGCACGCGTTTCTCCGTATTAAATCTTAGCAACCGTCGTATGATTAATATTACTGCCCAAGACACAAAGTTCGAAGTCACAATGATTCTCACCCAACATGAATCAAAGCAGTAACTACTAAGCACACACGGTCCTATTTAAGTGACGGAGATTAAGAAATCAACAACCACTGAGGTCTAATTCTTCACCTTTCAGAACAGAAGAATTTCTCCTCGCTGTAGGACCTCTTCAACACATACTAAATGTGCTAGTGCAATCTCTTGATCAAGACAGGCCAATCTGAGCCTTACACATCGACCTTTCACGACGGATTGTTCAATTCCACCTGGGTCGTGAAAATGTACGTTTAGTTACAAGTAAACTGTTAATGTCGTCTTCCGTGATCGGGTATCACCACATTAACTACTATGTAACACGTACTATATATTGAACGGTTTGCAATAGAAATTCAACATTCATCATAACTAAAGCAAATGCGATAAAAGAATTATTCTCATAAAACGAGTGTTTGATACACGAGTTATACAAAGTAAAAGCATACTTTCACGTATAACTCCAACAGTAACTTGAACATGACTTGATTCATAAATTAAATAAATCTGATGGGGCTTGAGATCTGTAATAGTTGAAGAAGAATTGTTTTTGGACCCAGCATCTTAATAAACATAAGTAAACAAAATAAGAAAATTCATGCATCAGTGTAGAAAGTGATAACAATGAAATGATTATTCAAGGTAATTTTCATCTTTTGTTCGTTGCTACTAATACTATAATTGCTAATCTCATATCCATAATCACATCTTAAACCTTCTAAATCCTTCTGCACAGTCTTTGTTGGGCTTTTCTACGGTCAGTAAGGGGTTCGCTCATTCTGACGTCAGTAAACCCTTTAAGTACCGTTGGATCAAAAATCCAACGTATAATTTTTTTAAAACAATTGCACTTCGCATTAGAGCGTTTGCACTCTGCATATTGCAATCGCATTGTTTCGCCCTAATAATAAATTAAATTACAAAAATATCCTTTTCACTTTAAAATAATTAAGAAAAATAATTAATCATCATTTAATACTTGTTTTACTGGTTGTGAATTTTTCAATAAAAAACCCTCGTGTGTCGCCTTGCTCCCTTGCGACGAAAGCAGAGGTGAGTTATAATTTTTCCCTGGTGCAAACCTCGGGCGCTTTGCCGGATATTAACACCGACATCAATCTCCAAAATTAATAGTGCTTATGTTCTCGAGAAACTTTCTCCAACAATCTCAGGCGTTACTCGTTTGAGTAGTGAGAAAAATTCTTTCATTCATCTCTTTCGGCCAAATTCTTGAATAAATGAAGAAATTCATCCATCTCTTTAGTTGAAATTTTTATTGGAAGGATGAACAGAGATGGAGAAAATAATGATAACTTCGAGTTTTCTTTAATTAATTTTAAAGAAAATACAAAGGGGAATCCTTAAATATAATCACGATGTTAGTAATCAAATTTAATAAGAAATTATTTAATAAGGGTAGTTCTATAATTTCCTCTATGCATATATATTAAAATTGATTAATTTATTTATGGCGAAATCGTATTGCTTTGGGCGAAATTAGTAGAAAAACCCATCCTTGTTAAACAAAGTTATAACATGATCAAAGTAAAGAATTTAGAGTAACCATCCAATAAAAAGAAGTTACTATTGAAAAATTGGAAAAAATACATGGAACTTTCCAAGTCTTCATCAAATAAGATTACATATGATAAACAACATATCTTATATGTGTTTGCAAATTATGGAAATAACTTCTATAATCACTTTATTTTTTTAGAAACTTTTAAAAATAAGTAGCGCTTCACCTTTACTTAGGTTTGCGATCATCACCAAAATATATTTTGTAATGCATTTATTCTTTTTTCCATAACAGAATAATCTTAGAAAGAGCCACAATATTTATTCATAAAGAAATTTTGGAATATGAAAACCAATGTTCCATTCTATTCTTTTTTAACATAACATCACATTTTTCATAGAACTTCCCCATCTGAAATATATTATTGAAGCTACTATGATTAACTTTAAAAAAAATTACATTGTATATTAGATGTCCACAAAATCACTCAAAAAAATCCATATGTATAAATGTCAAATGGTAATATGCAAGTCCACAACAAAGTCTACAATTGACAAATGAATGTAAAATTTATTTCACTTATGCAACTACTTAAACAAATTTCTTCAATGATTTACTCAAACATCACGAATATATATTTCACATTTATTATAAAAATCATAAGAAAGTGTATTATTCACTCACATCCATAAATATTAGTAGGCGTGTTTTTTAGAATAAAAAGGAAAAAAAATAGAATAATTTTTAGACTTTACTCTGAAATTATCATTGCTAAGAAAATTAAAATAACAAAGTTTTTAATTGCAAATGATGGATGAAGCAAGTAAATCACATGTCCAAAACCAAAAAATAACAATAAGAAAAATTTCGTCATCTAAGTTTAAACAATATATTTGGCAGCACTCTATATGATTGTGGTTTGAATAGAAGAGAATATTATATACTATGAACGATCAATGAGTAGTAGATGAACGACTCCACGACCAATTGTTTATAATTCGGAAGAATGAAAAGGAACTAAGGTTGTGCACGGTTCATTATTAGGAGAACATATTTATTACACTATATATAATGACATAGCAAACTAAAAGGAAAATCCAAAACGCATTTAAAAAAATATAAAGTATTATCGTGATATTTGTTCAGATAGTGTCAATGATATTGTTGCTTGCCGGAGTTGGCGGACGAGGGTTGATGCGAAGGTGTTTAAAATATTTGTGTAGAATTTTACAGTAAAAAATACAAAGTTGATGACGATTGAAAGAAATAAGAGAGATGAACGGTTTAGGGATAAGTTTTTTTTTTTTTTTTTTGATAAAGTCCAGGGATAAGTTAAGTTAAAAGAGGGGTAGATGAATGGTCGAGTGAATGGGCTAAACTGTTCAATTTAAAATAAGTAAAGGGGAATATCGTCAAAAAGAAATTCTCAGTGAATGGGCTAAACTGTTCAATTTAAAATAAGTAAAGGGGAATATCGTCAAAAAGAAATTCTCAGACCATGTTTATCGGTTGGAAAACGCCCAAGGCGTACGTAAAGCGACAAAAAAAAAAGAATAAAGAAAAATGGGATAATAACTCATGACCATGGTGGACTGACAACCGAGAACCACCAAAGTTTGGTGGGGTATTTTTTATCCCCAAAAAATCTAAGCATGCCACATGTCCAGTTTTTATTCGTCGATCATATTTTATTTTGATAATTTTCGATTTTCACTTATCGACTTAAAAAACCAAAATTCATAAAATTAAATTTTCTATAAATAGAGACCAATCTTGATATGTTTTGGATCACAATTTCATATTCCCTTTTCTCTTCTCCTAAACTTTTGTAATTTTAATTTTATTATTGAATGTTGTAATTTTTTTAAGTGTATGATAATTTTTTATTATAGTTATTAATTTTTTGATATTGTGTAAATTGTGTAAATATTATAAAAAATTAATAATAAATATAATTATTAAATTATAAAGAAAATAATTTATTAAATGTTGGTTGTTGTGGTTATGGATAAAGCGTGAAAAAAATGAGTTTGGAGTATGGTGTAAAAACCCGGTTATGGCCTGGCATGAATAAACATGATGGTGTAACTAGGTCATTGGCCTATTAACACTTTGATAGAGGTAGATATTAATTTGTGTGGTATCATGTCATGAGACGGTCTCATACAAGTTTTTGCCCTAATGTATATATTTTTTGTGCAGACGAAATAATCTCGTACTTCTTAGAATTAATATTCTGTTTTTAATTTAAATTCATTTTCAACCCATAATATGTAACAACATATTGCATCATAACGAAAAAGCACTGAACCTACGAACTATCAACTACAGAAAACTAACATTTATTAAAACAGTTTATAAGTTGTTCAAGAGTTCATAAGTACTATCAATGTATTTAACAAATAATATCATAAAATACTAAAACAATTTAATAATATCACAAAATACTAAAACAATTTATAAACAATATCAATGTGTATGACAAAATAATATCAAAAAATGAGCTTCTAGATAGGAATCAAATATTATGAGAGAACATATTCAGATAGGTAGATGCAATTAAAAATTGAAAACTGTAATTAACTAGCAATCCTCAAACACAGAGACAATCTCAAACCAACAAACATAGTCCAACTCAAAATTAAGACAAGACAAAATGCAGTAAATTCTGCCACCGCCTGTCGAGAACCCAATTCTGAGACTGGCTTATCAACATAGAAGGCAGGAAAATACATCGCAATAAACAATGTGTAGTACCTACTAATAAAAAAGAAGAGATCAAAATGTAGTCTTTAAGAAATAAACTGCGAGAAAGAAATCCTCTGGCATCATAAACGGTAGGCAAAAGACGTGCGTTTCACTTCGCACCCTTCTTGGCAGCAGCCTTGGTAACCTTGGCACCGGTGGGGTCTTTCTTCTCCACACTCTTAATCACACCAACAGCAACGGTTTGACGCATGTCACGGACAGCAAAACGACCAAGAGGGGGGTACTCAGAGAAGGTTTCCACCACCATGGGCTTGGTGGGAACCATCTTCACCATACCTGCATCACCATTCTTCAAGAACTTAGGCTCCTTCTCGAGCTCCTTACCAGAACGCCTGTCGATCTTGGTCACCAGCTCGGCAAACTTGACAGCAATGTGGGAGGTGTGACAGTCGAGCACCGGAGCATATCCGTTTCCAATCTGTCCAGGATGGTTCATGATGATAACCTGTGAGGTGAAGTTGGCAGCTTCCTTAGCTGGATCATCCTTGGAGTTGGAGGCAACGTAACCACGCTTGAGATCCTTGACGGCAACATTCTTCACATTGAAACCAACATTGTCACCAGGAAGAGCCTCCTGCAAGGCTTCGTGGTGCATCTCAACAGACTTAACTTCAGTGGTCAAACCAGATGGGGCAAATGTCACCACCATACCGGGCTTGATCACACCAGTCTCCACACGACCAACAGGCACAGTTCCAATACCACCAATCTTGTAAACATCCTGAAGCGGGAGACGGAGTGGCTTGTCTGATGGCCTCTTGGGCTCTGAAATATTGTCAAGAGCTTCAAGGAGGGTGGGGCCCTTGTACCAGTCCAGGTTAGTGGACCTCTCAATCATGTTGTCTCCCTCAAAACCAGAGATTGGGACGAACGGGACTTTGTCAGGGTTGTATCCAACCTTCTTGAGGTAGGAAGACACTTCCTTCACAATTTCATCATACCTAGCCTTCGAGTACTTGGGTGTGGTGGCATCCATCTAAACAACATATAGTAAGAGGGCGTTAGGATCTATGTATATAATAAGACTATGAAATTGAATACAATAGGACCATGTAACTGTAATGTAGAAAGAGTCAAACCTTGTTGCAGCAACAAATCATTTGCTTCACTCCGAGAGTGAAAGCAAGCAATGCGTGCTCACGGGTCTGACCATCCTTGGAGATACCGGCTTCGAAACCACCAGTGGTGGAGTCAATGATGAGAACAGCACAATCTGCCTGAGAAGTACCAGTTATCATGTTTTTGATAAAGTCACGATGTCCGGGGGCATCAATGACAGTGCAGTAGTACTTGGTGGTCTCAAATTTCCACAAGGCAATATCAATAGTGATACCACGCTCACGCTCAGCCTTGAGCTTGTCGAGCACCCAGGCGTACTTGAATGACCTTTTGTTCATCTCAGCAGCCTCCTTCTCGAATCTTTCAATCACACGCTTGTCAATACCACCAAGCTTGTAGATCAAGTGACCAGTAGTGGTTGACTTCCCAGAGTCGACATGGCCAATAACCACGATGTTGATGTGAGTTTTCTCTTTACCCATGATGAAGTTTAACAACTGCAGTAAACAGCTGGAGGGGATCAGTTTAAAATTGTAAGGAAACAGGCCAAAAATACACTCAACGAGCATAATCAAGAGATCTCAATTGTTAGAATTGTCAAAATCGAAATTGAGCACAATCTAAAACATCAGCTTAAAACATAGTAATGTTCAGGCTAAACATAAAAGCTAGAACTGACTTAATAAAAATACCATTTGACAAAAGAATAAACATAACATAACACATATACGAATAAACGCAGATCCGGTAAACATAAAAAAATTCCAAACTCCTAAACCAATTTTCAATACTTCACAAGACCTCCGAAACAAATTGCCTAATCTCAATAAAACACGCATGCTTTAATACACGACCAGAATAAGAGACATGATAACGAACGTAAGATCGGCACAAGCGCGGGATCCGGTTTCTAAGCCACAAACCTAAAATCACATCGAAACATAGTCTACCTAAAACGAGATACAAACGAGCATAAACAAAAGCATAAAACAGCTAATCAAATAGCATGATATAATCCAATCCACAACTGCAATTCAGAAAACTGTAAACAACATGAAGAAGGTAAAGAAGAATATCTAACCTTGAAAACAGAGTCACTAAAACGCCGCCGCAGAAAACCCTAGGCGCCGCTAGCTTCTATATGAATTACTGAGCAAAACAGCTAATGAGGGTTGGAATTGTGGGTTCTGCGGGACTATATATAAGAGCTAGGGCTTATGTGGGAGATTTTCCTGACTATATTTACCAGAATGGCCTTATGTTCTTGTACAATTTACGGAATACGTATGTATAATCTACAAGGGGCTCTAGGGTAGTTCGGGGAATGCAGTACCTCCCCTATTAAGGGTAGTCCTGGGAATTAGGTAACCTCGTTTCTCTCTTTTAAAAAAAAATTAATTGTGTTGTGGTTAAAAATTCCACCTTTTTTTTTTTTAATAATTCCAACTTTTGTCATTTGGTGATGGAAATATAAAGAAATCTCAGCAAAAGTTTTGGTGTATCAATTACTCCATTCGATTTATTTAGATTATTCATTTTACCATAGATTTTTTTTCTCTTTTCTAATATTGCAAAAAAAAAAAAAAATTAAAACTTACCCCTAAATACATCATTTGTTTACACTCATATCACTACATTTACACTCATGCCCCTCAAGCATGAACAAATTATTCTTCCATAAAATTAAGAGTAACATTTTGTCCTTACTAAAAATATTTTTTTACTCACAAATACTACTCCCTCCGTCCCAGCATTATCTGCATAGTTGGGACGGCACACATATTAAGAAAAATTTACTTTTTGAGTAAAGTAGTGACATATGGGTAAATATGTGTATATTATTGTGAGTGTGCACGCAAATCAATGTTTCCTTTTTTAGAGTGTGCAAATAATCTTGGGACGGACGAAAAAGGAAAGTGTGCAAATAATGGTGGGACGGAGGGAGTAATAAATAACTCTTTTATTAAATTTTGTGTCTTTTATTTGGGAAAACCTAATTGGAGGGCGTATTTGATTTGTAGTAAGTTTATGGTGCATCGTGCAACTAAAATACATTTTTTTAAAATTATATCTATTATTACTAAAACTAGTATTTCTCCCGTGCGTTGCACGAATAGAATTTTATAAATTTTATATGTGAGATTGTATAATGAACGATTATTAAAAAATGGTTTTAATTAGATTTATTTTATCCATAAATCAGTTAATATGTAAAGATTATATTGTATATATGTGAGTATTATAATTATTTAATTGTATACTAAATTCACAACAAATACTAAAATTCTTAATATTATTTTAATATTTAAAAAACTTATATAGTCTTAATAAAACTTATTTAAATTTAATCAATCATATAGGTAAAGTCAATAGAAAACACTTAATAATAAACTAAATATTTTAAATATGATTTTTTTTATTTGTGCAATATACATGCTGAATTAAAAATATTCAAAAAATAATTTTATTTGATATATAGTGTATTGAAAATAGATTTAAAATTAAAAAGTTAAAGAATTTTGAAATTAGTGGTGCAAAGTAAAAAACAAAAAAAAAAGAAATTGATAAATGTTGATAGGAGAGCAAGATTAACAGTTAAGCGACCAGGATTAGCGCAAAACACCCAAGGGTTAAGACGAAATTAACCCACGATCAACCTAACAAGATGTTTGGCGAACAAAACCTGCATGATGTATAAAGACAAAATGGGTGAACAGATTTGATCAAAAGATATAGAGATATTGAAACAAAGACGAGCAGACACATCCACCACTCCGCCGACCAGATCCAACTCCAATCCCAAATCCACCATTAAACAAGACAAAAGACCAACAAGAATCAAGCTAAAGACTCCGCAAGGACAAGTCCAACAGGACGAGCAGCTCTTGACTGCGAGCAAGTCCAACAGATAAGGATAAGAATATAGTTTAGATAAGATCAACTGGGTCAAAGCCCAGATGTCGTACATGCAAGCCTGGTAGGCCAAAGGTCATGACACCTCCTGCTAGGCAGATGACTATAAATACTTAGATTTTTCAGCTAATAAAATAAGCATAAATTATTATACATGTCCAAACTTCGTCTATGAACCCAAAGCAGCACGTTTATCTTACGATCGTATTTATCATGTAAGCTTATAAATGTTTTTAATCAACTTTAAACCAGAGACTTCGTATTCACTAATTACGTTAGTGATCAATCACACGTAATTGTTTGATGATCGATTAACCACCAAAAATAGCCATTAATCTTCGAAATTAGAACTGGTCATTAATAAATTGGCGCTAGAAGAAGGGTTCGAACCTTCGATTCATCGAAAATTGAAGAATTACCCAAGGACTTTAAAATAAGTTTGAATCTTTGAAGAAGAGTGTTCTTGATGTTCTTAGTGTTCTTCATCAAAGAACTAAGGAACAATACTTGAAGTCTCTTGTAAACATGCCTCAATCACGAGAAACACAGCGTTCCCAACACATAACAAGGGATTCACACTCCCGGATGTCTCAAGCTGGTAGGCGAGCAAGGGCGAGCAGGAATGACCATGAGAATCAGACCACAGTTGCTCGCCAATTAATGCCACCTGAGTTGGACGCTTTTGTTCGCGATCCAGATGAATTGGCGCGGACAATAGCCATGCTCCAGGCTCTACAAAGACAACAAGCCCAACCTAGCCCCTCTTATGTACGTGCAAGGCTTAGTCCCATAAAGACTCATGAACATGAGAAGGCCAGGGGTGACCATTTGAATGAGGTAGACAGCGCCCAAGTTCGTAGGGCAAAGGGCAAAGATAAGCAGCTTGCTGAGGCCGCCAGTCAGGGGGGTTCAACCCAGAATCCGGCTGTGGGAATGAGTCAAGGCACCCGTCAAAGTGCTTTAGAAAGATTAGGTCGCCATGGTCGGGGAGTCGCGGAGTTGCATCCGACAGCGGGAGTAGCTCGCCCAGCCGCTGAACCTGTTCGGCAGTCAGTCCATGAGAGGCTGACTAGGTCAGCTTTTGGTCGCCTTGGCCCAAACGCAGAGCCTAATCCCAGGTGGCCAATCAAGAGGATTTCCACGCCAAATGAGGGACTGCATCGAACAGATGGTCGTGCACATATGCTCGCTGAACAGCCTCAGAGTCAAGGGGGATCTTTTGAGGAGCTCGCGTCCATGAGAAAGGCCATTGAAAGTATGCAGGGCCAGCTCGACCAACAAAGGGGGTATGGGAGTATAACTCTTCCGATTTCCCCGTTATCTTCAATGATTTTGAAAGCCCCGATTCAGAAGAAGGTCCAATTTCCTGCTATCATTCAATATGAAGGCACAGTAGACCCCCGGGTGCATCTAATGAAATATACCAATTATATGGTATCAATGGGGGCAAGTGATGCGACTCAGTGCCGTAACTTTCCCCTAACCCTGGGGGATCGTATCCATAAGTGGTTTTCAGCTCTGCCACCGGCCTCGATTTATTCATTTGCCCAGCTGGGAAAAGAGTTCTTATCCCACTTCTCTACGGCCGGGTCTTATCTTTCCCAGAGACATCGGTTGTCCGACTTAAAGCAAACTGATGATGAGTCGGATCGATCGTACTTGGAAAGATTCGACAAGGTCCTGTTAGAAGGGAAGTCGGTTAACAAAGACACTAAAATCGTGGCCGTCCTAGCTGGACTTAAGAAGGGTACCGAACTCTGGAAATATGTACACCTAAGATGCCCGAAGACTTATGCTGAGTTTCGGGACCGGGCAGGAGTCATTGTCTCCATGCATGAAGCATTACAAAAGGACATGGGGGACAAAGGAGAACAGAAAAAGAGGGTGTAAAAAAGCCCGGTGGTAGTGGTTATCGAGCTCCCAAGAACATGAAAGCATTCACTGAAGGAACGGAGCTGAAGGATAAATTGAACCATATTCTCACTGTATCAATTGACACAGTTTACGATAACGTCCAGGACAGAGAATTGCTCACACCTCCCCGAAGGATACGTCAAGATACGAGCAAGTTAAACCAGAACAAGTATTGTGCCTACCATCAGAGTGTGGGGCACTTTACGAGTGAATGTCGTGACTTGCTAAAGCAATTATGGCATTTCTATGAGGAGGGAAAGTTATCTGAGTTCGTGAAAAGACAACCCGGCAAGAGAGACAGAGATGAGAATTCTGATGGGGAGGACCTAGAACAAGCACCTCGTCGGAATCGAGTCGGGCGACCAGCTCCGGTACCAGCAGGAGGTCCAGTTCCGGACATTCAAATGATGGAGCCTGCAGGACCTGTGGGTGGTTATTCTGATGGCCGACCACCAGTCTCCAATCATGAAAGAAAAGTCGAGTTACGGGCGATCAATCATGTACAAGAAATGGGAGTTAATCCATCCATCATGCAAACATCAGAATTAACTTTTACTGAAAAAGACTTGGAAGGGGTATTGACCCCCCATAATGACTCACTCGTGATTTGTGCAAAGATCATGGGAACCAGGGTGCACAGGTTGTTGGTAGATACTGGAGCCTACACAAATGTCCTTTTCAAAAAGACGCTTGATCAAATGGGAGACTATGTAGGCTACATCAAAGATACAAATCATCGAATCCTGGGATTTGGAAATGCTGTAACAATCCCACTAGGAATAGTTACTTTGGCCGTGCAACTTGTAATGGTCATGGAACCCGAGAAAAATATCACTAGAATGGTAGATTTCTTGGTTGTAGACCAAGAGTCGACTTATAATGGGTTCCTTGGTCGACCATTTTTGAATGAATTCAAGGCCGCATGTTCAACTTACCATTATTGCATAAAATTCCCAACAACAAGTGGAGTTGGCACAATAAGGGGAGACCAAAGGAAAGATCGAGAATGTCTCCTACAAATCCAGTTAAAGCAGGGACGAATATCTATGATAGAAGAATCAACCAGTCAACTTGAGAGTGAACCCTCAGTTTTGGAAGACATCCTCAGGACCCAAAATGATCAGATGGACATAGATGATCAGCCCACGCCCATGGACGAGCAAATGCAGCAACATGGCAAGCAAATGCTGCAACATGGCGAGCAAATGCTGCAAAATGGCGAGCAGATCTTGCCAGAAGCAATGTTGCCTCCTATTATTGCCAGTACATGTCCAAACGATGACCAGGAGGGCCCGACCATTGTTGATGGGCGAACAGAATCGTCGCATGGGCGATTAGGATTAGCTACAAATACTCACGATTAAAGCGAAGTTAAGCCAAGATTAACCAAGGCATCTGGCGAGTAAAACCTGCACGCCACATAAAGACAAATAGGCGAACAAGGACCAATCAAAATATTCTGAATTCGGATCAAGGTCGAACAAGTCCACCTACTGTATGGCCGACCAGATTCCACCTCAGTCCCAAAGCCACCTTTCGATAAAGACCAGCAAAATCAGACTAAAGACTCCTCCAGGACAAGTCCAACTTGGCGAGCAACTCTTGACCGCGAGCAAGTCCAACAAGATAAGGATAGAATTTAGTCTAGCTAAGGTCAACTTAGTCAAAGGCCAGGTGTCGAGCATGCAGGCCTGGTAGGCCAAAAGTCACGACACCTCCTGCTAGGCAATTGTCTATAAATACTTAGATTTTTCAGCTAATAAAACAAGCACAAATTATTATACACGTCCAAACTTCGATTACGAATCTAAAGCAACTCGATTAACTTACGATCGAACTTAAACATGTGAGCTTTCGTACGATTCTAATCCATCTAAACCCGAAAATTCGTATTCACTAATTACGTTAGTGATCAATCACACGTAATTGTTTGATGATCAATTAACCACCTAAAACAGCCATTAATCTTCAAGATTAACCAAGGCATCTGGCGAGCAAAACCTGCACACCACATAAAGACAAATAGGCGAACAAGGACCAATCAAAATATTCTGAATTTGGATCAAGGTCGAACAAGTCCACCTACTGTATGGCCGACCAGATTCCACCTCAGTCCCAAAGCCACCTTTCGACAAAGACCAGCAAAATCAGACTAAAGACTCCTCCAAGACAAGTCCAACTTGGCGAGCAACTCTTGACCGCGAGCAAGTCCAACAAGATAAGGATAGAATTTAGTCTAGATAAGGTCAACTTAGTCAAAGGCCAGGTGTCGAGCATGCAGGCCTGGTAGGCCAAAAGTCACGACACCTCCTGCTAGGCAATTGTCTATAAATACTTAGATTTTTTCAGCTAATAAAACAAGCACAAATTATTATACACGTCCAAACTTCGATTACGAATCTAAAGCAGCTCGATTAACTTACGATCGAACTTAAACACGTGAGCTTTCGTACGATTCTAATCCATCTAAACCCGAAAATTCGTATT
This sequence comes from Ballota nigra, assembly GCA_947034835.1. Taxonomy (NCBI): domain Eukaryota; kingdom Viridiplantae; phylum Streptophyta; class Magnoliopsida; order Lamiales; family Lamiaceae; genus Ballota; species Ballota nigra. The sequence goes on along the minus strand of OX344724.1, from coordinate 73,195,201 downwards.
CACTAATTACGTTAGTGATCAATCACACGTAATTGTTTGATGATCAATTAACCACCTAAAACAGCCATTAATCTTCAAGATTAGAACTGATCGTCAACAAATTGGCGCTAGAAGGAGGGTTCGAACCTCCGAATCATTGAATACAGGAAGATTACCCCAAGATTGAAGAACAAGAATTGAACTTTTGAAGAAAAATTCAAGAACATCAAGAATAATACTTGATATCTTCTGTGAACATGCCTCAATCACGAGAGACACAACGTTCACAACATATAACCCGAGATTCACACTCCCGAATGTCCCAAGCTGGTGGGCGAGCAGGGGCGAGCAGAAACAACCAAGAAAATCAAACTAATGTTGCTCGCCAGTTAATACCACCGGAGTTGGACGCCATTGCCCGCAACCCCGACGAATTGGCGCGCACAATTGCCATGCTCCAGGCTTTACAAAGACAACAAGCCCAACCTGGCCCTTCCTATGTGCGAGCAAGGTGTAGCCCCACAAAGACTCGCGAACATGAAAAGGCTAGGGGGGGTCATTTGAATGAGGCTGATAGCGCCCAAGCTCGTAAGGCCAAAGGCAAAGAAAAGTTGAACGTTGAGGCCGCCAGTCAGGGAGGTTCGACTCAGAATCCGGCCATGACAGGGAGTCAGGGCACACGCCAAAGTGCTCTTGAAAGATTGGGTCGTCGAGGCCGGGGAATCATGGAAGTCCATCCCACTACTGGAGCAGCTCGCCCAGCTGTAGTACCTGCTCGCCAATCAGTCCATGACAGGCTGACTAGGCCAGCTTTTGGTCGCCTTGGCCCAAATGCAGAGCCCAATCCTAGGAGGCCAATCCAGGGGGTTCCCGCTCCCAATGAGGGACTGGAGCGAACAGACGGCTGTGCGCCTCTGCTCGCCGGACAGCCTCAAAGTCAGGAGGGATCCTTGGAGGAGCTCGCCTCCATGAGGAAGGCCATAGAGAGCATGCAGGGCCAGCTAGATCAACAGAGAGGATACGGGAACACAACTCTTCCAGTCTCACCTCTATCTATGGTGATTCTGAAGGCTCCAATTCAGCAAAAGATCCAGTTTCCAGCAAGTATCCAATATGAGGGCACAGCGGATCCCCGGGTGCATCTGATGAAATATACTAATTATATGGTATCAATGGGGGCAAGTGACGCAACACAATGTCGCAACTTTCCTTTGACTCTGGGGGATCGTGTCCATAAATGGTTTTCAGCCCTGCCGTCGGCTTCGATTCATTCGTTTGCCCAGTTGGGCAAAGAATTCTTATCCCATTTCTCTACGGCCGGGTCTTATCTATCCCAGAGACATCGGTTATCCGACTTGAAACAAACTGACGACGAGTCGGACCGATCGTACCTTGAAAGATTCGACAAGGTCCTGTTAGAAAGGGAGTCTATCAGTGAAGATACCAAGATTGTGGCAGTCCTAGCTGGGCTCAAGAAGGGCACTGAACTCTGGAAAGATGTGCACCTAAGATGCCCGAAGACATATGCCGAGTTTCGGGATCGGGCAGGCGTTTTTGTCTCCATGTATGAAGCCCTGCAAAAGGATATGAGAGACAAGGGAGAGCAGAAAGAGGGTACGAAGAAACCTGGAACTGGTTATCGAGCTCCCAAGAACATGAAAGCATTTACTGAAGGAACGGAGCTGAAAGACAAACTGAACCACATTCTTACCGTATCAATCGATACAGTTTACAATAATGTCCGAGACAAAGAATTGCTAATACCTCCCTGTAAGATACGTCAGGATACGAGCAAGTTGAACCAGAATAAATATTGTGCCTACCACCAGAGCGTGGGACACTTTACAAGCGAGTGTCGTGACTTGCTGAAGCAGTTGTGGCATTTTTACGAAGAGGGAAAGCTATCCGAGTTCGTTAAAAGACAGCCCGGCAAAAGAAACAGAGACGAAGATTCTGATGAAGAAGACCAGGAACAGGCACTTCATCGGAATCGAGCTGGGCGACCAGCTCAGGCGCCAGCCGGGGGACCAGTTCCAGACATCCAGATGATGGAACCTGCAGGGCCCATAGGTGGTTATTCTGATGGACGACCACCAATTTCTAATCGAAAAAGAAAGGCAGAATTATGAGCGATCGGACATGTACAAGAAATTGGGGTTATTCCACCCACCATGCAAACACCGGAATTAACTTTTACCGACAGAGATTTGGAAGGAGTACTGACCCCTCACAATGATTCGCTTGTGATATGTGCCAAGATTATGGAAACGAGAGTGCATAGATTGCTGGTGGATACTGGAGCCTACACTAATGTCCTTTTCAAAAAGACGCTTGATCAAATGGGAGATTATGCAGGCTACATCAGAGACACAAACCACCGTATTCTGGGGTTCAGAAATGCTGTGACAATCCCATTGGGAATAGTAACTTTCGCTATGCAACTTGTGACGGTCAAAGAGCCTGAGAAGAATATCGCAAGAATGGTGGATTTTTTAGTCGTTGATCAAGAGTCAACATACAACGGATTCCTGGGTCGACCTTTCTTAAACGAATTCAAGGCCGCGTGTTCAACCTACCATTATTGCATAAAATTCCCAACAACAAGTGGAGTTGGCACGGTGAAAGGAGACCAGAGAAAAGCTCGAGAATGCCTCCTGCAAGTCCAGCTAGGACAAAGACAAGTATCTATGATGGAAGCGTCAACCAGTCAACTTGAGAATGAACCCTCAATTTTGGAGGACATTCTCGGGGCTCAAAACGATAAGATGGACATAGACGACCAACCCTCGCCCATGGGCGAGCAGATACTGCAAGGTGGCGAACAGACCTTGCCAGATGCAATATTGCCATCTATGGTTAACAGAACATGTCCGAATGACTTCCATGAGGGCCCAGCTGCTGCGACCAAATCCTACCCGGAGCTAGTTGAAGATTTTGACCCCCGGTTGGGAGCCGAACCCATGGACAACGAAGATGAACTAAGTCCAGAAGGACCAATAGTTGACCCTCGATGGAAAGGGCAAAAACGACGGGCAACTCCAGTTGAAGAATTGGAGGCCATCAAGATTGATCCTGAACGTGATGGTCTTGAACTTTACATCGGGTCTGAACTCCCCGAGACTTACAGAACTCGCATGACGGATTTTCTGAAGGCTAACTTAGACGTCTTCGTATGGTCCCACGCTGATATGGTGGGAATCGACCCGAAGGATGCTTATCACAGGTTGAATATCAACCCAGTCCGAAAACCTGTCCATCAGAAACGGTGAAAATATAGACCAGACAAATATCAAGCTCTAAACGAAGAAGTCAAAAAGCTGCTAGACAACGACTTAATTAAACAAGCGTTATGTCCACAGTGGGTTGCAAATCCTGTCTTGGTGCGGAAGCCAAACGGAACCTGGAGGCTATGCATAGATTTTACAGATCTTAATGCAGCATGCCCGAAGGACAACTTTCCGCTCCCACACATCGATCAGCTGGTAGACAGTACTGCCGATCACGAAATGTTCACATTCATGGATGCCTTCGCAGGATACCACCAGATTCCAATGCACCCGGATGACCAAGAAAATACGGCCTTTTATACTAACAAAAATTTGTTATGCTGGAAGAGGATGCCGTTTGGTCTAATCAATGCTGGAGCAACCTACCAGAGGCTGGTCAACAAGATGTTTGACGAACATATTGGGGAAACGGTGGAAGTGTACGTCGACGACATAGTCATCAAGAATACACAGAAGGAAGATCACCTCCATCATCTTTCCCAGGTATTCGACATACTCCGAAGATACAATATGAAGTTAAATCCAAAGAAAAGTAGTTTTGGAGTACACTCTGGGAAGTTCTTGGGCCATCTGGTCAGCAAACGCAGAATCGAAGCTAATCCAGCAAAAGTAAAGGCGATCGTCGATATGGAGCCACCACGTTCTGTTAAAGAAGTGCAAAGGTTGACCGATTGCCTAGCCGCTTTAAACAGGTTCATATCACGATCAGGAGACAAGTGCCGTCCATTTTTTGAAGCCATCAAAAAGGGCAACTTTGCCTGGACGGAAAACTACCAGAGAGCCTTTGATCAATTGAAAGAATATCTGGGAGATGTAAAAATTCTGTCAAAACCAATTCCCGGTGAAAAGTTATATCTATACCTGGCAGCGTCTGACACGGCCATAAGTTCGGTGTTAGTTCGGGCGGATGGCAAGTTTCACCTGCCAATCTACTATGTCAGTCAGGCCCTGCATGATGCTGAGGTGAAGTACTCACCAACTGAAAAGCTGGCATATGCTCTTATCATGAGTGTCAGGAAGTTAAGACCATACTTTTTCGATCATCAAGTCGAAGTATTGACAACTTTTCCACTCAAACAAATACTACATCGACCCGACACCGCTGGCCGTCTTTTGAAATGGTCCATAGAGATAAGCCAGTTTGGCGTGACATATGCACCTCGAACCGCGATTAAGGGACAAGCGTTAGCTGACTTTATACTCGAATTAACCTTCCCACAAAATCCAACGAGAGGGCTGGATCACCCATGGCACCTTTATGTGGATGGTTCGTCAACGAATTTGGCCTCGGGGGCAGGAATAGTGCTCATCAGTCCTGACCGGCAAGTATTCACTTCAACAGTCAGATTTGAATTCATGGCCACCAACAATGAAGCTGAGTATGAGGCCCTCATTCCAGGTCTTCACTTGTCATTAGCTGTTGGAGTTAGACAACTCCAGATTTTCGGAGACTCCCAACTCATTGTAAGCCAAGTACGAGGTGAATATGAGGCCAGAGACGAGCAAATGATCGAGTATCAACGAATAGTTGCTCACTTGGTATCTCTGTTAGACCAAGTATTTATCCAGCAGATACCACGAACGAGAAACATACAAGCTGACGCCCTAGCAAGATTAGCAACAAGCGATGGGCCAGCAGATCTGACGGACATTGTCATTACCAGAAAAGTCCAACCATCAACAATGGACTACGAAGTAAACCAAGTAGTCGAACATAACAAAGACGATGATTGGAGAATTCCTATAGCCAAATACTTGAAAGACGGGGAGTTGCCAAGCAGCTCGTTTGAGGCTGAAAGAGTCAAGAAACAAGCAACCAGATATACTCTGGTAGATGAACAGCTTTACAAAAGAGGCTTTTCACTCCCGCTACTCAAGTGTTTGACTAGGGGGCAAGGAAGGACAGTCCTGGAGGATATACATTCTGGAGTTTGTGGAAATCACATTGGGGGGCAAGCTTTGGCCTACAAAACTGTAAGACAAGGTTATTATTGGCCAACCTTACGGAAAGATGCAATCCAGTTAGCCAAAGCTTGCCGCCAGTGTCAGATTTTTGCTCCAAATATCCATGCCCCGGCCCAGGAGCTTGTATCGGTTTATAGTACATGGCCATTTGCAAGATGGGGAATCGACATTATTGGTCCTTTCCCGGCAGGAGTGGGAAATGTTCGATTTGCCGTCATAGCAGTCGATTATTATACAAAGTGGGCAGAAGCGAAGGCCATGGTAAAGATTACACAACAGAACATGATCAACTTCATATGGCAGAACATCATCTGTCGCTTTGGAATTCCACGAACAATTATGACAGATAATGGCCCGCAGTTTGACGGAAAGGAGTTGAGAGACTTCTGTGCAAAATGGGGGATCAGGAAACACTATTCGACTCCCTACTATCCCCAGTCAAACGGGCAAGTTGAAGCTGTAAATAAGATCATCAAGCATACATTGAAAATACGCCTGGCAGAAAGCAAAAGTAGCTGGTCAGAAAAACTCCCAGAAGTCCTGTGGGCATATAGGGTTTCTCCCAGGTCAAGCACCGGAGAAACACCTTGTGCAATGGCCTTCAGAACAGAGGTGGTGATACCAATTGAATTAAAGACCAACACAGTCAGGACGACCAGCTTTGATGAACAAGCAAATTATTCTGCTTTGGCCACAGAAACAAATTTACTCGAAGAAAGGAGACAACATGTTGAGCTAAAGAATGCCATGTACAAGCAAAGAGCAGAGCGTTATTATAATTCCCAAGTCAAGATAAGAAAGTTCGAAGTTGGTGACCTTGTTCTAAGAAAAAAACTTGCCCCACCTCCAGGCATATTTGGCCCGACGTGGGAGGGCCCATACAGGGTAACAGACAGGTTACCCAATGGAGCATACGACATAGAAGACTTAGATGGCAACTCGGCCCAATATTCCTGGAATGCAGCTAACCTAAGAAAATACTTTCAATAGGCGACCTATTTTGCCTCATGAAAGAGTGAAGTTGAGTTGGGCGAGCTACTAAGTCCAATGGGCGAACTGGAATGACAGAGATACAAGATGGATCCAAAAACTTACCTAATTTTTTGAAATTTTCACCAAGTATAAATAGTCAAACAAAGTTGAATTGGGTCAAGTCTGGTCGCGTGCTGGAATGTCGATATCTTGTATGATTTTATTTCCTCTTAAGAGTTTAAAGATGTCTTGACAAATTGTATAGTAGTCGAGCAACTTTGACTCTTGATGTAAATTATGTTTTTTAATGGTTGGAAGCTTAACATTGTTTTTGTCGAGCAAATCCAACCTAGCTAGTGCAGGGTTACATTCTTGGTCGCGTTTGATACTTGTAATTTTTAAATGTTTGTTCAATATTAAGTTGTTCGTTCAAAACAGAAATGTGAGCTCAAGGCGCAAGTTGATTATACAACCAAGCCCATTAAAGGCTGTTCGTTTTTAAATGGACATAGCCTAAGGCCAAAAGCCCATAAAATCCTAAGGCCAAAATGTTCTTAAGGAACAAGGCCCAACTACATTAAGATTGTTGAAGCACAGATAAAGATGCAAAGAACAATTAATGTAAGATAAAAGATGAGCAATTGAGCAAAATATATTCATTAAAGATAAGGCTTGATCGCCCAAAAATTACAATGAAGACGAATAACTACAACAAAAAAAAAAAAAGAGTACAAGTCTCTAGCTAATCCTGTCCGCTAAGATCCTTGCCCGGCAGGTGGAGAGATGTTGTCATCTTTGGGATCTTCAAGAGGAGAGCCTTCGAGGGCAGGGTCAACTGAGACCACTTGGGTTAGCTCGGCGATCAATCCCTCGGTGTCAGCTTGCTCTTTGAGAGCTCTTTCATTTTGACCGGCCAGCAGGATTTGCTCGCCCTCGGCAGCATCGCCCTCCTCATCCTCCTCGTCCTCTGGAGGACTTGTGATAATTATCTCCGGACCGATGAAGTCAAGCTTGACCCCATATTCAGGCAGGTCGCCAATCTGGAGAGTTGTGCCCGGAGCAGGAGGGTTCGATTCGACAAAATTGCACAACTCCTTACCGATCTCTTCAACGACTACAGCAGCTTTAAACTCATATGCGATACGGATGCTCTCCGCATAGCCAGTCACATAACCCAGAATTGAGCTCACCTCTATTTTAGGAATAAGTTCCTCTTGAGTAATGGAGTTGGCGAGCTGGGCTTCGAGGTCGGCGATCTTAGCTGTCGCCTCAGTCGCGAATTTCTCGGCGACCTCCTTCTGCTGTTGAGCGCGGGCAAGTTCTGCCCGCATTTGCTCGATCTCGGCCATTTTGACCTTCATTTCTTCGGAGACCTTAACGTGCAGGTCCAGAGCACGTTGCTCGCTAATCTGATGGGCCTTGGCCTTATTTTCCAGATCGGTCACGATTCTCCTCGCCTCTGCCTTAGCATCATCCCGCTCTTTGGCAATGCGGCTGACCGTGGCCGCATGTTGGCGAGAGTCTTTCTCCAGGTTCTCCACCTGGTCGACCAAACGTTGCACGGCCGCCAAGGTGTTACCCGCCTCGACAAGACACAGACGGCCATTATCGTCAGGCGTCTGTGTCTTGACGGTCTCATTTAGCTCCTTGGTCTAGCTACGAGCAACGACCTCGGAGGTGCGGCGGATAAAAGAGTCCGGGATCTCGCGAAGGTTGGTCGGTACCTTCGAGCAGGCAAAGCGGTGCACCAAGTTAGACCGCCCAGGGTATTGCTCGGGCGAGTAGCTGGAGAGAAAAAAAAACTTCAGTTAGTAAAAAAGAAAAGGAAAAAGAAAATGCTAAGTATCCTGGGCGAAGAGAATTGTACCTATTAAGACGACCCTTGTCCCATCCGAGGTAGGTGGGGTCAGATGAAGGGCCGGAGCCTTCGCGAGTAGTAGCGACCAGAGCTTGCTCGCCGGGATGCTCCACAGAAGGAGTTTGCTCGTTGTCGCCTTCAGTTGGCCGGACAGCCACCGTCACTTTCTCTTGAGCCGTCTTCGCTCGTTTGGCCGCCTTCTCAGTATCGGAGACAGGAGTGCCGTCTCCACGAAGAAGTCTCTTCGTCCTCGGAACTAGAGTCTTGGGCGGACTCGCCACTGGGGCAGGTGGCTGTGCCGAGCTCGACCCTCCGACTTGCCTTGGGTCACCTTTTCCACCCTTGGCCGCTAGGGCGATAATCTTCGAGAGGGGATCCGACTTCTTACGTCCTTTTTTAGTCGGCATCTCCCACACACGGTTATCAAGCTCAAAGAAGGAAGGGTGAAGAGCAACTGTGGTGAGCTGATCTGTAAAGGACATGAAAAACGAGTTAATACTAAGTGTAAGGCCGACCAGATCTGTTCGCCCGACATGAAAAGATACTTACCCTCTGGGATACGAGCTAGAGCCTTAAGATGGTGAGGGTAAGTAGTGAGATGAGCAACTCGCAGTGTATCCTCGGAGAAGAGATGGCCAATACTTCGATCCTCTCGGCGACGAAGGGCGATCAAACACGCAACGAACAGGAATTGATCGCTGATGCTGTTCTTTACAGTTCGCCACCCCAAGTTTTTGGGACCTGAAACAAAGGAAAAAGAGAATTAAAATTACTCTAACCACTTCAAAGTTATAGAAGAGGTAAGACTCACGCTTTAATTCCCTAAACTCCGTCGGGGTCTCAATTCGTTCAGGACCCCCTGAAGAGCGAGCAGAAGCACGTCAGTCGCCTCCGACCCAGAACCAGTCATGCTTCCAGTCTCGCACCTTCCCAGGGATGTCCTCAACCAGTTTCTGGCCTGGTCGCGTCTTCAGATAGTACCAGCCCACCTCTTCTCCAGTGCAGCCGGTCATCATCATCAGGTAGCCAACTTCTTCGGCGGACAGCCTATTGGGGTATCCCTCTATGGCGAACATCACCATCAGAGCCATCAAATTTATCCACCCAACGGGAGTAAGTTGGGTGATAGCCAAGTTCACGTCTTGAAGGAATTGGCCCACTAAAGGATGCAACGGTAGAGAAACTCCAGCATTCAGGGTGGCGAGGTTGATCGCCGTCAATCCGCGTGGTGGGCGATTAACTCTGTTGTTGGTCCCACTAGATAGATTAATTGCGGAAGCCTTTATAACCAAAATGTCTTTAGAGAAAATCTTTTCTAAGAGCACAAATAATAAACAACAGGTATTAAAGAAAGCAATAAATAACACCGTATTTATAGTGGTTCGGATCTGAATATCCTACGTCCACTCTCCCTTGATCAAAGGGGTCTCACTATCCAACCAACAAACTCACTACTTACTGGAATTTCCGAAGTACTAGCACCTTCTTACAATCTCTTTAGATCTAACTTCGATCTAAAGACAAACTTACTCCAACCTTGTCTAACAAGATGAACAGGTTGAGTATATAAACTCCTTACGAGTTGGATGAGTAATTAAGAACAAAGTGAGTGCAAATGCGCAGTGATCAAAAAGCTTAGTATGTTATGTGCACGTGTAGAGTCTCTAGAGCTTTTTCTTGAACTGCACTCCTGTATATATAGAGGGGATTAGGGCTAGCCGTTGGAGGGCTAATCCAATCAGATCCTCTATATAAGGAAGCCTCAATCAATCAATTCCCTAATTGATTGATTGGGTTGGTGGGATCCTTGGATTGATTATCTTCAAATACTTTCCAATCCTGATCTTGTTGACTTGATTTGAATCACCAACGGTCAATAACTTCCTCTGCCTAACTCTGATTCTCAATAGAGAAGGCAAGACCAGACACCAGGCAACCTCGGTGTCTTCTGGTCCTCATCTGGTCAAGAACCAGAATACTCAGTAGAGTCAGGGGATCAAACTGAGCATCTTATGTTCTACCAGACTCGTCTGGTCTGGGGAAGGTCCTCTGCCTCTGGTCTGTCTCATCTGGTGAAGTCTTCTGGTGGAGTCCTCTGGTGAAGTCCTCTGGTGACTCTTCTGGTGACTCTTCTGGTGAAGTCTTCTGGTCTGGCAGTTCCCCCTAGACTAAGTCCTAATCTAGATCATCATCTGGCTAACAGGTCCAGATGGTCCTATTACATCTTCTGGTTTGTTTTAACTCATCAAAACTAACAATTTTTATCCTAACAATTTCCCCCTTTTGATGGAGTTAAAACACTACCAGAACTGATCACAAAGAAGACTTAAGCAAGAAAACATATAAAGGATAAGACCTTAGAATAGATCTTATCAGGCAAACAATTAAGACAACAAGAGGTTGTCTTTAGAACAGAGAAGATATGAGATTTTCATTAATAATAAGGACAAAGAAGAATACAGATTACAATGCAATTTTGGTCCTATTCTAAGCATATCTTCTGTTGTCTTTGGGCACCAGAAACCAGTCAAGAAACCTGTCTTGAATGGCCTTCAACTCTGCAGAAGATGATGGGGTGAAGTTTGCCAACACCTTGGTCTTGTACAGTTTCTTCAGCTCAGCCCAATCAACCTGGTCTCCTACCATTGGAGTGTTGAGAAAATGGAACTCAGGAGCAGTGACTTCCAGGTTGAATTCAATAGTTGAATCCATCAACTGCTTGTACAGATCTGCATCATATGCCTGCATCCAAGAATGGAAGGTCCTGTTGATGAGAGCATCATCCTCTGGTGGAGGTCTCTGGATGTAATGTTGAATGAACCAGAGAGTCTTGGCTTCTCTCCATTTTTCTATCAAAGGCACAGGAACAGTTGAGTCAAAGGACCCTTCTGTCCTAAGAGGGAGGATGTTCATGACTTCAACAGGCCCTTTTCTCTTCTGGCTGGATCCACTAGCACCAGGAGTGATGCCAGCTTCTCTGCTCTTCTTATTTTGCCTTCTAACATATCGGAGCCTCTGCTCTTCATCTATGTTTTTCCTTATCCTTGCTTGCCTCTCTTCAGGCGATTCGTCCTTGAATCTCTTCTCTGCTTCTTCAACCACAGATTCAAGGAAGCTCTTCTTTACTTTCCTTATCTTCCTCTTTGCAGGTCCAGAGATGGAAATTGGATCCTGCTCTGCTTCGGACTCCTCTTCTGCAGCAAGCTGCTTAGCCATGGAAAGAGATTTGAGCTCTTCCTTCTTCTTCTTCTGCAACTCAGCCTGGGCCAAAGTATTCTCCAGCAGGTCCAGACGAGCTCCATGGCTGAAGAGAGTTTCGTTTGAGGTCTTCGCCAGATTAGTTCTGGCCTTCTCTTCCCCCTTTTTAACTTCATCAAGGAGGGGCTCCACTACCTGCCTTATAAGATCAGGCAAGGCAGTGTTAGAGGAAGAGTGAAGATCACGCAGCTGCTTGGCCTCCTCCAGGTAAGCTTTAGACTCTGCAACAAGTCTCTCTTGCTTCTCCAACATCTCCTGGAGGGAGTCTTTCAGCTTTGCAGTTTGAATCATCTGGCTGGCCATCTCCACTTTGAGCACAGAGACAGGTCTCAACTGCTCCAGCACGTGCTCCTGTAGCTGCTTCTGGCTGTGCATGACATCCAGCTTGACAAATAAGCCATTAGCCTTAAAAGAAGCTTTTACCTCTGCCAGAGAAGACTTTAACTGCTTCAGAAAGATTCTCCTCTCATGCTTGATCTGGTGCTCTATCATAGCAGGGGCCATATGTTGAATAGCTTTTGAAAAGCGCCCAATCTGCATGATTTGCTCATTGAAGAAGGCTTTCATCTTCTGGAGCACAGCAGGAGACATCTCAAAGTCTTCCTCATCTGAATATAGCTCTGGAGGAAAGATAAAATGAGGACCAAACTTGTAAGTGGGGCCCTCTGGAGTGAGCATTACTCCTCTCTGGATGAGCAGGGTGTGAATCAAGACTTTAGCAGCACCAGGAGTCTCCAGTTCTGCTGGGTTTTGAATATTCAGCCTCTGCTTTAGCTCAATCTCCCAAGCAGTGAAGTTGGAGGGACCCATTTCCTCAAGCAATAACATTAGGTCCTCCACATCTTCAAGTCTGGCCTTGCTCCAGACCTTGGCATCAGTAAGGTCTGCCAGAAGTGGTAAGTGCTCCAGAAGAACTGGGAAATGCTCTCTTAGCCAGAGCTGAGCACTTACACTCATACTCTGCCTAATGGGACCCATTTCTGCAGATGAGAAAGTGAATGGTTTGGGCCCAGAGGCAGAGGAGGAAGGTGCTAAGTCTGCAGGCTCAAGTGAAGCTTCCTCATCTTCACTATCATCACTGGTTAAACAGGTAGGAGAAGGGGGAGGGCCAACGAATCCCAGAGCCATAGAAATGGTTGGGTCCTGGTCTGTATGGGTTTGGGGAGGGTTAGGATTTTGTGAAGTAGAGGGTGTAGGAATGGGTTGCTCTGCACCAGAAGATGATGGAATATCAGGTACAGAAGGTGTAGGAGGTATCTGGGAGGTGGAAGAGTTTGGAGGGGGGATTTCTGCACCAGAAGAGGTTGAGGGTACCTCTGGTACAGAAGGTAGGGGAGAGGGGTTTGTGTTTAGAGGTATATGGGAAGATGGGGGAGAGGGTGTTTGAGGAATGGTTGAGGTAGAGAATGTAGGTGTGTCTGGGAGAGTCTGCTCTGGTGAGAATGAAGGAACACCAGGAGCAGATGAGATGGGATGTGTTTGAGTATCTGGTGGGGAGGTAGAGGGGGAGACAAGATCAATGGAAGTAGAGGAGGGTAAGAAAGGGTTTACCTCTGCTGGGTCAACACCAGCAGGCACAACGAGCTCTGGAGAATCCTCCATAAACTGGGAAGCATCATTAATAGCTCTCTCCAGGGCCTCACCAAGATCAGATCCAGAGTCAGGATCCTGTAGAATTGCCCTCTTGGCCCTGGGCTTCTTCTTAAGAGGTTCAACCTCCTCTTCCTCTTCTTCCTCTGATGGCTCATCCACCAGAAGGGTTTTCTTCGGAGCTCTTCTGCCAGTCCTTGGCTTCTTGGCAGATTTCTTCTTGGCCTCCACCGGTCTCTTCCGCTTGGCTGCCCCAGCCTTAACAGCTTCATCATCATCACCACCCTTCTTCTTAAGAATGTTAAGAAGGGGAATCTGGTCCTCCTCCGAGGAACCAGAAAAGGCAATGGTTGAGGAACCAGTTGCACCAGCAGCTTTCTTCTGGGCCTTCTGCCTTGGCTGCTGCTTCTGCCCCTTTGCAGGTGAGGGTACTGCCTGAAGAGGAGGGGCAGGGATGGCTTCTTCTCCATCAGAATCCGGATGGCCATGAAGGGGACTATCCTTTGAGAATAGCACCTTAGACTTGTGAAAACCTTTGCACCAAGACTCCTTCCATCTCTTCTCTGGAAGCAAGGAGTCCAAAATCAAGGTAAGTTTCGTACCCAACGAAACATTAGCAGTGAAATAAAACTGCATCTCCCCTGGAATGGAAGGACAAGCTTCCTTGTTAACTTTCGCCTTATTCTTCCGCAAGACGCCCCAAAAGAATTCTGCCCAATTGCATTGGACGCCGTCATACAAAGCTCTCATCACACACATTCTTCCATTAAAGATCGCATCTGTGCTGTGATTTTCACACATCAACACCTTAACAACAATGTCAAAAAGTACCTTGTACTTTTGCCTCAGATGCTTATCCAGAAATCCCTTCGTGATATTCTGGTAAGAGGAACGAGCGAACAGTTTGAAGGAACCCACAATATCAACCTCCTTGTAGGTTAAAGGATCCACTCCTTCCGCCGAAATGTTTCCAAACAGGGCACAGAAATCATGCTTGGAAAACACCAAATCTTCCCTGTCAATCTTTGTAGAAATATGGTCTTCATTGATCTTCATGCGAACCAAAAGCTGGGCCGCATAACCGTCAAGAGTACGAAAATCTCTGAGAATGGTGGAGATCAACTTCTCAACTCCGGATCTCCTCAAGAGTTCCAAAATAGCAAGTGCAGACGAGTTCTTGGTGGTGTAGAAGTCAACCACCATCTCCGTTTTGAGTTTCTTCATCATCAATTCATGGTCAAAATTACACGGGGGAGCCATATCTGTGAGAGAGAGAGAGAGAGAAGGGAAGAACTTTGCAGAGAGAGGTTAGGGTTTGAAAGTATGAAAACGTGAAAAGACAGATTGTAAGAAAATTAGATTTAAATAGGGTAATATGCGTGGCTCGAGTAATAAATGAAGTGTGAACGCGTGTAATACCAAAATTAAATTAGGGAACAAAATCAATATTTGAATTGATTGACATTTTGCACAGTGATTAAATCTGATGGCCACAAAGAAAGGCAAGATACAGATTTAATCTGGTGCGTTGGCATAGTCATTGGGACGGGGCATAAAGGGATTTTGTGGCAGTCAAGAGAAAAAGCGAAATGATTGTCTAGGCCCTATACCCTAGTCTTAAATACACTCCGAAGTTGAAAGGTTTTGAGTGTACTTACTAATTTGAAAAGTGTATCTCAATGATCAGAGGCCAGAGAAGTAAAACCATACCTGTCACCTGATATTGTAACCAGATGATACCACAGCTAATCTGATGTTACATCTCCTCTGATGAAACTCATCTGGTCCTGGTCAGAGAAGATTCTGGACATTTGACTCAGCACCTCATCTGGGACAAGTGTCACCTGGTGCATACCTTATCTGGTACATTCTCTGATATGTCTAATCTGCAGGTATGTTAGTTTTAAACGAAATAAAGAATATGCAATAAAGTAGAAATAAAGGATACTTCTCTGATGTTCCCCCTAAAATAAATCTGTCTCTGGATCCAACAATCCTAACTCAAAAGCTAACTCTCTGAATCTGGTCTCAGCCAAAGGCTTGGTTAAGATATCTGCTCTCTGCTTCTCTGTTGCAATCTTTTCCATCCTTATATCTCCCTTCTCAACATGATCTCTGATAAAATGATGCCTTATATCAACATGTTTACACCTGGTATGAAGAACTGGATTCTGGGTAATTGCAATGGCACTATTACTATCACAGAATATAGGAATATCCTTGGTTCTAATCTGGTAATCCCTAAGCTGTTGACTAATCCAAAGTAGTTGAGAACAACAGCTCCCTGCAGCCATGTACTCTGCTTCTGTTGTTGATGTAGCAACTGAAGTCTGCTTCTTAGAAAACCAGGATACCAATTTATTCCCTAGAAATTGGCACGTTCCACTTGTAGATTTCCTATCTATTCTGCATCCACCATAGTCTGAATCTGAATAACCACTCAATTCCAAATTGTCATCTGCAGGATACCATAAGCCTAAGTTCACTGTTCCCTTAAGATATTTCAAAATCTTCCTTGCTGCTTCCAAGTGACTTTTCTTGGGATTAGCTTGAAATCTGGCACAAACTCCAACAGCAAAGGTAATATCTGGTCTGCTTGCAGTCAGGTACAGAAGAGAACCAATAAGTGCTCTGTACTGAGTCTGGTCCACACTCTCTCCAAACTCATCTGGATCCATGTTGAAATTTGTCATCATAGGGATCTTGGCTGCTTTGCTAGATCCTACTCCAAATTTCTCTAACATGTTTCTGGTGTACTTTGCCTGATTAATGAAGATTCCCTTCTCTGATTGCTTAACCTGCAAACCTAAATTGTAATTCATCTCACCCATCATGGACATCTCAAACTGACTCTGCATTAGTTCACCAAACTTTTCACACATCTTCTTGTTAGGGGATCCAAATATAATGTCATCAACATATATTTGGACCAGAAGGATGTCCTTTCCTTCTTCTTTCCTAAACAAGGTCCTATCAATCTTACCCTTAGTAAAACCATTGTCCAGAAGAAATTGAGATAGAGTGTCATACCATGCTCTGGGTGCCTGCTTCAGCCCATAAAGAGCTTTCTTAAGCTTGAACACCTTGTCATCTTGTTCAAAACCAGGAGGTTGTTCCACATACACTTCCTCAATGAGAATCCCATTAAGAAAGGCAGATTTCACATCCATCTGGTATACTTTGAACTTCATGTGAGCAGCATATGCTAAGAACAATCTGATGGCTTCTAGTCTGGCAACAGGAGCAAATGTCTCATCATAGTCTATTCCTTCAAACTGAGAATAGCCCTGAGCCACTAGCCTTGCCTTGTTCCTAGTAATGACATCATTCTCATCTTTCTTATTTTTGAAGACCCACTTAGTGCCTATCACCTTTTGATGTCTTGGTCTGTCTACCAGCTCCCAAACATCCTGTCTGGTGAATTGATTCAACTCCTCCTGCATAGCAACAATCCAATTTGAATCTTTCAGTGCCTCCTTGATGTTCTTAGGCTCAATCAAGGACACATAACAACTGAATAAGGCAGCTAAGTTAAGAGATCTCCTAGTCTGGACACCCTTAGTTGGATCTCCAAGGATTAGGTCATTGGGGTGATCAACCAGGGTCCTCCTTCCCGTGGACTTGCCTGGTTGATCATCTTCTGCAGTACCTTGGTGATTATCACCACCTGCAGAAGAGCTTCCCCCTACAGGAGTTCCAACCTCTTCTGGTTCTGCTCCTTGTGAAGGCTGCTGCTTCAGAGAACCAGGAGATGGGTTATCATCTGAATCTGAATCTGAATCAAGAACAGGTGGATTGACTTTGATAACTCTGGGTGTAGTCTGATTCTGGGTCTCATCAGAAGACTTAGAATCCACCTTGAACTCAAAAGTAGATTCATCAAAAACAACATGAGGTGTTTCCTCCACACAAAGTGAATTCTTATTAAAAACTCTAAAAGCTTTACTGGTGCTGGAATATCCTAAGAATATTCCATCAGCCACTTTAGCATCAAAGGTTCTTAATTTAGATTTCCCATTGTCATGGATGAAACACTTACATCCAAAAACATGAAAATATGAAACAGATGGGGTTTTACCTTTCCATACCTCATATGGAGTCTTATTATATCTCTGGGCAATCAGGCATCTGTTCTGAGTGTAGCAAGCTGTATTGATGGCCTCTGCCCAAAATCTCTGTGGAGTGCTGTATTCTGCCAGAAGTGTTCTTGCAGCTTCTTTGAGGGTCCTATTCCTCTTTTCTGCTACTCCATTTTGTTGGGGTGTTCTGGCAGCAGATGTTTCATGAAAAATCCCATGATCCTTGCAGTAATCTGCAATGTGTGAATTCAAAAACTCTGTTCCTTTGTCACTTCTGATTCTGACTATGCTCTGGTTCTGCTCATTCTGAATCTGCTTGAAGAATTCTGGCAGCTTAGTCATAGTTTCATTTTTCTTAAACAAGAACACTACCCAAGTGTATCTTGAAAAGTCATCTACTATCACTAAGGTGTACTTCCTTCCACTGAAACTAAGAGGAGAAACAGGTCCAAACAGGTCCATGTGAAGTAGTTGAAGCACTCTGGTTGTGGTTGTGCTCTGGACATCCTTAAAGGAAGTCTTGGGTTGTTTACCCTTCTGGCATGAACCACAAACCTGATCCTTCTTAAACACTTCATTAGGAAGACCTCGAATGAGACCTTTTCTGGCAATCTTATTCAGTGTTTTGAAGTTAAGATGACACAATCTCTTGTGCCAAATCCAGCTATTCTCTGCAGATCCTTTTGCAACTAGGCAAGCATTTCTTGGGCAACTGTTAAAATCTGCAAGATAAATGTTACCCTTCCTCAAGCCTATTAGCAAAATATCATTATAATCAGAAGAGAAAACAGTGCATGAATCACTAGAAAACTTCACTGAGTATCCCTTATCACAGAATTGGGATACTGAAAGCAGATTATGCTTGAGTCCTTCTACGTAGTAGACTTCATCTACAGATACTCCATTGAAGGTCAACTTTCCAACTCCTCTGGTGACGCCATAATTGTTGTCACCAAACATCACTCTTGGTCCATTCAATGGCTTGAAATCTTGGAGATTATCTTTCTGGAAGGTCATATGCTTGGAACATCCACTATCAATGTACCAGACATGGTTGCTTGAAAGTCCTTTCTCCAATGGACTCTTATCTACCTGCAGAGAAATCAATTAGGTCCCCTACTAGTGCTGGGTCCTGATTGGTTAGTTGCAGGTTTTGTAGGAATCCATAGATAAAGATCATCCCTTGATGGATGAGGAGATCTTATCTTTCTTCCAAATCTATCTACCAGCACATGTCCTCTGACAATGACATATTGAGCTACTGGTCTGATAAGGACACCTTTCCTATAAACAGGTCTGGTGTACCTTTTCTCAAATCTGGCCTTTGGAATGGCCTGCCTCAAAGACATGGTCTTAAAGGTCTGGTTGAAAGGGTACATCCTAGAAGAACCATCTCTGGTGTCATAACTACCCAGATCAGTTGGTTTTCTATAGGTGGGTCTGGAAGACCTCCTCTGGTTCTGATAATTAGACTTGCTCTGGTGATTATAGTTCCTTTGAGTATACCTATTCTGGAATTGATTCCTCTGAGAAAATTGTCTCTGGGGTACCTGGTTCTGTTGAACATTATTCCTTCTCTGGTAGTTGTTACTCTGATTGGTATTCCCCTTCCTTGAGTGTTTCCTTTGAGGTCCCCTAATCTGTTTAGGTTCCTTTTGAGGATTTCTCTGGGGTCCTCCAATTTGAGTAATTTCTACTCCTTGGGACTCATTGTTCACAGAACCATCAATCTTTAATGGTTCCCCTTTTTGACACTTATTCTCTAGCATCTTCTCTTCCAGAACAGTCAACTCTTCTGGACCATATGTAATGTGATTAACAGAGTGATTCCTTTTCCAGTCAGGATTGTGAACCACCTTGTAACCATTACCAGTTAAGTCTTTATCATCCCAGATTTCTACCAATTTACCAGCTTTTACAGACTTGTCTTTATTATAGAAGTATTTATGAGTTTTAGAGGAAATTCCAGAATACCCTAAACCACTCTTATCACAAATGCGCTGAGAAGACTCTGATATGATAGATACAACAGATGGTATCTTAGGAGCTTCTCTGGGCATAGGTATCTCCTCTATGTTGTGAGCAACTTGTTTTCCTTTGATAAGAGTCTGGTATTTGGCTCTGAGTTCATTGATCTCATCTTCTTGAGAGGTCCTTTCTTTCATGAGTTGATCTACCAGAGTATCTCTTTCTGTGATCTTATCCTGAAGTTCAGAGACTTCTTTGGAATGATCTTTCATGAGTTCTCTGGTGGATTTGTGCTCATGAGAGAGTGATTGAACTTCAGCTCTGAGCCTACCATTCTCTTTCTCAAGTTTTTGACAAAGTTGGACACAATTTTGGAGATCTGATAACATTTGTTGCATATCAGACTCTCTGGAGTTACCAGATGAATTAGAGGATTCAGTACATTTGGAATTTGATAAAACTAGAGTAGTTTCATTTACCTCAGTGATGTCTGCCATGAGACACACATCATCATCTGATCCAAAATCAGAAGAAGAAGAACTGGAACTAGTATCCTCCTCCTCTGCTTCTGCCAGCAATGCTCTCTTATCTGCATATCTCCTGTCTCTCTTGATTCTTTTCTCTTCTCTTTCCCTAGGAGTAAGCTGAGGACAATCATAACTGTAGTGACCAGTCTTGTTGCATGTGTAGCAGGCATTGTCTCCTCTGGGACTAGGATTTGGCTCTCTCCTCCTCTGGTTGTAGTCTGATCTGGCTGGACTACTTTCTCTCCTCTGGTAGTCAGGTCTGCCAGAGCTACCATCCCTCCTCTGATAATCTGATCTCCCAGAGTTGCCAGGGTTGTCATCTCTCCTTCTCTCTGGAGTTCTGAATCTGGTCTCCCTTGAGTCTCCAGATGTCTTCTCCTTTTCTGCAGGCTTGAAAGAACTCTTCCTATCTCTGGTAGACTCCTTCCAATGCCTTTTGTACCTGCCATACTTTGAACTCATTTTATCTAATTTACGAGTTAGAAGTGCTACCTGCTCCTTGAGGCTCAAGTCATCTACAGTAGACTCCTTTGGCTTGACATCAGGCTTGAGAGTTGAAGAGAATGCAACTCCTTTCTGGCCAGAAGAGGAAACCTCTTCTGTTTGATCCTCCTCTTGAAGATCATATTCGTAAGCTTTGAGATCAGACAACAGAAGATGATGATCCAGAGTATTGAGATCCTTGTTGTCCTTGATCACAGTAACTTTGATTCTCCACCTCCTAGTTAGTGAACGCAAAATTTTACTATTAATTTCCTTTTCAGAGTAGGTCTTACCTAAGGCACTAGCCTTGTTTAGGAGGTTTGTGAGGCGCATGTCCAGCTGGTCTATGGTCTCGTCTGGTTTCATTTTGAACGTATCAAACGAGTGTTGAACAGCCTGGAGCTTGTTATCTTTAATCTTCTCTGTTCACTCGCAGAGAATTGCAAGTTTGTCCCACATCTCCTTCGCAGTGACACAGGTTCCGACCTTCTCTATTACCTCCTTGGTGAGAGTGTTAATAATCTCGGTTCTTGCCACCTGGTCCAGGTTATATAGCTTTCTCTCATCGTTGTCAAGTTCTTCTTTCTTTTTGAGGATTCGTTGTCTGGGAACTCTATCCTCTGCAACATCGCTAGTTTCTTCTCTGGACTCTGACCTGCCACTATCAATAGGAGTCCAGTAAAATTTAATGGGGCCACTCTCTACCACATCTAACATGCGGTGGTGGATAGCTCCCAGATGATTACTCATCATGAAGCTCCAGTGGCTATAGTCCTCAAATGAGAACTCTGGCAATTTGCGACTCTTATAAGAAGATTTTGCAGACATTTTAAATAAAATTTTGGAAATAATAAGAACTTTAACAAAAGCACTTTAAGAGCAATGGATCTGCCCGGTGACCACCAAAAGCTTTTACAAAGCAGTGGTCGTTGGACACACTGCTCTGATACCAATTGTAGGATCAAGCGCTTGCCACTAGACTAAAAGCCCGGACTTGTAGTGAGGTGCTACTTTATTTCCTTTAACCCCATCTAGCTACAGCGCCACGGTTCGAATAGCCTCCGCCGGACTTGGCGCACCGGGCCTTTATCGCGCCCGACTCGGCTGGGAGATGCTGGACTCCGCGCCCAACAATCCCCCCCCATAAAGCGCTTGCCACTAGACTAAAAGCCCAGACTTGTAGTGAGGTGCTACTTTATTTCCTTTAACCCCATCTAGCTACAGCGCCACAGTTCGAATAGCCTCCGCCGGACTTGGCGCACCGGGCCTTTATCGCGCCCGACTCGGCTGGGAGATGCTGGACTCCGCGCCCAACAATCCCCCCCCAGCATCTGCCAGCCCTCTTGGCCAACAAATGCCTTCCACTGGGATTCGAACCCGTGACCTGTGCTCTGATACCACTTGTTGGTCCCACTAGATAGATTAATTGCGGAAGCCTTTATAACCAAAATGTCTTTAGAGAAAATCTTTTCTAAGAGCACAAATAATAAACAACAGGTATTAAAGAAAACAATAAATAACACCGTATTTATAGTGGTTCGGATCTGAATATCCTACGTCCACTCTCCCTTGATCAAAGGGGTCTCACTATCCAACCAACAAACTCACTACTTACTGGAATTTTTGAAGTACCAGCACCTTCTTACAATCTCTTTAGATCTAACTTCGATCTAAAGACAAACTTACTCCAACCTTGTCTAACAAGATGAACAGGTTGAGTATATAAACTCCTTACGAGTTGGATGAGTAATTAAGAACAAAGTGAGTGCAAATGCGTAGTGATCAAAAAGCTTAGTATGCTATGTGCGCGTGTAGAGTCTCTAGAGCTTTTTCTTGAACTGCACTCTTGTATATATAGAGGGGATTAGGGCTAGCCGTTGGAGGGCTAATCCAATCAGATCCTCTATATAAGGAAGCCTCAATCAATCAATTCCCTAATTGATTGATTGGGTTGGTGGGATCCTTGGATTGATTATCTTCAAATACTTTCCAATCCTGATCTTGTTGACTTGATTTGAATCACCAACGGTCAATAGCTTCCTCTGCCTAACTCTGATTCTCAATAGAGAAGGCAAGACCAGACACCAGGCAACCTCGGTGTCTTCTGGTCCTCATCTGGTCAAGAACCAGAATACTCAGTAGAGTTAGGGGATCAAAATGAGCATCTTATGTTCTACCAGACTCGTCTGGTCCGGACTCGTCTGGTCTGGGGAAGGTCCTCTGCCTCTGGTCTGTTTCATCTGGTGAAGTCTTCTGGTGGAGTCCTCTGGTGAAGTCCTCTGGTGACTCTTCTGGTGACTCTTCTGGTGAAGTCTTCTGGTCTGGCAGTTCCCCCTAGACTAAGTCCTAATCTAGATCATCATCTGGCTAACAGGTCCAGATGGTCCTATTACATCTTCTGGTTTGTTTTAACTCATCAAAACTAACAATTTTTATCCTAACATCTGTCGTCCACCAAAGGAGCATACATCGGGATGTCAAAGGGAATCTTGTAATCCCTCCGAATCCCGGCTAAGTCCTCCTCGGTAATGGCAGACACGATACAGCTCGCTGCGAACTCGGTCGCTTTAAGCTTCCGTACTCCACGAGCACGAATGACGAATCGGTTTGAGTGCTCCTTTTCGTACTCATTCCAGTCAACACGGCGAGCAACCGCGACTGGAACCCGATGCTCGATCAGTCTGGGCGCAGGGAAGTTGATGTCTTTTAGATAGGCCCAGGTTAGTTCGTCAAGGTTCACCGGCTGAAGCACCTCGACCTCTTCATCCTCGTCCTCGTGGAGGCCCGAGCTCGTTTCCTCCAAGAGCTGGCGAGCAGGATTTGCTCGCTCCTCTCTTTCTCCAGAGGGACGAGCTCCAGAATTAACCGAGCGTGCAATCGAAGCCATCTCGGGATCGGATTCCAGGTTAACTATGGGAAGATTCTCTTTGACGGGCCGTTTCTCGGGGTTTCGGGGAGGAAAAGAACCGGTCTCAGAGTGCGACGCCATCCAATAAGTTAAGGGAAAAAAGTTTTGAATGTTAACAGATTCCGGCAAGGGAGAACACGGCGGTTCAGAACTCTCCACGGCGGAGTAGGGATTTCGGTGAGTCTAGAACGCACACAACACAAGGGAAGAAGAAAGAGAAGAAGAAAGCAAAGAAGAAATTACCTTGACGTCGTTTGAAGGTCGCCGGAAACTGGAAACGATCGCCGGAAATTTGAAAGAGGAAAGAAAGAGAGATCCGCGCTTAATACACAGTAAAAATGATAAGAATCGCGATTTTTTTCCTTAAATACTCTCTGAAAAAATGGGGTACCGGGCGAGCAACTTAAAGAATCAAAGGACTAAAATGCAATTTCTGGGTGCGTGCAGCACCTGCCCGACAAAGCGGGAAGACGCGTTGCCTCGGGATCGTGTGCGCATGGGCGGCAGCAATCATTCCGCCCACGTCACACCTCAAGCCGTACCAAGACCTTGGAATCTCAACCGTCTTCGGCCCAAGTCTGCTCCACCAATGTTGTCTGCCCGTGAAAAGTTGCTCGCCCCCGTGACATTCTTGCTCGCACCAATGACACTTAAAAGTTGCCAACCCAAAAAATGTTGATTCATCATCTTCACAATTTATTGATCGGCAAGGGGGCAATTGTTGATGGGCGAACAGAATCGTCGCATGGGCGATTAGGATTAGCTACAAATACTCACGATTAAAGCGAAGTTAAGCCAAGATTAACCAAGGCATCTGGTGAGCAAAACCTGCACGCCACATAAAGACAAATAGGCGAACAAGGACCAATCAAAATATTCTGAATTCGGATCAAGGTCGAACAAGTCCACCTACTGTATGGCCGACCAGATTCCACCTCAGTCCCAAAGCCACCTTTCGACAAAGATCAAAGACCAGCAAAATCAGACTAAAGACTCCTCCAGGACAAGTCCAACTTGGCGAGCAACTCTTGACCGCGAGCAAGTCCAACAAGATAAGGATAGAATTTAGTCTAGATAAGGTTAACTTAGTCAAAGGCCAGGTGTCGAGCATGCAGGCCTGGTAGGCCAAAAGTCACGACACCTCCTGCTAGGTAATTGTCTATAAATACTTAGATTTTTTCAGCTAATAAAACAAGCACAAATTATTATACACGTCCAAACTTCGATTACGAATCTAAAGCAGCTCGATTAACTTACGATCGAACTTAAACACGTGAGCTTTCATACGATTCTAATCCATCTAAACCCGAAAATTCGTATTCACTAATTACGTTAGTGATCAATCACACGTAATTGTTTGATGATCAATTAACCACCTAAAACAGCCATTAATCTTCAAGATTAGAACTGATCGTCAACAACCATGATGACCAAACCCTGCTCGGTACCCATTGGGGATTTTGACCCCCGTTTGGATGCCGAGCCCATGAATACCGAAGATGAACTAAGCCCCGAAGGGCCAATAATTGATCCCCGGTGGAAGGGATAGAAGCGACGGGCTACTCCGGTCGAAGAATTAGATGCAATCAAAGTTAATCCCAACCGGGATAACCTTAAACTATATATCGGATCAGAGCTCCATAAGCCCTACAGAACTCGAATGGCGGAATTCTTAAAGGTCAACCTCGACGTATTTGCATGGTCACACGCCGACATGGTGGGGATTGATCCAAAAGATGCTTGTCACAAGTTGAATATCAACCCAATCCGTAAACCGGTCCATAAAAAATGACGAAAGTATGGACCGGATAAATATCAAGCACTTAATGAAGAAGTCAAAAAATTGCTGGACAACAACCTAATCAAACAGGCGTTGTGTCCACAGTGGGTTGCAAATCCTGTCCTGGTACGGAAGCCGAATGGAACCTGGAGGCTATGCATATATTTTACGGATCTTAATGCAGCATGCCCGAAGGATAACTTTCCGCTCCCGCACATTGATCAACTGGTGGACAGCACTGCCGGGCATGAAATGTTTACATTCATGGATGCCTTTGCAGGTTACCACCAGATCCCGATGCACCCAGATGACCAAGAAAACACGGCTTTCTATACAAACAAGAATCTATTATGCTGGAAAAGGATGCCGTTTGGTCTAATCAATGCTGGAGCGACCTACCAGAGGCTGGTAAACAAAATGTTCGACGAACATATTGGGGAGACAATAGAAGTGTATGTTGACGACATAGTCGTCAAAAGTACACGAAAAGAAGACCATCTCCAACATCTTTCCCAAACATTCGATATTCTCCGAAAATACAATATGAAGCTAAATAAAAAAAAGTAGTTTCGGAGTACATTCCGGAAAGTTCCTGGGCCATCTGGTCAGCAAACGAGGAATCGAAGACAATCCTGTTAAAGTAAAAGCAATCGTTGATATGGAACCTCCACGCTCTGTCAAAGAAATGCAGAGGCTAACGGGTTGCCTAGCCGCTTTGAACAGGTTCATATCGCGATCGGGAGACAAATGTCGTCCATTTTTTTAGGCTATCAAAAAAGGCAACTTTGCATGGACGGGAAGCTGTCAGAAAGCTTTTGATCAATTAAAAGACTATCTGGGGGATGTAAAAATTATGTCAAAACCAATCCCTGGCGAGAAGTTATACTTATACCCGACAGCATCCGATACGGCCATAAGTTCAGTACTGGTACGAGCAGAAGGCAAATTTCACTTGCTAATTTACTATGTCAGCTAGGCTCTGCATGAAGCCGAGGTGAAATATTCACCCACCGAAAAACTGGCGTATGCTCTTGTCATGAGTGTAAGAAAGTTAAGACCGTACTTTTTTTACCACCAGGTTGAGGTACTAACAACTTTTCCACGCAAGCAAATACTACACCGACCCAACACGGCTGGCCGTCTTTTAAAATGGTCCATAGAGATAAGCCAGTTTGGCGTGACATACGCACCTCGAACAGCAATTAAGGGATAATCATTAGCCGACTTCATAGTCGAGTTAACTTTCCCCCAAAATCTGACGAGAGGGCTAGATCACCCATGGCATCTTTATGTGGATGGTTCATCGACAAATCTGGCCTCGGGGGCAGGAATAGTACTTATCAGCCCCAACCGATAAGTATTCACCTCGGCAGTTAAATTCAAATTTATGGCAACCAACAACGAGCCTGAGTATGAGGCCCTTATCGCAGGTCTCCACTTGTTGCTAGCAGTTGGAGTAAGAAGACTCCAGATTTTCGGGGATTCTCAGCTTATCGTAAGCCAAGTACGAGGTGAATATGAGGCCAGGGACGAACAAATGATCGAGTATCAACGAATAGTTGTTCACCTGGTGTCCTTGCTAGACCAAGTAGATATCCAGCAAATACCTCAAGCAAGCAATTCTCAAGCTGATGCCCTAGCAAGACTAGCAACAAGTGACGGGCCAGCAGATCTAACAGACATCGTTATCACCAGAAAAGTCCAACCATCAACTATGGACTACGAGGTAAATCAAGTAGTTGAACACAGAGATGACAACGACTGGAGAACTCCTATAGCCAAATACTTGAAAGACGGGGAACTACCGAGAAACTCTTTTGAAGCTGTGAGAATTACGAAACAAGCAGCCATATATACTCTAGTAGATGAACAACTTTACAAAAGAGGCTTTTCAGTCCCGCTACTCAAGTGTTTGTCTAGGGGGCAAGGAAGGACAGTTCTGGAAGACGTACATTCCGGAGCTTGTGGAAATCACGCCGGGGGAAAAGCTTTGGCCTACAAGACTATAAGGCAAGGTTATTATTGGCCAACCTTACGGAAAGATGCAATCCAGTTAGCCAAGGCTTGCCACCAATGTCAAATTTTTGCTCCAAGTATTCATACCCCGGCTCAGGAGCTCGTATCGGTTTATAGTCCATGGCCATTTGCGAGATGGGGGATGGACATTATTGGTCCTTTCCCAGCAGGAGTTGGAAATGTTCGATTTGCTGTTGTGGCCGTCGATTATTATACAAAATGGGCAGAAGCAAAGGCCATGGTGAAAATTACACAGCAAAATATGATTAATTTCATATGGCAGAACATTGTCTGTCGTTTTGGGATCCCACGAACTATTGTGACAGATAATGGCCCGCAGTTTGATGGGAAATAATTGAGAGACTTCTGTACAAAGTGGGGAATCAAGAAACATTATTCAACTCCCTATCATCCCCAATCAAACGGGCAAGTTGAAGCTGTGAATAAGATCATTAAGCATACATTGAAAATACGATTGGCGGAGAGCAAAAGTAGTTGGTCAGAAGAACTTCCGGAGGTCTTATGGGCATATAGAGTTTCTCCCAGGTCAAGCACCGGAGAAACACCTTTTGCAATGGCTTTCGGAACAGAGGCTGTGATACCAATTGAACTAAGGACCAACACGATCAGAACGACCAGCTTTGATGAACAAGCAAACAACTCTGCTCTAGCTACTGAAATAGATTTGCTCGAAAAAAAAGATTACACGCCGAGCTAAAAAATGCAACATACAAACAAAGAATGGAGCGCTATTACAACTCCCAAGTCAAGGCAAGAAAATTCGAAGTTGGTGACCTTGTTTTAAGAAAGAAGCTCGCCCCGCCTCCAGGCATATTTGGCCCGACTTGGGAGGGCCTATACAGGGTAACGGACAGGTTACCCAATTGAGCATATGACATAGAGGACTTAGATGGCAACTCGGCCCAATACTCCTGGAATGCAGCTAATTTAAGAAAGTACTTTCAATAGGCGAGCAGTCCTACCTATGAAAGTGTGAATTCGAGTTGGGCGAACTGCTAAGTCCAGTGGGCGAGCTAGTATGGCAGATGCACAAGATGATCCAAAAACTTGCCTAATTTTTTGAAAAATTCACCAAGTATAAGTGGTCGAACAGAGTTGAATTAGGTTAAGTTTGGTCGCGATCTAGTATACTAGTCTCTTGTATAGTCTTATTTTCTTTTAAGTCTAAAGATGCTTTGACAATGTATAGTGGTCGAGCAACTTTGGACCTTAATGCAATTTATGTTCCTTGAATGGTTGATGGTTTGACATTGTTTTGGTCGAGCAAATCCAACCCAGTTAGTTGAAGATTACATTTTTGGTCGCTCTCAACACTTGTAATTTTTTAAGGTCTTTTCAATATCAAGTTGTTCGTTCAAACAGAAACGCAA
The DNA here is from genome assembly GCA_947034835.1 of Ballota nigra. Taxonomy (NCBI): domain Eukaryota; kingdom Viridiplantae; phylum Streptophyta; class Magnoliopsida; order Lamiales; family Lamiaceae; genus Ballota; species Ballota nigra. Next base: position 73,167,140 of record OX344724.1, on the reverse strand, counting down.
GCTCAAGGTGCACGTTGATTATACAACCAAGCCCATCAAAGGTTGTTCGTTTTCAAATGAACATAGCCTAAGGCCAAAAGCCCATCAAATTTGACAGGCAAAAGTTCTTAAGGAACGAAGTCCCACTACATTAAGATTGTTAAGCATGAATAAAGATGCGAAGAACAATTAATGTAAAATAAATAAGATGAGCAAAGTAATTTCATTAAAAACAAGGCTTGATCGCCCAAAAATTACAAAGAAGACGAACAACAACAACAAAAGAAATGAAAAAAAGTACAAGACCCTATCTACTCCAATCCACTAAGACTCTTGCCCGGCAGGTGGAGGAATGTTGTCGTCCTTGGGGTCTTCAAGAGGAGTCCCAGCAAGGGCAGGATCAATTGGGACCTCTTGAGTTAGCTCGGTGATCAACCCTTCGGCATCAGCTCGCTCGCGAAGAGTCCTTTCACTTGGTTCGACGAGCTGAGTCTGCTCGCCCTCGGCAGCATCGCCCTCATCTTCCTCCTCGTCCTCCGGAGGTTTTGTGATTATGATGCCAGGACTGATGAAGTCAAGTTTAACCCCGTAATCGGGCAGGTCTCCGATCTGGAGGGTTGTGCCCGGTGCTGGAGGGTTTGATTCAACAAAGTTGCAGAGCTCCTTGCTGATCTCTTCAACAACAGCGGGAGCTTTGAACTCGTGTGTAATGCGGATACTCTCCGCATAACCCGTCACAAAACCCAAGACTGAGCTCACCTCCATCTTAGGAATAAGCTCCTCTTGAGTGATGGAATTAGCAAGTTGGGCCTCAAGATCGGCAATTTTAGCCGTTGCCTCGTTCGCAAATTTCTCCGCGACCTCCTTCTGTTGTTGAGCGCGAGCAAGTTCTGCTCGCATCTGTTCAAGCTCTGCAGTTTTGATCTTTAGCTCCTCCGAGACCTTAACGTGCAGGTCCAGAGCTCTCTGCTCGCTGGTCTGATGCGCCCTGACCTTGTCTTCCAGGTCGGCCACCATTTTCTTCGCCTCTGCCTTGGCGTCGTCTCTTTCTTTGGCAATACGGCTGACGGTGGCCGCATATTGGCGAGAATCCTTCTCGAGGTCTTCTACTTGGTCGACCAGACGCTGCACGGCCGCCAAGGTGTTACCCGCCTCGATAAGGCACATGCGACCATTATCACGAGGCGCCTGTGCCTTAACAGTTTCATTAAGCTCCTTTGTCCAGCTGCGAGCAACAACTTCAGATGCGCGGCGGACAAAGAAGTCCGGGATTTCGCGGAGAGTGGCCGGCACCTTTGAGCAAGCAAACCGGTGCACCATGTTTGAGCGCCCAAGATATTGCTCGGGCGAGTAGCTAAAAAAAAAGAAGAAAAAATGCTAAGTGTCCTGGGCGAGGAGAGACGTACTTGTCGAGACGACCCTTATCCCAACCAAGGTACGTGGGGTCAGATGAAGAACCAGATCCTTCACGGGCAACGGAGACCAGAGGTTGCTCGACGTGGCGCTCCACCGAGGGAGTTTGTTGGCTATCAGCCTCGGACGGGCGGGCAACAACGGTCACCTGCTCCTGAGCAGCTTTTGCCCGCTTGGCCGTCTTTTCAGAGTCGGAGACGGGAGTGCCATCTCCACGGAGGAGCCTCTTTGTCCTCGAAATTGGAACCTTAGGCGGACTGGCCACCGGTGCATGCGGCTGCGCCGAACTAGACCCTCCATCTTGTCTTGGGTCGCCTTTTCCACCCTTAGCCGCGAGGGCAATGATCTTTGAGAGGGGATCCAATTTCTTGCGACCTCTTTTTATCGGCATCTCCCAAACACGATTATCAAGTTCGAGGAAGGAAGGGTGAAGAGCAACAGTTACGAGCTGGTCTGCAAGGAAAAGAGTTAAATTAATTAGTACAAGAACGGACAGATCTGTTCGCCCAACTGGGAAAGCCACTTACCCTCCGGAATGGGGGCTTGAGCCTCAAGATGGTGAGGATAGGTGGTGAGATGGGCAACTCGTAGTGTAGCCTCGGAGAAAAGATGGCCAATGCTGCGATCTTCTCGGCGATGAAGGGCGATCAGACACACAACAAATAGAAACTGGTCGATGATGCTGTCTTTAACAGTTCGTCACTTCAAGTTTTTGGGACCTGAAACAAAACAAAAAGAGAATTAAAATTAGTCTAACCACTTCAAAATTATAGAAGAGGCGAGACTCACGCTTTAATTCCCTAAATTCCGCCGGGGTCTCAACCCGTTCAGGACCACCGTAAGGGCGAGCAGAAGCACGCCAGTCTCCTCCAATCCAAAACCAATCTTGCTTCCAATCTCGCACCTTCCCGGGGATGTCCTCCACAAGTTTATGGCCTGGTCGCGCCTTTAAGTAATACCAGCCCGCTTCGTCCCCGGTACATCCAGTAATTGTCATCAAGTAGCATATCTCCTCGGCAGACAGCTTATTGGGGTACCCTTCAAGAGCGAACAAAACCATCAGAGCCATTAAATTCATCCACCCAACGGGAGTCAGTTGGGTGATGGCTAAGTTCACACTCTCCAGAAACTTGCCGACCAAGGGGTGCAGCGGCAAGGTGACTCCAGCGTTGAGAGTAGCTAGATTGATCACCGTCAACCCGTGCGGTGGGCGATCAGCTCTGTCATCCACCAAGGGAGCATACATCGGAATGTCGAAGGGAATTTTATAATCCCTCCGAATTTGGAGCAAGTCCTCCTCCGTGATGGCGGACACTATGCAGCTCGCAGCGAACTCGGTCGCTTTGAGCTTTCGCACTCCGCGAGCATGAATAGCAAATCGATCTGAGTGCTCCCTCTTGTACTCGCCCCAATCTATCCGGCAAGCAACCGCGACCGGAACCTGATGCTCAACTAGCCTGGGCATGGGAAAGTGAATATCTTTGAGGTACGCCTAGGTTAGCTCGTTGGGGTTTATAGGCTGGAGCACCTCAGCCTCCTCGTCCTCGTCTTCATGGAGGTCAGAACTCGTTTCCTCCACAAGCTGGCGAGCAGGATTTGCTCGCTCTTCTCTTTCTCCAGAGGGGCGAGCTCCCGAATTGACAAAACGGGCAACTGAAGCCGCCTCGGGATCGGATTCTAGAATTACAATAGAGGGATTCTCCTCAACGGGCCTTTTCTCAGGGTTTCGAGGATGATAGTATCCAGTTTCGGAATGAGACGACATCCAATAAGCAAGGGTAAAAAATCTTTAAATGTTTGCAGATTCCGGCGATGGAGAACTCAACGGAATAAAACATCCCACGGCGGAATTTAGGACTTTTGTGGAACCACGAAATGTACACAATACTAGAAAAGAAGAAGAAGAAGAAGAAGAAGAAGAAGAAGAAGAAAATGGAAGAAGAAACTACCTTGCAGTTGCTTCAAAGTCGCCGAAAAGTGGAAAACGTACGCCGGAAGTTTGAAAGAGAGAAGGAGAAATTCGCGCTTGATAAACAATAAAAATGATTAAAATCGCGAAATTTTTCCCTTAAATACTATCTGAAAAAACGGGGTTCCGGGCGAACAAGTCCAAAAGTTTAGGGACCAAAATACATTGTTGAGCGCGTGCAGCACCTGTCCGACAAAGTGGGAAGGCGCATCACCTCGGGAATACGTGCGTGTGGGCGGCTGCAATCATTCCACCCACGTCACATCTCGAGCCACACCCAGACCTGGGGATTCCAACCGTCACCGGCCCAACTCTGCTCGGCCGATACTGTCCGCCCATGAAGAAATGTTCGCACCCTGACATTCCTGCTCGCCCCTAAGGCACCTAAATTTTGCAAACCCAAAAATTGCTCGCTCATCATCATCACAATCTATTGATTGGCAAGGGGGCAATTATTGATAGGCGAGCAAGATTAACAGTTAAGCGACCAGGATTAGTGCAAAACACCCAAGGGTTAAGACGAAATTAACCCGCGATCAACCTAACAAGATGCTTGGCGAACAAAACCTACATGTTGTATAAAGACAAAATGGGCGAACAGATTTGATCAAAAGATATAGAGATATTGAAACAAAGATGAGCAGACACATCCACCACTCCGCCGACCAGATCCAACTCCAATCCCAAATCCATTATTAAACAAGACAAAAGACCAACAAGAATCAAGCTAAAGACTCTGCAAGGACAAGTCCAACAGGACGAGCAGCTCTTGACTGCGAGCAAGTCCAACAGATAAGGATAAGAATATAGTTTAGATAACATCAACTGGGTCAAAGCCCAGATGTCGTACATGCAAGCCTGGTAGGCCAAAGGCCATGACACCTCTTGCTAGGCAGATGTCTATAAATACTTAGATTTTTTCAGCTAATAAAATAAGCACAAATTATTATACACGTCCAAACTTCGTCTATGAACCCAAAGCAGCATGTTTATCTTACAATCGTATTTATCATGTAAGCTTATAAACGTTCTTAATCAACTTTAAACCAGAGACTTCGTATTCACTAATTACGTTAGTGATCAATCACACGTAATTGTTTGATGATCGATTAACCACCAAAAACAGTCATTAATCTTCGAAATTAGAACTGATCATCAACAATAAAATTAATCCACTCTCCTTAGTGGAGAGTGAGATTCACTATTGCACCATAAAACAAGTGCACTTCACTTACTCCAATAAATACAACTTTTGCTCTCTCCTTACTTTTACTTTTATATATATATATAGATATATATTTGGAAAAATATAATAATAGTGACAATTTATGTATATTTATTTCATTTTTAAAATTCAATTCATTATTTTTTTAGGTTTCAATAAATGTGTTGCAGAGCTAAAATTATATTGTTTGCATGCTTATTTTATTAAAAGAATTAAAGAAGCTCAAATTATTAAGTAATTCTTAATCTACATCAAAGGAGTTTGACTGGGATTGAATGCTTCTCAAATGAAGTAGAGTGCATCTGTTCTTCTGACAGTCGTGCGGATCAATTAATAAAGGTGAAAAGGTAATCATGTTTTAAAAGAATAGATAAAATATTATTTTCCAAAAATAGAAAGAGAAAATGGGCGGGAAATTAGACAGCTATTTTTAGTAGGACTATTGTGTTTATATATATATATATATATATATATATATATATATATATATATATATAGATTTATATCTATTATTATTGAAAATGTATTTTTAAAAAGTGATTTTATTAGGTACAATTGTGACTTTTCACTAGTAACAAGTGTAACTTTTTTAATATATATTAGAATTGCACGATTCACCTAGCACAAATGAAACTAATTTTTTTATTTGGAATTGGATTTTGGAATTGATGCAATTGCATGGGAACTTATCCAATCCTATATCTATTATTGAGAAATCAACCCGCACACCCTATAAAACTTTTATTTTGAATTCTTAGAATTCTATGAGGTTGATTTGTTTATGACTTTTTTTATTAAATTACAATTGAATTTTAGTCATTTTTAGTGATTGTTTACTATCACACTTTGTAAGTAAATTGATTTTTTTAAATAAAAATCAATTCTACATGTTTGCAATCATTACTTAATCACTTTAAAATCTATTTTGAAGAAACATGATTTTATGAATTGATTTTTAGTGGGCCCATAAAAAATTATGCCACTCAATTTTATTTTTTTGTAATCACACACACTTTTAAAATTAATTTATTTTAAAACATTCTCCACTTTTGATTTTACTACAAAAATTATTTAAAATCAATCTAATTTTGCATTAAAGTTTCAAAACATACTCTTATTATAAATAAACTAATTGATTGTATTAGGAAAACTAAAATTTAATTATACATATGATTAAATGATTGTATTTTTATATGGAATTATTACACTTAGTATGTTTCCTAAAAGAAAAAAACAGTATAATACAAAAGAAACCCTTAAACATAGGGATGACAATTTGACCTGCTTTGCAGCTAACCCGCCCTGCCCCGACTTCTTTGGATCGCCCGGCCCTGTGACCCGCAGCAGGGTGGGGCGGGTATGAATACTACTTCCACAGTAGTTCTACCTCGCATTGCCCTATTTTACCCTGCCCCGTTCTGACCCGCATATAATATAACTATAAAATTTATAAGTATATATTATACATATAAAATATTATTATATTTTTTTATATATATTAGTATCATATATTATAAATGGTGATAATTCAACTTCAAAAGTATATTTTAGGTCTATATATATAGATAAAATATAATATATAATACAATATGATTGCAATTAAAATTTCTTACTGATATTAAAAGGTAAAATAAATTCATTAATATGTTATAATATCATTTGTTTATTTTTTCAACTAAAAAATTTTAGTTTTGTGTAAAATATCTTAAAATATATTATGTATTATTATTATTATTATGAAAATTAATTATCATGCACCGAGTGGGTAGCCCGCCCCGCCCCGCGACCTGCAGTGGGTCGCTCCGCCGTACCCCACATAAGGTACGGGGCGGACATGGGTCTTCAAGTACCCGTCTCGCCCCATTGTCATTTTAAAGATCTTTTATTTATTATCCGATCATTTTAATTTCAATTAATTTTGACGCAGTGTTTTCTTTCTTGTTTCTCATCGGCGATTCATCAAGAACGGTACGATTTTCAATCTTTATCATTCAGATTTTGGATTCTAACTTTTATTACTACTTGATCTATACTTGTGGTTCATATTAATTTAAATTAACTATTTTATTTTTTTTACTTTGTTCTTACGGATTTTTTTCTTGTTTTGATTTTCTCATCGGCGATTCATCAAGAACTATCATTCAGATTTTGGATACTAACTACTAATACTACTTGATCTAAACTTATTTGTTGGGACAATGTCAGTTTTGAGTTGATCCCAAAGACCCTGAAAAGATGATTTGCCTAAGTGTGTAATAGTCAGGTTAGTCTTGATAGGATTAGTATAAGTTAGAATGTTTTACATTCACAGGTACTCAGTGAGAGGAGAACTTACCGATCACAATCAAGACTAAAGCCTGAAGATCGCAAGAGCACCATCACTGAGTTGAAGTTAGTTTTTCTAAGCTGACTAACTAAGTGTCAAGATGAAGAGCATGATCCCGAGATCATTGCTAACTCACAGACCTGAAGGAGTCAGGCTTCCAGAGTATTTGGGAAAGACTTGGAGTAGGATCAAAGGAAGCAAAAGGAATGTCAGTTATGGGTCATGTCCGAAAAGACAAGACTGAACTGAAGAATGGGTTCTGACATTCTCACCTAAAAGTATCAGTGAATTGCACTAAAATTATCAGCTCCAAATAGTATTTAGTTTTTTTTATTAAAGTTATTAGTTGAAGTGATATTAGTTATTCTCACTAAAGGTGTTAGTTATTTCAACATAAGGTATTAATATTTTTTATCGATAAAATTGTGGCTAGAACCTACGACCTTTGTATCATTGGTAGTGGGATTTTAACTATTTGACTTGAGTTATACCACTTCGTCAGATATTAGTAATTTGTTGTTCACGGTAATAGTTACCGTGAGTATTATTCACATAATACTTTGCCAATATTCAAATATTCATTTCAAAATTGTCATTGTTTGAATTCACAATCTCATTATAAACTTAAAAATTTGCAAAACATAATCAAATAAGTAAATGATTTTTTTTTTATCAAATTCTTGGAAAAACACTTTATATAATCAAATTAAGAGTGTTGAACTACTATTCTTTTTTAATTAGTTAAGTTTTTTAATAATTAAATTACATTATATATTTTTAATTAAAATACTTAATTAAGAATTGCCTACAAGCCCACTTGTTGGATGAAGTTATAAAGGTTAATATCCTTAAAATAATTATAATGAACTTAAATTTATAAATAATTATATTTATTATTACTATTAATATATAATTATGTAATTATATATTTAACCGAATATTTACGAATATCGAATCAAATATCATAGTATTTGTATTTGATAACTAATCGAATCAAAAAAATTATATGTACTCGAATTCGAATTATAAAATTTCGAATACGAATACCGATTTTTGAATACAAATACCAAATCGAATCAAAATTATTTGATTCGTTTACAACCCTAACTGAAGCTCAGCGCCATGCTGAAATTGCGCAGAAGGAGAAGCATCACATATTGGAGAAGAAGGTTGAGAAGATGACACACATCACCACACTTCAACAAAGAGAACTTGATGATGCTGTGTTCAGTCTACTGAGGAGGAGGAAGGAGAAGCCTGAACCAAGAAAGTACAGGAAGCAGGCAGCACCAAGGGTGAAGAAAGTTCAAGTCCCTAAAGAGTCAAATGATAAGCCAGTACTCATTGATACTTTCATCTCTGAGAAGCTGAAGGAGTTCTGGGAGGATGCTAGGAATGAATTTATCAGGCTCTGGTATGTGGTCAAGAAGTGGGGCGACACTGAAGACATCGACACACACTTCACTGACTTCATGATGGACAACCATCATGAGTTGTTCAAGCTGATTCTGGACGAAGCTAACCAAGCCAAAGTGTTGGGGAAATAGGGGTGCCCGAAAACTATTCAGGATGAAATTTAAATATGAATTCAAATTTAATTATTACTAGCATGAATTAATCCTAATTAATTCAAATAATAATTCCAACAACAATTTTATCATCATGCATGTTGAAGTAATTCACATAATATCTATGACGGAATAACTAAGAAATTATGTGATTGTGTACCTCTTGTAGATATGGCCTTTGATTAATCACGAACGTGCTACCAACCGAAAGACCTTCTCAAGTATGTCCCTTTTGCCTTGCTTGATCACCGGTGGGAAGTGCTTTCAAGCAATTAAAATAACCAAGGAAAAAGAAAAATATTTTTGCTCTTGATTTTTCCAATACATGGAATCATGTACTAGGGAATGAAATAATCATCCCCTATTTATAAGTAGAGGGGGCCGAAATTTTCAATATTTTAGGGGAAGGAGAAAATCTTTTCTTAGCCTCTAAGAAATCTTGAATATATCTCATATATTCTTTTCTCCATAATAAAATATTCCACAAAAATCTCACTCTCCTTATTAAGGGGTAAATTTCGAAAATCATAGGCAAGAAATCACAAGATTTGGATCTTCTTGAATATATGAGAATATCTTGTATTCCAAGAATACTTATCTTCCATAATATCTTTCCAAGAAAATCAACAAAATATTTTCTTTCCTAAATCTCATATTTTCGAAAATTCTAAGAAAAAATCAGCAAATATATTTTCTTTTATTTTAATCACCTTATTATTATCGGACTACTTAATGGGCTACTTGAGGGGCCTTTAGGAGAATTAAGATTGGACCTCCAATGGGCTTCTGAATTTCAATATTGAGCCCCAATAATTCAGCCCATTAATATTAATTAGTACCACTAGTAAATTGCACTTTTGGTCCCAGCAACCACGCCCCTCCCCGATTTTGGTCCCATGATTTCACTTTTGGTCCCAATATCTCAATTTTCTTGCAATTTTGGTCCCAACAATGTCAAAATTTGTAAATGTGATCCCAGGCTTAACTAACGTCTAACGGCGCATGCCATGTGTCGTTCACGTGCCCGTTAGTCGGGTTTTTCCCCCAAAAAACGAACACTTCGCATCTTTTCCCCCAAAACACCACACCGGAAACCCTAATCAAATTCATCCTAGATTTCGACGATTTCTGCAAATTTCATGCGATTTTGCCAAATTTTCACGCGATTTCTGCAAATTTTCGACGAAAGCACGGTCCCAATGTTACGTCCCAAGCGTTTCGCCAAATACCCAGCAATTGACTACCGTAAGTTCCTGTTCCTATTCCAACTCATGTCATTTGTTCGATTTTTGTTTAAATGTGAAGGATAATGACTCGTTATAAGGTTATTCGTTGATTTTAGAAGTGGATAACTTGATTTTTGTGTAAATGTGAAGAACTTTGGTGGTCAAGGTCAATTTTTTGTATTTGGTCGAATGTTAAGGTATTTGGTCGATTTTTGTTGATTATTTATTTTGTTATTTGTAGCTCCCACAGCATTCCTCCAATACTTTACACTGCAATTGCAACATATGGGAACTATTACTGAAGATGAGAATGGAGTTCTTAAGTACAATGGAGGTACATTGAGTTCTTTTGATTATGTACTCAGAACAAGAGCAGATATTAGCTATATAGATAAGTTATGTGAGCAGCTGGGGTATCTTGGGGATAAGAGGTATTATGGGCTGACCAAAGAGGGAAAACTAGAGGAGGTGGAAGGAATATTTGACATTGAGAGGTGTATGAATCTTGGTGTAGATGAGAGGTTGTTTAAATTGTGGTTGGTTGGTGAACAAACAGATATAACAAATGATGGTGATGAAATTTTAGGAGAGGTTGTGTTTGATGAGGCAGGAGGGGTTTCTTTGAATGGGGTTGGGGTACAGAAAGAGATTGAGGTGGAGGAACAGATTGAGGATGAGGTGCATGAAGAGGTTGAGGTGCTTCATGAGATTGAGGTGGAGGGAGAGGAACAGATTGGGGGTGAGATACAAACAGAGTTTGAGGTGCATGAAGAGGTTGAGGTGTTGCATGAGATTGAGGTGGAGGGAGAGGAACAGAATGAGCTTCAGGTACAGAAAGAGATAGAGGTGCTTCAGGAGCATGAGATTGATCAAGAAGACATTTCAGATTGTGGGATGAGGGAGCAAATACAAAAATTGAAGAAAGAGCTTTTAAGTGAAGATGATGAGGCAGAAGGAGGTTCTAGTGATGAGGAGGACTCAAATTATGAGAAAGAAGATAGTGAGGATGAGGAGCTGGATTATATTATATTTAAGGAAAATGTTGATAGTGAAGCAGAGTGGGGTGGTCTTTTTCAATCAGGTTCTGAATCATCTAGTGAAGAAGATGAAATGCACCAAGATAATGAGTCTGATTTTGATAGTGTTGAAGAGTCTGGTGATGAAGAAAATGTTTCTAACACAGGGCTTGTTTTCAAGCATTCACAGTTGGAGAAACCATATTTCTTCCTTGAACAAATTTTCTCTAGCAAGAACTTATTCAAGGAAGCAATCACAAACCACAGTGTGAAGACAGGGAGGAACTTGAAGATTACCAAAAATGATACAAGAAGAATTTATGCAAGATGTAAAGCACCAGGTTGTGATTGGCATATTAATGCAGTGAAGATTGCAGGTGCAGAACAATTCCAAATTAGGGAGTACCTTGCAGATCACACATGTGCTAGGACTTTTCATGTGAAGAATGTAAAGTCTGGATGGTTAGCAAAAAAGTTTGAAGAAGAATTCAGGGCAGAACCAAAGGAAGGTGTTAGGGCTTTCAAAAATACTTCAACTATTAAACTTGGGTGTTTCATCTCTGATCATCAGGCCTACAGGGCAAAACAGAAGGCATTAAAAGCAATTGAGGGTGATGTGACTGCTCAGTACACCAAGTTGTGGGATTACTGCAACACATTAAGAGACAAGAATCCTGGCTCAACAGTAATACTTAATGTAGAGCAAACACACAATGGCAACAAATTCTCTAGGTTGTATATTTGCTTGAATGCACTAAAGTTGGGATTGAAAGAAGGATGCAGGCCATGGATTGGTGTTGATGGCTGCCATTTGAAAGGGTTTGCTTCAGGAGTGATGCTTACTGCAGTTGCAATGGACCCAAATAATGACCTTTTTCCATTGGCATATGCAGTAGTTGGGTCAGAAACTAAGGAGAATTGGGAATGGTTTTTAACTTTGCTAAAGGAGGATGTGATTGTAGGGAGGGAAGATGGTTACATCTTTATGTCAGACAAGCAAAAGGGTTTGATACCAGCTTCTGAGAATGTGCTACCTGGAGTGGATAATAGATACTGTGTTAGACAGCTGCATGGGAATATGAAGTTGGCTGGCTTTAAAGGAGATGCATTAAAAAATGCATTATGGAGTGCAGCCAAAGCTACAACTGTATCTGCTTTTGACAATGCAATGAAAAAATTTGGAGCTATAGATGAGAGGTGCTTGAAATGGCTACAAGACAGACCTGCTTCTCAATGGTCAAGGTCACATTTCACCACTTATGCAAAATGTGACACTTTGGTGAACAATATGTGTGAGATAATTAATGCTGCCATCATAGATGCTAGAAGTAAGCCAATTCTGACTATGTTAGAGTGGATGAGGGAGTATATGATGACAAGACTGAGGAAGAAAAGGGATGATTGTGAGAGAAAATGGGAAGGAAGAAAAGTTTGTGGAAGGATTAGAGGTCTTCTTTACAAAGAAATTGATGCTTCTAAATAGTGTATCCCACTGAAGTCAAGTCAGCACAGATATGAGATATCAGTGGCTGATGGATCAAGATTTGCTGTGGATTTGAGAGCCAACACTTGTGATTGCAGAAAATGGGAGTTATCCAGGATACCTTGCAAGCATGCTGCTAGTGCAATTCTAGCAAAATGCGATGACATTGAGGATTATGTCCATGAATGTTATAGTGTAAACACATACACTGTTGTTTATCAATATTCAATCAGCCCCATGAATGGAGAAGAGTTGTGGGCAAAAACAGGATATATACCACCATTACCACCAAACTTTGGTAGGAAAAAGAGTGGTAGGCCCACAATGAGGAGAAGAATGGGAGCAGATGAAGGTGGAAGTGGTAAAAAGAAGAGAGGTGTGCAGGTAATGCCAAAACAGAAGAGACAAAGCACTTGCAAGTTTTGTAAAGAAAAAGGTCACACTGAAAACATGTGTAAATGGAAGAAGCTTGCAGAAGAATTCATTGCAGAGATGGCAGAAACAGAAGACAATATCCCAACTGGTGAACAACCTGAAGAGATGACACAAACACAAGACATTCCTCCAATTGAGACCCAAGAAGTGAACAAGATACTGTAAGTAGTTGTATTATTACTAGAATATATATATATTTGATGGTAATCTTATTTTGGTGTTGTATGATAGGAAATGATGCCAGACCAGATGGAGAATGAGAATGCAGATGTAAGACCTTTAAGGCCAACCACTAGGGCAGGGAGGAGAATAATGGTATATTTGTATTTTATATAATACCCTTGATTTTGATACTTCAAGTTTTTGTTTAATGAGTTCTTGTTTAGGGGAAGAAAAGGAAAACAACTGCATTATCAAATTCTGCATCATCAAAAAATAATGGAAGCCATAACAAGGTAATAATATTTATATTTTCTTAATGTCTACTTGCTACAATTTCATTGTTTAATAAATTGTGATTTAACTACTTTAAAATACAGGTAAAAAAGACAATGATTGGCAATGAAGTGAACCAAGAAGGAGGACAACCCAGGAAATCTGCACCAAGTGTATTTAATCCCCACAATTTCATTGGATCAGGAATTATGACTATTGGTGCAGCCACAAGTAGTGCAGCTCCATCATCTAACACAATGTCTTTCAGTCCAAACACATTCATTGGGTGTAATGTGAATGTAGGAGGCAGTGGTGGTTCAACAGTGAACAATGATGAAATAAGGGTTATAATTTCAGGAGGTAAGAAGTCTGTGACAATGTCTAGCTTAGTAGAAGCTGCTAACTTGAAAAAGGCTAAAGGGAAGAAAAAATAGTGACATGTGTTTGAGTTTGAGTGTTTGGTATTTGAAACTGTGTTTGTTATTTATGAAGAGTGGCAGTCTATGTTTTTTATTGTTGGATAATTAGTGTTTGAGACTCTGTTTTGGGTAATATTGGAGAACATGTTAGTTATTTTTGTTATTGGATAATTGGTGTTGACTATCTATATTTGGTGTTTTTTTATGTGTTATTGTTTACATGAAACTTTGGTATTAGTTGTAATATAGAGGATGACATTGAAAATTACATTGTATTGATAGATGTTACAATGCTAGATACATAGTAGCACTACATAAGGAAAATAAACAGCATATTACAAGCAGGTTTAATGTCTAAATTAAACCAAAAAACTTGAACATCATAGGTATAATGCAGAATATTAGTGTCATGAGCAGCATCTTTTGCCTCTTTTGTAGCTTTGCAATTTGTTCTTCATGGTAGAGAATTTGTGCAGCTTGTACAGCAGTTTCGTCCTCCAATATTTGTACAAGCTCTCTTGCTTTTTTTTCCTTGTTCACAAGATCTTGATTCTCAGACATGAGTGAGTCAATTCTCCTCATCAAACCGGGAAACTGTCCTTGCCCGGCAATTTCCATTTCATCGGCCCACATGAAAAAACGACATCCATCACCACTTATGGAATCGGGACAGGTATGAAACAACCTACCTTTGCTTTTTTCCTTCTTCGATATGTATGTATGAGGCTGTTTTCCACAATAGCATATTAGGTTGTGTTGAGTTTGATGAGTTTTGGGAATGGAAGATGAGGATGAAGACATGTATTTTTTTTTTTTTTTGGTGTGTTTGGTGTGAAATTGGCTTATTCCCTACAAGTCATGCATATATAGTGTGTTGAAAAGACTTATTCCCTCCAATTTTCGGGTTATAGCTCAATTTGGCGCCAATTGTCGCGCCAAAACTGACTTCAATGTTGTTGGGACCAAAACTGCTAACAGTTGACTAACGGTTGACTAACGTTGGGACCAAAATTGCAAGAAAATTGAGATATTGGGACCAAAAGTGAAATCATGGGACCAAAATCGGGGAGGGGCGTGGTTGCTGGGACCAAAAGTGCAATTTACTCTTAGTACCACTAATAAATTAATATTGCACTATCCATCTTAATCCATATTACGATAATATGGGCTCCCGGTTATTATTTCCTGCGTTTAAGATTATCAAGTTCATTAATTAATTTAACTTCTGAATAGCTCTAAATTAATTGACATCTTTTCACCTTGGAGTAAAGACAGCTCAACATTATTATCCGTACCCAAGAAACTAATTCTTCACTTGCAAGATTTGGTACGATAAAATTTTTTAGCCCACCAAGGGGACAAATCACACGAGTCGTACTCGCACGCGTTTCTCCGTATTAAATCTTAGCAACTATCGTATGATTAATATTACTGCCCAAAACACAAAGTTCGAAGTCACAATGATTCTCACCCAATATAAATCAAAGCAGTAACCATTAAGCACTCACGGTCCTATTTAAGTGACGGAGATTAAGAAATCAATAACCACTGAGGTCTAATTCTTCACATTTCAGAATAGAAGAATTTATCCTTGCTGTAGGTCCTCTTCAACACATACTAAATGTGCTAGTGCAATCTCTTAGTCAAGACAGACCAATCTGAGATATACACATCGATCTTTTGCGGCGGATTGTTCAAGTCCACCTGGGTCATGAATTTTGTACGTTTAGTTACAAGGAAACCGTTAATGTGATCTTCCGTGATCGGGTATCACCACATTAACTACAATGTAATATGTACCACTTATAATGGACTAGTTGCAATAAATATTCAACATTCAACCATATCTAAAGCAAATGTGATAAAAGATTTATTCTCATAAATAAGTGTTTAATACATGAGTTATACAAAGTAAAAGCATACTTTCACGTATAACTCCAACACAAAGTTCAAGTGAAAGCCCCTGAACTGATCATTCACACTCCTCCTTATGTTCCAGGCTCAACCATGTATGACTCAAGGGCGATTATGAAAGAGGTGATGAAGATAGCCAAGGCTGAGGGATATCATAACCAGTTGAAGATCTAAAAGAAAGAGTATAATCTAGATACGCCATTAATCCTGATAGGGAATTGTAATAGATAGGATCATTGTAACCCTGATATACTTATCAATGAAATCTATTACTTTTGCTCTCAGACAACAACTCATTGTCTTGTTTGGATGTCTTGTTTAAATTCTGTACTTTATCAAGAATTGCTCTAACACTGATCTTTTATCTTATAGATAGGATTATTTCCACTAAGTATTTTGTGGATCTTTTTAGTATTTTGGCATCATCAAAAAGGGGTAAATAGTTGGGAAAATATCAGTTTTGATTTGATCCCAAAGACCCTGAAAAGATGATTTGCCTAAGTGTATAATAGTCAGGTTAGTCTTGATAGGATTAGTATAAGTTATAATATTTTACGTTCACAAGTACTCAGTGAGGGGAGAACTCACTGATGACAATCAAGACTAAAGTCTGAAGATCGCAAGAGCACCGAGCTGAAGTTAGTTTTTCTAAGCTGCCTAACTAAGTGTCAGGATGAAGAGCATGATCCTGAGATCATTGCTAACTCACAAACCTGAAGGATTCAAGCTGCCTGAGTTTTTGGGAAAAACTTGGAGTAGGATCCAAGCAAGTAAAATGAATGTCAGCTATGGGCCATGTACGAAAATAAGAACAAAATGAACTAAAAAAAGACAAGACTGGACTGAAGAATGCGTTATGACATTCTCACCTACCTAATGATGTGGACCAATCAGGGGAGGACAATGCACGTACGGACCTGATATCAAGCCTGACTATTCCTGCAGTTTTCAACGGGCATACATTTAATGCACTTACCTAATCCATGCAACTAGGCGGCTGCATGAGGACTATGACCATTTGAAGATTCCTACAAGAAAGGTGATTTGAAGACTATCTCTCCAACTGATAAGTTTTTTAATTCATTTATAAATACAGAAGACCCTGACCCAAACAAGGTTACGGGAAATTTTGAAGCCAAGAAATTACTCAAGACTCTCAAGCATTGTAGCATTCATAGAAGCACTCGAAACCCCACAAATTCCCAAGTGTTTCTACTGTTCTAGAGTCATTCGGTATTCTATTTGAGCTTTCATATACATATCTTAAGCTTAGAGTGATAATCCAATCCTTAGCATAGGTTTGCCTTGTAAGGATTATCACACCTAGTTGGAATCCAAACTGAAACCAAAACCCTAAGCTAAGTCAATGTTAGGTTTGTTGGTTGAAGTTAGAAATTAGTTAGGAGGAGGAGGACCAGAACTTTAATTCTAGGGATCAGTGAGACGGGTCATTGTGCACCTTGGCACGTTAAAAACAAGCTAATCCATTAAGGGATTTCTCATGTTCAATCAGGACTGTGGACGTAGGAGCTTGAGTCTCTGAACCACGTTAAACGCTCTGAGTTCTTTACTGCTTTGATATTGTGCTTATTGTTTATCATTGTTCATTTATTGCATGCTTTGTCAGTGTTAAATCAATCAGCCCGACCTTTGAACTCATTACACTGCCCTTCTAATCACAACTTATTAAGTAAGAAAAACTCAGTTTTCAGAAAGCAACATAAACAAGTCTAAAATCTTTCAGGGCTCACACATTTCCGCACTCAGGCATAAATAGATAGTTAGCCAACTGACTTGCTTCAGAGCAGTTAGTAGGTATATTATCTATTCACTGCCTAACACTTAGACTCTGAGTTAAGGGGATTTAGTTTGAAAGAAAGAAAAATTTGTATACCTGTATTCCCCCTCCATATACGTATCACTCAGACTTGTCCGGGACCAACATTGTTGTTCATATTAATTTTGATTATCTATTTTTTTTAACTTTGTTCTTAGGGATTTATCTTTTTTTCCTTGTTTTGATTTTCTATACATAAATCCAAAATTCATACTCCATGTTTGTGGCAGAAACAATTCTTTACTACCAAAACCGGTCGACCTACCTTTCCAATAAAAAAAAAGTGAATCAACAAATAAAGTTATTTTCAAGGCCTACTTCATTGAAAATATGATAATTTATTTTGTGGTTCACTCATTTCTTCATTTGATGGTGACTGGTGTGTGTAATGGCAAAGTTCTTTATTGAAATTAATTTGATATGGTTCTACATTCATTTAATCTATTTTGTATATTCGTTATGATTTGGTTAAGCTTGTGTTACTTTGGTAGTATAATTATAAATTTTTTCGGGGAAATGTGAATTTATTTGTTATCATCGATTTATCGTTGAATATACATCTCGACCTTGGATAACTTTGTTGCATATGCATTTCTAGGTTTTCCAAACTATTGGAGTATTATTTGCCTTAGCAGTCAACATGTCTAGAAATGATGAATTAAAACCAAATATGCAATCTCACCAAGTGGTCACTAAAGATTGTCTTGAAGAGGTAATAACTTCCTTTGAAAAGACTCTTAAGGAGGCAAAAACGTTCCTTGAAAAAGCTGAATCTATTATTTTGGAACTTTGTGCTGCTGTAGAATTACATAATCAATATGTGTCTGATTCGAACGTTGAAGATGATGTTCACTGGACTTCTACCCCTTCTATTTACTGTCGTGTAACCAAAGTTCAAGAGACTCATAATATCGGTGGCGAACATGACATTACGAAGGAGATGCTAAAGATTTTTCTCCCGAAGTATTTTGAGAAAAAATGAGGCTACTAAATTATCTACACCAAGTGGAGTTTTTTAATTTGTACTATATTTCCTTTCCTAAATTTATGTCATACTCCTGAAACATTATTTCATTTTTCAGTTATTACAAGTGACACCATTTTGTGATTGAGTTAAAGTACTTTTTGAATCTTTACGTTGATAAATGAAGTTTTGTACACCTACATGTTTGACATTAATAATGATATGTTAAAAGATGATATCTATTTATGTGAATTTAATCCACTCTTTAATTTAAATTCGAAATATAATAAGTGCATTATTTTCATCACAGATCTCGTATAAAACTAGACATAATTAAATATACTCGATTGTTCCACCTAAAGCTTAAAGTATCCCTTCTCCTTTCTTTTTTCCTAATTTTTCAATATCATTTTCCAACTCAATGAGAAGTGGTAATTTAATTGACTTGTTTGTGACCTATAAATAGGTGATCAGATGAAATTATGTACTCAATTTTAAAAATTAAGCACTAGTAGTTATTTATATCTTTTACTAAGAGCATTTGTCTTTTACGGTTTACTCTCCTGTGTTGGTCCAGTTCAAGTCTAAGTGATACGTGTATAGGGGGGGAATACACGTATACAAATTTTCTTTCTTTTTCTACACTGAGTCCCCTTACTCAGAGTCTAAGTGTTGAACACTGAATAGATAATAAACCTACTAACTACACTGAGGCAAGTCAGTTGGCCAACTATCTATTTATGTTCTAGTGTGGAAATGTGTGAGCCCTAAAAGATTTTAAGACTTGATTATGTTTGCTTTCTGAAAACTGATTTTCCTTTATGAAGCCGTGATTAGAAGGGCAGTGCGCTGAGTTCAATAGTCAGGCTGATTGATTCAAGCTTGACAAAATACACAATAAATGACTTAACAATAATGTCAAATGAGCACAATATCAAAGCAAGTAAAGAACACAGCGAGATAACGTGGTTCAGAGACTCAAGTTCCTACGTCCACGATCCTGATTCAACAGGAGAATCTACTAAGGATTGACTTGTTTTTAACGTGCCAAGGTGCACCCAGTCCAGTCTCACTAACTCTTCTTCCTTCTAACCACCTAACTAACTTCCACCAACAAACCTAACTGAGAGGGTTTTGGTTTCAGTTTGGATTCCAACTAGTTGTGATAATCCTTACAAGGCAAACCTAGACTAAGGATTGTATTATCACTCTAAGCTTAAGATATGTATGTTATGCTAAGTGGAATACAGAATAACTCTCTACTCAAGAAACACTTGGGAAATTCTAGGTTTTTTGAGTGCTTCTTTGAATGCTACGAATGATTTGAATGCTGAGAGTTAGAGTAATTTCTGGCTTCGAAATTTCCCTTAACCTTGTTTAGGTGTAAGGTCTTCTGTATTTATAGGAGACTTTGAAAAACTATCCGTTGGAGAGATAACCTTCTAGTCACCTTTCTTGTAGGATACTTCAACGGACATATCTTCATGCAGCAACCGTCCTTGCATGGATTTGGTAAATGCATTAGATGTCCTGCCCGTTGAAAACTGCAGGGATGTCAGGTTCAAGTCAGTGTCCTTACATGACTTGTCATCTTCTCATTGGTCCACGTCAGCGGGTAGGTGAGAATGTCAGAACTCATTCTTCAGTTCAGTCTTGTCTTTTTTAGTTCATTTTTGTTTTCATTCACGTACGTGTTCCGGCGCTGACATTCTTTTTGCTTGCTTGGATCCTACTCCAAGTCTTTTCTAATAACTCAGTGCAGTCATGTTCCATTCAGGTTGAGTTAGCAATGATCTCAGGATCATGCTCTTCATCCTGAAACTTATTCAACCAACTTAGATAGACTGTCATAAGTTCAGTGATGGTTCTCTTCATGTCTTCAGGCTTCAGTCTTGAGTGACAACACTGAGTACTCCTCTCAATGAGTACATGTAAATATAAAATATTCTAACGTAACAAGACTAGCCTGGCTATTACAATACTTAGGCAAATCATCTTTTCAGGATATTTAGAATCAACTCAAAACTGACATTGTTCCAACACCATGTCACCCACCCATTTGACTCATTTACAAAATTAAGTCAAATAAAAATATGTACATTTGTTTCATCTAGGTTTTATAAGAAGAATCAATAGAATTTAAATTTTTATCTAACAAGATTTCGAAGTAGGAGAAAGAAAACAATGCTATGTTCATACAAAATTGATGCTCATTGAAGCAATAAATCAAGTAAATTCTCAGTCAAAATCTGATTTCTCAATAAAATGGTACTCTTGAAAAACTACTTCACTTATGCTTCTTCTTGTATAGATCCACTCGATCCAGTCCCTACAACATAAGATAACATTATTAATTTAAGGATACTAAAGAATTACAAATGATAAAAGTTGACTTACGCAATCGAGTCATTAACAAGTCTTTAATTGCTTGTAATAATATTAGCTCGCATGAAATTTGCGTAGGAAGATGACCCAGCATTTGAAGCCGTTTTTTTATGAGTGGAATTTTATATCGATTTCCTCCTCCCAATTTCATGATTTCTTTCATACATAGATGTAGTGTCAACCACACATAATTGAGTTTGATAGGCAAATAATCATCATATGTTTTCTCTACTGTGTGAACAAGTTCAGGAATAGTCCTCACACATATTTTTTGTTGCAGTGATTGAATATCCCTAAAAAACCCAAGGTCGAGTATATTAAGATAAAGAGAGTTTAGGGGTTGGCAACTTAAACTAATGTTAAATCCATTTTGGGCAGCTGCAGTTAGAAGATCAGGGTCAGTAGAAGGAACATGTGTTTCTGGCGTTGTCTTGTTGGATTAAAATGGTTTCTCCATAATCTGATCTTGGTCACTTCTCATGAATGGATGGAATAACTTTTTCAATTAAAAACTTTTTTATCGTATCCCTCTTAACACATGCAATCACTTTCATCTCCAGAGTGTCAGCTTATCTATATCTACTACTTCTCTGGGCCGGTTGTTCGGTGACAAATGACCAACAACTAATTTTATCCAAAAATACCACTCTCCCCTCATCATCAAACCTGGGACGAGCCGTCGCT
Organism: Ballota nigra; assembly: GCA_947034835.1. Lineage (NCBI taxonomy): Eukaryota > Viridiplantae > Streptophyta > Magnoliopsida > Lamiales > Lamiaceae > Ballota > Ballota nigra. Next base: position 73,145,862 of record OX344724.1, on the reverse strand, counting down.
GCTAAGAACATGACCTTCGCAATGAAATTTTTACTTTGACATGAGCGCCCAGGGTCGTCTTCAATAGCAAGTAAGTAATATATTTGGTCTTTCTTTGTTACGTAAAACTACTTTTCATCGATATGCACATAGTTATGCATTTTCTTAAACTTTGGATCATTTGACGTTGTGCTTTCATCAATCATCGATAAACAAAATTCGAGTCTAGATGTTTTATTTTCCTCTTTCAAATATGGTTTGATGACACTTAAATGACGACAGAGGTCACCTTTCTTATAAAGGGTGTATAGGCTTACTCCTAAAGCATTCGAAAGAGATGATAATGTTGTTTGTTGATGCAGCTCTATTTGTGGCACCCAATTTAATTCGACTTCAAATTTTATACGACCACAATTACATATTTTCCTTGACGAGATGTCCATCTCCTTACATGGAGGAGTACTCTTATGAATTCTCCATATTCTTTTAATTGTTCACAAACTATCGACTCTGGACATATCTTTCACCTCTTTTGTTGTGTTCTTCAATTTTCCATTGACACCCTTCTCCAATAAAGCACAATAAATTGTCCATCGTTGGTCACTAGTTAGTACTCTTTTTCTTCCCTTGTCTTGAGCATTACCTCTTAACATGAATGATGTGGTATAATTTAGCGTAAATTACCAATCCAAACTTGTAGAAATTAATTAACCATCCTAAATAAATTACCCAAATTTGAGCCGATTATCCAAATTTCACATACATATTATTTGGTTGTTTCAACATTCAATGCATAATCACTTAAAATGAGTTTTGTTGTTCTGCGTAATGTGCTCAAAAGTCTATTTGTATAGTGAAATTTCATGGATCCAGTAGCATGTAATGTGCCCAAAAGTCTATTTCAATATCGATCTAGCCTTGCTACACATTTTTATTAAATTTTAGAGTAGTTCTTGTGTGCACTTGAGTGCATAGTCTGCACTTGGATTTTGAAAAAAATACACAAAGTAGAAATTATTAATACCCCAATAAGTAACCAGTGATACCTCAAGAAGTAATCAATAATACCCCAACTGAAAAAAAAAAATTCGATGTGTTTGTGTGTGTTTTGAAAAAAAAAATTAAGTCAATATTAAGCTTAAAATCCAAATACATGTTATGCACTTGAAGAAAATACACAAAACAGAAATTACTAATACCCCAATAAGTAATCAGTGATACATCAAGAAGTAATCAATAATATCCCAATTGCAAATAACACGTAATTCGATGTGTTTGTGTGTGTTTTGAAATATCAAAATTTAAGTCAAAATTAAGCTTAAAATTCAAGTGCATGCTATGCACTTAGATTTTGAAAAATATACACAAAGCAGAAATTACTAATACCCCAAGAAGTAATCAATAAAACCCCAACTGAAAAAATAAAATGCGTAATTCGAAGTGTTTGTGTGTCTTTTGGAAATATAAAATTTAAGTCAAAATTAAGTTTAAAATCCAAGTGCATGCTATGCATTTGAATGCATGTTAGAATTTGTGTAAATTTTATGGCGTATTACTAATTTGAGTGATCATTCGGTGTCTGCCCATTCACAGCGCTGGACTGCTGCAACTAGTGCGCAAAACCAGGTTTTAGTGCTCCCCCACCCCACCTCATTTTATCTATCATCTTTTGAAGTTCAAAAATTTAATTTATAAATGAACGCAGATTTCAAGAGCAAGCCCCATATGAAATTCCAGGATGAATTTATGTTTCGCGCAAGTGATTAAATATATCTTTTGAAGAGAAGTGAGCAAAATGAGGAGGGTCCGCAAGACTACCACTACTTTTTAACTCTTCTTGAAAAGTTTACTCCTACATCATTTTGAAGAATTAAAATTGTGTAAAACTAAAATATGGAGGGTATGTATTTCTACATCTGCTACAAGAATTAAATTTGTGTAGAACTTATCACAATCACCAATTACAAGATATGAAAACAAATTAAATGTTGTAATTAAAAATAAGAGTACCTTAGCTATTTTCGTTATCACCCATTTGCCCGCCATCAGTATCACTTGTTTGCCAACTAATATCATTATTCTCGGTCTGTTGGTCATCGTCGTTATCACCTTCCGTTCCGTCATTAGATGAATATGACCATATTCCATCGTCCTCTCTATTTAATTGATTTAAATCAATCCTGTTAACATGATTTTGAATCTCGTTATTCGATAAAGGAATTAAAAGTTCACCTTCATCATATAATTCATCGTTGAGAGCAGGTTGATATAAATTTATATTCGTGTTTGGGATGTAAAGAATTGATAGATTCAATGGTCATATTTGTAGATAAAACTTGGGTGTAAATTTTCTAAAATTTTGAAATTAAAATTATTGCCTCCATATTTTTGTAGTTGGTGCAAGTAATGTGTTTACGGAATTTTTACATTTGCCTCCAATTAATTCAATGAGCTTAGATGTAAAAAAAAATTATTGATGTGGCAATTTAGTCAAAATCGTGGAATAAAATCTTTAAATTATGGGATGATAAAAATTTTCGGAAGGTGGTATCTAGAAAATATCTCAACTACTCATTAAATTAAATGTCATTAATTAAGGGCATTATTGGCAAAAAATTATAATTTTTATTTGTAAAAAAAATGCCAAAGTGACATTTAAAAAATGAGGGGGGGGGGGGGGGGGAGGAAGGGAGTACTAAACATGAAAATTTAGTATACATGATTTGTAGAATAATGTTAGGAGAATTTATATATAATTTTAGGCGTAGAAATAGCAAGGAATCACGTATGCTATTTAAATTGACTTCCTTATAATAATATGACACAACTGGATACAATACAACATAATTAAACATCTTTCAAGTATTTGTAGTCAATTTTATATTATCTTTTAATTACGAAATCAATAATATAAAATTGTAATATAATCAAATCATATTATTAATTCACGTGATCAGTTAGAACTAAGCATAAATTAAGTCATCTCTAAAAAATAAATTCGATTATTGAATAAGCGACACCTATACTAAGGATATATCACTTATCACATATATGATTTGTAAATTTCGATAAACTTGCAGATAAATTAGGCAAATATTTAGCCCATATCCACTCAATGAATCATTTTAAGAGTCAATAACATCCAAATACATGCATTGTAATTCAAATAAATGCAGATTAATTAGTAATATAATTATTAATTAGTACATGTCTATGTTCATGTATTTAAAAAAAAAAGTAAAAATTGTTCCTTTTAATTATGTGAAATATTATAGACTTTCTCCATACACGTCTAAAATTGACTTCTTTACACGTCTAAGTTTAATTCATGTCTACTAAATTTGGCACGTATTTATCACATACTCACTCAATTAAACATTTTAAAAGTTCATAACATCCAAGTATATGCACTGTAATTTAAATATTGTTACAATGCAGATTAATCAGCCATATAATTAGAGCAAACAAATTTTCATGAATTAACAACACTAAAAAAAATGTGCCCTATATTTACGTGAATCATTATATAAAGGTTTCCATTGATTAGGCAAATGACAACAATGTAACAACTATTTATGCCCTATCAATGACAACAACGTAACAACTATTTCTGCCCTTATTTTTTGTAGATTGGATGTAATAACGGAATAAATGCAGACTAATTAGTCATGCAATTAGGGAAGGTTAATGTTCATGCCTAAAAAAATGTGCACTTTGAATTTTGCAAAACTATTTTAAAGATTTTAATGTGTTAGGCATGTCATTGATTGACCAATTATTAAAGGATACACGAAAAGTTATCCATAATCCATAATTAAGACTGAGTATTAGACATATTAATAATTTTACCAATTATTTAAATATAATTCATAATCAAAATCAGGATTGAATATTAATTAATATTGAAATTAACTAAACAAACTAAACACCTCAGTATAAGTCATGTTGTTAGTAAAAAAATAAATGCACTAAAAATATGACACAAATTATGTCGAAATTATTTAAAACAACAGTGAAATAAACCATAATCTGAGTTTGAATCTAGATAATTCAAACGAATGTAAATAATAATGTCCATATAAAAAAATGTATATTATAAAAATGTAAAATACGGAACCTAAGACTAAAATTTCATATAATTAACAACCCGGTGATTCATACATTTACCAAAATAAAAAATCAGTAAATTTTTCATTAAAAGGAAGTAAAATCAAATACAATACATAAAAAAATATTGTTTGCATAAACAAATGGAACGTAAAATGATCCGGTATAAGACTGCATTTGTACGTTTTCATGACTATATGCCCTAACAAAAAAGGTGACAACATCCTCATCAATACTAATATTACACCATTCAGAGAAGTTCAACTTCAACAAATATCGCACAAATAATGTGTCAATAAAAAAAAGTTATAAATGATATGTGATAATGCATCCTACCGATATGTACGTAAAAAAACATACCCGATTTTATGGATGTATATTCCAAGAATAAAAAACAATGTAGCAAAATTTTGACTAAAAAACATATAAAAAAACCCGAATTGAGTAAAAAACATACCAGATTCCATAGATGAATGCTCAAATAAACAAAACAAACAATAAGAAACTGCACTGAAAACCCTAAAAAAGAACACTCAAAATGAGTCAATTGACATAAACAATACATGTCGACCTTAAACCCTATTTCATAATACAAACTCACAAACGAATGAATGAAAAGAAAGGATGTAACTTCTTGTTGTATAGAGGTATGTGGGGAACAAACGAACATTCAAGATTTTAAAGAACAATAGGTGATCAAAATTAGAAGTTGAAAGAAGGATTATTAAGAATAGTATCTTGAAACCGGATGTTGTGGCTTTTCCACATAAGCATCCATATCACTTGCTTTATAATATAGTATGATTTGATATAACTTCATATTGATGAACTTTAATTTGTTGTTTACATAATCTTCAGTTGCAGTTATATATCATTTTTTATTTTATTTTTATATATGGATGCGTAGAAATATAAAAAAGGGAGACATCAAGTATGTAATTAAAACAAATAAATATGATTGAGTTATCTAAACCAAATAACAATCAAAGAAAACTAATATGCCTCATTTACCTTTTTAATTATTCTCTAATTACATTTACATTCTTGCAAATAACATGATCGTTCAATCTTTTCTTAAATAGATTTTGATAATTGATTTGATATTCCGTATTAATTACAAAACTCGGTGAACTCCAAACATATCATCTAAAAATATGATTTAAGGATATGAATATGTATAACTAGTACTAAACCCGCGAAAAATCACGGACTTGAAATAAACTTTTAATTTTTGTAAATCTGTTAAATTTTGTTGAATTTTTTGTGCTTTAATATTTTTAGTAACATAAACATTTATTACATGTGGTACTATTACTTTAAAATTTTAATATGAAAAAATAAATTGTAAATGAAAAACATATAAACGTTAACGAAATCACAAAATATTGCATTTAAAGATAGTAAAAACAACTAAATAGAAAAATAAATTTAAGTATAATGTTTTATCAATGATCTTACTCGACTGCATCTATTCTATTCGTGACTTCATTTTCAGCGTCGTAGATGTATAATTGGGAGAATTTTGGCTTGTTTCCAATTTGAGGCAACAAACTTCTTATTTTGTGGTAATTGACTTCACGCTATCTATACACATACGATGCACTACCATTGTTTATCGTATCATCAACCTTACCACACTTGAATTGAGAAAATGCCTACTTTTATCATCGTTATGTGACAGAAGATTCTTCAATATTTGTTGGAGCGGTCTCAACATGAGCAATTTTATTTTTCGATTAGAGCAACACGATGGAAAATTTAGAGGATTGTCATTCCCCTTCTTACAAGTTCGTTCTTCATACCACATATATATTAGACATACATAGGACCACAAAAATCGAGATAACCTGCAAATATTGTATTCTAGTTAAAATAATTATTTATAGTTAAAAAAATATAAGGAATCATTATCATCCTGAAAATTGATATATCTGGTTGTATTCTATTTTGTGCAACACTACATCTCCCAACAAAGCCTATATATATATATATATATATATATATATATGTTATACACACACTTAAAATCATATAATATAAATTATAGTGCTAAAACTCGCAAAAATCGTGAACTGGAAGTAAACTTTTATTTAAAACTATTGAATTTTAATGTAATTTTTTTGTTTAAATTTTTTTAGTAACCTAAACATTTATAATACGCGGTACCATTATTTTAAAATGTAGTATGAATATGAAAAATAGTACTTAAAAACATATAAAACATCCATGAATCCACAAGTTTAATTATTATGTAAAAAAAAAAAAAGCTTGCAATCAGGTACATGCATTGATTTGAATTTTTCATTTATCTGAAATAGTTACCTAAGCTCAATTACGGCACAATTTTTTAACTCCTCGTTGCTTAGACACAAATCTGAGAAAAAAATATTAGATTTATTTTTAAGAACATCATATTAATATATTTTTATTAATTTGGTTATCTAATTATTAATTATTTATTTTTGGCAAATGTATTAACATTTTTTGGCATATCGTAATCGGACTTTATTTGACCCATATTTTAGAAAATTTGGCCTAAATTGGACAAAATAAAAAAAGTGTCCTAGTTTTCCAAGTTTGTAAAGATATTGTCCTAATTTTGCAAGTTCATAAAGATATTATCTCAATCTTGTAAGCTCGTAAAAATAGTATCCTAATTGAACAAATACTCATAAAAATAGTGTCATAAATAACAATTTTTCCGTTATAGTCAATTTAGTTGATGGTAACGAAGAGTATTAATTTTAAATTTAAAGAACATTAATTGGTTAAAGTAAAGTGTATCTAAAAATAATTATAAAGAGGTTCATATATGAAATAATTTAATTCCAACACATACACTCAATACTAATATTTCAATGTTAAAACACGTAATACCAAGATGAGGTTAATCATATTTCTAATCTATCGTTAATATTATCTGAACTACGAATTTAATTGTATACAATAAATCAAACCTTATAATTTATAACTAAATTAAAGAAATAATTTTTTTTCAAGTTCTTAAATATAATTTCTCAATTTTGCACGCCCACAAAGATAGTGTCCTATTTTTACAAACAATCATAAGGTAGTATCCTAAAATAACAAAGTTTCCCTTATAACCAATATATTTTAGAAAAACAAGATTTAGAAATAAAAAATAGGATCAATTCGTTCTGTCTTTAAAAAAACTTTCTAATATGTAAATATTGTCAAAATTAATTTGATGGAACAAAAGTTAAAGGACCATAAAATTAATGGTTAAAACAAATTTGCAAAAAAGAAAAGGACAAATAAGTTGCAAAAAGTTTGATACCATGATTCTATTAAAAGTTAAGGACCAAAAATGAAAGTGGACCAAAACTATTATCCTGTTTGTACATATACTTCTATTGTAACTGGAATACTATTCTTACAGACTGACACCATATCAAAAAATCATCAACAAAGTATAGATGACATTCAACTTAAACCACATCACGTGAATAAAAAAATATACAATTACACAAATATAAAAATAGAGACAGATATACGCAAAAGACCGGGAAAATTTAAATTTTTGGTCCTATGAGACAGCCGATTTGCAAAAATGGTATTTTTTTCGATATTTCATGCCCCGTAGTGTTTTTCAAATTTGGTCTCATAAATAATTACAGGTTAGTCCCAAAAGAATGTCTAAGCTGTAATTTTGGTCCAAAAAAAATTCTATTTTCAGTCCAATGTCTACAAATTTGCAAGAAAAAAAAAACAGACAAAAAATGATCGTGGAGCAAAATTATTACATATTTGGACATATACTTCCATTATAACTCTACTACTATCCGCTCAAATTGACGACATACTAAAAAAATAACTAACAAAGTATAGACGACACTCAAGTTAGACAACATCACACAAATAAAAAAAATACAAATCCCCAGATATAAAGTTAGAGACGGATATACGAATCTTAACGCAGGATTCTTAAATTTTGGTCTCATGAGAATAGGCGGTTCACAACAATGGTCCTTCTTTAGATATCTTAGGTCCCATAGTTTTTTTTCAAATTTGGTCCCATAAATAGTTGTAGTGAAGTCCCAAAAGAATGCATAAGTTGCAATTATGGTCACAAAAAATTGTAGCCTCAATCAGTAAAATTAATGGATGATAACAAATCTGAAAAAAAATACACACATTGAAAAAAAAGGACCAAAAAGGAGTATGGACAAAAATTATTACATATTTATACATATAAGTCCATTATAACTCGATTACTATTTGCAAATACTTACCCCATATAAAAAAATAACAGATAAAGTGCAGAAGACACTCAAGGTGAACAATATCATGCAAAAAAAAAAAATATAAATCTCCAAGTATAAAGATAGAGACATATATATGAATCTTAACCCAATTATAATTTTTGTTTTGGTCCCATGAGGACAGACGGTTTGCAACAATGGTCATTCTTTAGATATTTTGGATCTCGTAGTTTTTTTAAATTTGGTCACATAAATAATTACAGTTAAGTACCAGATGAATGCATAAGTTGCATTATTATCCTATAGATATTTTAGAAATATTTCAAAAATATAATAGAGAATTTTTTATATTATAAAAAATTTAGGACTAATTTTGGAATTTTTTAACACAATATTTTTTAAGAGTTTTAATCTTGCGCTTTAAAAACTCAACACATATTTTTAAGAATATCCTATAGAACTAATTTTGGACTAATTTAAAAACTCAGCGCACGTTTTAGGATTATCCTATATTTTAGGAATAATCTAGGACTAATTTTGGATTTTTATAACAATTTTTTTAGGGACTTTAACACAATACAAAGAGACATTAGCTAAAAAATATAGAAAACAATCGCTAGAAATCCGTAGTGCATATGAATGATATTGGTACTTCTATTTTTTTATTAGAAAAAGCTAGAGGACCAAAATGACAACATGTATAGTAATTTTAATGCGGGAGAACCCTAAAAAATATAAATAAATATTTTTAATGTTGGCGAAGATAGTAAAAGATATTTAACAAATATCCTATGTACCAAAAAGAAAAAATGAATATTGCATAATGAAACTACTAATTTCATCGTGCAACCAAAACCACAACGATTGGTTCATCACATAGAATCAGACATGTCTAGTCTATGACATAAATTATTTCCAAGCATCAAATGACATTTAGTCTGAATATATACAATTGGTTAATTCGCCAGCCCAAAATCACAAAGTACTATGTTGTCATAAAGTAAAAGTCAATGGCCTAATTTCACATTATTACTTCATTGAAATTACTTTGTTGAAATTATGACTACTTTGAGGAACTTAGCTTTTTCTTCTAAATATTAAACATAAATGAATAGGAATGATTAGTGTATGATCGTTGAATATGGACTTGGTTGGGACATTGTCAGTTTTGATTAAGATCCCAAAGCCCCTGAAAAGATATTTGCCTTAATCTGTCTTTGTCAGGCTAGTCTTGATTAGGATTAGTACTTAGTCATTTTACTCTTCACAGGTACTCAGTGAGAGGAGAACTCACTGGAGACAATCAAGACTCAGAGCCTGAAGACGAAGAGCACCATCCTGAACTTATGGCAGTCCTCTAAGCTGGCTGAGTAAGTGTCAGTGATGAAGAGTATGACCCTGAGGTCATTACTAACTCAGTCCTGAAGGGAACAGGAGGTTACTGAGTTAATGGGAAGACTTGGAGTAGAGCCAAGCAATGCAAAAGGAATTTCAGCGTCAGGACAAGACTGGTGGGCTCAAGACAAAATGAACTTAATAAGACAAGCCTGAAGCTCAGGAATAAGTTCTGACATTCTCACCAACCTGATGACGTGGACCAATCCGAGAAGGACACGCACGTACGGAACCTGACATGAAGACTGAATTCAGACTGCATATTCAACGGGCAAGCATTCAATGTGCATTTAATGCAAATACCAAATCCATGCAAGGACGGCTGCTGCATGAAGATATGTCCGTTTGAAGCCTCTCTACATAGATGACTCGAAGGCTATCTCTCCAACGGATAGTTTTTTCAAATCACCTATAAATACAGAAGACCTTGAACCCATTCAAGGTTACGGGAAATTTCCAAGCCAGAAATTACTCAAACTCTCAAGCATTCAAAGCATTCAACCCTTAAGAAGAAGCACTCGAAACCATCTAAATTTCCCAAGTGTTTCTTAGCAACCGAGAGTTACTCTGTATTCCAAGAGCTAAATAGCATTATCTTAAGCTTAGAGAGATTATCCAATCCTTAGCATAGCCTTGCCTTGTAAGGATAATCTCAACTTAGTTGGAATCCAAACTGAAACCAAAACCCTAAGTTAGGTTTGTTGGGAGTAAGTCAGTTAGTGTGTTAGTAAGTGGAGTTGTATAGATCAGTGAGGATAGCTGGTCTTGGTGCACCTTGGCACGTTAAAAACAAGAATCCCTTGAGTGGATTTCCTGTTAAATCAGGCCGTGGACGTAGGAGCTTGAGACTCCGAACCACGTTAAACTCCCTGTGTTCTTACTGCTTTGATATTGTGCATACTTGCCATATTATTTGTTCATTCATTGCATTCAAGTTTATCAGGCCTGAATCAATCAGGCTGATCTTCAAAAGAGCACTGCCCTACTAAACATTATTCAGAATTGAGTAAAACAAGTTTTTCAGAAAGCAAACTAAACAAGACTTTAAACTTTCAGGGCTCAAACTTTTCCGCACTGAACTTGAACTGATAGTTAGCCAACTGACCCGCACCAAGTGCAGTCAGTAGGTGTGTTATCAGCTCCTAGTTCTTTACCACTCTGAGTAAAGGGGACTCAGTCAGTTTTAAGTTGAAAAATTGGTATACGTGTATTCCCCCCCCCATACACGTATTCCTCAGTCTTGTACCGGGACCAACAAGTGGTATCAGAGTAGTGGTTCGAAAGACCACTGACTTTGAATACTAATAGTTTCAGAGGAGAAACTGTTGGTGGTCACTGAACAAATCTGAGTTTGCTTTTCATAAAACTTGCATCATCATGACTTCGAGGAGACTTGAAGCTTCGTTACCTGAATTCTCTGTGTCTAACTTTGTCTATTGGAAGTTCAGATTAGAAGTACATCTAGATGCCATCCATGACCAGATGCCGCGCGTACTCAGGGAGGGACCGATCAAGATCACTATTCCTAACGTCAGAGGACTGGGATATGAGGATCTTGCGATTGGTGTGCAGGTTCCTAAAGAAAGGAAAGACATGACCAACGATGAAATCAAGATGGTGGGACTTGACAACGTCGCCAGAAACATCATCTTGCATACGGTGCCCTTCGAGGAGTCAGCTAGGCTGATGAACTTAAAGACGGCAAAAGAGGTTTGGGATGAGCTGACAAGGATGTGTGAGGGATCTGAAAAGATCAAGGAGAACAAGAGAAACATTGCCATTCAGAAATTCGAGGCGTTCGAGATGCTGCCTGACGAGAGCATAGATCAAATGGAGTCTAGATTCATCAAGTTGATGAATGAGTTGGTGATGCTGGACAAGGATGTCCCAAGGAGAGATGTTGCTTCAAAAATCCTGAATGCCCTTCCTGAGAGATGGGACAACAATGTAATTATGCTTAAGAACACTCAGGATATGAGTAACATAACTTCTGCTTTGCTTTTTTCAGAGCTCAAAGCGCTTGAATTCGATCTTAACAAAAGAAAGAAGAAAGTTCAGTCAGAAGAGGAAGTGAAGGAGAAAACTCCTGAGAAAGGTGTGGCGTTCAAGGCCAGGTCTGAACCTGTTGAGCCCTCATCAAACTCTTCATCAAAGTCACTGATGGAGATAAGCAGGGAAGAACTCGCTGAGGAGTACAGCCTGATGGCCAGACGATTTGACAAGCTCAATTCCAGGTTTGGTCATTATAAAAAGTTTTATCAGGACTCACGTGACAGGAAACCTGAAGGAACCCACCAAAGCTCAAGGAGATATGAGGAGCGAAGGAATACAGACCAGAGGAGAGAACGTGGTGATGAAAGGAGATATTCTGAACCAAAACCTGAAAGAAGAGACGAACAGAGACGTACTCGCGATGATAGATATCCAACCAAGGCTGAAAGCTCACCAAGAACCAGGGAACCTGACTCAAGGAGGAACCCTGAACCTAGAAAAGAAAGAGTTAGTGAGCAGGTAGCATGTTACAACTGTAACAAGATCGGTCACTATCAGTACGACTGCCCGGAGCTGAGTGCAAGGGAGAGAGAGGAAAGGAGAGCCACTAGGGATCTAAGATCTGCTGATCGGAGAGCAATGGTCGCTGAAGATGCAACCGATTCTGACGGTCCTGCTGAAAGGTCACCTGAACTCTTCTCAGATGACGAGTACGATGATGTCTGTCTGATGGCTAGGGATGAGCCTGAGGTAACATCATGTTGGTCCCGATTTCAAAGGGCAAAATGGGAATTCAGGAGCAAAAAATAATTTTTTTTAAACCTTCGCGTTGCACCCTGAGTGAGTTCAGTGGCAGAATACTCAAGTCACTGTGTTGCTGAGAGTCAGAGCTATCAAGTCAGTGATGAGACTTGAAAGCTCAGGCTCTCAACAAGGCAGTGACTCGAGAGACTGAACTCTCGAGTGCCTAGCCTGATCTGGTCAGTGAGAGGAATCTCTCTGACCTGATTGCTTAACTAAAGTTTTCTTAACAAAGCTCTCAGTGAGCTGATTTTCACAACACTTTAGTAAATACTTTGAAAGATAAGTACGCTCAGTTTAACGTGGTTCAGAGTCTCAATACTCTTACATCCACGGCCTGATTTAACAGGAAATCCACTCCTGGGATTCTTGTTTTTAACGTGCCAAGGTGCACTTACAACTGGACTCACGTCCCTCCACGGAGCTGCCTCTCCTTACAAACAACTTACTCCCAACAAACCTGACTAGAGGGTTTTGGTTTCGGTTTGGTTTTCTCCAACTAGGTGAGGTTTTCCCTTACAATGTGTTAGCCTTAAAGCTAGGATTAGGAAAACCTCTCTAAGCTATGAGTTACAAGCTGAACACTCAGATAATATATGTGAAGACCCTAATGGTCAGTGTTCTAGGTGTAAGATGTGCTTCCTTATATCTCCCTTTGAAACGCACAAAAACTCTCACACCCTCACAGCTCGTAGGTGTAGATTTTCTCCTCTCACACACACTTCAATCCGCAGCTGGAAGCTTGTATTTATAATGGGGATTCAAATGTATCCGTTGGAGGGAAGATACATTTGAATCCAACATTTAATGGTTTCAACCACTTTTCTTGGAATGCGGCCTTTGTTAGTGTCAGAGTTGATGCCTCGTGATGATTGGTCCACGTGGCCTGAATTCACGGATCTTTGACTCAGTGGGTTGACCAAGACCCACTGACTTTAGGTAGCTTCCTCCTTCACTGACTGGTGATCTTCAGTGGACTGAACGTCTTCAGTGTGGTTGTCCTTCAGAGACTGTTTGAAGATCACTCCAAGAAGTTTGTCATAAGGCTGAATGACAAACTTCCCTGACCACAGTAGCCTGACTCCTTCAGGGCCTACTTGGTGCAGCACTGATCCACCTGATCAGGCTCTTCACTGAGTGGTCCACCAGACTTGGCTTAGATCAGCCTGACTTACACTCAGTGGGACTTCCTTCAGGCTTCTCTTCAGGTTCAGGTCTTTCTTCATTGGCTTCAGTCAGTTCTTCTTGAGATGTCATCTTGACTTCCTCAGGCTTTATCAATGAGTTCCCCCTCGCTGAGTTCCCCCTCAGTTGAGTTCCCCCTCAACTGAGTGCTTCCTCAGCTAAGTTCTTCTCACATTACAACCTGTCTAACTGAATACACAAACTATCCTAACCTGAATCTAAAGATACTATCCTGACTGCTTTCAAACCTATTACATGTTGTTTTGGAAAATCATCAAAACTAAAATATATCCCAACAATTTCCCCCTTTTTGATGATTCCAAAACTTCTAACCAAATGATTTTCTATTACAAGAATAATGTCAGAGTATAGGTAATAGTTTGAAATATGCAGGAATTTCCATAGTTTAAAACATTTAAGATCTGTTCGGTTGACCATTTTTCTTAACAAAACTGGATCAGTGGTCATGTGAACAACCCGCTCTGATACCAATTGATGGTCCCGATTTCAAAGGGCAAAATGGGAATTCAGGAGCAAAAAATAATTTTTTTTAAACCTTCGCGTTGCACCCTGAGTGAGTTCAGTGGCGGAATACTCAAGTCACTGCGTTGCTGAGAGTCAGAGCTATCAAGTCAGTGATGAGACTTGAAAGCTCAGGCTCTCAACAAGGCAGTGACTCGAGAGACTGAACTCTCGAGTGCCTAGCCTGATCTGGTCAGTGAGAGGAATCTCTCTGACCTGATTGCTTAACTAAAGTTTTCTTAACAAAGCTCTCAGTGAGCTGATTTTCACAACACTTTAGTAAATACTTTGAAAGATAAGTACGCTCAGTTTAACGTGGTTCAGAGTCTCAATACTCTTACATCCACGGCCTGATTTAACAGGAAATCCACTCCTGGGATTCTTGTTTTTAACGTGCCAAGGTGCACTTACAACTGGACTCACGCCCCTCCACGGAGCTGCCTCTCCTTACAAACAACTTACTCCCAACAAACCTGACTAGAGGGTTTTGGTTTCGGTTTGGTTTTCTCCAACTAGGTGAGGTTTTCCCTTACAATATGTTAGCCTTAAAGCTAGGATTAGGAAAACCTCTCTAAGCTATGAGTTACAAGCTGAACACTCAGATAATATATGTGAAGACCCTAATGGTCAGTGTTCTAGGTGTAAGATGTGCTTCCTTATATCTCCCTTTGAAATGCACAAAAACTCTCACACCCTCACAGCTCGTAGGTGTAGATTTTCTCCTCTCACACACACTTCAATCCGCAGCTGGAAGCTTGTATTTATAATGGGGATTCAAATGTATCCGTTGGAAGGAAGATACATTTGAATCCAACATTTAATGGTTTCAACCACTTTTCTTGGAATGCGGCCTTTGTCAGTGTCAGAGTTGCTGCCTCGTGCTGATTGGTCCACGTGGCCTGAATTCACGGATCTTTGACTCAGTGGGTTGACCAAGACCCACTGACTTTAGGTAGCTTCCTCCTTCACTGACTGGTGATCTTCAGTGGACTGAACGTCTTCAGTGTGGTTGTCCTTCAGAGACTGTTTGAAGATCACTCCAAGAAGTTTGTCATACTTGCTGTCTTGCAGTGGATCACTCTTCCCATTACAGAATCTGGAATAGTGGTGTAGAGAATGTTCATGGCAATGAAGTTGAGGTTGTTTCTCCTCCTCTCATCTGCAGTGAAATTATCTTCATCTTTGGGCCATTCTTCTCTAGGATCTGCAATAGTTTCAGCTGTAGTTCTAGGGTTAGGTGTCATAAACACAAATGGACCTTTAGTAATAACCCTTAACATTTCATCATGCACACAGGCAAGATGAGCTCTCATTCTGATCTTCCAGAAATCATAGTTTTCCACTGAGAATTATGGAAGCTTGTGATGAGACATATGGTTCAAGGGATTAACTCCCATGTTGTTCTCTGCTGGTGGTGCAACCCTAGCTGTGTTGTCAGCCATAGTATAAAAGCAAGTTTATCAAAAGATCAATTCAGGTGACCTTAATAAAATACCTTTAAGCACAAGGTATACTTAGAACAATGGTCTTTTGAACCACTGCTCTGATACCAATTGTTGGTCCCGAAACGAGTAAACAGGTGTATGGGGGGGGAATACACCTGTGGTTACAAATTAAAACTTCTTCAAAACTTATCAGGTTACTTAAGACAATAGCTCGTCAGTGGACTTGAGGTCTGCTGAGAGTTACTCTGTGAAAGCTTACTGAGATAATACCTCCACTGAAAGCACAAGACTTTCAGTTGAACTACTATCTAATTAGCTTTCAGATGCGGATTAGTGAGCCCTTTAGAAAACTCGTTTTACTTTGATAAACTTGAGATTAACACACACTTATGAAATAGCAGAATGTAAGTACACAAGATGTAAAGTGGTTCAGAGATAAATCTCCTACGTCCACTGGCCTGATCAAACAGGAGAATTCCTTTCACTTGGAATTCCTTGTGTTATAGTGCCAAGGTGCACTGATCAACTTTTCCTCTCTTAGGATGATTGATCACTAGGAAATTCCAGGTCCTAGTTCCCAAAACAAACCAGCTTTCAGACTGATACAACAATCAGCTTACTAACACCACTTAACACTAGCTCTCAACCTAAACACTGAGTAGGGTTTTGAGTAGGGTTTTGGTTCCAACTATTTTGAGATAATCCTTTCAAGTTTAGCTCAATGCTTAGGATTGGATTATCTCTTTCTAAGATTTGGATATAGCTTTTAAGCTTGGTTACAGAAGGTTTGTTAGGCTCTCTACAACTGTGAAACACTTGGGAAACAATGATAATTTCGAGTGCTTCTAGATGGTTATGAATGTAGAGATAGCTTTGATCTTGTGAGTTTCCCGTGCTTGTAAATGTGCACGTCCTTCTGTATTTATAGGCTTCCTTGAAAATCTTCCCGTTGGATTTGAATCTTCTCAAGTAAGTCTTCTTGTATCTGATTGGTTCAAACGGCTCTTTTTGAAGCTTTAAGTCTTGTCAAGAAACGGCTGCAAAACCATGCTTGTTCACCAACTTTCTGTAGATTGCTAGATGAAAGACTTTTGGTATTTGTCAGGCTGGGGTAGGTCGGTTGTCAGTAAAGTACACTGACGTGTCATCTTCTCATTGGACCTTAAGTCTGTATGCCCAGATTCTTGTCTTGCTTTAAGGTGGGACTCCTCTGAGAGAACCTTCTTATTCCTTCATTTATTGTAAGCTTCACTGAAATTCATTTTGCCTTGTTCCAACCAGATTAACTAACAGCCTTAAATATGTTTAGCATTAAATGTACTTTGTTAGTTTCTTTATCAGTGGACCTTCGTCCTCTACTGATAGATTTAGTTTTAGTGAGAATGTACTTAGAAAACATTCAAGACTTCGACTTCTTTCTCAGATCACTTATTCTTCAGCGGACTTCATCTCAGCGGACTTCATACTAAAATACACTCTAGTTATTACTAACTGTACTCTAGTTCTTAACACTTAGAACTGTTTAATTTAAACTCTAACTCTACTGAATAATTTACTTACAAAACAACTTAGGAGGGACATGTTGGCATCTAATCAAAACAAGTCTTATACATTTTCCCAACAAAACATATTAAGGGTGAGGAAGTCAGCTAGGTTAGCGGCAGTGGAAAAGGAAGGAAATGAAGTTGTTGCCAAGCTGAGGGAGGAGGCAACAAAGGCAAAGGCTGATGAACCTTCCAAGCAACAACCTGAGCCAGTTCAAAGATCATCTCCCATGAGCTCAAGAAAGAATCCCATCACTTACTCAGGGGAGTTGGTGGCGGAGTTATGTGCTGAAGCATGGGGAGATCACTCTGAGAAATCTGAGGCCATGCGCAGAGCTGAAATTGCTCACAAGGAGAAGATGCGCATCCTAGAGAAAAAGGTTGAGAAGCTGACAGATATCACTGAGTTTCAACAACGAGAACTGGATGATGCAGTGATCAGCTTGCTAAGGAGGAAGAAGGCGAAGCCTGAGCCTAGGAAGTACAGGAAGAAGCCAACGGTTAGGAAATCAACAATTCTTCAAGTCAGTAGGCCAGAATCAGGAATAAGGGAAGCTTTTGTCGATGAGTTCGTCTCAGAGGCATTGAAGGAGTTCTGGACTGATGCAAGGGATGAATTTGTTAGATTGTGGTATGTTGTTAAGAAGTGGGGCGACACTGACGATATCAATGCCCACTTCACTGACTACATGATGGACAATCATCCTGAGCTATTCCAGAAGATCTTGGAGGAGGCTGATGCAGCTCAAGTTCAAGTGAAGGCTCCTGAGTTCACCATTCGAGCTCTTCCCTTGGTTCCTGGAACTCAAAAGCATGATACAAAGGCCATAATGATGGAAGTATTGAAGATAGCTAAAGCTGAAGGATACGTGAACCAACCTGGAAGACTTGACGAGCTGAAGGAAAGAGTTTATGCAGGATATGGACTCAAGCCTGAAATGAGATTAGTCTAGGTGTTCACAGGCTTCTTTGTAATAGATTAGATTCATTGTAATCATTTCAACATCTATCAATGAAATCTATTACTTTTGCCCACAGACAAAAACTCATTGTCTTTTTGGCTGTTTGTTTTAAATTCTGTACTTTATCAAGAACTGCTCTAACACTGTCTTATCTTATAGATAGGTTAATCATATTTCCTCTAAATGTTTTGAGGATCTTTTCAGTGTTTTGGCATCATCAAAAAGGGGGAAATTGTTGGGACATTGTCAGTTTTGATTAAGATCCCAAAGCCCCTGAAAAGATGTTTGCCTTAATCTGTCTTTGTCAGGCTAGTCTTGATTAGGATTAGTACTTAGTCATTTTACTCTTCACAGGTACTCAGTGAGAGGAGAACTCACTGGAGACAATCAAGACTCAGAGCCTGAAGACGAAGAGCACCATCCTGAACTTATGGCAGTCCTCTAAGCTGGCTGAGTAAGTGTCAGTGATGAAGAGTATGACCCTGAGGTCATTACTAACTTAGTCCTGAAAGGAACAGGAGGTTACTGAGTTAATGGGAAGACTTGGAGTAGAGCCAAGCAATGCAAAAGGAATTTCAGCGTCAGGACAAGACTGGTGGGCTCAAGACAAAATGAACTTAATAAGACAAGCCTGAAGCTCAGGAATAAGTTCTGACATTCTCTCCAACCTGATGACGTGGACCAATCAGAGAAGGACACGCACGTACGGAACCTGACATGAAGACTGAATTCAGACTGCATATTCAACGGGCAAGCATTCAATGTGCATTTAATGCAAATACCAAATCCATGCAAGGACGGCTGCTGCATGAAGATATGTCCGTTTGAAGCCTCTCTACATAGATGACTCGAAGGCTATCTCTCCAACGGATAGTTTTATCAAATCACCTATAAATACAGAAGACCTTGAACCCATTCAAGGTTACGGGAAATTTCCAAGCCAGAAATTACTCAAACTCTCAAGCATTCAAAGCATTCAACCCTTAAGAAGAAGCACTCGAAACCATCTAAATTTCCCAAGTGTTTCTTAGCAACCGAGAGTTACTCTGTATTCCAAGAGCTAAATAGCATTATCTTAAGCTTAGAGAGATTATCCAATCCTTAGCATAGCCTTGCCTTGTAAGGATAATCTCAACTTAGTTGGAATCCAAACTGAAACCAAAACTCTAAGTTAGGTTTGTTGGGAGTAAGTCAGTTAGTGTGTTAGTAAGTGGAGTTGTATAGATCAGTGAGGATAACTGGTCTTGGTGCACCTTGGCACGTTAAAAACAAGAATCCCTTGAGTGGATTTCTTGTTAAATCAGGCCGTGGACGTAGGAGCTTGAGACTCTGAACCACGTTAAACTCCCTGTGATCTTACTGCTTTGATATTGTGCATACTTGCCATATTATTTGTTCATTCATTGCATTCAAGTTTATCAGGCCTGAATCAATCAGGCTGATCTTCAAAAGAGCATTGCCCTACTAAACACTATTCAGAATTGAGTAAAACAAGTTTTTCAGAAAGCAAACTAAACAAGACTTTAAACTTTAAGGGCTCAAACTTTTCCGCACTGAACTTGAACTGATAGTTAGCCAACTGACCCGCACCAAGTGCAGTCAGTAGGTGTGTTATCAGCTCCTAGTTCTTTACCACTCTGAGTAAAGGGGACTCAGTCAGTTTTAAGTTGAAAAATTGGTATACGTGTATTCTCCCCCCCCATACACGTATTCCTCAGTCTTGTACCGGGACCAACAGACTCCTAACATTTGTTTTCTATATTTTTTATTTTCCTTTTGCTAATAAAAAATGTTGAAGATAGTTTGAAAAGATAAATTATGTGAATGATTAGTGATATTAGAAGAAGAATAATTTTGCAAGAAATATGCAGACTAATTTTGGCATGGGATTTTGATTATTATATTATTGATTATTTTAAAACTAATTTTGGATAATACAAAAGTTTTTTAAAAAATACCACATCCGATATTAAACTAATATATGCGATACTGAAATATCATGTCCGAGTTTTTTAGAGAAGTTATAATCCTATATATATTTTATGAATATTTCAAAAAAACATAATGAGATAAGTTATTATATGTTAGATAATTTAGGACCAAATCCAAAATTGCACAAAGTTCCCCAATTAAAATTTTTTAAGAGAATTTACTGTATTATTTATTATTATACGACTAATTTAGTACTCATCTAATTCAAGATATAAATGTTTACATTATACACGTCCTACTTGTATTTTAGTTGATAAGCCGACAACATAAAAAAAATATTTGTATTTTAGTTAAAACTTTGATATTTTGTGTAAGAATCACATAGATAAATTAGTACACATACATAATTGATAAATAAAATTACCAATGTATGATTCAAGACAAAGAATTAGCAACATGTGGAAAATATGGAATAGAATATCAATGAGAATTAACAACACCATAATACACTTATCATATTCCATGGTTAATACCAAAAAAAATAAATCTCTAAAATTAGGAGTGTATGAATCAAGGCTAATACAAAGGAACATGTCAAAAGACTCAAACCAATGTCATATATTATTAATGAACAATTACTACAACATTGTACAAACATTATATTTCATGCATCATATGATCAACTTAGAAGGTGTAAGTTTCTAAATATTCATCCTTATCAAACAAAAAAATTAACTACACACCAATTAAACAATGAAACTCCTAATGTAAAAAACTAAAAATGTCACATACATTTGCCATTTTAACATTATGATATAATTGGGACTCAACACTTAAGGACGATTCACACACACTATAGGACCAAATACAAAATATCATAAAGTTGCATCAATTACAAAAAATGGCAAGACAATTTACTATAAATCTAGACAGACACATTAACATAGGTAAGTTTGAAATAATAAGTGAAATTAAAACCTCATTATAAGGTTTAATTAAAAAAATTATGGAACCTAATATCTCATAATATTTCCCTACTTATAAACCAAAATACAATCCAATCAACCTAAATTTAACAATTCAACACTCAATTAGACAACATAGCTCTATACAAACTCATATCTTAACTAACACAACCACACAAAATTAAAAAGACAATAGATATAAGATTTTCAAATTTTGCACATTCCATATCTTCGAACAAATCATATAAATTCTAAATATATTCCATATCAGAGAATGCATTATATGAATTTTATATATATAAAGGATTCTTTTAAATTTGGATATAACATAATCAAGTCAACATGTACAAAATGACACTCACATACACATATAAAATATATCATGGGAAGTGACGCTAGATATGGCAGGTTGGTACATAACATATATAATGATTTTACTATATAAACATTAGCCAAATAGCGAGGAGTAATTAGTAACAATTGAAAAGGTATTAGTCGATTTAATTAAGAAATATTATTTACCATATAAAAAAATATATATACATAATTGTGAAATTAGTCCTGGTATATTACAATTGTGATTTTTTATATAGAACCACCACAAATAAGATACAACTAAGCATTTCAAGAAAATAAATAATTTATAATCCGGAACAATGAGCCAAATTTTGAAGAAAAAAAAATTAAGAAAGATATTATGAGTTATAAATGATTTTGCACTCCTAGGATTAATGATAAAAAGATATGATTTTGCACTCATATGGATTGGGATTAATGATAATAATTTAAACTATTTTAAAAAATAGGCCAATGAAATTGAAATCTACGTAAAAAAAGAAAAAGACTCTGGGGTTTCTACTTTCTAGGATTGCTTACATTAATTGTAGAATGAAATTATCATTTTAATCTTGCACAATTGCATTCTTCAAATTTAAAGAGTTAGATTAAAAAAATTATTTAGTATGGACCACCAACTATTATCCTTTTTAATACGCAAACGGTGGATATTAGGCTTAGCTACCTCGTATTCTTAATTAATTGAAAAAGAAAATAGAAAAATAATTAGTGAATAAAATTACTCAGCACCATAAATAATATCCTCTATATAGAATTGTATTAATAATTAAAAATTAATGATACTTATGAGAATTAAACACAATAAATAACATTAATTCGTACACGGTCAACTAAATGATACGGACGAACAAAAAAATTTGCAGGCGTTGGAATTGTATTTCGTCTACAATCGCAAGTTAGAAATCAATCACGGTAATACATAATCTACTCGCAAAAAATATTACCCATCTATTATAAACAATTAACCATATTGTCGATCATAGAAATTATTTTATATAAATCCATAATAGATATTACGTTAAGCGAAGCACACAAAACAAAAAATCGGATGCAACAAACTTAACCAAAACAATGACAAAAATTTAGATAGAATGAGTGGAATGTTATTTAAACTAATAGAACAACGATACATGGAAATCGACACTACATTCCATTCGGCGAAAATCAATATGCTACACAAATTAAAACAATGATGGAAAAAACAAAATCGTCCGAATCCGAATCACTCCTCGACCACAAAAGTACTCGCACAACACAAGAACACCAGCGGCAAAAATGTCAAACGACGAATACTCGAACAACGGGAGCATAACGACGGAAAAATGGAAAAGGACGACAAAACTTGCACAAAGAAATAACACCCGTCAAATATCAAGGACGAAGATGAATACGAATGAAAAAATAAGGATGAAAGATCCATATTTATAGAAAAATAGGAAACTTTGAACGGTCAAGATGAAACTAATAAATATTAAATCGATGGCCAAGATTAGTTGCACACCTCCACTCAAAGAGAAGACAAGGAGTGGGAAATGGGAGTGGATGGGAGGTGCCACATAAGCATTTTTTGCTTCCACTATATAAGGGTATTGATTCAAATCAAACTAATAAGAAATTTAAATTTTGATTAATTAAAGAGAGATAAATTGAGAATGTTTTCAACGTTTATTTTTGTTAGATTTTATTAATTGCCTATAAAATCAGTTAATTTAATTATATTTACCACTTATCAATCTTTTTATTTAAGCTGTGATAGTGATTAATATAAAATAATATATCGTAAGATTAATCATTGAATTTAAGATTTAATTATGATAATGATTATATAAATTAATTGACATCTAAAAATATGATTAAGGGAAATATATATTTGTTTCAACATTTTATGTGTAATCCAATTTTTGGTAGTTGTTTTGATGCTATATATCGGAACATATAAAAAATAAATATTTTATATTTATTCTAACATAAATTCTTGTATGCACCCAAGTGTATAGCATGCTCTTAGATATTGAGTTCAATTTAAAATAAATTTTGACTTTTCAAAGTTTATTAATGGACTTTGAAAAGTCAAAATTGATTTAAGGAAATTAATATGTTTAAGGGGGCGTTTGTTTCGAATTCTTCAATGAGAACGAGAATAAAAAAAAATTTTCCCTCTCCACCATTGAATATGTTGGATGATTTATTATCTCCATGGTGCAACATCATTGATGTTGTGCTCTAGTTTTGATTTTTTTTTTTTTTTTTTTAGAGAAAATGAGATATTGTTGGTTTTGTCATGGAACAATTATTGAGGAGGAGGATTATAAGAAGATAAAAATGTAATCAAATTGAGTAGTGATTACCATATTTAGGAGGAAAAATAGTTTCATGAATCATCTTTTGTTCTAATTGACCACTATAATCATCTTATATTTATCTTTATTCTCATTACCATTGAAGAATTTATAAACCAAGCGCAACCTAATTCATACTTCTTCCGTCCCAATTTTATTTTCCCATTCCACTAATTATCCCTGTTCAAACATCTTTAAATTACATTTCACTCTACTATAATTACAAAGAAAAATATATCATTTTGTCTCATTCACTTAAATTGAATAATACGTCATCATCAAAAAATATTTTATCTTTTTAAATATTACAAATCAAGTCTCACTTTAAAAGTGAAGAAAAAACAAATGAAAAAATAAAACTAGGAGGAAAAAAGTTTCAGATAAGATCAATGAAAATTTAAATTGGATTAATTGTACTCGGTCAAATACAAACATATCATGTAAAAATGTTATTTAAGGACATTAATATGTATAATACAAAACAAATCAATAATAAATTAAAGTTTTGTTAATTAAAGGAGATAAATTGAGAATCGATAATGATAATGATTATATAAATTGATTGACATTTATGTTGTAAATAATGCGTAAATTAAAGAGACAACGTTTGTTGACCCAGTTCGTCGGGAATGACTACGTCTGGGGGCGATCCAAGCCAGGAGTTTCACTAATGATCTTGTGTATGAGAGTGATTACAATAATGAATACAATGATCTATTTATAAGAATAAAACCCTAGTCTAAGATATAAAGCCCGTTGGGTTTCTTGGTCCATAAGTATGTCCATATCAAATCTTCTAGATTTGGAATAATAAATCTTCTAGATTTACAACACTCCCCCTTGGACATTACGACATAACATAAATGTCTTTTCATAAAAACTCCACATGCTAGGTATCGGCCAAATAATAAGTTAGGGAGGAATGTTATTGATCTTCTAGATCTAAATCTTCTAGATTTATTTCGGGGTTACTGCTCCCCCTGAAGACAACAAAACTTTAAGTCTTTGCATCCCAATACCGCGAACATACTTTTTAAAAGTAGACGTAGGTAAGGATTTAATAAACAGATCTGCTAGATTGTTACTAGATTGCACCTTTTGAATGGTAATCATGTCACTCTTCTGGAGTTCGTATAGGTAGAAAAACTTCGGTGAAATATGTTTCGTCAGGTTTTCCTTGACGTACCCATTACTCATTTGTGCGATACAAGCAGCATTGTCTTTAAATATAATGGTGGGAGGTGTATCGCCTTTGGCGATACCACACGAGTCACCAATGTGTTTTACCAAGGACCTTAACCAAACACATTCTCGTGCGGCTTCAAATAATACTATGATCTCTGAGTGGTTTGAAGACGTGGTAACCATAGATTGTTTAACCGACCTCCATGAGATTGCGGTTCCACCACAGAGAAAAACGTAACCAGTCTGGGATATGGCGTTGTTGGGATATGTATTTTAGTTTTGATGATTTTCCAAAACAACATGTAATAGATTTGAAAGCAGTCAGGATAATATCTTTTATTTCAGGTCAGGCTAGGTTAGCTCCTAGAATAGGTTGCTCAGTTGAGGGGGAACTCAGCGAGGGGGAACTTCTCAACACAGCCTGAAGATATCAAGATGACAACCAGAAGAGCTGACTGAAGACATGCCATCAACCTGAACCAATGGAGAAGCCTGAAGGAAGTCCCACTGAGTGTAAGCCAGGCTGATCTAAGCCAAGTCTGGTGGACCACTCAGTGAAGAGCATGATCAGGTGGATCAGTGCTGCACCAAGTAGGCCCTGAAGGAGTCAGGCTACTGTGGTCAGGGAAGTTTGTCATTCAGCCTTATGACAAACTTCTTGGAAATGATCTTCAAACAGTCTCTGAAGGACAACTACACTGAAGACGTTCAGTCCACTGAAGATCATCAGTCAGTGAAGGAGGAAGCTACCTAAAGTCAGTGGGTCTTAGTCAACCCACTGAGTCAAAGATCCGTGAATCCAGGCCACGTGGACCAATCAGCACGAGGCAGCAACTCTGACACTGACAAAGGCCGAATTCCAAGAAAAGTGGTTGAAACCATTTAATGCTGGATTCAAATGTATTTCCTCTCCAACGGATACATTTGAATCCCCATTATAAATACAAGCTCATAGCTTGTTATTAGAGTGTGTTGTGTTGAGTTGTTGTGTTGCTGTATCATTGTAAGAAAACCAACACCTACGAGCTGAGAGTGTGAGTAGTAGCATACGTGCATGGGAGATATAAGGAGGTCCTACTCACGTCTTATACACTAAGAGTTTACAAATATATACATAAGAGTGCTCAGCTTGTAACACTAGGCTTAGAGATGTTTTTCCTATCTTAGCTATTGGCTAACACATTGTAAAGGGAAAACCTCACCTAGTTGGAGAAAACCCTAACAGAAACCAAAACCCTCTAGTCAGGTTTGTTGGGAGTAAGTTGTTTGTAAGGAGAGGCAGCTCCGTGGAGGGGTGTGAGTCCAGTTGTAAGTGCACCTTGGCACGTTAAAAACAAGAATCCAAAGGAGTGGATTTCCTGTTAAATCAGGCTGTGGATGTAAGAGCTTGAGTCTCTGAACCACGTTAAACTGAGCGTTTGTTTCATTAAAGTATTTACCAAAGTATTGCGAAAGTCAGCTCACTAAGCTTTGTTATAAGAAAACTTTTGTTAAGCAATCAGGTCAGGGAGATTCCATCTCATTGACCAGATCAGGCTAGGCACTCGAGAGTTCAGTCTCTCGAGTCACTGCCTTGTTGAGAGCCTGAGCTTTCAAGTCTCATCTCTGACTTGATAGCTCTGACTCTCAGCAACGCAGTGACTTGAGTGTTTCCTCACTGAACTCTTTCAGGGTGCAACGCGAAGGTTTTAAAAAAATTTGTGCTCCTGAATTCCCATTTTGGTTTTCGAAAACGGGACCATCAATTGGTATCAGAGCGGGTTGTTCACATGACCACTGATCCAGTTTTGTTAAGAAAAATGGTCTACCGAACAGATCTTAAATGTTTTAAACTAAGGGAATTCCTGCATATTTCAAACTATTACCTGTATTCTGACACCATTCTTGTAATATAAAATCATTTGGTTAGAAGTTTTGGAATCATCAAAAAGGGGGAAATTGTTGGGATATGTGTATTTTAGTTTTGATGATTTTCCAAAACAACATGTAATAGATTTGAAAGCAGTCAGGATAGTATCTTTTATTTCAGGTCAGGCTAGGTTAGCTCCTAGAATAGGTTGCTCGGTTGAGGGGGAACTCATCGAGGGGGAACTTCTCAACACAGCCTGAAGATATCAAGATGACAACCAGAAGAGCTGACTGAAGACATGCCATCAACCTGAACCAATGGAGAAGCCTGAAGGAAGTCCCACTGAGTGTAAGTCAGGCTGATCTAAGCCAAGTCTGGTGGACCACTCAGTGAAGAGCATGATCAGGTGGATCAGTGCTGCACCAAGTAGGCCCTGAAGGAGTCAGGCTACTGTGGTCAGGGAAGTTTGTCATTCAGCCTTATGACAAACTTCTTGGAAATGATCTTCAAACAGTCTCTGAAGGACAACTACACTGAAGACGTTCAGTCCACTGAAGATCATCAGTCAGTGAAGGAGGAAGCTACCTAAAGTCAGTGGGTCTTAGTCAACCCACTGAGTCAAAGATCCGTGAATCCAGGCCACGTGGACCAATCAGCACGAGGCAGCAACTCTGACACTGACAAAGGCCGAATTCCAAGAAAAGTGGTTGAAACCATTTAATGCTGGATTCAAATGTATTTCCTCTCCAACGGATACATTTGAATCCCCATTATAAATACAAGCTCATAGCTTGTTGTTAGAGTGTGTTGTGTTGAGTTGTTGTGTTGTTGTATCATTGTAAGAAAACCAACACCTACGAGCTGAGAGTGTGAGTAGTAGCATACGTACATGGGAGATATAAGGAGGTTCTACTCACGTCTTATACACTGAGAGTTCACAAATATATACATAAGAGTGCTCAGCTTGTAACTCTAGGCTTAGAGAGGTTTTCCCTATCTTAGCTATTGGCTAACACATTGTAAAGGGAAAACCTCACCTAGTTGGAGAAAACCCTAACAGAAACCAAAACCCTCTAGTCAGGTTTGTTGGGAGTAAGTTGTTTGTAAGGAGAGGCAGCTCCGTGGAGGGGTGTGAGTCCAGTTGTAAGTGCACCTTGGCACGTTAAAAACAAGAATCCAAAGGAGTGGATTTCCTGTTAAATTAGGCCGTGGATGTAAGAGCTTGAGTCTCTGAACCACGTTAAACTGAGCGTTTGTTTCATTAAAGTATTTACCAAAGTATTGTGAAAGTCAGCTCACTAAGCTTTGTTATAAGAAAACTTTGGTTAAGCAATCAGGTCAGGGAGATTCCATCTCATTGACCAGATCAGGCTAGGCACTCGAGAGTTCAGTCTCTCGAGTCACTGCCTTGTTGAGAGCCTGAGCTTTCAAGTCTCATCTCTGACTTGATAGCTCTGACTCTCAGCAACGCAGTGACTTGAGTGTTTCCTCACTGAACTCTTTCAGGGTGCAACGCGAAGGTTTTAAAAAAAATTTGTGCTCCTGAATTCCCATTTTGGTTTTCGAAAACGGGACCATCAATTGGTATCAGAGCGGGTTGTTCACATGACCACTGATCCAGTTTTGTTAAGAAAAATGGTCTACCGAACATATCTTAAATGTTTTAAACTAAGGGAATTCCTGCATATTTCAAACTATTACCTGTATTCTGACACCATTCTTGTAATATAAAATCATTTGGTTAGAAGTTTTGGAATCATCAAAAAGGGGGAAATTGTTGGGATATGTATTTTAGTTTTGATGATTTTCCAAAACAACATGTAATAGATTTGAAAGCAGTCAGGATAATATCTTTTATTTCAGGTCAGACTAGGTTAGCTCCTAGAATAGGTTGCTCGGTTGAGGGGGAACTCAGCGAGGGGGAACTTCTCAACACAGCCTGAAGATATCAAGATGACAACCAGAAGAGCTGACTGAAGACATGCCATCAACCTGAACCAATGGAGAAGCCTGAAGGAAGTCCCACTGAGTGTAAGTCAGGCTGATCTAAGCCAAGTCTGGTGGACCACTCAGTGAAGAGCATGATCAGGTGGATCAGTGCTGCACCAAGTAGGCCCTGAAGGAGTCAGGCTACTGTGGTCAGGGAAGTTTGTCATTCAGCCTTATGACAAACTTCTTGGAAATGATCTTCAAACAGTCTCTGAAGGACAACTACACTGAAGACGTTCAGTCCACTGAAGATCATCAGTCAGTGAAGGAGGAAGCTACCTAAAGTCAGTGGGTCTTAGTCAACCCACTGAGTCAAAGATCCGTGAATCCAGGCCACGTGGACCAATCAGCACGAGGCAGCAACTCTGACACTGACAAAGGCCGAATTCCAAGAAAAGTGGTTGAAACCATTTAATGCTGGATTCAAATGTATTTCCTCTCCAACGGATACATTTGAATCCCCATTATAAATACAAGCTCATAGCTTGTTGTTAGAGTGTGTTGTGTTGAGTTGTTGTGTTGTTGTATCATTGTAAGAAAACCAACACCTACGAGCTGAGAGTGTGAGTAGTAGCATACGTGCATGGGAGATATAAGGAGGTTCTACTCACGTCTTATACACTGAGAGTTCACAAATATATACATAAGAGTGCTCAGCTTGTAACTCTAGGCTTAGAGAGGTTTTCCCTATCTTAGCTATTGGCTAACACATTGTAAAGGGAAAACCTCACCTAGTTGGAGAAAACCCTAACAGAAACCAAAACCCTCTAGTCAGGTTTGTTGGGAGTAAGTTGTTTGTAAGGAGAGGCAGCTCCGTGGAGGGGTGTGAGTCCAGTTGTAAGTGCACCTTGGCACGTTAAAAACAAGAATCCAAAGGAGTGGATTTCCTGTTAAATTAGGCCGTGGATGTAAGAGCTTGAGTCTCTGAACCACGTTAAACTGAGCGTTTGTTTCATTAAAGTATTTACCAAAGTATTGTGAAAGTCAGCTCACTAAGCTTTGTTATAAGAAAACTTTGGTTAAGCAATCAGGTCAGGGAGATTCCATCTCATTGACCAGATCAGGCTAGGCACTCGAGAGTTCAGTCTCTCGAGTCACTGCCTTGTTGAGAGCCTGAGCTTTCAAGTCTCATCTCTGACTTGATAGCTCTGACTCTCAGCAACGCAGTGACTTGAGTGTTTCCTCACTGAACTCTTTCAGGGTGCAACGCGAAGGTTTTAAAAAAAATTTGTGCTCCTGAATTCCCATTTTGGTTTTCGAAAACGGGACCATCAATTGGTATCAGAGCGGGTTGTTCACATGACCACTGATCCAGTTTTGTTAAGAAAAATGGTCTACCGAACATATCTTAAATGTTTTAAACTAAGGGAATTCCTGCATATTTCAAACTATTACCTGTATTCTAACACCATTCTTGTAATATAAAATCATTTGGTTAGGAGTTTTGGAATCATCAAAAAGGGGGAAATTGTTGGGATATGTATTTTAGTTTTGATGATTTTCCAAAACAACATGTAATAGATTTGAAAGCAGTCAGGATAATATCTTTTATTTCAGGTCAGACTAGGTTAGCTCCTAGAATAGGTTGCTCGGTTGAGGGGGAACTCAGCGAGGGGGAACTTCTCAACACAGCCTGAAGATATCAAGATGACAACCAGAAGAGCTGACTGAAGACATGCCATCAACCTGAACCAATGGAGAAGCCTGAAGGAAGTCCCACTGAGTGTAAGTCAGGCTGATCTAAGCCAAGTCTGGTGGACCACTCAGTGAAGAGCATGATCAGGTGGATCAGTGCTGCACCAAGTAGGCCCTGAAGGAGTCAGGCTACTGTGGTCAGGGAAGTTTGTCATTCAGCCTTATGACAAACTTCTTGGAAATGATCTTCAAACAGTCTCTGAAGGACAACTACACTGAAGACGTTCAGTCCACTGAAGATCATCAGTCAGTGAAGGAGGAAGCTACCTAAAGTCAGTGGGTCTTAGTCAACCCACTGAGTCAAAGATCCGTGAATCCAGGCCACGTGGACCAATCAGCACGAGGCAGCAACTCTGACACTGACAAAGGCCGAATTCCTAGAAAAGTGGTTGAAACCATTTAATGATGGATTCAAATGTATTTCCTCTCCAACGGATACATTTGAATCCCCATTATAAATACAAGCTCATAGCTTGTTGTTAGAGTGTGTTGTGTTGAGTTGTTGTGTTGTTGTATCATTGTAAGAAAACCAACACCTACGAGCTGAGAGTGTGAGTAGTAGCATACGTGCATGGGAGATATAAGGAGGTCCTACTCACGTCTTATACACTGAGAGTTCACAAATATATACATAAGAGTGCTCAGCTTGTAACTCTAGGCTTAGAGAGGTTTTCCCTATCTTAGCTATTGGCTAACACATTGTAAAGGGAAAACCTCACCTAGTTGGAGAAAACCCTAACAGAAACCAAAACCCTCTAGTCAGGTTTGTTGGGAGTAAGTTGTTTGTAAGGAGAGGCAGCTCCGTGGAGGGGTGTGAGTCCAGTTGTAAGTGCACCTTGGCACGTTAAAAACAAGAATCCAAAGGAGTGGATTTCCTGTTAAATCAGGTCGTGGATGTAAGAGCTTGAGTCTCTGAACCATGTTAAACTGAGCGTTTGTTTCATTAAAGTATTTACCAAAGTATTGCGAAAGTCAGCTCACTAAGCTTTGTTATAAGAAAACTTTGGTTAAGCAATCAGGTCAGGGAGATTCCATCTCATTGACCAGATCAGGCTAGGCACTCGAGAGTTCAGTCTCTCGAGTCACTACCTTGTTGAGAGCCTGAGCTTTCAAGTCTCATCTCTGACTTGATAGCTCTGACTCTCAGCAACGCAGTGACTTGAGTGTTTCCTCACTGAACTCTTTCAGGGTGCAACGCGAAGGTTTTAAAAAAAAATTGTGCTCCTGAATTCCCATTTTGGTTTTCGAAAACGGGACCATCAGGCGTTGTGGGGATCAGACAAATAGCCAGCATCCGCATAACCTACTAAGGTTTTGTCTTGGTTCTTACGATAAAACAGTCCAAGATCTTGAGACCCTTGAAGGTATCGTAGAACGTGCTTAATACAATTCTACTGTCTCCTTGTAGGAGAAGCGCTATATCTCCCAAGCAAATTGACAGCAAATGTAATGTCCGGCCAAGTGCAATTTGCGAGATAGAGCAAAGCTCCAACAATGGTCCCAGAATTTCTTCTGAATCTTCTATTGGTCTAAATGGGTCCTTATCCACTTCGAGGGATCGAACAACCATAGGGGTGCTAAGTGGATGAGATTTATCCATGTGAAATCTCTCCAATACCTTCTTTACGTAGGTCGACTGATGAATAAGGACTCCTTCAGGGAGGTGCTCGATCTGCAAGCCGAGGCAGTACTTGGTTTTACCCAAGGACTTCATTTCGAATTCAACTTTCAAGATTGAACTGACTTCTTCAATCTCTTTGCATGTTCCGATTATATTTAGGTCATCAACGTAAACGGATATGATGCAAAAACCATCTTGCGATTTCTTCGTGAATACACATGGGAAAGCTTTATCGAATGTGTATCCCTTCTTCTGAAGGAATTCACTAAGTCGGTTGTACCACATGAGACCCGATTGCTTCAGGCCATACAAAAACTTTTGCAGTTGTATGCTATACATATTGCGGTTTTCACCATCCCTCATTTGAGGAATGTTAAAACCATTGGGGATTTTCATGTAAATATCGGCATCTAGTGATCCGTATAAGTACGCGGTTACTACGTCCATTAATCTCATTTGGAGATTTAGTTTAACTGCCAAAGATATCAAGTAGCGGAACGTTATTGAGTCCATGACGGGAGAATAGGTTTGATCAAAGTCAATCCTGGGTCTCTGCGAAAACCCTTGTGCTACTAGCCTCGCTTTATACCTCTCCACAGTATTGTTCTCATTTTGTTTTCGTACAAATACCCATTTATATCCTACGGGGATAGCACGCGCGGGTGTACGAATGATAGAGCTAAATACTTATCTTTTGTTAAGCGATGCGAGCTCTGCATCAATTGCCTCTTTCCATTTAGCCCAATCGGAGCACTTCCGGCACTCGGTGATTGTTTTGGGTTCTAGATCTAGATCATTTATAATGGAAAGGGCGATTGACGCTGCAAATGTGTCGTCGATGACAGTAATATTTCTATTGTATGTTTCTCCCGTATCTGTGAAGTTCACAGAGACTTCGACGTTTACGTCAACCAGACCTTCCTCATTTCCCATTGTATCTGGGTCTGGTCGTTCGACGGTCCTAGTGCATGGAATATTTTGTGCACATGCTTCATCACTAGGACTCTCGTCTCCTAGAGACTTGGAGTTATCTAGACGGATCTCTTCTAGAGATTTTCCATTCGACTGACCAGATTTGCTAGCCTTTCGTTTAGGTGTGTTATTATATCTTGAGGGTCCCTTACGCTTTTGGCGTGTGAGGGCATGAGTACTCATTTTGCTTGGGACCTCAACCCTTTGGGGAGCATTTACTGCAGGTATATGCGATTTAGTCACACCTCTATAGTCAGTTAACGCGTCTGGCAGATTATTTGCTAAGTTTTGCAAGTTAATGATCTTCTGAACTTCCAGTTCAAATTGATTAGTGCGTGGATCTAGATACTAAAGATTACTTACGTTCCACGTAAGTTCCCAGCATTCATTCAATTTTGAATTCGGATCTCCCTCTAATGCCGGGAAGTAATCTTCATCGAACGTGCAATCAACGAACCGTGTTGGGAAAATAGGGGTGCCCGGAATCTATTCGGGATGAAATTTAAATACGAATTTAAATTCAATTATTACTAGCATGAATTAATCCTAATTAATTCAAATAATAATTCCAACAACTAATTTAACACCATGCATGTTGAATTAATTCACATAAAATCTAGGCGGAATAAACAAGAATTTATGTGACTTACGTACCTCTTGTAGAATTGGCATTTGAATAAACGGGACAATCACGATCACGCTTTATCAACCCAAAAACCTTCTCAAGTATTTCCCTTTCGCCTTACTTGATCACCGGTGGGAAATGCTTTCAAGTAATTTAAATAACTAAGGAAAAAGAAAAATATCTATGCTCTTGATTTTTCCAACACATGGAATTATGTACTTGGGGATAAAATAATCATCCCATATTTATAATGGAGGTGGCCGAAATTTAGAGTGAATATGGGCTTTGGAGAAAATCTTTTCTTAGTCTCTAAGAAATCTTGAATATATCTCATATATTCTTTTCTCCATAATAAAATATTCCACAAAAATCTCACCCTCCATATTAAGGGGTAAATTTCGAAAATTCATAGGAAAAGAATCCAAGATTTGGATCTTCTTGAATATATGAGATAATCTTGTATTCCAAGAATACTTATCTTCCATAATATCTTTCCAAGAAAATCAACAAAATCTTTTCTTTCCTTATGATGCTATTTTCGAAAAAAACAATGAAAAATCAGCATTATATTTTCTTTTTATTTTAATCACCTTATCATTTGGGCTACTTAATGGGCTACTTGAGGGGTCTTTAAGGAGAATTAAGATTGGACCTCCTAATGGACTTCTGAATTTCAATATTGAGCCCCAATATAATTCAATCCATTAATATTAATTATTACCACTAATAAATTAATATTACACTATCCATCTTAATCCATATTACGATAATATGAGCTCCCGGTTATTATTTCCCGCATTTAAGATTAACAAGTCCATTAATTAATTAAGCTTCTGAATAGCTCTAAATTAATTAATATATTTCACCTTGGAGTAAAGACAGCTCAACATTATTATCCGTACCGAAGAAACTGATTCTTCACTCGCAAGATTTGGTACGATAAAACTTCTGAGCCCACCAAGGGGACTAATCACACGAGCCGTACTCGCACGTGTTTCTCCGTATTAAATCTTAGCAACTGTCGTATGATTAATATTACTGCCCAAAATACAAGGTTCGAATTCACAATGATTCTCACCCAACATGAATCAAAGCAGTAACCATTAAGCACACACGGTCCTATTTAAGTGACGGAGATTAAGAAATAAACAACCACTGAGGTCTAATTCTTCACTTTTCAGAACAGAAGAATTTATCCTCGCTGTAGGTCCTCTTCAACACATTCTAAATGTGCTAGTGCAATCTCTAAGTTAAGACAAACCAATCTGAGACTTACACATCGACCTTTCACGGTGGATTGTTCAATTCCACCTAGGTCGTGAAAATGTACGTTTATGTTGTCTTCCGTGATCGGGTATCACCACATTAAATACAATGTAACTAGTACTATTATGAACTGTTTGCAATAAATATTCAACATTCAATCATATCTAAAGCATATGCGATAAAAGAATTATTCTCATAAAATAAGTGTTTGATACACGAGTTATACAAAGTAAAAGCATACTTTCACGTATAACTCCAACAATCTTCCACTTATACTTAAAGTCTGCTTTTTAGTATACATCATGCATGTCTTAGTGTAGTAGCTCTACGTGACATCTCATGTCAACCTACACTAACCTAATAATTCCTCACACTTATACTTAAAGCAGATTGACAATAGTCTTGACTCCCATTCCATCCACATGTCTCTCGAATCTACTTTGAGGCAGACCCTTTGTGAATGGATGTACTAGGTTGTCCTCCGACATTTATCTTTGCCACCTCTTTATCTCCTCTCTTAACAATTTCTCGTTTAAGATGGTGTTTTCTTTCAATGTGTTTGCTGGCCTTGTGGGCTCTCGGTTCCCTTGAATTTGCAACTGCTCCGACATTATCACAATGGATAGTGATTATGATGGGGAAATTCGGAACAACGTCCAAGTCCACTAAGAAGTACTTGAGCCAGACCGCTTCTTTCGCTGCTTCACAAACAGTTACTTATTCGGCTTTCATGGTCGAATCGGCGATGCATTTCTGCAAATCGCTTCTCCATGTCATGGCTCCTTCTCCCATGCAAAACACACTACTCGAGGTAGTTATTCTGGAGTCTATGTCTGATTGGAAATTTGAGTCCGTGTATCCTATGGGAATTAGATTGTCTGACTGTTAAATCAGCATTCCATCACAAGTACTTTTCAGAAACTACAGAACGCATTTAATTGCAATCTAATGTGCTTTCCTGGGGTTACTTTGATATCTTGCCATCATGCCCACGGCAAAGCAGGTATCCGGCCTCGTACACAACATTGCATACATAAGACTTCCTACGTCCGAAACGTACGGAACGTCTTTCATGTCATCTATCTCCACTTGCGTCTTAGGGCATATTTCTTTGGATAGATGGATTCCATGTCAAAAAAGTACAAAACCTTTCTTGGAATCTTGCATGTTGTATCGCTTCAAAACAATGTCTTTGTATGAAGCTTGCGATAAGCCCAACATCCTCTTCTTGCGATCGCAAGTGAACTTGATCCCAAGGATGTGACCAGCTTTCCCTAAGTTCTTCATATCAAGCTGATTTGACAGCCATACCCTTACGTCTAACAATACCTTTACATTGTTTCCAATGAGCAGAATATAGTCTACGTATAATACTAAGAATACCACCACAGTTCCATCATGCTTCTTATACACACAACTTTCGAACTTGCTTTGATCAAACCCATAAGACTTAATCACTTGATCAAAATACTGGTTCCAAGTACGTGATGCTTGCTTAAGTCCATAAATGGATCTCTTAAGCTTGCATACGAGATGCTCTTGGCCTTTTTCAATGAAACCTTTGGGTTGTTGCATATAGATATCTATCCCGTCAAGACTTCCGTTAAGGAAAGCTGTCTTGACATCCATTTGCCAGATCTCGTAATCTAGGTGCGCAACGATCAACAAGAGAATACGGATGGACTTAAGCATAGCTACAGGCGAAAAGGTTCCTCATAATCGATCCCTTCTTTCTGAGTATACCCTTTGGCCACTAGCCTCGCTTTGAAGGTCTCAACCCTTCTGTCCGGTCCTCTTTTCCTCTTGTACACCCACTTACATCCAATGGATTCTACCCCATTGGGTGGCTCGACCAACTCCCATACTTGATTATGATCCATCGAACTCATCTCGGTTTCCATTGCCGTTTGCCACGACTCCGCGTCTTTGTCTTGGATTGCCTCATCATATGTCCATGGGTCTGATTCATCGCCGGGAATTAAATTCGAAGATTCTCCTATTCCCATGAATCTCTCGGGTTGCCTAGCAATCCTCCCACTACGACGGGGTTCCGGTTGTGAAGGTGTGACGTGTGGTACATCATCTTGTATACTTGGTATAAGAGTTTGCCCTCTTAACTCGTCTAAGGTAATCTCACTTCTGGGCTTTCTTTTGTTCATATAGTCTTCCTCCAAGAATTTAAAGTACGAACTAATCACAGTCTTTTGATCCTTGGGACTATAGAACATACACCCTTTCGTTCCTGCAGGGTATCCTATAAACAGCCTTAATTCCGAACGTGGATCCAACTTACCGGCTTCCTTGTCTAGCACGTATGCCGGACAACCCCAAATCTGCAAGTGTCTTAGACTAGGCTTGCGCCTGGTCCACAATTCCATTGGGGTTTAAGGAACTTATTTGGATGGCACCAAGTTTAGAATGTAAGCCGCCGTTTCCAAGGCATTACCCCAAAACGACTTTGGATAAATCCGAATAACTCATCATGGATCTGACTATTTCTAAAAGAGTATGGTTCCTTCGTTCCGCCACACCGTTCTATTGAGGGGTTCCCGGTGCGGTCAACAGGGATACAATCCCTTCGTCCGATAGGTAGTTCAAGAATTCATCGCTAAGGTATTCGCCTCCACGATCAAATCGTAGAAACTTGATACTTCTTTCCCTATGCATCATAAGGTAGATGTATCCATATCTCGAGTAATCATCAAAATGACAAATTACTCATACCCCTTCTTGCTATGATCGTCATTGAACCACACATATCGGTGTGAACGAGTCCTAACACTTTGGTGGCTCTATTCCCCTTGGCTCCAAATGCCCTCTAGGTCATTTTACCCTCTAAACAGGATTCACAAGTTGGAAATAACTCAACTTGAAGTGACTCCAAGGATTCATTTTTCACCAACCTTTGTATCCGCATTAGATTAAACTAAGATGCCATAGAAGTGTTTCGTTCATGTCCGAAGAATGCTTTCTTTTATTACTCGAAATAATCGATGTGTTATTAGATTTAATTTTTGTGAGTGGTGTGCCCAAATAATGGTATAAAGATCATCCACTGAAGTTCCGGAACAGATAAACTCATCGTTTCAAGAAATAATAACATCCTTATTAAAAGAAACTGAGTATCTATTCAAAACAATTTAGAAACTGAAGGTTGAGTTCTTTCTAAACTAGGAACATGAAGAACGTCTCTCAAGACCATAACTCTATCTTCAAAAGATAGGTGCACTTCTCCCACTGCTTCAGCTGCCACTCTCGTAGCATTGCCCGATGTGATGGGGATCTCACTTCCGTTAAGTCGTCAGGTTAGCTTGAACCCATGAAACAGATGTGATCAGTAGCTCTCGTATCCACTATCCACGAATAGACAGCATACGCCACTTCACAAGTTTCGACGACTAGGGTGTGTGAATTACCTAACTTTCCTGGCCTCTTAGGCTTGAAACAGGCAGACCTCCATTGTCCTCTCTCACCGCAACTAAAACACTTCCCCTTCGATGCTAGCCTTTGCATTTATCTTTCGCAACAATTGGATTTGCTTGGATCCGGCCTTTGGTTCTCTTCAACTTTTTCCCTCCCTTGCGACCAAAAGAGGTAGACGGACCATTAGCCACCATAGCACTAGACTGGTGCTTCATTATCACCTCCACCGAAACTAAAGCTTGCAAGAGCTCGGGCAAACGACTTGTCCGTTCATTCATCTGACAGTTCTAATGAAACTGCTCAAAGCTTCTTGGTAGAGAATGGTATATGAAATCAACCTAAGAAGGGACATCAAAATCCGCACCAAGTACTTCCAACTTGTTAAGGTATGCCATTATCTCGAGAATGTGCTCCCTCACGGGCGTTCCTTCTACCATTTCCAACTTGACCGAGTCATGTTTGGTGAACTGATTAGTCATGGGATTCTGATGTGAAAACATCTCTTCAAGGCTTTCCATGATTTCAACAGCGGATACAAAGTCTTCATGAACGCGCCTCAAATCCTCAGACGGAGATGTCAAGATGATGCACTTCATGTGTTCATTGTCACGCTGTCAATCATAAACTGTCTTTTCCCATTGCTTGACTTATCATTAGGCTTGCCGGGTTTATTAACGTGGATAACCCAATTGTGTTTTCGTGCAGTAAGGACAAATTTAAAATTACATTTCCAATCGATATAATTCTCTCCAAAAAGTTTATTAACTTTAAGTATATTAAACAGTGGATTAAAAGGTTGCGACATGAAGAAATGAGAATAAAACATACATTCATATCAATATCTAGAAAAATACGAAATTATCACATAATTCGATCACATCAATTATATTGAAACCTTAAAACAATATAATCATGCATCAGCCAACATCTCGAAACAATTTAAATGCGCCACGAGGGGTGGTCTATACATTTAAACACATTCAAGTGGATCACAAACTTAAAAGTTACAAATCCTTAATTCAAAATTAATAGTTGGCTCCCACTTTGACCACATAAAAATTGACAGGGACTCCGAGGAGAGTAAGCTAATATCAATTTCTTATGCCTAAGTAATAACCATAATTAAATACAGGATTATTATTTCGCTTTGAGCAAGCCACTCGTGGTGAGGGTCAATACCGCCACTGGTAATAATCCACAATCATCCTTTCGGAATTTATTTATGTGAAATCCGTTCTTTTGGCCGATCCGAGGGGGAAATGTATTCCAAAAGAACTTCACAAATAAATAAATTACGGAGGCCAAATTAATCCAATTTTAATATCCGGAATAAAATTGCAATTAAATAAACATATTTAGTAATTTTCGAAAGTAAGGTTTTTCTTGGACAATAAAATTCATGCAAACACATATTAACAAATAATAATAAGTGCACGAAAAAAAGCATCCATCAAAACAAAATTAAACATATTGGAGCACTCAAATCCAATTGTCACGGTTTAATTTCTTCACGTCTTGATGCGAAATATCATCCTTGTTGCTTTCCGTCGTTCGTCTCGAAACGCTCCCACTCGAACAACAATACTTCATAAAAAACAACATCGTTTGGGGTTTGGGACGACGTTTAAAATCATACAAAAAAATGCAGAACTGAAAAAAAATTCCTCGGCCCGAGATACAGCGCGCGTCGGCCCACAGAGTGGGCCCGCACGCCACCCGGCACGGCGCCGAGCAGCTGGTCGCCGGGCGCCGCCTACATGCGCGCGCGCCCGCGCCATGCCGCACCCCGTCGTGCGCCCGGGTCGTGCGCCTCGCGCACCCCGCGCACCGGGTTTCGCCATTCATTCTCGTTTCTTACCCCATGCATGATTTTACGTCCATGCATGCACCGCGCATGCATGCGTCGTCTGGGTACGCCGTCTTTAATTCTTCGTTCGATCCAGTTACAATTTATTTTACAAAAAAAATAAATACTAGATCTAGACTAGTCTATTACAATGATCAAATCAAAATAAAAACAACTAATCTACTCGTGGATTTTATCACGAGAAAAACAAATTCGAACGAATCGAATTAAAAACAATTAATTCACACGCATGAAAAAATAATAAACATTAAAACCATGACAATTGGATACCTGCAAAAAAGATCTAGCAATTCTACTATCCAATTTCAATTTAATGTTAAACAATTTAAATTCTAATTTAAAGACCAGTGCCCGAAACCGTGGCTCTGATACCAGTTGTTGGGAAAATAGGGGTGCCCGGAATCTATTCGGGATGAAATTTAAATACGAATTTAAATTCAATTATTACTAGCATGAATTAATCCTAATTAATTCAAATAATAATTCCAACAACTAATTTAACATCATGCATGTTGAATTAATTCACATAAAATCTAGGCGGAATAAACAAGAATTTATGTGACTTACGTACCTCTTGTAGAATTGGTCTTTGAATAAACGGGA
Organism: Ballota nigra; assembly: GCA_947034835.1. Lineage (NCBI taxonomy): Eukaryota > Viridiplantae > Streptophyta > Magnoliopsida > Lamiales > Lamiaceae > Ballota > Ballota nigra. The sequence continues at coordinate 73,105,019 of OX344724.1, read as the reverse complement.
CAATCACGATCACGCTTTATCAACCCAAAAATCTTCTCAAGTATTTCCCTTTCGCCTTACTTGATCACCGGTGGGAGAAGCTTTCAAGTAATTTTAATAACTAAGGAAAAAGAAAAATATCTATGCTCTTGATTTTTCCAACACATGGAATTATGTACTTGGGGATGAAATAATCATCCCCTATTTATAATGGAGGTGGCCGAAATTTAGAGTGAATATGGGCTTTGGAGAAAATCTTTTCTTAGTCTCTAAGAAATCTTGAATATATCTCATATATTCTTTTCTCCATAATAAAATATTCCACAAAAATCTCACCCTCCATATTAAGGGGTAAATTTCGAAAATTCATAGGAAAAGAATCCAAGATTTGGATCTTCTTGAATATATGAGATAATCTTGTATTCCAAGAATACTTATCTTCCATAATATCTTTCCAAGAAAATCAACAAAATCTTTTCTTTCCTTATGATGCTATTTTCGAAAAAAACAATGAAAAATCAGCATTATATTTTCTTTTTATTTTAATCACCTTATCATTTGGGCTACTTAATGGGCTACTTGAGGGGTCTTTAAGGAGAATTAAGATTGGACCTCCTAATGGACTTCTGAATTTCAATATTGAGCCCCAATATAATTCAATCCATTAATATTAATTATTACCACTAATAAATTAATATTACACTATCCATCTTAGTCCATATTACGATAATATGGGCTCCCGGTTATTATTTCCCGCGTTTAAGATTATCAAGTCCATTAATTAATTAAGCTTCTGAATAGCTCTAAATTAATTAATATATTTCACCTTGGAGTAAAGATAGCTCAACATTATTATCCGTACCGAAGAAACTAATTCTTCACTTGCAAGATTTGGTATGATAAAACTTCTGAGCCCACCAAGGGGACTAATCACACGAGCCGTACTCGCACGCGTTTCTCCGTATTAAATCTTAGCAACCGTTGTATGATTAATATTACTGCCCAAAACACAAGGTTCGAAGTCACAATGATTCTCACCCAACATGAATCAAAGCAGTAACCATTAAGCACACACGGTCCTATTTAAGTGACGGAGATTAAGAAATAAACAACCACTGAGGTCTAATTCTTCACTTTTCAGAACAGAAGAATTTATCCTCGCTGTAGGTCCTCTTCAACACATTTTAAATGTGCTAGTGCAATCTCTAAGTTAAGACAGACCAATCTGAGACTTACACATCGACCTTTCACGGCGGATTGTTCAATTCCACCTAGGTCGTGAAAATGTACGTTTATGTTGTCTTCCGTGATCGGGTATCACCACATTAACTACAATTTAACTAGTACTATTATGAACTGTTTGCAATAAATATTCAACATTTAATCATATCTAAAGCATATGCGATAAAAGAATTATTACCATAAAACAAGTGTTTGATACACGAGTTATACAAAGTAAAAGCATACTTTCACGTATAACTCCAACAACCAGACCGTTAATTGATCCCCGGATAAAGGCTCGAGGTATTTCACAATGGATGGAGAGTCGTATCCGACGTAAATACCGAGTTTCCTTTGTGGGCCCATAGAGGTCCGCTTTGGTATCGTTATTGGAACGTATACCGCACATCCAAAAATACACAGATGGGAAATGCTAGGTTCTTTCCCACGCACGAACTGTAGGGGGGAATGATCATTATATGCAGTTGGATGGATTTGGATTAAGTGCGATGCATGTAGGACTGCATGCCCCCATCATGAAGTAGGTAGTTTGGAGTTCATAAGCAATGGCCTCGCGATAAGTTTGATACGTTTTATTAGAGCCTCAGCAAGACCATTTTGGGTATGGACGTAGGGGACCGAATGCTCCACTTTAATTCCCAGGGCCATACAATAATCTGTAAAGGCCTTCCAGCTGAACTCAGCTGCATTATCCATGCGAATCGATTTGATTGGATAATCCGGGAATTGAGCTCTAAGCTCGATAGTCTTCGCAATGAGCTTCGCAAAAGCTTGATTGCGGCTGGACAACAAACATGCAAATGTCCACCTAGTGGAGGCATCAATAAGGACCATGAAATAATGAAACAGTCCTGATGCTGGGTGAATCGGTCCGCAAATGTCTCCTTAAATTCGCTCAAGGAAAACCGGAGACTCTAGTCCAACCTTAGTGCGCGACGGATGCACTATTAACTTACCCCTAGAACATGCATCACAAAAATATTCATCAACAAGAGAGATTCTATTATTCGTAATACTATGACCAGTTGAATTAGATAGAATCCTACGTATCATTGTTTGTCCCGGATGACCTAACCGTTGATGCCATAATTTAAAAGAATTTGGGTCATGAAATTTCATACTCATCGCTAGATGGGAACTAGACGGCCGGATGTAGGAATAGTACAATCCGGAGGAGAAGGAAGGAAGTTTCTCAATAACTTGTTTATGGCTACCTTGAGTACTAGTCATAAAAAAGTATTCATCATCGTTCTCAGTTTTAGTTTCAATATGACTCGTTTATCCTAATGTCCCTAAAACTGAGTAGGGTACACTTAGATTGTGGAAACAATAAAGCATTATCAATTATGAGTTCGATACCCATGGGGAGGACAATGGAAGCTCTCCCGAAGCCCACTATCAACCTACTATCATTGGCTATTGTAGTTATACTCCCCTTACGTTCTATCAAGTTATGAAAATACTTCCTATCTTTTAGGATCGTATGTGTGGTGGCGCTATCTACCAAACATAAATCACTATGGGCGTCCATCATGCAAGAGGAAATAGTCCAAACCTAGTAGCTGATTTGTTTACAAGCCATAAATGAGAACAACAATATCCAAATAAATACTATGGACAACTATTAAGGTAAACATATCAAAGCTAAAAATAATAAATTCATTCATAAAATAAAATATCCGAAAGAAAGGATCCCAAAACATAACATGAAATTATTTTATTCAGAAAACAGAGTAAAATACTAGGAATAACTAAATATGCGAATCACTCGTCATCTCCAAAATCCTTAAGTTCAATGCCCATAGGATCTGCATTACCTTGGTCAGAGTCTGCTTCGGGCAGACTGGCATGGTGAGATTCAACTCTAGGAGTCTTCCCCTTATCGTCCTTCTGCTGCTTTTGGTAAGCCTCGACCAAATGTTTGGGAGTGCGACACGTGCGAGACCAATGGCCCTTGCATCCGCATCTGTAGCAGGACTGCTAAACCTTATCTTGATTATCAGATTTTCGAATAGCGGAGTTCGTGTTAGGTGCAGCCTTCCCACGAACCTGAGCTTGATTGTCATTCAAGGTACCTGGACCACCGGATTTATTACGACCTCAGCCTTGGCTACGAGTTCGTTTACTTCCTCTCCCACTTCCACGCTTGCCACTTCCTGTACTACTTTGAGCTACGGCATATGCTTCGGGCACAGCTTTTGAGCCAACCGGCCTCGCATTATGATTCTGCATAAGGAGCTGGTTGTGCTTTTCTGCTACTAGAAGTGCAGAAATTAGCTCAGAGTGTACAGTGTAGTTCTTAGCCCTATACTGCTGCTGGAGTACAAGGTTGCTTGCGTGGAAAGTTGACAAAGTCTTCTGGATTAAGTCGTTCTCAGTTACAGTTTTCTTACATAACTTTAACTGAGATACAATACGATGTAGGGCTGAGTTGTACTCCGTAACGGACTTAAAGTCTTGGAAATGGAGGTTCAACCAATCGTATTGTGCTTGAGGGAGGAGTATGTCATTTTGTTGTTGGAAACGGTCCTTCAGGGACTTCCACAACGTTCCGGTATCTCTCTCAGTGAGATACTCATTTTTCAGGTCCTGATTGAGACGATGCCTAAGGAAAATCAAAGCTTTCGCCTTCTGGGCGTCAATTGATTTTGGATCATCGATAATCGTGCCGCTAAGGTTGTTTGAGGCTAGATGCATTTCAACATCTAGCGTCATGTCAGGTAGTTACTACCGTCAAGAGTAAGCTCAGCAAATTCTCTTTTGGTAATATCAGACATTATTCACTACAATTATTAAAGTGACATGGTGATGGTGATTGACCAAATTCATAGACAATGGGGAGACAAGGATTTATTCAGTTATTCTAAGGCACATAGATGCACGTATTGGGCCCCATCTACCCAAAATATAGATTTACAGTCCGACAAATATCGGGCGCCGCCTACCCGGGCATAATATGCGGACTATAAAGAAATAAACTATGTGCGGAAAATAGTAATGCACGTAGGATAATTAAATCACATAAACATGCATAAACAAGTAAGGGAGATAATCACATGAAAATAATTTCTAGAAAATATACGATTTAATAGACAGAGAGAATAATCATAAGAATAATTATTTCATGTATATTAACGCAATTTAACGAAATATTTTCAGGATTAAAAATAAATTAATACGGATTTTGTGATATCAAGAACGAAATCTCAAATCACAAAAATCCGGGAAAAACACTGCGAGTGTCGCGCATGGGGAACGGGTGACGAGGACGTGTGGCGGCAGCGGCACATGCGTGCGGCGGCGCAGCAGCCCGTGCGCAACGGGCGGCGGCTGCACGCGCGTCGGTGCGATAGCTGCGGGGCGGCGGCACGCTGCGCGGCGGTGTGGCAGCGTGCGGCGCAACGGGGCGGCAGCTGCGGCACGCAGCGGCGTGAAGCGCGCGGCGACTGCCGGTCGGCGGCTGTGGTCGAGTGGCAGTCGATCGTCTACGGGGCGACGGCCGTTGCTCGTTGATTCAATTCACAAAATAATTTTTAACGTAATACAATTATGCGCAAGTATATTCAGAAATGAAATCATATTCATAGTACACACCAAATCATGTGATTCATATTAAAATAAATTAAGGGCGTACCGTATAATCTCGGTTATAGACTCGAGCTGATAACGTGTTGTAAATAAGTGCGTAAATTAAAGAGACATCGTTTGTTGACCCAGTTCGTCGGGAACGACTACGTCTGGGGGCGATCCAAGCCAGAAGTTTCACTAATGATCTTGTGTATGAGAGTGATTACAATAATGAATACAATGATCTATTTATAAGAATAAAACCCTAGTCTAAGATATAAAGCCCGTTGAGTTTCTTGGTCCATAAGTAATGTCCATATCAAATCTTCTAGATTTGGAATAATAAATCTTTTAGATTTACAACAATTTAAATGCGTGATTTAAGAAAATTAATAAGTTTAATTCAAATCAAATCAATAAAAATTGAAATTGGATTAATTATAGATTGAGTCAAACATATCAAATTAGGAATATATGTTAATGTTTATTTTCTATTGTAACTATAAGTCAGTTATTGTTGATTTAATAATTTATACCTTTTTTTCATGATTAAATATATGTAAAAATATATTATTGCATCAGAATTGATAATGTATCAACTAGTGGACACAAGCTTATATGTAAACCACGAATATGATAATGACACATAGATAAGGGATCCACTTGACAAATAAAAAAGACTAAAGAAATCAAGCGAACCCCCTGCTTATGTGACATTATTATTCCCGGTGAACATATAAATCTGTATCCACCGTGGACATATGATTATTTTCAATTATTGCATATTATTTACAATCTTTAATCTATATTATTTAGTACAAAAATACATGGAAATTAATAGGCATGTTAATTTTGGTTTCACTGAAATATTATGGTATATTAGTTTGACAAAAAGTTTTCATTTTTAATTGCAATATTAGTCGCATACATTTTTTTTCCTTAGGATGTTGCTTATTTTTTATCGTTTATCTCAAGCACAGATCGTCTTTCGAACAAACCCTCAGAAAACACTAGATGTTTTGGTTGTTTTCGTGATAACTGTAAATTTCATAAACATAACAATAAAATCAAGATTATTTAGAATGAGTGATTTTTGACCGAAATTGAAATTTTAATGCAGTTCTAAATTAATGTGAAATATTACTCAATAACTAATTAAAATTATCACACAATAATATTAAATAATTGACATAAAATTTAGAAAATAAATTATACACATTAGACATTAACTAGCTTTCAATCCCGCGTATTACGAGGATTTATAAAAATTATGTTATTAATTTTACATTAAATATTTCAAACATATATTTATTTAATTAAATTAATTCAATTAGAGTTATACTTATCTTTTCGTACAATAATTCAATCCAATTACTTTTATTCACTTTTTTAAATAATAATTATTACTCTCTTAATTAATTAAATATTTAATCTTATTTTAAATTTGTGACCATTAATTGATTATTCTCTTAATTAAATTTGTAATTATAATTTAAAAATTAGATTAACTAAAATATTAAAACATAATCATTTAACAAATGATTCAATTGTAGCTTATCCAATAAGACACAATTATTGAAAAAATCATATATAAATCAAAATCATACAAACTAAAAAAATTCAAAATAGAGTCACTAAAAACCCATGGAGTGATCCACAAATAAATTAAAGAATTAGAGGAATAAATGATTGAGATTATAGATAGGTATAATACCAAATATACCACAAATGTATAGAATCAGAGTTTTCAAAATAAAGGCTTTTGACTTTTGAGAGAGCGTAGAGGTTCAAATTTTGTTATATCAAGTGAATGATATGAATAATATAATTGGTCAATTCAAATCATACAAATTACGCTAACTGATAGATTAATTAAGTTAGTAATAATGTATAATATATGTATAACACATTAATGTGAAATTCTTTATTGATAAGTTCAGACAATGTTATTCCCAATTTTGGGGTCTTTAGTTTATGAAAGATTTTTAAGACTGCATTTGTTTTGGAATTCATTTGGACAGAACTAGGACTTTTCGGTCCTCGTTCTATTCGAGTTAAAAAAATTAAATTCAATATTCGCATCCCATATTCCATCTAAACCTATATTTACCTATAACCCTATTGTTAATCATCTCAATAAAACCTATTTTATATAATTTAAAAATATTATTACTTTTCTCAATAAAATTAATTTTTCTATCACTCATATTTTTTTTTTCTACTTTACTCTTATACATGATTTGACAAAAAACAAAATATCACTGTACCAAAATCTCAAAACAAACACATATTTTTACTATTTATCAAGAATTTTACATGTAAAATCATGATTTCAAATCCCGAAACAATCATATCCTAAACAATTTCGTTTAACCTAAATTTAATTAATTAGAACTGTCCCTTGATTTAGCCATTCATAATATTCAAGTTCAATTAGTTTAACTGTAGTACGTTATCTATGTCTGCTGGTCTTCGCCATTCTTGCTGTTTGGGGACCGTTGTTTAATTTTTTTAATTAGTGCTAATTACTATTCAATTGTTAAAGTAAAATCACTCTATAATAATATTGAATAATCATTAGTTTTTTAAACAATAATTACACATTATACATTAGATTTGTTTAAAATTAATTATCCTATAATAATATATTTGATGTCTCTTCCTGATATTTCAGTAATATCTAAAGTTCAAAATCTGACTCATATATAATGAGTTCAGTTATGATTAAGCAAATTTGTTGCAAGAGTATAAAAGGTTGAATTGCTAAGGCAAATTTATGTATATATGGTGAATAGTAGGTGTGATTGATAATATAGAGTGGTTTGTAGGGTGTTTACGAAAATAGAGGGAATCGCCTCTGGGAGGGGCGAGTTTCCCTTTTTTTTTTTTTTTTTTTTTTAGGTCGCCGTTGGGAGGGGCGATTTTAATTTTTTTTTTTATTTTTTTTTTAGTTCGCCGTTGGGAGGGGCGAGTTTAAGCATTTTTTTGTTTTTATTTTTTTTTATTTTATCACGCCGTTGGGAGAGGCGTGTTTGTGTAAGTATTTTTTTTTCGTTTCTTAGTTATAATTGTTCCATGATTAAATGGGTTAAAATAGGTGTGTATTTGAGTTGATTTTAGTAATTATTGTTCAATGATTATGTGATGATTATTCAATGATATATTATAACTAAACCCTAATTGTTAGTGGAGATAAATATAAGGGTTAATTGCAAAAAAAATCACGAACTTTATAGTATTTATCAATTACAATATGAACTTTTAAAGTTTGCAATTCGATGCACGAACTAATTTATCATTGCAATTATATACACGGTGTGAATTTCCATCGATATGTATGCTTACATGGCAGTCGGAGTCAACATCAAAGATGCGTTACATGTCACGTCAAATGTCAAATCTATAAAATTTTATTATTTTTAATATTTAAAAAAGTTCATTTATAAAATATTGCTCTTAACACATTTAATAATAAATCATAAATATTGGTGTATTTTAGTTTATGTAGAAAATATTTCATAATATACGAATTTAAAACAATTTGTTTTTACTATCTTTAACCATTATTAATATGTGTTTGAGAAATATTTTATAAAAAATGTTTTGAAATTAAAAAAGAAAAAGGTTTTTCCTTCTAGATTTGGCATTTGATGTGGCGTGTGACGTGTTTTTTGTCGCGGCTTTGGCTGCAACATAGTGTTAGTATCGCCAAAAATTCACACCATGTATAGAGTAACCTCAAAAATTTACATCATGTATCAAATTGCAAAAATAAATTAGTCCGTGCATCAAATTGCAAACTTTAAAAGTTCATGTTGTAATTGATAAAGACTATAAAGTTAGTGATTTTTTTTGCAATTAACCCTAAATATAATTGTGTATTGAAATTGGTTTATATTTATACTATCTTTAAAAAAAAAATTATAAACTATTTCATAAAAATTGAAAATTATTTCAAACACTAAATAATATTTTTAAGTAATAAATGTAAAATGTAAAAAAAAATGACATTTATAATAATAGTACCAATACAATTAGCGATGGCCCAATCGACCACCCGTTCCACATTGCGGCGGACGTCTTTCACGATAATTACGACGAGGTTGTTGTTCATGTTGGCTTGGTCCGGGCTCCTCTCCGTATGTGTCCGCATATGGTATAGGCGTTGAACTGTAAACTGGGCGTTGTGCGAATTGAGGTCGATGTTGATAATAGGTACTCATATTAATACCCGTATTTAATATGTCAGTAAATGAACCAGGCCATGATGTAAGAAGATCTGTCACAGATTTAGTTAATTTAGATCAATAATATATATATATTAAAATATATATTATTTATAAGTTGATATTATATACCTGGTTCATTATAAGGTGTCTGAAAACTTGGTTGAGGTATCTCCTGTTGCAACGTCGATGTAGAAGCAGGCTGGGGTACCCCCTCAACGCTTGCCCAACCAACTATCAAGTTAACAATAACATATCATAAGTAAATAAACATAATCTTTAAAAAATATTATTAAGGGTTATGTGTAACTTTCATACCATTTCCAGCAGGATGTGCGTAAGCTCCAAATCCAAATGAGGGCAACTCATAACTTGTGTGAGGCGTAGGCTGAGGTGGCCACTCATTTGATTGCCGAGCATCTATCAAATTAATAGAAATATACATAAACAAGTAAATATAATTTCTTGAATATTTTTAATTTATTATTGTAACTTTGATAATATTGAATTACACACCGTATGCAGTTGATGTGTTGCCCAAAATTCGAGACGCTCCATACTGTTGGCCCATCGATGTAGAAGCATCTGTAACATGTTATAAAAATATTTAATAATTAAATAAATATAAACCAAATGAATATCATATTTACAAGTGTAATTCCGTAAATTGCATACCATTTCCAGCAGTATGTTGTGTGCGGGGCGCTGATTGAGGAACTCGGTATTGAGTACCTTGTCGGGGAAAAGGGGAATCTGATGGCACTGCCGAGGAATGTCTTCTTCGACTCGCAGACGTTGAAGGACCTTCATCGCCGTCACGCTCTACAGACCTCCTTCTTGTTTGTCCTCTACTTGTTTCCCTGACTTCTACGTTTTCAACTGAGGCTCGTGGATGTTCAAGATAAGTAGGAGATTCAATAATAGGCTCCACTTCAGTGATGAAATTCTCAGCTGTTTCTAAAAATTCCACCATTGATGGTCTATTATCAATGTGAGCCCGTCGTTTACTGATTTTAAATTTTCGAAACCAGCTTACCTGTAACAAAAAAATAATAGAATGTTATTCATATTTCAAACATCAAAAATCAATATATAATTAAATTTGTGATATATAATTTACCAAAACATCACTGGCAGATGTTCTTGGTGGTTGGAAGCCTCGGACCGGTGCTGCAGTATACTCCTCTGGTGAAATCAATCGTCGTGTAATGTCATAGTACCACTGCATATAGTCTTCCGTGACCGGATCACCCCCGTTGATAGGCGTGCAAGGTATGAATGGTTGCCTGCTTCTCCAATATCTAATCCATTTGTCATGCTTGGTCGTCCAATCAAAGCCGGTTCTCCCCTGGCGGTTATACTCATGCAAGCTCTGGTCCCTTTCCTCTACATGACTTGGAATGTTTTGGACCATTCCAAATTGTCTGAGCACCCTATTCGGATAGTGAAGCTCCACTATCCAAATAATGATCAATGGACATTGCGACCTCCAATTTAAGGTCCAACAACGAGGTTCGAGATTCCTGATCTCCTCAGCGTCCACATCATAGGGATCCCAAATAAACTGTAAAGACACACACAAAACATTAATATCAATATTCTCAAAAAATAATTTATATTAGTTTGAATCATTATAATAATAACTTACTTGACCATTAGACAAACGCTCAAATATGTCGCGATATACACGAATTGAAAACCTCGTGCTGTCAATATGACTGTGATAATGTATCCACCTATAGTAGGTAAAAAAATAAGTATGTATATCCAAACGAATTATAGATAAATGTGTCTATAGAAAAATACCTAGCTCCATACGGTGGATGCCCCAAATTACGACCATCTACACTTATCTGCCCTTGTTGGAGCATCGGATGTGCGTTTGATGGTTGGATCGTTATTATCCTTGACCATGCCCATATCTGTTGTTCAATGATAAATTTATTTCAATGTACAATTAATCATAGAAATATTTAAAAGTAATTTAAATTAACCAAGGATTACCTGCAACAAGCATAATGGTCCAGCGATGCGCTTGCATTTATAGTTGCAAGCCATACAGAGTTCGCGATATAAACTCGCTAACACAGCACTTCCCCAGCTGTATTCCCCGACTGTATTCACGTCCCGCAGAAAATACAAATAGACTAATGGGACAGCATTTCGAGAATGGTCGGGCATCATTAATGTTCCCAGGAGTAAAAGTGCACACCCCCGTGCATATTGATCAACGACCTCCTGTGGTGTATAGTCATCAATATCAACAGAATGTCTCACCAATTCGTTTAGGGAAGTCAATTTGATCGCACTATTGCCCCTCATATCATCTTGTTGTATGGTGATGCCCATCAACTCTTCACACAAGCTTTTCCACTGATCAAAGTTATTATATTCATCTCGCCGTATAATGGGCTCTCCTTCTATCGGTAAACCCCATAAAATGGCAACATCTTGCAATGTGACGGTCGCCTCTCCGACGGGGAAATGGAGTGTCCACCACACGAGAATGGAGTGCGATCTTATAAGGATTTGGGTCTTCTAGTCTAAATGTCCAGAATGGCCCATCACCTCCATTGTATGTACTTAGCACTATCTCGCTTGTTTTCCTATTAATATAATCTAGCCTCGACCGATGGGTTTGTTGCATGGTGAGTACAGATCTGTTCTTCGGTCCATATAATAGTGCCTCTCTATCAGAATTCATCTATAATTCAAACATTCACACAGATGTATTAGAATTAACACAAATCATACACATAAAACATAAAGCTCAAACACATAAAGGATAATGTATATGAAATTATTCAACATTATTGTCAACATTTTGATTCAATCCTACAAACTAATTTTATTCAACATTTTGATAACATTTTGACAATATTTTGATAGCATTTTGATAGCTCCTAGGGATTCACAACATCAATGTGAAGGACCAAAATGATGATCAATATTTTTATCAAGTAAGTAATCTAGAGTTTTTTAATACACTATATATATATTAAATATAGATTTTTTAAAACAATAAAAACACTAGAATTTTATAAAAAAATAAACTTACATTGTATACATAATGCTTATTAACATCACGTTAAAAAAAAAGTCAAATTTTACTTTAATAACTTTGATTGATAAAATGACTAATTTACTCTTCAATTCTTCAAATGTATAAAAGTTATGCATCACCAAAACATTCACTAAATAAACCAAAAGAAACAACACTACTACCAATTTTAAATCAAAATAACAACACTATGACCTTATTAATGTTATTTTAAATCGAAATAGCAACACTACTACCAATTTTAAATCAAAATAAATCAAAAGTAACATGCTAAAACATGTAATTTCTCTAACATATATATATCGACATTATATATATACACTATTTCAAAAAATTGCATGCAAAATAATTCTAAAAATATAAAAAAAAAATTGAAATATTTACCACTTAATTTGTAGTGTCTGTACTCCTCAGGTAGATAGCAAAATATCAATTCCTCAAGTACGTGAGACTGCAAGTTTGTAGTTTGGAGGGCAAATTTTATTTTTCTTATTTGAAGAAGAAGAAGAAGAGAGGAAAGGAAGGAGTACGAAGAGGAGAGGAATGAGGTAGGAAGGAGAAGGATAATGAGGAGAGGATAATGAGGAGAAGGATAATGAGGAGGTAGGAAGGAGAAGGATAATGAGGAGAAGGATAATGAGGAGGTAGGAAGGAGAAGGATAATGAGGAGAAGGATAATGAGGAGAGGATAATGAGGAGAAGGATAATGAGGAGGTAGGAAGGAGCCACTGATCGAACTATATATCAGTGGGGAGTATCACGCGGGGAGTATCACGCCAACAAGAAAAAGCCAAATGCAGTCAGGTCTCGCCTCTGGTAGGCGCGAGCACAGTCTGGCACGGCACATGGGGCACTGGCAGGGCACTGGCAGGCGCGCCTCTGGTAGAGGCGTGTTTAGCCCACGACAAAGCCACGTCGGAACTCGCCTCTGGCAGAGGCGAGTTTATCCGGCATAGCAAAGTCGCCTCTGGTAGGCGCGATTTAAGCTTATATCGCCTCCGCCAGCCGCGATTCCCTTTATTTTCGTATACACCTCCCCTTCCGCCCTATTTTCATTACTCCATTTCAAAAATACCCCATATAAAAAAATTTGCCAATTGCTAACATATGAGCAGAAAAACGTTGAAAAAAAGAAAGGAAAAATATACTCCCTTTATCTCAAACTAAATTGCTACTTATTGAAACCGTCTCTCCACTTGTTCAAATCGACATTTTCATAAATAACAATATAACAACATTGTTTTTTACCATTATATCTTTCTACACTTAGAGGGGTGTATTGGTTATAGAGTCTATAGGATTTTTTTAGACTTTTAAAGTTTGGGAATATTCAATCAGGATTTTCAAAAGTTTTTAAAAATCCTGAGGTATTCAATACGGATTTTAAAAAGTCTTAAAAAATCTTTAGGTATTCAACAGTTTATGGATTTTAATACTCCATGGATTTTCTTTGATTCTCTTCCAAAATATAAATAGATTCCACTCTCCAAAATCTCTTCTAATAACCAGATATTTCTACGAATTTTAAAAAGTCTTATAAATTCTTTTATGTATTCAACAGTTCATGGGCTTTCTTTGATTCTCTTCCATTGGGATGTCAACGGGGTGGGGACGGGGGTCATTCCCCATCCCCGCGATAAAAATGGAGAAATTTTTTCCTCCCATCCCCGCCTCGCCGGGGATCCCCCCCTCTAGCGGAGATTCCATGTTCCCTGCCTAATTATTTTTTTATCTCATTTTTTAAATATAAAAAATATAAAATAATATTTAAATTAAAAAAATTAATCATACACAACAGTTACTTTAAATTGGTGTTAAAAAAACTAATTTAAACAATTTGAAGAACCTTTAATTATAATATTTTTAATTAACAAATAATTTGGAACTAATAACATAATATTAAATAAAATATAGATGTAATTTTTAATAAATAGTTAATTGAGTAGGAAATTATGAAATATTTATTTATAATTTACTTTAAAATTTAAATTATATAAAAAATAATGCGGCTCCCCGCGGGGAACGAGACGGGGATCCTCCGGAGCTAGGAATACTCTCACAGTCCCCGCCTATGGGGCAAAAAAAATTCCCCGTTCCCGTTTTCTTTGGGGATTCCCCGCCCCGTTCGGGGTGGATCCCCACGGGGATCGGGATTTCCCGTCACGCTGCCAAGTCTACTCTTCCAAAAATATAAATAAATTTTACTCTCCAAAATTCTTTTAACAACAAGAGACTTCTAATGAGAGCAAGATATAACGGTGATGAAAATGAAGATGAGAATAATAATGATGAATATAAATGTTTTTTAACTAACTTATTTTTGTTTTTTTTTTCTCTAAAAAATTTGGATAACATTTTTTTTATATATATACAATTGTGTTTCATATACATTTTCATCAATTGTTCCAGCGTCGGAGTGTATGGAAATCCATGTAAATCAATAAAAAAAAGTGTATTCCACAATCCTATAAAGTCTATGAAAATGCATGTAAAAATCAATAAAAAATCATTCAAACTCTGCATAGAGTCTAGATTTTCTAAATCCACATATTTTTCAAAGTTAAAAAAAATTCAATAGAATCTCAATTGAATACACCACTCTTAGTATACTTACACCCCATTTATTACTTTTACACATATCAATTCAAATTTATTAATTAAATTAAATTTAGTCTAGGGTGACAACGAGAATGATCACATGCCCAAGCATAATATTATATACCCATCGTAAATGTGTTAATAACACATAAGCAGGGGTTCACTATTATTTTAATATCATTAATATATTCGCTGTGGGTATATAACATTATGCCCACCGGTGGGCATGTGATCAATTCCGAGGTTGACAAATAATAAAATAGAAATTAACTTCAGGTTGCATTTGGATTGAGTAATTTGAAATATAAGACCATCTTTATCGGTCATTTCATGACCTGGGCGTGGGAATGAGACAAAAAATAAGATAAATGAAATTAAAATCCATGACCATGGTCATGGTATAACCAACAACAACCAAGTGAATGAGAAGGTTTTTTATATCTCAAAAAATATATAAATGCCACGTGTCAAATTGTTATTGGTCGGTCATATTTTATTTAGATAATTTCCGATTTTCACTTATCTACTTAAAAATAAAAAAAAAAAATACCAAAATTCATGAAATTAAATTCTCTATAAATAGAGACCAATCTTGATATGTTTTGGATCACAATTTCATACACTCCCTTTTCTCTTCTCCTAATTTTTTCTCTTCTAAATTGTGTTAATTATCCTCATTTTCTCTTCTAACATGGATCCAAATGATCCTAATTATTCTTACGACTTGGTTGAGCATATATGGCAAAAATTCGGAGCTGCTAATTAAATATGTAATTTGCATCTTTTGCTTGGTTGTAATTTATGCATTTATTTGTAATTCGGTTTATTTATTTTCAGTTGTATTTCAATTTTTGTAATTTTAATTTTATTATTGAATGTTGTAATTTTTTTATAGTGTATGGTAATTTTTTATTAATAGTTATTAATTTTTTTTAATATTGTGTAAATATTATAAAAAAATTAATAATAGATATAATTATTAAATTATAAAAGAAATAATTTATTAAATGTTGGTTGTGGTGGTTATGGATAAAGTATGAAAAAAGATGAGTTTGGGTTGTGGTGTAAAATGTATAGGTGGAGGAGTGAGAAATGAATTTTATATTTGATGACCCGGTTGTGGCCGGGCATGGATAAAGATGGTCTAAAATATTTGTAATAAATGGATTTTTAAATTCATGATTTTAAATGACATAGTTTTGCTAATTACTTAAAATATCTCCATTTAAAATTAGAATTATAGCTAATAATTTAAAATTTATTCATTTGAGTATTTTACAGTGGTGTAAATTTGAATTCTGCATTTAAAATTCATAACTAAGTACATAAATATTAGTAATAATAGATTCTACTCACAAACTTTTTATTTAATGGATTTCTACTCAGAAGTTTTTGTATCATTTTTCGAAAACGATCCCGAAGTAACGTAAGCAGCAAAGTCATCAATGCCCGGATTTTATTAAATCAAAATCGGGTGGGTGATTTCGTCGATCACACGGAATGAACATAAAATCTCTCTTCCTTATACACGCATTCGGGTCCCTGTGTTTCTGCAATCAATTTGCCCAATTCAATTGAAAGCAGATAATTCTCGACTACAATGGCGGCAGAGAAGAAAGGAATTCAGGAAACCTTCTACATATCGCACGGCTCTCCAACTCTTTCCATCGACGATTCCCTACCGGCCCGCCCCTTCCTCAAATCCTTCCAGCAGAAAATCCTGCCGCAGAAGCCCAAGGCCATTCTCGTAATTTCGGGGCATTGGGAGACCTCCGAGCCCGCTGTCAACGCCGTTTCGGGCCCCAGCGATACGATCTACGATTTCTACGGGTTCCCGGACAAGATGTACCGGCTCAAGTACCCGGCTCCCGGCGCGCCCGAATTGGCGAACAGGGTGAAGCAATTGCTAACCGGAGCCGGGTTCGAGAGGGTGGGGGTTGATAAGGAGCGGGGGTTGGATCACGGCGCGTGGGTCCCGCTCATGCTGATGTACCCTGATGCGGATATCCCGGTGTGCCAGCTGTCGGTCCAGACGCACAAGGACGCCGCCCACCATTTTCGGGTCGGGAAGGCGCTGAGAGCGCTGAAGGACGACGGCGTTTTGATTTTTGGGTCGGGCGCCGCGACCCACAACCTGCGGACTATGAAGAGTGGTAAGGCGGTGGTGCCGTGGGCGTACGAGTTCGACAATTGGATCAAGGAGGCGTTGGTTGAAGGAAGGTATGGAGATGTGAACGATTACGCGGAGAAAGCGCCGCACGCGCTGATGGCGCATCCGAGCCCCGACCATTTTTACCCGCTACACGTGGCGATTGGCACCGCCGGAGAGAATACCAGGGGTGAGCTCATTCACCATAGTTGGTGCCCTGGGACTATTTCTTATGCGTCGTATAAGTTCAGTTGAAACTCACCCAGACCGGGTGTTTGATGAATTGCCACACTCTGTTGATTTTCACAGCCTTGGTCTCATACTCTACAGAGAACTCTAATTGAATATTTGGGTCATATTTATATTTGAAATGAGATCTTTTTTTTTTTCTTTAAGTTTGACGTTGGAGATCATATTGTGATTTGTGAATGAAATATATATCATGTGAATTTGTTTGTTCTTTATTCTGACCTTCATTGGTATTATTTGATTGAATCATTCTTCAGATTATCAATTAGTATTTGATAAGTAGCATCAATAAAATAGTTCTAAACTTCTAATATCTGATATAATTTTCCTTTTACTCGTGATACTGCGATATAGGAAATAAAATTAAAGGTTTATAAGGTAGTGACCAGTAAACCTTGTAATCTTATCATATGGTCCTATTCTTTTTTTTGAAACAAATCATATGGTCCTATTCTAGAGTATGTATAGAGTGGAATTGGTTTATATATGAATTACTGAAGGGTATTAATTGTTTTCACTGAAGAGTATTAGTTGATTTTATTGAAGAGTATTACTGGTTTACACTGAAGAGTCTCAGTTCATTTTCACTGAACAACTAAGACTCTTTCGTGTAAATCAGTAATACTCTCCAGTAAATACAACTAATACTCTTCAATGAAAACAACTAATACCTTTCAGTGATTTATGTATAAACTAGTTTCACTCTATACTTTGTCCCTATATACCCGATAACTACAATTATGTTAAAAAATTACTCAATATACCCCATGTTTAGACAATTAAATACTTTTAAACAAAATCAATCGAAATTTAAAATACAACAAAGAAAAGTAGATAATTATAAACTCACAATTATATTTACTTAAACAAACATATACACGATCAAAACAAAAGTGAAGAGTTTCCAGCTTTCAAAGGAAGACCAACACATATGACCTCTGTTGGTGATCGATTCTAATCGTGAGGATTAGTGGTTGTTTTTAACCGGTTTTAGGATCACCAAACAAGAACGTGTGATTGATTACCACCGTAAATGGTAAATTCGATTGTTCGGGTTATTGAAACGTAAATACGAGTATCGATTTCGTATTTATTTCGTGTGTGTGTACGTTTAGATGTATGAGTGTGTGTAATTGGAGTAATGACGAGGAAGTTTGTTATGCTACTTATACTAATTTGAACTTAAATTTTATTGCTGGAGAACAAATATTTATACTAACCACGAAGTAGGAGGTGTACATGACTCTTGGACTACCAAGCTTGCATGCTTGACATGTGTCCTTTGACCACATTTGACCTTATCTAAGCTGAAACTTAGTTACAAAATCTTGTATTTGGTCTTATCTCAGATCCATTGTTGTTCGCCGTCCTTTGCTTGGTAAATCATCACTAGTAGTTCCTCTATAGAGGTTGTTCGCCTCTTGTTTAGGCGACTCACAAGTTGTTCGTTTGTATTTTCAATGGGTGGGCCTTCTGAATCTTTAACATTTGTTCGTCAAGGACTTTGTTGACCAGGTGGATTGATAGGCATTGTACATTCCATGAACTGGTAAGTGCACCGCCTTTCGATATTGTTGCTCGTCGGAGTCCGTGTGTGGCCTTGGGCCTTAAACTTGTTCGCCAAGGAGCTGCTCGTCAAGAGTATTGTTCGTTGTTTAATACACCTCCCGAATTGATAGATGCACTCCCATTTTGACTATCCTTGTTAGCCATTTCTGGTTAGGATATGTTGCTTCATAATCTTCATTTAGACTTTAACTATTGTTCGCCAAATAGTAATTGATGTTCGCCTATCAACAATTGCCCCCTATCCTTGCTAGATGTTGCTTCAGACAAGCAACTTTGTGGCGAGCAACTGTAGTTTGGATACTATCTTGGTAAGGATTGGGTCGAACAGCTTCCGTTTGACGAGCAGCTTCGGGGCCACCGTTTTGTCTTCCCAAGATCTAGGAATCGACCAATGATGACGTGGGCGGCATGATTATGCGCCGCCCACGCGCGATCAAGCCCGATGCCACGCACCCCTATAATTGCGTGTAGGTCCTTTAATATTTGAATTTGTTCGAAAAATGACCCCACTTTTTATCATTTTGACCCCTGAATTTTGAGGAAATGATGGATTTTACCCAGTTTTTCACTTGGATATATAAACGAGTGGGAAATGAAAATTTTCCCACTCTTCATCCTTTGCTACAGAAAATTGCGCTGAAATCCTCCATCTCCGGCGACTTTCAACCTTTTCCGGCATACTATCTTTGTGTTCCAAGGTAATTTGATCTGTTTTTCTTTTCTTTTTTAACTTTGTTCTTTTCTTTATCCTTTTTCCTCCTTGAACCTCCATCGCACCATGATTAGGAGTGAAATTGTTATGTTTTGGTGCCCGATTTGCTCATGTTTTGAGTGTTTTCGATTAGTGTTTGGAGTCAAATGAGTATCATTTTTATAAACTTATTAATTTGTCTCTTTGGTTTTCATAGATGGATAGAGGGCGAAAAGAGGAGTTCGTAGGACTTTGAATCGGCCAAAACGGACTCCCGGTTGAGGAGATATGAATATTTTACGAACAAGTGCACAGCAGCCGAAGACCGCTCGAGCAGCTCGAGCGTCAGCGCTCGAGCGTGTTGCTCGAATGACCGAAAAATGGCAGAAAAGTTTCGCCGCTCGACCAGCTCGAGCGGGAGCGCTCGAGCACCTGTTTCATTCGACCTATATGCTCGAATGAGGCCGCTCGAGCGTGTTTTTGCTCGAGCACTTCCATATTTTGGCCTCCGGATGCATTTTTTCGGCCCATTAACTCCCGTTTCGACCCGGTGCCTATATATACCTCTTCCAAACACGTTTTGAAGGATACCCGGACTTTTAGAAATCACTTTAGACTTAGTTTTTAGAGAGAGGAAGAGGAGAAGAACGAGCAAGCTTTACTTTTACGTTGTTGAGGTTTTTCATACGAATTCTTAGTTTCTTTTCGTTTCTTAGTTTCTTTTCATTAGCTTGATTACTTTAAACGCTTTGAACGTCGTTTTAGTTAATTAAATTTCACTTCTTAGAATTATTTTCTTTTAAAACCCTAGATCATGTTTCTTATTTTCTTCATTCAATTCATTATGTTTATGTTCGTTGTTTCTTCTATTGCTTTTATTTTTGTTAAAACCATGTCCGGCTAAAACCCTTGCATGCTTAGGGTAGGATGAACTCGTAGAAGTAGGATGTGGGTACGTAATTAGGGTAATTTGTGACGTTAGTTTTAATTCTCTTAATTAATGAATTCATATAATTAATCTTAACTCTACCTTTGAATTTCGTACGAAAGTGTTAGAGAGAGGACGACTGCATCACTCAATAACAATTAGTAGTCTTAACGAGAGGGTTTAGAAGAGGTTAATTCATCTACCGGTTTAGCTATGGAGGACGGCCACATCACCATTAGTTAAATTAGGGTCTCTTTAATTAAGCACTATCTATTAACTTGTTAGTGGATTAGTGAAGTCGATTGATAGGGTAAAGTATTAGGGTATAAAATCTTGAGCTTTCATTCTACGATCTTTTACTTAGGTTAATTCTTGGTTGTCACGAATACTTTGATTATGTACCTGCTCCGTTAGTATACGTAGGGATTCCTATCTTAAGCATCACCACCTCATATTTGAAAACACACCTTTTGTTACTTAGTTTAATTTTCCTTTTGCATTCGTAGGATAATTGAGTTTAGTTTAATTAATCTTTCAAAAATCCAAAAACAATACACTCATATTAATTACGACGCGTAGATCTTCAGGGATCTATTCGCATATACACCATTCCTTGGGTTCGATAATACTTGGTCATTATACGTACTTATACTACAGTGAACCCGTCCGCTTGCGGGTGAGCGACTAGTAGAAGTTAGTAAAATCGCTTCAAGTCAATGGCGCCGTTGCCGGGGATGGCGTTATATGCTTTTTGAATAGGACTTGTCGATAGCTTAGTAGTTAGTAGTGGGTACTTATTTTCTGTTTTTATTTCTTATTGTTATTTTTATTTATTCGGCAGTTGCGTTTTGATCCTTCTGCTAGTGTGTCAGGTTTATGAAAACACACTCACAAGGCAATACGAGCGAAGAGAGAATACCGTTGGATCCTGAGACAATAGCCAGAAGGAACCGAGCCTTCGTGAGAAGGATGAACGCTGCCGACTTAGGAAAGGAACCAATGGATATCAATAATGAGTTGGACGATGCTGCCAACGATTTTAATCAGGCAGTAGACCGAGTTGAAGGCACTGGAGTTAGTGGTAGCCAGAATCAAATTCCATTAGGGGATAGCCAGAGCCTAAACCCGGATACACAAAACGTAGGGAATCCAGCTCAGAACCTTGTCCATAATCCTCATAACAACCCTGCTTACCCACAAAACCCAAATAACCCTTTTAACAACCCAGTATACCAACATTACCCATACCCACCTTATCCTTACCCACCATATCCATATCATCCACCACCAGTCTATAATCAACCACCTGTTTACCCACCACCACCCCAACAAGTACCAGTACCTGCTGCTAATCCTCACCACGTTCCTCAGAACGTAGATCACAATATGGCTATTCGAGGGAGGTTTGCAGCGCAGCCACAGTGGTACTATGATGGAGTGGCTTTGCCTCCTGTTGAGGCAAACAACTTCTCGATATCCCTGGGGATTTTAAAGTTGCTTACCGAGAATCAGTTCAAAGGGGTGATCGGGAAGGAGAACCCTCACACTCACTTAAGGAGCTTTCTCATGATAGCCTCAACATTTAATTATAATGGCATGTCTGAAGATGCCAAGAGGCTTAGGCTGTTCCCATTCTCATTGACAGGAATAGCCAATGAGTGGTACGATAATACGCTCCCGCGGGGAGGTATTACCACTTGGGCCGAGCTCGAGCGTCTGTTCCTCGAGCGATTCTACCCTCCATCTAGGACGATCAAGGCTAGAATTGAGATCTCGTCCTTTCGCCAGAAGTCTGGAGAAGATTTACGCCAAACGTGGGAGAGATACTCAAACATGCTGATTGAGTGCCCGCAGCACGGGTACAATGAGGGAGACATTATGGCATTCTTCTATAGTGGTGCCAACAAGGCGGGGCAAGACCATTTAGACGCTTGTGCGGGCGGAGCATTCTTGAACCAAGGCATAGAGAGGTGTAGGGAGATCGTGGACAACATTGTCACGAATGCCGGTGCTTGGGGTGTGGATGCAGATTTTCAGAGGGTGCATCAGGTTGAAGAGGGAGAAGGAACGAGAAGGCTATTGATGGCCATGATGGAGAAGATCAACAACCTCGAGTTGGGGAAGAGTTTGGGTGGAGAGCATGCAGTAGAGAATGAGAGAGTAGACCAACCAAGTGGACAGCAAGAGGTAGCCAATTACATGGGAGGTCCGTATTACAATCAGAATGGCTACCAAGGTGGTAATCAGTATGGAAGGCCTTCTTATGGCCAACCATTTGTACCTCCAGGCCCACAGCCACTTCAAAATCAATGGAGGAACACACAAGGAGTTCAAGGAGGCCAACAGCCTCCTCAAAACACATGGAGGAAGAATGAGAACTTTTCTTATGCTAACCCAAAAGCTGGTGTTACTGTTCCTGCAGATGTTGATCCGGGGTCTAAACCTCCTGGTGGAGAAGGCGGTGCATCAACCGAGGAGATGTTGAGAGCGATCCTTCAGAAGGTGGAGGAAGGGAGCAAGCGGTTGTCATCCTTGGAGTACGATGTGAAGGAGTTGCATAAGAAGGGTGATCAACGTGATCAAGAGCTCCAGAAGATGAATGTTGAGTGGACTAGAACTCAACAAGAGAACAATCGAAGGTTCACTTCTTTAGAGTTCCAGATGAGTCAGATTGCAAAGTCAGTGAATAGAATGCCGGAGGGGAACCCGAAGGAGCATTGCAAGGCTATCCAGTTAAGAAGTGGAACCAACTATGAAGGGCCTCAGATGCCTGCTGATTCTGAGACGCCCCAAGTTGAGAAGGGGATTGAAAGTGAAGGGATTGAGAGGCATGAAGATATGGATGAGTCCCAGAAGGGCAAGGAAAGTGAGGAGGTTGAGAGAGTTCCAAAGTGGAAGAAAGCAAAGGAAGCAAGGGAGAAAGTGAAAGTGACCGAGCGAGATGAATGGGGGGTACCCAAATCTGTGATACCAGTCCCATATCCACAGCGCTTCATGAAAAAGAAGCTTGATGAAAAATTTGCAAAATTTCTTGATGTTTTTAAACAACTTCATATTAACATTCCTTTTTATGATGCTTTGGAACAGATGCCAAATTATGCCAAGTTTTTGAAGGACTTGATCGCAAAAAGACGGCGAGTGGATGAGCCGAAGTTGGTGCAGCTGAACCACGAGGTGAGTGCATTAGTGCACAAGGCGCTTCCACCGAAGCTGAAGGATCCCGGAAGCTTCACGATCTTATGTGACATTGGAAACGGGATCAAGAAGGGAGCGTTGTGCGACCTCGGGGCGAGCATTAATTTGATGCCACTGTCGCTTTTCAAGAAGTTGGAAGGTGGAGAACTTCAACCCACAATGATGACGCTTCAACTTGCCGACCGGTCTATTACTCGACCTCAAGGTGTGGTTGAAGACGTCCTAGTGAGAGTTGGAGATCACATCTTTCCAGCCGGCTTTGTAGTGCTAGAGATGGAGGAAGATGAGCACGTACCCCTGATCTTGGGAAGACCGTTCTTAGCTACGGCGGGGATGGTGCTAGACGTGGCGAATGGGAAGATCACGCTGAAGGTTGATGATCAAGAAGTGAAGATCTCCCTATATGAAGCCATGAAACACCTGAGGGAGGATGAGAGCTTGTATTGCATGGATGCAATTGATCCTCGTGTTGAAGACACGCCTTCTATCCCTAATCCTTCTGATATTCATGATTTTGTTAGTCCTTCACTTGATTATTTAACCCATAAGCGTTATGATCTTGATTATTTTGATAGGGATAAAGTGAAGAAGTTGAAGGATGAAGAGGTGAAGAAAGTGGACGTGGTCCAGTTAGAAGGGAAAGGAGGAGTTAAGAAGAAAAAGTCCAAACTCAAGAAATTGTTTGGTAAGACTCCTCCAGATAAAGGTGAGAAGGAGTTGAGACCTATACCACTTGAGGTGGGGGAGGAAGCAAAGGAACTCATGATGGAAGGGCATCAAGGAAAGGAGTTCAAACACCACTCTTATGAGAGTAAGGGAGGTAAATTTGAGTATGATGTCCCATAAGCTCCTTTGAGCTTGGTCCGGCATGAGGACCTTAAAAATAGCGCTGAATGGGAGGCAACCCATTTTTTATTTGCTTTTGAGTGTTTTTAGTTATTTTTCTTTTATGTTACTAGGATGTTGTTGAGTCGTATGTTTAACCTCGTATTTGAGTAAGTTGCTTGTAGGCTTGTCTTTAAAGGAGTAAAGGTATCAAAGAAATGGAGGCAAAAATCCAATGTTGCTCGAGACAAGGAAGTGTGCAAAGCTAGTGAGAGAAACGGGATTATTTGGTTGAGGTAACCCACAACCCCAAACTTAGACCTTTAGCAAGGTCGAAGTTTGGGGGGTGGAGATTTTTATGTTTCTTGTTACATTGCACATGCATGCACGCCCTTATCTTTGAGTTGAGTTTGATTGATTATTAGATTGTTGAGATGCTCCCTGGGGTGATTTTGATTTGACTCGCGATTGCATATTTCATGCCTATCAATCATCTTATGCTTGTTGATTGCTATCTTTGAGTATGATTTGATGAGTAGAGTGAGTAGTAAGGGTGAGTTAGAAATTCTTTTGTGTGAGTGTTTGAGTTTGAGCTGATTTGAGAAAGAACTTGTATGCTTGTGAATTTTTCTTTTGAGTACTTGTGTGATGAGAGTGAGAATGCACTAGAACTAGCATGGATGTGAAAGCCGTGAGAGTTGAGCCTTACGAGATTTAAATGCATGATTTAATCTCTTCGTTTGTGAGTGAATCGTCACCTTAGAGGATGCCAGAACTTGTGTGTGCTCTTGCTTCTTGATTGTGTCTAGTTTGAAATGACGAATGTGATCTTAGGCCATCTTTGATTTTATTGAGTCACTTAGCCAAAATTTTCCTTACCAATGACATTGATCCCTTGTTAGCCCCTTTGAGCCTAAAGCCTATTTTATTTGCTAGCACATATGAACACTATTCCAATTCCTAAGCCTTTTTGTCTCAATTTGAGTGGAGAATAGGAAAGTGTGAATATGAAGGGAGTGAATTGAGTTGAAAAAGGAAAATGTTGTTTGTTGAGTGAATATGAGAAGAAGGTGTGATGAAGTTTTGAGATGTGGGAAAAAGAGAAAGAAAATTGAGAATGAGCAAAAAGAAAAAAATGAGCTCATGTGTTTGTGCGAAAAAAAAAAGAGAAAAAAAAGTGATTGAAAAAAAAAAGTGAAAGAGTGAGAAAGAAAAAATTTGAAGTGTTGAGAGTATGGAGTTGAAAGGGTGTTGATTGAAAATGTTTGAAGTAGTCTGTTCCTAATCTCGAAGTGCCAAAGTTTGATTTTCTATTCTCCATTCACTTTAGTCACTTTACCTTATATTGTTATCCCACCTGTCCAAAGAGCCTACATTACAACCTTGAGAAAAGTCATTTTTGATTCGGCATTGATTTCTAGAGTATGGTCGGAGTTGAGAGTGCTTACAAGCCTATGGCTGCCGATATGTGTGATTGATTGTTGAGTGAGTCCTTTATCATTGATATACACTTGTGAGGGAGTGAAACACATCGTTGAGTGCACATCCATGTTTGATCTTGGTGGGTCTTGTTGTTGTTGCATGAGTATGATGAAGGGGGTGAGTTAGTATACATGTGATCGATCTTTGAAGCTCGAGTTCAATTAGCTTGCATGATTGATTCTTGATTCATTCCTAACAATTTCACTTGACTTATTATTTCGTTGCTTGAGGACAAGCAACATGGTAAGTTTGGGGGGGTTGATTAGGCGTGAAATTGTTATGTTTTGGTGCCCGATTTGCTCATGTTTTGAGTGTTTTCGATTAGTGTTTGGAGTCAAATGAGTATCATTTTTATAAACTTATTAATTTGTCTCTTTGGTTTTCATAGATGGATAGAGGGCGAAAAGAGGAGTTCGTAGGACTTTGAATCGGCCAAAACGGACTCCCGGTTGAGGAGATATGAAGATTTTACGAACAAGTGCACAGCAGCCGAAGACCGCTCGAGCAGCTCGAGCGCCAGCGCTCGAGCGCCAGCGCTCGAGCGTGTTGCTCGAATGACCGAAAAATGGCAGAAAAGTTTCGCCGCTCGACCAGCTCGAGCGGGAGCGCTCGAGCACCTGTTTCATTCGACCTATATGCTCGAATGGGGCCGCTCGAGCGTGTTTTTGCTCGAGCACTTCCATATTTTGGCCTCCAGATGCGTTTTTTCGGCCCATTAACTCCCGTTTCGACCCGGTGCCTATATATACCTCTTCCAAACACATTTTGAAGGATACCCGGACTTTTAGAAATCACTTTAGACTTAGTTTTTAGAGAGAGGAAGAGGAGAAGAACGAGCAAGCTTTACTTTTACGTTGTTGAGGTTTTTCATACGAATTCTTAGTTTCTTTTCGTTTCTTAGTTTCTTTTCATTAGCTTGATTACTTTAAACGCTTTGAACGTCGTTTTAGTTAATTAAATTTCACTTCTTAGAATTATTTTCTTTTAAAATCCTAGTTCATGTTTCTTATTTTCTTCGTTCAATTCATTATGTTTATGTTCGTTGTTTCTTCTATTGCTTTTATTTTTGTTAAAACCATGTCCGGCTAAAACCCTTGCATGCTTAGGGTAGGATGAACTCGTAGAAGTAGGATGTGGGTACGTAATTAGGGTAATTTGTGATGTTAGTTTTAATTCTCTTAATTAATGAATTCATATAATTAATCTTAACTCTACCTTTGAATTTCGTACGAAAGTGTTAGAGAGAGGACGACCTCATCACTCAATAACAATTAGTAGTCTTAACGAGAGGGTTTAGAAGAGGTTAATTCATCTACCGGTTTAGCTATGGAGGACGGCCGCATCACCATTAGTTAAATTAGGGTCTCTTTAATTAAGCACTATCTATTAACTTGTTAGTGGATTAGTGAAGTCGATTGATAGGGTAAAGTATTAGGGTATAAAATCTTGAGCTTTCATTCTACGATCTTTTACTTAGATTAATTCTTGGTTGTCACGATTACTTTGATTATGTACCTGCTCCGTTAGTATACGTAGAGATTCCTATCTTAAGCATCACCACCTCATATTTGAAAACACACCTTTTGTTACTTAGTTTAATTTTCCTTTTGCATTCGTAGGATAATTGAGTTTAGTTTAATTAATCTTTCAAAAATCCAAAAACAATACACTCATATTAATTACGACGCGTAGATCTTCAGGGATCTATTCGCATATACACCATCCCTTGGGTTCGGCACCACCACCGTGTGAGAGTTGCGCCGCCGCCTTCTGCAAAAACCACCCTCACTCTCCCATCGGAAACCGCCACTTAACAAATTTCTTCACAAATTCTTCTATCTTGACCCATACTATACTTGAAACCCATGTCCTCTCATTCAAGCAATCGAAATTCCGAGGAGAGTTTGGACCCTCTTTTTCCAATCGTGGAATATCAACTGCCTTTTGAGGCTTCGTCAGTGACTCTCTCCGGCGTTGATTCAGTAGTTAGATTATTGAAGGGTATTGGGGCCCATCAGTCTGGCGAGGAGGTTACGACTACGACGAACAAGGATTCGGACGAAGAATCCTCTTCGAGCTCAGAATTTAAGGATTCGGACCCTGAATTCGACGAACTAACCCGTGAATTCTTGGAAGAGATAGATTTCCCAAGCCCTAAAATGTTGGAGAATGAGATCCCTTCCGGAATTGCTCGCCCTTTTGACTGGCGAGTATACGCCTCTGAGTTTGCGAACAACTTTCCTCCCTCCAAGCGTCAAGTATTAGATCTGGTGAAAACTGATTATCAGGCTGTTGACAGCGATTTCGTGAGGAACTTGCCGTCCGATTCCTAGCGGGTAGGATTTATGGAGTATATGAACTGGAAATAATAATGCAAGAGTAAATGGGCTCTCAAGTGGAGTATTTGCAATAAATGTGTTGTGTGTTACAATGGGGCATTTAAGGCTCTATTTATAGTGTTCATGGTGGACTCACCCACTTGAGTTGATATGCCCGCGGGCCTCACCTAATCCTAGCTGGATAACCATGAGTGGCTATAGCCCCTTCTACGGGCCAATGAGGGGGCGCCACCTGGCACTGTTGACCTCTATTGATGGGATTCCTCCTGCTGCCCCTACTCTGACCCTGTCACATCCGCACGTCTGATAGGACTGGACGTGTTAGGTAGCTGGCATCGCCTGAGAACAGGTAGTCGGGTACCCGGGTAGTGAATAGGTGGCGGGAACCCTGGGGGTCATGTCCTCGGGAGTCAGGCAGAGAGCATCCGGGGCGGCCCGACGCTCGCCGCTGGTTGACTGGCTTTAGTCCCTTGGCTAAGGCTTTTACCCGCTATCCTCTCGGGGGTCATCGACGTGGCACCTCTGGCTTTCTCCCCGACAGCTTGATCGGGCTCGCTGACCGGCTTCCTCAATCTTGGCTTGGAACGGTTAATCCGGCTGACCGATGGGTCGGGTAGCAATACCGGGTGTAACAATTGCCCCACCAGCCTGTCATCGGGGAGGCACCGCCGTCGGGTGGCAGGCTGGTTAATCCATGATTTTGAATTTGAGGTGTCGTTTCATCTTCCGAGGCACCGCTTCGAATTCCACACCTGCTGACATCATCTGTTGGCGTGCCTGATACGCAGGATTCCATGCGTCACGTCTGCTGATCTTGTCGTCCAATAGTCAGGCGGGTGCCCCTCACGCGCCCCCTATACTTTGGTTTATTTCTAATTTTGACCTCATTTTTTGCACTTTAGTCCCTCCCCCAATTCTTCTATATATAGGGGGCTTCAACCCTCATTTTTATTTTCACCCTTTTCTTCTACGCACCTCCACTGCAAGATTTTGAGTTTTCCAGCGACTTCTCCTACATTTCTCCCCAGATTCCGGCGTCCTCTCTGTTTTCCAAGGTAATCACTCTTCTTCAACATCTTTTCTCCTCCATCCCTCTCCATCATGAGTGATTCGGTGGAGAGCATCGACGCCGCCGACCTTTACCAATTTTGCCGCCGTGCCTCCGCCGCCACCGCCGAGAGGCCACTCCGCCATGCTGGAGAAGGAACATCCCGTGCCGCCGTAGCCCGAGAAGGTGAAGGCACTTCCACGGACATGGATGCCTTCACCAACGCCTTGGATAGGATGAGTCCTCAACGCGAGGCCCCCGCTCTTAGTGCGACTCCGGTCTCCGCCTACCCGTCCCGGGCCGAGGATCTTTTATTCGAGCAAGAAAAGGTGCCTGAGACCATCGCCTACTCGGACAGCAGGATGATCTGGCTCGACTATGCTAAGTACATCAGTGGGCATCAACGAAGTCGCCCAACCCGATCTTACTGGGAATCCCAAGAGTCCGAATTTGGCGCCTCCCGTTGCCCTAGTTGTCTGCCCCCTAATACGGATCTCTTGGAGCTATACTGGACCTTTGAGGTACCCGCGGATGTCTATTTCTATGCCCCCCAGGCTAACGAAAGTGCCGACTAGCCCTCCGAGGGGTTAATCGCCATCAACGCTGATACCCTGCACGCGGGTCTCCGCTTCCCGCTTCACCCGACAATCTCCAGGCTCCTCGCCTCCTGGAACTTGTCAATCACTCAGATCACGCCCAATGGGTGGAGCTATCTGGTGGGTGCAATGATCGCGCTGGGGCGTCGGGGACTTCATCGGATGTCGTTCCCCGACGAGATGAACCACCTCTATTGCACCGTTGCCTCCACCGGCGCGGCGAACACGGGGTATTACTTTGTGAAGCCCCGTGGCGGGGACTCCATCATCTTCGGCATCTCGTCGAAAGTTACGGGCTGGCACCAGAAATGGTGGTGGGTCGGCGGTGCATGGGAGAGCGTGGGCCCCGATGTATCAGTCATCCAAGTTCCCCGCGAATATCGTACCCGTAACCGACGAGGTATACTCTCGCATTACTCCTGCCTCCTCCGTACTGATCTAATTTTTGTTTTATTATACAGGAAACTCGGTGCCCAATCTCAGCGACCTGACAGACAATTTCAGGCTCGCCCTTGCTCGCGTGAAGGAGAAGACTGACGTTGATCACGACGTCGACCAGCTGAATAATAACGAGCAGAGGAGACTCTATGGCCTCCAAACCTTCCCCCGACATCTAAATTTTGGTGGTAAGAACTTTTCTGCCCGAGGCTTTTTCCTCCACTCTCTACCCGATTTTTCCTTACTCGACGTTTATCTCCTGTCTCCAGAGCAACGTTTCCCGGCAGCCAATGAGGCCACGCCGTCTGACTCCCCGACTCCTATTCCCCCAGATGACAACCAGCACCTTCCCGACGCCGGCCAAATTTCCATCGTCAACTACAAATCCTCCGACGAGACAGTTGACATGGTTCCGAAGAAAACTACTGTCGCCAAACTGGCCAAGAGGGGAGCGGTCAGAGCTTCGGGGTTGACTACCCGCGCCAACCTCCAGATTCCCTTACCGGCACCTCCATCGGCGCCTACCGGCGACCAGCCTCCTGCCAAGAAGGCTCGGGTAGACGCCCAGACCCCCATTGAGCTCGCTATGGTGGCGGTTAACGTGAATCCATCCACCGGGGGTCAGATTGCGGGCACCTCTGAAGCTACCGCGGGGAGCCGGATGTCTTCCACTCGCGATCAGAGCGACTTCTCATTCCTGGGCTGGGGCAACCACCTTACGTAAGTGCCCTCAAATTTTTCCTAAGTACCTCGACATGATTTAACTCTTTCTTCTGCTTAACTTTCCATCCCGATGTTTCGCAGGCTTGAACCCCTGCCCCCGACTGAGGTCCTTCAATTCCTGCGCTCGCAGGACCCCCCATAAGCGGAGGCCATCCCCGAGACCTGGCCTGAGGAGCTTCGTCGTGCCGTGGTGAACCTGCCCCACTCCTGGACCCTCAACTGTAAGAGGGCCTCGCAAGCTATCTCCCTGGCCGACCGTATGCGGTCGTCGCCTATCCGCTCCTCCCGCGATGCCATCGCCATGGAGGGCATCTTGCTCGAGTACGAGTGGGAGGCGCGGACCTTTGCCGCCTACAAAGTGGCCTTCTAGACGAAGAAGAACGAGAATGCCCATCTGGAAAAGAAGGCCAAGAAGCTCGAGGAGGAGTTGGAGGCTGCCTGCACCCGTTGCTAGGAGGTGGAGGGCCGCCTGTGTTGGGAAAATAGGGGTGCCCGGAATCTTTTCGGGATGAAATTTAAATACGAATTTAAATACAATTATTACTAGCATGAATTAATCCTAATTAATTCAAATAATAACTCCAACAACCAATTTAGCATCATGCATGTTGAATTAATTCACATATAATCTATGGCGGAATAAACAAAGAAAATATGTGACTTACGTACCTCTCGTAGAACTTGACCTTTGAATAAAACGGGACAAACACGAACGCGCTTTATCAACCCAAAAGCCTTCTCAAGTATTTCCCTTTCGCCTTATTCGATCACCGGTGGGAGATGCTTTCGAATAATTTAAATAACTAAGAAAAAATAAAAATATCTATGCTCTTGATTTTTCCAACACATGGAATTATGTACTTGGGGATGAAATAATCACCCCCTATTTATAAGTGAGAGTGGCCGAAAATATTATGTGGATTTGGGCTTGGAGAAAATCTTTTCTTAGTCTCTAAGAAATCTTGAATATATCTCATATATTCTTTTCTCCATAATAAAATATTCCACAAAAATCTCACTCACCTTATTAATATGCAATTTTCAAAAATTTCAATTGAAGAAGCCAAGATTTGGATCTTTCTTGAATATATGAGATATTCTTGTATTCCAAGAATACATATCTTCCATAATATATTTCCAAGAAAATCAACAAAATCTATTCTTCTCTTCAATTTTCGAAAAAAATAAGGAAAAAATCAGCATAATATTATCTTTATATTTTAATCACCTTATCATTATTGGGCTACTTAATGGGCTACTTGAGGGGCCTTTAAGGAGAATGAAGATTGGACCTCCTAATGGATTTCTGAATTTCAATATTGAGCCCCAATATAATTCAATCCATTAATATTAATTATTACCACTAATAAATTAATATTGCACTATCCATATTAATCCATATTACGATAATATGGGCTCCCGGTTATTATTTCCCGCGTTTAAGATTATCAAGTCCATTAATTAATTAAGTTTCTGAATAGCTCTAAATTAATTAATATATTTCACCTTGGAGTAAAGACAACTCAACATTATTATCCGTACCGAAGAAACTGATTCTTCACTTGCAAGATTTGGTACGATAAAACTTCTGAGCCCACCAAGGGGACTAATCACACGAGCCGTACTCGCACGTGTTTCTCTGTATTAAATCTTAGCAACCGTCGTATGATTAATATTACTGCCCAAAGCACAAGGTTCGAAGTCACAATGATTCTCACCCAACATGAATCAAAGCAGTAACCATCAAGCACACACGGTCCTATTTAAGTGACGGAGATTAAGAAATCAACAACCACTGAAGTCTAATTCTTCACATTTCAGAACAGAAGAATTTATCCTCGCTGTAGGTCCTCTTCAACACATACTAAATGTGCTAGTGCAATCTCTTAGTCAAGACAGACCAATCTGAGACTTACACATCAACCTTTCACGGCGGATTGTTCAATTCCACTTAGGTCGTGAAAATGTACGTTTAGTTACAAGGAGACTGTTAATGTTGTCTTCCGTGATCGGGTATCACCACATTAACTACAATGCAACTAGTACCATATATTGAACGGTTTGCAATAGATATTCAACATTCAATCATAACTAAAGCAAATGTGATAAAAGAATTATTCTCATAAAAAAAGTGTTTGATACACGAGTT
Organism: Ballota nigra; assembly: GCA_947034835.1. Taxonomy (NCBI): domain Eukaryota; kingdom Viridiplantae; phylum Streptophyta; class Magnoliopsida; order Lamiales; family Lamiaceae; genus Ballota; species Ballota nigra. The sequence continues at coordinate 73,071,965 of OX344724.1, read as the reverse complement.
ATACAAAGTAAAAACATACTTTCACGTATAACTCCAACAATATCCCACTTATACTTAAAGTCTGCTTTTAGTATACATCACGCATATCTTAGTGTAGTAGCTCTACGTGACATCTCATGTCAACCTACACTAACCTAATAATTTCTCCCACTTATACTTAAAGCAGATTGGCAATAGTCTTGACTCCCATTCCATCCACATGTCTCTCGAATGTACTCTGAGGCAGACCCTTTGTGAATGGAGTCGCTAGGTTGTCACCCGACGCTATCTTTGCCACCTCTATATCTCATCTCTTAACGATTTCTCGTATAAGATGGTATTTTCTTTCTATGTGTTTGCTGGCCTTGTAGGCTCTCGGTTCCTTTGAATTTGTAACTGCTCCGGCATTATCACAAAAGACAGTTATCTTATCGGGCAAATTCGGAACAACGTCCAAGTCCACTAAGAAGTTCTTGAGCCAAACTACCTCTTTCGCTGCTTCACAAGCAGTTACATACTCGGCTTCCATGGTTGAATCGGCGATGCATTTCTGCTTAACGCTTCTCCATGAAATGGCTCCTCCTCTCATGCAAAACACACTACCCGAGGTTGATTTTCTTGAGTCTATGTTTGATTGGAAATCCGAGTCCGTGTATCCCACGGGAACTAGACTATCTGACTGGTAAATCAGCATCCGCTCACGAGTTCTTTTCAGATACCTCAAGATGCACTTTACGGTAGTCCAATGGTCTTTACCGGGATTACTTTGATATCTTGCCACCATGCCCACGGCAAAGCAGATATCCGGTCTCGTACACAGCATTGCATACATAAGGCTTCCTACGGCCGAAGCGTACGGAACACCTTTCATGTCATCTATCTCTGCTTGCGTCTTAGGGCTCATTTCTTTCGATAGATGGATTCCGTGCCTAAAAGGTACAAAACCTTTCTTGGAATCTTGCATGCTGAAACGCTTCAAAACAATGTCAATGTATGAAACTTGCAATAAGCCCAACATCCTCTTCTTGCGATCGCGAGTGATCTTGATCCCAAGGATGTGACCGGCTTTCCCTAAGTCCTTCATATCAAATTGTTTTGACTACGTCTGACAATACCTTTATATTGTTTCCAATGAGCAGAATATCGTCTACGTATAATACTAAGAATATCACCGCAGTTCCGTCACACTTCTTATACACACAACTTTCGAACTCGCTTTGATCAAACCCATAAGACTTAATCACTAGATCAAAACACTGGTTCCAATTACGCGATGCTTGCTTAAGTCCATAAATGGATCTCTTAAGCTTGCATACGAGATTCTCTTGGCCTTTTTCAATGAAACCTTTGAGTTGTTGCATATAGATATCTATCCCGTCAAGACTTCCATTAAGGAAAGCCGTCTTGACATCCATTTGCCAGATCTCGTAATCTAGGTGCGCAGCGATCGACAGGAGAATACGGATGGACTTAAGCATAGCTACAGGTGAAAAGGTTTCCTCATAATCGATCCCTTCTTTCTGAGTATACCCTTTGGCCACAAGCCTTGCTTTGAAGGTCTCAACCCTTCCTTCCGGTCCTCTTTTCCTCTTGTACACCCACTTGCATCCAATGGGTTCTACCCCATTGGGTGGTTCGACCAACTCCCACACTTGATTATGATCCATCGAACCCATCTCAATTTCCATTGCCATTTGCCACGACTCCGCGTCTTTGTCTTGGATTGCCTCGTCGTACGTCCATGAGTCTGATTCATCACTTGGAACCAAATCCGAAGATTTTCCTATCACCATGAATCTCTCGAGTTGCCTAGCAATCCTCCCACTACGACGGGGTTCCGGTTGTGAAGATGTGACGTGTGGTACTTCATCTTGTATACTTGGTATCGAGGTTTGACCTCTCAATTCTTCTAAGGTAATTTCACTTTTAGGCTTCCGATTGTTCATATACTCTTCCTCCAAGAATTTAAAGTGTGTACTAATCACGGTCTTTTGATCCTTGGGACTATAGAACATATACCCTTTCGTTCCCGCAGGGTATCCTATAAACAGCCTTAATTCCGAACGTGGATCCAACTTACCGACTTCCTTGTCCAGCACGTATGTCGGATAACCCCAAATCCGCAAATATCTTAGACTGGGCTTGCGCCCGGTCCACAATTCCATTGGTGTTTTAGGAACCGATTTGGATGGCACTAAGTTTAGAATGTAAGCCGCCGTTTCCAAGGCATTACCCCAAAACGACTTGGGTAAATCCGAATAACTCATCATGGATCTGACCATCTCTAAAAGAGTCCGGTTTCTTCATTCCGCTACACCGTTCTGTTGAGGGGTTCCCGGTGCGGTTAACTGGGATACGATCCCTTCGTCCGATAAGTATTTCAAGAATTCATCGCTGAGGTATTCACCTCCACGATCTGATCGTAGAAACTTGATACTCTTTTCCCTATGTTTCTCGGCTTCGGCCTTAAACTCCTTGAACTTATCAAAAGTTTCAGACTTATGCCTCATAAGGTAAATGTACCCATATCTCGAGTAATCGTCAATGAAGGTGACGAAATACTCATACCCCATTCTCGCTTTGATCGTCATTGGACCACACACATCGGTATGAACGAGTTCTAACACTTCTGTGGCTCTATTCCCCTTGGCTCCAAATGCCCTCTTGGTCATCTTACCCTCTAAACAGGATTCACAAGTTGGAAACGGCTCGACTTGGAATGATTCCAAGGATCCGTCTTTCACCAATCTCTCTATCCGCTTTAGATTAATATGACCTAGTCTAAGATGCCATAGAAGTGTTTCGTTCATCTCCGAAGAACGCTTTCTTTTATTTCTCGAAATGATCGACGTGTTATTAGATTCATTATTTGAGTGGTGTGCACACTTAATCGTATAGAGATTGTTTACCAACGTTCCATGACAGATAGTATCATTCTTAAAAGAAACAGTAACAACTTTATTAAAAGTAACTGAATATCCATCAAAAAACAACTTAGAAACTGAAATTAAATTCTTCCTAAAGTTCGGAACGTATAAAACATCTCTTAAAATTAAAACTCTATCTTCAAAAGATAGGTGCACGACTCCCACTGCTTCGGCTGCCACTCTCGTAGCATCGCCCAAAGTGATGGTGATCTCATTCTTGCTAAGTCGTCGGGTTAGCTGGAACCCCTGAAGAGTGAAACAAATATGATCAGTTGCCCCGATATCCACTACCCAAACGTGGGCAACATACGCCGCAACATATGTTTCAACGACTAAAGCATGAGACTTACTTTTCTTTACTGTCTTCTTAGGCTTAGAACAGGTAGACCTCCAATGTCCTTTCTCCCCGCAATTGAAGCACTTACTCTTACTGGATATCTTCACGCCGTACGGCTTGAATGCTCTTTCTTTGCCACCAAGAGTGAGTCTACTGGTTTGGTTCCGATCAATCTCCTTCTTCTCAATCTTACCTTGCATTGGCCTAGATTTCGAGAAAAAGCTCTTGATCACCAAAGCCTCGTCCCTACTCCCTAAGTATGACTCTACCGTTATTAGAGCTTTGAACAGGGTATCTAAAGTGAACTTGTGTTCTGATAACACGTATTTCCAAAAGAACCCATCAAAACTACTCGATAGCTTTAGGAGTATGGAATCGATTTGACTTTCTTCACTTTGTCCGGCACCAAGAAACTCGAGTTTTTCAAACTCACGCCTAAATTTAAGAACACGATCCCTTACAGGTGTTCCCTTCACCATTTCCTTCGTGAGCTTCTCACGAATGGTGAACAGATTCGCTTTGGGGTTCTAATGTTGAAACATCTCTTCAAGGCTATTCATGATGTCAACAACCGCTTCAATGCCTTCATGAATGCGTTTCAAATCTTCAGACATAAATGTCAAGATGATGCACTTCATGTGCTCATTGGAATGCTTCCAATCATCGAATATCGCCCTTTTCCCATTACTTGACTTATCATTAGGTTTCTTGGGTACGTCAACGCTAAATATCCAATAGTGTTCTTGTGGAGGTAGGACCATATTCATGTTACGTTTCCAATCAACATAGTTCTTACCAACAAGTTTATTGTCTTTAAGTATACTAAACAGTGGATTAAAAGGTTGCGACATGATGAACTGAGAATAAAACATACATTCATATCAATATCTAGAAAAATACGAAATTATCACATAATTCGATCACATCAATTATATTGAAACCTTAAAACAATATAATCATGTATCAGCCAACATCTCGAAACAATTTAAATGCGCCACGAGGAGTGGTCTATACATTTAAATACATTCAAGCGGATCACAAACTTAAAAGTTACAAATCCTTAATTCAAAATTAATAGTTGGCTCTCACTTTGACCACATAGAAATTGACAGGGACTCTGAGGGGAGTAAGTTATTATCAATTTCATATGCCTAAGTAATAACCATAATTAAATACAGGATTATTATTTCGCTTTGAGCAAGCCACTCGTGGTGAGGGTCAATACCGCTACTAGTAATAATCCACAATCATCCTTTTGGAATTTATTCATGTGAAATCCGTTCTTTTGGCCGATCCGAGGGGGAAATGTATTCCAAAAGAACTTCACAAATAAATAAATTATGGAGGCCAAATTAATCCAATTTTAATATCCGGAGTAAAATTGCGATTAAATAAACATACTTAGTAATTTTCGAAAGTAAGGTTTTTCTTGGACAATTAAATTCATGCAAACACATATTAACAATTAATAATAAGTGCACGAAATAAAACATCCATCAAAACAAAATTAAACACATTGGAGCACTCAAATCCAATTGTCACGGTTTAATTTCTTCACGTCTTGATGCGAAAAATCATCCTTGTTGCTTTCCATCGTTCGTCTCGACACGCTCCCACTCGAACAGCAACACTCCATAAAAAATAGCATCGTTTGAGGTTCGGGACGATGTTTAAAATCACACAAAAAAAATAGAACCGAAAAAATTCCACGGCCCGAGATACGGCGCGCGTCGGCCCACAGAGTGGGCCCACGCGCCTCTCGGCCAAGCAGCCGAAGCACCGAGCGCCGAGAGGCTCGCCTCTCGCGCGCGCCCGTGCAACGTCGGGCACCCGTCGCGCGCGGGTTGTGCGCCTCGCGCACCCCGTGCGCCGGGTTTCGCCATTCGTTCTCATTTTCTTCACCCCATGCATGATTTTACGTCCATGCACGCGCCACGCATGCATGCATCGTCCGAGTACACTGTCTTTAATTCTTCGTTCTTCGTCACGATTCGGTTACAATTTATTTTTCAAAAAAAATAAATACTAGATCTAGACTAGTCTATTACAATGATAGAATCAAAATAAAACCAACTAATCTACTCGTGGATTTTCTCACGAGAAAAACGAATTCGAACGAATCAAATTAAAAACAATTAATTAACACGCATGAAAAATTAACAACATTAAAACCATGACAATTGGATACCTGCAAAAAAGATCTAGCAATTCTACTATCCAATTTCAATTTAATGTTTAACAATTTAAATTCCAATTTAAAGATCAGAGCCCGAAACCGTTGCTCTGATACCAGTTATTGGGAAAATAGGGGTGCCCGGAATCTATTCGGGATGAAATTTAAATACGAATTTAAATACAATTATTACTAGCATGAATTAATCCTAATTAATTCAAATAATAATTCCAACAACCAATTTAACGTCATGCATGTTGAATTAATTCACATATAATCTATGGCGGAATAAACAAGAAAATATGTGACTTACGTACCTCTCGTAGAACTTGGCCTTTGAATAAAACGGGACAAACACGAACGCGCTTTATCAACCTAAAAGTCTTCTCAAGTATTTCCCTTTCGCCTTATTCGATCACCGGTGGGAGATGCTTTCGAAAAATTTAAATAACTAAGGAAAAATAAAAATATCTATGCTCTTGATTTTTCCAACACATGGAATTATGTACTTGGGGATGAAATAATCACCCCCTATTTATAAGTGAGAGTGGCCGAAAATATCATGTGGATTTGGGCTTGGAGAAAATCTTTTCTTAGTCTCTAAGAAATCTTGAATATATCTCATATATTCTTTTCTCCATAATAAAATATTCCACAAAAATCTCACTCACTTTATTAATATGCAATTTTCGAAAATTTCAATTGAAGAAGCCAAGATTTGGATCTTTCTTGAATATATGAGATATTCTTGTATTCCAAGAATACATATCTTCCATAATATTTTTCCAAGAAAATCAACAAAATCTATTCTTCTCTTCAATTTTCGAAAAAAATAAGGAAAAAATCAGCATAATATTATCTTTATATTTTAATCACCTTATCATTATTGGGCTACTTAATGGGCTACTTGAGGGGCCTTTAAGGAGAATAAAGATTGGACCTCCTAATGGACTTCTGAATTTTAATATTGAGCCCCAATATAATTCAATCCATTAATATTAATTATTACCACTAATAAATTAATATTGCACTATCCATATTAATCCATATTACGATAATATGGGCTCCCGGTTATTATTTCCTGCGTTTAAGATTATCAAGTCCATTAATTAATTAAGCTTCTGAATAGCTCTAAATTAATTAATATATTTCACCTTGGAGTAAAGACAGCTCAACATTATTATCCGTACCGAAGAAACTGATTTTTTACTTGTAAGATTTGGTACGATAAAACTTCTGAGCCCACCAAGGGGACTAATCACATGAGCCGTACTCGCACGCGTTTCTCCGTATTAAATCTTAGCAACCGTCGTATGATTAATATTACTGCCCAAAGCACAAGGTTCGAAGTCACAATGATTCTCACCCAACATGAATCAAAGCAGTAACCATCAAGCACACACGGTCCTATTTAAGTGACGGAGATTAAGAAATCAACAACCACTGAGGTCTAATTCTTCACATTTCAGAACAGAAGAATTTATCCTCGCTGTAGGTCCTCTTCAACACATACTAAATGTGCTAGTGCAATCTCTTAGTCAAGACAGACCAATCTGAGACTTACACATCGACCTTTCACGGCGGATTGTTCAATTCCACTTAGGTCGTGAAAATGTATGTTTAGTTACAAGGAGACTGTTAATGTTGTCTTCCGTGATCGGGTATCACCACATTAACTACAATGCAACTAGTACCATATATTGAACGGTTTGCAATAGATATCAACATTCAATCATAACTAAAGCAAATGTGATAAAAGAATTATTCTCATAAAACAAGTGTTTGATACACGAGTTATACAAAGTAAAAGCATACTTTCACGTATAACTCCAACAATCTCCCACTTATACTCAGCCTCAATATTTTGGATAATGTTGTCTTTCTTTGCAACTTCATTCTTGAGATCTATGCAGTCAGCAATTCTGCAGGTAGCTTCTTCAAAAAGTTCTTCATGACTCATCTTTAGATAATCAAATTCTTCTTGCAAGTCATTCATTGAGGATAGCTTGTGTTTGCTTTCACAAGTTTCAACAAGCAATTCCTCAATTCTTTGCTTTAGCTTCTAATTTTCTATTAAGAGTTCATCATAATCACTTCTTATGTGAAGCAGTCCTTCAAAACCTTTTTGGAGCAAGTGAATCATATCACGGGAAGAATCCTTTTCAGTTAAAGACCTGGATGAGGATTGTACCTCTTCATCCTTTGCCATAAGGCAAATTAGTGCTTCATTATCCTCAGAATCTGTGGATTCACACTCTACAGTTGGGTGAGAAGAAGAAGAGTGGCTTTCTTCCTGAGTCTTTTCAAACTCGGATAGTAGTGCTCTTATTCTTTCTTTATCCAACTTTTTCTTCTTTTCCAGTCTTGCAGCTTTCTCCTCTTTAGTATACTTCTTTGCTTCAGGATATGGACAGTCTTTGATGAAATGTCCAGGTTTCCTGCAATTATAACAAAGATAGTTGGAGTTAGCAGTTGTTTTACTTGACTTACCTTCTTGTTTAGTTGTATTCTTCTTCCAGTTGGCTCTCTTGGCAAAATTCTTGAATTACTTGATTAGAAGAGCCATCTCATCACTTTCTGAGTCTAATTCTACAGTTGGATTAGACTCTGCAGCTACAAGAGCTGTAACTTTTGAGCTAGCTGAGTCCTTGTCTTTCCTCCTGTCAATATCAAATTCAAAGGCTTTGAGGTCAGAAAACAATTCAAATGTGGACACGTTGGATAGATCCTTAGATTCCCTCATGGCAACCACTTTTATGTCCCACTCAGAGGGTAGGGCTCTTAGAACTTTCATGTTCTTTTCCCTTTGCGAGTACTCTTTTCCAAGTAGTTCAAGCTCATTGAGTATCTCAATGAATCTTGAATCAAACTTCTCAAGAGTTTCTCCAGATTTCATCTTGAAGTTCTCAAATTTTTAGACAGCTGTCATGAGCTTGTTCTCTTTAATTTGATAAGTCCCTTCACAGACCATCTCAAGTTTCTCCCATATCTCTTTAGCAGTTTTGCAACTCTTTATCTTGCTGAACACAATTTTATCTAGAGAAGGATAAATAGTGTTTCTTGCAACATTGTCGAGGTTTGCTCTCCTCTTGTCTTTATATGTCCACTCCTTTTTGGGCTTTGGAATAATTTGGGCTAGACCAGTCTGATCTCCTGCAGTGTTGGCCTTTTCTATCACAATTGGACCATCATCAATTATGGACCACATTTCATCATTTATAGCAGATAAGTAAGCTTGCATTCGGATCTTCCAATCATCATATTCATCTGTGGAAAATATAGGCACTTTAGATTTCATCATTTTAGGAGCCATAGAGAAATGCAGATGTGATTTTTCAAAAACACTTTTGGATCTGGCTTGAAAACTTTTGAAAACTTGGTCAAAGCAGTGGCAAGCCAACTGCTCTGATACCACTTGTTGGTCCCAAAAGGTGTATCAAGGTCTAGAGGGGGGGTGAATAGACCTTGATTCTTAAAAACGGATTTTAAAACTTTTAAACTATACAGTTTAAACTCTGTAGCTGTACAGTTGGAAAACTAAAGTTTGCAGCTGCAGACTTGTTAAAAACAAAGTCTGTAAATTTCAAACACTTATCAAAGTTAGTGTTGTAATACTTTTGAGTATTTTAACACTTTGTGCAGCGGAAATAAGTAAAGTGTGTGAGGTGAAAAATCAAACAACCAGATTATGAAAAATATGAATGATGCACTAAGCAATGAAATAAATAAGTATGAGGATGCAAGAATTTAAATAAGGTAGTAGAGAGAGTTTATAGTGGTTCGGAGGTGTTGTAATCCTCCTACGTTCATTGTTACACCACGAAGGTGCCAAATTCACTAAGAATATTCACTTAGACATAAAGTTGTTCCCCCTAAGACTTAGGATCTTCACTCAGAATACTCTAATCTAGGTTGAAACAAAAAACTCACTCAGAACTACTCTCAATCTCACTTAGAACAACACACTCACTAATAATGATATCCACACTAAGTGGAATATATATGTAAATGTATAGTGGGGGAACAACAACGACAGACACAACACAAATTCCTAGCCTCTAAGTCCTAAAACTTCTAATTCTTGAAGAACTGTAGACTTTTTGAGAACTGTAGACTTTGTGTATGTTTGCTTGAGAGCTTGGGGTTGTTGTTGTTGTTCCTCTGAGGTCTCCTCTCTTATTTATAGGAGTCTTGAGGGGTCCTCTAGCCGTTGGAAGGATTCAAAATTTTAAAATATTTTCACCTCCAGTTTGACTTCAGCTAATAAAAGCTTCTTGTCATGTAGCTCTGTCCTTGAAGTAGTACAAGTTATCGTTTAGTGATGACTGCTCAAAGAGCTTTTAATCACTGAAACACATGTTTCTACTGGCTAGTAATTAGCTCTGATAAACACTGAGACATTTCAAACTAGGTGAGTGAGTGTACAGATTGTACTACACTTAATTAGTCCTTCTAGTCTCAAGTTTACAGCTTGTAGTCTTTAACTGTGCAGATGTAGACTCTTCGGCTGTGGACTTGTCTTCAACTTTGCAGATGTAGACTTGTCTTGAAAATAGTTGTAGGGTCTTTATCCAATGTTTGTAGATGTAGACTTTCATCTTTTAAACTCTTCATTTCTCTTAGTACCTACAATGTTAGTTTTCACAAAACACATATATGTTTTGACATTATCAAAATCAAATAAGAAAATTCTTAGGACAAAAATATCCTAACAGCTTTGAAGAATGGACGGCATTTGTCACCCGATCGGGATATGAACCGGTTCAATAATGCTAGGTATCTTGTAAGTCTTTGTACCTCTTTTATTGAACGTGGAGGTTGCATATCCACAATGGCTTTGACTTTTGTCGGGTTGGCCTCAATTCCCCGTTGGCTAACAAGATGGTTGAGGAACTTCCCTGAATGAACTCCAAACTTTGGATTCAACTTCATGTTGTATTGTCGAAGAATTTCGAACACCTGGGTTATATGTTGGAGATGATCTTCTTTTCGGGGACTTTTGACCACGACATTTTCTACATAGACTTCCACAGTATCTCCAATTTGTTCGTTGAACATCTTGTTCACCAACCTCTGATATGTTGCTTCTGTGTTGATGAGGCCGAACGACATTCTTTTCCAGCACAACAAGTTTTTATTTGTATAAAATGTTGTATTTTCTTGATCATCCGGATGCATTGGGATTTGATGATACCCGGCAAAGGCGTCCATAAATGTTAACATTTCATGTCCAGCAGTGCTGTCCACCAATTGATCAATGTGTGGGAGAGGAAAGTTGTCCTTCGGGCATGCTGCATTCAGATCTGTAAAATCTATGCATACCCTCCAAGTTCCGTTTGGCTTCCGTACAAAGACTGGGTTTCCTACCCATTGTGGAAAAAATGCCTGCCGAATTAGGTCATTGTCTAGCAACTTCTTCACTTCTTCATTCAAAGCTTGATACTTGTCTGGGCCGTACTTTCTTCATTTTTGATGGACTAGTCTTCTTGCTTGATTGATGTTAAGCTTGTGGCAAGCATGCTTTGGATCTATCCCCATCATATCTACATGTGACCATGCAAAAACATCTAGATTTCTGCTGAGGAACTCTTTCATTCGAGATCTGTAAGGCTCAGGGAGCTCAGATCCTATATATAATTCAAGATCCTCATTTTCAGGATTAACTTTGAACACCTCCAGTTCTTCGACTGGAGTTGCTCGTCGTTTTTATCCTTTCCAATGAGGATCAAGTATTGGTCCCTCAGGGTTGAAATCATTTTCGATATTCATGGGCTCTACTTCTAGGAGGGGCTCTAGCTCATCTGCTGGCCCTGGCCCATTGTTGTTAGTCAGACTCCGGCCCTCCAAGCCATTTATTGTATGTTGCTCGTCACCACCCACATGTTGTTCGTTAAGTACGAGTTCCTCCTGGGTGGTTATGAGTTGTTCGCCCAACAGATGTTCGTCAGTGGAAAGAAACTGCTCGTCAGTGTCCATATGGTCCTCTGCCTCCATCATATCTTCCAACATTGATGGTTCATCAACTGGGTAGCTGGTGGTGGCTTCCATCATGGAGACTCGTCCCTGTTTTGATTGCATTTGTAAGAGACACTCCCGAGCTTTTCTTTGGTCTCCCTTTACTGAGCCAGCTCCACTTGCAGTTGGGAATTTTATGCAATAATGGTAGGTTGAACATGCAGCCTTGAATTCATTCAAAAGGGTCGACCAGAAACCCGTTATAAGTCGATTCTTGATCTACGACCAAGAAACCTACCATTCTTGCGATATTTTTCTCGGGTTCCTCGGCCGTTACAAGTTGCACAGATAAACTAATTATTCCCAGAGGGATTATTACAGCATTTCCAAAGCCTAGGATACGATGATTTGAGTCTCGGATATAGCCTGCATAATCCCCCAGTTGATCAAGTGTCTTCTTGAAGAGGATGTTAGTGTAAGCCCCTGTGTCCACCAACAAACGATGCACTCTGGTCCCCATAATCTTAGCACAAATTACGCTAAAGTCATTATGGGAGTCAATATTTCTTCTAAGTCTTTTTCAATAAAGGTTAATTCTGATGTTTGTAGGACGAACGGATTAACCCCCATTTCTTGTACATGATCAATCGCTCGCAACTCCACCTTTCTTTTTTGATTAGACATTGGTGGTCGTCCATCAGAACACCCTCCAGCAGGTCCTGAGGGTTCCATCATGTATACACCTTCTACTGGACGAGCAGTGGCGGCAGGGGCTTGTCGTCCAAGTCTGTTGTTTCGTGGAGGTTGATTGTCAATCTCATCTCCCGAACTGCTCTCCCGGCCTCTCTTCCCAGGTTGCCTTCTAACGAATTCCGAAAGCCTTCCCTCCTCGTAGAATTGCCACAATTGTTTGAGCAAATCTCTATATTCACTTGTAAAATACCCCACACTTTGGTGGTAGGCACAATACTTGTTTGGGTTGAGTTTGCCAGTCTCTTGACGGATCTTCCGAGGAGGGGAGAGCAACTTTTTTTCCTTCACGTTGTTGTACACAACATCGATGGATACTGTTATCACCTGGTTGAGTTTTTCCTTCAGCTCCGTCCCTTCGGTAAATGTCTTCATGTTTTTAGGGAGCCGATAGCCTGTTCCACCGGGCTTCTTGTTGTTCTCCTTTGGACCAGCCTTGTTGTACCCCAAGTTTGCTTCTCGATATAACTTTTTGGGCACTTCAGACGTACCTCCTTCCATAGGTCTGACCCTTTTTTTAGCCCGATCATGACGGCTACGATCTTGGTATCTTCACTAACCGGTTCTCCCTCCAGCAATACTTTATCGAACCTTTCCATGAAAGCCTGGTCTAATTCGTCATCATTTTGTTTTAAATTTGATAGTCGGTGCTTTTGGGAAAGGTACGATCCTGCAGTTGAAAAGTGAGAGAGAAACTCTCGGCTTAACTGAGCAAATGAGTGAATGGATGCTGGTGGCATTGCTGAAAACCACTTATGTACTCTGTCCCCCAAAGTTAGGGGAAAATTCCAGCATTGAGTAGCATCACTGGCTCCCACATAAATCATATAGTCCGAATATTTCGTTAGATGGACTCGGGGATCAGCAATACCTTCGTATTGTATGCTCGCCAGAAATTGTATCTTTTTCTGGATTGGGGCCTCCAGTATAATTTGTTAATATTGTTGGTAGTGAAGTATTCACTATTTACTTTGAAACAACATGAATTTGCCATTTCTTCTCATTAACCAACACTTTATGATCAAATGTTGTCTTAGATATTTTAACATGTAGGATGAAGATCTAGAAGGATCTACAAGTCTCTGGAATACTCAATGTTGCAGTGAATGTTGCAAGCATTGATTGCAACATGAGCGGTTATGGGTTCCAGAAGGATCTACAAGGGCCTACACATTCCAAAATTATCCAGGACGTTTTAGAACAATCTAGATCAGGCGGTTGCATCATGAAATATCAGGAATAAAGATAAGGATGTGGGATTACATGAAGATCATGGAGCGGTTACATGAAGAAATTATTTTCGGATTGAAGACTTCCATCTATAAATAGAAGCCAAAGTTTTCAGTACCAAGTGTGGAGTAAACGAGTACACACCTACTCTAGTGTTGATCCTGAGTTTAAAGGTGATAGGGCATTTATTCCAACATTTATGTTATACTTAGAAGTAGAGTTTTTCTCGTATAACTTGGGGTCGAACCTATATCCATAGATAGAGAGATCATAGATATAGAGTGAGATCAACTTTGACGGTGTATTGTGAAATACATTTAGCCAATTTAGATTTGATAGGTGATATTGAGTCTTGTTTCCGTTGTGAACGATTATACTCTTCACACAACTTTTGTATAACTAATCTTATTATAGTGAACATTTTGCCATAAGGCTAGCACAAGCTATTTTATATAGTTTGTGTTAAAAAGTATTCCATCTTGCAATTGTGTGTTTAAGTCTTCCGCTGTACACGTTTTATATTCTGATTTTCCAGATTGTTGTAGTGTTTGCTTTAACATTCATTACAACATCTATACTTTATAACACACACACACCTTTAATTGGCACCAGAGCCATAAACTTGATATACTAAGTTTAGATCCTGTGTTTTTAGTGTGTATTTTGCTATGTAATATCCTGTAAACACCCCACTTAGGCCTCCTATACTAGATGGAAATAACTATGCCTATTGGAAACCTAAGATGCGCATGTACATCAAGTCTATTGATGAACGTGCTTGGAGAGTGTTCTGACCGGTTGGGAATGTCCCAGAAATCAAGCAGATGATTATGGTGAGATAAGAGTCAAATGGGAGATTGAATGGATAAATGAGGAGACCACGACGACAAGTTATAATTCCAAAGCTCTCAATGCTATCTTTACCTCTGTTGATGTGTCTATGTTCAAGATTATATCAACATGTACCACGGTTAAAGATGCATGGGAGAGGTGTTGATAGGCGAACATCAATCATTGTTGGGCGAACAAGTATTAAGGCCGTAATAAGGATTACAAAGAATCAACTCAAAATCAAAGATGATTAACAAAGAAAATAAAAAAGGAGTGTACAAATCAATCCAGGAGGTGTGCGAAATGACAAAAAACTCCATCGACGAACAACATATTGGCGAACAGGTCCAGAGACCCGAGACCAGATATGGACCCTCCATCAAGCCACTGATGACGAGCAACATTGATAAAAGGTGGTGTATCTACCAGCCTAAGAGGTGTATGTAGACGAACAAGGAACCAAGATTCCAAAACTCAGCTCAACAAGAAATATAGACGAACAACTTTGAAGCCATATCTTCAAAAGGCAAATAACTTTTATGAAGAAACCATTCTGGATCAATTAAACCGAACTGGACGAACAACAATGAGTCCGAGATAAGACCAAAGAAGACTTTGTAACTAAGATTCAGCTTAGATAAGGTCAAACTAGGTCAAAGGACACTTGTCTAGCATGCAAGCTAGGGAGACCAAGAGTCTTGGACACCTCCTGCTTGCTAGTCTCTATAAATAGTTGTTCTCCAGCTAAGAAATACAAGTTCAAATTCACAAATACTCCTAATACACACAAACACACTTAAACGTACACATATACGAAACTAATACCATTTTGAGTCTCGTATTTACGATTCCATAACTCGAATCTTCGATTTATCATTTACGGTGGTAATCAATCACACATTATTGATTGGTGGTCTTAACCCAAACTAAAACAGTCACTAATCCTTCCGATTAAAATTGATCACCAACAAGAGGCTTCAAGAACATTGCGAAGGAAGTGGAAGTGTTCGAAGGACCAAACTTCGAATGCTTGGGACCAAGTTCAAAAATCTAAGGATGAAGGATAATGAGACGATCACGGCTTACAATGAGAGGCTGAGTGAGATTGTCAATGAATCACACGCACTTGGTGATCCAATTTCCAATGTACGAGTTGTACATAAAATTTTGCGATCTGTTCCTAAACGGTTCGATGCAAAAATTTGTGCCATTGAAGAAGCCAAGGACACTGACACTCTAAGTTAGAATGAGCTTGTAAGTATTCTCAAAACATATGAGATGAACATAACTCAATCTGATGATACAAGTGAAGGAAAGAAGGTTGTTGTTTTCAAAGGTGAAACATCTTCTAACATAGAAAATCAGCCCTTTGTGACTGAGGTTGAGTCTGATGAAGATGTTTTAGACCAATGTTACAACACTCCTGAGTACATTGCCCTCCTCACAAAGAAGTTCAATTCCTACCTGAAGAAGAAACTGAATAGATCTAGAGGAAATGTCCAACAGAGGATTCCTTTCAACAACACACCATCAGACCCAGAGAAAAGGAAGGATCAGAATCAATCTAAGCAATTCAGAGGTAGCAAATCAAGGTATGATCCTGAATTTAGAAAATCAGTTAGATGTGATGCATGTACTGGATTTGGACACTATGCAAATGAGTGTGTAAATACCAGATTAAGACAGAAACTGAATTTTAATGTTACCTTTAGTGATGACTCAGATGATGATGAACCTGAAGGTTCTAAAGATGAGGAATTAGCTTTTTCAGCAAGAATTGATTATGATGATTCTTTAGATGATGATCTGGATGATCTAGACACTGATGCTGTTTCCAATGTTGTAACATCGATAACAACATTTGTCAAAAATCATTCAGATTTGAACTGTTATAATAGGTGTGTTGATGAGACAGGTTCTAATGACATAAGGAATGATGATTCCAGTATAGCCAAAGAAAATGATGATCTCAGAGAGACTGTGACAAAGTTGGAAGTTATTCTAACAAGGAAGGATTTAGAAATTTCTAAACTAAAAGAGGAATTGAAAAATTCTACCTTAAGTTTTAAGAAATATTCTAAAAGTTCTTCCATTGTAAGTGATTCTTTAACTACTGGACAGTCTAGTAAACATGGTTTGGGTTATTGTGGTGAGACTACTTCTAAATATGTGAATAATGCTATAAAATTTGTTAAGGGAAAACTGAACTTTTTGCTGAAACAAAAGTACATGTGATTGAAAAGCCTGTTAGGAAGTATGTGTGTCACTATTGTTCTGGAATTGGTCATATTCGTCCTTATTGTCAAAAGATGAAAAGAGATCTGGAAATTCAAAAAGTGTTGTCTGAAATGTCTTCACATTCTAAGAAACACTGGTCAAAATCTGCTAAGAAAAAGAAAGAACATGTTACTTGTAATGTTGTTCAAACTTCTCTGAAAGCATGTGTACCTGATCTATGGTACTTTGATAGTGGTTGTTCTAGACATATGACTAGTCATGTTAACTACTTATCTGATTATGAATCTTGTAATGGTGGAACTGTTACATATGGTGGTGGATCAAAAGGTAAAATCATTGGAAAGGAAACCTTGAATGTTGAAGGTTTTCCTAAACTTAAGAATGCTTTGCATGTTGAAGGTTTACTTGCTAATCTGCTTAGTATAAGTCAACTATGTGATGACAATTTGCATGTTGAATTTGATAAAGATTCTTGCTATGTTCTAAACAAGGATTATAAATATCTAATGACTGGAAATAGGCCAGCTGATAATTGTTATCTAATTGGAACAAACAAAGTATGTCATTTGTCAAATTGTGATGATAATGCCCTATAGCATCAAAGACTTGGACATGCAAATTATAGATTCATGCAAAAATTGGTTAAGTCTGAAGCAGTGAGAGGTTTACCTAAACTGGAGATTGTTACACCTACTGTATGCGGTTCATGCCAAAGAGGTAAGCAGGTAAGAATGTTTCATAAAATGTTATTGTTGGGAAATTGTATAGACTTAAGTTTTGATTAAGATGCCAAAATATTCCTCCTAAGTTATTTGTAAGTAAAATATTCAGTAGAGTTAGTACTTAGTTAATTCAGTTCAAATGTTAAGGAACTGGAGTGCAGTTATAAATTTCTAAAGTGTATTGAAGAAGAAAGTCCACTGAAGTCGAAGTCCGCTGAAGACAAGTGATCTGAGAATTAGTCTAAGTCTTGAATGTTTTCTAAGTGCATTCTCACTAAGACTAAAACCATCAGGAGAGGACCGAGGTCCACTGATGCAATCTAACAAAGCACATTCAATACTAAACACATTAAAAGCTGTTAGTTAATCTGATTGGATTAAGGCAAAATGAATTTCAGTAAAGCTTACAATAAATGAAGAATTAAGAAGGTTCTCTCAGAGGAGTTCCACCTTAAAGCAGGACAGGATTCTGAGCAAGCAGACTGAACGGCCCAATGAGAAGATGACATGTAGGTGTACTCTACTGACAGCCGACCTGTCCCAGACTGACAAGTACCAAAAGTCTTTCCCTAGCTTTCCAGAAAGTTGGTGAATAGGCATGGGTTTTTTAGCCATTTCTTGACAAGACTTAAAGCTTCAAAAAGAGCCATTTGAACCAATCAGATACAAGAAGACTTACTTGAAAAGATTCAAATCCAACGGAAAGATTTTCAAGGAAGCCTATAAATACAGAAGGCTGTGCTCAGTTCTATACACGGGAAACTCACAAGATCAAAGTTATCTCTACATTCATAATCTTTTAGAAGCACTCAAAATTACCCTTGTTTCCCAAGTGTTTCACATTTGTAGAGAGCATAACAAGCCTTCTGTAACCAAGCTTAAAAGCTATATCCAAACCTTAGAAAGAGATAATCCATCATAAGCCTTGAGCTAAACTATAAGGATTATCTCACAACAGTTGGAACCAAAACCCTACTCAGTTGTTAGGTTGAGAGTTAATGTTAAGTGGGGTTAGTAAGCTGATTATTTATATCAATCTGAAAGCTGGTTTTGATTTGGGAACTAGGACCTGGAATTATCCTAGTGATCAATCATCCTAAGAGAGGATTAGTTGATCAGTGCATCTTGGCGCTATAACACAAGGAATTCCAAGTGAAAGGAATTCTCCTGTTTAATCAGGACAGTGGACGTAGGATATTCATCTCTGAACCACTTTATATCTTGTGTACTTACATTCTGCTATTTCCTTAGTTTGTGTTAACCACTCAAAGTTTATCAAGTAAAACGAGTTTTCTAAAGGGCTCACTAATCCGCAGTTGAAAGCTAATTAGATAGTAGTTCAACTGAAAGTCTTGAGCTTTCAGTGGAGGTATTATCTCAGTAAGCTTTCACAAGTAATTCTCAACAGACTTAAAGTCCACTGACGAGTTACTTTCTGAAGTAACCTGATAAGTTTTCAAGAAGTTTAAATTTGTAACCACAGGTGTATTCCCACCCCCCCACACCTGTTTACTCGTTTCGGGACCAACAGTTATCACATTGCTTGATACATCGTTGTTTTGAATTACTACATATGGATCTTATGGGTCCTATGGAAACTGGAAGCATTGGTGGTAAGAAATATTCACTGGTTGTGGTAGATGATTACTCTAGGTTTACTTGGATTGAGTTTTTAAGAGAGAAATCTGAAACCTTTGATGTTTTTAAAATTCTTTACAAAAGATTTAAAACTGTTTTCAACTTGAAAGTAAGCTGGATTAGGTCTGATCATGGTAGAGAGTTTGAAAATAGCATGTTTTCATAATTCTGTAATAAGAAAGGTGTTGTCCAAGAGTTTTCTTCTCCTAAAACTCCACAACAAAATGGGATAGCTGAAAGGAAAAATAGAACTCTTCAATAAATGGCAAGAGTAATGATTACTTCAAAAAATCTTGCAAAGAAATTTTAGGCTGAAGCATTGAATACTGCATGTCATATTGCTAATAGAGTCTATTTTAGATTTGGAAGCAACAAAACCCCATATGAGATCTTGAATAATAAGAAACCGAATGTGAAATATTTTCATGTTTTTGGTTGTGTGTGTTACATTCTGAATTATAGGGATCAACTGCATAAGTTTGATTCTAAGAGTGATAAAGGTTTTTTATTAGGTTATTCTAGAAATAGTAAAACCTATAGAGTATATAACCTTAGAACTAACACTGTTCAAGAATCAATGAATGTTGTTTTTTATGATGATAAGAATCTGATAGATGGAAATGATACTGAAGATGTGACTGAAGTTACTGAAGTTCCAAAAGAATCACTGAAAATAGAGAATGTTACACCAAATGTTACAGCATCTGGTCTAACATCCCCTGCAGATTCAGCTGATACTTCACAGAACAATCAGTATACTCCAAAGAAGAATCCAACTACTTAGATTAAAAAAAGCCATCCATCAAATCAGATCATTAGAGATACTTCAGTTGGTGTTCAAACAAGAAGGAGAGTAAGTGCAAACCGTGTTGATGTGGTAAGGTCTGTATGCATGTCCTCAATATGCAATATTGTGAATGCTCGGTGTTACTATTCTGAAATTGTACCTAAAATGTTACAGAAGCATTAAAAGATGAAAATTGGATTAATGCTATGCATGAGGAACTTAATCAGTTTGAGAGGAATGATGTTTGGTCATTAGTTCCAAGACCTGATAATGTCAATGTCATTAGAACTAAATGGATCTTTAAAAACAAAACTGATGAGTCTGGTAACATAATTAGGAACAAAGCTAGATTAGTTGCACAAGGTTACACTCAAGTTGAAGGTATTGATTTTGATGAAACATTTGCACCTGTTGCTAGGATAGAGTCCATTAGATTATTACTAGCAATTGCATGTTACATTAACATTAATCTTCATCAAATGAATGTAAAAGCTGCATTTCTGAATGACATATTAATTGAAGATGCATTTGTTGAACAACCTAAGGTTTTGAAAACCCACAGTATCCTGATCATGTGTACAAACTAAAGAAAGCCTTGTATGGTCTCAAACAAGCTCCTAGAGCTTGGTATGGTAGACTTACTGACTTTCTATTGCAATTTGGTTTCATAAGAGGAGAGGCTGATAGAACCTTGTTCATTAAAATTTCTGGAGAAGACTTATTAATAGCTCAAATATATGTTGATGACATTGTTTTTGTTCAACTTGTAACATTATGTTAAATAAGTTTGTTGAAGCAATGACAACAACATTTGAGATGAGCATAGTAGGTGATTTGAATTACATCCTAGGACTTCAAATCAAACAAACTGATAAAGGTATTTTCTTTTCTCAGAGTAAGTATGCAAAGAATTTAGTGGAAATGTTTGGTTTAGAAAGCTCAAAAGTCATGAAAACTCCTATGGGATCTACACAAAAGTTGTGTAAGGACACTGTTGGTCAAGATGTTATTCCAACTTTGTATAGATCCATGATAGGTAGTCTTCTGTACTTAACCTCAAGCAGGCATGATATCATGTATAGTGTTTGTGTTTGTGCTAGGTACCAAGCTTGTCCCAAGGAGTCTCATTTGAATGCAATCAAGAGAATCATAAGATATGTGGTTGGTACAACTGATCTTGGTATATGGTATACCAAAGACATAAGCAGTGCACTTGTTGGATACAGTGATGCTGACTGGGCTGGAGATGTTGATGATAGAAAGAGCACGAGTGGTGGTTGCTTTTATATGGGTAACAATTTGATTTTATGGCATAGTAGAAAACAGAATTGTGTATCACAATCTACTGCAGAGTCTGAGTACATTGCAACAGGTAGTTGTTGTACACAACTTCTTTGGTTGAGTAAAACGTTTAGTGATTATGGTTTAGAGAGTGACACTTTAACTGTATATTGTGATAACACTAGTGCTATCAACATTTTGAAAAATCCAGGTCAACACTCACTTACTAAACACATAAGTATTAGACATCATTTCACAAGGGATCTTGTAGAAAAGAATATTGTGAAGTTAGAATACATACCCACTGAAAATTAATTTGTTGATGTGTTTACTAAAGCATTAGATAATGAGAGATTCTCATTCTTGAGGAAATTTCTTGGTATGTGCACAATCTGAGTAACTGTAAAGCGGATGTTGTTATGTATGCTAAAACATTTATAACAACATCAGGGTATATGCATGTTCTAATTAAAACTTATTCATGTATTTTGTTTCATAATTTCTTTGTAAAATAAATTTGGACAAAGTATGATTGTTGTGTAAAAATAAAGATGAATCACTCTTCTCAAACACATAATAAGTTTTTTAAAAAAAAAAGCACATCAAGATGTAACTAATTCACTGAGTAACTATGGAGCACGGAGTTCGCTACTACGATGTCTTCTTTTCAAAAGGTGATTAGTAAAACATCAATATGTCACAAATTCATTAAGTAATTATGGGGCACGGAGTTTGCTGCTACGATGTACTCTCTTGAAAAGATGGATCAATATGAATAAAAGTGCTAAAATTGTTTGATTAAAAATTGCGACATTGGATGTTAAGCCGATGTTGAAATGTGTGTTCTAATTTTGAATACAACATCATATGTTGTTCGCATTTATTTTCTAAGTCAAGTTATGGACCAATTTTTCAGGAATTAGTTTTTAATTCTCACATGCTAAAACCCATGTTTTCAGTTATATTCAAGTAGTACATAATTTTTTGTGTTTATTTAATTAAAATTCGAATTTTTGGATAAGAAGAAACACACGATCTCTTTATGGGGGAGTGGATGTTTCCCACATCTTAATTCCAGATTTTTCCTTTGTGGGTAACTAAAATAACTTATGTATCCTTTCACCTATAAATATCCTTCGTGTCTTATGTTTAATTCTCTGTGTTTTAGCATCTGAGTAAAATTCAGATTTTTCGTATAAGTGTTGAAAATAGTGTCTTCGCATTCTAGGGCTTAAAGTGTTATTTCCTTTAAATTTTATTTTACTTGCTTTTACTGAGTACTTAATGGCTGGAAATCAAAAGAAGAACTCCCACATGTCAAAAGCTCCCTCAAACTCTCCACCTTCTCAAACCTCAAACCTAAACCTTCTTGCAGAAATGGCCTCAAGCCAAAACCCAAATGCTGCCTCTGTTGCTCCATCATCGAGCACAACACCTTCTGCCACTCTAACTCCAGTTCAAGCTTTCCCTGTAAACATCTACATTCCAAATGAAGCCACCGTCGATCAGCTTGAATCGATCGCACGAGGTATTGCACAAAGCCTTCAAGGAAGCCCTGTGGTTCCTAAGCTAACCATTGGCTCTATTGGAGTTGATATTGCGTCTTACCTGAATCAATCTAAAAAACCTTCTTCTACTGTTCAAATCGAAGGCACCACTTCAATTGCCAAACTAGAAATTCCTAAATCCTCAAGCCAAGCCAAAAACCCTATTGCTAATGTTTCAAAAGATGTTGAAACAGGTGATCAAATCATGGAGGATGCTCTCATTGCCAAGGAAACTGTTGCTGAAGAAACTAGGGAAGAAAGCTCTAATGCTGAAGTCCCTAATGAGGAGATGCCAGAGGAAGACAAAGAAGAATCACACAAAATCGATTCTTCAATGTCTGAGGACTCTGAGCCTGCTCCAATAGCCAAGGCTGTGAAGAAGAAGGGTGGCAAGAGGAAAATGAGCCCTGTTCAATCAAGAAGGAGATCAGGAAGAGCAAAGAAAAGGGTGAACTACTCTGAAACCGCAAGGAAAAAGAAGGATGATGAAGGAGATGTTGATGCATATCCCATTCAAGTATTCTCAGAATCTGAAAGGGAGTCAAGCTCTAAGGACTCATCTGAAAGAGAAACTGATAACTCTCAAAGCCAGGGGAAAGAAGTTTCTGATGAAAGTGATGTACCCTTCTTGGAACTCAGAAGGAGAGCTAGAGTCGAGCTGAGAACAAAAAGGAAGTTTGAATATGCTGGTGGTGGTGCTGGAATAAGTACAGCAGTACCAGAACCTGAGGATGATGATAGTAGTCCGGAGAGTAGCTCAGAAAAGACCAAAACTGATTCTGATAGAGGTAATGAATCTGAACATTTTGTTGAACAAGTTAGTACTGATAATGATGATGATGAATCCCTATAACAAAAGATAGCTAGGTTAAGGAAGAGAAATTTGTTAATTGAAAGGAAGATTAACATCGATGAATTTGAATCTAAGGGTCTTGTTAGATACTTAGAGGAAAGGAGTCTGATGCATGCTGTAACCTTTGTTGATGCTTTTGTTACTGATTGGGTGTATGAGTTCTATGCTTGTCTGGGGAAGAATCATGCTAGAAGAAATTCTAGGTGGTATGGTTCTGTAAGATTTAGGGATAGAAATGTTCCTTTTACTCCTAAGTTGATTAATCAGTTTCTGCATGTTGAGAATGTTGAGGAAGAAGAGGTTCCTCACATGGATGAGATCATTAATGTTCTAACTAGGGGTAGAGTAAACAAGTGGAAGAAAAATATGCTTGTAGCTTCATTAACTTCACTGTATTATGTTTTTACACAAACTGGTGGTGTATAACTGGATACCTTCTACTAACTCAACAAAAGTGACCAGAGATCAAGCTGTTCTGATGTATAGGATGGGTGTGATGAAAAACTTCAATCTAGGATTGGTTATTTTTCATCACATGATGAAGTTTACTGGGAAGATCTCTGAAAAAGGCAACTTGCCTTATCCTGTGTTGATTAATGGCTATTTAAGGAGTCATAATTTTGTCAATAGGAGAAATAAATTGTTGAGGGGGAGAGTAAGTCTTATGGGCATATCTCACTACTTGTTGTCTGGGAATAGAGTGTTAGACTTACCCTTACAGGATAATGCTGATAAAGAAGATGCAGAACAAAACCAACCTGTTCCTGATCCTGCTCCTGCACAAGATGCTGCACAGAATGCTAGGAACATACCTAGAAATATTCATGCTCCTACAACTCATTCCCTGAATATCTCACCTAAGTTTATTCAAACTCAACTGAAGTATTTGCAGGACTCTATAGATGAAATCCAATTCCTAAAGAACTACTGGGAAAACCTACTTTCTGCCACAACAGGGGGTGTACCAGTTACTGCTGCTCGAGGAGTTGAGATTCATGAGATGGATGATGCTGCTGAACCTGCTACTGAGGTTGCTGAGGGAGGAAGGACAGTTGCTGATGAAGCTGTTGCAACTGGACCTGATGCTGCTGGGAAAAGTACAGATGCTACTGAAGATGTTGCAAATCTTGCAACAATTCATATCCAGGAAGCAGAGGAAGAAGAGCTATATGGTGATCTACCAGATATTTCTGCCAAAGTTTGAGATGTCTTAGAGACTGGAGGAAGCACAGTTTATGGGGGGGCTTGGTACAAGATGCTTGTAGCTGTAGCTGTATATCTTATACAGTTATATCAAGTTCCTTTTTGTGATACCTCTAAGTACTCTTGGTTGATTTGTGTTTTTGATTAAGTTTGTTCTGTTAGAAATTTGCTCTGATAGGAAATTTTTACTTTTTGAAAGACAATATTATATTAGTTGTTTAGTTATTATATTAGATAGGATTTATTTCAGTTATTTCTATTTGAAGTTGTAATTTGAATGGGTAAACATTATGTTACTCATTTCGTTGATTTTGATGAGCATATATGATAATGTTCATTTTGTTTTGGTGAAATTAACTTATTGTTATTTCATCTTGATTTTGGTGATTCAACTCACAGTTGATCATCTTATTTTTTGGTTGTTTTGCTACACAAGTATGAAAAGCTAAGTGTACAATACGATGATCTCTATTGTACATACATCACTGACTTATATATTGAAAAATATATACATCAGGTGTGTTGTAGCAGAAAGGTCAAATTGGGGGAGATTGTTAATGTTGTTGGTACTAAAGTATTCACTATTTACTTTGAAACAACATGAATTTGCCCTTTCTTCTCATTAACCAACACTTTATGATCAAATGTTGTCTTAGATGTTTTAACATGCAGGATGAAGATCTAGAAGGATCTACAAGTCTGTGGAATACTTAATGGTGCAGTGAATGTTGCAAGCATTGATTGCAACATGAGCGGTTACGGGTTCTAGAAGGATCTACAAGGGCTTACACATTCCAGACTTATCCAGGATGTTTTAGAACAATCTAGATCAGGTGGTTCCATCATGAAATATCAGGAATAAAGATAAGGATGTGGGATTACATGAAGATCATGGAGCGGTTACATGAAGAAGTTATTTTCGGATTGAAGACTTCCATCTATAAATAGAAGCTGAAGTTTTCAGTACCAAGTGTGGAGTAAACGAGTACACCTACTCTAGTGTTGATCCTGAGTTTAAAGGTGATAGGGCAGTTATTCCAACATTTATGTTATACTTAGAAGTAGAGTTCTTCTCGTATAACTTGGGGTCGAACCTATATCCATAGATAGAGAGATCATAGATATAGAGTGAGATCAACTTTGACGGTGTATTGTGAAATACATTTAGCCAATTTAGATTTGATAGGTGATATCGAGTCTTGTTTTCGTTGTGAACGATTATACTCTTCACACAACTTTTGTATCACTAATCTTATTATAGTGAACGTTTCGCTGTAAGGCTAGCACAAGCTATTTTATATAGTTTGTGTTAAAAAGTATTTCATCTTGCAATTGTGTGTTTAAGTCTTCCGCTATACACGTTTTATATTCTGATTTTCCAGATTGTTGTAGTGTTTGCTTTAACATTCGTTAAAACATCTATAGTTTATAACACACGCACACCTTCATAATTGATGATAAAGGTGAAGATGACATGCTGGTCGTCCTGACTCCTCTTTGTTGGTCAAGCTGTCCCTGCATGCTCTCCACAGTTTTTCTTAGGCTTGACAATTCATCAAGAGATGCCCCCTGACTTGGAGGTTGTTCGGCGAGCAAGGATGTTTGCCCTTCTGCTCGTCGCAGTCCCAATCTTGGAGGAAGAATCTCCTGAGGTTGTCTCCTTGGGTTGCTTGCCGCATTTGGCCCCAGGCGCCCAAAGGCGGATCTAGTGAGTCTCTCATGCACCGATGGGCGAGCCTGCTCAAAAGTTGCTCGCCCGTCCCCTGCCCCCTAGCGAGCAACTTCTTATCGGAGTTGAGGTTGGCCAAGTCTGTCTTGTGCGCTGGAACAAGATGGTCCATGGCTAGACATTGTTGTTCGGCCATGGGCAGACTCAGCTTGACCCTCCGTTTGGTTGACTATTTTAGCTTTGCCTTTGTCCCTTCGATTCTGGGCACTGTTGACTTTATGTTGCTCGCCACGAACAGACCTTGCTCTCACTACTTCCAATTGACGAGACTTAGACCTTTCCTGTGAAGGTTTATGTTGTTGTTGTCGCTTCTGAATGGTCTGGAGAGCAGCTATTGTCTTAGCCAATTCCTGGGGGTTTCTAGCCAATGCCTCAAAATCTGGAGGCGTTATGTGAGCTGCAACCGAAGGTTGAACTTTGTTCGCATGGCGTGGATCACGATCCCGATGATAAGTGGACGAGACTCAGGTTGGGGAAACTCCCATCGAGGGTTGTGAAATCCTAGTTTCCTTGGATTGAGGCATCTTGATTTGAATTATCTTCTCTGTCTTTGAATCTTCAAATTTGATATTGAAGAACACCAAGAACACTAGTGTTTGAATCTTCAAGTTTTAAACTTGAAGTTCCTGATAATCACACTTCAGTCGGAGGTTCGAACCCTCCTTCTAGCGCCAAATTGTTGGTAATCGATTCTAATTGTGAGGATTAGTGGTTGTTTTTAACCGGTTTTAGGATCACCAAACAAGAATGTGTGATTAATTACCACCGTAAATGGTAAATTCGATTGTTCGGGTTATTAAAACGTAAATACGAGTATCGAATTCATATTTATTTCGTGTATGTGTACATTTAGGTGTATGAGTGTGTGTAATTAGAGTATTTGTGAATTTGAACTTAAATTTTATTGCTGGAGAACAACTATTTATACTAACAACCAAGTAGGAGGTGTACATGACTTTTGGACTACCAAGCTTGCATGCTTGGCATGTATCCTTTGACCACATTTGACCTTATCTAAGCTGAAACTTAGTTACAAAGTCTTGTATTTGGTCTTATCTCGGATCCATTGTTGTTCGCCGTCCTTTGCTTGGTAAATCATCACTAGTAGTTCCTCTGTAGAGGTTGTTTGCCTTTTGTTTAGGCGACTCACAAGTTGTTCATTTGTATTTTCAATGGGTGGGCCTTCTGGATCTTTAACATTTATTCGTCAAGGACTTTGTTGACCAGGTGGATTGATAGGCATTGTACATTCCATGAACTGGTAAGTGCACCGCCTTTCGACATTGTTGCTCGTCGGAGTCCGTGTCTGGCCTTGGGCCTTAAACTTGTTTGCCAAGAAGTTGCTCGTCAAGAGTATTGTTCGTCGTTTAATACATCTCCCGAATTGATAGATGCACTCCCATTTTGACTATCCTTGTTAGTCATTTCTGGTTAGGATATGTTGCTTCATAATCTTCATTTAGGCTTTAACTATTGTTCGTCAAGTAGTAATTGATGTTCGCCTATCAACAACCTCAAAAATCATTCGAACATGTTACACCCGGTAGTATCCGATGCCACATGGCCTAACAAGGATTGGCCAACTTGGCGATTAACGCGCACAAGGAATAGAGTCTGCGCCCGACCCGCTGGTCGTCATGTGCCGGGCAGGGTGCTTGGCAGTTTTGCCCCGAGGACGGCCTGAGGAAGTACTCGAGCTGGCCGGGGGGTCGACCGGCATGCTCCGGGCACGACGAGTAGTTCACCTTGGCATTTTTCCCCGCTACCCGACATCGGTCAGTCGACGGAGGACATCTCAAGGTTGATCGCTACCCGCGCCGCGCCTAATTGACTAGCATAGTCAGCCACTAGACCAGTGTTGTCCCATCGAACGTGCGGATTGGACAGGGGCAGAGCAAGGTCAGGAAGGGAAGTTTTGTCAGAAAAGGTCAACAAAGACACATGGCAAACCCTCATTGGCTCATAGAGGGGGCCATAGCCAATAATGACTGAACAACTAGGATCAGGTGGGGCCCACAGGGAGGCCAGGCCCAGTGGGAGCCCCAACTTTCTAACTTATAAATAAAAGTTATAAATGTCCATTTGTAACACACAACTCATTAATAAGAGAAGACTCCACAAGACAACTCAATTATTATCACATTTATTACATTCATTTTGTTAGCTTTTTAATACTCCTACCCGTTAGGATCTTTCAGTGATTACTTCCTGGAATTGCTATCAAAATAACATAATTAAAAAAAATGATCTTCTTAATCTTCGAAAAATAATGAGAAAAAAAATTTGAAAAAGAAAGCACAATATAGGCTTGTAGAAAGCAAATGGTAAGTCTGCCTTATAATTTCAAATTTATTTGATGCTTTCTCTTGTATCTGTTTAGGCTAAAAGAAATGTTCTTAAATTTTGTTTTCCTTTACAAAGGAAACTATTAGTTAACTTCTACTCCCTCCGTCCATGAAATACAGTCTTGTTGCTTTATACACGGTTATTAAGAAAGTTGATATAATATATAAAAAGTAAGAATATTGTGTCACATCAAGTACAAATTAAATTATCTAAAAAATGTTATGTGTGTATGTTGAAAGTGTAGATAAAGTTTATTATTTTCATTCTAGGCAACAGGACTATTTTTCGTGGACAATCAATTAAGGCAACCAGGACTATATTTCATGGATGGAGAGAGTATAAATTTTACTCACTGGTGCTAAAAAAAACGCGAACTAAATCTCACATAAAATAATACTGATGCACTATGGATACAAATTAACTTGTCATTCATTGTAAAAAAAATACTTACATTCATTTGATCCTTTGTGTCGTTTGACTCCATTAATTAGGCACTATAAACTTGATTTTTCTTGTGTTAATTTGAATGAAAATAATCTAGGAATTTGAGTTTTAGTGTTTCAATGAAAATAATCTAGGAACTTGGATTTTAGGAATTTAAAAATGTTAATTTTGCTATGGTGATAAAGAAAAAAGTGAGTGAAAATTAAAGAAAAATTAATTCATAATTAAAATAACATTTATGAATGGATAATCTTAACACTTAACTTAAAACTAATTTTATTAAAAATAAATTGGAGTAAGTATAGGAGAATTAAGGGCTTGTTTAGCCGGTGCCTTAGTATAATGAGATAAGATACTAAAGAATATACTAGTCATGCATGCAATTTTACATTTCATAATATCCATATAACATCCTAATAGTTTGAAATAGACTTGACAACTTAACCTACCAATTTATACATAGTCGCTAGAATTATTTTCAAAACGATAACATAAGCCATAATATTATTTTATTCATCCCTTACTAAAAACTTAAAAAGTACTACCTACGTCCCACATTTTCTTTCACATATGCAAGTTGCACATTTTTTATTTTTGTGAGAGAAAGTTCTTTCCCCTTTTTAGGTGTGAAAGTAATTGTGGGACGTCCAAATAATGCAAGTGTAAAAGTAATCACAGGACACGTCCGCCTCGTTGGCAACTATAACCTGAAAAGTTAAAATAATCTCATGTGTCTTCCCCCGAAGGAGAAGCCAGTGGGATAGCATTTAATGTACATATGTATTATAAGACTAATCAACATGTTAACCAAGTACATGCCAGACTCGTAGACCCGACTCAATCTTGACTTTACACAGAGCATAGTCTGTAGACTTGTCATAACTCATAACTCACACAGAGTATAATACGTACGAAGATCTGCTTGCTCATGCACACATAAATTATTCTAAATAATGCATAAGAAATTAAAAGTTACTCACTTTATCGGCATGACTGTCTGGTAGGATGGCTTCCTGGTACAGCCGTCTTGCACTGCGCTCAACACATTCGTCAATCTCTTAGTCTTTTAATTATCTAGAACATATCAATGCACACGTAACACTTTCACCACATTTACTATCTAACTTATATAAATACCTTATACGTATGTGTTAATTATAACACAGTCTAAATATTTTTACAAACGTAATATTATTTTAAGTAAATAATTCTAGTTACTAAATTTAGTCAAAATCACATAAAAAGGGCACATTGAGGCATATCATTTTAGTAAAATTTATATATACGTGTAAAAGAGATCATAAAAATATTTTAACATAGGAATTCTTGAGCCCAAGAGTTAAGAATAACAGGATCTTGATTACCTAAAATCGAATAAACGGTTAGAATAACAAAACATATTAGATTTGTTGAGAAGTGTAAAATCGTATGGATACGATCCTCGTTGTGTATCTTGTTTAATTGGATCGTTTTTTGTGGATTTGTATATAAAGCTTTTATAGATGTGTCTTCGAGTATTCCCTGATCATTTTTTCCAGGAAGAGAATTTCCTCTAGTTCTATGAACTTTTCTAGAATACTTTTCTCTTGTATATCATTCAAAAGGAATTCGGATGTTCATAGTAAGTCTAATTTCTTCATTTTGGGATACCTATACTTTATTAACTGTGTGACTAAATAAAATAATTTACCAACTCACTTTCTATGTCAATTTTTTTGTACTCTATATCTGGTCCAAGGACCGACTAATTTGGGGGACCAACCCACCATCAGCTAGTGGAGGGTCTCATTTCAAACCAGAGCGTTACTCTATATCAATGAAACATCTCAAGAATTGATCGCACCTTGTGAATTTTGAACATGAGACATATAGAGGATGACACTCCTATGTCTCAAGCCCTCACCATTATGCCAACCCACAAGAGTTTATATGTCAAACTTTTATTGTTAAATATAAACACATCGACATGTTATGAAAGTTATACAGTAGGTTCATAACACATACACTACATACTACAAAAATTAAAATTAAAAATAACATGTAGATATTTTCTTATGATTTTCAGTTACAAAAAGGGCCTATGTTAAGTAATTTCCTGAAATGTTCATAAAAATGTAAGGTAAAATCCTAAGGGTATGTTTGTTTTGGGATTCACCCGGATAGACTTTGAACTTTGTGATCCACGCTCCATACGAGTTTGAGATTTAAAATCATATTTTCAAATCTCAAACTCAATCCATAACTATAAACATATTACTACTTTTTACATAATTAAATACAATCACATCATCTTTTTTTTATCATCCATTCAATCTATCTCCTACTTTTCTCTTACATGATATAATAAAATAATACAACATCTATCATTAATAAATATTGATTTGACATAAATCAAAATCTCACCCTACTAAAATTCCAAAACAAACTCATACTTAAATTATTTATCAAGATTTTCACATCCTAAGATTTAAAAGTCATGGCGTACCCCACACACCTAAATCCCAAAACAAACATACCCTAAATAACCAGAATGGTCAGTAGAAACACTTGTAAAAAAAAAATCATATTTTTATCTTTTGTTACTCAACTAAAGCATGCATTCTATTAAAGCACTAAAATGGTCAGGTCTCAATGGAAAAACACGTCTTATGAGAAAAACCACTAAAAATAGAATAGACCTTCAAATACAACTACATAATATTCCTAAGAAATTTAAAAAGTAATAACACCACATAGCTAAAAATTACTATCAAAATTGAAGCGTGATGTCCAATGGAAATTTCTCAACCATGATATAAAAATAGGGCAGTTTCACCACTGCACAACACCTTGAAAGAAAAATCATATAAAATCGAAAACAACTCCAAAATTCTTAAATTTCAACTACATATTCTAGACTTCTATTAATTCAGCCAAAAGGGTTTGAGCAAATAAACTCAAGAAATGTATGAAACATGCTAAGAAAAATTGTGTAGTTTTTGAAACAAAAATCAACAATAATTTCATAAAAAGGAATAGTTGGGGCACCCAATTCATTTTAAACATCAAATGAATCCTTACGCAACACATGAATATTTATACAATAGCTAAATAGACATCACAAGTCATATACAATGACAAATTCAACATGCAATTCTAAAAAAATCAAAATTAGAAAAAAACTAAAACAAAAAAGAAGACACTAAAGAAATTCTACAATAGGCAAACAATCAAAATCAATTTGAGAAAATTTTTGAACATGTTCATCAAAAGAAAAGAGAAGGTATCTATAAAAAAATGAATTCAGTAACAAAAATTCATCATTTCTAAAATTAATTAGAGAAAAAAAAAAGAAGATGAAAATATATTACGTGGATAAGCAGCGAAAAAGTATATAAAAAAATTGATTTATATGAAATTGAAGAAGAAACTTTGAAGAAAAGATCATTCAATGAAAAATATTTTTATTCAAGGGAGAAAAATAATAATGAGATAAGTGAGAGATGTCAATTGCATCGCAGTAGCCAAACAAGAACGAGAAGACGATGTTGGCAAATAGATCTATAAGCTTTTGAATTAACTTTTTTGTTGATTTTAATGACAATTGTCTAGTTTGTAGGGTTTATGTTGAGGAAAATGATGATGAGAATAGTTATAATTATTCTAATTAT
Organism: Ballota nigra; assembly: GCA_947034835.1. Taxonomy (NCBI): domain Eukaryota; kingdom Viridiplantae; phylum Streptophyta; class Magnoliopsida; order Lamiales; family Lamiaceae; genus Ballota; species Ballota nigra. Next base: position 73,039,345 of record OX344724.1, on the reverse strand, counting down.
AATATATGGATATTATAGTCATTTAATATAAGAATACTTTTGTTCAATTTTTTTGGGGTACGTATAGTATATTTTGGGTTTGTTTAGTCGTAGCCTTGTTTAAATCAAGGATCGTTTTTTTATTTTTAGGCTATTTATGCACATCATTTCATTGTTTATTTTCATTATCTCACTTCTCTATTTTCTATATGATTCTTATGTATTTCAAATTAGTATTGTACTTAAAGATTTTACAATATAATTTTATATTCATTCTCTGAATCCGATGTACTCTTCCGTCCACCAAACGTGTATTTTTTTTAACTATAATTTTGTTCTCTTTGTCATCCTAACACTACTTAATTATTTCACATGTCATTGATTTTACATTTACAAACAACTATTTAACTCATAAATGGATCCTATAATATCCAAAAATATTCCAAAATACACTTACTTTATCTACTTTATTTATATTTTCTTAAAATTTGTAAAAAAATAAAGGAACACATTTTTCGTGGACGGAGAAAATATATGAATACTATATGTTTCGTTGATTATGTATATAAATTTCAGAAGCATTATTTTGAGTTGGTGTATATATGCATCATAGTCTAATTTGCATTTGTACATAATTATCTAGATTTAAATATTTATTTAATATTGTGCAATCATTACATTAGATATTTAACAATTATTGAAAACTTTCTCATTCATTCAATATAGGTTTGATGATTTGTTGAAGATTTAGGAGTTGTTCATATAAAGTTTGAAGATTTTTTTAAAGATTTTTTAGAATGTTAGATTTTTATTTTTATTTGTAGATTTTTTTATCTTCATTATCTTTTATAGATCTGCAAATAAAATGATATGCATTTGATGCAATGTTTTTCTTTATCTTTGTACATTTTAGCCAATTTACTTGGTTTTCTTCATTGTGTTCAATATATCTTATTTGATATAACTTCATATTGATGAACTTCAATTTATTGTTTACATAATCTTTAGTTTCATTTATCTATCATTTTCTTATTTAATTTTTAAATATGGATGCATAGAAATATATATAAAAAATAAAATAAAAACACCAAACATGTAATTAAAGTAAATAATATGATTGGATTATCTAAACCAAATAACAGTCAAAGAAAACTAATACACCTCATTTCCCTATTTTATTATTCCCTAATTACATTTACATTCTTGTAAATATCAAATTTATATTATTGATCGTTCAATCTTTATCATCTAAAAATATAATTTAAAAAAATGAATATGTATAATTCAAATCAATAAAAAAATTCAAGTTTGATTATTTATAGGAAGATAAAAATTGGGAATGTATTTCAACGTTTATTTTTTGTTGGGTTTTATTGATTGCTTGTAAAACCAGTCAGTTAAATTATACTAGATTAGTGCCCCGCGTTTTACGCGGGTTGTTCGCAAAATTAATTTAAAATTTTATGTTTTATTGACGCATCATCACATTATTAATTCAATCTATTTTAATACACGCATATACTGTACGTTGATTTTTTTAAATTAATTGCATATGCATTATATACACTTAAATAAATTTGATCATGGTAAAACAATATAATATAATTATATAATAAATATATTTAAATAATATGTATGTATAAAAATATTGGTTAATTTCTTAGTAACCCACGACTTTTAGGCCCAATCTCAATTTAAATACAAATTTTAATATTTTTTTTATTAAAATTCACGTACGTTTTTTTTGTTTCAGTTTGGTATATGCTTTTAAATTATAATATAATTTTTTCAACTATGCACCACATACCTATCATTTCCTCCCTAAGACGATTTCCTCGATGTAGGGGAATTTCTAACCCAAACAATAACACACACCCATGCATCATTGTTTTTTTCTTGCTAAAAGTGCAAGTCATATATTTGATTGAAAAATTAAACATTGGTGAATTTCTATAACATTATTGAAAGTTGTGATTAAATTAAGATTAAGCTTAATAAAAATAAGTTAATTGAACATTGACATTTCACATAATTAGATTTTTTTAAATTTATTAATCAATTTAGTAATAATACTGTAGAATTAAATATATTTAAGTTACTTGTTTGAATTATTAATACAATAAAATTTTTATATATAAGATATCCTCAAATGTAGTTAAATAAATATAAATTCGTACGTAATATTTTATACGCTCAAGTTATAACAATAAATATTTAAATTTCATAAAAACTTGTCGTATGACTAAACTGGTAAACATCATAACAATTGCTCATGATATTTAGGGTTCAAATCCATTTGCATGCCCATTTTTTATTTATTATTAGATTCCTTATTATATATGGCCACATAGATGACACATAAGTCACATATAGACGGAATAGATGACACGTAAATATTCAACCCATAATTAGTTAATACAAAAGGATAATATAAAATAAATTTATTTTGCTTTTAATACAGAAAGAATAAGTTAATTGAATATTAAATTTCACATAATTAGACTTGTTAAAGTCTAAAGTAATCAATTCTTCAATATAATAATTATATTTAATTCTTTTATTTGAAATGTTCACAAATTTGAGATTCATAAGTAAATAGATTTATAGACTTAAGTTAAATAATTGTTCAAAATATACAAAGATTAATGAATTGGTTTAGTGGGCAAGTAATTTGAAATGTACACAATAGATGTAAGGTTCAAACCTTTGTTATTACAATTTTTTTTTTCTAAATTGAACTTAATATGCCACATGGATGCCACATATATAACATAAACCAATAGGATAATAACACATCATCTAAAAAAATTCACACTTCATTAGAAAATGATACATCATCCAAATGAATAACATGACGACACATCAACTTGTTAAACTCACTATTAGTATTATAGGGGATAGGAGATTTATCACATATCAATCTTTTCAATTAAGATATAATAATGATTAATATAAATTGATTTACTATAAGAATAATCTTTGAATTCAGGATTTAATTATGATAATGATTAATATAAATTAATTGACATCTAAACATGTGATAAAGGGAAATTAATATGTTTGTTTCAATAATTTATGTATGATTCAATTTTTTGCAACTGATTTGATACTCCATATCGGAACACATAGAAAATAAATACTTCATATTAATTCTAACATTAATTTTTGTATGCACCCAAGTGCATAACACGCTATTGGATTTTGAGTTCAATTTAAAATAAATTTTGACTTTTCAAAACTCATTAAGTAAATTGAACTTTGAAAAGTTAAAATTGATTTGAAAGTGAACTCAAAATACAAGTGCATGCTATGCACTTGAATGCACACAAGAATCACTCGAATTCTAAATTCAATCAAATCCAAACATATCATGTAAAAATGTTATTTAAGGTAATTAATATGTATCATACCAAATTAATAATACATTAAAGTTGGATTAATTATAGGGAGATAAAATGAGAATCAATTATGATAATAATTGTACAAATTAATTGACATCTAAAAACATGATTTAAGAAAATTAGTATGTTCAATTCATATCAAATAAGATCAATACAAAATTAAATTGGATTAATTGTACTCGGTCTAATACAAACACATCATGTAAAAACGTTATTTAAGGACATTAATATATATAATTCAAAACAAATCAATAATTAATTAGAGTTTAATTAATTAAAGGAAATAAATTAATAATCAATTATGATACTGATTATATAAATTAATTGATATTTAAATAAGTGATTTAAGAAAACTAATATGTTTAATTCAAATCAAATCAATGAAAATTGAAACACAATTTATTAAAAATTGAGTCAAACATATCAAATTAGGAATATATGTTAATGTTTATTTTCTGTTGTAATTATAATGAGCCATTTATTGTGGATTTAGTCATTCCTACTTTATTTTCAATGATTAAATATATTTAGAAATATATTATTGCATCAGAATTGATCATGTGTCAACCGGTGGACACAAACTTATATGTCTACCCCGAATATGATAATGCCACATATGCAGAAAGTCCACTTGATATATAAATAGACTTAAGTAATTAAGTGGACTCTCTCCTTATGTGTCATTATCAAATTTGCGATGAACATATAAATTTGTGTCCAACGTGGACATATGATTATTTCCGATTATTGCATATTATTTACAATTTTTAATCTTATTTAAGTACATACATGCATGGAAACTATTAGGCGTACTAGTTTTGTTTTCTATTATGGTATATTAGTTTGACAAAAAAAATTCATCTTTAATTGCAATATTAGTCACATACATTTTGTTTTTTATTTCTAAGATGCTCCTTATTTTTTGTCATTCATTGCAAGTATGGATCGTCTTTTGAATAAGCTCTCATAAAACACTAGATATTTTGGTTGTTTTCATGACAACCGTAAATATCATGAAACATAACAATAAAATCAAGGTTATTTAGAATGAATGATTTATAACTAAAATTAAAATTTTATAACATTACTAAATTAATGAAAAATACTACTCAATTATTAATTAAAATTATCCCACAATGATATTAAATAATCAACAATTTTTTTAGAAAATAAATTATACACATTAGACATTAATAATGTTTATATTAGGTAAATGATATGAATAATATATTTGGTCAACTAAAATCACATAAATTTTGCTAATTGATAGATTGATTAAATTAGTAATTACATATAGTATATGTATAACACATGAGACACTCTCGTATGAAATATTTCACATGTAAAATATACCTAAAATAGGTAAATATTGAAAATTTTGTGTATGGGGTCGCTCCAGGTCAAAATTCGCGGATGCTAAGCGGGTCAAACTGATTTTCAATTTTTTTTTTTTGCACAATACTTATTTCAGGATTTTCGCTCTCAAATTGTGTTACTAAATGAGCAAATGTGTAAGGCAAAATGTGTGTTACTAGTCCTTAAAAAATAGATTTTTGTACTTTAAAATATCAATAATGACAAATATGTATTTTTTAATTTATTATTAATCCCTTTAAATCTAGATTTATTGTTTCATACATTAACACACATTTTCTCCAACAATAACATACATTTACTCTAACATTAACATATTTTTGCTCCAATGTTAATACACATTTGCAGTAACACACACTTACTCTAACATTAACACACATGTGATCCAATAGTAACATATATTTGCAATAACACACATTTACGCTAACATTAACATACAAATACAGTAAAATATATTTACTCTAACATTAACACACATTTGATTCAATAGTAACACACATATCTATATATATATATAAAAGTAGAAGTGAGGAGAGAGAAAAAGTTGTTATTATTGGAGCAAGTGAAGTCCACTTGCTTTGTAGTGCAATAGTGAGTTTCACTCTCCATTAAAGAGAGTGGATTAACTTTACCATTTTCTTTTCTTTTTTTATTTTGCACCAGCAATTTTAAAATTCTTTAAGCTATTAATTTTAAATCTATTTTCAGCACACTATATATCAAATAAATTATCTTTTGAACATTTTTAATTTAACATATATACGACACATATAAAAAGAAAAACAATATTTATTTTATTTATTTTATAGTTTTTAAAATGTTCTTTTATTCACTCTAACTATATATAATGGACTGAATTTAAATAATTTTTATTTAGACTATATAAGTTTTGTAAAATATTAAAATTATTTTAAAAATTTTGTGAATTTAATACATAATTAAAAATTGTATGATTAATTAAACAATTTTAATACTCACATAATATACAATATAATTTTTACATATTAGTAATTGGTTTATGAATTAAATAAATTTAATTTAAATTTTTTATATAATTTATTATGCAATTTTGCATTATAATATTCAATCCGTGCATCGCACGGGAGAAACACTAGTTTACTCTAACATTAACACACATTTGATTCAATAGTAACACACATATTTGCAATAACACACATTTATTCTAAAATTAACACACATTTGCAGTAAAACATATTTACTTTAACATTAACACACATTTGCTCCAATAACACTAACACACATTTGCATTAACACATATTTACTCTAACATCAACGCACATTTCCTCCACCAATAACACACATTTGCTATAACATTAACACATATTTGCTCCAACAGTAACACACATTTGTCTTTACAGTAACCTATGATTGTTCTTATGGTAACACAACGTGGAGGATGCTTTTATGTATTTGTACAAACACATCTTTATCCATTGAGTAAGATATTTATGTTATTATAATAATTCACTTTTCACTATCTTACATGTGTTATTATATGGAAAAATAATTATTTTTTAAAAACAAATAAATAAATAATTGTGAAAATCAATATTTGAATAGACAATATCACACATTTTGCACTTGTATTGGATGGAAAAATATTTATTTCAATAAAAACACACAAAAATTGGTGAAAAAACAATATTTAGTTTAATAGTAACACATATTTTGCTCTTCAATAACATGCATTTGCCCATATAAGTAACACAAATTAGGAGCGAATCCTGAAACTTGGCTAGGGGATTTTCATAAAAGATCAAGTCAAACCTCGTTTATAAAAAATGATCTTACTTATACAAAACATTAAAAAATTGACTTCTTTTATGTAAATTGTTTAAAATATATCTTTTATATTTATTAAATTACAATATACCATATTTTTATAGGTTGTTTAGTTGTTTGAGTTGTTCAGTTGTTTAAAAATATTGTGTTGTTTAAACAACCTAAACAACTTAGTTGTTTAAACATCCTATTTTAAACAACTTTGTTATATATCACTGAAATTAAGTTATTTTCACTTTGTTGAAGGCTTAAAAGTTAGAATATAAGTTTTGTCACTTATAAATAATTACTTTATACTTAATTTGGATTTTTTTTTAAACAACCTCATTGTTTATCACTAATGATAAGGCATCCTTACTAGTTTGAATATTTAAATGCAAAAACTTTAAGTTTAGTCACTTAAAATTGATTACTTTATGCTCCATTTAAATTTTCTATGATAAACATGGTTACTTAAACAACACTAAAGTTTTAAACAACCCAGTTGTTTAAACAGCTTGATTTTAAAGAACTTCGTTGTTTATCACTAAATAAGTTATTTTTACTATTTTAAAAACTTAAAATCAAGAATTAAGTTTGTCATTTAAATATAATTAAGTTATACTCATTAGAGTTTTTTGTGATACATATTTTATAACAATACTAAATTTAAATGAATATTTGTTCAACAACCCGATTTTAAACAAATTTTTGTAATATCCCCAAAAAAGAACTATGATTTATATTACTAATATTAATTATTGTATTATAAATATGTTATTTTTATTGATTAATTATTTCTTTAAGAACAAAGAGTTTTAAATTCGATTTCCAAGTCAACGGTTGGTAAAAAACTAGAACTGGAAAAAACTCGTAGCATTATTAATACGAAACGAATTTATACAGACTGACAAAATATCAGGGGTATCATTAGTCTAAGTTCAAAAAATTTAAACAATTTTCTTGAACTCAGACTAATGATACCCCTGACAGGTTTAATGATACACCTGATGAGATTAATGATACTCTAAAACTATTTCATGTTAAGCTTATTATGAAATGTTTTCATATAAAACCTACTCTTTCAGATAATGTTACTCCTAATTTTGAAGTCTATTTTTTATGAAAGATTTTTAAACGATTTCATTTAACTTAAAGTTAATTAATTAGAATTATCCCTTGATTTAGCCATTCATAATATTCAAGTTCATTTAGTTTAACTATTGTACGTTGTATATCTTTACTGGGCTTCGCCATTCTTGCGGTTTGGGAAACACTCTTTAAACATTTTTGTATTAGTGCTAATTACTATTCAATTGTTAAGTAAAATCATCCTACAATAATATTGAATAATCATTAGTTTTTTAAACAATAAATTACACATTATACATTAAATTTGTTTACATCCTATAATAATATGATTTGATATCTCTTCCTAAAGCCTCAGTAACATTTAAAGTTCAAAATCGACTCGTATATAATGAGTATAATCAAGTGGAATTGTTGCAAGAACATGATAAGTTGAATTCAATGCTAACATATGAGGAGAAAAATGTTCAATGAAAAATGAAAAATAGTACTTCGTATGTACCCGACGTAATTGTTATTTCGGAACTACCTCTCTCCTTGCTCAATCATAATATTTATAAATGACAATATAACAATTTTTTTTTTTTTTTTTTACCATTATACTCCCTCCGTCCATGAAATATAATCATGTTGATTTATGCACAGTTATTAAAAAAGTTGGTATAATATGTAAAAAGTAAGAATATTGTGTCACATCAAGTACAAAATAAATTATTTTAAAAATGTTATGTGTGTATGTTGAAAAGTATATACAAAGCTTATTATTTCCATTCTAGGCAACATGCCTATTTTTCGTGGACAGCCAAATAAGGCAATCATGATTATATTTCATGGACGGAGGGAGTATATTCCTATACTAGTATACTTAAATCTCATGTTATTACTTTTACACATTCTAATTAACATATATTAGTTAAATTCAATTTAGTATAGGATAACAAATAGTAAAGTAGAAATTAACTTTGTGATGATGGGACTGAGGGAGTGAGAGGGTATTAAATAAGAATATGTATAGAGTGAAATTGGTTCACACATGAATTATTGAAATATATTAGTTATTTCACTAAAAAGTATTACTTATTTTCACTTAAAAGAGTCTTAGTTTATTTTTATTAAATAACTAATAGTCTTTAGTGAAAATAAATAATATCCTTCAATGAATATAATTAATACTCTATAGTGAAAATAATTTATATTCTTTAATGATTTATGTATGAAATATTTTTAATCTATCATTTGTCAGTAAATAAATAAATATTAGTTATAGATATTCTACTCACCTGTTTTTTTAATGGATTTCTACTCACCTAAAAATACTCATTTTAGAAGTTTTTTTATCATTGTTCGATCCCAAAGTAACGTAAGCACTAAGCAACAACGTCATCAATGTCCGGATTTTATTAAATCAAAATGAGTCAACGGAATCAGGTCGGTCACACGGAATGAACGCAAAATCTCTCTTCCTTATATACGCATTCGAATCCCTCTATTCCTGCATCATTCTCACATTCAATTCGCCCAATTCAATTGAAAGCAGATAATTGTCGATCAACAAGACTAAATGACGGCCGAGAAGAAAGGAATTCAGGAAACCTTCTACATATCGCACGGCTCTCCAACTCTTTCCATCGACGATTCCCTCCCGGCCCGCCCCTTCCTCAAGTCCTTCCAGCAAAAAATCCTCCCGGAGAAGCCCAAAGCTATTCTGATAATTTCGGGGCATTGGGAGACCTCCGAGCCCGCTGTCAACGCCGTTTCGGGCCCCAGCGATACGATCTACGATTTCTACGGGTTCCCGGACAAGATGTACCGGATCAAGTACCCGGCTCCAGGCGCGCCCGAATTGGCGAACAAGGTGAAGCAATTGCTAATCGGAGCCGGGTTCGAGAGGGTGGGGGTTGATAAGGAGCGGGGGTTGGATCACGGCGCGTGGGTCCCGCTCATGCTGATGTACCCTGATGCGGATATCCCGGTGTGCCAGCTGTCGGTCCAGACGCACAAGGACGCCGCCCACCATTTTCGGGTGGGAAAGGCGCTGAGAGCGCTGAAGGACGACGGCGTTTTGATTGTGGGGTCGGGCGCCGCGACCCACAACCTGCGGTCGAGGGGTGGTAAGGCGGTGGCGCCGTGGGCGTACGAGTTCGACAATTGGATCAAGGAGGCGTTGGTTGAAGGAAGGTATGGAGATGTGAACGATTACGCGGAGAAAGCGCCGCACGCGCGGATGGCGCATCCGAGCCCCGACCATTTCTACCCGCTGCACGTGGCGATTGGCGCCGCCGGGGAGAATACAAGAGGTGAGCTCATTCACCATAGTTGGAGCGCTGGGACTCTTTCTTATGCGTCGTATAAGTTCAGTTGAAAATCTAAATTCACGCACACCAGTTGTTTGATGATTTAATTGATTTTAACAGCCTTAGTCTCATACTCTACAGGGAACTCTAATTGAATATTTGTTTCATATTTATATTTGAAACTTCATTGAAATGAGTTTCAACACACCTAATAAATGGGATTTGTACACATTTTTTTTCTTTAATTTTGACGTTGGAGATCATATTGTGATTTGTTAATCAAGGGTATTTTCATGTATGTGAATTTGTTTTGTCTAATATCATGACCTTTATTTGGTTACAATTGAGTCATTCTCCAAACAATCAACTATTTGAGTAAAAACGTACGTTTATTTTAGCCCTTCAATTTACTTCTTTTGTATGCCTAAACTTTTTTTTTAATTAAATAAGCCCTTTAACTTAATAAAAATATCAATTAAACTGCTCTGTAAAAAAAAAAAAACAAGCAAAGGACGTCAAGATAAGTATAACCTACAATAGAAGAGAGCTGGTGTCTACATAGCCACTGTTTTCCTCCTCGTCGGCTATTACATATTCGTCATCAGAAACCGCTTAAACGGGCATAGAATCGACCTACGACGGTTCTCATTCTCTAGGTAGCAGCGCGTTGAAGACCCCCTAAAAATTGCTGGCTCAACGAGCCCAAATCCGATAAATTCCAATTTTTAAGTACAAAAAGGCAATACAAGGGTTTTCATTGCGAAATCTGTGAATTGTTTGGACGAATTTCATTTCACATAGTGAACATATAGTAAATCTCCTTTTCATTTCACATGGGGCACAAAGTAAATCCCCATAATATATATCATGTAATGGGAACAAAGTAAATTCCCATAATATATATCATGTAGAGGGCACAAAGTACATTCCCATCTGATGAGATTATTATATTTGTATTCATGTTATTTATGTTTGATTAGTTTGCTTAAAAATAGATCAACGGTCCGTATAATATTATTGACTAGTACATATAGTGGCATCCATCTTTTAACTTTTAAATACAAAATTACAAACTTCTTGAAAATAGTATTCAGAATTTAGGACAAGTGGGCACGTCCGGGCTCTTACATGGGCCGCACTTCACATAGCACGATTTTCTTACATCGTTAGTAATCATTTAATTCATATAAGTTGTCTTAGAAATTTTTGGTAACTAATTCACATAAATGTTCGTTTGGTTAATCCGGTAAAGATTTTCGATTCGTCTTTTAGTTCGAAGTTTTTTTATAAATTTTTTACTGCTTTCCTAACTTATCAAAATAAATAGCTGATCATGAAGTTAATAGGTTTAACGAGGGCATTAAACTTTGTTCCTTTAATGGTTCTTTAGAAAATAAATATTATTTTGACGGTAAGTCACTTATACTTTCAAATTGTAATGTTTTGAATTAAAACAAGTATACAACAAAATTACATAATTAGCATATTTGTATTAAAACATAAAAATAATAACATTACACATTTAATTAACCACAATCATTCATTAGATTAATTCACAAAAGATCAACTAAACAATTTATAACTTTAAAATATTTTGTGATAAATACTTAAGTATGAAGATAATTAATAAAACTAATCATATAAATATGTAGCAGCCTGTAGGATATTATTTTTCACTTAAACAATCTGTTCGAATTAGGTTTTTTTGAATCCTTTCAATTTTAGTCTTTTAATTTTCCTATACTTTAACAATTTCATTAAAAATATTTAAACTCTTCAATAAAACATTGACACCTTCTAATCATGCATATAATAAGATTATATTGTGATATTTCAAAGAAAATATACCTAAACATGAATCCTATTGAAAATAGTAAGAATGGTCTAGAAACGTCGCAAATTGTTTATAATTATTTAGACACTTCTAAAAATTATGAATTTCATCATGGTAACATATAAATATATATAAAATATGAATTAAACTTTTTTCAAACTTAAAAAAGTCTGTAAAAATGTATATTTTAGTTTTTTCGAAATAAGGACAGTGGTTCATTGCATTTTATTCCATTTTCGAACATTCATTTCCCCTAAGATATAAGACCTATGGATACCAATTTTTTGCAGGCTTATACTAATCTATTCCAGGTTTAATAATATATTTTTAGTTTAATTTTATCAATGTTAGAAGTAGGAGATAATCAGGCTCAAAGTAGCTAAGTCGATCACTTTCAACCCTTACTTAATAGGCTCCCAGCTTACTCCGGTTTCTATCTAGTCCAAACAAAAATAGAAAAAAACACATTTAGGGAGTTCTAAAAATTATAAATTTTGGCATGGTGCTCTACTATAAGTTTCCACAATATCCAATTCTTACTTCTCAAAATAAGGTCAAGTAAACATGTTTTTGAAGGCAAAACATCACAAAGGTTCATTCTAGACACATCAAGTTCAAAAATCTTTTTCTCTTAGTGATTACCTTAAAAAATCACCAATTCTAACATGAGACAGTAGACTTTGAGTACAACATGCATACCAAATTTCATAATTTTATGTGTATTACAAGTATAGGAACTAGGTTTGTAGACATGGGTGTTACAGTTTCGTTCGATTTCGTGTAGGTCAACTTTAAGTTATTTCTCTTTCGATTCAACTCTGATGATCATGAATTTTGAATATGTTATAGAACTTCATCAAATGATCATGTGTAAAAATTTTATAATTTTCCTATGGCTAAAAACTTATAAACATAATTTAGAAATCATCAGTCACAGATTCATCCAGGAAAAAACACATAAGTTTCACAAATTCATAACTCCTTCATTTTTCATCAAAACAACTTGAATTTTGGTTAGGTTATAGCTAACTCATAGAAGTGTCTATGAATTTTTTTTCATAATTTTATGGACAACGAAGCATGGAAAAATGAACCAAAGATTTAGAACATAAGCCGATAGGGATGCTCATAGGGGTAACCTTTGTAGTTTCCTTCTTAGTATGGAGTCTTGGGAAAAATTTCATGATGAATATGTAACACCCCAAATTTTCTAATTAATTATTTATAATATTTATTAATTCCAAAATATTAAATTTTATTAAAATCAGTAATAATGCATATCTAAAAAATAAAAATCCATAAAAGACATTATCCAAAGTATTTATTATTTTAATTTACATGAAAATATTTTGTATGGTTTAAATTTAAAAAAATCAAATAATAAATATTTTTATGGAAGATACTATTTCAATTCCTAGATCTTTTGTGATAAGGTTTCCATATCTTTTAAAATCTTAACTATAATCGTATCTATGTCAAAGCCCAAGCCCAACTACAAGTCTATATATATGTGTATAATTTCATAGTTTTCATATGCACAAATATCAAATCTCATATTGTAACGCCCCGAATCTGGAACGTAGCCCACCATGGCTTTAACGCTTCAGACTCGAGTCATCACTTAGTAATATAAGAAAACTAAGCTAATTTTAAAAAAATTGAATAACAAATGTTTTTTACTTATATTCCTATTGTAAAACTACTTATGTAAAATCGCAGGATAATGATTACAGAGGAAATGAAGTTCTAAACGTGGAAGGCCTAAATCAGTAATCAAGAGTTAAACATACATCACTAATACATTAGCACAAGAATGATAAGTTTTTAAACATAAGTATCGAGCATTAAAAAGGGAAGTCACTCGAATCAGGACATAATATTTAAAATGCACTAAACATAATTAGCAAAATAAATTTTAACAGGTAGTGGCAGGGAGGGTCATGTCTATAGCTGTCCCCAGTCCTCCGCATCAGTACCTAAAAATATTTTTGTAAAAGAGGGATGAGATTTGAATTTTCGGTGTGGGTGATATGTATGCAATTATGTAAATCGGGCATATTTCAAGCATCTTTATACCATATTTTTCAACCATAAAAACATTTTGGCACGACTATTTTATCAATGTCTATGGGCAGTCTTAATTTCAATGTACCCTATGGGCAGTCTTAATTTCAACATACTCTCCAGATATGTCTTAATTTCAACATATCCTGTGATGCAACTCTTCATTGCACCCGTAATGATACAACTTTTTATTGTACCCGTTTTGGTATGACTTTTTATCGCACCCGTAAAGTAACAACCTTCACCAAACAAAATCGTATATACTCAACTAAAAACACACCAAGCATCACATAATATTCAGGCAATACGGATATGAACCACCCACCTTTTCAAAGAGTTTTTCGTAAAAGTCGAGGACAACAAGACTTCCAAACCCACACACGAACCGCACTTAACCTAACATGAATTATTATTCACGTTTTAGTCCATTATCCACTTATACGAATGTTCTCGCATTCTTATATGTACACGTTAGTCCTAAAAGGACTTTTGACATAATTAATATTTTCGTTTCTTTTAGTGCAAGTTTACAACTTTTAGTCTTAGTGAAATTTTTCACTAAAATCACACAATAACATATTTTCAAAGAATAAATCATTCGTATTAAGATCAAAAATCCTAAACATGAAATTTGTTACCAAACTCCTATCCACATGATACTTGTTGGTCCCGAAACGAGTAAACAGGTGTATGAGGGGGGGGGGGGAATACACCTGAGGTTATAAATTTAAACTTCTTAAAACTTGTCAGGTTACTTAAGACAGTAACTCGTAAGTGGACTTGAAGTCTGCTGAAAAATTACTTGTGAAAGCTTATTGAGATAATAACTCCACTGAAAGCTCAAGACTTTAAGTTGAACTACTATCTAATTAGCTTTCAGATGCGGATTAGTGAGCCCTTAAGAAAACTCGTTTTACTTGAAAAACTTTGAATGAATAACACACACTTAGGAAATGGCAGAATGTAAATACACAAGATATAAAGTGGTTCAGAGATGAATCTCCTACGTCCACTATCCTGATTAAACAGGAGAATTCCTTTCTCTTGGAATTCCTTGTGTTATATAGTGCCAAGGTGCACTGATCAAATAATCCTCTCTTAGGATGATTGATCACTAGGATAATTCCAGGTCCTAGTTCCCAAAACAAACCAGCTTTCAGACTGATACAAACAATCCGTTTATTAACACCACTTTAACACTAACTCTCAACCTAACAACTGAGTAGGGTTTTGAGTAGGGTTTGGTTCCAACTGTTGTGAGATAATCCTTACAGTTTAGCTCAAGGCTTAGGATGGATTATCTCTTTATAAGGTTTGGATATAGCTTTAAGCTCGATTACAGAAGGCTTAGTATGGTTTCTACAAAATGTGAAACACTTGGGAAACAAAGGTAATTTCGAGTGCTTCGTAGTAAGTTATGAATGTAAAGATAGCTTTGATCTTGTGAGTTTCCCGTGCATAGAAATGAGCACGTCCTTCTGTATTTATAGACCTTCTTGAAAAATCTTCCCGTTGGAGTTTGAATCTTCTCAAGTAAGTCTTCTTGTATCTGATTATTTCAAACGACTCTTTTTTAAGCTTTAAGTCTTGTCAAGAAACGGCTGAAAGACCATGCATGTTCACCAACTTTATGTAGAAGGCTAGGGAAAGACTTTTGGTACTTGTCAGTCTGTGATAGGTCGGCTGTCAGTAGAGTACACCTACGTGTCATCTTCTCATTTGGTCGTAACTCCTCTGAGAGAACCTTCTAATTCCTTCAATAAATGTAAGCTTCATTGAAATTCGTTTTGCCTTGTTCCAACCAGTTTAACTAACAGCTTTTAATGTGTTTAGCATTGAATGAGTTTTGTTAGTTCACATCAGTGGACCTTGGTCCTCTCCTGATGGTTTTAGTCTTAGTGTGAATGCACTTAGAAAACATTCAAGACTTAGACTATTTCTCAGATCATTAATCTTCAGCAGACTTTGTCTTCAGTGGACTTCATTCTTTAATACACTCCAGAAATTACTAACTGTACTCCAGTTCCTTTACATTTGAAATGATTATCTAAACTCTAACTCTACTGAATACTTTACTTACAAAAGACTTAGGAGGAACTTTTTGGCATCTTAATCAAAACTTAAGTCTATACAATTTCCCCCTTTTTGATTATGCCGAAACCTATCTTATTACATATTCTCTTTCAGATGAGGTTTTACAGATGACATATTTTAAAGGAATTTTTTGTAAGTAAAAGCATTCAAGTACATAAGCCTAAATGATAATGAGATATTATCTTGGGCATTTAAAAGCAGTAGAGTTTCATTTCTTCATAGAACTGAGTGAGTACAAATACAGGAAGTCTACTGTCAAAAAGTTCAAAACACAAAACAGCTGGGACTTATAAACAAATGCCTAGAAATACTTAAACACTTAAATAGTCTCAAATAAAGGCTCCAGTCCATACTGCTTGAAGACTCGGATCTTCAGTTCATTTTTCCTTTCCATCACTTCCTTTGAATGTCCCTTGAGACCTAAATGCTCACACAAGGACACTCATTCATCTGTGATCCTTTCTCTATCCACTGCACCTGTTGCATCTTGTGGAGGCCAGTAGATAATAGGTTCAGGAGCTTTCAAGGCAAGGTCTGGGAATTTGACATTCCAAGCTTCATTAATGTCAGGGTAGAGTTTTGGGTAAGACTCAAAGAGCCAGTCATTGAATAAGTCCTGAGCATTCTCTTTACCCAATTCTCCACTGACATAATAAGAGTACACAAATTCCCTTTTGGCAGTTTCCCAAGCATCATTAAACTTCTTGGGAACCCAAGTATCAATATGGGGGAATTTGGCCTTCGCAAGTGTAACCTTATCCTTCTTCAGCTTAGCAGCCCACCTTTGATAGCCATTTCTGAATTTCTTGGAAGTAGTCTTGTCAAAGGTAGTCAGCCTCTCCTTCCTCTTCCTTTCAGCTAGCTCTGCAATGGTCTCTATCTTCCCAACTGTCTTGTCTCTTCTTTCTTGTTGTTGAGTCGATAGCCTTTGAGCTCTCTCATTCATGCCTCCAGCTTCTTTGATTAGCTCTGTGAGCTTAGTGACCTTTGTAGGTGCAGACCTGGGGGCTTCAGATGAGATTGGTTCAGGATTAAGAATTGGAAATACCTCTACTGAGTCGTCAGTTGACTTTGCAGCCAACCTCCCTGAAGATCTTGTCCTCTTTGTCACCTCAGCTGAGAGAACATCATCAGTTTTTCTCTTTGTGGTTTCCCCCTTCAGAGCAGCTCTCTCTTTCTTCTCCTTCTTAGCCGCTTCTTTGAAAACAGCTAACTCTTTCTCAGCCGCTTCTTGCATCAACAGCTTGCTGGGCATCAAGATTGACTTTCTTCAGGGTATTCTTGATTTGTTGGCCTCTTTCAAATTCAGGAGTCTCAAGAATCAGCTGCATCTTGTTCTTGGGATCCTTCTTCATGTCTTTGGCGCTTACCAACTTTTCCCCCTTTTCGGCATTAATCATGTACTCAGCAATAGTGATGTTCAACTTCATCTGATCATGACCAACGGCCTTCAGTTGGGTTGAGCAGTGATCAACCTCATCCTCAAGTCTTTCCAGTGTAGCACCAGCAGTCTGTCCAAATTGCACAAACTGAGTAAGTTTCTCATCAATGAGAACATTCATTTTCTCCTGAGTAGGGAAGTCCTCAGCAGCCTTCTTCAGCACCTCTCACAGCTTAGCTCCTAGCTCTTCATGTTTGGCCTCGAATTCCGTCAGCTTCTTGTTCCATAACCCTTCAACCTTCCCTAACAGGTCCGTTGAGAAAGCCTCTACAGAGGACTTTAGGTTGATGGAGACATTATCAACCGAGTCTTTTAGAAATTGTGTCCTGGCCTCTTCCTCCTTCTTCTCCAACTTCTTCAGAGCCTCTATCACCAGCACACTTTGACCTTCCACTACATAAATTACCATTTGCTGAGAGTCTTCCACTTTAAGAGTCAGGTTCTGAAGAGAGGTGGTGATAGACTCCATGAGCTCATTAATATGGTCTGAGAGAATAACCATCTCATCAACTTCCTCCTGGACAATCTCCTGGACATCTCTCAGTTGAGTTTGGAGGGATGGAAGCTTTACATCTTCAAGATTTTGAATTGCATTCCTCAATGGACTTAGATGGATATGGACTTGGGGTACTTCCATGGATGGATTTCCTGCATCAGATAAAACGTTAGCACCTTCCCCCTCAATCTCACCACCTAAATCAGCTTTCTCATCTAACTCCATATTGACTCCCTCTTCTTCCCTCTTCTCACTCTCTCTTTCACTTTCTTTTTCAACTATATTTTTTTTCAGCCAATTCACCCTTTATAGGGACGATTGCTCTAATTTCTCCACTTACTACTCCTGTGATCTCGACCTCATTTTCTTTTACTTGTTCTTTTTCAACTCCTTCTGGACCAGACACCTCAGCTGACTCCCTAGTCACCGCTGAGGGTTGTTGTGGGGGAGCTTCAGTAGACTCCTCTACTGAGCTTCCCTTTGGCAAATTTTGAGCCTCAGCATCCTTTGTCGGGGATACATCCTTGGCTACTTCACCACCACCTGGCTGTGGTGAAGTAACTTCTTCCTTTTCTCCTTTATTTTCTTTCTCTCCCTCTTCCACCCTCTCCACATCCTCTGACTTCTCCTTCTCTTCTCCAACTACCTTCTCCGCCTCAGGTGCCTTCTCAACCTTCGCCGACTTCTCCACTTCAGCTATCTTGTCCATTACCAGGCTCTGCAAAATCTTCTCATCACAGAGAAGCCTGGTTTTGGTCATCCCAGCAAACTCCAGTACCTCCCTCTCCTCCTTCTTCCATTCTTCAGCGTTGCTTCCTCCAACTTCCATGAGGATCTCACCCAACCTCCTATCCTTCAGTTGGACAAGTAGCCTTACTCTAAAAAACATTGCCTTCAGGGTGGGGTGCCCATCAAGCTTTGGATATTTGGTCTCCAGTGAGTAAGCCACTTCATCCTTAAGAGTATCCAGGAAGGAGTACTCTTCTTATCATCAGATGGAAGGGAAGGGGTAGGGGATCTGATGTCTGAGGGTTCTTCAGGAATAGTTTCTAAGTGGGTTTGAACTTGGGTTTCAGGAGGGTTGGGCTCAGATGAGGTTTGGGTTTCAGAAGGGTTTAAGTTTTGGTCAGTGGGGGTTGAAGAGATGGTTTCAGAAGGGTTTGAGGTTGCTTCAGCAGGTGCCTCAGATGGGGTGTCTTTTGGGGAACCACTTTCAGGCTGTTGAGAGCCTTCAGTGGGGGTTGTAGTGATCTTGGGTATTCTCTTGGTTTTGACAGGGGTACGTGGTTTGGTTTTGGGTTTGATGGGGGTGGGAGCAGGAACATCTAAGACTCAGTAGATATAACGTTTGGAGAGGAATCAGGGTTACCTGAGGATGACTCATCAGTAGATTTTGATGTTCTGGATTTCTTTGAGGCGCTCTCCTTCACAACCTCAACTGACCTCTTCTTCTCCTTCTTTGAGGCCTTCTCTGCCTCTTTCTCCTTGTGTAAAGCCATCTTATCACTCAGCTTTACCAGTCTCCTTTTCAGCTTCGTCTTTTTCTCTACAGCAGGGTTCACTTCCTCAGCCTCCTCTGCTGCTTCCGGGCTATCCTCCTCCATGCTCAACTTTCTTCCTTCTAACGCCTTCCCAGATTTGAAGAGAGCCTTCAAATTACTCCATTTTCTATCTTTCTTCCAGTCTACTCCTACATCAATATTTTCAATCAAGTAGGAGATCTTTGTGGCAAAACACAACTTACTTGCCAACTGAGGAGTCTTCTCAGGCTAAAATTTCGATTGTTCTTTGTTCAGTGCCCTCAAGAAAATTTGTTTCCAATTAAAGCTCTTCTCCTTGCTTTCCACTATGGCCTTCATCAGCCTTAGTTTGGGCTTGCTCACTTGCTATGAGCTTCCTTGGTTCGCCAGAATACATTTCCCAACTATTTCACAAAGAACATTATATACTGGGAGGAGTACATTTATGTTCATTGTGGGGTTGTACTTTATTTTCTTCTGCATTATTGTATACACCCAATCTTCTTCCTTATCCGCGATACACGTATCCGGATTTGGGCCTTCAGAGGGAAGTCCAAATAGTTCCTTGAGATCGTCCCCTTCCAAATGGATCTCCTTCCTTACTTTTTTATGCTTGATGATCTCAGCATCATCCCTCATCACCTTCTTCTTTCTGTTCAAGAATAAACAGGACTTAATCTTGGTATCAGTGTTGGCAACACTAAAGAAGAATTCAAGTACTTGTCTATCAAAGCAGTTTTCAGGGTGAATAGATAAGAACTTCTCCAAACCGGCATCCTTGACCATGTCCAGGGCCTCCTTAATGTGCCTAAACTCTGGTCTGGACTGAATCTCTGGATTGTTGAACACAACAATAGGTTCATACCAAAAGTTGTCCTCGTTGGTAAGGAACCCTAGGTTTACTTTGGCCATTTTTTTTATAGGAGTTAGGTTTGAGAATAATTTGCAGAGAGTATTTGGGAAGAGAGAATTGTAAGTGTTTGCTTGGAAGAGTGTTCGAAAAGGTTCTCAACTCTGATTTTGGGGGTTTTTATATGAGGAATGAATGGTGAGATTGAAAAGCTCAATTAACGTCTGAGATTAATTTGGGTGAAAGATCGTGGATAGACGAAGAGGTCGTGGGGAGTTTTTGAGAGATCTTGATGGTTAGGAAAGAACCGCCTAAAATGGAAGGTGGGGATTGAAAAAGTTGGTAGCCAGAAGGTCACATCATCCGGCTTTTGGGGCGCGTGAGATAGGAAACTGAAAAAGCAAAACTGACATGTACAACGCGCATTAAATGCTTGCCTTATCAAAATCTTTTTGAAACAGTGTAAAAAGATTTAATTTTTCAGAAAGCACTCATTAATAAAATTTTGAAAAAAGATTTATAATTAAAAACTAAGAGGCTTTCAGATGAAAGATAACATAAGTATATTGACCTCCACTGAGTTTTAACCTCCACTGATTCGGAATTAATTCTTCTGAGATATGAAATGGCCTCATCTTTACTCTCCTAGATCTAGAAGTCCAAGTTCCACTGACAGTTCTTGAAACCTTGCTTCAGCCAAAGGTTTAGTAAATATATCTGCCTTTTGCTTGTCAGTGTGAATCTTGAGCATTTTGATAACCTTCTTCTCCACATGGTCTCTAATGAAATGATGCCTTATATCCATATGCTTGCATCTTGTGTGGAGAACTGGATTTTCTGAAATAGTAATTGCATTATTGTTGTCACAGAAAATAAGAACTTCATTAGCAAAGATGTTGTAGTCTCTTAGTTGTTGTCTTAGCCAAAGAATTTGAGCACAACAACTGCCAGCTGCCATATATTCAGCCTCAGTATTGCTTGTGGCTACTAAATTTTATTTCTTGGAAAACCAAGAGATCAGCTTACTTCCCAAAAATTGACAAGTGCCTGAGGTTGATTTCCTATCAATCCTGCATTCTCCATAATCTGCATCTGAGTATCCTGTGAGTTCCAAGTTGTCATCTGAGGGATACCATAATCCCATATTCACAGTACCCTTAAGATATTTGAGAATTCTTTTAGCAGCTTCCAGATGACTTTTCTTTGGGTTGGCTTGATATCTTGCATATATTCCCACTGCAAATGTGATATCAGGTCTGCTTGCTGTGAGATACAGTAGAGACCCAATGATTGCTCTGTAGTGAGTTTGGTCTACTGATTCACCATCTTCATCAGGTTCCATCTTGGTGTTGGTGTTGAGTGGAACTCCTGCAACCTTACTGGTCTGACATCCAAACTTGTTGATCAGCTCCCTTGTATATTTGGCTTGGTTGATGAAGATTCCTTCAGAGGACTGCTTGACTTGAAGTCCAAGGAAGAAGTTCATTTCTCCCATCATTGACATCTCAAACTTTCCTTTCATCAGTTGAGAGAACTTTTCACAGAGGACTTGGTTTGGTGAACCAAAGATGATATCATCCACATAGATTTGAACTAGCATGGTGTCCTCTCCTTTTGTGATTCTGAATAGAGTTCTATCAACTCTTCCTTTGATAAAGCCATGATCCAACAGGAACTGAGACAAAGTATCATACCAAGCTCTTGGAGCCTGTTTCAGTCCATATAGAGCTTTCCTCAGTCTATATACTTTGTGGCTTTCTTCAAAACCTGGGGGCTGCTTCACGTAGACTTCCTCATTGAGTATTCCATTCAAGAAAGCACTTTTGACATCCATTTGATACACCTTGAATTTCTTGTGAGCAGCATATGCAAGGAATAACCTTATTGCTTCCAATCTGGCCACGGGGGCAAAGGTTTCATCATAGACAAAACCTTCAACTTGAGAGTAGCCCTTTGCTACTAGCCTGGCCTTGTTTCTGACTATGACATCATTTTCATCCTTCTTATTCTTGAATACCCACTTGGTTCCAATCACATTGCAATGATATGGTCTGTCAACCAACTCCCATACTTGATTCCTTGTGAATTGGTTGAGCTCTTCTTGCATAGCAATGTTCCAATTTGAATCTTGAAGTGCTTCTTCAATGGAACCTGGTTCCTGGTTAGATAAGAAACAACAAAACAAAGCACCGTCTCCATGAAAACTTCTAGTTTTGACTCCCGAGGTAGGATCACCTAGGATTTGCTCAACAGGATGATCTGAGAGCCATGTCCTCCTAGGCTGATGCCCTTCAGTAGAGTTTAACTCTTCTGAAGTTAAGTCACTAGATACAGAAATAAATTCAAATTTAGGAAATAAAACAGAGGGTTGAAGTCCTGAGTCATCATTCAAGGTATTTTCATTCTCAATGGTAGTATCATTGGTTCCCCCTTGAATGATGGGCGCATTAGATGTCTCAGCTGTGACCATATCTTCATCGACATTAGTTACCTCTTGAACTGGGATAGTGTTCATCAGTTCAGTTTCATGTTCAGGAGAGTTCTCAGTTGAGTTGTCAGAAGTGATCTTGCTTTGAGTGTCCTCTTTGAATTGTTGATCATTGAGATTATCCCAGGTTGGGATGTATGCATCAACACAATTCTCAGGATAGCCTTTTGACTTGATACTCAGTCTAGTTAGTCTTCTGCTTATCACTTCCTCATTCTCCTTACTTCTGGACTCAAAAGTAGATTCATCAAAGACCACATAAGGTGTTTCTTCCACAACTAGAGTTCTACAATTGTAAACTCTGAAAGCTCTACTGATTTGGGAATATCCTAAGAAAAATCCTTCATCAGCTTTGCTATCAAAAGCTTTCAGTTGAGTTTTCCCATTGTTGTGAATGAAACACTTGCAACCAAAGATATGAAAATAAGATATCTGTGGCTTTCTTCCATTCCATAGCTCATATGGAGTTTTTCCTTGATGTTTGGTTACCATGGATCTATTCTGAGTGTGACAGGCAGTATTGATAGCTTCAGCCCAAAATCTTTTAGGAACTTGAGCTGCTGCCAGCATTATCCTTGCTGCTTCCTTGAGAGTCTTATTTCTTCTTTCAGCTACTCCATTTTATTGTGGATTTCTTGCAGCTGAGGTCTCATGAGCAATACCTAACTCTTTACAGAAATCAGATATTATAGAGTTAATGAATTCAGTGCCCTTATCTGACCTTATCTTTACAATGTTCAGGCTCTTTTCATTGCTAACTTTCTTCAGAAGTTCTGGTAGCCTGGGTTGAGTCTCCTTTTTGCTTGTAAGAAATACCACCCAAGTATACCTGGAGAAATCATCAACAACAACAAGAGTATATTTTCTCCCATTGATACTTACAGGGGTTACTGGACCAAAGAGATCCATGTGTAACAATTGAAGTACTCTGTCAGTAGAGGTTGCTACTTTGCTTTTAAAAGTTGCTTTCACTTGCTTTCCCTCCTGACAGGCTTTGCAAATATGTTCTTTGTTGTATACTTCATTTGGCATTCCTTCTACCAGTCCATGTCTTGCTATCCTGTTCATCATCTTGAAGTTTAGATGACTTAGTCTCTTGTGCCATAGCCAATTAGTATCAGATGAGCTCATGGCAATAAGACATGCATTTGGTGTGCAAGACTTCCAATATGCAAGATAGACATTTCCCTTCCTTGACCCAGTTAGTAGTACCTGTTGTGAAGATATATTCTTGACAAAACACAGGTTACATGAAAATTCAACACTGTATCCTTTATCACAAAACTGACTAATGGACAAAAGATTGTGCTTAAGTCCATTGACAAAGGATACATTGCTTACTCTTACTGAGCCAATTATTAAAGTACTATATCCTTTAGTAGCTCCTTGTGAATTGTCACCAAAAGTGACTTGTGGACCTTCTTTCTCAACAAACTCTGTCAGGAGATCTTTGTTGTCAGTCATGTACCTGGAACATCCACTGTCCAAGTATCAAACTGAAGATTTGAGAGTTTCTCCTTTGTTGAGGTCCACTGAGCCCTGCAGTCAAAATCAAGCTTTAGGTACCCATTTTGTGTTGGGTCCTACCAGGTTAGTTGTACCTTTCGGAATCCAAATTTGCCTCACTGTTCTAATCACTTTAGAATGGCTAATTTGTCTTCCATAAATATCTACATAGATAGTTACCTCCTTGGGTGCCTTAGGAGTAAACTGTCTATGGGTGTCAGCCTTTGAAGGAACAGGAACCTTCTCAACATTCTCACTTTTAGGCTTGGGTGCACCTGGTCTTATTCTTTGTTGATAAAGGTATGAAGAACCTTTTCCTTTAGGCACAAAATGAATAGGTTTTCTATATGAGTCATTCCTTGAGGAATGCTAATGCCTGAGTGCTCTCAGCTGAGATTGCTTCAACTGTGAAGACCTCGGCTGATAGTACCTCTGCTGAGATCTAGTCTGATTAGTCAACTGAGCCTTTCCATTTGGTTTTGGCTGAGTTTGACTTCTTTTTTGTTGGACCTCAGCTGGTCTTTTTCCTTTATCTAAAATCTGTGGTTGAAAGGTCACAGACTTAACAAAAACTCTCTTTGTGCCACTTGAAGAAGCAACACTCAGAGGACCTTCTGAAGGTTTTGGAATATACCTATCCCACACTTGTTATTAGGATTGATTTGAGAATTTTGAATCTCCTCTATAGCAAGAGAGGGTTTGTTAAGAGCATCAATCCTTTTTAACAAGGTCTCTTCAGATTTTTGTAAGACATCAATTTTCAGGAGAGAATCCTTTATTTGGTTTACCAATTTTAAGTTCTCTTCAGTTAACCTTGTCTTAGATTCAGTAAGATCTTTTATCAGTTGATATTTGCTATTTCCTTGACTCTTGAGGGTTTCCACCTCTTTTGTCAATTCAATGGTAGATTTAGCTGAGTTAAGATCTGCCTGATTCCCAGATTCAATTAACTTGGAGTTTTCACTCAAGAGATTTTTGTTTTCATCTTGGAGACAGAAACTTGCTTCTTGCAACCTTGAGAAATCAATCATCAAATGTTCCAAAGCAGACTGAAGATTGAGTTCCTCTGTTAACTCTGAGCTGAGCTCAGGTGAGTGTCCTAAAGAATTGGATGGTTTAGATTGCACCTCTGGTTCTTCTCTTGCCATGAGGCACATGTCATCATCACTTGTTGGTCCCGGTACAAGACTGAGGAATACGTGTATAGGGGGGGGGGGGAATACACGTATGCCAATTTTTCAATCTTAAAACTGACTGAGTCCCCTTTGCTCAGAGTGGTAAAGATCTAGGAGCTGATAACACACCTACTGACTACACTTGGTGCGGGTCAGTTGGCTAACTATCAGTTCAAGTTCAGTGCGGAAATGTTTGAGCCCTGAAAGTTTAAAGTCTTGTTTAGTTTGCTTTCTGAAAAACTTGTTTTACTCAAATCTGAAGAGTGTTTAGTAGGGCAGTGCTCTTTTGAAGATCAGCCTGATTGATTCAGGCCTGATAAACTTGAATGCAATGAATGAACAAGTAATATAGCAAGTATGCACAATATCAAAGCAGTAAGAACACAGGGAGTTTAACGTGGTTCAGAGTCTCAAGCTCCTACGTCCACGGCCTGACTTAACAGGAAATCCACTCAAGGGATTCTTGTTTTTAACGTGCCAAGGTGCACCAAGACCAGCTAACCTCACTGATCTATACAACTCCACTTACTAACACTCTAACTGACTTACTCCCAACAAGCCTATCTGTTGGGACATTGTCAGTTTTGATTTAGATCCCAAAAGCCCCTGAAAAGATGATTGCCTTAATCTGTCTTTGTCAGGCTAGTCTTGGTTAGGATTAGTACTTAGTCATTTTACACTTCACAGGTACTCAGTGAGAGGAGAACTCACTGGAGACAATCAAGACTCAGAGCCTGAAGACGAAGAGCACCATCCTGAACTTATGGCAGTCGTCTAAGCTGGCTGAGTAAGTGTCAGTGATGAAGAGTATGACCCTGAGGTCATTACTAACTCAGTCCTGAAGGGTACAGGTTGTCACTGAGTAAATGGGAAGACTTGGAGTAGAGCCAAGCAATGCAAAAGGAATTTCAGCGTCAGGACAAGACCGGTGAGCTCAAGACAAAATGAACTTAATAAGACAAGCCTGAAGCTCTGGAATAAGTTCTGACATTCTCACCAACCTGATGACGTGGACCAATCCGAGGAGGACACGCACGTACGGAACCTGACACAGAGACTGAATTCAGACTGCATATTCAACGGGCAAGCATTTAATGTGCATTAAATGCAAATACCAAATCCATGCAAAGGCGGCTGCTGCATAGAGATATGTCCGTTTGAAGCCACTCTACATAGATGGCTAGAAGGCTATCTCTCCAACGGATAGTTTTTCAAAACCACCTATAAATACAGAAGGCCTTGAACCCATTCAAGGTTACGGGAAATTTCCAAGCCAGAAATTACTCAAAACTCTCAAGCAATCAAAGCATTCAGCCTTTAAGAGAAACACTCGAAACCTTCTAAATTTCCCAAGTGTTTCTTAGCAACTGAGAGCTATTCTGTATTCCAAGAGCTAATTAGAATTATCTTAAGCTTAGAGAGATTATCCAATCCTTAGCACAGCTTTGCCTTGTAAGGATAATCTCAACTTAGTTGGAATCCAAACTGAAACCAAAACCCTAAGTTAGGCTTGTTGGGAGTAAGTCGGTTAGTGTGATAGTAAGAGGAGTTTGTATAGATCAGTGAGGTAACTGGTCTTGGTGCACCTTGGCACGTTAAAAACAAGAATCCCTTGAGTGGATTTCCTGTTAAGTCAGGCCGTGGACGTAGGAGCTTGAGACTCTGAACCACGTTAAACTCCTTGTGTTCTTACTGCTTTGATATTGTGCATACCTGCCATATTACTTATTCATTCATTGCATTCAAGCTTATCAGGTCTGAATCAATCAACCTGATCTTCTAAAGTACACTGCCTTGCTAAACACTTCTAAGTTTTGAGTAAAACAAGTTTTCAGAAAGCAAACTAAACAGGACTTTAAACTATCAGGGCTCAAACATTTCCGCACTGAACTTGAACTGATAGTTAGCCAACTGACCCGCACCAAGTGTAGTCAGTGGGTGTATTATCAGCTCCTAGTTCTTTACCACTCTGAGTGAAGGGGACTCAGTCAGTTTAAGTATAAAAAATCGGTATACGTGTATTCCCCCCCCATACACGTATTCCTCAGTCTTGTACCGGGACCAACAAGTGGTATCAGAGCAGTGGTTCGAAAGACCACTGACTTTGAATACTAATAGTTTCAGAGGAGAAACTGTTGGTGGTCACTGAACAGATCTGAGTTTGCTTTTCACAAAACTTGCATCATCATCATGGCTTCAAGGAGACTTGAAGCCTCGTTACCTGAATTCTCTGTATCTAACTTTGTCTATTGGAAGTTCAGACTAGAGGCACATCTAGATGCCATCCATGACCAGATGCCGCGTGTGCTCAGGGAAGGACCGATCAAGATCACTATTCCTAACGTCAGAGGACTGGGATACGATGATCTTGCGATTGGCGTGCAGGTTCCTAAGGAGAGGAAAGACATGACCAACGATGAAATCAAGATGGTGGGGCTTGACAACGTCGCCAGAAACATCATCTTGCATACGGTGCCCTTCGAGGAGTCAGCCAGGCTGATGAACCTAAAGACGGCAAAGGAGGTCTGGGACGAGCTGACCAGGATGTGCGAAGGGTCAGAAAAGATAAAGGAAAACAAGAGGAATATTGCCATTCAGAAATTCGAAGCGTTCGAGATGCTGCCTGATGAGAGCATAGATCAGATGGAGTCAAGATTCATCAAGTTGATGAATGAGTTGGTGATGTTGGACAAGGATGTCCCAAGGAGAGATGTTGCTTCAAAAATCCTGAATGCCCTTCCTGAGAGATGGGACAACAGTGTAATTATGCTTAAGAACACTCAGGATATGAGTAACATAACTTCTGCTTTACTTTTTTCAGAGCTAAAAGCGCTTGAATTTGATCTTAACAAAAGGAAGAAGAAAGTTCAGTCAGAAGAGGAAGGGAAGGAGAAAACTCCTGAGAAAAGTGTGGCGTTCAAGGCCAGGTCTGAACCTGTTGAGCCCTCATCAAATTCTTCATCAAAGTCACTGATGGAGATGAGCAGGGAAGAACTCGCTGAGGAGTACAGCCTGATGGCCAGACGATTTGACAAGCTCAATTCCAGGTTTGGTCGTTATAAAAAGTTTTATCAGGACTCACGTGACAGGAAACCTGAAGGAACCCACCAAAGCTCGAGGAGATATGAGGAGCGAAGGAACACTGACCAGAGGAGAGAACGTGGTGATGAAAGGAGATATTCTGAACCAAAAACTGAAAGAAGAGACGAACAGAGACGTACTCGTGATGATAGATATCCAACCAAGGCTGAAAGCTCACCAAGAACCAGGGAACCTGACTCAAGGAGGAACCCTGAACCGAGAAAAGAAAGAATAAGTGAGCAGGTAGCATGTTACAACTGTAACAAGATTGGTCACTATCAGTACGATTGCCCGGAGCTGAGTGCTAGGGAGAGAGAGGAAAGGAGAGCCACGAGGGATCTAAGATCTGCTGATCGGAGGGCCATGGTGGCTGAGGATGCAACAGACTCTGATGGCCCCACTGAAAGGTCACCTGAACTCTTCTCGGATGATGAGTACGATGATGTCTGCCTAATGGCTAGGGATGAGCCTGAGGTAACATCAAATTCTGTTTGTGCTTCTTACACTGGTCAAAATCCTGAGCTCAGCTCAGAGTCAGTTAGAGAAATGAACCTTCAGATCTGTCTTGATCAATTGATGGTTGATTTCTCCAGACTGCAGGAAACTAATGTCTTCTTGGTAGAGGAGAACAAGAAATTGAGTACTGAAGTTCAAAACCTGAATGAACAACTCACTCAGTCTGATCTCAAAGAATCAGCTCAGATTGTGAGACTAACTCAGGAAATTGACATGATCAATTCTGAGCGTCTCCCAAGAGAGAAAATTCTGAAGGAACTGGCTGAGGAAGAGCTGGTCAGGAAGGAAGAGCTGAAAGCACTTAAGAGTAAGTTTGATGACCTCTTTACCAGACATGAAATCCTGAAAAAGAGTGAGGACTCTCTCAAGAAAAAGGTTGCAGCAATGAATAAATCCTCAGTGGCTAGAGAGGAAATAAATAGCAACCAGATACTTGGGAACAAGAAAAAGGGACTTGGATATGTTCCTGAGAAATCCTCACAAGGTCAGTCTCATGTTGCTTCAGGGAGCAACACTGAGAGGGTATTTGTTCAGACAGGCCAGAGTGCACCTAAGGTTGTGCTCCAGGCCCGTCAAACTGATAAGGGCAAGGAAACCGTTGACACAGTCAGGGTTGCTCCTAAGGTAGCTAAGCCAAAACCCAAGGGAAAGGCAAAGCAACCTGCGGAAGCCCCTGAGAGCTCAGGCCAGGGAAAACCTCAGCGAAAGCAGAGAAAGACTCAGGCCAAGAGCCCTCAGACTGGTCAGCAAGGGTACCATCATGCTTGGCAATACCATCAGGGAAGGCCAAACATGATGACACCCCCGTGGTTTTGGCATCCTGAGGCCTTTAACTGTTTTCCTTTCCCTCACTTGCCTAGGGGGAATAGAAATCAGGGCCCTTATCAAAAACAAGGCCCAAGACCTGCTGCACCCAGACCTAGGAAGAACAGGAGGCCAGCCCAAAAGGCATCCACTCAGGCTCCTGCGAAGCCTAAGTCTAGCACCCATACACCATCTTCCTCTCAGGCTAAGAAGAAGAAAGTTGTGTATGTCGATGTTTCAGGGAGACAGATTCACCACTCTGAGGCAATCAGGGTTGTGAAGCAAGTCTGGATCCCGAAAGGTACAGCTGACACAATAGGACCCAACACCCAATGGGTACCTAAAGCCTGATTTGCTCACAGGCGGCTGTGGATCACAACAAGAGGAGAGAAGACTCAATCAAAGCTGTTTGGTACCTAGACAGTGGTTGCTCAAGACACATGACTGGAATGAAGAGTCTTCTCCAAGAGTATCAGGCTAAAGATGGTCCACAGGTAACCTTTGGTGATAACTCAAAAGGTGTTACTAAGGGTTTTGGTGTTCTAATTATAGGTACAGTAAGAGTGAAAAATGTGTCCTTTGTGGAAGGACTGAAGCATAACCTGCTGTCAGTAAGTCAATTCTGTGACAAAGGGTTCAGTGTTGAGTTCTCATCGAATAAATGTTCAGTCAAGGACAAATCAACACAAGTGCTTCTATCAGGTATAAGGAAAGGTAACGTTTATCTCGCTGATTGGAGCAGCACTATTCCTAATACTTGTCTTGTTGCTAAAAGCTCTCTAGAGCTCAGTTGGTTATGGCATAAAAGATTAAGCCACCTGAACTTCAAGATTCTTAACAAAATTTCTAGACAGTCACTTGTTGATGGTCTCCCTAATGAAGTTTTTAGCAAAGATCACGTGTGCAAAGCTTGTCAGGAAGGGAAGCAAGTCAGAGCGTCATTCAAAGAAAAGGCTTCTTACTCCACTGACAGGATACTTCAGCTTCTGCACATGGATCTATTTGGTCCCATAACACCTGTGAGTATGAATGGTAGAAAATATACCCTTGTGGTTATTGATGATTATTCTAGATATACTTGGGTTATTTTCCTGTTAAATAAGAAGGAAACACAGGTGAAGCTT
Organism: Ballota nigra; assembly: GCA_947034835.1. Taxonomy (NCBI): domain Eukaryota; kingdom Viridiplantae; phylum Streptophyta; class Magnoliopsida; order Lamiales; family Lamiaceae; genus Ballota; species Ballota nigra. The sequence goes on along the minus strand of OX344724.1, from coordinate 73,008,433 downwards.
CCAGAGTTGCTCAGAAGACTCAACAATGAGAAAAATCAGTCCATTACCAAGATCAGATCTGACAAGGGCACTGAGTTTATAAATTCATATATTTCTGACTTTTGTAATGAACTTGGTATAGCTCATGAGACTTCTGCAGCTAGAACCCCACAACAGAATGGTGTCGCTGAAAGGAGGAATCGGACACTGAAGGAAGCTGCAAGGACCATGCTGGCTGAGTCAGGATTGCCCAAGAAGTTTTGGGCTGAGGCAATCAACACTGCATGCTACACTCAGAACAGATCCATGCTGAACAAGCAACATGCTCAGACCCCATATGAGACATGGAACAAAAGAAAACCTCGTATTTCTTACTTTCATGTGTTTGGTTGTAAGTGCTTCATCCTCAACAATGGGAAAACCCAGTTGAAAGCCTTTGATAGCAAATCTGATGAAGGAATATTCTTGGGATATTCTGAAATTAGCAAAGCCTTCAGGGTTTACAATTGTAGGACCCTTGTTGTGGAAGAATCACCTCATGTTGTCTTTGATGAATCTGCTAATGAGTCTAGGGCAAAGGTGCTGAATCCTGACACTGAGGAGGTCACGAGGAGTGTGACAAGGCTGAGCTTGAAGAGTCAACCTGATTTCAAGATCAAGACTGTGCCAATTCCCAGATGGGATGATGATGACGATCAGGATGATGAACCAAGTGCCACTCCTAAACCCAGCACATCAGGGATGGTTGAGCCTCAGACAGAGGAACAGGCTCAACCTGAGGTAAGTACCGTCTATGAAGATGCTGTTGCAGCTGAGACGGATCCTGAGTCACCTCATCAAGGGGGAATCAATGTCCCTGACATTGAACTTGTTAATCCCTTCGGTATAGACTCAGGATCATCCCCTTCTGTTCAATTTCCTGAATTTTATGAGCCTGTAGACACTAACATTGCAGGTACTTCAGGAACAACTCCTGGCAAAAGAACATGGTTAGAAGATCATCCCATTGATCAAATTATTGGTGATCCAACTGAGGGAGTCAGGACCAGACGGTTTCATGGTGAGAGTGCATTGTTCTGTTGCTTTCTCTCTGAGCAAGAGCCTCAGAACATTGAAGAAGCTCTCACTGACTCGAACTGGATCATTGCCATGCAAGAGGAGTTGAATCAGTTCACAAGGAATCAGGTTTGGAAACTGGTAGATAGACCTAGGCATCAAGGTGTGATTGGTACCAAGTGGGTCTTTAAGAACAAGAAGGATGAGAATGGTGGTGTGGTAAGGAACAAGGCTAGACTGGTTGCAAAAGGGTATTGTCAGTCTGAAGGAATAGACTATGATGAGACTTTTGCTCCAGTGGCTAGATTGGAAGCTATCAGGTTGTTCCTTGCCTATGCGACATATAAGAAGTTCAAGGTGTATCAAATGGATGTCAAGAGTGCATTCCTGAATGGTGTACTCAATGAAGAGGTATATGTTGAACAACCTCCCGGGTTTGAGGTTGGAGATAGAGTATACCATTTGAAGAAAGCACTCTATGGACTTAAGCAAGCACCAAGAGCTTGGTATGATACCCTCTCTCAATTCCTGACTGATCATGGGTTCAAGAAGGGAACAGTGGATAGGACTTTGTTCAGGATCACTGAAGGTGATGACATTCTCCTGGTCCAAATTTATGTGGATGACATAATATTTGGATCCCCAAATCAGCAGTTATGTGAGAAATTCTCTAAACTGATGACGGGTAAATTTGAGATGTCAATGATGGGAGAGATGAACTTTTTCTTAGGATTGCAGGTCAAGCAGACTGATCAAGGTATATTCATTAATCAGGCCAAGTATACAAGAGACTTGATTCATAAGTTTGGTGTTCAAAACAGCAATCCAGCCAGGATCCCAATGAACACCAATTGGAAGATGGATCCTGACACTGAAGGGACTTCAGTGAATCAGACTGAGTATCGTGGGCTGATAGGTTCTTTACTGTACCTGACTGCAAGTAGGCCTGACATTACGTTTGCAGTTGGTGTGTGTGCTAGGTATCAGTCTGATCCCAAGAGAAGTCATTTGGAGGCTGCTAAGAGGATACTTAAGTATTTGAAAAGGACAGTTAATATGGGACTATGGTATCCTTCAGATGACAACCTTGAACTGACTGGGTATTCAGATGCAGATTATGGAGGTTGTAGGATTGATAGGAAATCAACCTCAGGGACATGTCAGTTTTTGGGAAGTAAGTTGATCTCGTGGTTTAGTAAGAAGCAGAATTCAGTGGCAACATCCACAACTGAGGCTGAGTATATGGCTGCAGGGAGTTGTTGTGCTCAGATCCTATGGTTGAGGCAACAGTTGAGGGACTACCAAGTATTTGCTAATCAGGTTCCAATCTATTGTGATAACAATAGTGCAATAGCAATCACTCAGAACCCAGTGCTTCACACAAGGTGCAAGCATGTGGATATTAGACACCACTTCATTCGAGATCATGTGGAAAAGAAAGATATTAGGATGGAAAAGATTCACACTGATAGGCAAAGAGCTGACATCTTGACTAAGCCCTTGGCTGAAGCAAGGTTTATGGAACTATCAGTGGAATTGGGGCTTTTAGATCCGGGAGAGCAGTCAGTGTAGGGCTCTAAGGGAACTCAGGCCAGACTCGACTCAGCGAGGTATCAGGGTGCTACAATGTCTCCCTGACAGGTATGGGCTCTAACCTGACTCTTGTGAATCTCAAGCGTCTCCCTGAGTCATTCGTCCTGAAAATCTTTATTAAATGCATTCCGTTATCATTAAAAGCGCGCCTTTTTATATTTAAACCCACGCGCACGGAGCATTTAATGTCAAAGTTACTTTTTCATATACGTGTCCGTTTTATACGGAATGTGACTGACTTGGGGTTTCAATTAAAACTGAGATTAATCCTGGCCTCTCATTTCAAAACCTTTCGAATTCAGGAATCAATCTCAACCCCACGTTTGAGTAACTGACTTAGTCTTATCAATCAAGGGTGTCATTTGAGGTCTTTACGCAAACACAACGCACAATTTGCACACTGAGCCTTCTCTCGCTCACACACAGAATTTCTAAAACCTCTTTCTCAAAACACAATGGCATTCCTTGATTCCGACTGGACAACCGACAAGATCGTCGATGTTGTTGAGAAGAGGCTGGTACACATGGAGCAAGTCATCTCCATGGAAGGTATCTGTCTAACGGTTAAGGAAATCAAACCCGTTTTTAAATGGATTTCCGACGCCGGGTTGGAAACATACTTCACCACCCGCCCCTCTTCTGTGCTCCCAAGAACCGTGGTGGAAGCTTATTTGAACATGTTCTTGCGGAAGGGTGAAGTCTGCACCAAGGTGACTGCGCTAAAGCCGACGGGGGAAAAGAATAGCGACGGAGAGCCTCTCTACGACTCGGAGGTGGTCACCATTGATCTCAGGCAGGCGGTGAGGGAAGTCTTCAAGCTGCCATCCTCTGGCATCAACCCCAGGATTTACAAGGAAAACTCGGAGGGAGAATTCCTTGGGAAATGGACCAAGTCAGGGTCTTCGGAATTCAGGGCCCGTCAGAACAAGAGCACTCTGAAGCCGGAGTACAGGGCTCTGGTGGACTTGGTGTCCAAGATGGTGATGGGAGCAACTGGCTCTCACGAGCAGTTGAGTCTGCCCAAGTTGAGGCTCATGGGAGCAATCGCTGATGGAGTGGAAGCGAACTGGGAGCAGTTCTTCCTCGATCAACTCCATCAGGCGGGATTGGACAAGATCACGCGTGACGAGAAGAAAAAGCACATATCTGTCAGTGCCATCTTGCCTTTTGGCACAAGATTGTCCATGCTAATTGCTCATGCGTGCCATGGGTACACTTTTGACTTTGAGGACAACCTTTCCTCAAAGAAGGTCATGTTTTCATCACTGAGTGACACCTATTCAGTGCTAGGGCTGACTGATCCCAATGCGAAAGCAAAGGGTCAGGCTAGAAAGCCAGCTGGGACGGCCAAGAGAGTGGCAACCAGCCTCATTGAAAAGGTGGATGAGCTCCTTGAGAGGAGTAAGGAGGCTGAGAAGGCTGTTGCTGAGGAGGTGGAGCAACCTGATGTGGGCGCGGCTGAGAAGAAGGAGAGGAGGGTGAAAATCGTGCTGTCAGGGAAGAGCACGAAGACAGGGACTGAGTCAGATCCCAAGAAGGCCGGGACTGAGGCTGAGGGAACTGATGATGACGTCAGTTTAGAGGGCGCTCAGGGAAAGAGGCCCCTGAAGAGACTTAGGAGGGGAGTAAAGAAGTCTCCTGCTAAGAAACTCCCTGAATTGAGTGAGAGGGAGAAGTCAAGCTCTCCTGGAGCCTCTGACTTAGAGGAGGTGAGAAAGACTGTCGAGACGGCTGAGTCATTGCAGCCTGAGACAGCATCCACACAAACACCCCCACACCCTGAAACCCAAACACCTTTCATCCCTGACCCCACACCTCAAACTCCCCAACTCCCCCAACCTTCAGAGCCAAATTACCCCACTGAGTCAGTGCCATCAACCTCACCTACAATTGAGCCTGACCAGTTAGCCGAGCCAAACCTTCCCAACCCTTCAGATTTTCCCTCATACCCCAATCCCAAAGACTGTCCCAAATCTATTTCAACAGAAGAGGATGTGATCCTTGAAATAGAGGAGGAGGAGCTGGATGAGCATATGGCGGGAGGTATACTGGAGAATACACTCAGGGGGAATGCCACGGAGTGGGCAGGAAAGTGCTGGCCTGGGCTGTACAAATACACTGAATTGCTGGCATATGTGGTGGAGCTCAAAGTTTGGTTGGACTTTAAACAATCAAACATGCAGGAGCAACATATGCTAGTAGACGCGCGCGGCTGGGAACATTGGGAGACGGAGGAGGCCAAGATCTGCTCATTCTTTGGCCTGACAAGCTGGCTTCAACTTTTGAACTTCGACAACCTGAAGAAGCTTGTGGCTGAAATGATGGCCAAAAGCAAGGCTGATCTTCTCTCCGTTGAAGAGAAGGAGGATGATGAGGACGATGATGACGCTCAAGGTGGAGCTGTGGAAAAGGCAGTGGAAGAGACTGCAAGGGAAGTAGATGAGATGGACTCTGAGCCTCAGGCTCAGGGGGAAGGTGACAAGAACACTGGTGCCAAGGATGGACCAGTGGCTGAGGATGTTGTGAACATCTCAGCTGCCAATGAGACATCTGTCGATGAAGGGATTCCCTGCCCTGAGACACGAGAGGAAGATGTTGAGGCATTCAAGGAGACTCTCAGTTCCGAAGGACAAGTTCCTAAGGTTCAAGTTAGCTTAGCTGAGCCTGAGGAGGCGGCTATGACTACTTCACAACTGCCTTCAGTGTACCTAGAAGAAGGGACTGATGCTGCAGGGGCTGACAAGGGAAAGCAGCCAATCACTGAGGAGGCCGCTGATGATGAAGATGTGGTCATAACCGGGGTCGGCCGTGCTGAGTTTACAAGCATAGTGGAGGTCAAACAGGAGAAAACCTCGGAAAATCTAGCTGAACTTCAGGAGGAGGTAATGAGGCTACGTGCTGAAAAAGATGAAGACTCCAAAGCCCTGGCGAAACACATCAGGTGGACAAAGTCAGCTTACAACACCCTTGCCAACAGGGAGCTGATCTTGTTAAAACGCACAATGACTGACACGGCCAAGTCAGTGAAGAATGAGAGGAAGCGCACAAAGAAGATGCTCAGGGACACTCTCAAGAAACTTGAAGAGAGAGATGCGATCAGGGACGAAAAGATGAATCAGGCAGTGGACAGGCTTGCAGTTCAGACTGGAGCTATTGTCACTCAGGCCTTGGAGGACTCAGCGTCCAAGTTGGAGCTGGAGTCAGGGAAGCTGGATCGCACATCTCAATCAGTGGCGGACATTTTGGCTAAAGCCACTGAGGAGTCTGTGAAGATACTGACTGAGGTTAGCAGAGTCAGCGGTGAGTCCTCGAAGGTGGAAGAAAGGATCACCAAGGCTGAACAAAGTCTCCAACTCTCTATGGAGGTCTTTGAGAAGAAAGTCAATGCTGCCATCAGTTCCGTATCCTTTGCAGGGACTGGGATTTCAATGGGAGTTGAGTTATTGAAGGAGGGAATCAATGATGTCCATTCCCTAGCTTCCTTCGTAATCAACAGCGGATCTGACGCATTCCCATCTGAGGCCAATGATGATGCCAAAAAGGGGGAAAAGAAGAAGAAAAGATCCCGCCCTGAGGCATCTGAGGCAGTTAGTCAAGGAGAAATCGTCCTAGCTGATCCTGAAGCCAATCCTGATGGAAATATTCTAAGGGTAAGGAAGTCAGCTAGGTTAGCGGCAGTGGAGAAGGAAGGAGAACAATTAGTTGCCAAGCTGAGGGAGGAGGCAACAAAGGCAAAGGATAATGAACCTTCAAAGCAACAACCTGAGCCAGTCCAAAGATCATCACCCATGAGCTCAAGGAAGAATCCCATCACTTACTCAGGTGAGTTAGTTGCGGAGCTATGTGCTGAAGCATGGGGAGATCAACCTGAAAAGACTGAGGCTATGCGCAGAGCTGAAATTGCTCAGAAGGAGAAGATGCGCATTTTGGAGAAGAAGGTTGAAAAGCTGACGGATATCACTGAGCTTCAACAACGTGAACTAGATGATGCAGTGATCAGCTTGCTAAGGAGGAAGAAGGCGAAGCCTGAGCCAAGGAAGTACAGAAAGAAGCCAACAGTTAGGAAGGCAACAATTCTTCAAGTCAGTAGGCCAGAATCAGGAGCAAGGGAAGCTTTTGTTGATGAGTTCGTCTCAGAGACTTTAAAGGAGTTTTGGACTGATGCAAGGGATGAATTTGTCAGGCTATGGTTCGTTGTGAAGAAATGGGGCGACACTGACGATATTGATGCCCACTTCACTGACTATATGATGGACAATCATCCTGAGCTATTTCAGAAGATCTTGGAGGAGGCTGAGGCAGCTAAAGTCCAAGTGAAGGCTCCTGAGTTCATCATTCGAGCTCCTCCCTTAATTCCTGGAACTCTAAAGCATGACACTAAGGCCATAATGATGGAAGTCTTGAAGATAGCTAGAACTGAAGGATATGTGAACCAACCTGGAAGACTTGACGAGCTGAAGGCAAGAGTTTATGCTGGATATGGACTCAAGCCTGAGATGAGATTAGTCTAGGTGTTCACAGGCTTCTTTGTAATAGATTAGATTCATTGTAATCATTTCCACATCTATCAATGAAATCTATCACTTTTGCCCACAGACAAAAACTCATTGTCTTTTTGGCTTGTTTAAATTCTGTACTTTATCAAGAATTGCTCTAACACTGTCTTATCTTATAGATAGGAGTGTCCTATTTCCTCTAAGTGTTTTGAGGATCTTTTCAGTGTTTTGGCATCATCAAAAAGGGGGAAATTGTTGGGACATTGTCAGTTTTGATTTAGATCCCAAAAGCCCCTGAAAAGATGATTGCCTTAATCTGTCTTTGTCAGGCTAGTCTTGGTTAGGATTAGTACTTAGTCATTTTACACTTCACAGGTACTCAGTGAGAGGAGAACTCACTGGAGACAATCAAGACTCAGAGCCTGAAGACGAAGAGCACCATCCTGAACTTATGGCAGTCGTCTAAGCTGGCTGAGTAAGTGTCAGTGATGAAGAGTATGACCCTGAGGTCATTACTAACTCAGTCCTGAAGGGTACAGGTTGTCACTGAGTAAATGGGAAGACTTGGAGTAGAGCCAAGCAATGCAAAAGGAATTTCAGCGTCAGGACAAGACCGGTGAGCTCAAGACAAAATGAACTTAATAAGACAAGCCTGAAGCTCTGGAATAAGTTCTGACATTCTCACCAACCTGATGACGTGGACCAATCCGAGGAGGACACGCACGTACGGAACCTGACACAGAGACTGAATTCAGACTGCATATTCAACGGGCAAGCATTTAATGTGCATTAAATGCAAATACCAAATCCATGCAAAGGCGGCTGCTGCATAGAGATATGTCCATTTGAAGCCACTCTACATAGATGGCTAGAAGGCTATCTCTCCAACGGATAGTTTTTCAAAACCACCTATAAATACAGAAGGCCTTGAACCCATTCAAGGTTACGGGAAATTTCCAAGCCAGAAATTACTCAAAACTCTCAAGCAATCAAAGCATTCAGCCTTTAAGAGAAACACTCGAAACCTTCTAAATTTCCCAAGTGTTTCTTAGCAACTGAGAGCTATTCTGTATTCCAAGAGCTAATTAGAATTATCTTAAGCTTAGAGAGATTATCCAATCCTTAGCACAGCTTTGCCTTGTAAGGATAATCTCAACTTAGTTGGAATCCAAACTGAAACCAAAACCCTAAGTTAGGCTTGTTGGGAGTAAGTCGGTTAGTGTGATAGTAAGAGGAGTTTGTATAGATCAGTGAGGTAACTGGTCTTGGTGCACCTTGGCACGTTAAAAACAAGAATCCCTTGAGTGGATTTCCTGTTAAGTCAGGCCGTGGACGTAGGAGCTTGAGACTCTGAACCACGTTAAACTCCTTGTGTTCTTACTGCTTTGATATTGTGCATACCTGCCATATTACTTATTCATTCATTGCATTCAAGCTTATCAGGTCTGAATCAATCAACCTGATCTTCTAAAGTACACTGCCTTGCTAAACACTTCTAAGTTTTGAGTAAAACAAGTTTTCAGAAAGCAAACTAAACAGGACTTTAAACTATCAGGGCTCAAACATTTCCGCACTGAACTTGAACTGATAGTTAGCCAACTGACCCGCACCAAGTGTAGTCAGTGGGTGTATTATCAGCTCCTAGTTCTTTACCACTCTGAGTGAAGGGGACTCAGTCAGTTTAAGTATAAAAAATCGGTATACGTGTATTCCCCCCCCATACACGTATTCCTCAGTCTTGTACCGGGACCAACACTATCTTAGGGTTTTGGTTTCAGTTTGGATTCACACTAAGTTGAGATTATCCTTACAAGGCAAAGCTATGCTAAGGATTGGATAATCTCTCTAAGCTTGAGATAATTCTAGTTAGCTCTTGGAATACAGAATAACTCTCAACTGCTAAGAAACACTTGGGAAATTTAAAAGGTTTCGAGTGCTTCTCTTAAAGGTTGAATGCTTTGAATGCTTGAGAGTTTGAGTAATTTCTGGCTTGGAAATTTCACGTAACCTTGAATGGGTTCAAGGCCTTCTGTATTTATAGGTGATTTGAATAACTATCCGTTGGAGAGATAGCCTTCTAGTCATCTATGTAGAGTGGCTTCAAACGGACATATCTTCATGCAGCAGCCGTCCTTTACATGGATTTGGTATTTGCATTAAATGCACATTAAATGCTTGCCCGTTGAATATGCAGTCTGAATTCAGTCTTCATGTCAGGTTCCGTACATACGTGTCCTTCTCGGATTGGTCCACGTCATCAGGTTGGTGAGAATGTCAGAACTTATTCCTGAGCTTCAGGCTTGTCTTATTAAGTTCATTTTGTCTTGAGCCCACCAGTCTTGTCCTGACGCTGAAATTCCTTTTGCATTGCTTGGCTCTACTCCAAGTCTTCCCATTAACTCAGTGACATCCTGTTCCCTTCAGGACTGAGTTAGTAATGACCTCAGGGTCATACTCTTCATCACTGACACTTACTCAGCCAGCTTAGAAGACTGCCATAAGTTCAGGATGGTGCTCTTCGTCTTCAGGCTCTGAGTCTTGATTGTCTCCAGTGAGTTCTCCTCTCACTGAGTACCTGTGAAGTGTAAAATGACTAAGTACTAATCCTAACCAAGACTAGCCTGACAAAGACAGATTAAGGCAATCATCTTTTCAGGGGTTTTGGGATCTTAATCAAAACTGACAATATCCCAACATCACTGCTGTCAGAGAACAGCCCACCAGATGATTCCAGATCTTCATCAACATCCTCAGCCACCATGGCTTTTCTTTCTCCATATCTCTCGTCTCTTTTGGCTTGCCTTTCCTTTCTTTCCTTGGTGCTCAGCTGAGGACAATCATACTGAAAGTGCCCAACTTTCTTGCATTGAAAACATCTGTTGGCATTATCATTCTTTTCTTCAGTAGACTCTCTAGCCTTTGATGATGATCTTTCAGTTCTTGTATTTTTTTTTCTTCTCCAGCTCAGTGGAGCTTTTCTCTCCTTCTCTGGTGTCTTTTTGTGGATAGCTTCTCCTTTCCCTGTTATCCCTGTAAAATCTCTTATACTTGCCAAATCGGCTGTTAAGTTGTTCAAACCTTCTAGCTATTAGGCTGAGTTCCTCTTGCATCTCAGCCTTGCTTTGAGATTTGCTTGCCTTTGTACTCTTCTGTGGCCTTGGGGATTTGGGCTCAGTCTCCTTATTTTGAAGACAACTCCCTTCTCAGCTGAGGTCTCATCAGGAGCCCTTTTCTTGTTAAGATCAAACTCATAAGCTTTGATTTCAGAGAATACCTGTTGCATAGACATGCTAGATAAATCCTTGGTATTCTACATCACCACAGAGTACACATCCCATCTTGAGGTTAAACCTCTCAGGATCTTTAAAGCAAATTCTCTTTTGGTGTAGACTTTTCCCAGAGAGTTTATCTCATTCATGATGTCAGTGAACCTCCCATCAAGCTGGTCAATGGTCTCAGTAGGCTCCATGGTGAACTGCTCATATTTTTGAACAGCTACTGAAAGTTTGTTCTCTTTAATCTTTTCAGTTCCTTCACACATGAGAGCTAGAGTGTCCCACAGTTCCTTTGCAGTCTAGCAATGGATCACTCTTCCCATAACTGGGTCTGGAATGGTGGTGTAGAGAATATTCATGGCTATGAAGTTGAGGCTGTGTCTCCTCCTTTCATCTGCAGGGAAGTTATCCTCATCCTTGGGCCATTCTTCTCTAGGATCTGCAATAGTGTCAGTTATGGTTCTAGGGTTAGGGGTCATAAAAATAAATGGACCTTTAGTAATCACCCTCAACATTTCATCATGCACACAGGCAAGATGAGCTCTCATTTTGACCTTCCAAAAGTCATAATTTTCCACTGAAAATTGTGGAAGCTTGTGATGGAAAATATGGTTCAAGGGATTTACTCCCATGTTGTTCTCCGCTGGTGGTGCTACCCTAGCTGCATTGTCAGCCATAATATCTAAACAAGTTTATCAAAAGATCAATTCAGTTGACCAATATAAAATAACTTTTAGCACAAGGTATACGTAGAACAATGGTCTTTTGAACCACTGCTCTGATACCAATTGTTGGTCTCGAAACGAGTAAACAGGTGTATGGGGGGAATACACCTGAGGTTACAAATTTAAACTTCTTAAAACTTTTAAGGTTACTTAAGACAGTAACTCGTCAGTGGACTTGAAGTCTGCTGAGAAATTACTTGTGAAAGCTTACTGAGATAATAACTCCACTGAAAGCTCAAGACTTTCAGTTGAACAACTATCTAATTAGCTTTCAGATGCGGATTAGTGAGCCCTTAAGAAAACTCGTTTTACTTGAAAAACTTTGAATGAATAACACACACTTAGTAAATGGCAGAATGTAAATACACAAGATATAAAGTGGTTCATAGATGAATCTCCTACGTCTACTATCCTGATTAAACAGGGGAATTCCTTTCTCTTGGAATTCCTTGTGTTATAGTGCCAAGGTGCACTGATCAAATAATCCTCTCTTAGGATGATTGATCACTAGGATAATTCCAGGTCCTAGTTCCCAAAACAAACCAGCTTTCAGACTGATACAAACAATCAGCTTACTAACACCACTTTAACACTAACTCTCAACCTAACAACTGAGTAGGGTTTTGAGTAGGGTTTGGTTCCAACCGTTGTGAGATAATCCTTACAGTTTAGCTCAAGGCTTAGGATGGATTATTTCTTTATAAGGTTTGGATATAGCTTTAAGCTCGATTATAGAAGGCTTAGTATGCTTTCTACAAAATGTGAAACACTTGGGAAACAAAGGTAATTTTGAGTGCTTCGTAGTAAGTTATGAATGTAGAGATAGCTTTGATCTTGTGAGTTTCCCGTGCATAGAAATGAGCACATCCTTCTGTATTTATAGACCTTCTTGAAAATCTTCCCGTTGGAGTTTGAATCTTCTCAAGTAAGTCTTCTGGTATCTGATTGTTTCAAACGGCTATTTTTGAAGCTTTAAGTCTTGTCAAGAAACGGCTGAAAGACCATGCCTGTTCACCAACTTTATGTAGAAGGCTAGGGAAAGACTTTTGGTACTTGTCAGTCTGTGACAGGTCGGCTGTCAGTAGAGTACACCTACGTATCATCTTCTCATTGGGTCGTTCAGTCTGCTTACTCAGAGTCCTGTCTTGATTTAAGGTGGAACTCCTCTGAGAGAACCTTCTAATTCCTTCAATAAATTTAAGCTTCACTGAAATTCATTTTGCCTTGTTCCAACCAGATTAACTAATAGCTTTTAATGTGTTTAGCATTGAATGAGTTTTGTTAGTTCACATCAGTGGACCTTGGTCCTCTCCTGATGGTTTTAGTCTTAGTGTGAATGCACTTAGAAAACATTCAAGACTTAGACTATTTCTCAGATCATTAATCTTCAGCAGACTTTGTCTTCATCGGACTTCATTCTTTAATACACTCCAGAAATTACTAACTGTACTCCAGTTCCTTAACATTTGAACTGATTATCTAAACTCTAACTCTACTGAATACTTTACTTACAAAAGACTTAGGAGGAACTTTTTGGCATCTTAATTAAAACTTAAGTCTATACAATTTTCCAACAATACTAATGTGTTCTAAGTCCTTATTCTATCATGCAAGACAAATATGAGAATTTAAATAAAAGAGAACACTTCAAGTTATTAAGTTGAAAATGATGCAGTTTGTTTTCCTAGGTCTTCTACTTACAACTTTGGGCATTTTTAAAAAATACTTAGACACATTCAGAAATCATGAAATTTATACAGTAGCTTCAACTTAAAATGAAAAACACACATAAAACTATTACTTGTGCATTTGGTGTGTCTAAAGGAGGGTTTTTGGTCCGTTTTCAAAACTAGTACATAAACTTTTCATGTGTCATAGTAGATTTACAGCAGTGCATCATTAACAGGAACATTTTGGTAAAATTACTTAGACACCTCCTAAAATTATGAAAAAATTCATAGACGTAGCTAACAACCCAAGGTATTTTAATATGATTTTTACAAAAATCATTCTCTTTCCGATTAGTACCAGATTCTTTCTAAATACAAAGATAGTTGCAGATTGTCACATTTCCTTTAAAACTTCATAGATTATTGAATAAAATCCCGAATCACATGAGGCCAGTGGAAAATGAAAGCTACTTTGACCTACTTCCCAAAAATGTAAATAAAGTTCGTGAATAACAAGTTTCACGAAAGTCATTTTGTTCCAGAAAGCACAGACAGTGTCAACTTCTTCATCTAGACATGCTCACGCACATATATCTTTCACCTCTACACTTTTCATGCCATAACTCTTTTTTTAAACATATATCTAGCAAGTAATACATCATTTAACATATATTTAACCATCTAAAAGAACATTTAAACCTGGGTATCGTGTCTTTCTAAGAAAAACACTAAACATGCTCAATAAGACAATATATTAGAGTTTTGAGTTGTTGGTTGATAAACCTTTGTAGTTTCTTTCTTGCTAAGATGGGGGGGCTTATAGCTCTTCAAGTTCTCTTCCTTTGGAGGTTAAAAATGACTCTTTAGATGGAACACTCTGCCTTGGACCCCTATGATGAAGATGCAAGCTAAGTTAGAACTTAGGTTTTGGAAAGAAAATTCATGAGAAAGAATAGAGAAAATGAGAGGTTTTCTCTCCATGAAAGACCTTAAAACCTTCAACCCTTGGATATATATAAACTTTGGATGAATAAAGGAGGTCTTCTCTTCAAGAAAATGGGGAGAATATAGTTTTTCTTCCCAGGGGGGGAGGTGGCCGAAAATGGCTTGTAGGGAGAGGGAGATGGCTTGTGTTTGTTCTTTGTGGAGAGAATTGTAAGAATGAGGATGATGGAGTGTGAAAGGAAATTTGAAGACAAGAGTTTGGGGGTCTTCTAGGTGGATGAAGATGTTATACTAAAATAGTATGGTGTAAGAAATGAGAGACTAGGAAAGAGGGTTTTGGCGTTACTTGATTTTTCTCCCATGTGATAGTGATGTGTGCATGAGATGAGTGGGGAGGAAGTCTCCTCCCCCTCATGGACGGTCAAGGGCTGAATTTTGGCCTTGGGGGCTGCCTTTTGGTGGTTGATTTTAATCACGTGGATTAGTGGTCTTTTTCGGTGTTGATTTTGTGGCCGGTAAATTAGGGTTTTCATTTGATAATTATATTCGATCTTTGGACGTGTATTTTATTCATTTGGATTGAATTTTACTCACTTTTGAACTTATTACCACTTATTCGATTCGTATTTAATGCTACAGTTACTTTTTCATATACGTGTCCATTTTATACGGAATATGACTGACATGGGGTTTTGATTGAAGCTGAGATTAATCCTGGCCCCTCATTTCAAAACCTTTCGAATTCAGGGATTAATCTCAACCCCACGTTTGAGTAACTGACTTAGTCTTATCAATCAAGAGTGCCATTTGAGGTTTTTACGCAAACACAACGCACATCTGCACACTGAGTTTTCTCTTGCTCAAACACAGAATTTTCAAGAAAAATCTCTTCTTTCAAAACAATGGCATTCCTTGATTCCAACTGGACAACCGACAAGATCGTGGATGTTGTCGAAAACAAGCTGATACACATGGAGCAAGTCATCTCCATGGAAGGTATCTGTCTTACAGTTGAGGAAATCAAACCCGTATTTAAGTGGATTTCCGATGCTGGGTTGGAAACATACTTCACCACCCGCCCCATTTCCGTGCTCCCAAGAACAGTGGTGGAAGCATACTTAAATATGTTCTTACGGAAGGGGGAGATTTTTACGAAGGTGACTACGCTTAATGCGACGGGAGAGAAGGACGGCGACGGCGAACCTCTCTACAACTCAGAGGAGGTCACTATTGACGTCAGGAGGGCGGTGAGGGAAGTCTTCAAGTTGCCATTCTCAGGCATCAACCCTAGAACGTATAAGGAGAACTCGGAGGGAGAACTTCTTGGGAAATGGACCAAGTCTGGGTCATCAGAGTTCAAGGCTCGTCAGAACAAGAATACGTTAAAGCCTGAGTACAGAGCTCTGGTGGATTTGGTGTCCAAGATGGTGATGGGTGCAACTGGCTCTCACGAGCAACTAAGTCTGCCCAAGCTGAGACTCATGGGAGCAATTGTTGATGGGGTGGAAGCGAACTGGGAGCAGTTCTTCCTTGATCAACTCCATCAGGCTGGACTGGACAAGCTAAAGCGAGATGAGGAGAAGAAGCACATATCCGTCAGTGCCATCTTGTCATTCGGAACGAGGATGTCCATCCTGATTGCTCATGCCTGCCATGGGTACACCTTCGATTTTGAGGACAGTCTCTCCTCAATGAAGGTAATGTTTTCCTCACTGAGTGATACCTATTCAGTGCTAGGGCTAACTGATCCCAATGTGAAAGCAAAGGGTCGGGCCAAAAAGCCAGCTGGTAAGGCCAAGAGAGTGGCAACCAGTCTCATTGAACGGGTAGATGACCTCCTTGAGAGGAGTAAGGAAGGTGAGGAGGAGGTAGCTGCTGAGGAGGTGGAGCAGCCTGAGGTGGATAAGACTGAGAAGAGGAAGAAGGTAAAGGTCGTGCTGTCAGGGAAGAGCACGAAATCAGGGACTGAGTCTGATCCCAAGAAGGTCGGGTCAGAGGCTGAAGGAACTGACGATGACGTCAGGAAGGAGGGTGCTCAGGGAGAGAGGCCCCTGAAGAGGCTTAGGAAGGGACCCAAAAAGTCCCCGGCTAAGAAGCTGCCTGAGGTGAGTGAGAGTGAGAAGTCAAGCTCTCCTAGAGCCTCTGACTTGGAGGAAGTGAGAAAATCTGTCGAGACGGCTGAGTTATTGCAGCCTGTGACAGTACCCACTCAAACACCCCCAAACCCTGAAACACAAACACCTTCCAACCCTGACCCTACCTCTCAACCCACTGAAATACCCCAAATAGAGCCAAGTCATCCTACTGAGTCAGCGCCATCAAATTCACCCTCGAATGAGCCTGATCTGTCAGTCGAGACAAATCTTCCAAACCCCGCAGACTTTCCATCATACCCCAATCCCAAAGACTGTCCCAAATCCATTTCAGCTGAAGAGGATGAATTCCTCGAAGTGGAGGAGGAGGAATTAGATGAACACATGGCGGGAGGGATTCTGGAGAACACTCTCAGGGGGAATGCCACAGAATGGGCAGGAAAGTGCTGGCCTGGGCTATACAAATACAATGAACTGCTGGCATATGTGATCGAGATCAAGGTTTGGTTGGACTTCAAACAATCAAACATGCAGGAGCAGCATCTGCTAGTGGACGCTCGTGGCTGGGAGCACTGGGAGACTGAGGAAGCCAAGATTTGCTCCTTCTTTGGACTGACTAGCTGGCTTCAACTTCTAAACTTTGATAACCTGAAGCAGTTAGTGGCTGATATGATGTCCAAGAGCAAGGCTGACATCCGGTCTGATGAAGAGAAGGATGATGATGGTGATGATGAAGCTCAGGGTGGAGATATGGAGAAGGCAGTGGAGGAGACTGCTAAGGAAGTTGATGAGATGATCTCTGAGCCTCAGGCTCAGGGGGAAGGTGAAAAGGACACTGGTGCCAAGGGTGGACCAGTGGCTGAGGATGTTTTGAACATCTCAGCTGCCAATGAGACATATGTCGATGAAGGGATTCCCTGCCCTGAGACAAGAGAGGAAGATGTTGAGGCATCCAAGGAGACTCTCAGTTCCGAGGGACTTGTTCCTAAGGTTCAAGATAGCTTAGCTGAGCCTGAGGAGGCGGCTATGACTACTTCACAACTGCCTTCAGTGCACCTTGAAGAAGGGACTGATGACGCAGGGGCTGACAAGGGAAAGCAGCCAATCACTGACGGGGCCGTAGAGAATGATGAAGATGTGATAATAACTGGGGTCGGCCGTGCTGAATTCACGAGCATAGTGGAGGTCAAGAGGGAGAAAACCACAGAAAATCTAGCTGAACTTCAGGAGGAAGTAATGAGGCTACGAGCTGAAAAGGAAGAAGACTCCAAGGCCCTGGCAAAACACATCAGGTGGACAAAGTCAGCCTACAACACCCTTGCCAATAGGGAGCTGATTTTGTTAAAGAGAACGATGACTGACACGGCCAAGTCAGTGAGGAATGAGCGAAAGCGCACCAAAAAGATGCTGAGGCAAACCTTGAGGCAGTTGGCTGAGAAGGATGAGCAAAGGAAGGATGATCTTAATCAGGTTGTGGGGAAGCTTGCAGCTCAGGCTGGAGCACTATTCACTCAGGCCATTTCTGGCTCAGCGTCAAAGTTTGAGCTGGAGTCAGAACGCATTGCTCAGACTTCAAAGGACATTGCTGAGAGACTGACCCAAGCAGATGAGCGATCTGCTCTGGTGGAGGAGAAGATAGAGAAGGTTGAGCAAAGACTCCAACTCTCCATGGAGGTCTTTGAGCAGAAGGTCCAAGCTGCAATCAGTTCAGTATCATTTGCAGGAACTGGAATTTCGATGGGAGTTGAATTATTGAAGGAGGGAATTAATGATGTCCATTCCCTAGCCTCCTTCGTAATAAACAGCGGATCTGAAGCATTCCCATCCGAGGCCAATGATGATGCCAAAAAGGGGGAAAAGAAGAAGAAAAGATCCCGCTCTGAGGCATCTGAGGCAGTCAACCAAGGCGAAATTGTTCTAGCCGATCCTGAAGCAAATCCTGAAGGAAATGTGCTGAGGGTGAGGAAGTCAGCGAGGTTGGCAGCAGTGGAGAAGGAAGGAGGAGAGATTGTTGACAAGCTGAGGGCGGAGGCAACAAAGGCAAAGGCTGATGAACCTTCCAAGCAACAACCTGAGCCTGTTCAGAGATCTTCCCCCATGAGCTCAAGGAAGAATCCCATCACTTACTCAGGGGAGTTGGTGGCAGAGCTATGTGCTGAAGCATGGGGAGACCACTCTGAGAAATCTGAGGCTATGCGCAGAGTTGAAATTGCTCAGAAGGAGAAGATGCGCATCTTGGAGAAGAAGGTTGAGAAGCTGACTGATATCAATGAGCTTCAACAACGAGAGCTGGATGACGCTGTGATCAGCTTGCTAAGAAGGAAGAAGGCGAAGCTTGAGCCGAGGAAGTACAGGAAGAAGCCAACAGTTAGGAAATCAACAATTCTTCAAGTCAGTAGGCCTGAATCAGGAGTAAGGGAAGCTTTTGTCGATGAGTTCGTCTCAGAGGCATTGAAGGAGTTTTGGACTGATGCAAGGGATGAATTTGTTAGATTGTGGTATGTTGTGAGGAAGTGGGGCGACTCTGATGATATCAATGCCCACTTCACTGACTACATGATGGACAATCATCCTGAGCTATTCCAGAAGATCTTGGAGGAGGCTGATGCAGCTCAAGTTCAAGTGAAGGCTCCTGAGTTCACCATTCGAGCTCCTCCCTTAGTTCCTGGAACTCAAAAGCATGACACAAAGGCCATCATGATGGAAGTATTGAGGATAGCCAAAGTTGAAGTGTTGGTCCCAAAAAGGTTATCCAGCGGAAAGCGTTTTGAGTTTATTTTTAATGAAAACCCAATTTATAAATTAAGTACTAAAATTGAAATGCAGAAATCTAAATTGCAGAAAAGTAAATAACACCGGAATTTATAGTGGTTCAGATATAATGATCCTACGTCCACTCTCCCTTTCTCCAAAGGGGACTTTCTCTCTCACCAACGTACTCACTAACCACTGGAATTGCGAAGTACCAGCTCCTTCGTACAACAACTTACAACAACCTTTCTAAAATGATGAACAGGTTGAGTAAAGCTCCAACTAGAACTCCTAAAGAGTGTATAAACGTTAATGAACAAGGTGAGTGTTTGGAAAAGTTCGTGTGTTCTTGTTGTGTGCTCTCGCGCGACTCTTATCCCTTGAACTAATCCAAGCACTCCTATTTATAGTTGTAGGAATTAACTAGTCGTTGGAAGCTAGCAATTCAAACAACCATAATTGGAGGAATATAATCAATCAAAGATTGATTATATGATTGATTAGTTGACTTTCAATCAAGCAATCAATCAATCAGATCCTCCATCAGTTGACATCCAGATTGCCTTCTTCTCCATCATGATCTCCAAAATCTCCTTGTCTCCAGATTACACGCAGCCTCTAAGTGGGTGAACAATCCATCTCCCTCATCTGGTCAGGACTCATCTGGTCTGGGGTCTTCTGGTCTGGTCTGGTCTGGTAACACTTCTGCTCTGAACCTCATCTGGGAGAGGTCTTCTGGTGACTCCTCTGGCAGACTCCTCTGGTCAGACTCCTCTGGTCAGACTCCTCTGGCAGGCTCCTCTGGTCAGACTCCTCTGGCAGACTCCTCTGGTCAGACTCCTCTGGCAGACTCCTCTGGTCAGACTCCTCTGGACCTCATCTGCTCTGGTGACTCTTCTGCTCTGGTCTGGACACCTCATCTGGTCACCTCTCATCTGGTCACCTCTCATCTGGTCACCTCATCTGGTCTGCACAAATTTCTTCCCCCTTAACCAAAGACCTATTCTAGACCTAGACTAATCTGTAGCTGACTAACAGGTTCAGCTAGTCCTATTACAAGTTCTTGTTTTAACATCTTCAAAACATCTAATCTATATCCTAACAATTTCCCCCTTTTTGATGATGTTAAAACTAAAAGAACTTTAAATAAAACAAGACAAGAAAATTTGAAATATCTAAATAGAGATTCTAGCAGGCTGGGTCAACTGATCTTCCCCCTCAAAGTATGCTCAGCTGATATTGGGGCAAAACATCAGCTGGTCTTCTTGTGTATCTGCAGGCAATCAACTTTTTGGTACCCTACTGGGTCCAGGGGGGTTAGCACAATTTTTAGGAAGCCACAAGAATAGATCATCCCTTTTTGAATCAGGTGATCTTTGTTGGGATATGTTTTAGTTTTGATGATTTTCCAAAACAACATGTAATAGGTTTGAAAGCAGTCAGGATAGTATCCTTTAGAGCAGGTCAGGCTAGGTTAGCTCTCTGTAGAATAGGTTGCTCAGTTGAGGGGGAACTCAGCGAGGGGGAACTTCTCAACACAGCCTGAAGATATCAAGATGACAACCAGAAGAGCTGACTGAAGACATGCCATCAACCTGAACCAATGGAGAAGCCTGAAGGATATCCCACTGAGTGCAAGTCAGGCTGATCTAAGCCGAGTCTGATGGACCACTCAGTGAAGAGCCTGATCAGGTGGATCAGTGCTGCACCAAGTAGGCCCTGAAGGAGTCAGGCTACTGTGGTCAGGGAAGTTTGTCATTCAGCCTTATGACAAACTTCTTGGAGTGATCTTCAAACAGTCCCTGAAGGACAACTACACTGAGGACGAGTCAGTCCACTGAAGATCAGAGTCAGTGAAGGAGAAAGCTACCTAAAGTCAGTGGGTCTTAGTCAAACCTACTGAGTCAAAGATCCGTGAATTCAGGCCACGTGGACCAATCAGCACAAGGCGGTAAATCTGACACTGACAAGGCCGCATTCCAAGAAAAGTGGTTGAAACCATTTAATGCTGGATTCAAATGTATTTTCCTCTCCAACGGATACATTTGAATCCCCATTATAAATACAAGCTCATAGCTTGTTGTTAGAGTGTGTTGTATTGTGTTGGTAGATTATTGTAAGAAAATCAAAAGAAAACAAACACCTACGAGCTGAGAGAGTGTGAGTAGTAGCATACGTGCATGGGAGATATAAGGAGGTTCTACTCACATCTTATACACTGATCTTGAGAGTTCACAATATATACATAAAGAGTGCTCAGCTTGTAACTCTAGGCTTAGAGAGGTTTTCCCTATCTTAGCTATTGGCTAACACTTTGTAAAGGGAAAACCTCACCTAGTTGGAGAAAACCCTAACCGAAACCAAAACCCTCTAGTCAGGCTTGTTGGGAGTAAGTTGTTAGAAGGAGAAGGGCAGCCCAGAGAGTGGCGTGAGTCCAGTTGTAAGTGCACCTTGGCACGTTAAAAACAAGAATCCAAAGGAGTGGATTTCCTGTTAAATCAGGCCGTGGATGTAAGAGCTTGTGTCTCTGAACCACGTTAAACCAAGTGTTATTATTTGGAATGTCTTTTCTTCTAAAGTATTGCGAAAATCTGCTCACTGAGAGCATTGTTTAAAAGGAACTTTATTTAAGCATTTCAGGTCAGGGAGATTCCATCTCACTGACTGAATCAGGCTAGCACTCGAGAGTTCAGTCTCTCGAGTCACTGCCTTGTTGAGAGCCTGAGCTTTCAAGTCTCATCTCTGACTTGATAGCTCTGACTCTCAGCAACGCAGTGACTTGAGTTTTCCGTCACTGAACTCGGTCAGGGTGCAAGCTGTGATTTGATAACGCACTCTAGAGTTCAGCTTCTCAAGCCACTGTCCTTGCTCAGAGCATGAGTCTCCAAGCCTTCTCTCTGACTTGGTAACTCAGCCTCTGAGCAGAGCAGTGACTTGAGTATTTCTCACTCATGCTGAACTCCCTGAGAAAAAGGTTTTAAAAAAAAAAATTTTTTTGCTCCTGAATTCCCATTTTGCCCTTCGAAAACGGGACCATCAATTGGTATCAGAGCGGGTTGTTCACATGACCACTGATCCAGTTTTGTTAAGAAAAATGGTCTACCGAACAGATCTTAAATGTTTTAAACTATGGGAATTCCTGCATATTTCAAACTATTACCTGTATTCTGACATTATTCTTGTAATAGAAAATCATTTGGTTAGAAGTTTTGGAATCATCAAAAAGGGGGAAATTGTTGGGATATGTTTTAGTTTTGATGATTTTCCAAAACAACATGTAATAGGTTTGAAAGCAGTCAGGATAGTATCCTTTAGAGCAGGTCAGGCTAGGTTAGCTCTCTGTAGAATAGGTTGCTCAGTTGAGGGGGAACTCAGCGAGGGGGAACTTCTCAACACAGCCTGAAGATATCAAGATGACAACCAGAAGAGCTGACTGAAGACATGCCATCAACCTGAACCAATGGAGAAGCCTGAAGGATATCCCACTGAGTGCAAGTCAGGCTGATCTAAGCCGAGTCTGATGGACCACTCAGTGAAGAGCCTGATCAGGTGGATCAGTGCTGCACCAAGTAGGCCCTGAAGGAGTCAGGCTACTGTGGTCAGGGAAGTTTGTCATTCAGCCTTATGACAAACTTCTTGGAGTGATCTTCAAACAGTCCCTGAAGGACAACTACACTGAGGACGAGTCAGTCCACTGAAGATCAGAGTCAGTGAAGGAGAAAGCTACCTAAAGTCAGTGGGTCTTAGTCAAACCTACTGAGTCAAAGATCCGTGAATTCAGGCCACGTGGACCAATCAGCACAAGGCGGTAAATCTGACACTGACAAGGCCGCATTCCAAGAAAAGTGGTTGAAACCATTTAATGCTGGATTCAAATGTATTTTCCTCTCCAACGGATACATTTGAATCCCCATTATAAATACAAGCTCATAGCTTGTTGTTAGAGTGTGTTGTATTGTGTTGGTAGATTATTGTAAGAAAATCAAAAGAAAACAAACACCTACGAGCTGAGAGAGTGTGAGTAGTAGCATACGTGCATGGGAGATATAAGGAGGTTCTACTCACATCTTATACACTGATCTTGAGAGTTCACAATATATACATAAAGAGTGCTCAGCTTGTAACTCTAGGCTTAGAGAGGTTTTCCCTATCTTAGCTATTGGCTAACACTTTGTAAAGGGAAAACCTCACCTAGTTGGAGAAAACCCTAACCGAAACCAAAACCCTCTAGTCAGGCTTGTTGGGAGTAAGTTGTTAGAAGGAGAAGGGCAGCCCAGAGAGTGGCGTGAGTCCAGTTGTAAGTGCACCTTGGCACGTTAAAAACAAGAATCCAAAGGAGTGGATTTCCTGTTAAATCAGGCCGTGGATGTAAGAGCTTGTGTCTCTGAACCACGTTAAACCAAGTGTTATTATTTGGAATGTCTTTTCTTCTAAAGTATTGCGAAAATCTGCTCACTGAGAGCATTGTTTAAAAGGAACTTTATTTAAGCATTTCAGGTCAGGGAGATTCCATCTCACTGACTGAATCAGGCTAGCACTCGAGAGTTCAGTCTCTCGAGTCACTGCCTTGTTGAGAGCCTGAGCTTTCAAGTCTCATCTCTGACTTGATAGCTCTGACTCTCAGCAACGCAGTGACTTGAGTTTTCCGTCACTGAACTCGGTCAGGGTGCAAGCTGTGATTTGATAACGCACTCTAGAGTTCAGCTTCTCAAGCCACTGTCCTTGCTCAGAGCATGAGTCTCCAAGCCTTCTCTCTGACTTGGTAACTCAGCCTCTGAGCAGAGCAGTGACTTGAGTATTTCTCACTCATGCTGAACTCCCTGAGAAAAAGGTTTTAAAAAAAAAAAATTTTTGCTCCTGAATTCCCATTTTGCCCTTCGAAAACGGGACCATCAATCTTATCTTTCTTCCATATATATCCACAAAAACACACTGAACACAAGAAGCTTCGACATGGTTATTTCTTCTAGAGGCTCTTCTTCTCTTATGAGCTTGTCCAGTAGAAGGAATAACTTGTCTTAAAGCAACAGACTTGAAATTCTTTTGATAAGGATAAGTCTTACTAGAACCATCAAAGGTTCCAGCTGGTCTGGCAGATGACTTGAAAGTCTTCTGCAGGTGAGTAGGAGTCATCTGGTTCTGCCTCTTTTGAGAAGATCCAGGCTGTCTTCTACTCTGCTGGCCTGGCTGAGGTATTTTATTCTGGGTATAACCCTTCTTAAAATTCCTCCTCTGCCTTTTGGGTTTTTGAGTTTCAGTACTCATCTGCCCATTAGGCTGAGTTACCTGGTCAGCTGACCTATTGCCCTTATCAATAAAGTTTCTAGGTTGTTCTTCTTTCTGAACATGTGAGGATTCAGGTTTGGAATAACCAAGGCCTGTCTTATCATGCTCTCTTTGAGATGAGGCAGCTATGTGTGACACAACATTGTTTGCTGTAGTCAACTGCTCCAATCTCATTTTGAGCTTGTCCTCACTTTCTCTTACAATTTTGTTTTGATGGAAGAGTTCATCAAACTTAGCTTTTAGCAGGTTATATTCATTGTCTTTCTCAACATTTTCAACAACCAACCTTTCTATCAGCTTAACTTGTTCAATACACCTGGTTGTCAAATCAGAGGACTCTTCAACCAGTGTATGATTTTGTTCAGCTGGTAGATTAGCTGAGTTGTCTAGATATTGTGAAAGCTTCTGATTTTCTGCTTTCAGCTTTGAGTTCTCATCTTCCAATTTTTGACAAAGTTGTATAGATTTTTGGAGATCTAATAGCATCTTCTGCATATCAGACTCCTCTGATTGTCCAGAAAAAGAAGAAGATGAAAAAGAAGAGGAAGTTCGATTACATGCCTCGTCTGTTACAAGACATATCTCTTCGTCTGGTCCAAAATTGGATGATGAACCAGAAGTGGAAACCTCTTCTTCCTCATCTGCATAGCTTCTTTTGGAGTAACTCCTAGTGTCTCTTTTACTGCTTCTCTTTGAGCCCATTTCTGCAAAAATTGTTAGCACAACAAATATTTGGATTTTCAAAAAAAATGGATCTGCCCTGGTGACCACCAAAATAATTTCAAAACAGTGGTCTGTAGGACACACTGTTCTGATACCACTTGTTGGTCCCAAAAAGGTTATCCAGCGGAAAGCGTTTTGAGTTTATTTTTAATGAAAACCCAATTTATAAATTAAGTACTAAAATTGAAATGCAGAAATCTAAATTGCAGAAAAGTAAATAACACCGGAATTTATAGTGGTTCGGATATAATGATCCTACGTCCACTCTCCCTTTCTCCAAAGGGGACTTTCTCTCTCACCTACGTACTCACTAACCACTGGAATTGCAAAGTACCAGCTCCTTCGTACAACAACTTACAACAACCTTTCTAAAATGATGAACAGGTTGAGTAAAGCTCCAACTAGAACTCCTAAAGAGTGTATAAATGTTAATGAACAAGGTGAGTGTTTGGAAGAGTTCGTGTGTTCTTGTTGTGTGCTCTCGCGCGACTCTTATCCCTTGAACTAATCCAAGCACTCCTATTTATAGTTGTAGGAATTAACTAGCCGTTGGAAGCTAGCAATTCAAACAACCATAATTGGAGGAATATAATCAATCAAAGATTGATTATATGATTGATTAGTTGACTTTCAATCAAGCAATCAATCAATCAGATCCTCCATCAGTTGACATCCAGATTGCCTTCTTCTCCATCATGATCTCTAAAATCTCCTTGTCTCCAGATTACACGCAGCCTCTAAGTGGGTGAACAATCCATCTCCCTCATCTGGTCAGGACTCGTCTGGTCTGGGGTCTTCTGGTCTGGTCTGGTCTGGTCTGGTAACACTTCTGCTCTGAACCTCATCTGGGAGAGGTCTTCTGCAGACTCCTCTGGCAGACTCCTCTGGTCAGACTCCTCTGGTCAGACTCCTCTGGTCAGACTCATCTGGCAGACTCCTCTGGTCAGACTCCTCTGGACCTCATCTACTCTGGTGACTCTTCTGCTCTGGTCTGGACACCTCATCTGGTCACCTCTCATCTGGTCACCTCATCTGGTCTGCACAGATTTCTTCCCCCTTAACCAAAGACCTATTCTAGACCTAGACTAATCTGTAGCTGACTAACAGGTTCAGCTAGTCCTATTACAAGTTCTTGTTTTAACATCTTCAAAACATCTAATCTATATCCTAACATGAAGGGTACGTGAACCAACCTGGGAGACTTGACGAGCTGAAGGCAAGAGTCTATGCAGGATATGGACTCAAACCTGAAATGAGATTAGTCTAGGTGTTCACAGGCTTCTTTGTAATAGACTAGATTCATTGTAACCATTTCCACATCAATCAATGAAGTCTATTACTTTTGCCCACAGACAAAAACTCATTGTCTTTTTGGCTGTTTGTTTTAAATTCTGTACTTTATCAAGAACTGCTCTAACACTGTCTTATCTTATAGATAGGTTTATCACATTTCCTCTAAATGTTTTGAGGATCTTTTCAGTGTTTTGGCATCATCAAAAAGGGGGAAATTGTTGGGACATTGTCAGTTTTGATTAAGATCCCAAAGCCCCTGAAAAGATGTTTGCCTTAATCTGTTTTTGTCAGGCTAGTCTTGATTAGGATTTGTACTTAGTCATTTTACACTTCACAGGTACTCAGTGAGAGGAGAACTCACTGGTGTCAATCAAGACTAAGAGCCTGAAGACGAAGAGCACCATCCTGAACTTATGGCAGTCCTCTAAGCTGGCTGAGTAAGTGTCAGTGATGAAGAGTATGACCCTGAGGTCATTAATAACTCAATCCTGAAGGGAACAGGATGTCACTGAGTTTATGGGAACACTTGGAGTAGAGCCAAGCAATGCAAAAGGAATTTTAGCGTCAGGACAAGACTGGTGGACTCAAGACAAAATGAACTTAATAAGACAAGCCTGAAGCTCAGGAATAAGTTCTGACATTCTCACCAACCTGATGACGTGGACCAATCCGAGAAGGACACGCACGTACGGAACCTAACATGAAGACTGAATTCAGACTGCATATTCAACGGGCAAGCATTTAATGTGCATTTAATGCAAATACCAAATCCATGCAAGGGCGGCTGCTGCATGAAGATATGTCCGTTTGAAGCCACTCTACATAGATGACTGGTGTGGCTGTTGGGATATGTTTTAGTTTTGATGATTTTCCAAAACAACATGTAATAGGTTTGAAAGCAGTCAGGATAGTATCTTTTATTTCAGGTCAGGCTAAGTCATTTCTCAGTAGAATAGGTTGTTCAGTTGAGGGGGAACTCAGCGAGGGGGAACTTTGCAACACAGTCTGAGAATATCAAGATAACACCAAAAAGAACTGACTTAAGCCATGCCAGAAACCTGAACCAGAAGAGAAGCCTGAAGGATGTCCCACTGAGTGTAAACCAGACTGATATAAGCTAAGTCAGGTGGATCACTCAGTGAAGAGCATGATCAGGAGGATCAGTGTTGCACCAAGTAGGCCCTGAAGGAGTCAGGCTACTGTGGTCAGGGAAGTTTGTCATTCAGCCTTATGACAAACTTCTTGGAAATGATCTTCAAACAGTCTCTGAAGGACAACTACACTGAAGACGTTCAGTCTACTGAAGATCATCAGTCAGTGAAGGAGGAAGCTACCTAAAGTCAGTGGGTCTTAGTCAAACCCACTGAGTCAAAGATCTGTGAATCCAGGCCACGTGGACCAATCAGCACGAGGCAGCAACTCTGACACTGACAAAGGCCGCATTCCAAGAAAAGTGGTTGAAACCATTAAATGTTGGATTCAAATGTATCTTCCCTCCAACGGATACATTTGAATCCCCATTATAAATACAAGCTCATAGCTTCATTGTAAAGTGTGTTGTAGTGTGTGAAAGAAGAAAATAAACACCTACAAGCTGTGAGGGTGTGTTAGCTGTTAGGGAGTCATAAGGAAGTGTTACACACCCACGACACTGACCTTTAGGGTTATCACTTATATTCATTGAGTGTCAAGCTTGTAACTCTTAGCTTAGAGAGGTTTTCCTAATCTTAGCTTTAAGGCTAACACATTGTAAAGGAAAACCTCACCTAGTTGGAGAAAACCAAACCAAACTAAACCCTTTCAGAAGATTGTTAGGTTTGTAGTGAGGTGAGGAGAGGCAGCCCAGGGAGTGGCGTGAGTCCAGTTGTAAGTGCACCTTGGCACGTTAAAAACAAGAATTCCAGTAGTGGATTTCCTGTTAAATCAGGCCGTGGATGTAAGAGCTTGAGTCTCTGAACCACGTTAAACTGAGCGTACTTATCTTTCAAAGTATTTACTAAAGTATTGTGAAAATCAGCTCACTGAGAGCTTTGTTAAGAAAACTTTAGTTAAGCATTTGTCAGGGAGATCCAACTCACTGACTAATTTAGGCAAGGCACTAGAGAGTTCAGTCTCTCGAGTCACTGCCTTGTTCAGAGCCTGAGCTTTCAAGTCTCATCACTGACTTGATAGCTCTGACTCTGAGCAACGCAGTGACTTGAAGTGAAACCTCTCGAGTCACTGCCTTGTTACGAGACTGAGCTCGCAAGTCAGTTGCACTGACTTGATTACTCTGACTCGTATGAACGCAGTGACTTGAGTATTACTCACTCTTGCTGAACTCCCTGAGGAAAGGTTTTAAAAAAAAAATTGCTCCTGAATTCCCATTTTGCCCTTCGAAAACGGGACCATCAATTGGTATCAGAGCGGGTTGTTCACATGACCACTGATCCAGTTTTATTAAGAAAAATGGTCAACCGAACAGATCTTAAATATTTTAAACTATGGGAATTCCTGCATATTTCAAACTATTACTTGTGTTCTGACATTATTCTTGTAATAGAAAATCATTTGGTTAGAAGTTTTGGAATCATCAAAAAGGGGGAAATTGTTGGGATATGTTTTAGTTTTGATGATTTTCCAAAACAACATGTAATAGGTTTGAAAGCAGTCAGGATAGTATCTTTTATTTCAGGTCAGGCTAAGTCATTTCTCAGTAGAATAGGCTGTTCAGTTGAGGGGGAACTCAGCGAGGGGGAACTTTGCAACACAACCTGAGAATATCAAGATAACACCAAAAAGAACTGACTGAAGCCATGCCAGAAACCTGAACCAGAAGAGAAGCTTGAAGGATGTCCCACTGAGTGTAAACCAGGCTGATCTAAGCTAAGTCAGGTGGATCACTCAGTGAAGAGCATGATCAGGAGGATCAGTGTTGCACCAAGTAGGCCCTGAAGGAGTCAGGCTACTGTGGTCAGGGAAGTTTGTCATTCAGCCTTATGACAAACTTCTTGGAAATGATCTTCAAACAATCTCTGAAGGATAACTACACTGAAGACGTTCAGTCCACTGAAGATCATCAGTCAGTGAAGGAGGAAGCTACCTAAAGTCAGTGGGTCTTAGTCAAACCCACTGAGTCAAAGATTCGTGAATCCAGGCCACGTGGACCAATCAGCACGAGGTAGCAACTCTGACACTGACAAAGGCCGCATTCCAAGAAAGTGGTTAAAACCATTAAATGTTGGATTCAAATGTATCTTCCCTCCAACGGATACATTTGAATCCCCATTATAAATACAAGCTCATAGCTTCATTGTAAAGTGTGTTGTAGTGTGTGAAAGAAGAAAATAAACACCTACAAGCTGTGAGGGTGTGTTAGCTGTTAGGGAGTCATAAGGAAGTGTTACACACCCACGACACTGACCTTTAGGGTTATCACTTATATTCATTGAGTGTCAAGCTTGTAACTCTTAGCTTAGAGAGGTTTTCCTAATCTTAGCTTTAAGGCTAACACATTGTAAAGGAAAACCTCACCTAGTTGGAGAAAACCAAACCAAACTAAACCCTTTCAGAAGATTGTTAGGTTTGTAGTGAGGTGAGGAGAGGCAGCCCAGGGAGTGGCGTGAGTCCAGTTGTAAGTGCACCTTGGCACGTTAAAAACAATAATCCCAGTAGTGGATTTCCTGTTAAATCAGGCCGTGGATGTAAGAGCTTGAGTCTCTGAACCACGTTAAACTGAGCGTACTTATCTTTCAAAGTATTTACTAAAGTATTGTGAAAATCAGCTCACTGAGAGCTTTGTTAAGAAAACTTTAGTTAAGCATTTGTCAGGGAGATCCAACTCACTGACTAATTCAGGCAAGGCACTCGAGAGTTCAGTCTCTCGAGTCACTGCCTTATTCAGAGCCAGAGCTTTCAAGTCTCATCACTGACTTGATAGCTCTGACTCTGAGCAACGCAGTGACTTGAAGTGAAACCTCTCGAGTCACTGCCTTGTTACGAGACTGAGCTCGCAAGTCAGTTGCACTGACTTGATTGCTCTGACTCGTAGCAACGCAGTGACTTGAGTATTACTCACTCTTGCTGAACTCCCTGAGGAAAGGTTTAAAAAAAAAATTGCTCCTGAATTCCCATTTTGCCCTTCGAAATCGGGACCATCAGGTTTTATATGAAAACGCTTCATAATAAGCTTAACATGAAATAATTTTAGAGTATCATTAATCTCATCAGGAGTATCATTAAACTTGCCATGGGTATCATTAGTTTGAGTTCAAGAAAATTTAAAATAATTATTTTGAACTCAGACTAATGATACCACCGATGAGATTAATGATACTTTAAAATTGTTTCATGATAAGCTTATCATGAACTATTTTCATATAATACTTTGCCTTTTACTTATTATTTATAGGTAATTCATTTCAAAAATTTCAAAATCTCTCTTATGCATGTCCAAAATTTACGAAATTTTATGATGTTCTTCTTTATTACATTATTTATGTACAGGAAACATTTCAAAGCAATCTAAGTCATATTCTATTTTATATGAATTGTATACTCATTTTATTCAAAACTATCGCAGCTCTGCCTATTCGATTTAAAAATTCAAAATCTATATTTCTAATGTCCAAATCATATGATTTTCGTACATGTTATTTATTATAATGGTTTAAGCATACAATAAAAATTTTAAGGTCATCCAAATCGTCTTTATATTTATTATCAAATTATTCATAATATTGTCTCTGTTTTGAAAAATCATCTATTTCAGTTTCAAAAATACAAAAACCTTATCTGTAGAACTCTAAAAAAAACTAATTTTTTGGATATGTTATAAATTTCTAAGTTATTTATATTCTGTAAAAATATCAGAGTATTTCAAGTTTTTGTTTTACAGAAATCTTCTTTTTACTACAGTTGTAGAAATTTTATAGATTCAATCTTTTTTGTTTTAAAAATTAGAAATTTACATTTAAAAAACTCAAAACTGTATGATCTTTTTATATGTCATATGATCTTCAGTACATTATATACAATTCAAATTTTATATTTTTCTTCCAAATATTCATTGTGATATACATTATTGAAAATTATGACGCAAGGACACATCAACAAAAAAAGGTACTAAAGTTATTTCATTGCATCCACGACATTATTTACAGGTGGGGTTTCAATTGTTTATACTTTACAGTGGTTGGTAGAGTTTATTTGCATTCATTATTCTTTATTTAATGTTTTAAATAATTATTTTGAGTTGCATGCTATGTGAATATGTTCCGTGTTACATGAATGGCAAAGTATCTAAGTGTGGGAATACTAAATTCTTATGGCTTTGAAAAGGTCCAAAAATCTACGTGTGGGAATACTAAAGTCTCATGGTTTTGGAAAGGTCCACATTTATACGTGTGAAAATACTAAAGTCTTATGACTTTGGGAAGGTCCCCAAACCTACGCATGGAAATACCAGGGTGCTTAAAATGGCCTTGGGAAGGCCCACAACTCAATGGCAAAGTATATGTGACAAATGTGAATAGTATGAGTTATGCTATGTTTACTTGAACCTTTATTTTTAGCATTAAGTTTTGAATAACTTGGTTTTACTGAGTGTGCTTGCATACTCACCCCATTCATTTTAACATTATCATAGTGCGCAACAGAAGCGTGGAGAGGCGATGGATGATAGTCTTTCAAGTCATTTTATATTAAAATCAAGTTTTTCCTAGTTAAGTTCTTATGAGATTGTCGTATGTTTTAAATTAAATTACTTTGAGAAGCTACTTAATATTCAAGTCTTCTGCTATTTGTCAAGTATTTTTAATTTGAGATAAAATTTCTTGTCTTATTTTTAAGTAGATTTTTAGTTCACGCCTTTGATTTAAAATAATCATGTGTTTTTTTTTAATAAATTTACTATTATAAAAAATGGGGTGTAACAAAATACCAGTTGACTTGAGCTCTAGGATGATGGAGGGAGATTTCTTGGCCTGTATGGAAGCTTGCATAGTTTTCTATGGTGGAAGAGAGAGAGTGTCGAGAGAGAGAGAAGAAGAAGAGGAGGAAGAGAGTGGCTTGACCTTTCTTGTGTTCTCTTCGTAAATGTTGTGCTGGAATGTTGTAGTAGAAAAAAGAGTGATTGGGGAAATAATAATTCAGTAAAAGAAAAATAAATGAAATTACAACTCGATGAACTTTTACAAAATATGTAAAGAAAAGATAGCATCGTGTGACTAGTCGAGGAAGTCATCTTCCCGCAAGACAAAATTTCCCCGGTAGTGTTCTTTGGTCTTGGAAATTTGTCCCCTAAGGTAAAACGTCACTATCGTCTCCAAGAGTGTAGCACCACAGGTCTTGGAGCTCCGGCGAACAAAACGAGCGCTTTGAACTGGACTGACTCTTAAGACTCTATATGTAGAGAGACAGGGGGAGAAGAGAAGTTTTCTGAGTGCGGCCAGATGAAATACATGAGGACGCTATTTATAGGCGAACCTCCACTCAATGTAGAAGGGAAAAATGCGTGAGCATTTACTGCAGATGTGTTTCGTTGGTGGCAAGTCTGAAACCGAAGTTGACCATCAATGTTACGCTGGTAACTGTCCCAACCGAATTGAACCGAACATTGTGGACCAAGTCCAATGGCCAAGGCCACGGGCGCGGTGCGGCTCGGCGTGCGCACGCGTGTGTGGCAACTTTTATTGACTAACAATCAACTATAATTTATTATACTTCATTGTTCCCATACTAATATCATGTATATTAGTATTCTAAAAATCCAATGTGGGATGAAGAATTAAATGTCTCATTTAATTCCTTCATTAATTCCATAATTAGGTGTTGAACCATTCGACTTTCGATTCAATTTCTTACTCACCGAAAATCAATTTTACGAGTATGAATACACTATTCTCGTCTACTCCGTGAGTAGAACGCACTTGTAATAATTAATTTCTGAGAAATTAATTTCCAACACCCAAAATTAATTGGCCAACTATCAAAGTCTCAAAAAACTTTAATACCAATTAATAATAAATTAATACCACCAACCATTTTCTCTAACAAATATGTTTATACGTAGAGGGAGATGAGAGAGAGACCGAAAGCGATGGAGAGAAGAAACGGGAGGGAGATGTGGGGCTTTCTTAGCCAAGTAAAAGTAATTAGTTTAGGATTAATTTTAATGGCAATTTCTTAGATTTTTTAACTCTTCATACTATGTATTAATTACCACTCGTATTTACTACACGTGTTTAATGTAAATCGTGTCAGGTAGTCATGAATGGGTCGTATTTTAAATATACGAAAAACATCATGAGTGTTGTTAGGATAAATGTTGTATAGTTTTGATGAGTTAAAACAAAGCAGAAGATGTAATAGGACCATCTGGACCTGTTAGCCAGATGAGGAAGTAGATTAGGACTTAGTCTAGAGGGAACTGCCAGACCAGAAGACTTCGCCAGAAGAGTCACCAGAAGACCTACCAGAGGACTTCACCAGAGGACTCCACCAGAAAACTTCACCAGATGAGATCAAGACCACAGGCAGAGGACCTTCTCCAGACCAGACGAGTCTGGTGGAACAAAAGATGCTCAGAATCATCTCCTAATTCTAATGAGCATTCTGTTTCTTAACCAACTCTGGACCAGAAGACATCGAGGTTGCCTGGTGCCTGGTTCTGCCTTCTCTAGAGAGAATCAGAGTTAGGCATTGGAAGTATTTGACCGTTGGTGATTCAAATCAAGTCAACAAGATTGGATTGGAAAGTTTTGAAGTCAATCAATCCAAGGATCTCACCAACCCAATCAATCAATTAGGGAATTGATTGATTGGAAGCTTACTTAAATAGAGATCTGATTAGATTAGCTCTCCAACGGCTAAACCCTAATCACCTCTATATATACAAGAGTGCTGACTCAAAGAAAGGCTCTAGAATCTTACGCACACGAAGTCATATTCCAAGCCTTTGTCTTATCATGCACTTAGCACTCTTATTGTTCATACTTTCTTATTTACTCATAAAGGAGTAGTTGGATCTCAACCTGTTTATCTCTAAGAAAAGGTTGAAGGCTGTAGACTTTAGATCGAAGTTAGATCTAAAGGGTTTGTAAGAAGGAACTGGTACTTCGCAATTCCAGTACGTAAGTGTGTTTGTTGGTTGGTTAGTGAGGCCCCTTTGATAAGAAGGGAGAGTGGACGTAGGATCTTCTAATCCGAACCACTATAAATCTGGTCTATTTACTGATTTCTTATTTATTATCCTGTTTATTTATTGTGCTCTTATAAAAGGACTTTGCTAAAGACATAACCTCTAAAGCTTCCGCAATATATCTACTTAGTGGGACCAATAAGTGGTATCAGAGCAGTGTGTCCTAGACCACTGCTTTGTAAAGCTTTTTGGTGGTCACCGGGCAGATCCATTGCTTTTTATTGTGTTTGGTCAATTTCTTATTAAACTTTTGATTAGAAAAATGTCTTCAAAATCTTCATATAAGAGTCGTAAGTTACCAGAATTCTCCTTCGAGGATTACAGCCACTGGAGCTTCATGATGAGTAATCATCTTGGAGTTATCCACCACCGCATGTTAGATGTGGTAAAAAGTGGCCCAATCAAATTTTACTGGACTCCTATTGATGATGGCAGGTCTAAGTCTAGGGCAGAAACAAGTGAATCTGCAGAGGAGAGAACTGGTGACCGAGTCGCAAGACATAAGATATTAAAGAAGAAAGACGAGCTTGGCAATGATGAAAGGAAATTGTATAACCTAGACCAGGTGGCAAGGACTGAAATCATCAACACACTCACAAAGGAGGTGATTGAAAAGGTCAGAACATGTGCTACTGCCAAAGAGATGTGGGATAAACTAGCTTTGCTCTGTGAAGGAACAGAGAAGATCAAGGACAACAAACTCCAAGTTGTTCAACACTCATTTGACACCTTCAAGATGAAACCAAACGAGACCATTGACCAGCTATTCAGAGAAAGAAATCAATAGTAAAATTTTGCGTTCACTAACCAGCAGGTGGAGAATTAAAGTCACTGTGATTAAAGACAACAAGGATCTCAACACTCTGGATCATCATCTTCGGTTATCTGATCTCAAAGCCTACGAATATGATCTTCAAGAGGAGGATCAAAGAGAAGAGGTTTCCTCTTCTGGTCAGAAAGGAGTTGCTTTCTTCTCTACCATCAAGCCAGATGACAAGCCAAAGGAGTCAACTGCATATGACATGAGTCTTAAGGAGCAGGTAGCACTTCTAACCTGTAAACTTGATAAGATGAGTTCTAAGTATGGCAGGTACAAAAAGCATTGGAAGGAATCTACCAGAGACAGAAAGAGTTCCTTCAAGCCTGCTGACAAGGATAAGACATCTGGAGACTCAAGGGAGACCAGATTCAGAACTCCAGAGAGGAGGAGAGATGGTAGCTCTGGCAGATCAGATTACCAGAGGAGATATAGCAGTTCTGGCAGATCTGACTACCAGAGGAGAGAGAGTAGTCCAGCCAGAGCAGAATACAACCAGAGGAGGAGAGATCCAAGTCCCAGTCCCAGAGGTGACAACACATGCTATACCTGCAACAAACCAGGCCACTACAGCTATGATTGTCCTCAGTTAACTCCTAGAGAAAGAGAAGAGAAAAGACTCAAGAGAGATAGGAGATATGCAGACAAGAGAGCACTACTGGCAGAAGCAGAGGAGGAGGATACTAGTTCCAGTTCTTCTTCTTCTGATTTCGGATCTGATGATGATGTATGTCTTATGGAAGACATTACTGACGTAAATGAACCTACCTTATGCTTATCTAATTCCAAATATACTGAATCCTCTCATTCATCTGGTGCTTCCAGAGAGTCTGATATGCAGCAAATGCTATCAGATCTCCAAAATTGTGTTCAACTTTGCCAAAAGCTTGAAAAGGAAAATGGTAGGCTTAGAGCTGAAGTTCAATCTTTATCAAATGATCAAAAATCTGTCAGAGAACTCATAAAAGACCATTCCAAAGAAGTCTCTGAACTTCAGGAAAAGGTCACACAAAGAGATACTCTGGTAGACTGGCTTATGAAATAAAAGAACTCTCAGGAAGAAGAGCTCAATGAACTCAAAGCTAAATACCAATATCTTATCAAGGGTAAGCAAGTTGAACAACCTATCATGGAAGTACCTAAGTACCTAGAATTACAACCAGATCTACTAAATTTTTATGCAATAAAGGCAAGTTGTCTGAAAGATCTGGTGAAGTGGTAGAAATCTGGGATGAAAAGGATACTAATGGAAAAGGTTACAGAGTAGTTAAAAACCATAACTGGAACAAAGACTGCTCTGTTGACCATATAGATGATGTTCCCAATGAGTTTACTGAACTGGAAGAGGAAATCTTAGAGCATAAACGTCAGATAGGAGAACCTATGAAGATTGATGGTTCTGTTCAGATGCCTAACCAGATTAGGAGACCTCAGAGGAGACCTAAAAGAGTGGAACCTAAGCAAATTAGGGGACCTCAGAAAGGAAACTCTAAAAGGAAACCTAATCAGAATAGGAGATATCAGAGGAGATATACTGAACCAGAGAACCTCAATCAGAATCAGGGATCTCAAAGGAGGTATGCTCAAAGAGGATTCCAGAACAGGAATACTCAAAAGGAATTTCATCATCAGAATAGATCCAATTTTCAGAACCAGAGGAGGTCTTCCAGACCCATCTATAGAAAATCAACTGATTTGG
This sequence comes from Ballota nigra, assembly GCA_947034835.1. NCBI lineage: Eukaryota > Viridiplantae > Streptophyta > Magnoliopsida > Lamiales > Lamiaceae > Ballota > Ballota nigra. The sequence goes on along the minus strand of OX344724.1, from coordinate 72,971,853 downwards.
GTAGTTATGACACCAGAGATGGTTCTTCTAGGATGTACCCTTACAACCAGACCTTTAAGACTATGTCTTTAAGGCAGGCCATTCCAAAGGCCAGATTTGAGAAAAGATACACCAGACCTATTTATAGGATATGTGTTCTTATCAGACCAGTAGCTCAATATGTCATTGTTAGAGGACATGTGTTGGTAGATAGATTTGAAAGAAAGATAAGATCTCCTCATCCAGCAAGGGATGATCTTTATCTTTGGATTCCTACAAAACCTGCAGCTAACCAATCAGGACCCAGCACCAGTAGGGGACCTAATTAATTTCTCTGCAGGAGGATAAGAGCCCATTGGAGAAAGGACTTTCAAGCAAACATGTGTGGTACATTGATAGTGGATGTTCAAAACACATGACATTCCAGAAAGATCATCTCCAGGATTTCAAGCCATTGAATGGGCCAAGAGTGATGTTTGGTGACAACAACCATGGAGTCACCAGAGGTGTTGGAAAGTTGACCTTTAATGGTGTATCTGTAGATGAAGTCTACTACGTTGAAGGACTCAAGCATAATCTGCTTTCAGTATCCCAATTTTGTGATAAGGGATACTCAGTGAAGTTTTCTAGTGATTCTTGCACTATTTTTTCTTCTGATTATAATGATATCTTGCTTATAGGCTTGAGGAAGGGTAACATTTATCTTGCAGATTTTAACAGTTGCCCAAGAAATGCTTGCCTGGTTGCAAAGGGATCTGCAGAGAACAGCTGGCTTTGGCACAAGAGGTTGTGTCATCTGAACTTCAAAACACTGAACAAGATTGCCAGAAAAGGTCTAATTCGAGGTCTTCCCAATGAAGTGTTTAAGAAGGATCAGGTTTGTGGTTCATGCCAGAAGGGTAAACAACCCAAGACTTCCTTTAAGGATGTCCAGAGCACAACCACAACCAGAGTACTTCAACTACTTCACATGGACCTGTTTGGACCTGTTTCTCCTCTTAGTTTCAGTGGAAGGAAGTACACCTTGGTGATAGTAGATGACTTTTCAAGATACACTTAGGTAGTGTTCTTGTTTAAGAAAAATGAAACTATCACTAAGCTGCCAGAGTTCTTTAAGCAGATTCAGAATGAGCAGAACCAGAGCATAGTCAGGATTAGAAGTGATAAAGGGACAGAGTTTTTGAACTCACACATTGCAGAGTATTGCAAGGACCATGGGATTTTTCATGAGACATCTGCTGCCAGAACACCCCAACAGAATGGAGTAGCGGAATGGAGGAATAGAACCCTTAAGGAAGCTGCAAGGACTCTTCTAGCAGAGTACAACACACCACAGAGATTTTGGGCAGAAGCTATCGACACAGCCTGTTATACTCAGAACAGATGCCTAATTGCCCAGAGACATAGTAAGACTCCATATGAGGTATGGAAAGGTAAAACCCCATCTGTTTCATATTTTCATATTTTCGGATGTAAGTGTTTCATCCATGACAATGGGAAATCCAAATTAAAAACTTTTGATGCTAAAGTTGCAGATGGAATATTCTTAGGATATTCCAGCACCAGTAAAGCATTCAGAGTCTTTAATAAGAATTCACTTTGTGTGGAGGAAACACCTCATGTTATTTTTTATGAATCTGCTTTTGAGTGCAAGGTGGACTTAAAGTCTTCTGAAGAGACACAGAATCAGACTTCTCCCAGAGTAATTAAGGCCAATCCACCTATTCTTGATTCAGATTCAGATGATGACCCATCTTCTGGTTCTCTGAAGCAGAAGCCTTCACAAGGAGCAGAACCAGAAGAGGTTGGAACTCCTGTAGGGGGAAACTCTCCTGCAGTTGGTGATAATCACCAAGGTACTGCAGCAGATGGTCAACCAGGCAAGGCCACGGGAAGGAGGACCCTGATTGATCACCCCAAGGACCTGATAATTGGAGATCCAGCTAAGGGTGTCCAGACTAGGAGAACTCTTAACTTAGCTGCCTTATTCAGTTGCTATGTGTCCTTGATTGAGCCCAAGAACATCAAGGAGGCACTGAAAGATTCAAATTGGATTGTTGCTATGCAAGAGGAATTGAATCAATTCACCAGACAGGATGTTTGGGAGCTAATAGACAGACCAAGACATCAAAAAGTGATAGGCACTAAGTAGGTTTTCAAGAATAAGAAAGATGAGAATGATGTCATTACTAGGAACAAGGCAAGGCTAGTAGCTCAGGGCTATTCTCAGTCTGAAGGAATAGATTGTTTCTAGCATATGCTGCTCACATGAAGTTCAAAGTATACCAGATGGATGTGAAATTTGCCTTTCTTAATGGGATTCTCATTGAGGAAGTGTATGTGGAACAACCTCCTGGTTTTGAACAAGGTGATCAGGTGTTTAAGCTTAAGAAAGCTCTTTATGGGCTGAAGCAGACACCCAAAGCATGGTATGACACTCTATCTCAATTTCTTCTGGATAATGGTTTTACCAAGGGTAAGATTGATAGGACCTTGTTTAGGAAAGAAGAAGGAAAGGACATCCTTCTGGTCCAAATATATGTTGATGGCATTATATTTGGACCCCCTAACAAGAAGCTGTGTGAAAAGTTTGGTGAACTCATGCAGAGTCAGTTTGAAATGTCAATGATGGGTGAGATGAATTATTTCTTAGGTCTGCAGGTAAAGCAATCAGAGAAGGGAATCTTCATAAATCAGGTAAAGTACATCAGAAACATGTTAGAGAAATTTGGAGTAGGATCTAGCAAAGCAGCCAAGATTCCTATGATGATAAATTTCAACATGGATCCAGATGAGTCTGGAGAAAGTGTGGACCAGACTCAGTACAGGGCACTTATTGGTTCTCTTCTGTACCTGACTGCAAGCAGACCAGATATAACCTTTATTGTTGGTGTGTGTGCCAGATTTCAAGCTAATCCTAAGAAAAGTCATTTGGAAGCAGCTAGGAAGATATTGAAATATCTTAAGGGAACAATTAACTTAGGGTTGTGGTACCCTGCAGATGATAACTTAGAATTAAGTGGTTATTCGGATTCAGATTATGGTGGGTGCAGAATAGATAGGAAATCTACAAGTGGAACATGCCATTTTTTAGGGAATAAATTGGTATCTTGGTTTTCTAAGAAGCAGACTTCAGTTGCTACATCAACAACAGAAGCAGAGTATATGGCCGCAGGTAGCTGTTGCTCACAACTACTCTGGATTAGTCAACAGCTAAGGGACTACCAGATTAGAGCTAAGGATATTCCAATCTTCTGTGATAGTAATAGTGCCATTGCAATCACCCAGAATCCAGTTCTTCATACCAGATGCAAACATGTTGATATAAGGCATCACTTTATAAGAGACCATGTTGAGAAGGGAGATATAAGGATGGAAAAGATTGCAACAGAGAAGCAGGGAGCAGATATTCTGACTAAGCCTTTGGCTGAAACCAGATTCAGAGAGTTAGCTTTTGAGTTAGGATTATTAGATCCAGAGACAGATTTGGTTTAGGGGGAACATCAGAGAAGTATCCTTTGTTTCATTTTATTATATATTTTATTATGTCTTCAAACTAACATGCCTACAGGTTAGATATACCAGGGAAGTTACATCTCCAAATGAAGTATGTACCAGATGAGACCTGTACCAGGCGAGGTACAGCCCAGATGAAGTGCAGAGAGTCAGAGACAGATTCCAGAGAAATCAGGAGTCTAATCTGACCAGAACTAGATGGGTTTCCATCAGATGAGATGTAGCACCAGACTAACCATGGTATCATCTAGTTATAATACCAGGTGACAGGTATGTATTTTCTTCTCTGGCCTCTGATCATTGGGATACACTTTTCAAATTAGTATATACACTCAAAATGTTTCATCTTCAGAGTGTATTTAAGACTAGGGTAGAGGGCCTAGGCAATCATTTCACTTTTTCTCTTGACTGCCACAAAACTCCCTCGATCCCAGTCCCAATGACCATGCCTACGCACCATATTAGATCTGTAATTGCCTTTTAATCTTGGCCGTCAAATTTAATAAGTGTGCAACATGTCAATCAATTTAAAAATTGATCTTGTTCCCTAATTTAAATTTGGATTTTACACGCGTTCACACTTCATTAATTGTTCAAGACACGCGTCTTTTCCTATTTAAACCAAAACTTTTTCAATCTGTCCTTTCACATTTTCTTACTCGCAAACCCTAATCTTTCTCTGCAAGTTTTTCTCTCTCTCTCTCTCTCAAATTTCTCTTACAGACATGGCTCCCAAGTGCAACTTTGATCACGATTATGTGATGAAGAAGATGAAATCAGAGATGGTGGTTGATTTCTACACAACCAAGAACCCGGCGGCGTTGGCCATTCTGGAACTGCTCCAGAAAGCAGGGGTGAAGAAGTTAATCTCGACGATTCCAAGGAATTTTAGGACTTTGGATGGATATGCGGCCCAGTTCTTGGTTCGCATGAAGATCCACGATGACCATATCTCTTCCAAGATCAACAAGGAAGATGTGGTATTTTCAAAGCATGACTTTTGCCGGCTGTTCGAGAACATTTCTGCTGAAGGAGTAGATCCATTGATGTACAAGGAAGACGAGGCATTGGAGTCTTTCAAGCTTTTTGCCAGGAGTTCATGCCAGAATTTGACCAAGGGGTTTTTGGATATACACTTGAGGCAGAATTACAAGGTCTTATTTGACATTGTGGTCAAGATCTTGATGTGTGAGAGCCATAGCACAGATGCCATTTTCACTGGCAGGCTCTGTGTTATGAGGGCTTTGTTTGATGGAGTGAAGTGCAACTGGGCAGAGTTCTTTTGGGGAGTATTGAGGAAGAACAAGGTGAAGAAGGAGGAATGCCCTTCAATACCTGGGGAGTTGCAGTTTTGTTTGACTGCAAATGTATCATTAGGGACGAAGCTGACCCTGATTCTGGACTCCTTGTTTCCAGAGAAGCAATGGAAGGATTCTTGGTGCAAAGCCTTAGATAAGTCCAAGATTTTGTTCTCCAAGGATGGCCCTCTCCATGGCCATGCCGACTCTGATGGAGAACAAGCCATCCCTGCCTCTCCTCTCCAAGCAGTGCCTTCACCTGCAAAGGGGCAGAAGACCAAGAAGAGCCAGAAGAAGAAGTCAGAGGCGACTAGTTCTTCAACGGTGGCATTCTCTGGTTCATCAGATGATGCCCAGATTCCCCTTCAAGCTGCATTGAAGAAGAAGGGTGAAAGTGAGGCTGCACAGAAGGCAGGAGCAGCCAAGAGGAAGCAGAGGCCAGATGATGCCAGGAAAGCCTCTGCTAAGAAGCCCAGAACTTCAAGAAGGGGGGAGAAAACTCTTTTGGTGGATGAGCTATCGGAGGAGGAGGAAGAAGAGGAGGTTGAGCCTCTTAAGAAGAAGTCCAAGGCCAAGAGGGCCATTCTTCAGGAGTCGGACTCTGGTTCTGATCTTGGAGATGCACTGGAGCAGGCAATTGATGAAGCCGCCAGATTAATGCAAGATTCAACTGCTCCAGTCTCTGGTGAGGTACACCCATCTATCCCCTCTTCTACCCCTGTTAACCTTGTTACCCCCAATACTTATCCCCCAGAAACCCATACACAAAACCCCTCTCCTGCTCCTGGTGCCCCCATTCCTTCACCAGAGCAGACCCTACTTGATACCCCCATATACACTACCTTCACCATTCCTACACAAACACCTTCTCCCCCTCCTTCTCAATTGCCTCTCCCAACAAATCTCTCTCCCTCAGCCACTGTACCAGAGGTGCCTTCCACCTCCCCTGGTGCAGAATAACCCCTTCCACCCTCTTCCACCTCACAAATTCCTATCCCAGCTCCTGTACCAGAGGTCCCATCAACCTCTTCTGGTGCAGAGCAACCCTTCCCCTCAACCTCTACCTCACAAATCCCTACCCCTCCCCAATCTCACACTGAACAAGACCCCTCTGTTTCAATGGCATTGGGATTTTCTGCTCCCCCTCCCTCTCCCACATGCCTATCTAGCGATGATAGTGAAGATGATGATGCTTCACTTGAGCCTACAAACTTAGCACCATCCTCCTCTGCCTCTGGGCCCAAACCCTTTACTTTCTCATCTGAAGAAATGGGTCCCATTAGGCAGAGTATGAGTGTAAGTGCTCAGCTCTGGCTAAGAGAGCATTTCCCAATCCTTTTGGAGCACTTACCACTGTTGGCGAATCTGACTGACGCCAAGGTCTAGAGCAAGGCCAGACTTGAGGATGTAGAGGATCTGGTGTTATTGCTTGAAGTGTTGGTCCCACTAGTTAGATTAATTGCGGAAGCTTAAGTTAAAATGTCTTTCAAAGTCTTTAACAAGAGAGTAATAATCGAAAGAACAATAAGTAAATTAAAGCAATAAAGAACACAAGATATATAGTGGTTCGGATTGAATATCTTACGTCCACTCTCCCTTGTAACCAAGGGGTCTCACTATCAACCAACTCACAAACTTACTTACTGGAATTGGGAAGTACCAGTTCCTTCTTACAACCTCTTTAGATTTAACTTCAATCTAAAGATCAACCAGCCAACAACCTTGTCTAATAGATGAACAGGTTGTGGTTTCAATAACTCCTTTAGAGTAGATAAATATTATGAACAGTAAGAGTGCTTGGTATGAATATCAAAAGCTTGGATCACTTATGCGCGTGTAGAGTCTCTAGAGCTTTTTCTTGAACTGCACTCTTGTATATATAGAGGAGATTAGGGCTAGCCGTTGGAGGGCTAATCCAATCAGATCCTCTATATAAGGAAGCCTCAATCAATCAATTCCCTAATTGATTGATTGGGTTGGTGGGATCCTTGGATTGATTATCTTCAAATACTTTCCAATCCTGATCTTGTTGACTTGATTTGAATCACCAACGGTCAATAGCTTCCTCTGCCTAACTCTGATTCTCTCCAGAGAAGGCAAGACCAGACACCAGGTAACGTCGGTATCTTCTGGTCCTCATCTGGTCAAGAACCAGAATACTCAGTAGAGTCAGGGGATCAAACTGAGCATCTTTTGTTCTACCAGACTCGTCTGGTCCGGACTCGTCTGGTCTGGGGAAGGTCCTCTGCCTCTGGTCAATCTCATCTGGTGAAGTCTTCTGGTGGAGTCCTCTGGTGAAGTCCTCTGGTGGGGTCTTCTGGTGACTCTTCTGGTGAAGTCTTCTGGTCTGGCAGTTCCCCCTAGACTAAGTCCTAATCTAGATCATCATCTGGCTAACAGGTCCAGATGGTCCTATTACATCTTCTGGTTTGTTTTAACTCATCAAAACTAACAATTTTTATCCTAACAATTTCCCCCTTTTTGATGGAGTTAAAACATACCAGAACTGATCAAGAATAATAAACTTAAGCAAGAAAACATTAAAGGATAAGACCTTAGAATATATCTTATCAGGCAAACAAATAAGACAACAAGGGGTTGTCTTTTGAACAGAGAAGATATGAGATTTTCATTGATAAAAAGGACAAAGAAGATTACAGATTACAGAGCAATTCTGGTCCTATTCTAAGCATATCTTCTGTTATCCTTGGGCACCAGGAACCAGTCAAAGAATCTATCTTGAATGGCCTTCAACTCTGCAGAAGATGTTGGGGTGAAGTTTGCCAACACCTTGGTCTTGTACAGTCTCTTCAGCTCAGCCCAATCAACCTGGTCTCCTGCCATTGGAGTGTTGAGAAAATGGAACTCAGGAGCAGTGACTTCCAGGTTGAATTCAATAGTTGAATCCATCAACTGCTTGTACAAATCTGCATCATATGCCTGCATCCAAGAATGGAAAGTCATGTTGATGAGAGCATCATCCTCTGGTGGAGGCCTCTGGATGTAATGTTGAATGAACCAGAGAGTCTTGGCTTCTCTCCATTTTTCTATCAAAGGCACAGGAACAGTTGAGTCAAAGGACCCTTCTGTCCTGAGAGGGAGGATGTTCATGACTTCAACAGGCCCTTTTCTCTTCTGGCTGGATCCACTAGCACCAGGAGTGATGCCAGCTTCTCTGCTCTTCTTATTTTGCCTTCTAACATATCTGAGCCTCTGCTCTTCATCTATGTTTTTCCTTATCCTTGCTTGCCTCTCTTCAGGCGACTCTTCCTTGAATCTCTTCTCTGCTTCTTCAACCACAGATTCAAGGAAGCTCTTCTTCACTTTTCTTATCTTCCTCTTTGCAGGTCCAGAGATGGAAATTGGATCCTGCTCTGCTTCTGACTCCTCTTCTGCAGCAAGCTGCTTAGCCATGGAAAGAGATTTGAGCTCTTCCTTCTTCTTCTTCTGCAACTCAGCCTGGGCCAGAGTGTTCTCCAGCAGGTCCAGACGAGCTCCATGGCTGAAGAGAGTTTCATTGGTGGTCTTCGCCAGATCAGTTCTGGCCTTCTCTTCCCCCTTTTTAACTTCATCAAGGAGGGGCTCCACTACCTGCCTTATAAGATCAGGCAAGGCAGTGTTGGAGGAAGAGTGAAGATCACGCAGCTGCTTGGCCTCCTCCAGGTAAGCTTTAGACTCTGCAACAAGTCTCTCTTGCTTCTCCAACATCTCCTGGAGGGAGTCTTTCAGCTTGGCAGTTTGAATCATCTGGCTGGCCATCTCCACTTTAAGCACAGAGACAGGTCTCAACTGCTCCAGCACGTGCTCCTGTAGCTGCTTCTGGCTGTGCATGACATCCAGCTTGACAAATAAGCCATTAGCCTTAAAGGAAGCTTTTACCTCTGCCAGAGAAGACTTTAACTGCCTCAGGAAGATTCTCCTCTCATGCCTGATCTGGTGCTCTATCATAGCAGGGGCCATATGTTGAATAGCTTTAGAAAAGCGCCCAATCTGCATGATTTGCTCATTGAAGAAAACTTTCATCTTCTGGAGCACGGCAGGAGACATCTCAAAGTCTTCCTCATCTGAATACAGCTCTGGAGGGAAGACAAAATGAGGACCAAACTTGTAAGTGGGGCCCTCTGGAGTGAGCATTACTCCTCTCTGGATGAGCAAGGTGCGAATCAAGACTTTAGCAGCACCAGGAGTCTCCAGCTCTGCTGGGTTCTGAATATTCATCCTCTGCTTTAGCTCAATCTCCCAAGCAGTGAAGTTGGAGGGACCCATTTCCTCAAGCAAAAGCATTAGGTCCTCCACATCTTCAAGTCTGGCCTTGCTCCAGACCTTGGCATCAGTAAGCTCTGCCAGAAGTGGTAAGTGCTCCAGAAGAACTGGGAAATGCTCTCTTAGCCAGATCTGAGCACTTACACTCATACTCTGCCTAATGGGACCCATTTCTGCAGATGAGAAAGTGAAGGGTTTGGGCCCAGAGGCAGAGGAGGAAGGTGCTAAGTCAGCAGGCTCAAGTGAAGCTTCCTCATCTTCACTATCATCGCTGGTTAAACAGGTAGGAGAAGGGGGAGGGCCAACGAATCCCAGAGCCATAGAAATGGTTGGGTCCTGGTCTGTATGGGTTTGGGGAGGGTTAGGATTTTGTGAAGTAGAGGTGGAAGGAATTGGTTGTTCTGCACCAGAAGATGATGGAACATCTGGTACAGAAGGTGTAGAAGGTATCTGGGAGGTGGAAGTGTTTGGAGGGGGGATTTCTGCACCAGAAGAGGTTGAGGGTACCTCTGGTACAGAAGGTGGGGGAGAGGGGTTTGTGGGAAGATGTGTTTGGGAATGTGGGGGAGAAGGTGTTTGGGTAGGAATGGTAGAGGGAGTATATACTGGGGTATCTGGGATAATCTGCTCTGGTGGAAAAATAGGGTTACCAGAGGTAGATGGGGTTTGGGGAATATTATCTGGGGGAGAGGTAGAGGGGGAGACAAGATTAATGGGGGAAAAAGATGGAAGGGAAGGGTTTACCTCTGCTGGGTCAACACCAGCAGGTACAGCAGACTCTGGAGCATCCTCCATCATCTGGGAAGCATCCTCAATTGCCTTTTCCAAGGCCTCTCCAAGATCAGATCCAGAGTCAGGATCTTGAAGAAGGGCTCTCTTGGCCTTGGATTTCCTCACAAGAGGCTCAACCTCTTCTTCCTCTGATGGCTCATCCACCAGAAGGGTTTTCTTTGCCTTTCTGCTAGTCCTTCGCTTCTTAGCAGAACCTCTCCTGGCCTCCTCTGGCTGCTTCCTCTTGGATGCTCCAGCCTTCTTTACAGCTTTATCATCATCACCCTTCTTCTTAAGCACCTCAAGAAGGGGAATCTGGTCCTCCTCTGAGGAACCAGAAAAGGCAACGGTTAAAGAACCAGTTGCTTCAGAAGCTTTCTTATGGGTCTTCTGCTTCTGCTGCTTTCTCTGCCCCTTTGGAGGTGAGGGAATTGATTGAATAGGAGGGGCAGGGATGGCTTGCTCACCATCAGAATCAGGATGGCCATGAAGGGAACCATCCTTGGAGAACATAATCTTGGACTTATGAAAGCCCTTACACCAGGATTGTCTCCATTTCTTCTCTGGAAGGATCGAATCCAGAATTAGGGTGAGTTTTGTGCCCAATGATACATTAGCATTGAACACAAATTGTTGCTCTCCTGGCAACTGGGGGCATTCTTCCTTCTGGATTTTCACCTTGTTCTTCCTCAGCACTCCCCAGAAGAACTCAGCCCAGTTACATTGAACATCATCCAGAATGGCCCTCATAACACAGAGCCTGCCAACGAAGATGACATCTGTGCTATGGCTCTCACACATGAGAATCTTTACCACAAAGTCAAATAACATCTTATACTTCTGCCTAAGATGCTTGTCCAAGAAGCCCTTAGTAATATTCTGGCATGAATTTCTGGCAAACATCTTGAAGGATTCCAACGCCTCTTCTTCTTTGTACTTCAGTGGGTCCACACCTTCCGCAGAAAGGTTACCAAAAAGACCACAGAAGTCTGCCTTCGAGAAAACAACATCCTCTGAATCAATCTCGGATGAAATATGGTCTTCATGGATCTTCATCCGGATAAGAAACTGAGCAGCATATCCATCCAAGGTACGCAGATCCTTGGGAACCTTTGAGATCAACTCCTCCAGCCCAGAACGTCGGAGAAGCTCCAAAATCTCCAAAGCGGCCGGATTCTTAGTGGAATAGAAGTCCACCACCATTTCTGTCTTGAGTTTCTTGCAGACATAGTCTGGATCGAAATTGCACTTGGGTGCCATTACTGTGAAAGAGAGAAAGAGAGAGAGAGAGAAAATGCTTTGCAGAGAGAGGTTAGGGTTTGAAAGTATGGAAACGTGAAAGGACAGATTGACAGGAAATTTGATTTAAATAGGGTAATACGCGTGGCTAGATTATTAAATGAGGTGTGAACGCGTGTAATTTTAAAAATTAATTGAGGAAACAAAATCAATTTTAGCATTGATTGACATTTTGCACAGTGATTAAATCCGATGGCCACGATGAAGGGCAAGATACAGATTTAATCTGGTGCGTTGGCATAGTCATTGGGACTGGGCATAAAGGGGTTTTGTGGCAGTCAAGAGAAAAAAGCGAAATGATTGCCTAGGCCCTATACCCTAGTCTTAAATACACTCCGAAGTTGGAACGTTTTGAGTGTACTTACTAATTTGAAAGGTGTATCCCAATGATCAGAGGCCAGAGAAGTAAAGACATACCTGTCACCTGATATTGTAACCAGATGATACCACAGCCAGTCTGGTGCTACATCTCCTCTGATGGAACTCATCTGGTTCTGGTCAGAGAAGACTTTGGATATTGTGGAATCTGGCTCAGCACTTCATCTGGGACAAGTGTCACCTGGTGTATACCTCATCTGGAGATATTCCTTCTCTGATATGTCTAATCTGCAGGTATGTTAGTTTAAGAAAATAAATGTATGAAGTAAAGTAATAAAACAAAGGATACTTCCCTGTTGTTCCCCCTAACACAAATCTGTCTCTGGTTCCAACAATCCTAACTCAAAAGCTAACTCTCTGAATCTGGTCTCAGCCAAAGGCTTGGTTAAGATATCTGCTCTCTGCTTCTCTGTTGCAATCTTTTCCATCCTTATATCTCCCTTCTCAACATGATCTCTGATAAAATGATGTCTTATATCAACATGTTTACATCTGGTATGAAGAACTGGATTCTGGGTGATTGCAATTGCACTATTACTATCACAGAATATAGGAATATCCTTAGCTCTAATCTGGCAATCCCTAAGCTGTTGACTAATCCAGAGTAGTTGAGAACAACAGCTCCCTGCAGCCATGTACTCTGCTTCTGTTGTTGATGTAGCAACTGAAGTCTGCTTCTTAGAAAACCAGGATACCAATTTATTCCCTAAAAATTGGCATGTTCCACTAGTAGACTTCCTATCTATTCTGCATCCACCATAGTCTGAATCTGAATAACCACTCAATTCTAAATTGTCATCTGCAGGATACCACAAACCTAAATTCACTGTTCCCTTAAGATATTTCAATATCTTCCTAGCTGCTTCCAAGTGACTCTTCTTGGGATTAGCTTGAAATCTGGCACAAACACCTACGGCAAAGGTAATATCTGGTCTGTTTGCAGTCAGATACAAGAGAGAACCAATAAGTCCAATAAGTGCTCTGTACTGAGTCTGGTCCACACTCTCTCCAGACTCATCTGGATCCATGTTGAAATTTGTCATCATAGGTATCTTGGCTGCTTTGCTAGATCCTACTCCAAATTTCTCTAACATGTTTCTGGTGTACTTAGCTTGATTAATAAAAATTCCCTTCTCTGATTGCTTTACCTGCAAACCCAAAAAGTAATTCATTTCTCCCATCATGGACATCTCAAACTGTCCCTCCATGAGTTCACCAAACTTCTCACACAACTTCTTGTTAGGAAATCCAAATATGATGTCATCAACATATATTTGGACCAGAAGGATGTCCTTTCCTTCTTCTTTCCTAAACAAGGTTCTATCAATCTTACCCTTAGTAAAACCATTGTCCAGAAGAAATTGAGATAGAGTGTCATACCATGCTCTGGGTGCCTGCTTTAGCCCATAAAGAGCTTTCTTAAGCTTAAACACCTTGTCACCTTGTTCAAAACCAGGAGGTTGTTCCACATACACTTCCTCAATGAGAATCCCATTAAGAAAGGCAGATTTCACATCCATCTGGTATACTTTGAACTTCATGTGAGCAGCATATGCTAAGAACAATTTGATGGCTTCTAGTCTGGCAACAGGGGCAAATGTCTCATCATAGTCTATTCCTTCAGACTGAGAATAGCCCTAGGCCACTAGCCTTGCCTTGTTCCTAGTAATGACATCATTCTCATCTTTCTTATTCTTGAAAACCCACTTAGTGCCTATCACCTTTTGATGTCTTGGTCTGTCTACCAGCTCCCAAACATCCTGTCTGGTGAATTGATTCAATTCCTCCTGCATAGCAACAATCCAATTTGAATCTTTCAGTGCCTCCTTGATGTTCTTGGGCTCAATCAAGGACACATAGCAACTGAATAAGGCAGCTAAGTTAAGAGTTCTCCTAGTCTGGACACCCTTAGTTGGATCTCCAAGGATTAGGTCATTGGGGTGATCAACCAGGGTCCTCCTCCCCGTGGTCCTGCCTGGTTGATCATCTTCTGCAGTACCTTGGTGATTATCACCGCCTGCAGAAGAGCTTCCCCCTACAGGAGTTCCAACCTCTTCTGGTTCTGCTCCTTGTGAAGGCTGCTGCTTCAGAGAACCAGGAGATGGGTCATCATCTGAATCTGAATCTGAATCTGAATCAAGAATAGGTGGATTGACCTTGATAACTCTGGGTGTAGTCTGATTCTGGGTCTCATCAGAAGACTTAGATTCCACCTTGCACTCAAAAGCAGATTCATAAAAAACAACATGAGGTGTTTCCTCCACACAAAGTGAATTCTTATTAAAAACTCTAAAAGCCTTACTGGTGCTGGAATATCCTAAAAATATTCCATCAGCCACTTTAGCATCAAAGGTTCTTAATTTAGATTTCCCATTGTCATGGATGAAACACTTACATCCAAAAACATGAAAATATGAAACAGATGGGGTTTTACCTTTCCATACCTCATATGGAGTCTTATTATGTCTCTGGACAATCAGGCATCTGTTCTGAGTGTAGCAAGCTGTATTAATGGCCTCTGCCCAAAATCTCTGTGGAGTGTTGTATTCTGCCAGAAGTGTTCTTGCAGCTTCTTTGAGGGTCCTATTCCTCCTTTCTGCTACTCCATTTTGTTGGGGTGTTCTGGCAGCAGATGTCTCATGAAAAATCCCATGGTCCTTGCAGTAATCTGCAATGTGTGAATTCAAAAACTCTGTTCCTTTGTCACTTCTGATTCTGACTATGCTCTGGTTCTGCTCATTCTGAATCTGCTTGAAGAACTCTGGCAGCTTAGTCATAGTTTCATTTTTCTTAAACAAGAACACTACCCAAGTGTATCTTGAAAAATCATCTACTATCACCAAGGTGTACTTCCTTCCACTGAAACTAAGAGGAGAAACAGGTCCAAATAGGTCCATGTGAAGTAGTTGAAGTACTTTGGTTGTGGTTGTGCTCTGGACATCCTTAAAGGAAGTCTTGGGTTGTTTACCCTTCTGGCATGAACCACAAACCTGATTCTTCTTGAACACTTCATTAGGAAGACCTCGAATGAGACCTTTTCTGGCAATCTTATTCAGTGTTTTGAAGTTAAGATGACACAATCTCTTGTGCCAAATCCAGCTATTCTCTGCAGATCCTTTTGCAACTAGGCAAGCATTTCTTGGGCAACTGTTAAAATCTGCAAGATAAATGTTACCCTTCCTCAAGCCTATTAGCAAAATATCATTATAATCAGAAGAGAAAACAGTGCATGAATTACTAGAAAACTTCACTGAGTATCCCTTGTCACAGAATTGGGATACTGAAAGCAGATTATGCTTGAGTCCTTCTACATAATAGACTTCATCTACAGATACTCCATTGAAGGTCAACTTTCCAACTCCTCTGGTGACTCCAAAGTTGTTGTCACCAAACATCACTCTTGGTCCATTCAATGGCTTGAAATCTTGAAGATTATCTTTCTGGAAGGTCATGTGCTTGGAACATCCACTATCAATGTACCAGACATGGTCGCTTGAAAATCCTTTCTCCAATTGACTCTTATCTACCTGCAGAGAGATCAATTAGGTCCCCTACTAGTGCTGGGTCCTGATTGGTTAGTTGCAGGTTTTGTAGGAATCCATAGATAAAGATCATCCCTTGATGGATGAGGAGATCTTATCTTCCTTCCAAATCTATCTACCAGCACATGTCCTCTTACAATGACATATTGAGCTACTGGTCTGATAAGGACACCTTTCCTATAGACAGGTCTGGTGTACCTTTTCTCAAATTTGGCCTTTGGAATGGCCTACCTCAAAGACATGGTCTTAAAGGTCTGGTTGTAAGGGTACATCCTCGAAGAACCATCTCTGGTGTCATAACTACCCAGATCAGTTGGTTTTCTATAGATGGGTCTGGAAGACCTCCTCTGGTTCTGATAATTAGACTTGCTCTGGTGATTATAGTTCCATTGAGTATACCTATTCTGGAATTGATTCCTCTGAGAAAATTGTCTCTGGGGTACCTGGTTCTGTTGAACATTGTTCCTTCTCTGGTAGTTGTTACTCTGATTGGTATTCCCCTTTCTTGAGTGTTTCCTTTGAGGTCCCCTAATCTGTTTAGGTTCCCTTTGAGGATTTCTCTGGGGTCCTCCAATTTGAGTAATTTCTACTCCTTGGGACTCATTGTTCACAGAACCATCAATCTTTAATGGTTTCCCTTGTTGACACTTATTCTCTAGCATCTTCTCTTCCAGAACAGTCAACTCTTCTGGACCATTTGTTATGTGATTAACAGAGTGATTCCTTTTCCAATCAGGATTGTGAACCACCTTGTAATCATTACCAGTTAAGTCTTTATCATTCCAGATTTCTACCAATTTACCAGCTCTTACAGACTTGTCTTTATTATAAAGGTATTTATGAGTTTTAGTGGTAATTCCAGAATATCCTAAACCACTCTTATCACAAATGCGCTGAGAAGACTCTGATATGATAGATACAACAGATGGTATCTTAGGAGCTTCTCTGGGCATAGGTATCTCCTCTATGCTGTGAGCAACTTGTTTTCCCTTTATAAGAGTCTGGTATTTAGCTCTGAGTTCATTGATCTCATCTTCTTGAGAATCCTTTTCTTTCATGAGTTGATCTACCAGAGTATCTCTTTCTGTGATCTTATCCTGAAGTTCAGAGACTTCTTTGGAATGATCTTTCATGAGTTCTCTGGTGGATTTATGCTCATGAGAGAGAGAGATTGAACTTCAGCTCTGAGCCTACCATTCTCTTTCTCAAGTTTTTGACAGAGTTGGACACAATTTTGGAGATCTGATAGCATTTGTTGCATATCAGACTCTCTGGAGTTACCAGATGAATTAGAGGATTCAGTACATTTGGAATTTGATAAAACTAGAGTAGTTTCATTTACCTCAGTGATGTCTGCCATAAGACACACATCATCATCTGATCCAAAGTCAGAAGAAGAAGAACTGGAACTAGTATCCTCCTCCTCTGCTTCTGCCAGCAATGCTCTCTTATCTGCATATCTCCTATCTCTCTTGATTCTTTTCTCTTCTCTTTCCCTAGGAGTGAGTTGAGGACAATCATAACTATAGTGACCAGTCTTGTTGCATGTGTAGCAGGCATTATCTCCTCTGGGACTAGGACTTGGCTCTCTCCTCCTCTGGTTGTAGTCTGATCTGGCAGGACTACTCTCTCTCCTCTGGTAGTCAGGTCTGCCAGAGCTACCATCTCTCCTCTGATAATCTGATCTCCCAGAGTTGCCAGGGTTGTCATCTCTCCTCCTCTCTGGAGTTCTGAATCTGGTCTCCCTTGAGTCTCCAGATGTCTTCTCCTTCTCTGCAGGCTTGAAGGAACTCTTTCTGTCTCTGGAAGATTCCTTCCAATGCCTTTTGTACCTGCCATATTTTGAACTCATTTTATCTAATTTATGAGTTAGAAGTGCTACCTGCTCCTTGAGGCTCAAGTCATCTGCAGTAGACTCCTTTGGCTTGACATCAGGCTTGATAGTTGAAGAGAATGCAACACCTTTCTGGCCAGAAGAGGAAACCTCTTCTGTTTGATCCTCCTCTTGAAGATCATACTCATATGCTTTGAGGTCAGACAACAGAAGATGATGATCCAGAGTATTGAGATCCTTGTTGTCCTTGATCACAGTGACTTTAATTCTCCACCTGCTTGTTAGTGAACGCAAGATTTTACTATTAATTTCCTTTTCAGAGTAGGTCTTACCTAAGGCACTAGCCTTGTTCAGGAGGTTTGTGAGACGCATGTCCAGCTGGTCAATGGTCTCGTCTGGTTTCATCTTGAAGGTATCAAACGAGTGTTGAACAGCTTGGAGTTTGTTATCTTTGATCTTCTATGTTCCCTCACAGAGTAACGCCAGTTTGTCCCACATCTCCTTGGCAGTGGCACACGTTCTGACCTTTTCAATCACCTCTTTGGTAAGTGTGTTGATGATCTCTGTTCTTGCCACCTGGTCCAAGTTGTAGAGCTTTCTTTCGTCATTGTCAAGCTCATCTTTCTTTTTTAGGATTCGTTGCCTGGAGACTCTATCCTCTGCAGCTTTTTGGGCAGCTTCACTAGTTTCTTCTCTGGACTCTGACCTGCCACTATCAATAGGAGTCCAGTAAAATTTGATGGGGCCACTTTCAACCACATCTAACATGCGGTGGTGAATAGCTCCAAGATGATTGCTCATCATGAAGCTCCAGTGGCTGTAATCCTCAAAAGAGAATTCTGGGAGCTTACGGCTCTTGTAAGAAGATTTTGCAGACATTTTGATAAGAAATTTAGGGAAATAACAAGAACTTGAACAAAAGCACTAAAGAGCAATGGATCTGCCCGGTGACCACCAAAAGCTTTACAAAGCAGTGGTCGTTGGACACACTGCTCTGATACCACTTGTTGGTCCCACTAGTTAGATTAATTGCAGAAGCTTAAGTTAAAATATCTTTCAAAGTCTTTAACAAGAGAGTAATAATCGAAAGAACAATAAGTAAATTAAAGCAATAAAGAACACAAGATATATAGTGGTTCGGATTGAATATCCTACGTCCACTCTCCCTTATAACCAAGGGGTCTCACTATCAACCAACTCACAAACTTACTTACTGGAATTGGGAAGTACCAGTTCCTTCTTACAACCTCTTTAGATTTAACTTCAATCTAAAGATCAACCAGCCAACAACCTTGTCTAATAGATGAACAGGTTGTGGTTTCAATAACTCCTTTAGAGTAGATAAATATTATGAACAGTAAGAGTGCTTGGTATGAATATCAAAAGCTTGGATCACTTATGCGCGTGTAGAGTCTCTAGAGCTTTTTCTTGAACTGCACTCTTGTATATATAGAGGAGATTAGGGCTAGCCGTTGGAGGGCTAATCCAATCAGATCCTCTATATAAGGAAGCCTCAATCAATCAATTCCCTAATTGATTGATTGGGTTGGTGGGATCCTTGGATTGATTATCTTCAAATACTTTCCAATCCTGATCTTGTTGACTTGATTTGAATCACCAACGGTCAATAACTTCCTCTGCCTAACTCTGATTCTCTCCAGAGAAGGCAAGACCAGACACCAGGCAACCTCGGTATCTTCTGGTCCTCATCTGGTCAAGAACCAGAATACTCAGTAGAGTCAGGGGATCAAACTGAGCATCTTTTGTTCTACCAGACTCGTCTGGTCCGGACTCGTCTGGTCTGGGGAAGGTCCTCTGCCTCTGGTCAATCTCATCTGGTGAAGTCTTCTGGTGGAGTCCTCTGGTGAAGTCCTCTGGTGGGGTCTTCTGGTGACTCTTCTGGTGAAGTCTTCTGGTCTGGCAGTTCCCCCTAGACTAAGTCCTAATCTAGATCATCATCTGGCTAACAGGTCCAGATGGTCCTATTACATCTTCTGGTTTGTTTTAACTCATCAAAACTAACAATTTTTATCCTAACATGAAGAAATGACGGCCTCTGCATTCACTGCCTGGGAGATAGATCTCAAGAGGAAGCTCAACATACAGAATCCTGCGGAGCTTGAGACCCCAGAAGCAGCCAAGGTGTTGATCTGCACCTTGCTGATCCAGATGGGAGTGATGATCTCCCCTGAGGGCCCCTCTTACAAATTTGGCCCTCACTTCTCTTTTCCTCCAGAGCTCTACTCAGACGAGGAGGATTTCGATGTCACTCCGGCTGTCCTTCAGAAGATGAAGATGTTCTTTAATGAACAAATCATGCAGATAGGGCACTTCTCAAAGGCAATGCAGCATCTGGTGCCTGCTCTGGTTGAGCACCAGATAAAGGATGAGAGAAGGAAGTTCCTGAAGCAGATCAAGGCTGTATTCGCCTCTGCTAAAGCTGCATTCAAGTCTGACTATCTCTTCTTGAAGATGGATGTGCATAAAAGCCAGACGCAGCTCCAACAGTATGTTCTGGACCAGATGCGCCCAGTTTCTGTGCTTAAAGTTGAAATGGCTTCTCAGATGTTGGAGACTGCAAAACTCAAGGATCACTCCAGGAGATGCTAGCTAAGCAGGAGAGGCTAGTTGCTGAATCTAAAGCCTACCTGGAGGTGGCCAAGCAGTTGTGTGATCTTCACTCTTCCTCCTCCACTGCCTTGCCTGATCTCATTCGGCAGGTAGTGCAGCCCCTCTTTGATGAAGTTAAAATGGGGGAAGAGAATGCCAGAACTGATCTGACGAAGACCACAAATGAGACCCTCTTCAGCCATGGTGCTCGTCTGGACCTACTGGAGAACACTCTGGCCCAGGCTGAGCTGCAGAAGAAGAAGAAAGAAGAGTTAAAATCTCTTACCATGGCAAAGCAGCTGGTGGCAGAAGAGGAGACCACAAATGCAGAGCAGGATCCTATCTCAGTTTCTGGTCCTACTAAGAGAAAGATAAGGAAAGTGAAGAAGATCTTCCTTGAATCTATTGTTGAAGAAGCAGAGAAGAGATTCAAGGAAGAGACGTCTGAAGAGAGGCAAGCAAGGATAAGGAAGAACATAGATGAAGAGCAGAGGCTCCGATATATTAGGAGGTAGAACAAGAAGGCCAGAGAAGCTGGTATCACTTATGGTGCCAGTGGATCCAGTCAAAGGAGGAAGGCTCCTATTGAGGTGATGGAGATTTTGCCACTAAGGACAGAAGGGTTATTTGACTCTACTGTGCCTGTTCCTCTGATAGAGAAGTGGAGAGAAGCAAAGACCTTATGGTTTATCCAGCACTACATCCAGAGACCTCCACCAAAGGATGATGCACTCATCAACTGAACCTTCCACTCTTGGATGAAGGCTTATGATGCTGATCTGTACAAGAAGCTTATGGATTCAACCATAGAGTTCAACCTGGAGGTGACTGCCCCTGAGTTTCACTACATCAACACTCCAATGGTTGGGGACCAGGTTGATTGGGCAGAATTAAAGAAATTGTACAAGACCAAGGTGTTGGTGAATTTCACCCCAACATCCTCTGCTGAGCTGAAGGCTGTCCAAGATAAGTTCTTTGACTGGTTCCTAGTGCCTAAAGAGAACATAAGATATGCATAGACTAGGACTCTGAACTTAGTGTAATTTGTAATCCTTTTGTCCTTATTATAAATGAAAAGTCATATCTTCTCTGTCCTAAAGACAACTCCTTGTTGTCTTCTTGTTTACCTGATAAGATCTATTCTAAGGTCTTATCCTTTACTTTTTTTTTTATGCTTAAGTGTTTTGTTTTTTATCAGTTCTGGTTGTGTTTTAACTCCATCAAAAAGGGGGAAATTGTTAGGATAAATGTTGTATAGTTTTGATGAGTTAAAACAAACCAGAAGATGTAATAGGACCATCTGGACCTGTTAGCCAGATGAGGAAGTAGATTAGGACTTAGTCTAGGGGGAACTGCCAGACCAGAAGACTTCGCCAGAAGAGTCACCAAAAAACCTACCAGAGGACTCCACCAGAAGACTTCACCAGATGAGATCAAGACCAGAGGCAGAGGACCTTCCCCAGACCAGACGAGTCCCGACCAGACGAGTCTGGTGGAACAAAAGATGCTCAAAATCATCTCCTGGTTCTGATGAGTATTCTGTTTCTTAACCAACTCTGGACCAGAAGACATCGAGATTGCCTGGTGTCTGGTCCTGCCTTCTCTAGAGAGAATCAGAGTTAGGCATTGGAAGCATTTGACCGTTGGTGATTCAAATCAAGTCAACAAGATCGGATTGGAAAGTTTTAAAGTCAATCAATCCAATGATCTCACCAACCCAATCAATCAAGTAGGGAATTGATTGATTGGAAGCTTCCTTAAATAGAGATCTGATTAGATTAGCTCTCCAACGGCTAAACCCTAATCACCTCTATATATACAAGAGTGCAGACTCAAAGAAAGGCTTTAGAATCTTACGCGCACGAAGTCATATTCCAAGCCTTTGTCTTATCACACACTTAGCACTCTTATTGTTCATACTTTCTTATTTAATCATAAAGGAGTAGTTGGATCTCAACCTGCTTATCTCTAAGAAAAGGTTGAAGGCTAAAGACTTTAGATCGAAGTTAGATCTAAAGGGTTTGTAAGAAGGAACTGGTACTTTGCAATTCCAGTACGTAAGTGTGTTTGTTGGTTGGTTAGTGAGGCCCCTTTGATAAGAAGGGAGAGTGGACGTAGGATCTTCTAATCCGAACCACTATAAATCTGGTCTATTTACTGCTTTCTTATTTATTGTCCTGTTTATTTATTGTGCTCTTATAAAAGGACTTTGCTAAAGACATAACCTCTAAAGCTTTCGCAATATATCTACTTAGTGGGACCAACAAGTGTTGGCTATTTTAAACGATCGTATTTATACATCGTATTAATTATTTCGTACATATTAATTTTCTCGTATTTATCTTAAGTGTTTCGTTCGGCTACTTTTGGATATTGTAAAATTATTTAGACATGATAAGATTGTCATTGTCGTCGTTTGTTACTATATTTTATAACACATATAACTTCCATTTGAAAATCATCCTTTATTTCAAAGACCTTGTATTTCTTTTAATTTAATAAAATCAAATCTTATATAGTCTTAATATCATTCAAACCTTAAACTTTTATTCTTAAAATTGCTAGGAATTCCCCCAATTCAGAATGCTCGTCCATTTCCTGAAAAATAAGAACTCGAAGACATACGCTGTTCATAAAATAAATAAAACATTAAATCATACTCCCTTTGTATATTTTCCATAAATAATCACTTTGTTCATAAACGGACCTTACAATACCCTATAGTACCCTCCGACATATCGCGCTAAAAAAATGGTGCATTTTTTATGGACAAGAGGAGTATAATATTTCTTTAAAGAATTTTGGTTCGGGGTGTTACAATCTCTACTAAGAATCCCAAAAATTTTGAAATCAATCGAAGAACTTGGTAGATGGTGAGCATTGTAGATGGTTGAAAAGGATAAAATAGATAATCGAAGCTCGTGTTAGACAAAATTTTCTTAAAATAAATTATGCCCTTCACTTTTGGTGCTAGTGACTCGTAAGACACTTGTTTCCAGGGTACAACGATTAACGAGCAAGATATAGCACTATCTTGCTCAAGGCGATTTGAGAAGTTGCTTGACAATTATCACCGAAATTTGGAACAAATTTGAAAACAAAATAGAAGTTAGAAGAAATTCGCAATTACTGAAAAATATTTGTATTGCTCTCGTATTTAGTGTGTTTTCCATCAACGTTTGCAGCGCTACTCATTGCTCTCAAAAGTAACTATTGGAGTGTGGCCATCATTAGCCACTAATGGCTATTAGATTATAGTAAAAAATAGATTAATTCAGATTGAATTCATCAAAACATGTCAATTAATTGCAGTAAAGAAACATGTTATAACCCCCTAACTTAGTTCAGGTTTTAAAAATTCAAACTGAAGGACCAAAATTCATACACAAAAATAAAAGACCATTATTTTACAATCATTTTCAGCGGTTACAAATTGGAAAATATCGAAGTAAAAATTATCTTGTTCGTCAGCCACCAACTCGGTGCGACATTCGTGTACGCAGGTCACACTCGCACACAACTTCATGTTTCGTATGCTAAATTTGGCCAAGATTTGCACTCTTCATATGCGCGCACGTAGAGTGGAGCACCTTTAACATATTTTACAAGCATCAAGTGAGTTCCATTTTATATACTCATGGCTTGAACGCAGAATACTAGCTTTTACTAGTAGTTACCCCACAAGAGTATGGGATCCCTGTAGTATTGGCAAGTACAGGGACCAAGTAGTATCGAACCCAAGGAAAAGTGTGTATGCGAGTAAATCCCTGGAGATGTACGTCCGTAGCTAATATGAATGTATGTTCTGGGATTGAAAATTGTATTATACTACTCTATACTAATAATTAAGTTAAACTAAATAACTTGGGTTTAAATGCAAATATGGGATGGTGATGCTCGGAATAGGAATTCCTACGTATACTAACAGAGTTGGTACAATAACTAAAATAATCATGATGTGCAAGTAATAATCCTAAGTGTACTAAAACTAGGCAATCAACTTCCCTAATCTAGCACAAGATTGAAAGACTAAAAGCTCAAGAATTAACCCTAATACTTCGTCATATCAACCTACTTCACAAATCCACTAATCAAGTTATATGGATCGTGCTTAATTATTGAGACCCTAATTTAACTAAGGTGATGCAGTCGTCCTCCCTAGATAAACCGGTAGATGATAAACCCCTTTTAAACCCTTTCCTTAAGCCTATTCATTATTAAAGAGTGATAAGATCATCTTCTCTCTAACAATTTTCGTACTCAATTCCAAGATAATTCTAGGGTTTATTTTAAGAAGTCAATTAATTAAGAGAACTAAGACTAAAAATCACGAATTATTCTAATTAATGTCCTACTTCTACGAGTGTATCCTATCCTAAGCATGCAAGGGTTCTAGCCTAACATGGTGATTTGGATAACGAAAGCAATAATAATATTCATAAACATAAGCATGGTTAAATTAATGGAAGAATTCAACAACATAAACCAAAGATTAAAACAATAAATTGAAGTCTTAAAATGAATCTCAATAAATAAAGAAAACTAGGTTTTATAGTATCGAATGTTGAAGAAAGAAAGAACGAAATAAAACTCTAATATATGAATTCGTAAATCAAAACCTCGATTACAACTTGTAAAACTCTTCCAATCTTCCTCCCAAGCTTCTTTCTCTCTTACTCTATGTCTAAGAATGTATATGGTATCCAAGGTCTCTCAAAACGAACTTGGGATAAGGTATTTATAAGCAACGGGCCTAAAATGGGCAAAAAAGGCCAAAACGTGCGACATTGGGGCTTGGTCGAGCGCCTAGTGCTCGACCAGTACACGGTCGAATGGCTACTTCTTCCAGTGCCAAACTAGCGCTCGAGCTCCAGACGGTCGAGCGTCTAGCGCTCGACCTACATTTGGTCGAATGTGTCAGCCGGTCGAGCACCTAGCGCTCGACCTACTCTCGATCGAGTACTCCAGACTTCCAGCACCAAATTGGCACTCGACACTCCCTTTCTCGAGCACATAGGCGCTCGAGCACCTCCTTCCTTGAGCCAACTAACACTTTTCCTTGCACGAACTAACATTTTTCGTATTTCTTCGATATCTTCTCATCCGGGCATCCATTTGAGTCAATTCATAAACCTACAAGCTCCATTTTTCGCCCTTTTTCCAACTATGAGCATCAAAGAGCAAATTCATTATGATGGTCCCGTTTTCGAAGGGCAAAATGGGAATTCAGGAGCAAAATTTTTTTTTTAAAACCTTTCCTCAGGGAGTTCAGCAATAGTGAGTAATACTCAAGTCACTGTGTTGCTACGAGTCAGAGCAATCAAGTCAGTGCAACTGACTTGCGAGCTCAGTCTCGTAACAAGGCAGTGACTCGAGAGGTTACACTTCAAGTCACTGCGTTGCTCAGAGTCAGAGCTATCAAGTCAGTGATGAGACTTGAAAGCTCAGGCTCTGAACAAGGCAGTGACTCGAGATACTGAACTCTCGAGTGCCTTGCCTGATTTAGTCAGTGAGTTGGATCTCCCTGACAAATGCTTAACTAAAGTTTTCTTTTTAACAATGCTCTCAGTGAGCAGATTTTCTCAACACTTTAGTGAATACTTTAAAACAATAAACGCTCAGTTAAACGTGGTTTAGAGACTCAAGCTCTTACATCCACGGCCTGGTTTAACAGGAAATCCACTACATGGGATTCTTGTTTTTAACGTGCCAAGGTGCACTTACAACTGGACTCACGCCACTCCCTGGGCTGCCCCTCCTTTCTCACTGACAACTTACTCCCAACAAACCTAACTAGAGGGTTTTGGTTTCGGTTTGGTTTTCTCCAACTAGGTGAGGTTTTCCTTTACAATGTGTTAGCCTCAAGCTAGGATTAGGAAAACCTCTCTAAGCTAAGAGTTACAAGCTTGACACTCAATGAATATAAGTGATAACCCTAAAGGTCAGTGTCGTGTGTGTGTAACACTTCCTTATGACTCCCTAACAGCTAACACACCCTCACAGCTTGTAGGTGTTTATTTATTCTTTCACACACATTACAACGAAGCTATGAGCTTGTATTTATAATGGGGATTCAAATGTATCCGTTGGAGGGAAGATACATTTGAATCCAACATTTAATGGTTTCAACCACTTTTCTTGGAATTCGGCCTTTGTCAGTGTCAGAGTTGTTGCCTCGTGCTGATTGGTCCACGTGGCCTGGATTCACGGATCTTTGACTCAGTGGGTTGACCAAGACCTACTGACTTTAGGTAGCTTCCTCCTTCACTGACTGATGATCTTCAGTGAACTGAACGTCTTCAGTGTAGTTGTCCTTCAGAGACTGTTTGAAGATCATTTCCAAGAAGTTTGACATAAGGCTGAATGACAAACTTCCCTGACCACAGTAGCCTGACACCTTCAGGGTCTACTTGGTGTAGCACCGATCCTCCTGATCATGCTCTTCACTGAGTGGTCCACCTGACTTAGCTTAGATCAGCCCGGTTTACACTCAGTGGGACATCCTTCAGGCTTCTCTTCTGGTTCAGGTTTCTGGCATGGCTTCAGTCAGTTCTTCTTGGTGTTATCTTGATATTCTCAGGCTGTGTTGCAAAGTTCCCCCTCAACTGAACAGCCTATTCTACTGAGAAATGACTTAGCCTGACCTGAAATAAAAGATACTATCCTGACTGCTTTCAAACCTATTACATGTTGTTTTGGAAAATCATCAAAACTAAAACATATCCCAACACATTAGTTTATGACACTGATACTCAATTGACTCTAAATAATCGTCAAATGCACTCAAAATACGGGCAAATCAGGCTACAAATCATAACAATTTCATGCCTAATCAACCCCCCCCCCCAAACTTACCATATTGCTTGTCCTCAAGCAATAAAATAATAAGTCAAGTGAAATTCTTAAGAATAAATTAAAGTACCAAATCATGCAAGTAATAGTTTTCAAGCTTCAAAGATCGATCACTCGCACACAAACTCACCTCCTTCTTCCTACTCATGGATAATCAATAAGAATCACTAAAATCAAACATGGATGTGCTCTCAATGATGTGTATACTCCTCACAAGTGTATATCAATAATAAGAGACTCTCTCAATCAATCAATCACACAAATCAGTAGTCATAGGCTTGTAAGTACTCTCAACTTCGACCATAAACTAGAATTCATGCCGAATCAAAAAGGACTTTTTTCAAGGTTGTAATGTAAGGATCATTAGACAGGTGGGGTAGCTTTATAGGATAAGCTGACTCAAGTGAATAGAGAATAGAAAATCAAATTTTGGTATTTTCAATACACGGAACCGACTTCTTCAAACATCTTCATGCAAAGCACTTTCAATTCCATCTACTCTCAACACCTCAATTTTTCTTCTATCTCTTTCACTTTTTTCAATCACTTCACTCCCCTTTTCTTTCTTTTCACACAATATATGAGCTCATATTTTCTTTTGTTCATTCTCAAGTTTTTTTGTTCTTCCCCACAACTCAAATCATCAATACACCTTTCCTCATATTCACTCAAACATTAATAATTCTCCTTCTCAACTCAACTCGATCCCTTTCTCATTCACAACTTTTCCTATTCTCCACTCAAATTGGGACAAATAGAGTTTAAGAATTTGGATAAGCTCAAATGTGCTAGCAAATAAATAGGCTAAGGCTCAAACGGGCTAACAAGGGATAAATATCATTGGTAGGCTTATTTGGCTAAGTGACTTATCAAATCAAAGATGGCCTAAAATCACTTTCGGCATGTCAAACTAGACACAATCAAGAAGCGAGAGTACCCACAAGTTCTAGCACCCTTTAAGGTGACGATCCACTCACAAACGATAAGATCAATTTTAGTGGATTTTAATCTCTTAATAGGCTCAAATCTCACGGCTTTCACATCCATGCGAGACCTAGTGAATTCTCACTTTTTACCACACAAATATTCAAAAGGAAAGTTTGTAAGTATACGAGTTCCCTCTCAAATCAACTCTAGTTACTATACTCACATAATCTAGACTTTAACTCAACTCCACAAATCACTAACTCATAACTCACACTCAAAGATAGCAATCAATAAGAACAAAAAAGTTAATAAGCATGAAATATGTAGTAGCACCCAATTAGTTCACAATATAGCAGCTCAAGGAGTATCTCAGGGCACGATATATAACCTAACTCAACTCAAAGAAAGGGTGTGCGCTTGTGCAATGTAAATTAAACCTATCAAATGCGCCGGTGCATATGTATCACCATAGAACATATAAACACTCCACCCCCCAAACTTCAACCTTGTGAAGCGGTCTAAGTTTGGGGTTGTGGGTCCCCGTTTGCACTTGGCAATACAACACACTCCCTTTCTTGAGTTCCTCTCTTTTGAATAACTGCATGATACCTTTACTTCCTCGTGATAAGCCTAAAAGCAGCTCACTCAAGAACGAGGTTAAAACATACGACTCAAAACAACACCCTAATAACTAAAAACACTCAAAAGCATATAAAAATGGATTACCTCCCATTTAGCGCTATTTTTAAGGTCTTAATGTCGGACCGAGCTCAAAGGAGCATATGGGACATGATACTCAAATTTACCTCACTTACTCTCATAAGAGAAGTTGTCGAAATTTTTCACTAGATTCTCATCCTCCTTTTTCACCTCGAGCGGTGTTTTCACTTTCTTTTTCGCTCTCCACGGAGGTACCCACTTCTTGATTTTTTTTCTTCTTAACACCAATTCCTCCTTTTCTCTCCAATTTGGCCACGTCCACACTTTTAAGTTCTACCCTTTCTTTCTTGTCTTTATCCCTATCAAAATAATCAAGATCATAATGCTCAAAGGTTAAATCATCAAGTGAAGGATTATCATAATCATGAATATAAGAAAGGTTAGGGATAGGAGGTATGTCTTCAACACAATTGTCAATGGCATCAATGGAATGACAACTCTCATCCTCCTTCGGGTATTTCATGGCCTCATATAGGGAAATTTTCACCTCTTGATCATCTACCTTTACCGCGATCTTCCCATTCGCCACATCTAACACCATTCCCGCCGTAGCTAATAACGGTCTTCCCAAAATCAGGGGTACATGCTCATCTTCCTCCATCTCGAGCACTACAAAATCAGCAGAAAACACGTGATCACCCACCTTCACGAGAACGTCTTCAACCACACTTTGAGGTCTTATAATAGACCGATCAGCTAGTTGGAGAGTCATCATCGTAGATTGAAGATCTCCACCATCCCACCTCTTAAATAGTGACAAAGGCATAAGATTGATGCTCGCTCCAAGATCGCACAACGCTCCCTTCTTGATTCCATTCCCGATATCACACAAGATAGTGAAACTCTCGGGATCTTTCAACTTCGGGGGAAGCTCTTTGTGCACTAATGCATTTACCTCATGGTTCAACTGAACTAGTTTTGGCTCATCAACTCTCATTCTCTTTGCAATCAAGTCCTTCAGGAACTTGGCATAATTAGGCATCTGCTCCAAAGCATCGTAGAATAGTATGTTGATGTGGAGTTGTTGGTCCCGGTACAAGACTGAGGAATACGTGTATGGGGGGAATACACGTATACCAATTTTTCAACCTTAAAACTGATTGAGTCCCCTTTACTCAGAGTGGTAAAGAACTAGGAGCTGATAACACACCTACTAACTGCACTTGGTACTGGTCAGTTGGCTAACTATCAGTTCAAGTTCAGTGCGGAAATGTTTGAGCCCTGATAGTTTAAAGTCTTGTTTAGTTTGCTTTCTGAAAAACTTGTTTTACTCAATTCTGAAAGGTGTTTAGTAAGGCAGTGCTCTTTTTGAGGATCAGGCTGATTGATTCAAGCCTGATAAACCGAATGCAATGAATGAACAAGTAATATGTCAAGTATGCACAATATCAAAGCAGTAAGAACACAAGGAGTTTAACGTGGTTCAGAGACTCAAGCTCCTACGTCCACGGCCTGATTTAACAGGAAATCCACTCAAGGGATTCTTGTTTTTAACGTGCCAAGGTGCACCAAGACCAACTAACCTCACTGATCTATACAACTCCACTTACTAACACACTAACTGACTTACTCCCAACAAGCCTAACTTAGGGTTTTGGTTTTAGTTTCGGATTCCAACTAGGTTGAGATTATCCTTACAAGGCAAAACTATGCTAAGGATTGAATAATCTCTCTAAGCTTAAGATAATGCTATTTAGCTCTTGGAATACAGAATAACTCTCAGTTGCTAAGAAACACTTGGGAAATTTAGATGTTTTTCGAGTGCTTCTCTTAAAGGCTGAATGCTTTGAATGCTTGAGAGTTTGAGTAATTTCTGGCTTGGAAATTTCCCGTAACCTTAAATGGGTTCAAGGCCTTCTGTATTTATAGGTGATTTGAAAAACTATCCGTTGGAGAGATAGCCTTCTAGTCATCTATGTAGAGTGGCTTCAAATGGACATATCTTCATGCAGGAGCTGTCCTTGCATGGATTTGGTAGATGCATTAAATGCACATTAAATGCTTGCCCGTTGAATGTGCAGTCTGAATTCAGTCTTCATGTCAGGTTCCGTACGTGCGAGTCCTTCTCGGATTGGTCCACGTCATCAGGTTGGTGAGAATGTCAGAACTTATTCCTGAGCTTCAGGCTTGTCTTATTAAGTTCATTTTGTCTTGAGTCCACCAATCTTGTCCTGGCGCTGAAATTTCTTTTGCATTGCTTGGCTCTACTCCAAGTCTTCCCATTAACTCAGTGACATCCTGTTCCCTTCAGGACTGAGTTAGTAATGACCTCAGGGTCATACTCTTCATCACTGACACTTACTCAGCCAGCTTAGAGGACTGCCATAAGTTCAGGATGGTGCTCTTCGTCTTCAGGTTCTTAGTCTTGATTGTCTCCAGTGAGTTCTCCTCTCACTGAGTACCTGTGAAGTGTAAAATGACTAAGTACTAATCCTAACCAAGACTAGCCTGACAAAGACAGATTAAGGCAAACATCTTTTCAGGGGCTTTGGGATCTTAATCAAAACTGACAATGTCCCAACAATTTCCCCCTTTTTTATGATGCCAAAACACTGAAAAGATCCTCAAAACATTTAGAGGAAATATGATAAACCTATCTATAAGATAAAACAGTGTTAGAGCAGTTCTTGATAAAGTACAGAATTTAAACAAACAGCCAAAAAGACAATGAGTTTTTGTCTGTGGGAAAAGGTAATAGACTACATTGATTGATGTGGAAATGTTTACAATGAATCTAGTCTATTACAAAGAAGCCTGTGAACACCTAGACTAATCTCATTTCAGGTTCGAGTCCATATCCTGCATAGACTCTTGCCTTCAGCTCGTCAAGTCTTCTAGGTTGGTTCACGTATCCTTCAGCTTTGGCTATCTTCAATACTTCCATTATGATGGCCTTTGTGTCATGCTTTTGAGTTCCAGGAACTAAGGGAGGAGCTCGAATGGTGAACTCAGGAGCCTTCACTTGAACTTGAGCTGCATCAGCCTCTTCCAAGATCTTTTGGAATAGCTCACGATGGTTGTCCATCATGTAGTCAGTGAAGTGGGCATTGATATCATCAGTGTCGCCCCACTTCTTCACAACATACCACAATCTAACAAATTCATCCCTTGCATCAGTCCAAAACTCCTTCAATGCCTCTGAGACGAACTCATCGACAAAAGCTTCCCTTACTCCTGATTCAGGCCTACTGACTTGAAGAATTGTTGATTTCCTAACTGTTGGCTTCTTCCTGTACTTCCTGGGCTCAGGCTTCGCCTTCTTCCTCCTTAGCAAGCTGATCACTTCATCATCCAGTTCTCGTTGTTGAAACTCAGTGATATCAGCCAGCTTCTCAACCTTCTTCTCCAAGATGCGCATCTTCTCCTTCTGAGCAATTTCAGCTCTGCGCATAGCCTCAGATTTCTCAGAGTGATCTCCCCATGCTTCAGCACATAGCTCCGCCACCAACTCCCCTGAGTAGGTGATGGGATTCTTCCTTGAGCTCATAGGGGAGGATCTCTGAACAGGCTCAGGTTGTTGCTTGGAAGGTTCATCAGCCTTTGCCCTTGCTGCCTCCGCCTTCAACTTGGCAACAATCTCCTCTCCTTCCTTCTCCACTGCAGCCAACCTCGCTGACTTCCTCACCCTCAGCACGTTCCCTTCAGGATTTTCTTCAGGATCGGCTAGAACAATTTCGCCTTGGTTGACTGCCTCAGATGCCTCAGGGCGGGATCTTTTCTTCTTCTTTTCCCCCTTTTTGGCATCATCATTGGCCTCTGATAGGAATGCGTCAGATCCGCTGTTGATTACGAAGGAGGCTAGGGAATGGACATCATTAATTCCCTCCTTCAATAACTCAATACCCATAGAAATCCCAGTTCCTGCAAATGATACTGAGCTGATTGCAGCTTGAACCTTCTTCTCAAAGACATCCATGGAGAGTTGGAGTCTTTGTTCAGCCTTCTCAATCCTCTTCTCCACCTGAGCGGATCGCTCATCTGCTTGGGTCAGTCTCTCGGCAATGTCCTTCGAAGTCTGAGCAATGCGTTCTGACTCCAGCTCAAACTTTGATGCTGAGCCAAAAATGGCCTGAGTGAATAGTGCTCCAGCCTGAGCTGCAAGCTTCTCCACAGCCTGATTAAGATCCTCCTTCCTTTGCTCATCCTTCTCAGCCAACTGCCTCAAGGTTTGCCTCAGTATCTTTTTGGTGCGCTTCCTCTCATTCCTCACTGACTTGGCCGTGTCAGTCATCGTTCTTTTCAATAAAATCAGCTCCCTGTTGGCAAGGGTGTTGTAAGCTGACTTTGTCCACTTGATGTGTTTTGCCAGGGCCTTGGAGTCTTCTTTCTTTTCAGCTCGTAGCCTCATTACTTCCTCCTGAAGTTCAGCTAGATTTTCTGTGGTTTTCTCCTGTTTGACCTCCACTATGCTTGAGAATTCAGCACGGCCGACCCCAGTTATTATCACATCTTCATCATCAACGGCCGCATCAGTGATTGGTGCATCAGAGATTAGCTGCTTTCCCTTGTCAGCCCCTACAGCATCAGTCCCTTCTTCAAGGTGCACTGAAGGCAGTTGTGAAGTAGTCAAAGCCGCCTGCTCAGGCTCAGCTAAGCTAACTTGAACCTTAGGAGCAAGTCCCTCGGAACTGAGAGTCTCCTTGGATGCCTCAACATCTTCCTCTGGAATTGAGCTTGTCAAATCGTCTGGCCATCAGGCTGTACTCCTCAGCGAGTTCTTCCCTGCTCATCTCCATCAGTGACTTTGATGAAGAATTTGATGAGGGCTCAACAGGTTCAGACCTGGCCTTGAACGCCACACTTTTCTCAGGAGTTTTCTCCTTCACTTCCTCTTCTGACTGAACTTTCTTCTTTCTTTTGTTAAGATCAAATTCAAGCGCTTTGAGCTCTGAAAAAAGTAAAGCAGAAGTTATGTTACTCATATCCTGAGTGTTCTTAAGCATAATTACACTGTTATCCCATCTCTCAGGAAGGGCATTCAGGATCTTTGAAGCAACATCTCTCCTTGGAACATCCTTGTCCAACATCACCAACTCATTCATCAACTTGATGAATCTAGACTCCATTTGATCTATGCTCTCGTCAGGCAGCATCTCGAACGCTTCGAATTTCTGAATGGCTATGTTTCTCTTGTTCTCCTTGATCTTTTCAGATCCCTCACACATCCTTGTCAGCTCATCCCAAACCTCCTTTGCCGTCTTTAAGTTCATCAGTCTAGCTGACTCCTCGAAGGGCACTGTATGCATGATGATATTTCTGGCGACGTTGTCGAGTCCCATCATCTTGATCTCATCAGTGGTCATATCCTTCCTTTTCTTAGGAATGGGTACACCAATATCGAGATCATCATATCCTCTCCCTCTGGTATTAGGGACAGTGATTTTGATCTGTCCTTCCCTGAGAACATGCGGCATCTGGTCATGGATAGCATCTAGATGTGCTTCTAATCTGAACTTCCAATAGACAAAGTTAGACACTGAGAATTCAGGTAACGAAGCTTCAAGTCTCCTCGAAGTCATGATGATGCAAGTTTTATGAAAAGCAAACTCAGATCTGTTCAGTGACCACCAACAGTTTCTCCTCTGAAACTATTAGTATTCAAAGTCAGTGGTCTTTCGAACCACTGCTCTGATACCACTTGTTGGTCCCGGTACAAGACTGAGGAATACGTGTATGGGGGGGAATACACGTATACCAATTTTTCAACCTTAAAACTGACTGAGTCCCCTTTACTCAGAGTGGTAAAGAACTAGGAGCTGATAACACACCTACTAACTGCACTTGGTGCTGGTCAGTTGGCTAACTATCAGTTCAAGTTCAGTGCGGAAATGTTTGAGCCCTGATAGTTTAAAGTCTTGTTTAGTTTGCTTTCTGAAAAACTTGTTTTACTCAATTCTGAAAGGTGTTCAGTAAGGCAGTGCTCTTTTTGAGGATCGGGCTGATTGATTCAAGCTTGATAAACCGAATGCAATGAATGAACAAGTAATATGTCAAGTATGCACAATATCAAAGCAGTAAGAACACAAGGAGTTTAACGTGGTTCAGAGACTCAAGCTCCTACGTCCACGGCCTGATTTAACAGGAAATCCACTCAAGGGATTCTTATTTTTAACGTGCCAAGGTGCACCAAGACCAGCTAACCTCACTGATCTATACAACTCCACTTACTAACACACTAACTGATTTACTCCCAACAAGCCTAACTTAGGGTTTTGGTTTCAGTTTCGGATTCCAACTAGGTTGAGATTATCCTTACAAGGCAAAACTATGCTAAGGATTGAATAATCTCTCTAAGCTTAAGATAATGCTATTTAGCTCTTGGAATACAGAATAACTCTCAGTTGCTAAGAAACACTTGGGAAATTTAGATGTTTTTCGAGTGCTTCTCTTAAAGGCTGAATGCTTTGAATGCTTGAGAGTTTGAGTAATTTCTGGCTTGGAAATTTCCCGTAACCTTGAATGGGTTCAAGGCCTTCTGTATTTATAGGTGATTTGAAAAACTATCTGTTGGAGTGGCTTCAAATGGACATATCTTCATGCAGCAGCCGTCCTTGCATGGATTTGGTAGATGCATTAAATGCACATTAAATGCTTGCCCGTTGAATGTGCAGTCTGAATTCAGTCTTCATGTCAGGTTCCGTACGTGCGAGTCCTTCTCGGATTGGTCCACGTCATCAGGTTGGTGAGAATGTCAGAACTTATTCCTGAGCTTCAGGCTTGTCTTATTAAGTTCATTTTGTCTTGAGTCCACCAGTCTTGTCCTGACGCTGAAATTCCTTTTGCATTGCTTGGCTCTACTCCAAGTCTTCCCATTAACTCAGTGACATCCTGTTCCCTTCAGGACTGAGTTAGTAATGACCTCAGGGTCATACTCTTCATCACTGACACTTACTCAGTCAGCTTAGAGGACTGTCATAAGTTCAGGATGGTGCTCTTCGTCTTCAGGTTCTTAGTCTTGATTGTCTCCAGTGAGTTCTCCTCTCACTGAGTACCTGTGAAGTGTAAAATGACTAAGTACTAATCCTAACCAAGACTAGCCTGACAAAGACAGATTAAGGCAAACATCTTTTCAGGGGCTTTGGGATCTTAAACAAAACTGACAATGTCCCAACAGGAGCTTTTTGAAGACCTCAAGTAACTTGGCGAACTTCTCATCTAGTTTCTTCTTCATGAACCGTTGCGGATATGGTGCCGGAATCACAGATTTTGGCACCCCCCATTCATCTCGCTCGGTTTCCTTCACGTTCTACCTCGCTTCCTTTGCCTTTTTCCTCTTCAGGACTCGCTCTTCTTTTACTTTACCTTCACCCTCTTTTCCTTGCTCCTTTTGAGTGCCTTCCAACTCAACATCTTCCACTGCCTTCTCACTACCCTCTTTCTCAATCTCCTTATGTACTTTCTTCACATCAGCAGGTAATGGAGGACCATCATATTTGGTTCCACTTCTCAACTGGATTGCCTTGCATTGCTCTTTCGGATTCCCTTCCAACATAGACGAATATTTACCCGTCTCTCTTCCAAGTGATTTTGCAATCTGGCTCATCTAGTACTCAATAGAAGTGAACCGTCTATTATTCTCTTGTTGAATTCTATTTAGCTCTATATCCCTTCTCTGGAGATCTTAATCACACTGATCATTCTTCTTGCTCATCTCTTTCATATCATACTCCAAAGAGGATAGCCTCTTACTCCCTTCCTCCACCTTCTGAAGAATGACACGTAACATCTCATCAGTGGTAGCACCTCCTTCTCCTCCGGGGAGTTTTGAGCCAGGATCGACATTTGGAGGTACAGTTATTCCCGCTCTCGGATTACTGTAGGACTAGTTATCATTCTTCCTCCATTGATTCTGAGGAGGCTGTGGACCCGGTGGTACGAACGGCTGACCATAAGCAGGTCGTCCCTAATAATTTCCACCTTGTAGGCATGCTGGTTGATCCACTTTCTCACTCATCACACTATTCTGACCACTCAAACTCTGGCTTACCTCCAAGTTGATGTTTTTCTCCATCATAGCCATCAGCAGCTTCCTCGTTCCCTCATTTTTTTCTATCTGATAGACTCTCTGAAATTCCTAATATTCTGTCCACTGCCCTACGTTCTTCACTATGTTTTCAACTATCTCCCTGCACTGAGCTGCACTACGGTTCAGAAATGCTCCACTAGCACAAGCATCAAGATGGTGTTAATCCTTCTCGCTAGCCCCATAGTAGAAATAGACCATAATATCTCCATCGTTGTACTCGTGCTGTGGGCACTAAATCAGCATATTGGAGAATTGATCCATCACTTGACTCAACTCCTCTCTATGTTTCTGCATAAATGAGGAGATCTCCTTCCTCGCCTTCACCGTTCTGGATGGAGGGTAAAATCGCTCAAGGAATAGACACTCGAGCTCGGCCCACGTAGTCACACTACCTCGTGGAAGTGTGTTATCATACCACTCCTTAGCTATTCCAATTAGAGAGAACTGGAACAATCTGAGTCTCTTCGCATCCTCAGTCATCCCGTTTTGGCTAAAGGTAGAGGCTATCATCAGGAAATTCCTCAAGTGAGTGTGAGGATTATCTTTCCCTACTTCTTCCTTAAATTGATTCTCAGTAAGCATCTTTAAAATCTCAGGAGCAATAGAGAAGTTATTTACCTCAACTAGTGGCATAGCTACTCCATCATAATACCGTTGAGGCTGAGCCTTAAATCTGCCTCTAATTGCCATACCAGGAGGATCAACGTTCTGAGGAACAAGCTGAGGGTAAACAGGTGGTAGAGACATGTGTGGTTGGTTATAAGTAGGTTGTGGGGGGTAGTATGGTGGATATGAGAATGGTGGGTATGGGTAGCAAGGTGGGTTGTTTTGTGGGTAAAAAGGGTTGTTGAATGGGTTGTTGGGGTTTTGGCTTTAGTTTTGGTTAATGACTTGATTCTGGTTGGGTGCGGGATTGTTTTGATCTTTTAGGTTTGGGTTTTGGTTTGGTACTTCCCCTTGGGGTGCATGCTTTGGATTATTGACTCCCTTAACCTTCTCCACCTTATCTCCAGTCTGAGTAACCCCTTCTCCAGCCAGATCTAAATCATCACTCAAATCCATACCATCACCACCTGTTGTATACATCCTTCTCTGGAAATCTCGATTCCTTCTAGCAATCGTCTCAGGGTCTAACTTTGTTCTATCCTCGCTTATTTCTCCCTTTGAGCGTGTTTTCATATACCTGAGTACTCAACAAGAAAGATCAAACGCACCAGACTACAAATAGTGAAATACAAAAAATAAAAGCACTCACTACTAGCTACTAAACTATCTCCAAGTCCTACTCAATGAACATACATCGTCTTCCCCGGCAACGGCGCTATTGACTTGAACACACAATACTAGCTTTTACTAGTAGTTACCCCATAAGAGTATGGGATCCCTGTAGTATTGGCAAGTATAGGGACCAAGTAGTATTGAACCCAAGGAAAAGTGTTGGTCCCAAAGGGTGTACCAAGGTCTACAGGGGGGTGAATAGACCTTGGTTTTTAGAAACTGATTTTAAAAACAAACTTTAACAAAACTATGCAGTTTTGAACTCTGCAGTTGTAGAGTTAGAAAACTAAAGCTTGCAGCTGCAGACTTATGAAATTCAAAGTCTGTGGGTTTCAAACACTTATCAAGGTTATCAAAGTTAGTGTTGTAATACTTTTGAGTATTTTAACACTGTGTGCAGCGGAAATAAAACAAGTGTGTGAAGTGAAAAATCAAATGACCAGATGATGAAAAAAATATGAATGAAGCACAAAGCACAGAAATAATATAAGTATAAATGATGCACAGATTAAATAAAGAGAGATAGATATTTATAGTGGTTCAGAGGTGTTGTAATCCTCCTACATCCACTGTTACACCACAAAGGTGCCAAATTCACTAAGAACCGTATCACAAAGACATAAGATTGTTCCCCCTCAGACTTAGAATATTCACTCAGTTTACTCTAATCTAAGTAGAAAACACACTTTCACTCAGAACTACTTTCTTTCTCTCTTTCACTCAGAACAATACACTCACTAAGAATGGTATCTACACTAAGTAGATTTACAAGGGTATATATTAGTGAGGGAACAACAAACAAACTGAAATACAACTCAAGTTCCTATCCTCTAAGTCCTAAAATTCTAATTGTGGTAGGGCTGTAGACTTTTGAGAACTGTAGACTTGGTGTAAGTTTTGCTCGAATGCTTGAGGTTGTTGTTGTTGTTCCTCTGAGGTCTCCTCTCCTATTTATAGGAGTCTTGAGGGGTCCTCTAGCCATTGGAGGGATTCAAAATAATTTGAAATAGCTTCTCCTTCATCTTTGACTTTAGCTAATAATAGTTTCTTGTCATTTAGCTTAGTACTTCAAGTAGTACAAGTTGTCTTTTAGTGATGACTGCTCAAAGAGCTTTTAATCACTGAGACACTTGTTTCTACTGGCTAGTAATTAGCTCTGATAAACTCTGAGACATTCCAAACTAAGTATGTGAATGTACAGTTTGTACTACACTTAATTAATCCTACTAATCTCAAGTTTATAACTTGCAGTCCTAAACTCTGCAGATGTAGACTTCTCGGCTGTGGAATTGTCTTCAACTTTGCAGATGTAGACTTGTCTTGAACTAACTGTAGAGTCTTTATCCAATCCTGCAGATGTAGATTTTTCATCTCTTAAATTCTTCATTTCTTTATGTACCTGCAATGTTAGTTTTCATAAGAATATATGTTTTGACATTATCAAAATCTAGAGAAACATCCATAGGACAAAATTATCCTAACAATTTCCCCCTATTTTGATGATGGCAAAACCTTCAAACAAAATATTGAAAGACTAAAATTACATAAAGAGATAAACAAAAATCATATGATATAGGGAGAATTGTATTCTTCTACAAGATCATTACAAGTCTAGAAATCTATTACAATTCTTCCTATATCAGACTAAATATCAACCATCTTACCTCCTTCTGTGTTTAGGATCAACATCTTCTTCATCAGAATCATTCCTCTCTGGACTCTCTGGAATGATCCCTTGGGCAATCAATGCAGCATTCTTCATGTCTTCCTCTTCATAGGCTTTTAACATCTCGAATTCAATCCTAGCACTCTCAGCTTCTTCCTCTTCCTTTCTTGCTCTGGATCTGGGTGACAAGTCTTTAGGCATCTTCTTCTTTACAGCTTGCTTCCTTTGATATCCACCTCCTATCTTGTTGAGCAACTTAGCATTATCTCCTGAGTAAAGAGTTCCTTGTCCTTTTAGGGTCTTAAAGAGTTTGAATCTGTCCGAGAGACTTGAAAGCTTCTTGAGTAATGGATGTAGGGGACCAATCTTCTTAAACTCTTCCATCAAATTCTTGGTCCTTTCTTCCATACTCTCATCTTCCTCGGCAATAATGGCTGCAGACTCCTCTACCACTTCAGCTGCAGGCTTTACCTCAGCTGCCGAAACCAGGTCTGCAGGTACTATGTCTCTCTCTACTGTAGGATTCTCAAAGTCTTCACTCTTAATAGTTCCCAACAGTTTTTTAGTAAAGGCAGAAACAAGTTGAATAGTCCTCTCTTGTACTCTAGAAGCTTGCAATTTAACTTCTCTCTTCTGAATCACCTTAGCTTCCCATTTACCAATATATTTCTGACTTTGTGGGAGTTTGATAATTCTTCTTCTATGAAATTGTCCTTGAGGCTTCTCTTGCAGCCTTGCAAGTAAGGACACATTTCCTATAGGCTTCTCAAAACTACTCAATCCAGCAGTGAATGCTTTATTCAATTCCTTCTCAAAGCTTCCTTGAAGATTTTGAATGTTGGTTAGGGCTTTATCAAAAGCTTGATTCTCATCTGGCTTCTCCACTAACTCCATGGATATACTAGCTTATTTCCCCTTTTTGCCATCAGCAAAATATCCTAGGAGGGTATCCATCTTTGCAGTTAGGCTAGATTCCATCTGATTGGAATTTACAGGTAGAGAACTGATGTTCTTATTGATTCCATCAATAGCATCTTTGATGAGCTTGTTATCATCCAGAACTTTTTCAAGGGTCTTGTTCAAGTCAGCAATCATCTCATCCTTTTGTTGTAGCTCTTTCTTCATTGTCAAATGCATACTTACAAGATTCTCAATAGATTCTTTGAATTTCTCTTGAATTTGCAGTTTTTCCTCTTTTGCTTTCTCAAAGAGCTTCTTGAATTCCTTCTTTGATCTTTTTAGAAATAATGTGATCTGGGATTCTTTTTAATTCATCCTTGATTTTTTTGACATTTCCTCCACAATAGTCTCAATCTTGGTCACTTTCTTCAAAATTTCTTAATTATTCATAATCTCTTCATCTTCAAGAATATCCTCCTCTTCACTTTCAGAGATTCTTAGCACAATCTCAGAATTTCCTTTTCCTTCAACAATTTTCTGTCTTTTAGGGTCAGTCTTGGGAGGGGCAGGGGTCTTTCTTTTCAGGGTTAAATGAGTAGGCACATCTGATGTAGCCAATTCCTTTAAATAGTCATCAAAATCCTTCTTTATCATGGTCTCTTCACCTAAAGGTGTAGATGGGTCAGCAGTATCTAAAACAATGAAGGCAGATTGGGCTTTAAAGGTTTCAAAGTCCTTACCCAAATTGCCAGTAGACAACAGCTGCTGAGTCCCATCTGCAGATTCCTGAGCAATATTTTTTGTAGACTCCTCCTCACTTGCTTTTGGTTCAAGTGATAAATTTGCAACACTTTGTCCTCCTTGGGATGGTAAACCACCATTTCCAGCATCATCATCATTATCATCATCTCCTCCTTTCTTCAGGTCTTCAGGCTTACATGGAGATTTATTAGCTTTCTCAGTATCATCATCTCCATCTTTGATATCCTTATCTTTATCTACTTCCTCATCATTCTCCTTAGTGTCTTTCTCATTCAATAATCCAGTTTGGGCAGCAATTTGTACTCCTTCTACTAAGGTGTTGAGATTAGATAAATCTTTCATAGGTGGACTTGGTGGCACAACTGAGCTTCCACCAACATCTCCATCATGAGGCATGTCTTCCTCATCTGAGCTTTCTTCTTCTCCAGCTGCAGATAGTAGTTCCACTCCAGGGATTATAGCTTTATCATCTGGTTCATTGGCTAAAACTATTCTCAACGCTTCAGCTGCAGCTTTGCTCAAAGGTTTTCCTCTTGTGTGTTCAAATACCACCTCCTTTCCTTTTCCCTTCTTGGCTTCAAGGGTTTTTCTCTCTAAAATCTGCTTTTTCTTCAATTCAGCAACCATCTTGAATGTTGTCCAAGAGTTCTTCAATGTTTGAAGTATTGCTCCACTCTTGAATCCATAAAAGTTCCTCTTATTCTTTCTTCTTAAGAATCTCCAGTCTGTTTCTCAGATTTCTCCACTTCTCATATCTCTGCAGCTATTGCACATGCTCTGCAGACAGTTGCTCATCTTCTAAATCCATGTCTGTAGATCCTTCTTCCAATAACAACTCTTCCACTCTCTTTGTAACATCCTATCCTAGAATAGGAATTGTTATATCTTGAGTTTCCTTAACAATGATCTCCTTTCCTACATCAGCTCAGCTGCAGTTTCTAAGTCTGCAATCGTAGACTTAGTCATCTGAGTTGTAGACTTCATAGCTTCCTTAGAATATCTTCTTTTTCTCCTCATTTCTTTCAAAATCTCCTTGTTGTTGAGAATTATTGTATCATTTTCATCTTCATCAACGAGCTCAAGCTTTCTCTTAGCTTTAGACTTGTATTGGTGAACAACTGGTGGTTTTGAGGTTTCAGCAGCTTTGGACTTCTTTTACTTCTTCTTAGCACTCAATGGTGCATCTGCAGCACCTCTTTTGAACTTTCCTAACCCAATAATCCTGTGCACAAATATGGGTACAGGACCTCGAGTTTGAAACAATGGAATACCAAGATGTTTCAATATGTAGTTCAAAAACAGTCCAAATCCTTTAGTCTTGCAAGGTTTTGACACATTATAGGCAATCCTATTAAAAATCAACGAGCTTACATCTACGTTTTCTCCTTTGTCAAAAGTAATCATTAAGTCCCAAGCTATCTCAGGACCATCATCATGGCTTCCAGTCCTGTTGAGTAGAGCTTTGTCCATGACTTCATAGAGGTAGATATATTCCTGTTGGGAAAATGTATAAGACTTAGTTTTGATTAGATGCCAAAATGTTCCTCCTAAGTTGTTTGTAAGTAAATTATTCAGTAGAGTTAGAGTTTAAATTAAATTGTTCAAAGTGTTAAGAACTGAGTGCAGTTAGTAAAAACTAGAGTGTATTTTTAATATGAAGTCTGCTGAAGATGAAGTCCACTGAAGTGAAGTCCGCTGAAGACTAAGTGATCTGAG
The DNA here is from genome assembly GCA_947034835.1 of Ballota nigra. Classification (NCBI taxonomy): domain Eukaryota; kingdom Viridiplantae; phylum Streptophyta; class Magnoliopsida; order Lamiales; family Lamiaceae; genus Ballota; species Ballota nigra. The sequence goes on along the minus strand of OX344724.1, from coordinate 72,929,516 downwards.
AAAGAAGTCAAAGTCTTGAATGTTTTCTAAATGCATTCTCACTAAGACTAAATCTATCAGGAGAGGACGAAGGTCCACTGATAAAGAACTAACAACGTACATTTAATGCTAAACATATTTAAAGCTGTTAGTTAATCTGGTTGGAACAAGGCAAAATGAATTTCAGTGAAGCTTACAATAAATTAAGGAATAAGAAGGTTCTCTCAGAGGAGTTCCACCTTAAAGCAAGACAAGAATCTGGGCACGCAGACTTAAGGTCCAATGAGAAGATGACACGTCAGTGTACCTTACTGACAGCCGACCTGCACCAGCCTGACAAGTACCAAAAGTCTTTCACCTAGCAATCTACAGAAAGTTGGTGAACAGGCATGGTTTTGCAGCCGTTTCTTGACAAGACTTAAAGCTTCAAATAGAGCCGTTTGAACCAATCAGATACAAGAAGACTTACTTGAGAAGATTCAAAACCAACGGGAAGATTTTCAAGGAAGCCTATAAATACAGAAGGACGTGCACATTTCCAAGCACGGGAAACTCACAAGATAAAAACTATCTCTACATTCATAACCATCTAGAAGCACTCGAAATTATCATTGTTTCCCAAGTGTTTCACAGTTGTAAAGAGCCTAACAAACCTTCTGTAACCAAGCTTAAAAGCTATATCCAAATCTTAGAAAGAGATAATCCAATCCTAAGCATTGAGCTAAACTTGTAAGGATTATCTCAAAATAGTTGGAACCAAAACCCTACTCAAAACCCTACTCAGTGTTTAGGTTGAGAGCTAGTGTTAAGTGGTGTTAGTAAGCTGATTGTTGTATCAGTCTGAAAGCTGGTTTGTTTTGGGAACTAGGACCTGGAATTTCCTAGTGATCAATCATCCTAAGAGAGGAGAAGTTGATCAGTGTACCTTGGCACTATAACACAAGGAATTCCAAGTGAAAGGAATTCTCCTGTTTGATCAGGCCAGTGGATGTAGGAGATTTATCTCTGAACCACTTTACATCTTGTGTACTTACATTCTGCTATTTCATAAGTGTTTGTTAATCTCAAGTTTATCAAAGTAAAACGAGTTTTCTAAAGGGCTCACTAATCCGCGTCTGAAAGCTAATTAGATAGTAGTTCAACTGAAAGTCTTGAGCTTTCAGTGGAGGTATTATCTCAGTAAGCTTTCACAAGTAACTCTCAGCAGACCTCAAGTCCACTGACGAGCTACGGTCTTAAGTAACCTGATAAGTTTTTATAAGAAGTTTTAATTTGTAATCACAGGTGTATTCCCCCCCCCCCCCCCATACACCTGTTTACTCATTTCGGGACCAACAATTGGTATTAGAGCAGTGGTTCAAAAGACCATTGTTCTAAGTATACCTTGTGCTTAAAGGTATTTTATTAAGGTCACCTGAATTGATCTTTTGATAAACTTGTTTTTATACTATGGCTGACAATACAGCTAGGGTTGCACCACCAGCAGAGAACAACATGGGAGTTAATCCCTTGAACCATATGTCTCATCACAAGCTTCCACAATTCTCAGTGGAAAACTATGATTTCTGGAAGATCAGAATGAGAGCTCATCTTGCCTGTGTGCATGATGAAATGTTAAGGGTTATTACTAAAGGTCCATTTGTTTTTATGACACCTAACCCTAGAACTACAGCTGAAACTATTGCAGATCCTAGAGAAGAATGGCCCAAAGATGAAGATAATTTCACTGCAGATGAGAGGAGGAGAAACAACCTCAACTTCATTGCCATGAACATTCTCTACACCACTATTCCAGATTCTGTAATGGGAAGAGTAATCCACTGCAAGACTGCAAAGGAACTATGGGACACTCTTGCTCTCATGTGTGAAGGAACTGACAAGATAAAGGAGAACAAGCTTTCAGTAGTTGTTCAAAAGTATGAGCAGTTCACCATGGAGGCCACTGAGACAATTGACCAGCTTGATGGGAGGTTCACTGACATCATGAATGAGATAAATTCTCTGGGAAAGGTCTACACCAAAAGAGAAGTTGCCTTAATGATCCTGAGAGGTCTAACCTCAAGATGGGATGTGTACTCTGTGATGATGCAGAATACCAAGGATCTATCCAGCATGTCTATGCAACAGGTATTCTCTGAACTTAAGGCTTATGAGTTTGATCTGAACAGGAAAAGGGCTCCTGATGAGACCTCAGCTGAGAAGGGAGTTGCCTTCAAAGCTAAGGAGTCTGAGCAAAAATCCCCAAAGCCTCAGAAGAGTACAAAGGCAAGTAAGTCTCAAAGCAAGGCTGAGATGCAGGAGGAACTCAGCCTGATGGCTAGAAGGTTTGAACAACTTAACAGCCGCTTTGGCAAATATAAGAGATTTTACAGGGATAACAGGGAAGGTAGAAGTTATCCACAAAAGACTACCAGAGAAGGAGAGAAAAGCTCATCTGAGCTGGAAAAGAAGAAGGAATACAAGAATTACACCAAGGCTGAAGGATCATCATCAAAGACCAGAGAGTCCACTGAGGAAAAGAATGATGATGCCAACAGGTGTTTTCAGTGCAAGAAGATTGGGCACTTTCAATATGATTGTCCTCAACTGAGCACAAAAGAAAGAAGAGAAAGGCAAGCCAAAAGAGACAGAAGATATGGAGAAAGGAAAGCCATGATGGCTGGGGATGTTGATGAAAACCTGGAATCACCTGATGAACTGTTCTCTGACAGCAGTGAAGATGACATGTGCCTCATGGCAAGAGAAGAACCAGAGGTACAATCTAAACCATCCATTTCTCTAGAACACACACCTGAGCTAAGCTCAGAGTCAACTGAGGAACTCAATCTTCAGTCCGCTTTGGAACAATTGATGATTGATTTCTCAAGGTTGCAAGAAGCAAGTCTCTGTCTTCAAGATGAGAACAAACAACTCTTGAGTGAAAACTCCAAGTTAATTAAGTCTGGGAATCAAGCAGATCTGAACTCAGCCAAATCTACCATTGAACTGACAAAAGAGGTGGAAACCCTCAGGAGTCAAGGAAATGGTAGAGATCAACTGATAAAAGATCTCAATGAATCTAAGACAAAGTTAACTGAAGAGAACTTAAAATTGGTAAGCCAAATAAAGGATTCTCTCCTGAAAATTGATGTCTTACAAAAATCTGAAGAGACCTTGTTAAAAAGGATTGATGCTCTAAACAAACCCTCTCTTGCCATAGAGGAGATCCAAAATTTTCAAACCAATCCTAATAACAAGTGTAGGATAGGCTTTATTCCAAAACCTTCAGAAGGTCCTCTGAGTGTTGCTTCTTCAAGTGGCACAAAGAGAGTTTTTGTCAAGTCTGTGACTTTTCAAACACAGACTGTGGATAAAGGAAAAAGACCAGCTGAGATCACTCAAAAGAAAAGTCAATCTAAGCCAAAACCAAATGGAAAGGCTCAGGTGACTTATCAGACTAGATCTCAGCAGAGGTACTATCAGCCGAGGTCTTCACAGATGAAGCAACCTCAGCTGAGAGCACCCAGGCATGAGCAGTCCTCAAGGAATGACTCATATGGAAGACCTAGTCTTTTTGTGCCTAAAGGAAAAGGTCCTTCATACCTTTATCAACAAAAACCAAGACCAGGTGCACCCAAGCCAAAGAGAAAGAATGTGAAGAAGGTTCCTGTTCCTTCAAAGGCTGACACCCATAGAAAGTTTACTCCCAAGGCACCTAGGGAGATAACAATCTATGTAGATGTTTATGGAAGACAAATTAGCCAATCTAAAGTGATTAGAACTGTGAGGCAAATTTGGATTCCGAAAGGTACAGCTAACCTTGTAGGACCCAACACCAAATGGGTACCTAAAGCTTGATCTGTGATTGCAGGGCTCAGTGGACCTCAACAAAGGAGAAGCTCTTATATCATCAGTCTGGTACTTGGACAGTGGATGTTCTAGGCACATGACTGGCAACAAAGATCTCCTGACAGAATTTGTTGAGAAAGAAGGTCCACAAGTCACTTTTGGTGATAACTCTCAAGGAGCCACTAAAGGTTATGGTACCTTAATAATTGGCTCAGTAAGAGTAAGCAATGTATCCTTTGTCAGTGGACTTAAGCATAATCTTCTGTCCATAAGTCAATTTTGTGATAAAGGATACAGTGTTAAATTTTCATGTAACCTGTGTTTTGTTAAGAATGTATCTTCACAACAGGTATTACTAACTGGGTCAAGAAAGGGAAATATCTATCTTGCAGATTGGAAGTCTTGCACACCAAATGCATGTCTTATTGCTAAGAGCTCAACTGACACTAACTGGTTGTGGCACAAAAGGCTAAGTCATCTGAACTTCAAGATGATGAACAGGATAGTAAGACATGGACTGGTAGAAGGAATGCCAAATGAAGTATACAACAAAGAACATATCTGTAAAGCCTGTCAGGAGGGGAAGCAAGTAAAGGCATCTTTCAAAAGCAAAGTAGCAACCTCTACTGACAGAGTACTTCAACTGTTACATATGGATCTTTTTGGTCCAGTAACCCCTGTAAGTATCAATGGGAGAAAGTATACACTTGTAGTTGTTGATGACTTCTCCAGGTACACATGGGTAATATTCCTTGCAAGCAAAAAGGAGACTCAACTGAGACTGCCAGAGCTCCTGAAGAAAGTTAGCAATGAAAAGAGCCTGAATATTGTAAAGATAAGATCAGATAAGGGCACTGAATTCATAAATTCTATTATATCTTACTATTGCAAAGTGTTGGTCCCACTCGATAGATTAATTGCGGAAGCTTATGTAATAATGTCTTTCCAAAATCTTTTATAAGAGATCAATAAAACAATATTTAAAATAAAGCGATAAAAGACACAAGATATATAGTGGTTCGGATAAATATCCTACGTCCACTCTCCCTTATCACCAAGGGGTCTCACTAACAACCAACTCACAAACTTACTCACTGGAATTTCTGAAGTACCAGCACCTTCTTACAAACTCTTTAGATCTAACTTCGATCTAAAGATAAACTCACTCCAACCTTATCTTAACAAGATGAACAGGTTGAGTGTATAAACTCCTTACGAGTAGATAAGTAATTAAGAACAAAGTGTGAGTGCAATATGCGTAGTGATCACAAGCTTAGTATGGCTATATGCGCGTGAATACTTCTAGAGCTTTTTCTTGATCTGCACTCAAGTATATATAGAGGGGATTAGGGACATAGCCGTTGGGAGGCTAATCCAATCAGATCCTCTATATATGGAAGCTTCAATCAATCAATTCCCTCTAATTGATTGATTGGGTTGGTGAGATCTTGATTGATTGTCTTCATATCTTCTCAATCCAATCTTGTTTGACTTGATTTGAATCACCAACGGTCAATGCTTCCAATTGCCTAACTCTGATTCTCTCCAGAGAAGGCAGGACCAGACACCAGGCAACCTAGGTGTCTTCTGGTCCTTATCTGGTGAACAACCAGAATACTCAGTAGAAAAAGGGGATCAAACTGAGCATCTTTTGTTCCACCAGACTCGTCTGGTCCGGACTCGTCTGGTCTGGGGAAGGTCATCTGCCTCTGGTCTGATCTCCTCTGGTGAAGTCCTCTGGTGAAGTCCTCTGGTGACTCTTCTGGTGAGGTCTTCTGGTCTGGCAGTTCCCCCTAGACTAAGTCCTAATCTAGATCATCATCTGGCTAACAGGTCCAGATGGTCCTATAACATCTTCTGGTTTGTTTTAACTCATCAAAACTAACAAATTTTTATCCTAACACAAAGAATTAGGTATTTCACATGAGACATCAGCTGCAAGAACTCCACAACAAAATGGAGTAGCTGAAAGAAGAAATAGGACTCTCAAGGAGGCAGCAAGGACAATGTTAGCTGAAGCTCAGGTTCCTAAAAGATTCTGGGCTGAAGCTATTAATACTGCCTGCCACACTCAAAACAGATCCATGGTAACCAAACATCAAGGAAAAACTCCATATGAGTTATGGAATGGCAGAAAGCCACATGTATCTTACTTTCATATTTTTGGTTGCAAGTGTTTCATTCACAACAATGGGAAAACACAACTGAAAGCTTTTGATAGCAAAGCTGATGAAGGAATTTTCTTAGGATATTCCCAAATCAGTAGAGCTTTCAGAGTTTACAAATGTAGAACTCTTGTTGTGGAAGAAACACCTCATGTGGTATTTGATGAATCTACTTTTGAGTCCAGAAGTAAGGAGAATGAGGATGTGATAAGCAAAAGGCTAACTAGACTGAGTATCAAATCAAAAGGATATCCTGAGAATTGTGTTGATACATTCATTCCAACCTGGGACAACCTCAATGATCAACAATTCAAAGAGGACACTCAAAATCAGACCACTCCTCAAAGCTCACCTGAGAGCTCTCCTGAAGATGTAACTGAACTGATGAACACCATCCCAGTTCAAGAGGTAACAGATGTCAATGAAGATGTGGTCACAGCTGAGACATTCACTGAACCCATCATTCAAGGGGGAACCAATGAAATTACCATTGAGAATGAGAATACCTTGAATGATGACTCAGGACTTCAACCCTCTGTTTTATTTCCTGAATTTGATTTCATTCCATTATCTAGTGACTCAACTTCAGAAGAGTTAAACTCTACTGAAGGGCATCAGCCTAGGAGAACTTGGCTCTCAGATCACCCTGTTGATTAAATCCTAGGTGATCCTTCCTCAGGAGTCAAAACTAGAAGTTTTCATGGTGAAAGTGCTTTGTTTTGTTGTTTCTTATCAAACCAGGAACCAAGTTCCATAGCAGAAGCACTTCAAGATTCCAACTGGATCATTGCCATGCAAGAAGAGCTCAACCAGTTCACAAGGAATCAAGTTTGGGAGTTGGTAGACAGACCATATCACTGCAATGTGATAGGAACCAAGTGGGTATTCAAGAACAAGAAGGATGAGAATGATATCATAGTCAGAAACAAGGTCAGGCTAGTTGCAAAGGGCTATTCACAAGTTGAAGGATTTGACTATGATGAAACATTTGCCCCAGTAGCCAGATTGGAGGCAATAAGGTTATTTCTTGCCTATGCTGCTCACAAGAAATTCAAGGTGTACCAGATGGATGTTAAAAGTGCCTTCTTGAATGGAGTACTCAATGAAGAAGTCTATGTGGAGCAACCCCCAGGTTTTGAAGAAAGTCACAAAGCATATAGACTGAGGAAAGCTCTATATGGACTGAAACAGGCTCCAAGAGCTTGGTATGATACTTTGTCACAATTCCTTTTGGATCATGGTTTTATCAAAGGAAGAGTTGATAGAACACTTTTCAGAATCACAAAAGGAGAGGACACATTGCTGGTTCAAATTTATGTGGATGATATCATCTTTGGTTGTCCTAACCAAGTCCTCTGTGAAAAAATTTCTCAACTGATGAAGGGAAAATTTGAGATGTCAATGATGGGAGAAATGAATTTCTTCCTAGGACTTCAAGTCAAGCAGTCCACTGAAGGAATCTTCATCAACCAAGCCAAATACACAAGGGAGCTGATCAACAAGTTTGGATGCCAGACCAGCAAGGTTGCAAGGGTTCCACTCAACACCAACACAAAGATGGAACCAGATGAAGATGGTGAATCAGTAGACCAGACTCACTACAGAGCCATTATTGGATCTCTACTGTATCTCACAGCTAGCAGGCCTGATATCACATTTGCAGTTGGCATTTGTGCTAGATATGCCAAGAGGATTCTCAAATATCTTAAGGGTACTGTGAATATGGGATTGTGGTATCCCTCAGATGACAATCTAGAACTCACAGGATACTCAGATGCTGACTATGGTGGATGCAGAATTGATAGAAAATCAACCTCAGGCACTTGTCAATTCTTGGGAAGTAAACTGATTTCTTGGTTTTCCAAGAAACAAAATTCAGTAGCCACAAGCACTACTGAAGCTGAGTATATGGCAGCTGGAAGTTGTTGTGCTCAAATTCTTTGGCTAAGACAACAACTGAGAGATTACAACATCTTTGCCAATGAAGTCCCTATTTCTGTGACAACAATAGTGCAATTGTTATTTCAGAAAATCCTGTTCTCCACACAAGATGCAAACATGTGGATATAAGGCATCACTTCATCAGAGATCATGTGGAAAAGAAGGACATCAAAATGCTCAAAATCCACACTGACAAGCAGAAGGCAGATATCTTCACTAAACCTTTGGCTGAAGCAAGGTTTCAAGAGTTGTCAGTGGAGCTTGGACTCCTAGATCCAGGAGAGTAAAGAGAGGATTGAATCTCAGAAGAGTTACCCTCAACTCAGCGGAGGTTCATATTCAGAAGAGGATTCTTCTCAGTCGAAGTCTCCTCATCTCAGAAGTGGTTTGAATATCAGACGAGGTCAAATCTCAGTGGAGGTCAAAAGCTTTTTACTTATATTATTTCAAATTTAAAGCCTCTTAGTTTTTAAAGAATATATTTGGTTTCAAAAACTTACTAATGAATGCTTTCTGGGAAATTAAATTTTTCTTCACTGTTCCGAAGAGATTTTGGTATGGCAAGCATTTAATGCGCGTGGTACAAGTCAGACATGCTTTTTCAATTACCTATCTCACGCGCCCTAAAAGCCGGATGATGTGACCTTCCGGCTACCAATCTTTTCAATCCATACCATCCATATTTGACGGTTCACTCCTAACCGTCTAGATCTATCAAAAACTCCCCACACCCCCTTTTCATCTATCCACGACTTTTTACTAAAATCAATCTCAGTCGTTGATTGCGGGATTAGATCCAACCGTTTATTTCTCTTATAAAAACCCCAAACTTAAGCTTGCAAACCTTTTCGAATACACTTCCAAGCAAGCACCTAATATCTCTTCTGCGATACATTTACTATCCATCATATACATTCTGCAAATTTCCCATCTCTTGTTCAAATGGCTAAACTTAATCTTAGTTTCCTTACCAATAAGGATAACTTCTGGTATGAACCCATTGTGGTGTTTGATACCCCAGAAATTGAGACAAAACCTGAATTTGTCCATATCAAAGAAGCCCTAGATATGCTTAAATCTGCAGGGTTAGAGAAATTTCTATCTGTTCATCCAGAGAACTATTTTGACAGACAGGTTCTTGAATTCTACAACAATGTCTCCAACTCAGACACAAGGATCAGGTCTCATTTGATCTTGCAAAGGAAGAAGAAAGTTATGAGAGATGACATGGAGGTCACAGAGCACCAAAAGATAAAGAAGGAGATTCGTGTGAGCGGAGAAGTTCTGAAGGAGCTATTTGATCTTCCTTCTGAAGGTCCCAATCCAGACACGTGCATAGTGGACAAAGAGGAGGAATGGGTTAATACCATTATGCAGAAGAAGGTGAAATATAGCCCAACCATGAATAGAAGTATACTCCTGCCAGTATACAATGTTCTGTGTGAAGTTGTGGGTAAATGCATTCTGGGGAATCAAGGAAGTACTGAGCAAGTGAGCAAGCCAAAGCTCAGACTGATGAAGGCCATTGTGGAAAGCAAAGAAAGGTCTTTCAACTGGCAACAATTCTTTCTGAGGGCCTTGAACAAAGAGAACTCAAAGCTCCAACCAGACAAAACTCCCCAACTATCAAGTAAGCTCAATTATGCTACAAAAATCTCTTACTTGATAGAGAATGTAGATCTGGGAGTGGATTGGATCCCTGATAGGAAGTGGAGCAATTTGAAAGCCCTATTCAAGCCTGGAAAGAATCTTGAAGGGAGGATGATTAAGCCTGCTGTGGAAAGCCCAGAGGCAGTTGAGGAGGAGGAAGCTGCCCCTGCTGAAGGGAAGAAAACCAAGCTGAAGAGGAGGCTGGTAAAGTTGAGTGACAAAATGACTCAACATAAGGAGGCTGAGGCAGAGAAGGCCTCAAAGAAGGAGAAGAAGAGGTCTTCTGAAGCAGAGAATGAGGTTGCTTCGAAGAAAGTCAGAATCACCAACTCTACTGATGAGTCATCATCAGGTAACCCTGACTCTTCACCTCATATAACCTCAACTGAGTCTGACTCAGATGCCCCTGTCCCTGCTTCTACCCCCATTAAACCCAAAACCAAACCTCGCACCCCAGCCAAAACCAAACGCATCTCCAAAATAACTCACACTCAAACCCCCACTGAAGGCTCTCAATAGCCTAAAAGTGGATCCCAAACTACCCCCCCCCCCTGAGGCATCTGCTGAAGCATCCTCAACCCCATCTGGCCCCATTCTCTCAACCCCTACTGAACAAACCTCCACTGACACCCCATCCCAAACGTCATCTGAACCAAACCCACCTGAAACCCAAACCTCAACTCACCTGGAATCTATTCCAGAATAACCCACCGATATCAGATTCCCTACCCCTTCCCTCCCTTCAGACGATGAAGAAGAGTACTCATTCTTAGACACCCTTAAGGATGAGGTTGCTTACTCTTTGGAGTCTAAATACCCTGAACTTGACAACTTCCCCACACTCAAGGCTATATTCTTGAGGCTGCGACTCATTGTCCAGCTCAAGGATAGAAGACTTGGTGAAATTCTTCTAGCTGTAAGAGGCAGCAATGCAGAGGAGTGGAAGAAGGAGGAAGCTGAAGTGCTGAACTTTGCTGGGATGCACAAGACCAGACTTCTCTGTGATGAGAACGTCTTTGAAAGTTTGGTCTTGGAGAAAATTGCTGAGGCCAAGAAGGGAGATGAGGTGAAGAGAGCTGATGTTGGTGAGCAAGAGAAGTCAGCTGAGGTGATAGCTGAAGGAGAGGAGGTGAAGGAGAAAGAGGAGGAGAAAGAGGAAAATGTACAAGGAGGAGGGACCTCACCAAGGCAAGGTGATGGTGAGGTGGCCAAGGATGTATCCAAGGCAAAGGATACTGAGGCTCAAAATTTGCCACAGGAGAGTCCAGTAGAGGTGTCTACTGAGATTCTCCCACAACAGCCCTCAGTGGTGGCTTTAGAGTCAACTGAGGTGTCTGGAATCGAAGGAGTTGAAAAAGAAAAAGAAAAGGCTGAGGGTGGTGAGAAAGATGTGGAAATCACTGGAGTTGTGAGTGGTCAAGTAAAAGCAATCATCCCTGTAAAGGGTGAATTGGCTGAAAAAATCATAGTTGAGAAAGAGAGTGAAGAGAGAAGTAAGATAAGTGAGGAGGAGGGAGTTCCAATGGAGTTAGAAGCTACATGTGACTTAGGTGGTGAGACTGAGGGAGGAAGATCTGACACTATCTTAAATGCAGGTACTCAAACTGATGAGATCCCCCCAGTCCAGGTCAACCTAACTCCCCTGAGGGATGCAATGCTTATACTCCAAGATGAAAGGCTTCCTTCTCTTGAAACTCAACTGAGAGATGTTCAAGAAGTTGTCCAAGAGGAGGTAGACGAAATGGTCATACTCTCAGACCATGTTGATGAATTGATGGAGTCAACAACTACTTCACTTCAAAATCTAACCCTGAGGGTGCAAGACTCAACTCAGATGGTGTCTGACCTAGTTGAAGGCAACTGTGTTCTCATGCTAGAAGGTCTGAAGAACCTGGAGAAGAAGGAGGAAGAAGCCAGAACTCAATTCCTGAAGGACTCAGTAGAGAACGTGTCCATCAACCTAAAGTCTTCTGTTGAAGCTTTCTCAGCCGACCTTATTGGGAAGGTTGAAGGGTTATGGAACCAGAAGATGCAGGAGTTCGAGGCAAAGCACGAAGAACTTGGAGCCAAGCTTGGTGAAGTTCTTAAGAAAGCTGTTGAGGACTTCCCAACTCAGGAAAAGACCAATGTGATGATTGATGAGAAGCTGGCCCAATTTGTGAAATTTTGTCAAACTGCTGGAGCCGCACTAGAAAGAATGGAAGATGAAGTTGACCACTGCTCGACTGAACTTAAAGCCATCGCTCACGATCAGTTGAAGTTAAACATCACTGTGGCTGAGTGCATGATTAATGCCGGAAAGGGGGAAAGAAGGATATCTTCTAAGGAGCTGAAGGCTGATCCAAGGAACAAAATGCAAATCATCTTTGAGACCCCGGAGTTCGAGAAAGGTCAACAAATCAAAAGCACTATCAAGAAAACTGATGCTGAGGCCCAGAAGCTTGCTGAGAAAAAGAAAGGCAAGGAGACTGCATCAGTGGACTACTCAAAGTTCAAAGAAGCTCATCTGAAAGAGAAGGAAGAGAGAGCTGCAAAGAAGGGGGAACCTGCAAAGAGGAAGGCATCTGAAACTCTCTCAGCAGAGGTTGCCAAAAAGACAAGAACCTCAGAGAGGTTGGCAGCTAAGTCCACAACCTCTACTGATGAAGTTGAGGTACTCCCTATTCTAAATCCTGAACCCTTATCTTCTGAACCTCCCAAGTCCGCACCTACAAAAGTCACAGAGCTCGCTGAGCTAATTAAAGAGGCTGGAGGCATGAATGAAAGAGCAAGGAAGCTAACAGCCCAGCAGCAGGAGAGGAGAGATAAGGTGGTTGATAAGATAGCGACCATTGTTGAGCTTGCAGAGAGGAAAAGAAAGGAGAGGCTAGCCACATTTGATAAAACTACTTCTAAGAAATTCAGAAGTGGTTATCTAAAGTGGGCTGCCAAACTGAAGAAAGACAAGATCACACCATCTCTGAACAGATTTCCTCACCATGATGCCTGGGTTCCTAAGAAGCTCAATGATGCTTGGGAGACTGCCAAAAGGGATTTCGTTTATTCCTTTTATGTCAGTGGAGAGTTAGGAAGGGACAATGCTCAAGAAGTCTTCAACTCATGGTTGTTTGATGCCTATCCCAAACTCTATCCCGAGATTAGTGGTGCTTGGAATGATGCCTTCCCTGATCAAACCCTAAAGGCCCCTGAGCCAATCACCTACTGGCCTCCCCAAGATGCAACTAGTGCTGTTGACAGAGAAAGGATCACTGAAGAGTGGACATCCTTGTGTGAGCACCTTGGACTCAGAGGACATTCGAAGGAAATGATGGAGAGGAAGAATGAGCTGAAGATCAGAGTCTTCAAGCAATATGGACTTGAACCTCTTTTTGAGTCCATCTGAGAAAGTTGTATTTTTGCTGGGCATTTGTTTATAAGTCCCATATGTTCTTAGTTTGAACTTTTGATAGTAGGCTTCTTGTAATATGTACTTCATCTTTTTATCAAGAAATGAAGTCTACTGATGTTTTGCCCAAGATAATATCTCATTATCATTTAGGCTTTTGTACTTGAATGTTTTTACTTACAAAATCCTTGAACTTTATGTCATCTGAAGAACCTCATCTAAAAGAAGATATGTAATAAGATAGGTTCCGGCATAATCAAAAAGGGGGAAATTGTTGGGAAAATGTATAAGACTTAGTTTTGATTAGATGCCAAAATGTTCCTCCTAAGTTGTTTGTAAGTAAATTATTCAGTAGAGTTAGAGTTTAAATTAAACAGTTCAAAGTGTCAAGAACTGAGTGCAGTTAGTAAAAACTAGAGTGTATTTTTAATATGAAGTCTGCTGAAGATGAAGTCCACTGAAGTGAAGTCCGCTGAAGACTAAGTGATCTGAGAAAGAAGTCAAAGTCTTGAATGTTTTCTAAGTGCATTCTCACTAAGACTAAATCTATCAGGAGAGGACGAAGGTCCACTGATAAAGAACTAACAACGTACATTTAATGCTAAACATATTTAAAGCTGTTAGTTAATCTGATTGGAACAAGGCAAAATGAATTTCAGTGAAGCTTACAATAAATGAAGTAATAAGAAGGTTCTCTCAGAGGAGTTCCACCTTAAAGCAAGACAAGAATCTGGGCACGCAGACTTAAGGTCCAATGAGAAGATGACACGTCAGTGTACCTTACTGACAGCCGACCTGCCCCAGCCTGACAAGTACCAAAAGTCTTTCACCTAGCAATCTACAGAAAGTTGGTGAACAGGCATGGTTTTGCAGTCGTTTCTTGACAAGACTTAAAGCTTCAAATAGAGCCGTTTGAACCAATCAGATACAAGAAGATTTACTTGAGAAGATTCAAAACCAACGGGAAGATTTTCAAGGAAGCCTATAAATACAGAAGGACGTGCACATTTCCAAGCACGGGAAACTCACAAGATAAAAACTATCTCTACATTCATAACCATCTAGAAGCACTCGAAATTATCATTGTTTCCCAAGTGTTTCACAGTTGTAGAGAGCCTAACAAACCTTCTGTAACCAAGCTTAAAAGCTATATTCAAATCTTAGAAAGAGATAATCCAATCCTAAGCATTGAGCTAAACTTGTAAGGATTATCTCAAAATAGTTGGAACCAAAACCCTACTCAAAACCCTACTCAGTGTTTAGGTTGAGAGCTAGTGTTAAGTGGTGTTAGTAAGCTGATTGTTGTATCAGTCTGAAAGCTGGTTTGTTTTGGAAACTAGGACCTGGAATTTCCTAGTGATCAATCATCCTAAGAGAGGAGAAGTTGATCAGTGCACCTTGGCACTATAACACAAGGAATTCCAAGTGAAAGGAATTCTCCTGTTTGATCAGGCCAGTGGACGTAGGAGATTTATCTCTGAACCACTTTACATCTTGTGTACTTACATTCTGCTATTTCATAAGTGTTTGTTAATCTCAAGTTTATCAAAGTAAAACGAGTTTTCTAAAGGGCTCACTAATCCGCGTCTGAAAGCTAATTAGATAGTAGTTCAACTGAAAGTCTTGAGCTTTCAGTGGAGGTATTATCTCAGTAAGCTTTCACAAGTAACTCTCAGCAGACCTCAAGTCCACTGACGAGCTACGGTCTTAAGTAACCTGATAAGTTTTTATAAGAAGTTTTAATTTGTAATCACAGGTGTATTCCCCCCCCCCCCCATACACCTGTTTACTCGTTTCGGGACCAACAATTCCTTTAACAGCTTGTTCTTCTTGAAGTGTCTACTCCAACCTTTAGGCAAATCCGATCCTTCTGTGAACTTGTTGTAGTAGATAACATCTTCATTCTTAAAATCGAACTTTGTGAAGTGAAGTCCTCCATAAGGAATCTTCAAAGCTTCACTTATCACACCAATGGTGATCTTCACGTGAACTCCGTCAATAACAGCGGTGATGTAGTTTTTCCCTTCCGTATACGAAGCAGATTTGTAGAATTTTTGGGGCAACACATCATCATAACCTTCGGGCTTATTTGTCAAAATGTATTCCAGACCTTGGGTCTTGATGCGTCTGAATATGCGAGCCATAACTTCAGACTTATCGAGGGCATCGATTAGAGCGTTGAAATCAAACAAAGATCCGAAGAGTATCTTCATGATTTCTTGATGTTTTTAGAATCGAACAAAATTTTGGTTCAAGGTTTGCAGCTTAGAATGTGAAAGGTGTAAGTGCAAGAATGAAAATTGAACCAATATTGAACCTAGGGTCGTATTTATATGCACACAAAGCTCAAGGAAAATGTTAACGTTGGTAACAGTTTTTCCTATAATTTTGGAAATCAACGGTCTGAAATGTTTGAAATATTTATTCACTTAAAAGATCAACGGCTTAGAAGTGAAATAAATAAAATCCAATTTTGAAAGTCAATGTATAAATGTACACTGTCCGGTACGATTTTATCAATTAAAATCTGGAACAATAAATCCAAAATTCTGTGTACAGTCAAGTACAAGTATTTGGAATTTAGTAGTGTACGCAATTAATGCCTACGAATGTACAAGTCAAAGGTTAAATCTACAGTTTTAAGTTTGAAGTTAGAACTCTTCAGTTAGAATAGTCTGCAGTTAGTTAAAGTCTGCATCTGTAAACTTAAGTCTGCATCTGCATACTTTAAGCTTACATTTGAATAACTTATCATAACTTTTTTACTTTCTATGGAGAATTTTTAACTGTGTACTTCATTCCTGAGTGATTTCCTCATAACTCTAACATTCCTAGTTCACCTCTCAAAGTAGAGAATCTTGATTCACATAGGGGCTTGGTAAAGATATATGCAAGATTAAGATCTGTATGGATTTTTTCCATTTTGATATCTTTCTTCTCAATATGATCTCTAATAAAGTGATGTCTCACATCAATATGCTTTGATCTTAAGTGAAGAACAGGGTTCTGTGTGATAGCAATGTCACTTGTATTATCACAGAATATAGTAGTGTTCTTTGACTCAATATCATAATCCTTCAATTGGTATTACATCCACAAAATTTGTGCACAACAGCTTCCTGCAGCTATATACTCTGCTTCAGCTGTAGATAGTGCAATGGAATTTTGTTTCTTGCTATGCCAGGAGACTAATCTTTGTCCAAGAAATTGACATATCCCACTAGTACTTTTCCTGTCAACTTTGCATCCAGCAAAGTCTGAATTTGTATAACTTTTCAGTTCTATTACACCCTCTTTTGAATACCATAATCCAAGATTCTGGGTAGACTTGATGTACTTGATTATCTTTTTCACAGCATTCAAGTGTGATTCCTTGGGGTTGACTTGGAATCTAGCACATACACCCACAACAAACATGATATCTGGTATGCTAGTTATAAGGTATAGCAAAGATCCAATCAATCTTCTATACAATGTAACATCCACACTCTTTCCATTTTCATCTTTATTCAACAGGGTTGATTGGGACATAGGAATAAATTTAGGCTTTGAACAACTCATTCCAAACTTTTTGATCAGTTCTTGAGTGTATTTGGCCTGACTTATAAAAATTCCCTTATCCATTTGCTTTACTTGCAATCCCAAAAAGAAATTTAGATTTCCCATCATGCTCATCTCAATTTTTTCTTGCATAAGATGTGAAAATTTCCCACATAGTTCTTTATTAGTTGATCCAAAAATAATGTCATCAATATAAATCTGAACTAGTAAGATGTCTTCACCATGTTTGAGTCTAAATAGGGTCTTATCCACCGTTCCTTTCTTGAAACCATTCTTGATTAAATGATCACATAGAGTATCATACCATGCTCTGGATGCTTGCTTTAATCCATATAAAGCTTTTCTTAGTCTGTAGACTTTGTCTCCATCTGTAGAGTCTTCAAAACCAGGAGGTTGCTCTACATAAACTTCTTCTGACAAAAGTCCATTAAAAAATGCACTCTTTATATCCATTTGGTATACAGTGAATTTCATATGAGCAGCATAGGCTAAAAATATCCTAATTGCCTCTAATATTGCAACTAGTGCAAATGATTCATCAAAATCAATTCCATCAGCTTGACAATATCCTTGTGCTACAACTCTGGCCTTATTTCTTGTAACAACACCTTCTTCATCAAGCTTGTTCTTGAATACCCATCTTGTACCAATTACTTTTTGGAGCCTTGGTTTGGGAACTAATTCTCAAACTTGATTTCTTTCAAATCCATTCAGTTCTTCTTGCATGACAAGTATCCAGTTGACATCCATAAGAGCTTCTTCTATATTTGAAGGTTCTATTTGTGATAAAAAGCTTGCAAACACAGCTTCATGTTGTTGTCTTCTAGTCTTTACCTTATCAGTAACTTCTCCAATAACTTGTTCAGGTGGATGTTTTTAAGCCATTTCATATTCAAAGGGTCGTGGATAATATTTTGTTCAGCTGTAGAGTTATTAACTGTAGATTCATTTAATTCTTCAGTCAACTCTTCCACTGTAGGAATATTACCTTAATTGTCTTGACATATTTCATTCAAGTGTTCTTCAGTCCTTGGTAACTCTTTAGAAGATTCACTATTGCCTTGTTCAGTTATTCCTACTAGAATTTCAACTGTTACATATGGCTGTAGAGTTCTATCTGTAGAGTTTTCTCCTTTTTGTAGATCTTTAATGATCTTTTGATTTTCTCTGTCTGCAATGTGTGGTTCATCAAACACAACATGTGTAGATTCTTCCACAAGCATAGTCATCTTATTAAATACTCTAAATGCTTTGCTTACTATTGAATATCCAAGAAAGAATCCTTCATCTACTTTAGGGTCAAATGTTTTTAGATAGTCTTTCCCATTATTCAAAATGTAGCATTTGCATCCAAAAATATGAAAATAAGATATATTTGAACTAAAACCTTTCCACAATTCATAAGGGGTCTCTGAATGTGTCTTGTTAATTAAGCATCTATTTTGTGTGTAACAAGCAGTGTTGGTAGCTTCAACCCAAAACCTTTTAGGTAGATGATGAATTCCACGGAGAGAACAAAACTCCTCAATAACTTGGTTTGTAAATTTAGTTCCTCTATCAGATTTGATTTTTACAATCTTCAAACCTTTCTCATTTTGAATTTTTCTCATGAGTTCAGGCAGTCTCTGTAGAGTCTCACCCTTTTTCCTTAGGAACACAGTCCATGTGAATCTTGAGTAATCATCTACAACTACTAGAGTATACTTTTTCCCACTAATACTAACTGGTTCTATGGGTCCAAAAAGATCCATATGAAGCAGTTCTAGTACCTTGTTTGAGCCATCAAGGATCTTATTCTTAAAAGTCTTCTTTGTTTGCTTACCCTTTTGGCATGCATCACAAAGATGATCTTTCTTAAATTTTGTCTCTGGTAGACCTCTTACAAGTTGATTTTTCACAAGATCATTCATAGTTTTGAAATTTATGTGATTCAGTCTCTTATGCCAAAGCCAGCTTGTATCTGTAGAGTTGTTGGCAATAAAGCAAACATTCTCTTCAGCTGAGCTTCATTCGAATATATACACACTTCATTTCCTAGTACCACAAAGTTTGACTTGTTTGGTTTCAGCATCTTTGATCATACAAGAATTAGGTGTAAAGTCTACAATGTAGCATTTGTCACAAAATTGACTTACACTAAGCAAATTATGCTTCAATCCATCCACAAGATATACATCATTGATCTGAACATTTCCTCTTCTTATTAACATGAACCTTTGGCAGTTCCACTGGCATTATCATCAAAAACTACTCTTGGTCCATTTAATTCTCTAAGGTTGGAAAGTGCTTCTTTATTACCTGTCATATGTCTTGCACAACCACTATCAATGTACCATATCTCCTTTGGAGTGGTTGTGAAATGTCCCTGCAATAAGTGAAAGATTAGTTTCTAGGTATCCAAAGATTTGGATCTCCTCCAGTGACATTCTTAACCACCCAAGTTGGTTTTACAATAGTTGGTCTTTCGCCTTTCTTGTATGGAACTCCCTGAGCAACTTTCTTGTCATCTGTAGACTTCTTTCCATTCCAGAATTTGTTAAAATTTTATTTCCTTTTGAAATCTACAGCTGCTTCCGGCTGCACAGTTGTTGTCTGTAAAGTTTGACTTGAAGTTTCTTCTCTACAGATTGTTGTGATCTTATCAGTATACAGGTTGATCTTTTCCTCTAGATGTTTGTTACTTTCATCCTTTCCATAGATAATGTCAATAATCTTCTTTTGTTTCTCATTAGATAGATTTTTTACTGATCTTTGGACAATTGGTTCCTCAAGTTCTTGTAGTAGAATGCTTTCTCTCTCGAACTCTTGTTGTTGTTTTACAAAGGTATGAATAGATTTTTCAAGATATTCCATCCAATCGCATGGATTGTAGCCAATGCCTGTCATATCTCCAGAGGGTCTTTGTTGTAAAAGCATTGCTTTTAACTTTCTAGAAGATTTACCATAGCAATCCAATCTTTTTATGAAATAATCTCTCTCAGCCTCAACATTTTGAATAATGTTGCCTTTCTTTGCAACTTCATTCTTGAGATCTATGCAGTCAGCAATTCTGCAGGTAGCTTCTTCAAAAAGTTCTTCATGACTCATCTTTAAGTAATCATATTCTTCTTGCAAATCATTCATTGAGGACAGCTTGTGCTTGTTTTCACAAGTTTCAACAAGCAATTCCTCAATTCTTTACTTTAGCTTCTAATTTTCTATTAAGAGTTCATCATAATCACTTCTTATGTGAAGCGGTCCTTCAAAACCTTTTTGGAGCAAGTGAATCATATCACTGGTAGAATCCTTTTCAGTTAAAGAACTGGATGAGGATTGTACCTCTTCATCCTTTGCCATAAGACAAATTAGTACTTCATTATCCTCAGAATCTGTAGATTCACACTCTACAGTTGAGTGAGAATAAGAAGAGGGACTTTCTTCCTGAGTTTTTTCAAACTCGGATAGTAGTGCTCTTATTCTTTCTTTATCCAACTTTTTCTTCTTTTCCAGTCTTGCAGCTTTCTCCTCTTCGGTATACTTCTTTGCTACAGGATACGGGCAATCTTTGATGAAATGTCCAGGTTTCCTGCAATTATAACAAAGATAGTTGGAGTTAGCATTTGGCTTAACTGACTTACCTTCTTGTTTAGGTGAACTCTTCTTCCAGTTGGCTCTCTTGGCAAATTTCTTGAATTGCTTAATTAGAAGAGCCATCTCATCATTTTCTGAATCTGATTCTGCAATTGGATTAGACTTTGCAGCTACAAGAGTTGTAACTTTTGAGCTAGTTGAGTCCTTGTCTTTCCTCCTGTCAATATCAAATTCAAAGGCTTTAAGGTCAGAAAATAATTCAAATGTAGATACTTTAGATAAATCCTTAGATTCTCTCATAGCAACAACTTTCATATCCCATTCAGAAGGTAGGGCTCTAAGAATTTTCATGTTATTTTCCCTTTGTGAGTACTCTTTTCCAAGTAGTTCAAGCTCATTGAGTATCTCAATAAATCTTGAATCAAACTTATCAAGAGTTTCTCCAGATTTCATCTTGAAGTTCTCAAATTTTTGGACAGCTATCATGAGCTTGTTCTCTTTAATTTGATCAGTCCCTTCACAAATCATCTCAAGTTTCTCCCATATATCTTTTGCAGTTTTGCAACTTTTTATCTTGCTGAACACAATTTTATCCAGAGATTGATAAATAGTGTTCCTTGCAACATTGTCGAGGTTTGCTCTCCTCTTGTCTTCATCTGTCCACTCCTTCTTGGGCTTTGGAATGATTTGGGCTAGACCGGTCTGATCTCCTGCAGTGTTGGCCTTTTCTATCACAATTGGACCATCCTCAATTATGGACCATATTTCATCATTCATAGCAGATAAGTGAGCTTGCATTCGGATCTTCCAATCATCATATTCATCTGTAGAAAATATAGGCACTATAGATTTCATCATTTTAGAAGCCATAGATAAATGCAGATGTGATTTTTCAAAAACACTTTTGGATCTGGCTTGAAAACTTTTGAAAACTTGGTCAAAGCAGTGGCAAGCCAACTGCTCTGATAACACTTGTTGGTCCCAAAGGGTGTACCAAGGTCTAGAGGGGGGGTGAATAGACCTTGGTTTTTAAAAACTGATTTTAAAAACAAACTTTAACAAAACTATGCAGTTTTGAACTCTGCAGCTGTAGAGTTAGAAAACTAAAGCTTGCAGCTGCAGACTTATGAAATTCAAAGTCTGTGGGTTTCAAACACTTATCAAGGTTATCAAAGTTAGTGTTGTAATACTTTTGAGTATTTTAACACTGTGTGCAGCGGAAATAAAACAATTGTGTGAAGTGAAAAACCAAATGACCAGATGATGAAAAAAATATGAATAAAGCACAAAGTACAAAAATAATATAAGTATAAATGATGCACAGATTAAATAAAGAGAGATAGAGATTTATAGTGGTTCAGAGGTGTTGTAATCCTCCTACATCCACGGTTACACCACAAAGGTGCCAAATTCACTAAGAACCGTATCACAAAGACACAAGATTGTTCCCCCTCAGACTTAGAATATTCACTCAGTTTACTCTAATCTAAGTAGAAAATACACTTTCACTCAGAACTACTTTCTTTCTCTCTTTCACTCAGAACAATACACTCACTAAGAATGGTATCTACACTAAGTAGATTTACAAGGGTATATATTAGTGAGGGAACAACAAACAAACTGAAATACAACTCAAGTTCCTATCCTCTAAGTCCTAAAATTCTAACTGTGGTAGGGCTGTAGACTTTTGAGAACTGTAGACTTGGTGTAAGTTTTGCTCGAATGCTTGAGGTTTTTGTTGTTATTCCTCTGAGGTCTCCTCTCCTATTTATAGGAGTCTTGAGGGGTCATCTAGCCGTTGGAGGGATTCAAAATAATTTGAAATAGCTTCTCCTTCAGCTTTGACTTCAGCTAATAATAGCTTATTGTCATTTAGCTTAGTACTTCAAGTAGTACAAGTTGTCTTTTAGTGATGACTGCTCAAAGAGCTTTTAATCACTGAGACGCTTGTTTCTACTGGCTAGTAATTAGCTCTGATAAACTCTGAGATATTTCAAACTAAGCATGTGAATGTACAGTTTGTACTACACTTAATTAGTCCTACTAATCTCAAGTTTATAACTTGCAGTCCTAAACTCTGCAGATGTAGACTTCTCGGCTGTGGACTTGTCTTCAACTTTACAGATGTAGACTTGTCTTGAACTAACTGTAGAGTCTTTATCTAATCCTGCCGATGTAGACTTTCCATCTCTTAAATTCTTCATTTCTTTATGTACCTGCAATGTTAGTTTTCACAAGAATATATGTTTTGACATTATCAAAATCTAGAGAAACATCCTTAGGACAAAAATATCCTAACAAAAAGTGTGTATACGAGTAAATCCCTGAAGATGTACGTCTCGTAGCTAATATGAATGTATGTTTAGGGATTGAAAATTGTATTATACTACTCTATACTAATAATTAAGTTAAACTAAATAACTTGGGTTTAATTGCAAATATGGGATGGTGATGCTCGGGTTAGGAATTCCTACGTATACTAAAGAAGTTGTTACAATAACTAAAATAATCGTGATGTACAAGTAATAATCCTAAGTGTACTAAAACTAGGCAATCAACTTCCCTAATCTAGCACAAGATTGAAAGACTAAAAGCTCAAGAATTAACCATAATACTTCGTCATATCAACCTACTTCACAAATCCACTAATCAAGTTATATGGATTGTGCTTAATTATTGAGACCCTAATTTAATTAAGGTGATGCGGTCGACCTCCCTGGATAAACTAGTAGATGATAAACCCCTTCTAAACCCTTTCCTTAAGCCTATTCGTTATTAAAGAGTGATAAGGTCGTCTTCTCTCTAACAATTTCCGTACTCAATTCCAAGATAATTCTAAGGCTTATTTTAAGAAGTCAATTAATTAAGAGAACTAAGACTAAAAATCACGAATTATTCTAATTAACGTCCTACTTCTACGAGTTCATCTTATCCTAAGCATGCAAGGGTTCTAGCCTAACACGGTGATTTGGATAACGAAAGCAATAATAATATTCATAAACATAAGCATAGTTAAATTAATGGAAGAATTCAACAACATAAACCAAAGATTAAAACAATAAATTGAAGTCTTAAAATGAATCTCAATAAATAAAGAAAATTAGGTTTTATAGTATTGAACGTTGAAGAAAGAAAGAACAAAATAAAACTCTAATCTATGAATTTGTAAATCAAAACCTCGATTACAACTTGTAAAACTCTTCCAATCTTCTTCCCAAGCTTCTCTCTCTCTTACTCTATGTCTAAGAATGTATATGGTATCCAAAGTCTCTCAAAACGAACTTGGGATGAGGTATTTATAAGCAACGGGCCTAAAACGGGCGAAAAAGGCCAAAACGCTTGACATTGGGGCTTGGTCGAACGCCTAGCGCTCTACCAGTGCACGGTCGAGTGGCTACTTCTTCCAGCACCAAACTAGCGCTCGAGCTCCAGACGGTCGAGCGCCTAGCGCTCAACCTACATTTGGTCGAATGTGTCAGTCGGTCGAGCGCCTAGCGCTCGACCTACTCTCGGTCGAGTGCTCCAGACTTCCAGCACCAAATTGGCGCTCGACACTCCCTTGCTAGAGCGCATAGGCGCTCGAGCACCTCCTTCCTTGAGCCAACTAACACTTTTCCTTGCACGAACTAACACTTCTCATATTTCTTCGATATCTTCTCATCCGAGCATCCATTTGAGTCAATTCAAAGTCCTAGGAGCTCCGGTTTTTCGGCCTCTTTCCAACTACGAGCATCAAAGTGGTAAATTCATTAGTTTATGACACTGATACTTAATTGACTCTAAATACTCGTCAAATGCACTCAAAACACAGGCAAATCGGGCTACAAATCATAACAATTTCACGCCTAATCAACTCACTCACTTTTTACTCTTTTTTCAATGTGGGTCAAAAAAAACTTTTGTTTTTCCCTTCTCTTTGGTTATAACAACTATGAGACTTAATTTCTCATTCACACCACTACATTTTCCAACAACACTCCACATGAATAGAAATTGATATAGATACCAAAAGATATTTGGTGATACAAGGCAACGTTATAAACTTTTATAGGATAGGTAGGTGTCACCCTTTGAAACTTGAACATGGTACCTATTGATTGTTGGAAAAATTAATGTGGTGTGTAGACTAAGATGATTATGTAAGACACAAACTTAGCATGAAAGTCGAGGCATGGGTTTAACTCACTCTCCGTAAGACGTTATCGCCTCGTATGTTGGTGGAATACGGCTCATGGCAACCGTCCCCAAGATACAGCGACTTTAGAGCCTTCCTCCCATTGCACTATAAAACAGAAGCTATCGGCGAATCACAAATGAATATCCGAAACTTTCAGACTCGACTCTAATGCAGAACTACAAATGCTTGTATGCACTTGACAACCCACTCAATTTCAATGCAAATGAAATCAAATTTCCGAATGAATTGAATACCATTTTGAAGTAAATCAAATGACAATGTGGGGAGGGTCTATTTATAGACTTCCAAGGGTCGTTAGATAATAATTGTGACTCTTCATTATAACCATACTTTTTTTTAAAAGTCATAACTCTTAAAAATAAACAAATATTCACTAAAATGTAAATCTCTTAAAGACACAACCTTTGGAATAATTTTATCAAAAGACTTGATGCTTCATGCCTATACGTCACAATTCATCACTATTACAATTATAAATGCATTCATCAATGTATTTATCCATATTTAAATGACATTAATTTCTCATTCACCAAAATTAGATTTTGGAAAATCGAACAACC
Source organism: Ballota nigra (assembly GCA_947034835.1). Taxonomy (NCBI): domain Eukaryota; kingdom Viridiplantae; phylum Streptophyta; class Magnoliopsida; order Lamiales; family Lamiaceae; genus Ballota; species Ballota nigra. Next base: position 72,904,679 of record OX344724.1, on the reverse strand, counting down.
AAACCCATTTATACAAAATGGATAAATTGTCACTTAATATTTATTCAAATGTGGTCAAAACCAACTGTTTTCAACAACCCCCCGCATGAATGAAATTAATGCATGTGACACCCTAAAAAGTTCTGATGAACCGATACTGCATCGAGATAGGTAGGGACTGACTTTGAACCATCCCTAGTAAGATGCCTTCAGATTACTCGCCACCCAGTGAACATGATGTTTTGAACTGGTCGATTTTTTTGTAAACTAAGATAATAATATTTATACAACAATATTTTTGATACCCTTTGGTTTTTACGTTGTCCTTTTCAGCCCTGAACCATATCTTAAATTCATAAGTGTGTACTAAATTTCTCAGTCAGAAGCGGCCCCACTTCAACGCTTATATATGTTATCTCCTATCAAGAGTAACCTGCAATACTCTACCCTTTAGTGACATAGGAATCATTAAAAACTGTAAAACTTAACCGTACCACGAGTCAACTGGATTTTGCACCTAAAGAGTTCTAGGTTTGCACTTGAAGATAATTGAGAATGGGTTTCAATAATTTTTCAAGTGCAAATTTGAGTGCTTCGTAACTTAGTTGTCTTGCCGAACCAAGTTCTTAGGGTGAATCGTAAATGAGTATACGGAACTTTTAGACTTGACTCTAATGCAGAACTACAAATGCTTGTATGTACTTGACAACTTACTCAATTTCAAGTTGAAATAAATCAAGTTTCCGAATGAATTGAATATCATTTCAAAGTGAATCAAATGACAATGTGGGGGATGAGTCTATTTATAGATTTCATGGGTCATTAGGTAATAGTTGTAACTCTTCACTATAAGTCTATAACCATAATTTTTCCAAAAGTCATAACTTTTGAAAATTAAAAATTATTCACCAAAAGGTATATCTCTTAAAGACACAACCTTTTGAATAGTATTATCAAAAGACATGACACTTCATGCCTATAAGTCATAATTCATCACTATTACCATAATAAATACATTCATCAATGTATTTATCCACATATTAAATAACATTAATTTCTCATCCATCCGAATTTGATTTTGAGAAATCGAATCTACCAAATCCATTTACGCAAAATGAATATTTAAATTATCATTTAATATTTAATCAAATATGGTCAAAACTAATATTTTCAAACAATTCCCCACATGAATCAAAACTTATTAAAATGATGGAAATATCAATATTATTAAAAAAATGAGGCAATTTTTATTAAAATGATGAAAATTGAACATGAAAATTTGAAGGTATATTATAACTAACTCCTTTAATATATATATATAAAGAGAAATACACACTCTACTACAATTCATAAGCCTTAAATGCACAATAAAACATCAAAAATCCCATGACACAATTTCATACAATTGAATACTGATTTGTATTTTGAAAAAATAGACCCCACATCCAACTCTCTCTCTTTCCTTCTCTCTCCACACGTACGCATCATCCCTTTCATCTCCCACAATATGCCTCCTCTCTTATCTCTCTCTTATTAAAAACCCTTATATCTCTCTCTTATCTCTCTTAAATTCAAAAAACACGGCCACAATCAGATCGAGAGTTTATGTATTGCTAAGGGTTGTCTGAGGCGGCAGCGATGCGAGTGGCGGCGTAGCTGAGGCGGCAGCGATGCGGGTGGCGGCGAAGCTGAGGCGGTGGCGATGCGGGTGAGATCGAGGCAGTGGCGGTATGGGTGGGGGTGAGAGGGAGTCGACGCTCTCTACTCTCTCTCACGATCGACGCTCACCACGCTCTTTCCCTCTCTCACGATCGGTACACCAGAGGAAAATCTAGATCGATGCTCTCTCTCACGATCCCCAGGACCGAGGCAGCGCTGTGGTGCAAATGGGAGAGAGAGGGGGTTGGCGGCGGTTCCGATCTTGGACAGGGGATGGACGAGCGGCGACTCCGTTGGTGATCGTGGGAGGAGGCGACGGTGCTGTGTTGGTGCAGCGGTCGTTGGCCGGATTCGGAAGGTTTTCGATTTCGACGAAAATGTAGATCTTAAGTTTTTGCGATGAATGGTTTCAACAAATTCTCTTTCCCGATAATAATTTCACGATTCTAATTATTTGCTGTGGCGGATGGCAGTGGAGCAGGCAAATTTTCCGGCCAGAAAAAGGCAGTTGTCGCCCAAATTTCTCCGATCGTATCTCCGAACTTCTCCGATCATAAGCTTATTCAATCTCTGTTTACTCTTTCTAACGAAATCTCCTCTATTCCGCCACTTGTAGTGCTTTTGAGGAAGGAATTGACCTCGATTATCAGAGAATCTCGACTACTTTAAGTGGTTTTCGAAGAACTTGTACGAAATCGGTGAATTCATTCCATCCTTCGGCTGCTCTGCGCTTTGAGGAGTTGTACATAGTTTCTGGAAATTCAAACATGAAAATGTTGTATGTTCATGAGTTTGGGGCATTTGTTCAAAAGTTTAGGGAGCTTGTTCATACTTTTTGTGCGTTTGTTCACTTTTTTTTGCCGTCTGTTCATATTTTTTTGGACTTAATTTTGTATATGTAATTTTTTATATTTTTTAGTTGCTTGTTCATTAATTTTTGGGTTGTTTTATGCCCAATTTTACATATGTAATTCTTAAATTAATAATGAACGAAATATTTTTTTTATTTTAAATTTGCTTAAACTCTTTTATGTTCGAAATTTTTTGTACTTGTGTTCATAAAATTTATGTTCATGTTCAAAATTATTATACACCCGAAAATAACAAATATTTCTGGTCAAATTCTTACCTCGGGAACTGCGAAAAAAGGTGTCAGCAGTCAAATTTTTAATGAATTTAAGAGCTGACAGTATTGTATGAATTTGGGGTTTTGAAAAGGTAAGTGGGGACCACCAAATGTAGCAAAAGGTTACATGGGATTTTTTGTACCCTATTTTGTATTTAGGGTCTTAGGAATGTAGTAAATAATAACTACCCCATATATAAACTTAACTTATAATCTCAACAAAATGAATAGTTTATGATAAACATATTAATAACAAAACACATAAGTAGTCTAAAACAATACAATAGTTGTTCATAATAATTTAATGTAATCCAAATAATACAACTAAGTTTGTTTGAATCATTTTCTTGCAAGATTTTTTTATATATAAATGGTGGTTCAGTGACTAAATTATCTCAAGGTCTAAAATAATATTCAAGGACAATAAACGAAGAAGATAGATAATTTTTTTCGATTTTTACCGATATTTTCTCGGAATATCTCGATATTTGACAAATTTTGAACTACATCTCACTGATATTGATATCGATATTTCTCAATATTTACTGATATTTCTTGTTATTTTTAAAAAAATATCATTTAGATACATATACATACTGGTACCTCCATAAAATAGAAGTTTCGGTGAAATTTCGTTCTTGTCTGCACCCATCTTTTAACATGATGTGACATGAGTTCACTTTCTAAAATAATTTTGTCCAACTATTTTTGTAAAATTTCTTTACTATTTTAAAATTCCAATAAATTAGATTTAATATTTAATGGTGCATTTTTTTTAATTTACATTCATTTTCTGAATTTATAAATTTCAATTTTTTATCGTATGTGCAATTTTATTAATATGTTGTATAGGTATACTTATCAGTGTGTTTCTAGAAAATTTGTATGTGCAATTTTATTAATATTTTGCACAGGTACATTTTTTAGTGTTTTATAATTTATCAGATGTGTAATTTCAACAATATTTTGCACAAGCATATTTATTGGTGTTGTCAATTTTTTATTAATTGTGCAATTTCATTAATATTTTGCATAGGCATCTCATATTTCATCAATTGCATATTTAAAATTCTAAAATTACATATACGAAAAAATTGATAGATTCATAACTAAGAATACATATTTATATTTATGTGCCAAAATAAAATAAAATTACACACTATCTTCATCTTTAATTCTTCTGTCCTTTTTTATTTACAGAAAGACTTTTCCATTCTTCGTCCCATATTGCTATCACGCACATGTCAATATCTTCAAACTTTTATTTTAGCCTTCAACTAAAATTCTATGTTTTAAAAAGCGGATCGGATCAACCGATCCAACCGCTATTCGGATGCCTCTCCGGGCCGATTCCATATGTTGGACCGGCCATATTCAAAACCCCCAAAATCGGGTTGAACTGACATCTAATCGGACCGGCCGGTCCGACGAGTTGTCCAAATAAAAAAATTAAGGATTATTTTGTTAATATATTTCAATTATGAAAATCCAGTTAGATCAATTTATTCCCAGAAGTCACTTTTTACTTTACGGCCGCAGTGGTTTCACAGTTTTGGTCACCGTTCTTCATCATTCTTTCTTCCAGATCAATTAATTAAGATTTTTTTTCTATAATAACTCGCAACTCCCTAAATCAAATATGCACTTTGTAAATGAAAATAATAATTTTACATTTATTAAGAACCAAATATGCAGGTTGTAGGCTTGTAGCAGTTGCCCTGTTTTTTTAATAATGAAATTGACGAAAGAGTGATGGCTTAATTATTTATTCGGTAAAATTTGACACTGACGAAAAATACAAATCGAGAGAGATAGTATTGAAGCTGTAAAAGTTTATTATTTTGTTGGGTTTCCCTAATAAGAAGAGTACTTAATTGCATTTTGTTTGGTAAGATTTGGAGAACTTTATACGGGGTTTTTTTTTTTTTATTATTATTTCACTTTGTTTGATAAGAAATATGCATTTTTTTATAATTGCAGTCTGTTTGATGTGTTTGTACGACATTTGGTGAACTTGATTTGTATTTAATATTTTTTTGTACGACATTTGGTGAATTTATTTTACTATTGTTGCCATTGATTAGATTGTTTAATTGAACTTTTCATTTGTAGCATAAGACATGTGTTTATTTTTAAGTGTAATTTATTCATAAAATATACTCCCTCCGTCCCGCTATAACTTTCTTGTTTTTTTTTTGTTGATTTGTTTAAGAAAGTGTATTGTTTATTAATATATGGTGAGTCATATGTTAACTTTTGTGTAAAGTAGTGGGGAGTTGTGAAAAAATAAAGAGGAGTTGTTTAAAAAAGTATTTATTTATTAATATATGGAATGTTGTTTTTTGTTTTTTTATGGAATAGGAAAGTTTTAGTGGGACATCAAAAAAGGAAAGTATGAAATTTATAGTGGGACGGGGGGGATATAATTTTATAAGGGAAAAATATGTATGATGATTTATAATAATTATATATGTAATTATATATTATATATTTATAACGTCATACTGGCTTAACCGCTTTAAAAAGGGTTGGACCCGGTTGGACCCGGTCCGACAAAAAATGCTAGGCAGACCGGGTCTACGTCCGGTTCCGCTTTTAAAACATAGCTAAAATCATGAGAAAACAACTTTCAAGCATCAATTACATATGAAAGTGAATAATACATAATACATAATTATTAGTGTATTTTATTGATAGTTGTAAAAGTTAGAATAACAGTTGTGAACAATGATAAAATCTATAACTAATAATACAAACAACATTGCCTTTTTTAGGTTTGAGCGGGAAACTTTATCGTACGATGATTGCTTTTCTCTGTTTTGATCTCGATCGTTCATTCTTGATTGTTATCTCATTATGGTATGTTTGATTTTTTTTTAATTGTGATTCCAATTTTTCAGCTACTGTCTTAATGGTGTGAGGTATTATTTATACCGCTCTGTGTTGTGTTGTTTCAATCACTCTGATATTGCATTCTTCTTTTATTTCTTTAGTATTGTTAGCTGTGGTTGTTAGTATGGTCGGTTTTGTCATTTACATGAGATTTTTGTCGTCGTATTCTTTCGGCATGTGCATCGTATGACGCTGTTATGGTCGTAGTAGTTCCCTGTATCTTAAAATATACGCTAACATCAGAAATTAAACGGGAAGGAGAAAAAAACAAAGGTTGACCCAAACAACTCACCTGACTTACCTGGCAGGGACGGCGGATGTGCGCGGCTCCGACAAGACAGTGCGGCGGCTCGGGCGAATAGCGCAGTACCAGGGAGGCGGCGAGGCGGCGGTGCTGCTACGGCAGTAGAGGCGCGACTCCCGGTAAACAACAAATGAACGCGACCGGCAACGAACGAGCAGATCCGAATGCGAACTATCTCCAGGTGGTCCGATCTAGACGGATCCGAACCAGAACGGCGGTGGCGCACGGACAGCGGTCGAGCAGCCCACGGCGGCGGCGGCGGCGCTCGCCTGAGTACGAAAGCGACGCCCAACACCCAAGATCGACGAACAGAGTTGACAGAGGGTGTAGGTGTATTTGTACCATATTTAATTTTGTGTAGCACATGTTTTCCTTTTTTTTAATGTAATCCAGTATATAAATTTGTAAAGAGTATTTGTATTAATATATGGAAAATATTGTGCCGATTAATGATGTACTAGATGAGTGCCCCGCGTATTACGCGGGATTTTCAGTAAAAAAAAATTGATTACACATTATAATGCATTACATATACAATAACATTATAAATTTATTCACAGTTAAATAATATAATTATATTATATAATAAATATATCCAAAATAATATAGCATGTTAAACACAGATAAGTCAATATAATGATATAGTAAATTCGATTTGAGATTTTAAAAAATTCAAATAATTAAAAAATTTGGTGCACTATGTTTTGAAGACAATAAAAATTTGTCAATTAAATGTTAAATTTTTTAATTATTCAATTTTTTAAAAAATAATTCAAACAATCATTTAATAAAAAAAATCAAAATTATTTAATATGTTTAATTCCATTTTTAACATATTTTAACAAATTAAGATTTTCTAAATTGAAAATCCTCAAATATAGTGAGACAATAAAAAATAAGCTAATTAAGTAGTATTAAATTTTCATATAATTAGAGTTTTAAATTTAATTGATCAATTCAATTCAATATATTTTTATAGACTTACAATATATATATATATATATATATATATATATATATATATATATATATATTCCAACTTTGTGCACATTCATAATTTAGCTTAATTGGTTAAAATCATAAATTGTATATATGTGGTCCTAGGTTCGAGTCTATGTATATACATATATTTTTTAATTAGACTCTTTATTATGTAATGTCACATAAGCATGATGAATTGACACATAGGATTTTCACATGCACACCACATAGGACATAGATGACACATAAGCATATGACACGTAGGTAGAATCAACCACAAGACAACACATAAGTAAACTCAACCATATAATGACACATGAGCAAGACCAACTCCCTATTAGTATAATAGAGGAGATGTTGGAATAATCAAATAAATCTTGCATTGATAAACACATGGAATGATCGTTGATATAATGAATTAATTAGCATGCAGTGTGATTCTTTATCACAGTAATGTGAGAGTGTTATTTTTATTTCAATATATGAAAATATTTCGAACAGATAAAAGAAGAGTGTAAAAAAATTGCTCAATGGCCAGAATTAATTTCTAAAGCATGCAATATTCTTTTAGTGTATAGCATAATATATTGTGTTTCATCCGTACACTTATCCAGGTGAGAATGGTTGAGTTAAAGTACATACTATATTTCTAGATTTTTCATTTGTTAAATTTGTTTCGATTTGTAATTAATTTCACGAGTTTTATATTTGTGGTTGTGTATATATTCAAATCAATTAATTTGTTTTTTTTCTTTCATTTTGTACTTATTTTAATTGTCCAATATTCTTGCATGTCAACTTTTTAAAAATATATATGTATATGTATAATATGCGGCTGATTTTGTATAATAACATAATTGAATTTTTCTTTTTTCTATTTTGACCTATTTTAATAGGCATTTGTGTCGACGTATTTGGGTTAGATTAAAAGGTAAGGTAAAATGTGAGCGATATTCTTTATGAAATTTAATATTGTTGGTAAGAAGTATTTTAATGAAAATAATGACGTGGAATTTCAATAATATAATATTCTTTAAAAATTGTTAAACATTATCTCTTTTTGACATAGTCAATATTTATATTTGCATGACTGGAAACGACATTGTTCAAGCTTCCGACAAATTTTGGTAAAAATAATCCAGTGCCTTTGTTTTCTTGGTTTTAATGTTTATGGTTTTCATTTTGCGAGTCATAAATTTTACACTATTGTTAACATTTGTAATTTGGAAGGGTATGTCTTATACTCCAAATACAATTTTACTTTCTTTCTAACCAAATCTTCCCTCTATCCTTAGAAATAATGAGTAATATAATATTTTTACTCTCAAATAATTATCACCCTCCAATCTCATTTAAATTCTTTATAGCCACAAACCATTCTCACTCCCCACATTTATACTCCAACTTAAAAAAAAATTATATGATTAACATCTTTCCACAATCGTATCTATTAAGCAAAGTGATTGATAATTGTTAATATATTTTTTTAATTTTTTTTAAATATTAATGTGATTGTTTATATATATATATATATATATATATATATATATATATATATATATATATATATTATTGTTACTTTATGTTTGAACAAGGATGAAAATGCTACTAGATCCTTAAAATGTTACGGCTGAAAATTAGATTGATCATTTAGAAGATCATGTTGAAAGAAAATTAGAATTAGTGAATTTGGTATTCATTGAGCTTTTAGAAAAATGCAATAACGTTGGTTTTTAAACATCGTCTGGTAAGATTCATTTTTTATGCACTTATATATATTTTTTTTGCTAAAACGGTGAATTTAGTATGTTTTTGTCTTTTTTTTTTTAACATATATTAGTGTCGGGTATAAACCTTTTTGGAGAAGGATTGAGTTTTATTATTTTAACATATATTAGGATTGAAGAATTGTTCCTGATTTATTCTAAATCCAAGTTTATTGGTGACACAAATTGTCACATGTTTTATTTTACTAAAACTTGGTATAAATTTGTTAGAAGTGTTAGATCGCACTTAGAATTCTTTTTTTTTTTATGGAAGTATAATGGTATTAATGTTGCGGTAAGAATGATTTTCATTATTTTTTTCCTAAGGTTGAATACTTGATGTTAATATTTTATATTAAGTCACTTTGTTAATTCTTTTATTTGTATTATTCAATTTCAACGTTAACATATTATTTTGTTATTGTATCAAAGATATATTATTTTATGTGGATGTTAAGATTTAAAAATAAATCACTCCCTCATTACGAAGATTTGAGTTTGTTGATTTGTCTAATGATATAAAGTGTTTATTTCTTTTTATCTTAAATGATTTTTTATTTAATTTTTTTTACCATTATTAATATTAAGTTGATATTTGAAAATTTTGAAAATGACATTGACTTTATTATTATGTAACTGTTTCTAAAATAAACAAGCTTGTTTTTTTTTTTTTTCGCGCACCCCATTGTATTTTTTTTTATAAATATATACCCACTATAAATTAAAATTTTATCCAAATATAATAATACCTACACCCACATTTATAAACAAAACTTTTACCCAAATTTTTTTTAATTTCAATACAATCACCAAACGTACCCACTATATAGTAATTATCTTTTGATATATTATAATTATTGATTATTAAAAAATATTTTAATGCCTTCAGTGGTTATCCAATATTATATAAATAATTTTAAATTCTAAATGTCTATATTATATTTAATACTTATATCAGACACACCATTTGATTAAGATGAGTCGATGGTAAAAATTATAAAATAATTCATTATTCCAATTAAATATTTATTTTTTAATAAATTAAATATTTTTTTCATGTTACACTTATATATAATCAAATATTCTTTTCGTGTTACACTTAATATAATTAGAAAAAATTGTATAATAAATTTTGAGCTAAAACTTAGTGTGAAGAAATTGTGACATTTCTAAAATATAAAACCAAAAAATATAAATAATTATATTGACAAATTTAAATGCACCTATGTTGAAATGTTAGTGTGATGAGTTCAATTTATAAATTATCCCTGGAGTAAATTTTATATGAAAATAATTAATTATAAACTTATCAGGAATATGTTTTAAAGTGTTGGATATTATAAATAAAATATAAAAATATAATGAGAAGTAACATTAATGTAAGTCCAAGAATTTTTTTAGTTATATTTAAAAAAAAAAAAGACAATTATATTTTTTTAGTTTTATAATTCAAATGTGTTCATTATTATAGTTTAAACAATATAATAAATTCCGGCCGTGCAAAGCACGGGATTTACGATCACTAGTAAAAATAAGAGCATGAATAAAAAATTATATGAATCATTAGATAGTATGGTGTAGAAGAAAATATTATTTATAGGGTGTATAAATTGAATTTTTAAAATCAAATTCTAAAATCTCAAAGTAGAATGGTATTTAGATTTCAAATCCCCAATCAAACCCCTTGAGATTGAAGAATTTTTAAATTTAGTGAATTTCAAAATCTTGATAAATAATATCGTGTTTGTTTTTTTTTTTTGTGGAATTAGATAGGATAAGATGTAACTTTATGGGTAAGAGTGCATTATTATATTATTTATTTATAATTGTAATGATTGAATGATTGTATAATAATTAGTGTCTTTCATTGAAAGTTGCGAAAATTAGAATAAAATATGTAAAATCTGATAAATAAAATAAGAGTGTGAACAAAAGAAATCATATAAATAATTGGAGAGTATGGTAAAAAAAAAATCCCTCCGTCCCAATATAATCTTCTTGTTTTTTCATTTTTGATTTGTATCATTATAAACTTCATATTCTACTTTTGGGAATATATATATATATATATCCCCACTTTTGCATAAAAGTATTAACTTTTCTTTTATCTCTATCAAAGTATCACATTACATGTACTATGCCTATTATTATATTACTTGTCTTAATATATGTGTCCAAACTAAAAAAGAAACAAATATGAAAACGAGGCTAGTATTACTTATATAATTAAAGGTATTTGTAATGTATATAAGTATATATATTGAATTTTCAAAAATTGCTAAAATCAACCATCTTTAGATTTCAAAATCTCAAATTCAAAGTCAAACACCCCTAAGATAATTTTTGTGTTTGGTTAGGGATAGTGGTGAATGAACATTAGTTGTTTAGTGAAAACTCCTACTCCCTCCGTCCCCAAACACTTTTCACAGTTATTTTATCTTCGTGTTTTAGCGAGCGAATTGTTTATTAGTATTTGAAATTATAACATAATTTTAAAGGTATGGTATGGTAGATCTACCTCTTCTCTAGTATAAAGTAATTTTAAAATTATTTTATCATTTTAAATACTAATAAAAAAACTCGCTTGCAAAAACACGATAGGAATAGTAACTGTGCAAAGTGTTGTGAAACGGAGGTAGTATGATTTTTCTGTGAAAACAACTAATTCGCTTCAGTTAAAATTACTAATATTTTTTAATAATTCGTGTATGAACCAATTTCATTCTATATATACTCATCAAATAGAACAAAAATAGGTGAATAGCTATATAATAAGTGTGGCTAAATATTTAGATAAGAATGAAATGTGTTCATCCAAAATGAGGATGAGCCATCCCATCCAAATTATCCCACGTTTGGTTTGGTCAAAAAGTGGGAAATGAGCTAGGACGGAAGGCCGAGGGCGCATTAGGGCAACAAACAGGACACGGGTCCGCGGCTCCCTCTTGTCTATTTTCATCCGTCAGATTAAATTTGATCCTACGGCCCAACAGAAACCCTAATCCAACGCCACTCCTCTTCAAGCTCCAGCTATATATAAACCTTTCTTTCCGTTTTTTCACCTTCTGCTGCTCTCTCACTGAAATCTCGATCTGCAAACTGCGGACGAGAGTGCACTCCTCTACTAATTTATATCTAAGGTCAGCGCTCTCTCTCTCTCAATAATTTTATGTCTTTATAGCTTTTACATATATGGCTGAATTATTGGCATATCTATTTTCTTCATGCATATAAATGTTTGTGAGCTATTTCGCGATATCCGGTTATTTGTTTTGGTTTTGCTATGTTAGATCTGTTTAGACTAAAAAATTTTAGTTGATAGATCAGGGCTGTAACTCAATCGACTAACTTGTTAGCATATATGTTTATATATAGATACATATCTTTTGATGCATCGAGAACATAGATTGCTGTCTAAGTCTGACTTTTAGCGTATCTTGAGGTGACCAATGCATTTAGTGTAAATTATTTCGTATGTAGAGGTCGTGACCAAATCTATGTGCTATCATGGTGTTAGATGGTAACTTGTGGATTCTTTCGTGATTTATTGGATTACTTGTTGCATGATTTATTAAATTTATTTAAAAATAAATTTAGAAATATTATTTTTATACTTTGTTTCTTGTTGGAGTTATTCCAGCGATTTTGTTCTATGCTAATGTTCATTGATTAAATCATTTAAATGTATCTCAGCAATTTTAATTATCTGGCAGTATGTATTTTGGTCTTGTTTTACAGCATCAATTTATTGTGCTAAATCTTCTCCCCTCTGACTGCAGTTATTGAGTATCAATCATGGGTAAAGAGAAGACTCACATCAACATCGTGGTTATTGGCCATGTCGACTCTGGGAAGTCAACCACTACTGGTCACTTGATCTACAAGCTTGGTGGTATTGACAAGCGTGTGATTGAAAGATTCGAGAAGGAGGCTGCTGAGATGAACAAAAGGTCATTCAAGTACGCCTGGGTGCTCGACAAGCTTAAGGCTGAGCGTGAGCGTGGTATTACTATCGATATTGCCTTGTGGAAATTTGAGACCACCAAGTACTACTGCACTGTCATTGATGCCCCCGGACATCGTGACTTTATCAAGAACATGATTACTGGGACTTCTCAGGCTGATTGTGCCGTTCTTATCATCGACTCCACCACTGGTGGTTTTGAAGCCGGTATATCCAAGGATGGTCAGACCCGTGAGCACGCATTGCTTGCTTTCACTCTCGGAGTGAAGCAAATGATTTGTTGCTGCAACAAGGTTCGACTCTTTCTACATTACAGTTACATGGTCCTATTGTATTCAATTTCATAGTCTTGTTATATACATAGATCCTAACGCCCTCTTACTATATGTTGTTTAGATGGATGCCACCACACCCAAGTACTCAAAGGCTAGGTATGATGAAATTGTGAAGGAAGTGTCTTCCTACCTCAAGAAGGTTGGATACAACCCCGACAAAGTCCCTTTCGTCCCAATTTCTGGTTTTGAGGGAGACAACATGATTGAGAGGTCCACTAACCTGGACTGGTACAAGGGTCCAACCCTCCTCGATGCTCTTGACAATATTTCAGAGCCCAAGAGGCCATCAGACAAGCCACTCCGTCTCCCACTTCAGGATGTGTACAAGATTGGTGGTATTGGAACTGTGCCTGTTGGACGTGTGGAGACTGGTGTGATCAAGCCTGGTATGGTGGTGACATTTGCCCCATCTGGTTTGACCACTGAAGTTAAGTCTGTTGAGATGCACCACGAAGCCTTGCTGGAGGCTCTTCCTGGTGACAATGTTGGTTTCAATGTGAAGAATGTTGCTGTCAAGGATCTCAAGCGTGGTTATGTTGCCTCCAACTCCAAGGATGATCCCGCTAAGGAAGCTGCCAACTTCACCTCACAGGTTATCATCATGAACCATCCTGGACAGATCGGAAATGGATATGCTCCGGTGCTCGACTGTCACACCTCCCACATTGCTGTGAAGTTTGCAGAGCTGGTGACCAAGATTGACAGACGGTCTGGTAAAGAGCTGGAGAAGGAGCCCAAGTTCTTGAAGAATGGTGATGCAGGTATGGTGAAGATGGTTCCCACCAAGCCCATGGTGGTGGAAACCTTCTCAGAGTACCCTCCTCTTGGTCGTTTTGCTGTTCGTGACATGCGTCAAACCGTTGCTGTTGGTGTGATCAAGAGTGTCGAGAAGAAAGATCCCACCGGTGCCAAGGTTACCAAGGCTGCTGCCAAGAAGGGTGCCAAGTAAAGAGAATTCTTGAAAGAAACCCGTGTATCTGTGTCGATTTTGTTTTACATTTATTTTCTGTTTTCCAGACTATTCTCCTTTTTGGTTGCTGACTACATATGTTTTTATCTCTGTTAATTTGGCCTCATTTTGAGAGGATGGTAGGTTACTGAGCAATCAGTTGCTTAGTATGTTGCAGCGGATGAAATCTTTTCCAATGTCAATTAGAGTTTTGAGATGCAGATCTCAGGTGTTCGGACAATTTTTATCAAAATTTTTTGTAACTTCCAGTTTTTGTTCTTGTTCTCTCTGTGGATGTTATTTATTTTAGTCTCTTCAAATTCGTTTTCTGCCTATTCGTTTGTTGATAACTATTATGAAAACGAATGTCCCATCTTCTGAGATGTGCATTTGAATTGTGCTCCTAGAAATTAATTTGATGAAGAATTTCAGTAATTAAGTAGTATTGATACACCTTCGCAACATTTAAAATAATGCAAATGTAGGTCTTTTTAATTAAAAAAATCCATGTAAATGAGTCAAAAACTGTTCCGTGAATTATTTGGATTCTCGTGAAAAATATTGAGTTTGTTAAATTTCAAGAATATAATATGAGCTTGAGATTGAAGCTTGTGAACAAGTTCGTGAAGTGGCTCGTAAAAAAGCTCGTTAATAAGTTTGCAAACATATTCGTAAGTAGGCTCGATACGGGTTCAAATCAGACTCGATTAGTTACTTTTTTAATTAAACGTAGATGAGATATTCTGTTATTTTGTGTATTGTTTTAATTTTTAAAGAGCTTATTGAACCGAACTCATTTAACTTTTTAACAATTTAACTTTTTAACAAGCTTTTCGAACACGAGCGCAAACTATATTTGATTAATTTGCAAAGAGCTTTATCCAAATTCGAGAACATACTATATTTGATAAATTTGCAAATGGGCTTTTTTTCGAGCAGAGCTCGAACCATGCTCGTTAACTTCATAAACAAATACCACAAGGCGAGCTCGAGCTATTTGCAAACTCAATAATTTGCACATGAGCCGAACTCGAGCTCAACTATTTGCAAACTCAATAATTTGCAAACAAGCTCGAGCATCGGCTTTGACTCGGCACATTTACATCCGTACAGTCACAAGTGTAAATTTACATTTGCAAACGAGTATACTACTGCTAATTGAGCCAACTAGTCGAGACTCTTCGAAAAGTGTGCAAAATTATAATCAGAACTGAGAACATCGTCAATGTTATCTACACGAAACAAAACAATAAGACAAAACTTGCTCTGAAATCTGAATAGTTCTCAAAACTTGCTCTGAAATCTGAATAGTTCCTCTAGTAACGAAATCATGCCCAAGAAAATTGATCCAACAAATGATTTTGCAACAATTGCTAATTCTATTTGATGATAAGTCTATATCAACAAATCTGTAAAGAGTCAAGAAATACAGAGCACAGATGTTGCGTGTTTGATACGATCTTCGGGATAAGTAATTAAGGATAGCCAGCAGCATAGCGAGATCTACCTGCCAGTGAGATTTTCCAAAAATGCAAGAATCAGTACACAAATAACAAACTGATACCATGTTCAATAGTAATAGAAACCAGAAAGAATCCCTGGTTACCTAAACATAAGTTACAACTCAGCATCATTCTCAAGTTCTGCTTTCGTAGCTGCCTTCTCTGTTTCTTCAAGAGCAAATGCTTTCAGCAATTCAACATCCCTTTTTCCTGTGAAAGTAAGTTTGCAAGAGCAAACACATAAATAATAGTAGTATATATAAAGCATATTTGTAACTCGGGTGTCATGTTCAATTAGAAGTATGAACATCAGTTCTACAAGTGCTATGCGAGACCATGGGCTTTTCAATAATCGACACAGTTACTGGTGTCTAAACTTTCAAAGGGGAAAAGGAATGTAAAGGGCCGCACATAAAACAGAAGTACTAAATAGATACCAAACATAAAAACTATAGCAGAAAACCTGCCTCGTCCTTGAATGTGTTCTGAAGGAAATACTATATATTACAACAGGCAGAAAAATGGGAATGAATAAACAAAGACACTCATTTGACGTTTATGTTTTGCAAGCATGTTTATGAATCTGAAATCAAACGCAGAACTAGAATCTTATTCCAGATCTCAATATTTCAATGTTAAAAAGGGTAAATTACCAACCCGAGGTTTGTCCAATTACCAAATTAATCTATTTATTCGAGATCGGGAGAGGCTCAAGATAATTCTGAGCCTCACTAATGTCGTTAAAGCCTCGTTTATCTACATAAGAAAAAAATGTTGACATGAAAGAGACCACCTCAACAAAGTCTCCCCAACACTTCTCTTCTTGTGATAAAAGGATAGCATTTTTATGGCAAGCTAGATTTCACAAAAGAGGAAATCAACTTACCCCAAGATACCAAAGTTCAGCCTATTGAATCTTTCCAGTTTCTGAATAGGTACTAGCTTGGTCATCTTGCACCACCATCCACCTCTTCCCCGACCTGAAGTCTTCTTAACACCCTCCCCCAACCAAATTAGCTTTTCCCCCCTTTTCTCTAACCTAGAAACTGATTGCGACTTTTGAAGAATTGGTTGCATACTTGCATGTGATATGTGACACCACAAAGAATATATATTAAATCTGAATTTGTAAGTATATATGGTTCCTTACTTCCTTGAAGTTACAGATAGGTGAGTTGGTATATCTGATCCCTAAAATGTATCCACTTGTGTTTGGACTAACAAAAAAGGTGTATTATGAGTTCCTAATTCTATGATTTGGGTTTGGGGAGGTAGCCCTATCATCTTATTGACAGTTAAGCAGTTTAGAGCTTTTGACTTTATCTTACACTAACTGCTGAAAGCCAAGAACAAAATTTGCAGCCATTCCTAGCGGAATATTATCATGGGACAGCTATATTTTCCCAGGTCGTTTAGCATCCAAACGCACAAAGGTATCAAAATCCCATGTTCTTCTGCTATCAATATTTAATGGAATACTTGTCAAACAGATTTAAGAAAAGTACTTAAACTTGTCTAGTACTGAGGTCAATAAAAGGACCTGACTAAATCCTGGTTGACAACAATTCATGATGTCATTTCATCCTTCACATCACAAAAGTTGTAGCTAAAGCAATAATGAGCCTAATCATATGTAGCTAAAAGAAATGGAGGAAAAAAATAAAAAACAATTCTAGCACAGCGTTCACAAACAACAAAAAGATCCCCATACCTTGGTATTTTGTAACTTCTTCTCCATTATAGAATAACTTGAACGTGGGATAAGAATGGATATCTACTTTAGAGCACACTGCTCTATCTGTGCCACAATCAACTTCTCCAATCTCAATTTCATCCTCACCTTCCATCTCCTTCCCTAAATCCTCCCATAATGTCCCCAGGTTTTTGCTGGAAAAAAGTTAATAAATTTTTAAGTTAACCGCATCTTGTATTCAAATTCTCAGAAGATGCTCGTATTGAACAGAAGAAATGGCCATAACTGAAATGTAAGTTACCAGTGCTTACACCAGGGGACACAAAACTTAACGAACCACGCTGTATCTTTCTCCTGAACCTAAGCAAACCACAATTGCACTTTAAAATCTTGAATAAAACACAAGTCAATGACAAAGATTCAGGCAGCTAATTTGATTAAAATCAAACAACTCCCATTCTTTCCCATGATACTAAGTTATTTGGTGTCATTCACAACGCTTAAAATGTGTATAAAATTAGCAGAAAATTTCTGTGAAGGGATTTAATGCGATGGCATTGGAAAAAGAGACTACAATTTGTTAACAGAGAAACAAAAACTTCAACAACAATAAAGCATATAGATGAAAGTTCTTGTTATTACAGTAAAGATTATCACATAAACCAGCACTAGACATAATTGAATTTATTATGTACATTGAAACAGCAAAACTGAAAGAACTTGGCATATATGCATAGAAACTCAGTATGTGGGTTCATATACAAAAACGCCAAAAAAAGACATAATTTCAGAGACACGACATACTCATTCACGAACATTTAACCATTAATTGCCCCAATATAAATCTCAGGTTCGATTAGCACATGGGACCATTATCACAACTTTACCGAAAACCTAACCAGAAAACTTATATTGGCGTGATCTATGAGATAACTACAATAGGGATTTCATTTTCTAAAGATTGAAGTCCACAAAATTTACCTTGTCATTAAAAGTATCGGCTGTTAGGGTAATGACTTCGGCATTTACGGATCGATTGCTAATGAAGCTCAACAGAAAAATGGAGGATGAAATTAATAATAGGAGAGAAGTTGAAGGACTAAGGGAACGGCGCCGCATCGTGACTGAAAGCGACGGCGAATTGCTGATCGTGATACTCAGGGAAACTCGCCGGCGAAATCGTCAGGACTCGGAAGCTTGAGAAGAGAGCCCTAAATTCTTGGCCTTGATGATGTCAAAAGACAAAGGTAGCACGTATATTTGAAGTTTTGAACATGAATCTGGAATATTTTCTTGTTTATCGTTTTATCTATTTTTCTTTTTCTTTTTTTTCAAACTAATACTCCCACCTATTTATTACACTATTAAATATAAAAATGATTCGCGATAAGTTTATTATGAAATTGTCTTAAAATATCTAATATTTGACTAGGAATATTAAAAAATTCATGAAGTATCATTAATTAGAGTTTAATTTTTTTTATAACAATTACAATAAGTGATCAAGATTTTTGAGACTATGAAATTATTGATACTCTTGGTGGGATTATGGATACTTTAAAATTATTTTATAGCAATAAATTTATTATAAACTATTTTCATATAATATTTTGTCTTATTAGAGTAGTCTTGCGTAATATAGAGATAAATATTAATGAAGTGTCCTATTGTAAAATCGTCTCGCACCAATTTTTTTTATTATTATTATTGTTATGTCATCTAAGACTACAAAATCATAAAACTATGTGCACCTTGAAAAACTCATCAAATTAAATACAAACAATTGGCATAAACATAATTTTTTTTGAAAGACAAAGCCTAACATAAATCAATTTTACCATGAATTTTTTTATGTATTTTAAAATAGTATTAATGTTTTCACTAATAAATATTTATTGTTTAGTTAAAAATAGTAGTTATTTTACTATGAAGTAATAGTTATGAAGTAGTTGTGCATTAAAATTGTACTACATAAAACAAATTTAAAGAAAATGTAGTTTTCTATATAATAACATTTTTCTTTAAATACTTCGCAATTGTTAATACTTATCGGATTTATGAGCTTGAATTGGAGTCGGTGATAGAAAAAATGAAGGTAAAAATTCCATTCTCTATATATTGATGAAACATTCAAGATATTTACAGAGACAATAATTTCGAAAAAGTGGTGTGCAGTTTCTGTTGAGATGATTCAACTTTTGTATTGTGTTTTTTGTTCGAATTCGTCGAATTAGGATGGTTTTTTGTTTCATCGATTTTTTTCCTTTGTTCTTTTCTATTTAGTGGGTTTTGATTTCTGTAGAATTCGACTTTTGTTTTAGATTTGCCTTGGTTTGGTTAATTTTTTCAACACTTGTCGCGATAGGTTCATGACTGTTGTTGCAAATCTTCTTAATTCCTAAAGATTCAGTGAGGCAAATTTATGTATATATGGTAAATATCAAATTGAATGGTGAAAATAGGGGGATTAAGAATGACAAGTACATCGCTGGAGCATTATGCTTGTTACAGGTAATTCTTGATTAGTTTTAATTTCTTTAAACAAATCATTGATTAATTGTATGTCGAAACTAATTTACCCGTAAATACAATAAATATGGGCATGGTCAAGGATAATAACAATACAACCAAGGAACGTACATCCTATGGTCTTAGAAGGATACATCATGAGTGTAGACGGTCGCAATTTGAGGCTTCCACCGTATGGGGCTAGGTATTTTTCTCCACACATTTGTCTATAAATCGCATAACATTCGTTTGGTTATACTTATTGAGATACCTACTCAAATTATAGGTGGATACATTATCACAATCACACTTGTCACACCCTAGTTTTCACGAAATTGACATCCTAAAAAGTAGTTATATTAACTAACTTGGGCGCAACTAAAATTTGAAATTTAATGCATAACGGTAAAGAAAAATAACTATAATTTAAAAACACTATAACGGTAACCAGCAATGGCTTTCAAATTTGAATAAAATACTTTTAAAGTAAGAAGTGATAACACACGTAGTTCGTAAGACTGAAGAAAATAAAGAGTAAGTCTAAGTACTTAAAAATAGTAGAAACTTAGTCAACTTTAAACTTGAGTAGTTTAATTTAAGTTTAGATAATATCTAAAATTTCGTCTCCCATCACCACTCCTCGCTCTCCAACTCCTCAACCTGAAAGGGGGAAAAATATTGGGGGTGAGCATGCATGCATACTCAGTGGAGTCACGTTATTCAGAGTTAATGTTAGAAATAAATAATTAAGTAATCACTTGTAAATCACTTTCACATTTACACATATACATTGCCATAATACTTTGCCTTTGAACATTGCCATAGAACTTTGCCATAATATTTTGCCATTGAACATTGCCATAGAACATTGGAGCACGGCGGGTT
Organism: Ballota nigra; assembly: GCA_947034835.1. Classification (NCBI taxonomy): domain Eukaryota; kingdom Viridiplantae; phylum Streptophyta; class Magnoliopsida; order Lamiales; family Lamiaceae; genus Ballota; species Ballota nigra. The sequence goes on along the minus strand of OX344724.1, from coordinate 72,884,136 downwards.
AAACCCGAAGACTCGTCGGTCCCGGACCACAATTAGGGCCCCTGGCTATTAGACTTTGCCGAGCACGGCGAGATTCACCCGAAGACCCGTCGGTCCCGGACCACAAATAGGGCCCCTGGCTATTAGTAACTTTGCCATAATAACTTCACCATTTGCATAATATTGGAAAACAATTCACATAGTAAATAACTTAAAGCATTTACTTAAAACATAAAACACCGAATAACACATGCAAAAGAGCTCTACTAACCACTGTAGAGAATAGAGCTATAAAAACCCCACCTAAAAAAGAAAGCGAGATGTGATACGTAGAAGCCTCGTACGAACTAGCCCTCGTAATTACCGTTGTCTAAAATAGATAATTAAATCTATTTAAATGATAATATAAATATATCCTCAAATTAAAAGTCTATAAACAACTCACTTAGAACTCAAACCCAAAATTTGTTGCTAACCTACGAATAGTATAAAAAAAAGATATAATAATCTAAGAAAGCATAGGTGATAATGTGGAAATCAAATAAAAGTGTAATGATTGCAAAAGTATCTTCTAAAAGAGATAACAAAAGCACAAAACATATGTATACTTTTTTTAGAAACTTTTTGCTGCCCTTGACTACTTTCAGTTTGAATCATGCAACAGAAGGGGCTGGTGAAGTGGGGTGGTAGTACACGTTGACAGCAGAGAGTTTATCCACACTAGCTAAAAAGAGCACATTATACATAGTTTTTCCTCATACTATGACATAATCACACCAAAGGCTAAAAAATCCTCATCCCTCAATCATATTTTTCATTAGAAATCAACAAGGCATTCTGTCTCTTCGTTTTCAAAATTATTGACAGAACCCAATTGACTTCACAACCAACTGACTAAAAGCACATCCACCCACAAATAAAATGGAACAGATTAAAACAAGAATACTAGCACCAGTAGTATGTTAGTCCATCAATGATACTCTCTAAACCAATAGCATGCCAAATTGTGCTTGAAAAATTCATGAAACAAAGTAGAAAAATAGACAAAAGATTATAGGAGAAATTACCGATATTTCATAGACACTTTGACTGAGAAAAAAAATTGATTCGATGAAGAGAGGTTGAATGTGTTGCAGTAATAGGTTTGAGAATTTTGAGATCATGTATAATGTGGAATAATATTTTAGATGAAACTGAAATATGCTTGGGTTAGAATACGTATGGATATCCCAGATAGTGGTCATTTATGCCCAAAAGAAACTGCTATAATAATGAATTTAGAGAGCTGTTACGGTTTCTTTTAAAATTTAAAAGTTAGCAGCGGATTTTTTTTCTTTTTCCTAACCCCCTGTTTTCGTAACGGGTGTTACAATCTACCCCACTAAAAATTAATTTTGTCCTCGAAATTTAGAAATCTTACCACGTGGAAAAAATTTGGGGTATTTTGCTTGCAACTCTTCTTCTCGTTCCCACGTGGCTTCGTCCACTCCATGGCGACTCCATTTAACTTTGACTAGCACCATGTCTTTGTTGGATCTTCCTTTCTAGAATGAGTTCAGGGACCTCCTCATACGTCATATCTTTGTTGATTTCCAAAGTTGCATGGTTGACAACGTGACTCGGATCATGTACATACTTCCTCAACATTGACACGTGGAAGACGTTGTGCGTCAACGCAAGTGTTGGCGGTAAGGCAAGCCGGTAAGCTAGATCACCAACACGTTCTAAAATCTCGAAAGGGTCAATATATCTTGGCCTAAGCTTTCCCTTGACACCAAATCTGGTAACTCCCTTCATAGGAGAGATCTTCAAGAATACCTTCTCGCCTTGAGTGAACTGCAAGTCTTTCCTTCATTTGTCGGCGTATGACTTTTGTCTATCTTGGGCCATCTTAATTCTTTCTCGGATCTTTTGCACTACCCCAACCGTCTGCTCGACAATTTTGGGTCCCAATATTTTCTTCTCTCCGACTTCATCCCAATATGTTGGAGATCTACATTTCTTTCCGTACAACACTTCATAAGGAGCCATTCCAATCGTTGCTTGATAACTGTTGTTGTAAGCAAACTCCACCAGCGGTAGGTAGGATTCCCAATTGCCACCAAGATCCAACACACATGCTCTTAACATATCCTCCAAAATTTGAATAGTTCTTTCGGACTGTCCATCAGTTTGAGGATGAAAGGTTGTACTGAATTTCAACTTGGTTCCCATAGCTTCTTGTAAACTTCTCCAAAATTTGGAAGTGAATCTAGTGTCTCGGTCAGATACAATCGAGACAGGAACCCCATGTAGTCTTACAATCTCTCGAACGTACAACTAAGCAAACTTATCCATACCAAACGTCATCTTGATGGGTAGGAAGTGTGCCGATTTTGTCAATCTATCAACAATGACCCAAACTGCTTTATTTCCCTTAGTTGATGGTGGTAGAGCCACTACGAAGTCCATCGTGATGTGTTCCCACTTCCACTCCGGAATGTCAAGTGGCTTTAGTAGTCCCGAAGGTCGTTGATGCTCGGCTTTCACTTGTTGGCATGTCAAACATCGTTCCACAAAAGCTCTGATGCTTCCCTTCATATTCCTCCACTAAAATAGTGTCTTCAAATCCCGATATATCTTCGTTCCTCCCGGATGGGCTGTATACGGCGTACAATGAGCTTCTTCCAAAATCTCTCTTCTCAACTCCTCGTCTTTTGGTACGCATAGTCAGCCCTCGAAGACAAGTGTACCGTCAGGTGTCAACATGAATCCTTTTGCACTCCCATCTTGTACACGCTTCCTTATCTTGTTCAAAAATCCATCTTTGTCTAGTGCTTTTTTGATTCGGTCTCATAACAATGGCCGAATTATCATCGTTGCTACAAGTGCCTCAACACTCTTTGGCGACTTTAAAATCCCTATATTCAGCTTGGCGAATCCCTTCACTAACTCTTCTTGTTGCGTCAATAGACATGATAGCCCTCCTCGAACTTTGCGGCTTAGTGCATCCGCCACTACATTTGCCTTACCGGGATGATATTGAATCGTGCAATCGTAGTCTTTTACCAGTTCAAGCCACCTTCGTTGCCTCATATTCAGCTCCTTTTGAGTGAAGAAATACTTCAGACTCTTATGATCGGTGTAAATCTCACACCTTGCACCATATAAATAATGCCTCCAAATCTTCAAAGCATGAACCACAACAGCAAGTTCCAAGTCATGAGTGGGGTAATTCAACTCATGGATCTTCAATTGTCTCGACGCATATGCAACTACTTTACCATGTTGCATCAAAACACAACCCAAACCTTGCTTCGATGCATCGGTGTAGATAACGAATTCATTAGAACCATCAGGAATCGTTAGTACTGGTGCAGTGACTAATCTTCTCTTCAACTCCCGGAAGCTCTCCTCACATTCCTTGGTCAAGTCAAATTTTTCTCCCTTTCTCGTTAAACGAGTCATAGGTGATGAAATTTTTGAGAACCCTTCGATGAACCTCCGGTAGTACCCTGCCAAGCCCAAAAAACTACGAACCTCGTTCATATTTGTAGGTGCCTTCCACTCGCTAACTGCTTCCACCTTTGCCGGATCGACTTCTATCCCGTGGGCGGTGATTACATGCCCAAGAAACAAAACTCGGTCCAACCAAAATTTGCATTTCTTGAACTTCGCGTATAATTTCTCCTTGCGAAGCACATCCAATGCCAAACTTAGGTGTTCCTTATGTTGTTCTTGATTCTTCGAGTAGATCAATATATCATCGATGAAGACGATGATGAATTGATCCAAGTACGGATGGAACACCGATTCATCAAGTCCATGAATACGGCAGGAGCATTGCTTAGTCCAAATGGCATAACTACGAACTCGTAATATCCATGTCGAGTTCTAAATGCCGTCTTCGGAATGTCGCTATCCTTGATCTTTAGCTGGTGATATCCGGACCTCAAATCGATCTTGGAGAAGACACTGGCACCTTTCAACTGGTAGAACAAATCCTCTATCCTTGGTAATGGGTATTTATTCTTGATAGTGAGTCAGTTCAACTCCCTATAGTCGATGTACATCCTCATAGTTCCGTCTTTCTTCTTCACAAACAAAACAGGTGCTCCCCATGGTGAAACACTTGGCCGGATAAACTTCTTGTCCAATAGTTCTTGTAATTGCACCTTAAGTTCTTTCAATTCCTTCGGTGCCATCCGGTATGGTGCCTTGGACACGGGTGATGATCCGGGTACCAAATCTATGGTAAACTCCACTTGCCTATCTGGGGGAGTACCCGACAAATCCTCAGGAAAAACATCTTGATAATCACGAACCACAGGTACGTCTTTAATATTCGGTTCATGAGCTGGGGTACCCATTATGTTGACCATAAACCCTTGACAATCGCCTCTCCGAAGCATCTTCATGGCCTTCATAGCGGTTATGATGAGGTTGTGAGTTCCGGGTCGAGACCCGAAGTATACTAATTCCTCTTCACTCGGTAATTTCAGCACAACTTCCCTCTTACGACAGTCAATACTAGCTTGGTATCTAGACAACCAATCCATCCCAAAGATCGCATCAAAGTGATCCATCTCTATAACATATAAGTTAGCCTCTAAACTTCTACCACAAATGTCTAAATTCACATCCTTAGCTATCTTGTCAGCAACTATTATTTCACCCGAGGGAATACTAACATCAAGTGCTTTTACCGTATTGGTTTCTTTGCAACCAACTTTGGCACAACACTTCGAGGGCACAAAAGAATGTGTTGCACCCGTATTAAATAAAGCTACAACTGGAACCTTATTTAACGTTAACATACCTGTCAGAGTGTCTGAATTTTGATGCTCTTCATTATCTTGTCCAGTCATGGAGAACACTCTAGCATTTCTCTTAGGAGCAGAATTTTGATTCCCAAAGTTGGGACAATACGGAGCTGTGTGACCCGGCTGGTGGCATCTGAAACATACTCCTTTCCCCGCAAGACACTCCCCCAAATGGTTCTTTCCACAATTAGCGCAGGTTGGCTTGACAGGCTGAGCGTTAGCACCTGTGGCGCCTCAAAATCTGCCCGGTGCAAAGTTGTTGTTCTGGGGACGTGTGAATGATGAATTGCCTTGGAATCTTGCTTGCTTGCCCTGATTGTTGTTGTTCCGAGGTTGCTCATCCCACTTACTCTTTCCCGAATTTTCAGCTGGCCTTCGAGTGACAATTTCATTTTGCTGACTCATAGCAATCTCTCCCGCTCTCTTGACCAAGTCACTGAAGGGCATGTCTCCGTGACTTGCAAGGATGCTTCGTATCTCAGGACGCAAACCCTTCTTGAACTTCTTAGCCTTCTTACGTTCAGTATCCACCATGTCTGGGGCAAAACGGGACAACTTGCTCAATTGTCTTTCGTACTCCTCGATAGTCAGATTTCGCTGCTGCAAATTGGAGAATTTGGACTCCATCTGCTCACGGAAGGAATCGGGGAAATACCTCTCCATGACTATTTCCTTGAACCCGTCCCACGTAAGTGCTTCACATTTTGCTTCCATCCTTGATCTCCAATAGCCTTCCCACCAATGGTCGGCATCCTCTACAAACGGAAACTCTGCACATGATACTCGTTGCTGGTCTGTACACCTGATAAGTCGGAAGACACGTTCAAGTGCTCGAATCCATTCCTCGACCGCATAAGGTCCAGCCCATCCATTGAAAGTTGGTGGCTTGTATCGACGAAATTGCTCCACAACCTTGGCATTGTTTTGGAAATTTAGTTCCTCATTGTTGCTTGATTGTTCTCTTGCTCCCCGTTGTTGATCTGGTTCACATTATCTCCTTGGTTGTCCATAGTCTACGAAAAATTCAAAACTTTGTTTTATTAATCGCCAATTCACCATTATAAAATCCAAAAAGTGCAAAATTTTTAAAAACACATAAGTGAATAACACAATAGAAAATAATTATTTTTGACTATAAAGTGAAACCATTAACTCAAGTGGTACAAAAAGAAAATTTTCAAATAAACAAAATTTATTATGCTGAATTATTCAATACGGTCAACTTCTGGGTTCTCTTCGGGCTCCTCCTCCATCGGTTCCTCTTCTTGCCTCATTTCCTCCTCATATTCCATTTGGAATTTATCTTCGTGGGCTTGTGCTCTCTTTTCATTTGGTGTCTGCGTGTCGTTTGTTAGCCACATCGTTAGTAAATTATATTCAAAATGGATATAACTCCATCCAAATTCAGCTTCTTCGTCTTCCATTTCCTTGTATAACCGTTCAGCTGGTTCTCTCCACTCGCTTGGAAGCGAACGAGATAAAATGTAAATGGCATACGATACAGAGGGTCCGCGCTTTCGGTCTTTTACTTTCATCCACATGCATCGTATACGTGCTAAGTGAGTCTCCAAGTCGTCTCGTCCATTATACTTATAATGAAGGAATTTCTTAGTTTACTCATCATAAGGGGAAGTAACCCTCTTCCTAGGTCCCTTAAAGGAACTATATACCATCTATTCAATCGCAGTCCACATATTAGTTTGAGCGTTTTCAACAATGTACAATTCTTTCATATAAAACATAATATATTCTAGTGATTCATGGGCAATTACACAATCATGGTCATAGCATATTTATCTTGCTTGAAACATGAACATTACAATATGGCCACACAACTTAGTTGAATCCTTTGACATGTAATATGTAGAGCAACATCATTACAATATAAACAAAATAAGAGCATGTACCTTTTGGAGTTGGAGAGGTGAGGCGATGATGGACAACTTATTCCTATAATTTACTCATCAACCCTTGCATTTTAAATAACTCATTTCGAAAATTAGATTTTAACAAGTCTACAAGAACGTAGACCCGCTCTGATACCACACTGTCACGCCCTAGTTTTCACGAAATTGACATCCTAAAAAGTAGTTATATTAACTAACTTGGGCGCAACTAAAATTTGAAATTTAAATGCATAACGGTAAAGAAAAATAACTATAATTTAAAAACACTCTAACGGTAACCAGCAACGGCTTTCAGATTTGAATAAAATATTTTTAAAGTAAGAAGTGATAACACACGTAGTTCGTAAGACTGAAGAAAATAAAGAGTAAGTCTAAGTACTTAAAAATAGTAGAAACTTAGTCAACTTTAAACTTGAGTAGTTTAATTTAAGTTTAGATAATATCTAAAATTTTGTCTCCCATCACCACTCCTCGCTCTCCAACTCCTCAACCTGAAAGGGGGAAAAATATTGGGGGTGAGCATGCATGCATACTCAGTGGAGTCACGTTATTCAGAGTTAATGTTAGAAATAAATAATTAAGTAATCACTTGTAAATCACTTTCACATTTACACATATACATTGCCATAATACTTTGCCTTTGAACATTGCCATAGAACTTTGCCATAAGACTTTGCCATTGAACATTGCCATAGAACATTGGAGCACGGCGGGTTAAACCCGAAGACCCGTCGGTCCCGGACCACAATTAGGGCCCCTGGCTATTAGACTTTGCCGAGCACGGCGGGATTCACCCGAAGACCCTTCGGTCCCGGACCACGAATAGGGCCACTGGCTATTAGTAATTTTGCCATAATAACTTCACTATTTGCATAATATTGGAAAACAATTCACATAGTAAATAACTTAAGCATTTACTTAAAACATAAAACACCGAATAACACATGCAAAAGAGCTCTACTAACCATTGTAGAGAATAGAGCAATAAAAACCCCACCTAAAAAAGAAAGCGAGATGTGATACGTAGAAGCCTCGTACGAACTAGCCCTCGTAATTACCGTCGCCTAAAATAGATAATTAAATCTATTTAAATGATAATATAAATATATCCTCAAATTAAAAGTCTATAAACAACTCACTTAGAACTCAAGCCCAAAATTTGTTGCTAACCTACGAATAGTATAAAAAAAAGATATAATAATCTAAGAAAGCATAGGTGATAATGTGGAAATCAAATAAAAGTGTAATGATTGCAAAAGTATCTTCTAAAAGAGATAACAAAAACACAAAACATATGTATATTTTTTTTTAGAAATGTTTTGCTGCCCTTGACTACTTTCGGTTTGAATCATGCAACAGAAGGGGCTGGTGAAGTGGGGTGGTAGTACACGTTGACAGTAGAGACTTTATCCACACTAGCTAAAAAGATCACATTATCCATAGTTTTTCCTCATACTATGACATAATCACACCAAAGGCTAAAAAATCCTCATCCCTCAATCATATTTTTCATTAGAAATCAACAAGGCATTTTGTCTCTTCGTTTTCAAAATTATTGACAGAACCCAATTGACTTCACAACCAACTGACTAAAAGCACATCCACCCACAAATAAAACGGAACAGATTAAAACAAGAATACTAGCACCAGTAGTATGTTAGTCCATCAATGATACTCTCTAAACTAATAGCATGCCAAATTGTGCTTGAAAAATTCGTGAAACAAAGTAGAAAAATTGACAAAAGATTATAGGAGAAATTACCGATATTTCATAGACACTTTGACTGAGAAAAAAAATTGATTCGATGAAGAGAGGTTGAATGTGTTGCAGTAATAGGTTTGAGAGTTTTGAGATCATGTATAATGTGGAATAATATTTTAGATGAAACTGAAATTGGCTTGGGTTAGAATACGTATGGAAATCCCAGATAGTGGGCATTTATGCCCAAAAGAAACTGCTAAAATAATGAATTTAGAGAGTTGTTACGGTTTCTTTTAAAATTTAAAAAGTTAGCAGCGGTTTTTTTTTTCTTTTTCCTAACCCCCTGTTTTTGTAACGGGTGTTACAACACTGAAAGCGCGAGCAACTCCGTTCGTTTATATCGCGATATATCTGATCGTTTGTCTGATGGTCATGTAAGTTATTATTATAGTGATTCACACAAATATAAATTATTTTGGAGAATATTAATTTTTTGTGTGTCTTTACAGTTTATCTGGGAACCCTATGATGAGCAAGATGAGGAGATCTCGAGTCTTGGACCTCGTTGTTTAACCCAAAATTGGAGGTCACAATGTCCATTGATCAATATTCGGATAGTGGAGCTTCACTATCCAAATAGGGTGCTCAGACAATTTGAAATGGTCCAAAACATTCCAAGTGATGTTGAGATCAGAGACCAGGACTTGCATAGTCATAACCGCCAGAGGAAATCCGACTACGATTGGACTACTAAACATAAAAAATGGATTACTTGTTGGAGGAACAGACGACCATTCATGCCTTGCAGGCCTATCAACAATTGTAATCCAGTCTCGAATAACTATATGCAGTGGTACTATGGGATTACACGACGATTGATTTCACCTGTGGAGTATACTGCAGTGGATCGAGGCTTCCAACTAGCAAAAACATCTACGCGAGATGTTTTGGTAAATTATATATCACACATTTTATTTTATAATGTTTGAAATTGAAACATGAATAACATTCAATTTTTTTGGGTTACATGTACACTGGTTTCAGAAGCTCAAAATTAGTAAAAGACAAACTAATATTGATGATAAAGTATCAGTAGAAAGTCATTTGGAAATCACTGAGAAATACATCACTGAAGTGGAGCCTTACATAGAAAACCCTGCTTATCTACAAGATGTGGCCTCAGATGAAAACGTAAAAGTTGAGAAAAAGACTATAAGACAAAGAAGGAGGAGATCTGTAGGACGTGAATATGGGTGTCCTTCAACATCTAGGAGTCGGAGAAGACATTCCTCAGCAACGCCATCGAAGTCCCCTTTTCCCCGATAAGGTATTCAACATGGGGTACCTCAGTCTGCGCCCCGCACACAGTATGGTGCTAGAAATGGTATGCAATTTACAAAATTACACTTGTAAATATGACATTCCTTGGATTTATATTTATTTTTATAACATGTGATAGATGCTTCTACATCGATGGGGCAACAATATGGAGCACCTTCATCTGAATTTTTGGGTAACACACAACCAACTGCATACAATATGTAATTCAATATTATCAAAGTTACAATAATTAATTAAAATTATTTAAGAAATTATATTTATGTATTATATATGCATATTACTGTTAATTTGATAGCAGCTTGGCAATCAAATGAGGGGGCGCCTCAGCCTACGCCTCACACACACTATGGGCTACCCCCATTTGGACATGGAGCTTACACATAACCTGCTGGAGATGATATGCAAGTTACTAAACCCCGAAATTACACTAATAAATAATATTTTTTAAGAGATTAAGTTTATTTATTTATATATAATATATTATTGTTAACTTGATAGTTGGTTGGGGTAGCTATGAAGGGGTACCTCAGTCTGCTTCTACATCGACGTTTCAACAGGAGGTGCCTCAACCCAGTTTCCAGACACCTTATAATGAACCGGTATGTAATATCAACTTATATAAGTAAATGTATATATTGTAAAATATATTATTGATCTAAATTCACTAAATATGTAACAGATCTTCTTACATCATGAGGTGGTTCATTTACTCAAATATTAAACACGGGTATTGATTTTGATACCTATTATCAACCTCAATTTGTACTACAACGCCCAAATTACAGTTCAACGCCTATACCATTTGCGGGCACAAGTGAAAACCCTGGACCAAGCCAAGATGAACAACAACCTCGTCGTGGTCATCGTGATAGACGTTCGACACATTGTGGGACGGGTGGTCATTTACACCGTCACTAATTGTATGATATTATGTATATATATTTATTTTAATTGATAATTTTTTATGTCTGCAATTTTAAATACCGCTACTTATCATTAAACTTATACATTATTATTACTTTATTCATTTTAAAATAATTATCTTTTTTAACAATTTTTAAAATAATACTCCCTTCGTATCAATTTTATTTTTCCATTTGACCCTTTTAAACTTTAAAATGAGACTTAATTAGTATTTAAATGCATAAAATAGTTTTTTCATGATGATGTGTTATTCAATTTAAGTGCATGAAACAAAATAAATATATTTTTATATAATTATTAGTGGGATGAGATGTATTTTAGAAGTATTTGAATAGTGCAGTGAAAATATAAAGTGCTACAAGCTAATTAATTAAATTCTGACCAGAGATACGTCTATGTTGGGGAGTACATGAATATTTATTATACATAAATTAAAGTAATAATAATGCCGAAAATCGTTACTTGAGAGTAAAGTATATGAATATTAAAGTATATGAATACCGCTACTTGAGTAGCAAAGTTTATGAATATTTATTATTATTATTAATTAAAAAAAACGTTATATAGGGGCATGCATGCATGCTTCTCGGTTTTTGTTGGGCTGTCCAAAAAGTGGAAGAGATGGAATCTTGCAGAAGTTGTTGACTGGAGGGGCACAAAAGAAGCCAAAACAGGAGTCAACGTGTGCCAGTTTTTGTCGGGTAGATCGCCTCTAGTAAGGGCGATCTACGACGTGTCCAGAATTTAGGTTGATCGCTACTCTGGGAGGCAATCAATCTGGTAGATCGCGCTCCCCAGAGGCGATCCACTCTATTTTCGAACCCCCCCCCCCACCCACCCCCCATTTTCACCATTCAATTTGCTATTTACCATATATACATAAATTTGTCATTCAGTGATGTCTTGGTCTTTGGTGGTTTCAGAAAAAAAAATTATTTGAAACTATTTGCACTGAATAAATAGCTCTTGTCTAATTGTAATGCATACCCTTCAGTCAGATACTGGTGTGACATTAACAGTGGCTCCGACTACCACATTAATTAAGCTACATCGGCAATTAGGCCAGTGCATTAAACCCCAACAAATAAATGATTCGTGTATCAAATTAATTTTTTTAAGAAAAAATTATGTTTTCATTGAAAAAATATCGTGAACTTTTATGAAATTAACTCAATTTGTTATCTAATAATTAATATTCTTTAATATATTATAATTACTCGCTGGTCTTATGATAATTAATTTTACCATACATATTATTCACAACTATCCCTTTAAAGTGAAAGACATTACTCATTCAATTCAATATTAGTAAGCAACATTTTTTATGTGATATAAGTTGGAGAGTATTATGGGATGTTGTAATGTAAATTTATCAATAAAGTGATTGTTTATGAAAAACATGATAGTACATCCATAAATAGATATCACAATATCTCATAATATCTTTCATCTTAATACATTAAAAAAATGTTGCACATTAATATTGGACATAGGGAGTAATGTTTTTTAATAAAACAACTAATATTAGCCAACTAACGCGTTTTAATAAAGCAACTACTTTTTTTTTTTTTGAAAAAAAATAATAATAAAACAACAAATTTTGTTTAAAAATAAATAAAAAAATCCTACCATTTATGCAATAAAACTGATTTATATACAACTTTGTCTCTTGTATCTATGCTCACAATCCAGCATATCAATTGGGATGCATTTGATAATATTACATACCAAATTATATTTAATTGTAATAATTGATGAACAATTCTCGAGAAAAACATTTTACATACAAATTAACATATTTAAGGAAGAAAAAAGAAATATGTGGATCCTAAATAGGGCAAACTAGGTCAAATAAATTTTTCTCTTAAAATCGAGTCAAAGCGAAATCTAGTTGGTAAGACCTATGTTGATATGGGGAGAAATCCTCCGTCAATGCAGTTGGGGGTTGAATCTTGTTGGCTTTCTCTCACAAGTATTTTTCACTGGAGCACAACCCTCAGTTTGCTAGTTTTTATGTTTTTTCTTTATAAATTTTTCTATAAAAAATTGTTTGACTCGATCCAATCTAAGTTGAATCCTTTATAATTTTTTCTATAAAATTGTTTGACGCGATCCAACCTAATCTGAATCAACACATTTTTATATAGGAGTTATATTTCATGGACCAATATTTTATATAAGTGTTTATCATGATTAATATACTTCCTCCATTTCACGATATCTTTAACAATTTTTTTTATCGGTTCTAAAATACCTTTCACACTTTTAAAATGAAATCTCCTCCATAAACTTCACCTCAGAATAACTTCAGATTGTATTTGTATGTAGAGATCTGAGATCTACAACCTAAATTCACTCCACTTGTGTGGATAAATATTCAAATGGATGAATTTCAAGTTCCTAACTATAATCCAAATTCAAAATGGAGAAAGATACTTAGGGGGCGCTTGGTTAACAACTCTTCAATGATAATGGGAATGAGATTGAAAATTAGTGTAATTAGCATGGTTCATGAGAACAAAATCACTATCTCTCCTCCTAAATAAGGTAATAACTACTTCATTTTGATTACCTTATTCTCTTCCTACAATCATCCTCCTCAATCACTCTCCCATTCCTCCACCAACAACCATTTGTTGTCAACTTCTATTTCAAAATTGGGGCATGGCACCAGCAATGGTGTCACCATTGGAACACTTCTTCTCCTAACATATTATTTTTCTTATGAGGGCATAGATGAAAATAAAATTTTATTCTCATTACCATTAAAGAATTGCTAACCAAGCGCCCCCTTAATAAAATCATGTCATTTGAAATCCATGGATTTAAAAATCCATTCATTTTCAAAAATTTTGCATTTTAAATGACTTCATCCAAATATAATCTCAATTTTATTCAAAATGTTATTACTTGGACTCATACAAACATACAATCCAACTCTTTTTTTTTTTTTTTTTTTACAAAATTACTCTTCAAAATTCTATTTTTTTTTAAAGTGTGCTTTTTTAAGAGTGAAAGGTCCATGAGATGGAGTACTTAAAATCAAACTTTTACTGGGTTGGGGTTTGCCTGTGCTGGCTATATATATATACACTCTCCGTACTTAATTTCTATTTTCATTCGTTCAACAAAAATAAGTATTTTTATTATATTTAAGGTACTATTAAATTTATATTTCCATCTATATTTCTATCTTATTTATAATTGTTTTGAAAAATAAATAATCATAGAGATTAAATGATAATTTTTTTTATATTTCAATTATAATAACTTCTACTATTTTTTAATCTCCAAATTTACATGGAGGAAGAATATATTGTTTGTAATTTGAAAAAAACAATATTTGAAAAAAACAAGGAATCGAGAAAAACAGTTGCACTCCGCAATCTTTCAAGTGAAGCACCATGCAATTACAAATTTGCCCCCACAAGAAGTGACCCTTCCCCGTCGGAGGCGGTAGTTTCAACGGTCACGCCTCCGGCAGAAACCGTCGTCCGCTCGTCCATAACCACCATGTCCCAATCAACCGCCCCCTCCACTTCCTCTCTTACCTCAAATTCTGATGACAATAAAACCACAATCCCCACTGAGATCATCAGCGAAGAGGAAATGGCACTCATCGAAGCCGCCTTTGCCGTCGCCGCCGCCGCCCTGCCTTCTACGCGCCCCCACAGGATTTCTAGGTCAATTCAATCAATTACTCTCCTGTCCAAGCGTCGGCTATCTGCTTGCACAACGACCGGGTCGCCCGACATCGAGGATACTGTTAGGGCAATTGGATCGAATAGCCCTCAGAAGAATAAAAGGGACGACGTAGTGGAGTCTCTTCTGCAAAAATTCCGGAAGGGAAGAGCTGTATCCGTCACCGACCTTACTGGCACGGTAAAATAATGGATATCACTGGTTCCGTATCTGCTTATTATTTACAGTTAGATACTGCCAATGATGATTGTAGATTTTCCATCATCTTTTTTAAACTGATTGTTTGCTACATTGACCTAAAATTTAAGTATTAGTACAATAGGTGTTGCAAATGCAGCATTATATTAGATTGGAACCTTTTCTTCTTCATGGAACTACTCTATAAGTCTTATTGTTTATAATTTCTATACAAAAGTCGTATGTCGAACCAACTGTACCGTTGAGACTATTATCGATCTGCTAGCATGAATTTTGAAATAGCCTAGTTTTTCAACTCCATTTGTTTTATTGAGAAAGTAGCAAACAGTTGATGTAGTTGTGTTACAGAATTCTCAGTTGACATCAACGTTCTTGATCTTTGTTGGATTCAGTTTCCATACTAGTTTGGTGACGTTTTTCTACTCTTAAAATTTGCCTATTACTGAAATTTATAGTTTTCTTGTTTTAATTTAGGAATGGTGTGAAAAACAAATGGAGTTTAGTCTACGCCTAGGCAAACCCAAGAAGACGAAAGCTATGAAAGCAGGTAGTGCCCGTCATGTGGCACTTGAGGAAGAGGTATATAAGTATATTTCAACCTTTCTTGACTTTTTACATGATTCCGTTTTATCCGGGGTATAAAAATATCCTAATTTAAGTTATGCATGGTAGGCTGTTTAAAATTGTGGGAGTATCCATATGAAAGTCTGGTTATTATCTGATGTGATATGTTACATGCTGAATTGATGTCTAATGCTTATCACTATTGGTTGCTGCAGAAAATGTAAAGTTTGCATGGTGTTTTTAGTAGGAAAAAAATGTTGTCTGGTATAAGTTTTATTAGTAAGTTGTTTCCTAGTTATCTTTGCTTCATAAGTTTGTTGCTCCTCAATTTTGTCTTTTTGATGCATTTGACCAGTTATCCTTCATCTGTCAGGTAGAGAATCTAAGATATTGTGCAGCTTCGCCGGTATGTTCTTGTGGTAGTATGAATTTTCTTGTAAATTTTACAGGTTATCAAGCGAGTAAAAGTTCAGACTGAATCCGCTGAAGATGTGTGGGCTCTTAAATTTATGAATTTTATTTTTGGTGCAAACCAACTATTATTTGATGGATTAACACGCGAATTACCTTTGTAAGTTCGTTTTATATCTTAATTTCATATGCAACTGAATAATTCTTCAATGAAGTGGCTGAATGTTAATGATTTGTACCTGATCTCAGTATACTCATAAAGTGAGTAGACTTCTACCCCCTGCCTATGTCTTTTCTGTGCCTAGAAATTTACTACTTAGAAATTCTGGATTAGTGTTTCTCATCTATGAAAAAGTTGAGTCATGTTTCTGCAAATGAGCCAGGTTTAGTTTTTATAATGAAACCAAAAAAAAAAAAAAAATGATTGGAATTTTAGTATGTGCCAAAAAATATTCTCAAATTTTTTATATTTATTTTATATCATTTAAATATTTAAGTAATTAAATGAAGCCTTTGTACTAATTCAGGAATTGATATTTCAGTATTTTTTTTAACATAGATACTATAATTTTGATTTTGTAAACGTTATGCATTTTTCATAATATCAAAATTTCGGTACATTACCAGTATGGAACAATTTTTGGTATACCGTTTAAACCACCCCACATCAGAGTGGTTACATGGCATGTACGTGATTAATGATATGGACAGCTGGGAGGCTGAGTTTATTTTGTAACATGCAGTGTTTGTTAGTAGTGAATAATGATTTGTAGTTCAGTGTAAACATGGATTGATCTTCTTATAGATATTTATGCTTCTCTAAGCTAAATTCTAATTTTGTAATGTCAATTATGTGTGCATATGATGCCCCTGTAAAAAACTATCCTATATTCTAAACATGTTTACATTTGGAGAATGTGAGTCATTATTTAGATGTTTTTCTGAAGTTTCACATAATTATATTCCAGAGTAGGCTTCATTCAAGGCGTGTGGATGGTTGGAATAATTGATGAAATTCGGATGCCTGTATCTGAGGCCACTAGATTCCCAACATTAGTTGACACAAAAACTCGTGTTCGAGCAACCCTTCCAGGTGAACCACAAAAGAGAAATGGAAGGTATAAGAGTGCTCATGGCAATTGATTAGGCATATTTTCTTTAGGCATCTTGGTCATTTTGTCAAAATCTTTTTGGCAGGCTTCAGTTAATGTGCTACAAGTGTTTATGGGACAGTTTAGTTGCAGAAAGATTTCCATCCCAAAAGTTCTATGATTTCTATTCGTTGAATCCCAATCATACTTTATCCCCAGAAATTAGAGAGAATACATCAAAGTTGGGTTTTCCTTCTGAGGTAAATGGTTCTATATGTTATGCGCTTTCTGTGTAATTATTTTGCATCAAGACAACATTATAGATGGTGATAACAAATCTCATTTTATAGCATAAGCTTATAATTTAAATATAAGAGGCCTGCACAGTTCCCTTCATTACAGGCATATTCGACATTTGGCTTATTTATATGCTGCCTGTTGAATAATAATTGGGTAAAGTGTTTGATTTATTTTGAGAAAATGTGATTACTCTGTGAAATAATTGAAAAGCGACATGAAATTGCTTGTCATAGTCCTGAGACATGTCATCTGTGCGATTGAAATAGTTTCTAATTGAAAAGAATAATGATTTTTTGAGGAGTGTGTTTGGATGACACATGGATATTGTGATAATTTCCCTCGCTTTTGAACTGTTACCAAATTATCTAACCCACTTCTTATGTTACACTTTAGTGTCCCATTATCTAGAAGAAGGGAAAGAGTAATACATAAAAAATCAAAGATTTAATACATATGTTTAGATAACAAAACACAACACAAAACAGTTAAAAGTGGAATAGGGGATTTGATCTATATTGAACAATTATATAAAATTGTGTTTTTATGAAATAGAATGTAGAGATAACATGAATATTTAATATTGAGCTTGAAATGTCATGTCTTTTCAAGAAACACCAACCAGCAAACACCATCGCGATGCCTAAAAATGTGCCTTGGCATGAATTCTATACTCAGCACTTAAGCAATCACTAATCTAATTTCCTTTATTTTCCTCTGTGGGGCTTCTTTAGTTTGTACACTTGGAAAAATGTCTATCATAGATGTTTCAAGTTGTGTGTGTGAGAGAGAGAGAGAGAGGATATTACGCTGATCATATGCTTTTACTTGTAGCACAACATGAATAAGAAAGTGGTCGAATCTTTGCATGCATATGCTATGGATGCTTGCTTTTAATTTCTATTTGTTTGGGTACTCATGCAGACTCTGGGCGATGTGGTTAAATATTTTGAAACAAGTTGTTCCTTGTTGCCTCAGGCTCATGACCAGCTGCTGTTGAGGTGAGTTTGAACCGGAACTTGAAATTGTTTTGAGTTCTTTGGCATTCTGCCATTTTTTCTAGCCTTGGTTTTTTTTCTTCTTACCCATATGATGTCCGTTTCCATCACATTATAATGAGAACTTTATGGATTGTTATCTAGTTTGAATGTCTTCCTTTGGAATTCACATCCAGACTAGAACAGCCTAAAGTAGCTAACTATTCTATAATGCCAATTTTTTTTAAATAAAGTATACCAATCTCATTTTATAATACTAAATGTTATTATCACTTCCCATTTTCGGACTGTTTATGCATGTTCTGTTAACTACCAAGATATGACTTTAGCTACTTTTGGGAGGAACAGGTACGAGTTGCAGGAAGATCAGTCTTTACTAGGTGAAGATGCGTTTGCTTATGACTCTGATTGGGTTGAGGATCAAATTAAATCATGTCTCGATTTTTGGATGGGAAACAGAGAAGCCAGTTATCCTTCACTAGAGGAGCGCTGGAAATGCAACTTTTGTAAATTTGCCTCTGTCTGTCCAGCAAGATCTGACCCCCTTGGTTCCACAAGCAAAACAGAGAATACAAACATTCTTTCTCCTAATTCGCCCCATAAATAAATTATTTATGATGCTCAGTTTTTTCCTTGGAGAAGTCTTAATTTTTAGAGAAGCTTCTTGCCGATTCCTATTGGGGCTGCACGCTGAGCACGACCTATTCGAGGTCTCTAATATATTGTGATTGTTATAATTCCAGCCTTTCTGAAGACTAGGTTACTATTGTTGTGAATAATGAATGATTGCTATTCGTTATTCAAGTGTCTCCCTGCAGGTTGTATTGTTGTAAATTGTTAGACTAGATTATCAATGTGTGAGGATAAACGTTTGAAGTTTTATTGTATTTTATTTAACGGTTGCCCTGTTTAATTGTAGAAGAAGTCCCAATATTTATACATGTAATGTCATGAGCCACAGAGCCAGCCAGTTCCAGGGAAGAGAAACTCCACATGGAGATAATTGTGCATGTTGTAGAAAAAGCAGTGGTACATTTTTGTTGGATAAGGGTCTCGACTTTTTGAAAATCTTATTATAATATATTTCAAAATCTCCCCAAGGTGCCTTCTTCTAAGGATGAGGTGGTATATCTCAAACCTCTCTATTTCGAAATACTGTACTCTCATTAAAAGTTGGTATAAGTTGTGATCTCATTCATTTTATATCATTACATCTAAACTATTAATTTGTAACTAGGGTTTATATAATTATTTATCATTTTCATTTGTCCATTAGCCGTCTCTCTCTCTCTCTCTCTCTTCTTCGATCTCTCTCACACCATCATACTCCTCTTCGATCTTTTTTCATAGCGCCGCTTCCGCCCCCTCTCCAATCAGCGCGAACCAGCCGTGGATGTCAGGTTATAATTTTCTCTGTAATTTTTGTCTTTTCATTTCCACTCATTTCACGGTTCATTTTCTCAAATTTTTCATTTTCTAACGCTCTTATGGCTCTGGCTTCCTTGCCGCTGTCTGCCATGACTCCGCCCCAGTCTTATTCTCTGCACACGCTGTCTCATTCCCAAAATCTTCCAAAGGTTGAGTTTTTTTTAATTCACAATTTTTTGCAAAATTATCTTCGGTATTAAGTTTTCTCTGTGTATTAAGTCGTTCCTCTGCCTAGCCCATCGTCGTGTAAGGTATGTAGGCGCTGCCTTGCTGCTCTACTCCCGTCGCCTCAAACTGCATCGGATACCATGGCCTTGAACCGAAGATATGATATTGATTTTTAATAGTATTTTTCTTGGTCTTAGTTTTTTTTTCTTCTCACCTCTTTTTTTAGTTTTTGCCATCCTCCATTGAACAGTCTCGGCGCCGTCGCCATGTCCTCTAAGATATAAAATAGTTATTTTTTCCACAATTCAACGATTTTTTTACTTAGATATTTTTGGAATTTATTTTTACAAAATATTTATATATGCTAATTTTTGTAAGAGGATATTGAAATATTTTGCAAAAGATATTGTCACGTAAAAGATGACAATATTCCCAAATAATCTTGTCATCCAATACCATATCTTACCATGAATAATAGATTATAACATTAATTTTTGTTGGACAAAATTTTTCTACCCAAAAGATATTGTCACTGAAATAATACTCCCTCCCTTTTTTATTAAATGTCACTTTAGCTTTTACACTGTTTTTTTAATAAATGCCATTTTGATGATTCTTCATCAAATATTCCTGTTTTACCCTTATTAATCTTCTACTTACTTTCTATTTTCACAAATCTTTTCATTTATTTTTTCCATCATTTAAGGATTCTAAGGGCAATATTGACAAAATTTTATAACCTTGATTTGTTGTTTTATTCCAAAAAGACATTTATTAAAAAAGGGAGGGAGTAATTTATTTCCAAAAAATCTTGCCATGATATACAATATCTTACCATGTATAATACTATGGTACTGAAAGTTAGTAATTTTTTTTAAATTTTTAATTTTTTAATTTTTTTTTTTCAAAATGCATGTATACATGAAATGTTTAGGAGAGAATTGATTTTTTTAAATAATTCGAATTGACGTTTAATATTATATCGAAATTACAAAATATTTAAAATAAAAAAATATTTATACTTATAATTTAAAAATAAAAATAATATTTTTTTTCCGTCCACAAAATTTGTTGGGATACACACTAGTGTGAAATAATATGAAACCTCTTTTAATGTAATATTTATTTTGAGGATTCGCTTGTTTTAAATTATGGGAAAGAAAATGAAAATGTCTTTTCCCACAAAGACCCAAGATATATGTACACTTTTAATGCTGTGCTTTAGGAAAAATAAGAGGTGGTGGTGGGTAGACATGCTCACGGTTCCGGAACCGGCGGTTCCAAAGGTCCAATATGTGGAACCGGAACCGAACCGTGGTAAAACCGGTTTCGGTTCGGTTCCCGAACCGGCGGTTCCGGCGGTTTTTCTATTTTATTTTATTTTAGTTTTTAATTGTATTTTTTGAGTTTTTAATCTAAATGTAGATGACATATTAAATGGAAAAAGATTTCATTAGTAATTGAACTATTACAAATTAGTAATTCTAATTTAAAATAAGTGTCTAAGTAATTATTATTACAAACTAATTGAAATATTACAAATTTACAAATTAAATATTGAACTATTCCAAATTACTAATTACAAGTTTACAACTTAAAATTTTAAATTATACAAAATAAATTTGGGGTGAGGGGTTAAATAAATTGGACTTGAACTTAATTTTAAGAAATAAACTTAAAAATTCTAAGTTTGAGATTCAAAATTAAGAAATAAACTCAAAATTCTAAGTGTTTTTTTTTAGTTTATTTAGGGGTTTTACTTGTATTTTTTTGTTTCTTAATCTAAATGTAGATGACAAATTAAATGGAAAAAATTTCATTAGTAATTGAACTATTACAAAATAATTGAACTATTACAAATTAATAATTCTAATTTAAAATAAGTGTCTAATATCTATTATTAAAAACTAATTGAAATATTAGAAATTTACAAATTAAACATTGAACTATTCCAAATTACTAATTACAAGTTTACAACTTAAAATCTTAAATTATACAAAATAAATTTGGGGTGAGGGGTTAAAGAAATTGGACTTGAACTTAATTTTAAGAAATAAACTTAGAAATTCTAAGTTTGAGACTCAAAATTCTAAGTGTTCTTTTTAGTTTATTTAGGGGTTTTACTTGTATTTTTTGGTTTTTTAATCTAAAAGTAGATGACAAATTAAATGGAAAAACGATTTCATTAGTAATTGAACTATTACAAATTTGTAATTGAACTATTACTAATACTAATTTACAACTTAAAATCTTAAATTATACAAAATAAAATTTGGGGAGGGGGGGGGAGAGGTTAAAGAAATTGGACTTGTGCTTAATTTTAAGAAATAAACTTAAAAATTCTAAGTTACAACTCAAAATATAAAAAAAACTAAAAAATTTAAGTGTTGAACCGGCCGGAACCGCCTAGGAACCGGCGGTTCCGGTTCGAACCGGCGGTTTCGGTTTCGATTTTTCCGGAACCGGAACCGAACCGTGTTATTTCCGGTTTCGGTTCGGTTCCGGAACCGAAACCGTAGAACCGTGGAACCGGCGGTTCCGGTTATTTTTGAGCATGTCTAGTGGTGGGGGAAACGATTGAAATGAAAGGATTGTAGAAGGATAAAATTTTAAATTAAAATAGATAAATTATTGTCTTATTTTAGGTGAGAAATAGTGTCCGTTGATTATTTTGTGTTCTCATTAAGGACCATAGTTGCCCTATAATCATTATCATTTTCATTTCATTGAAAAATATACCATCAACCACCCCATAGATAGGAGCTTGGTGATGATGATATATATATTTCAATAATTGTAAAACAGGTCTAAATTTTATGGTGTAATTAATAATATCTTTTGACTAGAGCCGGCAATTTGGGCCCGGCCCGACATATGAGTTGGGCCCAAAAAATAGAGGCCCGAGAAAATCGGGCCGTTTTTGGCCCGGCCCGGCTGGCCCGACGGGTCACGGGCCGGCACGGTTGATTTTTTATATTTTTTTATCTATTTTATTTTTAAAAGATTATAATTAGTGTTGTTTCTTTAAATGATATTTAGTGTTATGATTACAAATATATGGACATACTTGACTTGATACTGCCATAATAAGGAATTTAGTGTTGTATATTTAGTTTTTAAATTATATTTAATGATATTTAAATGATATTTAGTGTTGTATATTTAGTTTTTTTTTTAAACATACTTGACTTGATAGTTGATGCCATAATAAAGAATTTTGTAAATGAAGCCCTTCAATTTTCAGTATCGTGGAATAAAAAAACTCTACCAAATATTATTTTGAGATTAGGAAAAAAAATTAAAATAAATTTGAAACGGGCCGGGCCGGCCCGTTAGCCCGCGGGCTAGGGTTGGGATTTTACAGGTCCGACATGCAAATGGGCCGGCCCGTGGACAGTGATTGGCCCGACGGACCGGCCCGGCCCGCCCGTTTTGCCAGCTCTACTTTTGACATATGAAGTAGGAGTTTGATGATGATTATATATTTCAAATAATTACTCCTATAAAACAGGTCTAAATTCTATAGTGTAATTGATAATATCTTTTGACATATGAAGTATCACTTAACAAATCATTTTTATGCTATAAATAAATATTATTCCTGTTGGTAGGCGAGCTACATCACCTTTAAAGTGAACAGGTTTATGTTAATTAACCATTCAGGAAGCAAGATTAAGTTGAGTTGAGTCAGACCGAGCTGGAATATTGGACGAGCTACTCCAGCTAGGCGAGCTACTTTACCAAGTCGAGCTACATCAAAGCAAAGGCCACCCGAGCCCAAATAAGACCCTGGCGAGCTACTTCAGCCAAATAGCCAAGGCAGAAGGTAAACCGACCAACAAGATCAAGCTAATAACTCCTCAAGGACAAGTCCAAAGAGACGAACTGCTCTCTAATACGAGGTAATTCAGTAAAGGCGCGTACAAGTGTATATCATAGGGGATCTTGTAGTCCCTTCTGATTCTTGGTAGATCGTCCTCGGTAGTGGATGAGACAATGTAGCTCGCCGCGAAGTCATTGGTCATTAGTTTTTGCTTCCCACGAGCTGGAATGGGGAAACGATCGGAGTACTCCCTCTCATATCCGTCCCAATCAACATGGCGAGCTACTACAACTGGAATTTGGTGCTCAATTGAGTTTGGCATCGGGTAGTTGATGTTGTAGAGAAACTCCCAAGTTAACTCGTCTGTAGGGGCGGGCTGCCGCACCTCGACCTCTTCCACTTCCTCAAAATGGAGGTCCGAACTGGTCTCTTCTACGATCTCTCGGGCAGGGTTGGCCTCGACTACCTCCTCCCTGCATTGGCAAGCTCCTGAATCCACATATTGGACTACGGAGGTCGCCTCTGGATCCGAATCGATGGTTACAACAGGAATGGAAGTGGAGCCTTCTCCTATGGGGCTCTTTCCGGGGTTTCAAGGAGGATAAGATCCGGTTTGAGAATCGGAGGACAATTGTTTATAATTTGTGAAGAGTAAAAATAAGGAAAAATCTTATAACAGTCATCAATGATAGTTTTCGGTGAAAGATGAACAGATGGCGGCGATTCGAAGAAGCGCAAGGCGGAGTTTGGGCTTTTTAACCCAAAAAATACAAAATTGAACAAAAAATATGAAAAACACGAGAAGATTGATACCTTTTAACCTTAGATTGGAAGAAACGGTGGCCGGAAATGGAGTTTGATTGCTGGAAAATTCAAAAGAAGAAGCGCAAGGTTTTGGGCGCTAAAAAATTTGTGAAAAAAAATGCAAAAATGGAACAACACCCTTATTTATACTAAGCAAAACGGGGTACTCCACGAAGATGATGAAAAGTCCAAGGACTAATGTGCAATATTTCTGGCACGTACAACTCTGTTCCGAAAAAGTAGGGGGCGCATCACCTCGGTTTGGTGCGCGCGTGGGTGGCGGCAATCATGCCGCCCACGTCACGCCTCGAGATATTCCCCTACCTCGGAATTCCAACCGTCTCATGCCCAATGTGTTAATGCAAATCTCTAACTTGTAGCTTGACAAATTACTAACCTAATGTGTAACTGCCCAATCTTTATAACTAGTCAATTCCAATTGTAACTATCCCTAATTTGCAGCTAGTAATTATCCCTAATTTGCAGCTTGTAATTATTGTGATAGTTGTATAAATAGAAGAGCCTCAAAGAAGGAGAGGGCATCCAGAATTTGAGAGATATGTATACATGTTTATAATATACTTAACATGGTATCCAGAGCCACAAAAAAAAAAAAAACCTGTGTCTAGTGTTTGGTGAGTTTAGGCCAATCTTCTATTCCTTCCGTGAGAGATAATTTTCAGCGAGTGGAGGTTGCGTGATTTATTTTTTTCAGTTTTATTTTGTCCATTAGCCCCTTCTAATGGCTGAAGAAAAAAATTCTCCTTTAATTCGATTTAATGGAAAGAATTTTTCCACATGTGAATTCCAATTTCGTATGTATGTTAAGGGTAAGGATTAATGGGGTCACCTTGATGGTACTACATCTGCACCAAAGGAGGCTGCTGAATTTGTTAAATGGGCCCGTGACGATGCCAAGGTAGTGTCGTGGATTTTGGCATCTATTGAACCTCACATGATCAACAACTTACGTTCATTTTCCACTGCCAAGGAGACGGGGACTATCTTGGTCGTATTTATTATCAAGATCACACTGCTCGGTGATTAGGCGTAAAATTGTTATGTTTTGGTGCCGGATTTGCCGATGTTTTGAGTATTTTCGACGAGTGTTTGGAGTCAAATGAGTATCATTTTTATAAACTTATTAATTTGTCTCTTTGGTTTTCATAGATGGATAGAGGGCGAAAAGAGGAGTTCGTAGGACTTTGAATCGGCCAAAACGGACTCCCGATTGAGAAGTTATGAAGGTTTTACGAACATGTGTACAGCCAGCGGTCGAGCGCCTCGCTCGACCTCTTGACCCGCTCGACCACCAAGCTCGAATGGGGCGCTCGAGCTGTCCCGCTCGAGCGTTTTTGCGTGTTTTTAGCCCAAAATCGCCCAAATTCGTCCCAAAGCCTATATATACCCCTTCCAAGCATATTTTCACATATCACAACATACCAACACATATTTTTACATATTTTGAGCGAGGAGAAAGCTTGGGAGGGAGATTGGAAGAGTTTTATACGTTGTAATCGAGGTTTTAATTTACGAATTCTTCGTTTTAGTATTTCTTTTGAACGTATTAAATTAATTCTTTCTTTCTTTACTCTTGGAGACGATTAAACCTAGTTTTTCAGATTTATATAGATTTCTTTGGAGACTTTAATTTGTTCTTTCGTTTATGTTCTTGATTTCTTTCGTTAATTCAATTATGCATATGTTTATTGTTCTTGTGATTGCTTTTATTATTCAAACCACCATGTTAGGCTAGAACCCTTGCATGCTTAGGATAGGATGAACTCGTAGAAGTAGGTTGTGGGTATGTAATTAGGGTAATTCGTGACGTTAGTTTTAATTCTCTTAATTAATGAATTCTTATAATTAATCTTAACTCTACCTTTGAATTTCGTACGAAAGTGTTAGAGAGAGGACGACCGTATCACTCTTTAACAACGAGTAGACTTAACGAGAGGGTTTAGGAAGGGTTAATTCATCTACCAGTTTAGCGAAGGAGGACGACCGCATCACCTTAGTTAAATTAGGGTCTCATTAATTAAGCACAATCTATTAACTTGTTAGTAGATTAGTGAAGTCGAGTGTTAGGGTAAAGTATTAGGGTTTAGAATCTTGAGCTTTCACCTTGCATTCTTAGACTTAGGTTATTTCTTGTGTGTCACAGTTATTCTGATTATGTACCTGCTCCGTTAGTATACGTAGGGATTCCAATCCTAAGCATCACCATCTCATATTTGAAAACCCACCTTTTGATACTTCGTTTTATTTACCTTTTGCATTCGTAGGATAATTTTAGTTTAGTTTAATTAATCTTTCCAAAAATCCAAAAACAACACACTCATATTAACTACGACGTGTAGATCTTCAGGGATCTATTCGCATACATACCTTCCCTTGGGTTCGATAATACTTGGTCCCTATACTTGCCCATACTACAGTGAACCCGTACTCTTGCGGGGAAGCTACTAGTAGAAAGCTAGTGTAATTCGGTTCAAGTCAATGGCGCCGTTGCCGGGGATGGCGTTGTATGCTTTTTTAATAGGACTTGTCGATAGCTTAGTAGTTAGTAGTGAGTGTTTTATTTTCTGTTTTTATTCTTTATTTTTATTCAATCGGCAGTTGCGTTTTGATCCTTCTGCTAGTGTGTCAGGTTTATGAAAACACGCTCACAAGGCAATACGAGCAAAGAGAGGTTACCTGCAGATCCTGAGACAATAGCCAGAAGGAACCGAGCCTTCTTGAGAAGAATGACTACTGCCGCGGGAAACAAAGACAAGATTTCTGATGAACTTGGGGAGTTAGACAAAATAGCTGCAGAGTATACTGCTCTTGTGGAACGGGCAGAGGGTGCCAATGGAAACAGCAGTAATCAGCAGATACCCATAGGGGGAACTGAGAGCCCACACCCGAACCCACAAGACCCAATCAACTCTGCACAAACACAACCCCAAAATCAGAACCAAAACCCTGCTTACCCACAAAACCCAAATAACCCTTTCAACAACCCAGTATACCAACATTACCCATACCCACCTTATCCTTACCCACCATACTCGTATCCTCTACCTCCAGTCTATAATCAACCACCTGTTTACCAACCACCACCACCCCAACAAGTACCAGTACCTGCTGCTAATCCTCAACACGTTCCTCAGAACGTAGATCACAATATGGCTATTCGAGAGAGGTTTGCAGCACAGCCACAACGGTACTATGATGGAGTGGCATTGCCTCCTGTTGAGGCAAATAACTTCTCTATTTCCCCAGGAATTCTAAAGCTGCTGACCGAGAATCAGTTCAAGGGGGTGATCAGGAAGGAGAATCCTCACACTCACCTGAGGAGTTTTCTCATGATAGCCTCCACATTTAATTACAATGGCATGTCTGAAGATGCCAAGAGGTTGCGGCTGTTCCCATTCTCATTGACGGGAATAGCCAAGGAGTGGTACGATAATACGCTTCCACGGGGAGGTATTACCACTTGGGCCAAGCTCGAGCGTCTGTTCCTCGAGCGATTCTATCCTTCTTCTAGGACGATTAAAGCTAGGATTGAGATCTCTTCCTTCCGCCAGAAGCAAGGAGAGGACCTACGTCAAGCATGGGAGAGATACTCAAACATGTTGATAGAGTGCCCGCAGCACGGGTACAATGAGGGGGATATTATGGCATTCTTCTATAGTGGTGCCAACAAGGCGGGGCAAGACCATTTAGACGCCTGTGCGGGCGGAGCATTCCTGAATTAAGGAATAGAGAGGTGTAGGGAGATCGTGGACAACATTGTCACGAATGCCGGTGCTTGGAATGGAGATGCAGACTTCCAGAGAGTTCATCAGGTTGAAGAGGGTGAAGGAACGAGAAGGCTATTGATGGCCATGATGGAGAAGATCAACAACCTCGAGTTGGGGAAGAATTTGGTTGGACAGCATGCAGTAGAGAACGAGAGAGTAGACCAACCAAGTGGACAGCAAGAGGTAGCCAATTACATGGGAGGACCGTATTACAATCAGAATGGCTACCAAGGTGGAAATCAGTTTGGAAGACCTTCTTATGGTCAGCCATTTGCACCTCCAGGGCCACAGCCGCCTCAAAATCAATGGAGGAACACACAAGGGTATCAAGGAGGCCAGCAGCCTCCTCAAAACACATGGAGGAAAAATGAGAATTTTTCTTATGCTAACCCAAAAGCTGGTATTACTGTTCCTGCAGGTGTTGATCCAGGTTCTAAACCTCCTGGTGGAGAAGGCGGTGCATCAACTGAGGAGATATTGAGAGCTATTCTTCAGAAAGTGGAGGAAGGTAGCAAGCGATTGTCCTCCTTGGAGTACGATGTGAAGGAGCTGCATAAGAAGGGCGATCATCGAGATCAAGAGCTCCAGAAGATGAACGTTGAGTGGACTAGAACTCAACAAGAAAACAATAGGCAGTTCACTTCTATAAAATTCCAGATGAGCCAGATTGCAAAGATGGTGAATAGAGAGCCGGGAAAATATCCTTCCATGCCGGAGGGGAACCCGAAAGAGCATTGTAAGGCTATCCAGCTTAGAAGTGGGACCAAATATGATGGTCCCGAGATGCCTGCTGATTCTGAGATGCTCAAAGAAGAAGTTGAGACAGAAGGGATAGAGTCTCAAGGTGATGGAGTTGAGGTTGAGAAGGAAGGAGTTAAGATGAAAATTGATGATAAGAATAAAGATATGGATGAGTCCCAGAAGGGGAAGGAAAGTGAGGAGATTGAGAGAGTTCCTAAGTGGAAAAAGGCAAAGGAAGCAAGGATAAAGTGAAAGAAACAGAAAGAGATGAATGGGGGGTACCCAAATCTGTGATACTCGTCCCGTATCCACAGCGCTTCATGAAAAAGAAGCTTGATGAAAAATTTGCAAAATTTCTTGATGTTTTTAAACAACTTCACATTAACATTCCTTTTTATGATGCTTTGGAACAGATGCCGCATTATGCCAAGTTCCTGAAGGACTTGATAGCGAAGAGACGAAGAGTTGATGAGCCGAAGTTAGTGCAGTTGAACCATGAAGTGAGTGCACTAGTGCACAAGGCGCTTCCACCGAAGCTGAAGGATCCCGGGAGCTTCACCATTCTTTGTGACATTAGGAACGGGATCAAGAAGGGAGCGTTGTGCGACCTCGGAGCGAGCATCAATCTCATGCCCTTGTCGCTTTTCAAGAAGCTGGAAGGTGGTGAACTTCAACCCACAATGATGCCGCTTCAACTTGTCGATCGGTCTATTACTAGACCTCAAGGAGTGGTTGAAGACGTTCTAGTGAGAGTTGGAGATCACATTTTTTCAGCCGACTTTGTAGTGCTAGAGATGGAGGAAGATGAGCACGTGCCCCTGATCTTGGGAAGACCGTTCTTAGCTACGGCGGGGATGGTGCTAGACGTGGCAAATGGGAAGATTACATTGAAGGTTGATGATCAAGAAGTGAAGATCTCTCTATATGAAGCCATGAAGCACCCGAAGGAGGATGAGAGTTTGTATTGCATGGATGCAATTGATCCTCGTGTTGAAGACACGCCTTCTATCCCTAATCCATCTCATATTCATAAATTTTATAATCCTTCACTTGATAATTTAACCCAAGAGCATTATGATCTGACTTATTTTGATAGGGATAAAGTGAAGAAGTTGAAGGATGAAGAGGTGAAAAGTGTGGACGTGATCCAGTTGGAAGGGAAAGGAGGAGTTAAGAAGAAAAAGTCAAAATTCAAGAAACTGTTTGGTAAGACACCTCCAGATAAAAGTAAGAAGGAGTTGAGACCCATAACACTTGGGGATGAGAAGGAAGCAAAGGAGTTAATGATGGAGGGGCATCAAGGAAAGACATGCAAGCACCACTCTTATGAGAGTAAGGGAGGTATTTTTGAGTATGATGTCCCATAAACTCCTTTGAGCTTGGTCCGGCATGAGGACCTTAAAAATAACGCTGAATGGGAGGCAACCCATTTTTATTTGCTTTTGAGTGTTTTTAGTTTTTTTCCTTTTATGTTATTAGGATGTTGTTGAGTCGTATGTTTAACCTCGTATTTGAGTAAGTTGCTTGTAGGCTTGTCTCGAAGGAGTGCCAAAGGAGTGGAGATTGAAGGAACCAACTTGAGACAAGGGAGTGTGCAAAGCTATTGAGAGAAATTGAATTATTTGGTTGAGGTAACCCACAACCCCAAACTTAGACCTCTAGCAAGGTCGAAGTTTGGGGGGTGGAGTTTTTTATTTGTTTTATGATTACATTGCACATGCATGCACGCCCTTATCTTTGAGTTGAGTTTGATTGATGATTGGTTTGTTGAGATACTCCTTGGGGTAATTTGATTTGACTCGCTATTTCATATTTCATGACTATCAACTATCTTATGCTTGTTGATTGCTATCTTTGAGTATGATCTGATGAGTAGAGATGATTTGTGGATTTGAGTTAGGGACTCTTTTTTGTGAGTGTTTGAATGAGAGTTGATTTGAGAAAGAACTTGTATGCTTGTGAATTTTTCTTTTGAGTACTTGTGTGATGAGAGTGAGAATTCACTAGGACTAGCATGGATGTGAAAGCCGTGAGAGTTGAGCCTTATGAGATTTTTATGCATTACTTGATCTCTTCGTTTGTGAGAGGATCGTCACCTTAGAGGATGCTAGAACTTGTGTGTGCTCTTGCTTCTTGATTGTGTCTAGTTTGAAATGCCGAATGTGATCTTAGACCATCTTTGATTTGAGTGAGTCACTTAGCCAAAATTTTCCTTACCAATGACATGTATCCCTTGCTAGCCCCTTTGAGCCTAAAGCCTATTTTATTTGCTAGCACATTTAAACACTATTCCAAGTTCCTAAGCCTTTTTGTCCCAATTTGAGTGGAGAATAGGAAAAGTGTGAAGGTTGAAGGGATTGAGTTGATTTGAGAAAAGGAATTATGATGGTTGAGTGGTGATAAAATAAGGGTGTGAATGAGATATGAGTTGTGGGAAAGAAAAAATTGAAAATGAGCAAAAGAAAAATTGAGCTCATGTGTTTGTGCGAAAAAGAAAAAAAAAGTGAAGTGATTGAAAAAAAAGTGAATAGAGTTAGAAAAAAAAATTGAAGTGTTGAGAAAAGTGGAATTGAAAGAGTGTTGATTGAATATGTTTGAAGTAGTCTGTTCCTAATCTCGAAGTGCCAAAGTTTGACTTTCTATTCTCCATTCACTTAAGGCTCGGCGTTTTCAATTGGAACTAGAATTGGCTTCTCTCACGCAAGGTAATTTAAATTTTGAACAATTCTACTCCAGTTTTCTAACCTTGTGGAGTGAATATTCTAGTTTTGTCACTGCTAAGGTTCCTAAGGAGTCATTGGAGGTCATACACACATTGCATGCAACAAGTCAACGAGATCAACTTCTAATGAAACTCTATCCTGAGTTTGAAATTATTCGTGGGAATCTACTAAATTGGGATCTTGCTCCATCATTGGACATATGCCTTGGAGAGTTGTTACGTGAGGAACAACGACTGACCACTTTAAAAGGTCAAGTGCCTGAGATCGGGACTTCTGAGGTCACTGCATATGCTGCGAAACGAAAGACAGGTGCTACAATTGGGTCTTACTTCAAATGCTATGAATTTGGTCACCTTGCTCGTACCTGTCCTAAGAAATCTTGTAATTATTGCAAGCAACTTGGTCATATTATTAAGGATTGTCCAAGCTATCCACAAAATCACCGTCCACAAGCACTGCATGCAAATGTTGATACAACACCACCAGTTCACCCCACATCATCTACTCTCACACCGGAGGTGGTGCAATAGATTATTGTTGCAACTCTTTCAGTTGTTGGGCTCCAAGGTACATCAAGTAAGCCTAAACAAACTTGGTTTGTTGATTCTGGTGCTTCTAATCATATGACAGGT
This sequence comes from Ballota nigra, assembly GCA_947034835.1. Classification (NCBI taxonomy): domain Eukaryota; kingdom Viridiplantae; phylum Streptophyta; class Magnoliopsida; order Lamiales; family Lamiaceae; genus Ballota; species Ballota nigra. Next base: position 72,852,113 of record OX344724.1, on the reverse strand, counting down.
TGTCCTAATGGGCTCACAACTATTAGCAGTTATAAGGGAACAGAACATATTCAGATTGCAAATGGTAGTACTTTGCCTATTACTGCTACTGGTAGCTTAGGGGGGCATTTCTCATGTGTTTGTGGCACCAAGCCTATCCACTAATTTGATTTCAGATGGACAATTGGTTGATAATAACTATGATGTACATTTTTCTCATGACTGTTGTCTTGTACATGATCAGGTGTCGGGGAGGTTGATCACGAAGGTGCCTAAAGTTGGGAGGTTATTCCCATTACACCTTGCTACGGAAACTGGGAATGTGTGTTTTGCTGCTAATAAAGTTTCTTGTAATCGTGAGACTTGGCATAAACGTTTAGGACATCCTAATTCTTTTATTTTGTCTCATCTGATCACCAATGGTTGTTTGGGTAATAAAGATTTTTTTTCCTCTCAGAATTCACATTTTACTTGTGATGCGTGTTGTCTAGGAAAAAGTACAACCCTTCATTTTCCTTTACATGGTGGTCGTGCTTCTAAGCGTTTTGATGTTATTCACTCTGATGTATGAGGAATTAGTCCTATTGTCTCACATGTAAAGTTTCGATACTTTGTCACGTTTATTGATGACTTTAGTCGATTCACTTGGATTTATTTTCTTCAACATAAAAGTTGAGGCTTTTCAGTTTTTAGAAAATTTGTAGCATACTTAGACACACAATTCTCTGCTACAATGAAGATATTGCGTTTTGATTCTGGAGGAGAATATATGTCTAAGGAATTTCAAGAGTTTCTACAAACTAAAGGAATACTTTCTCAGCGATCTTGTCCGTACACTCCTCAATAAAATGGGGTCGCAGAACGGAAGAATCGCCATTTACTAAATGTGACTCATGCATTATTACTCGACTCCTCTACCCCAGCGACATTTTGGGTTGAGGCGTTGTCTACTGCGGTGCACTTGATCAACAGACTTCCAATGCAGGCCATTGACTATTAGAGTTCTTATTTTCGATTGTTTGAAATACAACCAGAGTATAAATTTCTCCATATTTTTTTATGTGTTTGTTTTTTTCCATTTACCTTCTTCAGAGCGTCATAACCTTGGTCCACAAGCAGCCAGATGTGCATTCATGGGATGTAGTACTTCACAAAAAGGGTTTATGTGCTACGATCCTATGACTAATAGAATTCGAATATCTCGTAATGTGGTTTTCTTTAAGAATGTGAGTTTCTTTCAAACACATGTTTCTCATAGTGATGAACTTGCATTTTTACCTTCTTTTAAAGATAAGTCTGCATCTAATCTTCGTTTCAAGCCTGGTATTGTGTACCAGCGTAGGCTTGCTTTATGTTCCACTCCCCTTCCGACACCTGCTCCCCCACCTGACCCCCCTGAACAGCTGCTTCATCGCACTGGTTGAATTTCTCGTCCACCAGAGAGGTATGGTTTTTCTGAGTTATCATTGGCAGCCACTGTGAATAGTCCTGTTGTTTCTTCCTCTTATTCACAGGCTGCTACTCAAGAATATTGGAGGGATGCTATGAAAGAAGAACTTCAAGCTCTTCTTGAAAATCATACTTGGTATATTGTTCCTTGTCCTCTGAATGTCAAACCTATTGGATGCAAGTGGGTTTATGCCTTGAAGCCTCGGTCTGATGGATCTTTGGATTGTTATAAAGCTCGGTTGGTCGCTCTTGGAAATCGACAGGAATATGGTATTAATTATGATGAGACTTTTGCACCGGTGGCCAAAATGACTACGGTGAGAACAATCTTGTCAATTGCAGCATCCCATGGATGGATTCTGACTTAGATGGATGTCAAGAATGTCTTCCTTCATGGTGATCTTGTAGATTAAATCTATATGGTAGCTCCTCCTGGTATGTTCTCCAAACTTTCTTCAGATGTTTGTCAGTTAAGAAGATCTTTGTATGGATTGAAGCAAGCACCCCGTGCTTGGTTTGATAAGTTTCGATCTACTTTACTTGATTTCCATTTCCATCAAAGTTATTCAGATTCATCTTTATTTTTTAAGAAAACTACGGGTGGTATTGTTGTTCTTCTAGTATATGTGGATGATATTGTTATCACATGAACCGATTCTGCCTTGATTGATCAATTAAAGCATCATCTTTGTAAATCTATTCGTATGAAAGATCCTGGGCAACTAAACTACTTTCTAGGTCTAGAGGTTTAGTCCAGTCCTGGCGGTGTTGTTCTTCATCAACATCGATACACACAAGATATGCTTAAATTGGCCGGTCTTCAAGATGGGAACTCTGTTTTAACTCTTCTCGAGATAAACTTGAAACTTTCACATGTTGATGGTGATTTGCTTAATGATCCTTCCATATATAGGCAAATCGTTGCCAGCTTGAACTATTTGACAATTACACAACCTGATATTTCATATGCAGTTCAACAAGTCAACCAATTTATGCATGAACCACGCCATTCTCATTTTGCAGTAGTTCAGCGTATTCTTCATTATCTCAAAGGAACTTCAGGTCCTGGTCTATACTTTTCTATTGATTCTCCTATTCGGTTGACTGCATGCAGTGATGTAGATTGGGCTGGTTGTGTTGATACTCGAAGATCTATTACTGGTTGGTGTATGTTTCTAGGAACTTTCCTAATTTCTTGGAAAAGCAAGAAATAAGACCGTGTGTCCAAGTCTTCAACGGAGTCTGAATATCGAGCCATGTCAGCAGCTTGCTCGGTGATTGTTTGGCTCCGAGGATTGCTTGCTGAACTGGGATTTCCTTAGCAGGATCCAACACCCCTTCATGTGGATAATACTAGTGCTATCCAAATTGTGGCCAATCTAGTGTTTCATGAGTGAACGAAACATACGGGAGGCATATGCTAAGCATACTCTATCTCTTAAAAAATATTCATGTTTACACTCATTCATTTTCCTTAAAAACATGTCATTTGCTAATGTAAAAAAAATTGAGACAAAGATGGGGGAGTTGTTGATGATCGATTCTAATCACGTGGATTAGTGGCTGTTTTTAATCGTTAATCGAATCACCAAATAATTACGTGTGATTGATCACTGCCGTAAATAGTAAATTCAATAAATCGGGTTAAGAAAAGATAAATACGTGTATTGATTATGTATTCGATTCGTATGTATGTAAATTGAGGTATTTTAGTATGCGTAGGCAAAATAAGCTTGTATTTGTGAATTTGTGCTTAATTTTATTAATGAAAAATCAAGGTTGTTATACAAGTCCTCCAAGTAGGAGGTGGTAAAACCTTTGCTCTCCCATGTGTGCATGCTTGACACATGGAGAGTTGACTATTTGACCTTATCTAAACTAATTTCTATCCTCTAAACCGGATTAGCTCGTATTAGAGAGTAGTTCGTCTCTTTGGACTTGTCCTTGAGGAGTTATTAGTTTGATCTTGTTGGTCGGTTTACCTTCTGTCTTGGCTATTTGGCTGAAGTAGCTCGCCATGGTCTTATTTAGGCTCGGGTGACCTTTGCTTTGATGTACCTCGACTTGGTAAAGTAGCTCGCCTAGCTGGAGTGGCTCGCCTGAATATTCCAACTCGGTCTGACTTGACTCAACTTAATCTTGCTTCCTGCCTTTATGTTGCAAAGTAAGAGGCGAGCTACTAAAGGGCTGCTATAATCTTGAACCTCTTGATCGGGCTGCATCATCTTGGACGGACTACTTCTACCTGGACGGACTTCATTGTGTTAAGTATATTATAAACATGTATACATATCTCTCAAATTCTGGATGCCCCCTCCTTCTTTGAGGCTCCTCTATTTATACAACTATCACAATAATTACAAGCTACAAATTAGGGATATTTACTAGCTGTAAATTAGGGATAGTTACAATTGGAATTGACTAGTTATAAAGATTGGACAGTTACAAACCAGGTTAGTAATTTGTTAAGCTACAAGTTAATTCTCATTAACATCCCCCCTCAAATTAATGATGGCTGATCATGAAGCATCAATTTGTCTACTAAGAACTGATGTCGTTGTCGGGAAAGGGCCTTGGTAAAGATATCAGCAATTTGTAGTTTAATAAAATAATATTACTTTATTGACTTTTGTGAGAGGAAATTATTTTCATTTTAGGAATGAGAAAGTAAGTGGGGATGTCTAGTTGATTTTTTAGTTTTTTTTGCACTTTTTAAACATGCAATAAAACAATGCAAAAGCGGATGAAATCGATATAGCAAACAAGTATACGACCAAGTATTATCAACCATGGACCTAGGAGATAGATGTAACCCTAGAACTATGTATTGTCATAGTATTATAAATGCGTGTTTTGGAGGTTTTTAAGCTAAATGAAATGAAAGTACGATAAACACAATTAACAAGCTAGAAATAAGAACAAACAAATTAAACTAGAAAGTTATTTAAAACTTCATATAGAAGTGCAAATGGAGAGTAATGCTTCGGGTGCTGTCCTTAAGAGTCAATCGATGCTATATATGCTAATACTACTTTTTGTGTACTATTTCGGTGGTTTTCACTAAGAGCTATCACGAATATATTGAATATTGATCCCCTTTGAAACTTGGGTGATCAATTGAGCTAGCGAAAATAATCTCTTGATGTAATTATTTCTAAAAAATAACTGAAAATAACTTATATTTCAAGTTCTACTTTCAACCGCCAATCTCAAGCAGAAGATACCAACAAGTGAAAATGCTATGTCAGAGGAAAAATTTGCTATGTTAGAGGAAATTTTTTATGTTGCTAGTGTGTACTTGCACCATTTATTCTTTGCTAGTAGGGATGTAAACTTTTTTATTTTTTAAGTTAAATGATAACTTGCATGAACCCATCAGCAGGTTCATCACCTCATGATATGAATAGTGTTACTTATCATTTGAATCATAAGAATGTAAACTAATTGAGATAAATATTGAAGTATTTGTTTCAAATTTAATAAGTTATTTAAATATTCTATTCGTTTAAAGTTCTAAATTTGATTCATATTTGTGTTAAAATATATTTGCATTATTTAATATTATTTGATTTTTTTGTATCACTTAGTAATAGGAATGTGTCCAAATAGTGGACACTTATTTTAAGTTTGCTGAATTTTATTTTCATCCTAGAATAAGATGTCACGGGTCTATATTAATAGGCTTTTATGATGCAACAAATTCGTCTTCATGTTGCAGCCCATCTTTCCTTATCATATGATCACATGATCGTCATCCTGTTTGTACCTAATGATTATTTGCAGCCGGATTGATAATTGCATGATTTTTACAGGAGTTGTTGGTCCCACTAGTCAGTTTTAAAGAATATGCGGAAGCTAGAATATTAATCTTTTGTAAAAATCTTTTAAGAGATCACAATAAACAAAACAATAAACTGGAAAGCAGTAAATAAGACCGGATGTATAGTGGTTCGGATATAACGATCCTACGTCCACTCTCTCTTGTTCAAGGGGCCTTACTAACCAACCAACTTACTCAAAATCACTGGAATTGTCAAGTACCAGCACCTTGTTACACACTTTAGATCTAACTTCGATCTAAAGTATAGTCTACTCCAACCTTATCTATCAAGATATAAAACTCCTTAAGAGTAGATATAAAACAAGAACTATAAGAGTGTTAATTGCTTGTGAATACTAAAGCTTGAGTATGATCTTTGTGCGCGTAACTATAATCTTTCTTCACACTGACACTCTTGTATTTATAGAGATGATTAGGGTTTAGCCGTTGGAGAGGTAATCTAATCAGATCTCTATTTATGGAAGCTTCAATCAATCAATTCCCTAACTGATTGATTGGATTGGTGAGATCCTTGGATTGATATCTTCATTCTGACTTTCCAATCCGATCAAGGTTGACTATATTTGAATTACCAACGGTTAAATGCTTCCTTTGCACAACTCTGATTCTTCCAGAGTAGGTTGAACAATAAGAAACAGATTATCCTGTAGAATCTGGAGATGATTCTAAGCATCTTTTGTTTCACCAAACTCGTCTGGTCTGGGGAAAGGCCTTCTGCCCCTGGTCTGAACAACTCTGATGAAGTCTTCTGGTGGAGTCCTCTGGTGAAGTCTTCTGGAGAAGTCTTTTGGTGACTCTTCTGGTGAAATCTTCTGGTCTGGCAGTTCCTCCTAGACTAAGTCCTAATCTAGTTCCTCATCTGGCTAAAAGGTCCAGATGGTCCTATTACATCTTCTGGTTTGTTTAACTCATCAAAACTAACAACATTTTTCCTAACAATTTCCCCCTTTTTGATGAAGTTAAAACACTAACCAGAACTGATCAAAAACAGAATAAGCAAGAAAACACTTAAGATAAAACCTTAGAATAGATCTTATAAGGCAAACAATAAGACAACAAGAAGTTGTCTTTGAGACAGAAGAGATATGATATTTCATTAATAATCAGAACAGATGAGATTACAGATTACAAGACAATTCCTATCTAAGCATTGTTGGAGTTATACGTGAAAGTATGTTTTTACTTTGTATAACTCATGTATTAAACACTTGTTTATGAGAATAATTATTTTATCACATTTGCTTTAGATATGATTGAATGTTGAATATTTATTGCAACCAGTTCATTATAAATACTACTTATTACATTGTAGTTAATGTGGTGATACCCGATCACAGAAGATCACATTAACGTTTTTCTTGTAACTAAACGTACAAATTCACGACCTAGGTGGAATTGAACAATCCGCCGTGAAAGGTCGATGTGTATATCTCAGATTGGCTTGTCTTGACCAAGAGATTGCACTAGCACATTTAGTATGTGTTGAAGAGGACCTACAACGAGGATAAATTCTTCTGTTCTGCAATGTGAAGAATTAGACCTCAGTGGTTATTGATTTCTTAATCACCGTCACTTAAATAGGATGTGTGTGCTTAATGGTTACTGCTTTGATTCATGTTGGGTGAGAATCATCGTGACTTCGAACTTTGTGTTTTGGGCAGTAATATTAATCATACGACGGTTGCTAAGATTTAATACGGAGAAACGCGTGCGAGTACGGCTCTTGTGATTAGTCCCCTTGGTGGGCTCAGAAGTTTTATCGTACCAAATCTTGCAATTGAAGAATTAGTTGTTGGAGTTATACGTGAAAGTATGCTTTTACTTTGTATAACTCATGTATCAAACACTCGTTTTATGAGAATAATTCTTTTATCACATTTGCTTTAGTTATGATTGAATGTTGAATTTCTATTGCAAACCGTTCAATATATAGTTGATTAGGCGTGAAATTGTCATGATTCGTAGCTTGAAATACCCCAATCTTGGTCGAGTTTATAAAGTATTTAGAGTCAATTGAGCATTATTTCTACAGATTGATGAATTTGTCTCTTTGATGCTCATAGGTGAATAGAGGACGAAAAACGGAGTTTGTAGGACTTTGAATCGACTCAAACGGATGCCCGGATGAGAAGATATTGAAGAAATACGATTGGTATTAGTGCGGACGAGGAAAAGTATGACTAGGTCGAGCGCTTAAACTTACAGAACTATTCTTGCGCTCGAGCAGCTCGAGCGCCACCGCTCGAGCGAATTGCTCGAGCACCCAAAACATGCAGAGAGATTTCAGCGCTCGACCGGCTCGAGCGGAACCGCTCGAGCGTTTTGCTCGAGCGCCCATGGATTTTTGCCTCCGGATGCGTATTTTCGGCCCATTAACTCCCGTTTCGACCCGTGCCTATATATACCTCTTCCAAACACGTTTTGAAGGAGACCCGAATTTTAGAAATAATTTTAGACTTAGTTTTTGAAGAGGAGAAGAACGAGCAAACTTTATTTACGTTTTGTTGAGGTTTTTCATACGAATTCTAGTTTCTTTTCAATTCGTAGTTTCTTTTCATTAGCTTGATTACTTTAAACGCTTTTAATTTCGTTTTAGTTAATTAAATTTCAGTTCTTCGTATTTATTTTCTTTTAAAACCCTAGTTCATGTTTCATATTTTCGTTCTTCAATTCATTATGTTTATGTTCGTTGTTTCTTCTATTGCTTTTATGTTTGTTAAAACCATGTCTAGCTAAAACCCTTGCATGCTTAGGGTAGGATGAACTCGTAGAAGTAGGATGTGGGTACGTAATTAGGGTAATTCGTGACGTTAGTTTTAATTCTCTTAATTAATGAATTCTTATAATTAATCTGAACTTTACCTTTGAATTTAGTACGAAAGTGTTAGAGAGAGGACGACCGCATCACTCAATAACAATTAGTAGTCTTAACGAGAGGGTTTAGGAAAGGTTAATTCATCTACCGGTTTAGCGAAGGAGGACGACCGCATCACCTTAGTTAAATTAGGGTCTCATTAATTGAGCACAATCCATTAACTTGTTAGTGGATTAGTGAAGTCGAGTGTTAGGGTAAAGTATTAGGGTTTAGAATCTTGAGCTTTCACCTTGCATTCTTAGACTTAGGTTAATTCTTGTGTGTCACAGTTATTTTGATTATGTACCTGTTCCGTTAGTATACGTAGGGATTCCTATCCTGAGCATCACCATCTCATACTTGCATATACACCTTAGATACTTAGTTTAATTTTCCTTTTGCATTCGTAGGATAATTGAGTTTAGTTTAATTAATCTTTCCAAAAAACCCAAAAACACACACTCATATTAACTACGACGCGTAGATCTTCAGGGATCTATTCGCATATACACCATCCCGTGGGTTCGATAATACTTGGTCCCTATACTTGCCCATACTACAGTGAACCCGTACTCTTGCGGGGTAGCTACTAGTAGAAGCTAGTGTAGTTCGCTTCAAGTCAATGGCGCCGTTGCCGGGGATGGCGTTGTATGCTTTTGAATAGGACTTGTAGATAGCTTAGTAGTTAGTAGTGGGTGATTTATTTTCTGTTTATTTTTATTTTTTATTCAATCGGCAGTTGCGTTTTGATCCTTCTGCTAGTGTGTCAGGTTTATGAAAATACGCTCACAAGGCAATACGAGCGAAGAGAGAATACCGTTGGACCCTGAGACAATAGCCAGAAGGAACCGAGCCTTCTTGAGAAGGATGAACGCTGCCGACTTAGGAAAGGAACCAATGGATATCAATAATGAGTTGGACGATGCTGCCAACGATTTCAATCAGGCAGTAGACCGAGTTGAAGGCACTGGAGTTAGTGGTAGCCAGAATCAAATTCCATTAGGGGATAGCCAGAGCCTAAACCCGGATACACGAAACGTAGGGAATCCAGCTCAGAACCTTATCCATAATCCTCATAACAACCCTGCTTACCCACAAAACCCAAATAACCCTTTTAACAACCCAGTATACCAACATTACCCATACCCACCTTATCCTTACCCACCATATCCATACCATCCACCACCAGTCTATAATCAACCACCTGTTTACCCACCACCACCCCAACAAGTACCAGTACCTGCTGCTAATCCTCACCACGTTCCTCAGAACGTAGACCACAATATGGCTATTCGAGGGAGGTTTCCAGCACAGCCACAGCGGTACTATGATGGAGTGGCTTTGCCTCCAGTTGAGGCGAACAACTTCTCGATATCCCCGGGGATTTTAAAGTTGCTTACCGAGAATCAGTTCAAGGGGGTGATCGGGAAGGAGAATCCTCATACACATCTGAGGAGTTTTCTCATGATAGCCTCCACATTTAATTATAATGGCATGTCTAAAGATGCCAAGAGGCTTAGGCTGTTCCCATTCTCATTGACGGGAATAGCTAAGGAGTGGTACGATAATACGCTCCCGCGGGGAGGTATTACCACTTGGGCCGAGTTCGAGCGTCTGTTCCTCGAGCGATTCTACCCTTCATCTAGGATGATCAAGGCTAGAATTGAGATCTTGTCCTTTCGCCAGAAGTCTGGAGAGGATTTACGTCAAGCGTGGGAGAGATACTCAAACATGCTGATTGAGTGCCCGCAGCACGGGTACAATGAGGGGGATATTATGGCATTCTTCTACAGTGGTGCCAACAAGGCAGGGCAAGACCATTTAGACGCTTGTGCGGGCGGAGCATTCTTGAACTAAGGCATAGAGAGGTGTAGGGAAATCGTGGACAACATTGTCACGAATGCCGGTGCTTGGGGTGTGGATGCAGATTTGCAAAGAGTGCATCAGGTTGAGGAGGGAGAAGGAACGAGAAGGCTATTGATGGCCATGATGGAGAAGATCAACAACCTCGAGTTGGGGAAGAGTTTGGTTGGAGAGCATGCAGTAGAGAATGAGAGAGTAGACCAGCCCAGTGGACAGCAAAAGGTAGCCAATTACATGGGAGGTCCATATTACAATCAGAATGGCTACCAAGGTGGTAGCCAGTATGGAAGACCTTCTTATGGTCAACCATTTGTGCCTCCAGGCCCTCAGCCACTTCAAAATCAATGGAGGAACACACAAGGAGTTCAAGGAGGCCAGCAGCCTCCTCAAAACACATGGAGGAAGAATGATAATTTTTCTTATGCTAACCCAAAAGCTCGTGTTTCTGTTCCTGCAGGTGTTGATCCGGGTTCAAAGCCTCCGGGTGGAGAAGGCGGTGCATCAACCGAGGAGATGTTGAGAGCAATCCTTCAGAAGGTGGAGGAAGGAAGCAAGCGGTTGTCATCCTTGGAGTACGATGTGAAGGAGCTGCATAAGAAAGGTGATCAACGTGATCAAGAGCTCCAAAAGATGAATGTTGAGTGGACTAGAACTCAACAAGAGAACAATCGAAGGTTCACTTCTTTAGAGCTCCAGATGAGTCAAATTGCAAAGTCAGTGAATAGAATGCCGGAAGGGAACCCGAAAGAGCATTGCAAGGCGATCCAGCTTAGAAGTGGAACCAATTATGAAGGTCCTCAGATGCCTGCTGATTCTGAGACGCCCCAAGTTGAGAAGGGGATTGAAAGTGAAGGGATTGAGAGGCATGAAGATATGGATGAGTCCCAGAAGGGCAAGGAAAGTGAGGAGATTGAGAGAGTTCCTAAGTGGAAGAAGGCAAAGGAAGCAAGGGATAAAGTGAAAGAAACAGAAAGAGATGAATGGGGGGTACCCAAATCTGTGATACCCGTCCCATATCCACAGCGCTTCATGAAAAAGAAGCTTGATGAAAAATCTGCAAAATTTCTTGATGTTTTTAAACAACTGCATATTAATATTCCCTTTTATGATGCTTTGGAACAAATGCCGCATTATGCAAAGTTTCTGAAGGACTTGATCGCGAAAAGACGGCGAGTGGATGAGCCGAAGTTGGTGCAGTTGAACCACGAGGTGAGTGCATTAGTGCACAAGGCGCTTCCACCAAAGCTGAAGGATCCCGGGAGCTTCACCATTCTTTGTGACATTGGGAACGGGATCAAGAAAGGAGCGCTATGTGATTTAGGGGCGAGCATCAATCTCATGCCGTTGTCGCTTTTCAAGAAGTTGGAAGGTGGTGAACTTCAACCCACAATGATGACGCTTCAACTTGCCGATCGGTCTATTACTCTACCTCAAGGTGTGGTTGAAGACGTTCTAGTGAGAGTTGGAGATCACATTTTTCCAGCCGACTTTGTAGTGCTAGAGATGGAGGAAGATGAGCACGTTCCATTGATCTTGGGAAGGCCGTTCTTAGCTACGGCGGGGATGGTGCTAGACGTGGCAAATGGGAAGATTACATTGAAGGTTGATGATCAAGAAGTGAAGATTTCCCTATATGAAGCCATGAAGCACCCGAAGGAGGATGAGAGCTTGTATTGCATGGATGCCATTGATCCTCGTGTTGAAGACACGCCTTCTATCCCTAATCCTTCTGATATTCATGATTTTGTTAGTCCTTCACGTGATTATTTAACCCATGAGCGTTATGATCTTGATTATTTTGATAGGGATAAAGTGAAGAAGTTGAAGGATGAAGAGGTGAAGAAAGTGGATGTGGTCCAGTTAGAAGAGAAAGGAGGAGTTAAGAAGAAGAAGTCAAAACTCAAGAAATTGTTTAGTAAGACTCCTCCATATAAAGGTGAGAAGGAGTTGAGACCTATACCACTTGAGGTGGGGAAGGAAGCAAAAGGGCTCATGATGGTGGGGCATCAAGGAAAGGAGTTCAAACACCACTCTTATGAGAGTGGGGGAGGTAAATTTGAGTATGATGTCCCATAAGCTCCTTTGAGCTTGGTCCGGCATGAGGACCTTAAAAATAACGCTGAATGGGAGGCAACCCATTTTTATTTGCTTTCATTTATTTTTAGTGTTTTTTTTATATTATTAGGGAGTATTTTGAGTCGTATGTTTAACCTCGTATTTGAGTGAGTTGTTTGTAGGCTTGTCTCTAAAGGAGTAAAGGTATCATGGAGTTACTCGGATTGAAGGAACCAACTTGAGACAAGGAAGTGTGCAAAGCTAGTGAGAGAAACGGGATTGTTTGGTTGAGGTAACCCACAACCCCAAACTTAGACCTCTAGCAAGGTCGAAGTTTGGGGGGGTGGAGATTCTTATGTTTCTTGTTACATTGCACATGCATGCACGCCCTTATCTTTGAGTTGAGTTTGATTGATTATTAGTTTGTTGAGATACTCCTTGGGGTGATTTTGAGTTGACTCGCTATTGCATATTTTATGCCTATCAATCATCTTATGCTTGTTGATTGCTATCTTTGAGTATGATTTGATGAGTAGAGTGAGTTGTAAGAGTGAGTTAGAAATTCTTTTGTGTGAGTGTTTGAGTTTGAGCTGATTTGAGAAAGAACTTGTATGCTTATGAGTTTTCTTTTGAGTACTTGTGTGATGAGAGTGAGAATGCACTAGGACTAGCATGAATGTGAAAGCTGTGAGATTTGAGCCTTATGAGATTTAAATGTATAAATTGATCTCTTCGTTTGTGAGTGGATCGTCACCTTAGAGGATGCTAGAACTTGCATGTGCTCTTGCTTCTTGATTGTGTCTAGTTTGATATACCGAATGTGATCTTAGGCCATCTTTGATTTTATTGAGTCACTTAGCCAAAAAATTTCCCTACCAATGACATTGAATCCCTTGTTAGCCCCTTTGAGCCTAAAGCCTATTTTATTTGCTAGCACATATGAACACTATTCCAATTCCTAAGCCTTCTTGTCCAAATTTGAGTGGAGAATAGGAAAGTGTGAATGTGAAGGGAGTGAATTGAGTTGAAAAAGGAAAATGTTGTTTGTTGAGTGAATATGAGAAGAAGGTGTAATGAAGTTTTGAATTGTGGGAAAAAGGAAAAAATTTGAGAATGAGCAAAAAGAAAAAAATGAGCTCATGTGTTTGTGCGAAAAAGAGAAAAAAAAAGTGAAGTGATTAAAAAAAAAGTGAAAAGAGAAAGAAAAAAAAATTGAAGTGTTGAGAGAAGTGGAATTGAAAGAGTGTTGATTGAAAATGTTTGAAGTAGTCTGTTCCTAATCTCGAAGTGCCAAAGTTTGATTTTCTATTCTCCATTCACTTTAGTCACTTTACCTTATATTGTTATCCCACCTGTCCAAAGAGCCTACATTACAACCTTTAGAAAAGTCCTTTTTGATTCGGCATTGATTTCTAGAGTATGGTCGGAGTTGAGAGTGCTTACAAGCCTATGGTTGCCGATATGAGTGATTGATTGTTTGAGTGAGTCCCTTAATCATTGATATACACTTGTGAGGGAGTGAAACACATCGTTGAGTGCACATCCATGCTTGATCTTGGTGTTTCTTATTATTGTTGCATGAGTACGATAAAAGAAAGTGAGTGAGTATACGGGTGATTGACTTTTGAAGCTTGAGTTCATTAGCTTGCATGATTGATTTTTTTTTACTCATTCCTAACAATTTCACTTGACTTATTATTTCGTTGCTTGAGGACAAGCAACATGGTAAGTTTGGGGGGGTTGATTAGGCGTGAAATTGTCATGATTCGTAGCTTGAAATACCCCAATCTTGGTCGAGTTTATAGAGTATTTAGAGTCAATTGAGCATTATTTCTACACGTTGATGAATTTGTCTCTTTGATGCTCATAGGTGAATAGAGGACGAAAAACGGAGTTTGTAGGACTTTGAATCGACTCAAACGGATGCCCGGATGAGAAGATATTGAAGAAATACGATTGGTATTAGTGCGGACGAGGAAAAGTATCACTTGGGAGGAGTTAGAAGTCACTCGAGTGACTAGGTCGAGCGCTTAAACTTACAGAACTATTCTTGCGCTCGAGCAGCTCGAGCGCCACCGCTCGAGCGCCCAAAACATGCAGAGAGATTTCAGCGCTCGACCGGCTCGAGCAGAACCGCTCGAGCGATTGTGTCATTCGAGCTACACTGCTCGAGCGGGACCGCTCGAGTGTTTTGCTCGAGCGCCCATGGATTTTTGCCTCCGGATGCGTATTTTCGGCCCATTAACTCCCGTTTCGACCCGTGCCTATATATACCTCTTCCAAACACGTTTTGAAGGAGACCCGAACTTTAGAAATAATTTTAGACTTAGTTTTTGAAGAGGAGAAGAACGAGCAAGCTTTATTTACGTTTTGTTGAGGTTTTTCATACGAATTCTAGTTTCTTTTCAATTCGTAGTTTCTTTTCATTAGCTTGATTACTTTAAACGCTTTTAATTTCGTTTTAGTTAATTAAATTTCAGTTCTTCGTATTTATTTTCTTTTAAAACCCTAGTTCATGTTTCATATTTTCGTTCTTCAATTCATTATGTTTATGTTCGTTGTTTCTTCTATTGCTTTTATGTTTGTTAAAACCATGTCTAGCTAAAACCCTTGCATGCTTAGGGTAGGATGAACTCGTAGAAGTAGGATGTGGGTACGTAATTAGGGTAATTCGTGACGTTAGTTTTAATTCTCTTAATTAATGAATTCTTATAATTAATCTGAACTTTACCTTTGAATTTAGTATGAAAGTGTTAGAGAGAGGACGACCGCATCACTCAATAACAATTAGTAGTCTTAACGAGAGGGTTTAGGAAAGGTTAATTCATCTACCGGTTTAGCGAAGGAGGACGACCGCATCACCTTAGTTAAATTAGGGTCTCATTAATTGAGCACAATCCATTAACTTGTTAGTGGATTAGTGAAGTCGAGTGTTAGGGTAAAGTATTAGGGTTTAGAATCTTGAGCTTTCACCTTGCATTCTTAGACTTAGGTTAATTCTTGTGTGTCACAGTTATTTTGATTATGTACCTGTTCCGTTAGTATACGTAGGGATTCCTATCCTGAGCATCACCATCTCATACTTGCATATACACCTTAGATACTTAGTTTAATTTTCCTTTTGCATTCGTAGGATAATTGAGTTTAGTTTAATTAATCTTTCCAAAAAACCCAAAAACACACACTCATATTAACTACGACGCGTAGATCTTCAGGGATCTATTCGCATATACACCATCCCGTGGGTTCGATAATACTTGGTCCCTATACTTGCCCATACTACAGTGAACCCGTACTCTTGCGGGGTAGCTACTAGTAGAAGCTAGTGTAGTTCGCTTCAAGTCAATAGTACATGTTACATTGTAGTTAATGTGGTGATACCCGATCACGGAAGACAACATTAACAGTTTACTTGTAACTAAACGTACATTTTCACGACCTAGGTGGAATTGAACAATCCGCCGTGAAAGGTCGATGTGTAAGGCTCAGATTGGTCTGTCTTGACTAAGAGATTGCACTAGCATATTTAGTATGTGTTGAAGAGGACCTACATCGAGGATAAATTCTTCTGTTCTGAAAGGTGAAGAATTAGACCTCAGTGGTTGTTGATTTCTTAATCTCCGTCACTTAAATAGGACCGTGTGTGCTTAATGGTTACTGCTTTGATTCATGTTGGGTGAGAATCATTGCGACTTCGAACTTTGTGTCTTGGGCAGTAATATTAATCATACGACGGTTGCTAAGAATTAATACAGAGAAACGCGTGCGAGTACGGCTCGTGTGATTAGTCCCCTTGGTGGGCTCAGAAGTTTTATTGTACCAAATCTTGCAAGTGAAGAATTAGTTTCTTCGGTACGAATAATAATGTTGAGTTGTCTTTACTCCAAGGTGAAATATATTAATTAATTTAGAGCTATTCAGAAGCTTAATTAATTAATGGACTTGATAATCTTAAACGCGGGAAATAATAACCGGGAGCCCATATTATCGTAATATGGATTAAGATGGATAGTGCAATATTAATTTATTAGTGGTAATAATTAATATTAATGGGCTGAATTATATTGTGGCTCAATATTGAAATTCAGAAGTCCATTAGGAGGTCCAATCTTAATTCTCCTTAAAGGCCCCTCAAGTAGCCCATTAAGTAACCCAATAATGATAAAGCGATTAAAATAAAAAGATAATATTGTGCTGATTTTTTCATTGTATTTTCGAAAATTGCATGATAAGAAGAAAAAAAGATTTTGTTGATTTTCTTGGAAAGATATTATGGAAGATATGTATTCTAGGAATACAAGAATATCTCATATATTCAAGAAGATCCAAATCTTGGATTTTCATCTTATTATTTTCGAAAATTACACCTATTTAGGAGGGTGAGATTTTTGTGGAATATTTTATTTTGGAGAAAAGAATATATGGGATATATTCAAGATTTCTTAGAGGCTAAGAAAAGATTTTCTCCAAGCCCATATTTCATTGATAATTTCGGCCACCCTAGTCTTATAAATAGGGGATGATTATTTCATCCCCAAGTACGTAATTCCATGTGTTGGAAAAATCAAGAGCAAATATATTTTTCGTTTTCCTTAGTTTATTAAATTACTTGAAAGCATCTCCCACCGGTGATCAAGTGAGGCAAAAGGGAAATACTTGAGAAGGTTTTTGGGTCGATAGAGCGAGATTGTAATTGTCCCGTTAATCCAAAGGCCAATTCTACAAGAGGTACGTTAATCACATATTTACTTGTTTATTCCGTCATAGTTAATATGTGAAATTAATTCAACATGCATGATGAAAATTCGTTGTTGGAATTATTATTTGAATTAATTAGGATTAATTCATGCTAGTAATAATTGTATTTAAATTCGTATTTAAATTTCATCCCGAATAGATTCCGGGCACCCCTATTTTCCCAACAACTGGTATCAGAGCCACGGTTTCGAGCTCTGATCTTTAAATTGGAATGTAAATTGTTAAACATTAAATTGAAATTGGATAGTAGAATTGCTAGATCTTTTTTGCAGGTATCCAATTGTCATGGTTTTAATGTTGTTAATTTCATGCGTGTGAATTAATTATTTTTAATTCGATTCGTTCGAATTTGTTTTTCTCGTGAGAAAATCCACGAGTAGATTAGTTGTTTTTATTTTGATTCGATCATTGTAATAAACTAGTCTAGATCTAGTATTTATTTTTTTTGTAAAAATAAATTGTAACCGGATCGTGACGAAGAACGAAGAATTAAAAACGGCGTACCCGGACGACGCATACACGCGTGGCGCGTGTATGGACGTAAAATCATGCACGGGGTGAAGAAAACGAG
Source organism: Ballota nigra (assembly GCA_947034835.1). NCBI lineage: Eukaryota > Viridiplantae > Streptophyta > Magnoliopsida > Lamiales > Lamiaceae > Ballota > Ballota nigra. The sequence goes on along the minus strand of OX344724.1, from coordinate 72,834,743 downwards.
AACGAATGGCGAAAAACGGCGCACAGGGGTGCACGGCGCACGCCCGCGCGCGACGGGAGGCCGGCGCCGCGCGCACGCACGCGCGCGCCTCGGGCGCGGCCTGCGACGCCTCGGGGCACCTCAGCGCGCCTCCGTGCAGCGCCTCGGGTGCGCCTCTGTGCTGCGCCTCGGCGCGCCTCCTGCAGCGCTTCGGCGCTTCTGGCCGCGAGGCGCGCGGGCCCACTTCGTGGGCCGATGCGCGCCATATCTCGGGCCGTGGAATTTTTCGGTTCGTGTTTTTTTTCCGTGTGACCTTAAACGTCATCCCGAACCCCAAACGATGCTGTTTTTGATGAAGTGTTGCTGTTCGAGTGGGAGCGTGTCGAGACGAACGTCGGAAAGCAACAAGGACGATTTTTCGCATCAAGACGTGAAGAAATTAAACCGTGACAATTGGATTGAGTGCTCCAATGTGTTTAATTTTATTTTGATGGATGTTTTATTTCGTGCACTTATTATTATTTGTTAATATGTGTTTGCATGAATTTAATTGTCCAAGAAAAACCTTACTTTCGAAAATTACTAAGTATGTTTAATTTAATCGCAATTTTATTCCGGATATTAAAATTGGATTAATTTGGCCTCCATAATTTATTTATTTGTGAAGTTCTTTTGGAATACATTTCCCCCTCGGATCGGCCAAAAGAACGGATTTCACATGAATAAATTCCGAAAGGATGATTGTGGATTATTACTAGTGGCGGTATTGACCCTCACCACGAGTGGCTTGCTCAAAGCGAAATAATGATCTTGTATTTAATTATGGTTATTACTTAGGCATAGGAAATTGATATTAACTTACTCCCCTCGGAGTCCCTGTCAATTTTTATGTCGTCAAAGTGGGAGCCAACTATTAATTTTGAATTAAGGATTTGTAACTTTTAAGTTTGTGATCCGCTTGAATGTATTTAAATGTATAGACCACCCCTCGTGACGCATTTATATTGTTTCGAGATGTTGGCTGATGCATGATTATATTGTTTTAAGGTTTCAATATAATTGATGTGATCGAATTATGTGATAATTTCGTATTTTTCTAGATATTGATATGAATGTATGTTTTATTCTCAGTTCATCATGTCGCAACCTTTTAATCCACTGTTTAGTATACTTAAAGATAACAAACTTGTTGGTGAGAACTATGTTGATTGGAAACGTAACCTTGATATTGTCCTAACCGCTCAACACCACAAAGTGGGTACTTACTACTCCTAAGCCCCAAGAGCCTGCCGAAGACGCCACGAAAGCGGTCAAGAAAGAGCATAAGAGTTGGTTTGACTCCGATGAGATGGCTAGGTGTACTATTCTGGCTTCAATGTCAGATGTGTTGCAACACCAACACCAACACATGGAGACCGCCTCTGAGATAATGCAAAATCTTGAAGCGATGTTTCAACATCAGAACCGTACGGCTAGGCAAATCACCATGCGAAAGATGCTTTCGTTGAAAATGGTGGAAGGTACGCCCGTAAGGGATCACGTAATCGAGATGATGGGTTATCTCAACAAGTTGGAGGTACTTGGTGCGGAATTTGACCTCCCTACTAAGGTCGATTTCGTTCTCCATTCTCTGCCAAAGAGCTTTGAGCAGTTTCAGTTGAACTATCAAATGAATGACCGGGCAAATAGTTTGCCCGAGCTCTTGCAAGCTTTGGTATCGGCGGAGACTCTGATGGATCACCAAACCGTTGCTATGGTGGCAAACGGTCCGTCTTCCTCTTCGGGTCCCAAGGGAGGGAAGAAGAGGAAGAGGACGAAAGGCCAGACCCAAGCAAATCCAACCGTTGCGAAACCCAAGGCGAAGGGAGAAGGAGGTCGAAAGAAAGCTGCTAAGGGTAAGTGCTTTAATTGTGGTAAAAAGGGACATTGGAGGGCGACCTGTTCTAAGCCTAAGAAGGCGGGAAAGAAAGGTAAGTCTCATGCTTTAGTCGTTGAAACATATGTTGCGGCGTATGCTGCCCACGTTTGGGTAGTGGATACCGGGGCAACTGATCATATTTGTTTCACTCTTCAGGGGTTCCAGCTAACCCGGCGACTTAGCAAGAATGAGATCACAATCACTTTGGGGGATGCTACGAGAGTGGCAGCCGAAGCAGTGGGAGTCGTGCACCTATCTTTTGAAGATAGAGTTTTAATTTTAAGAGATGTTTTATACGTTCCGAACTTTAGGAAGAATTTAATTTCGGTTTCTAAGTTATTTTTTGATGGATATTCAGTTACTTTTAATAAAGTTGTTACTGTTTCTTTTAAGAATGATGTTATCTGTCATGGAACGTTGGTAAACAATCTCTATACGATTAAGTGTGCACACCACTCAAATAATGAGTCTAATAACACGTCGATCATTTTGAGCAATAAAAGAAAGCATTCTTCGGAGATGAACGAAACACTTCTATGGCATCTTAGACTAGGTCATATTAATCTAAAGCGGATAGAGAGATTGGTGAAAGACGGATCCTTGGAATCGCTCCAAGTCGAGCCGTTTCCAACTTGTGAATCTTGTTTAGAGGGTAAGATGACCAAGAGGGCATTTAGAGCCAAGGGGAATAGAGCCACGGAAGTGTTAGAACTCGTTCATACCGATGTGTGTGGTCCAATGACGATCAAAGCGAGAATGGGGTATGAGTATTTTGTCACTTTCATTGATGATTACTCAAGATATGGGTACATTTACCTTATGCGGCATAAGTCTGAAACTTTTGATAAGTTCAAAGAGTTTAAGGCCGAAGCCGAGAAACATAGGGAAAAGAGTATCAAGTTTCTATGATCAGATCGTGGAGGCGAATACCTCAGCGATGAATTCTTGAACTACCTATCGGACGAAGGGATCGTATCCCAGTTGACTGCACCGGGAACCCCTCAACAGAACGGTGTGGCGGAACGAAAAAACTGGACTCTTTTAGAGATGGTCAGATCCATGATGAGTTATTCGGATTTACCCAAGTCGTTTTGGGGTAACGCCTTGGAAACGGCGGCTTATATTCTAAACTTGGTGCCATCCAAATCGGTTCCTAAAACCCCAATGGAATTGTGGACCGGGCGCAAGTCCAGTCTAAGACATTTGTGGATTTGAGGTTGTCCGGCATACGTGCTAGACAAGGAAGCCGGTAAGTTGGATCCACGTTCGGAGTTAAGGTTGTTTATAGGATACCCTGCGGGAACGAAAGGGTGTATGTTCTATAGTCCCAAGGATCAAAAGACCGTGATTAGTACACACTTTAAATTCTTGGAGGAAGACTGTATGAACAATCGGAAACCTAAAAGTGAAATTACCTTAGAAGAATTGAGAGGTCAAACCTCGATACCAAGTATATAAGATGATGTACCACACATCACATCTTCACAACCGGAACCCTGTCGTAGTGGGAGGGTTCCTAGGCAACCCGAGAGATTCATGGGAATAGGAGAATCTTCGGATTTGGTTCCCGGTGTTGAATCAGACCCATGGACGTACGACGAGGCAATCCAAGACAAAGACGCGGAGTCGTGGAAAACGGCAATGGAAGCCGAGATGGGTTCGATGGATCATAATCAAGTGTGGGAGTTGGTCGAGCCACCCAGTGGGGTAGAACCCATTGGATGCAAGTGGGTGTACAAGAGGAAAAGAGGACCGGACGGAAGGGTTGAAATCTTCAAAGCAAGGCTTGTGGCCAAAGGGTATACTCAGAAAGAAGGGATCGATTATGAGGAAACCTTTTCGCCTGTAGCTATGCTTAAGTCCATCCGTATTCTCTTGTCGATCACTGCACACTTAGATTACGAGATCTGGCAAATGGATGTCAAGACGGCTTTCCTTAACGGAAGTCTTGACGGGATAGATATCTATATGCAACAGCCCAAAGGTTTCATTGAAAAAGGCCAAGAGAATCACGTATGCAAGCTCAAGAGATCCATTTACGGACTTAAGCAAGCATCGCGTACTTGGAACCAGTATTTTGATCAAGTGATTAAGTCTTATGGGTTTGATCAAAATGAGTTCGAAAGTTGTGTGTATAAGAAGCGTGACGGAACTGCAGTGGTATTCTTAGTATTATACGTAGACGATATTCTGCTCATTGGAAACAATGTAAAGGTATTGTCAGACGTAAAGGTATGGCTGTCAAAACAATTTGATATGAAGGACTTAGGGGAAGCCGGGCACATCCTTGGGATCAAGATCACTCGCGATCGCAAGAAGAGGATGTTGGGCTTATCGCAAGCTTCATACATTGACACTGTTTTGAAGCGTTTCAGCATGCAAGATTCCAAGAAAGGTTTTGTACCTTTTAGGCACGGAATCCATCTATCGAAAGAGATGAGCCCTAAGACGCAAGTGGAGATAGATGACATGAAAGGTGTTCCGTACGCTTCGGCCGCAGGAAGCCTTATGTATGCAATGTTGTGTACGAGACCGGATATCTGCTTTGCCGTAGGCATGGTGGCAAGATATCAAAGTAATCCCGGGAAAGACCATTGGACTGCCGTAAAGTGTATCTTGAGGTATCTGAAAAGAACTCGTGAGCGGATGCTGATTTACCAGTCAGATAGTCTAGTTCCCGTAGGATACACGGACTCGGATTTCCAATCAGACATAGACTCAAGAAAGTCAACCTCGGGTAGTGTGTTTTGCATGGGAGGAGGAACTATTTCATGGAGAAGTGTTAAGCAGAAATACATCGTTGATTCGACCATGGAAGCCGAGTATGTAGCTGCTTGTGAAGCAGCGAAAGAGGCAGTTTGGCTCAAGAACTTCTTAGTGGACTTGGACGTTGTTCCGAATTTGCCCGACAAGATAACTGTCTTTTGTGACAATGCCGGAGCAGTTGCAAATTCAAAGGAACCGAGAGCCCACAAGGCCAGCAAACACATAGAAAGAAAATACCATCTTATACGAGAAATCGTTAAGAGGGAAGATATAGAGGTGACAAAGATAGCGTCGGGTGACAACCTAGCGGATCCATTCACAAAGGGTCTGCCTCAGACTACATTCGAGAGACATGTGGATGGAATGGGAGTCAAGACTATTGCCAATCTGCTTTAAGTATAAGTGGGAGGAATTATTAGGTTAGTGTAGGTTGACATAAGATGTCACGTAGAGCTACTACACTAAGACATGCGTGATGTATACTAAAAGCAGACTTTAAGTATAAGTGGGAGATTGTTGGAGTTATACGTGAAAGTATGCTTTTACTTTGTATAACTCATGTATCAAACACTCGTTTTATGAGAATAATTCTTTTATCACATTTGCTTTAGTTATGATTGAAGGTTGAATTTCTATTGCAAACCGTTCAATATATAGTACATGTTACATTGTAGTTAATGTGGTGATACCCGATCACGGAAGACAACATTAACAGTTTACTTGTAACTAAACGTACATTTTCACGACCTAGGTGGAATTGAACAATCCGCCGTGAAAGGTCGATGTGTAAGGCTCAGATTGGTCTGTCTTGACTAAGAGATTGCACTAGCACATTTAGTATGTGTTGAAGAGGACCTACAGCGAGGATAAATTCTTCTGTTCTGAAAGGTGAAGAATTAGACCTCAGTGGTTGTTGATTTCTTAATCTCCGTCACTTAAATAGGACCGTGTGTGCTTAATGGTTACTGCTTTGATTCATGTTGGGTGAGAATCATTGCGACTTCGAACTTTGTGTCTTGGGCAGTAATATTAATCATACGACGGTTGCTAAGATTTAATACGGAGAAACGCGTGCGAGTACGGCTCGTGTGATTAGTCCCCTTGGTGGGCTCAGAAGTTTTATTGTACCAAATCTTGCAAGTGAAAAATTAGTTTCTTCGGTACGAATAATAATGTTGAGCTGTCTTTACTCCAAGGTGAAATATATTAATTAATTTAGAGCTATTCAGAAGCTTAATTAATTAATGGACTTGATAATCTTAAACGCGGGAAATAATAACCGGGAGCCCATATTATCGTAATATGGATTAAGATGGATAGTGCAATATTAATTTATTAGTGGTAATAATTAATATTAATGGGCTGAATTATATTGGGGCTCAATATTGAAATTCAGAAGTCCATTAGGAGGTCCAATCTTAATTCTCCTTAAAGGCCCCTCAAGTAGCCCATTAAGTAACCCAATAATGATAAGGTGATTAAAATAAAAAGATAATATTGTGCTGATTTTTTCATTGTATTTTCGAAAATTGCATGATAAGAAGAAAAAAAGATTTTGTTGATTTTCTTGGAAAGATATTATGGAAGATATGTATTCTAGGAATACATGAATATCTCATATATTCAAGAAGATCCAAATCTTGGATTTTCATCTTATTATTTTCGAAAATTACACCTATTTAGGAGGGTGAGATTTTTGTGGAATATTTTATTTTGGAGAAAAGAATATATGGGATATATTCAAGATTTCTTAGAGGCTAAGAAAAGATTTTCTCCAAGCCCATATTTCATTGATAATTTCGGCCACCCTAGTCTTATAAATAGGGGATGATTATTTCATCCCCAAGTACGTAATTCCATGTGTTGGAAAAATCAAGAGCATAGATATTTTTCTTTTTCCTTAGTTTATTAAATTACTTGAAAGCATCTCCCACCGGTGATCAAGTGAGGCAAAAGGGAAATACTTGAGAAGGTTTTTGGGTCGATAGAGCGAGATCGTAATTGTCCCGTTAATCCAAAGGCCAATTCTACAAGAGGTACGTTAATCACATATTTACTTGTTTGTTCCGCCATAGTTAATATGTGAAATTAATTCAACATGCATGATGAAAATTCGTTGTTGGAATTATTATTTGAATTAATTAGGATTAATTCATGCTAGTAATAATTGTATTTAAATTTGTATTTAAATTTCATCCCGAATAGATTCCGGGCACCCCTATTTTCCCAACATTAGTTTCTTCGGTACAGATAATAATGTTGAGCTGTCTTTACTCCAAGGTGAAATATATTAATTAATTTAGAGATATTCAGAAGCTTAATTAATTAATGGACTTGATAATCTTAAACGCGGGAAATAATAACCGGGAGCCCATATTATCGTAATATGGATTAAGATGGATAGTGCAATATTAATTTATTAGTGGTACTAATTAATATTAATGGGCTGAATTATATTGGGGCTCAATATTGAAATTCAGAAGCCCATTGGAGGTCCAATCTTAATTCTCCTAAAGGCCTCTCAAGTAGCCCATTAAGTAGCCCAATAATAATAAGGTGATTAAAATAAAAAAATTACTAATTTTTTCTTGTAATTTTCGAAAAAGATATATTAGGAGAAATAAAATATCTTGTTGATTTTCTTGATAAGATATTATGGAAGATAAGTATTCTTGGAATACAATATTATCTCATATATTCAAGAAGATCCAAATCTTGGATTCTTTCTTCAATATTTTCGAAAATTAGCCCCTTAATGAGGAAGTTGAGATTTTTGTGGAATATTTTATTATGGAGAAAAGAATATATAGAATATATTCAAGATTTCTTAGAGGCTAAGAAAAGATTTTCTCCATCTCTAAAATATATGAAAATTTCGAAATTCCCTCACCTATATATATGGGATGATTATTTCATCTCCAGTTTACAGTTTCACAGTGTTGAAAAAGAAATCAGCAACAATATTTTTTCTTTCTTCCTTGTCATTCTAATTGCTTGTGAGCACTTCCCACTGGTGAACAAGCAAGGCGAAAGAGACATACTTGAGAAGGTCTTTTGATTGATAGCACGATCGTGATAGTCTCGTTGTAATCATAGGTCATATCTACAAGAGGTACGTAGTCACATAATCTCTTAGTTTTCCGCCATAGATTTTATGTGAATTAATTCAACATGCATGATGATAAAATTGTTGTTGGAATTATTATTTGAATTAATTAGGATTAATTCATGCTAGTAATAATTGAATTTAAATTTGTATTTAATTATCATCCCGAATAGATTCTGGGCACCCCTATTTTTCCAACAACTGGTATCACAGCCACGGTTTCGGGCTCTGATCTTTAAATTGAAATTTAAATTGTTAGACATTAAATTGAAATTGGATAGTAGAATTGCTAGATCTTTTCTGCAGGTATCCAATTGTCATGGTTTTAATGTTTATTTTTTTCATGCATGTGAATTAATGTTTTTAATTCGATTCGTTCGAATTCGTTTTTCTCGTGAGAAAATCCACGAGTAGATTAGTTGTTTTTATTTTGATTGGTTCATTGTAATAGACTAGTCTAGATCTAGTTTTATTTATTTTTTGTAAATAAATTGTAACCGGATCGAGGATGGAAATGAAGAATTAAAGACGGCGTACCCGGACGATGCATGCATGCGTGGCGCATGCATGGATGTAAAATCATGCACGAGGTGAAAAATAAGAACGAACGGTGAAACCCGGTGCATGGCGTGCGCGAGGCGCACGGGCGTGTGTGCGAGGCGTCGCCTCTCGGCGCTCGGTGACCGTGGCCGAGAGGCGCGCGGCCCACCTCCGTGGGCCGACGCGCACCGTATCTTGGGCCGTGGAATTTTTTTTTCTCGTTCTCGATTTTTTGTGTGATTTCAAACGTCGTCCCGAACCCCAAATGAAGCTGTTTTTGATGAAGTGTTGATGTTCGAGTGGGAGCGTGTCAAGACGAACGATGAAAAGCAATAAGGACGATTTTTCGCATCAAGACGTGAAAAAATTAAACCGTGACAATTGGATTTGAGTACTCCAATGTGTTTAATTTTGTTTTGATGGATGTTTTATTTCGTGCACTTATTATTATTTGTTAATATATGTTTGCATGATTTTAATTGTCCAAGAAAAACCTTAATTTCGAAAATTACTAAGTATGTTTCTTTAATCGCAATTTTATTCCGGATATTAAAATTGGATTAATTTGGCCTCCATAATTTATTTATTTGTGAAGTCTTTTTGGAATACATTTCCCCCTCGGATCGGCCAAAAAGACGGATTTCACATGAATAAATTCCGAAAGGATGATTGTGGATTATTACTAGTGGCGGTATTGACCCTCACCACGAGTGGCTTGCTCAAAGCGAAATAATAATCATGTATTTAATTATGGTTATTACTTAGGCATAAAAAATTGATATTAACTTACTCCCCTCGGAGTCCATGTCAATTTTTATGTGGTCAAAGTGGGAGCCAATTATTAATTTTGAATTAAGGATTTGTAACTTTTAAGTTTGTAATCCGCTTGAATGTGTTTAAATGTATATACCATCCCTCGTGGCGCATTTAAATTGTTTTGAGATGTTGGTTGATGCATGATTATATTGTTTTAAGGTTTCAATATAATTGATGTGATCGAATTATGTGATAATTTCATATTTTTCTAGATATTAATATGAATGTATGTTTTATTCTCATTTCATCATGTTGCAACCTTTTAATCTACTGTTTAAATATACTTTAAGTTAACAAACTTTCTGGAGACAATTATATCGATTGGAAAATATATTTTAAATTTTGTCCTTACTGCACAAAAATACAATTGAGTTATTCACGTTAATATACCGGTAAGCCGAATGATAAGTCAAGCAATGGGAAAAGGCAGTTTATGATTGGAAGCGTGACAATGAACACATGAAGTGCATCATCTTGACATCTCTATCTGAGGATTTTAAGCGCATTCATGAGGACATTGTATCCGCTGTCGAAATCATAGAAAACCTTGAAGAGATGTTTTCATATCAGAAACTCATGACTAATCAGTTCACCTAACATGACTCGGTTAAGTTGGAAATGGTGAAGGGAACGCCCGTAAGGGAGTACGTTCTCGAGATTATGGCATACCTTAACAAGTTGGAAGTACTTGGTGCGGATTTTGATGTCCCTTCTAAGGTAGATTTCATACTCCATTCTCTTCCGAAAAGCTTTGAGAAGTTTCAACTGAACTGTCAGATGAATGAACGGACAAATCGTTTTCCCGAGCTCTTGCAAGCTTTAGTTTCGGTGGAGGTGATAATGGAGCACCAGTCTAGTGTTATGGTGGCTAATGGTCCGGCTACCTCTTTTGGTCCCAAGGGAGGGAAAAAGAGGAAGAGAGCCAAAGGCCAGATCCAAGCAAATCCAATTGTTGCGTAAGACAAAGCCAAGGCTAGCATCGAAGGGGAAGTATTTTAACTGCGGTAAGAGAGGACATTGGAGGTCTGCCTATTCCAAGTTGTTGATGTTGTTGGTAGTGAAGTATTCACTATTTACTTTGAAACAACATGAATTTGCCCTTTCTTCTTATTAACCAACACTTTATGATCAAATGTTGTCCTAGATGTTTTAACATGCAGGTTGAAGATCTAGAAGAATCTACAAGGTTCTGGAATACTCAATGTTGCAGTGAATGTTGCATAACATTGGTAGCAACATGAGCGGTTATGGGTTCCAGAAGGATCTACAAGGGGCTACACGATCCAGACTTATCCAGGACGTTTTAGAATTGTCTAGATCAGGCGGTTGCATCAAGAAGTATGAGAAATAAAGAAAGAGATGTGGGACAACATGAAGATCATGGAAGCGGTTACATAGAGAAGTTATTTTTGGATTGAAGACTTCTGCCTATAAATAGAGGCCGAATCTTTCAGTACCAAGTGTGGAGTAAACGAGTACACCTACTCTAGTGTTGATCCTGAGTTTAAAGGTGATAGGGCAGTTATTCCAACATTTATGTTATGCCTTGAAATAGAGTTTTTCACGCATAGCTTGTGATCGAACTTATATCCATAGATAGTGAGATCATCGATATAAAGTGAGATCAATTTTGACGGTGTATTATGTTATACACTTAGCCAATTTAGATCTCTTGTTTCCGTTGTGAACTATCATACTCTTCACACAACTTTTTGTATCACTAATCTTTTATAGTGAACCTTTCGCCATAAGGCTAGCACAAGCTATTTATGATAGTTTGTGTTAAAAAGTATTCTCTTTTGCAATCGTGTGTTTAAGTCTTCCGCTGTACACGTTTTATATTCTGATTTACCAGATTGTTGTAATATTTGCTTTAACATTTGTTACAACATCTGTGCTTTATAACACACGCACACTTTCAATTGGCACCAGAGCCACAAACTTGATATACTAAGTTTAGATCCTGAGTTTTTAAGTGTGTCTTTTGCTATGGAATATCCTGTAAACACCCCACTTAGGCCCCCTATACTAGATGGAAATAACTATGCCTATTGGAAACCTAAGATGCGCATGTACATCAAGTCTATTGATGAACGTGCTTGGAGAAGTGTTCTGGCCGGTTGGGAATGGCCCAAAAACCAAGCAGATGATGATGGCGAGACAAGAGTCAAACGGGAGATTGAATGGACAAATGAGGAGACCACGACGGCAAGCTACAATTCCAAAGCTCTCAATGTTATCTTTACCTCTCTTGATGTATCTATGTTCAAGATTATATCAACATGTACTACGGCTAAAGATGCATGGGAGAGGCTTCAAGAGCACTGCGAAGGAAGTGGAAGTGTTCGAAGGACCAAACTTTGAATGCTTGGGACCAAGTTCGAGAATCTAAGGATGAAGGATGATGTGACAATCACGGCTTACAATGAAAGACTAAGTGAGATTGTCAACGAATCACACGCACTTGGTGATCCAATTTCCAATGTACGAGTTGTACACAAAATTTTACGATCTGTTCCTAAACGGTTCGATGCAAAATTTTGTGCTATTGAAGAAGCCAAGGACACTGACACTTTAAGTCAGAATGAGCTTGTAAGTATTCTCAAGACATATGAGATGAACACAACTCAATCTGATGATACAAGTGAAGGGAAGAAGGTTGTTGTTTTCAAAGGTGAAACATCATCCAACACTGAAAACCAGCCCTTTGTGACTGAAGTTGAGTCTGATGAAGATGTTCTAGACCAATGTTACAACACTCCTGAGCACATTGCCCTCCTTACAAAGAAGTCCAATTCCTACCTGAAGAAGAAACTGAATAGATCCAGAGGAAATGTTCAACAGAGAACTCCTTTCAACAACACACCATCAGACCCAGAGAAAAGGAAGGATCAGAATTAATCAAGGTATGATCCTGAATATAGAAAATCAGTTAGATGTGATGCATGTACTGGATTTGGGCACTATGCAAATGAGTGTGCAAATACCAGGTTAAGAAAAAAACTGAATTTTAATATTACCTTTAGTGATGACTCAGATGATGATGAACCTGAAGGTTCTAAAGATGAGGAACTAGCTTTTTCTGCAAGAATTGATTATGATGATTCTTTAGATGATGATCTGGATCTGGATGATCTAGACACTGATGTTGTTTCCAATGTTATAACATCAGAAACAACATTTGTCAAAAATTATTCAGATTTGAACTGTTTTAATGGGTGTGTTGATGAGACAGGTTGTAATGACATAAGGAATGATGATTCCAGTATAGCCAAAGAGAATGATGATCTCAGAGAGACTGTGACAAAGTTAGAAGTCATTCTAACAAGGAAGGATTTAGAAATTTCTAAGCTAAAGGAAGAATTGAAAAATTCTACCTTAAGTTTTAAGAAATACTCTAAAAGTTCTTCCATTGTAAGTGACTCCTTAACTACTGGACAGTCTAATAAACATGGTTTGGGCTATTATGGTGAGACTGCTTCTAAATCTGTGTATAATCCTGTAAAATTTGTTAAGGGAAAAACTGAGTTTTTTGCCAAAACAAAAATACATGAGACTGAAAAACCTGTGAAGAAGTATGTGTGTCACTACTGTTCTGAAATTGGTCATATTCGTCCTTAATGTCAAAAGATGAAAAGGGATCTAGAAATTCAGAAAGTGTTGTCTGAAATGTCTTCACATTCTAAGAAACACTGGTCAAAATCTGCTAAGAAAAGGAAAGAACATGTTACATGTAGTGTTGTTCAAACTTCTCTGAAAGCTTGTGTTCCTGATCTATGGTACTTTGACAGTGGTTGTTCTAGACATATGACTGGTCATGTTAAATACTTGTCTGACTATGAACCTTGTAATGGTGGAACTGTTACATATGGTGGTGGATCAAAAGGTAAAATCATTGGAAAAGGGACCTTAAATGTTGAAGGTTTTCCTAAACTTAAGAATGTTTTGCATGTTGATGGTTTACTTGCTAATCTCCTTAGTATAAGTCAACTATGTGATGATAATTTGCATGTTAAATTTGATAAAGATTCATGCTATGTTCTAAACAAGGATAACAAGTGTCTAATGACTGGAAATAGGTCAGCAGATAATTGTTATCTAATTCGAACAAACAAAGTATGTCATTTGTCAAATTGTGATGAGAATGTTCTATGGCATCAAAGACTTGGACATGCAAATTATAGATTCATGCAAAAATTGGTTAAGTCTGAAGCAGTGAGAGGATTACCAAAACTGAAGATTGTTACACCCACTGTATGTGGTTCATGCCAAAAAGGTAAGCAGGTGAGAATGTCGCATAAAATGTTATCACATTGCATGACACATCGTTGTTTTGAATTACTGCATATGGATCTTATGGGTCCTATGGAAGCTGAAAGCATTGGTGGTAAGAAATATTCACCAGCTGTGGTAGATGATTACTCTAGGTTTACCTGGATTGAGTTCTTAAGAGAGAAATCTGAAACATTTGATATTTTTAAAATTCTTTACAAAAGATTCAAAATTGTTTTCAACTTGAAAGTAAGCAGGATTAGGTCTGATCATGGTAGAGAATTTGAAAATAGCACGTTTTCAGAATTCTGTAATAAGAAAGGAATTGTCCAAGAGTTTTCTTCTCCTAAAACTCCACAACAAAATGGGATAGCTGAAAGGAAAAATAGAACTCTTCAAGAAATGGCAAGAGTAATGCTTTCTTCAAAAAATCTTGCAAAGAAATTTTGGGCTGAAGCATTGAATACAGCATGACATATTGCTAATAGAGTCTATTTTAGATTTGGAAGCAACAAAACCCCATATGAGATCTTGAACAATAAGAAACCGAATGTGAAATACTTTCATGTTTTTGGTTGTGTGTGTTACATTCTGAATGATAGAGATCAACTGCACAAGTTTGATTCTAAGAGTGATAAAGGTTTTTTCTTAGGTTATTCTAGAAATAGCAAAACCTATAGAGTCTATAACCTTAGAACTAACACTGTTCAAGAATCTGTGAATGTAGTTTTTGATGATGACAGGAATCTGATAGATGGAAATGACATTAAAGATGTGACTGAAGTTACTGATGTTCCAAAAGAATCACTGAAAGCAGAGAATGTTACACCAAATGTTACAGCATCTGGTTCAACATCACCTGCAGATTCAGTTGATACTTCACAGAACAATCAGTATACCCCAAAGAAGAATCCAGCTACTTGGATTACCAAAAGTCATCCTTCGAATCAGATTATTGGTGATGCTTCAGTTGGTGTTCAAACAAGAAGAAGAGTAAGTGCAAATCGTGTTGATATGGTAAGGTCTGTGTGCATGTCTTCAATATGCAACATTGTGAATGCTCAGTGTTACTATTCTGAAATTGAACCTAAAAATGTTACAGAAGCATTAAAAGATGAAAATTGGATTAATGCTATGCATGAGGAACTTAATCTGTTTGAGTGAAATGATGTTTGGTCATTAGTTCCAAGACCTGATGATGTCAATGTCATTGGAACTAAATGGATCTTTAAAAACAAAACTGATGAGTCTGGTAACATAATTAGGAACAAAGCTAGATTAGTTGCACAAGGTTACACTCAAGTTGAAGGTATTGATTTTGATGAAACATTTGCACATGTTGCTAGGATAGAGTCCATTAGACTGTTACTAGCAATTGCATGTTACATCAACATTAATCTTCATCAAATGGATGTAAAAGCTGCTTTTCTGAATGGCATATTAATTGAAGAAGCATTTGTTGAACAACCTAAAGGTTTTGAAAACCCACAGTATCCTGATCATGTGTACAAACTAAAGAAAACCTTGTATGGTCTCAAACAAGCTCCTAGAGCTTGGTATGGTAGACTTACTGACTTTCTGTTGCAATTTGGTTTCATAAGAGGAGAGGCTGATAGAACCTTGTTCATTAAAAATTCTGGAGAAGACTTGTTAATAGCTCAAATATATGTTGATGACATTGTTTTTGGTTCAACTTGTAACATTATGTTAAACAAGTTTGTTGAAGCAATGACAGCAACATTTGAGATGAGCATGGTAGGTGATTTGAATTACTTTCTAGGACTTCAAATCAAACAAACTGACAAAGGTATTTTCTTCTCTCAGAGTAAGTATGCAAAGAATTTAGTGAAAAGGTTTGGTTTAGAAAGCTCAAAAGTCATGAAAACTCCTATGGGATCTACACAAAAGTTGTGTAAAGACATTGTTGGTCAAGATGTTGATCCAACTTTGTATAGATCCATGATAGGTAGTCTTCTGTACTTAACTTCAAGCAGGCCTGATATTATGTATAGTGTTTGTGTTTGTGCTAGGTACCAAGCTTGTCCCAAAGAATCTCATTTGAATGCAGTCAAGAGAATCATAAAATATGTGGCTGGTACAACTGATCTTGGTATATGGTATACCAAAGACACAAGCAGTGCACTTGTTGGATATAGTGATGCTGATTGGGCTGGAGATATTGATGATAGGAAAAGCACGAGTGGTGGTTGCTTTTACATGGGTAACAATTTGATTTCATGGCATAGTAGAAAACAAAATTGTGTATCACAATCTACTGCAGAGTCTGAGTACATTGCAGCAGGTAGTTGATGTACACAACTTCTTTGGTTGAGTAAAATGTTTAGTGATTATGGTTTAGAGAGTGACACTTTAACTGTATTTTGTGATAACACTAGTGCTATCAACATTTCGAAAAATCCAGTTCAACACTCACTTACTAAACACATAAGTATTAGACATCATTTCATAAGGGATCTTGTAGAGAAGAATATTGTGAAGTTAGAATACATACCCACTGAAAATCAATTTGCTGATGTGTTTACTAAAGCATTAGACCATGAGAGATTCTCATTTTTTAGGAAATCTCTTGGTATGTGCACAATCTGAGTAACTGAGAAGCGGATGTTGTTATGTTTGTTAAAACATCTATAACAACATCAGGGTATTTGCATGTTCTAATTAAAGCCTGTTCTTGTATTTTGTTTCTTAATTTCTTTGTAAGATAAATCTGGACTAAGTATGTTTGTTGTGTAAAAATAAAGAGGAATCACTTTTCTCAAACGCATAATAAGTTTTTGAAAAAGCACATCAAGATGTAACTAATTCACTGAGTAACTATGGAGCACGGAGTTCGCTACTACGACGTCTTCTTTTCAAAAGGTGATTAGTAAAACATCAATATGTCACAAATCCATTGAGTAATTATGGGGCACGGAGTTCGCTGCTACGATGCACTCTCTTGAAAAGATGGATCAGTGTGAATAAAAAGTGCTAAAAAGTATTTGATAAAAAGTGCGACATTGGATATTAAAACCGATGTTGAAGTGTGTGTTCCAATTTTGAGTACAACATCATATGCAGCTCGTATTTATTTTTCTAAGTTAAATTTTGGACCGATTTTTCAGGAATTTGTTTTTAATTTCCACATGCATAAACCCACGTTTTTCAATTTATTCAAGTAGTGCATACTTTAGTGTGTTTAATTAATTAAATTTCGGATTTTTTAATCATGAAATAACCCACGATCTCTTATGGGGGAGTGGGTGGTTTCAACCTCTTAAAAATTCCAGAATATTCATTCTCATGGGTAATTAAAATAACTTTCGTACTTTCTTCTATATATATCCCTCATGTCTTATGTTTAATTCTCAGTGTTCAGCATATGAGTGAAATTCAAATTTTTCGTATAAGTGTTGAAAGTTGTGTGTTCACATCTTAGGGTTTTAGTGTTATTTCTTTTAAATTTTATTTTTGCTTAATTTTACTATCTACTTAATGGCTGGAAATCAAAAGAAGTCCTCTCACAGTTCAAAAACTCGCGCAAACCCTTCAACTCCTCCACATTCAAATCTGAACCTTCTTGCAGAAATGGCCTCAAGCCAAAACCCAAATGCTGCCTCTGTTGCTCCATCATCGAGCACAACACCTTCTACTACTCTAACACCTGTTCAAGCTTTTCCCGTAAACATCTACATCCTAAATGAGGCCACTGTCGATCAGCTTGAGACGATCGCACGCGGCATTGCACAAAGCCTTCAAGGAAGCCCTGTGGTTCCCAAACTAACCATTGGCTCTATTGAAGTAGATGTTGCATCCTACTTGAACCAAACTCAAACCCTTCTCCTACTGTTCATGTCGAAGGCCCTTCTTCGACTGTACAATCAGAAAATCCTAAATCCTCTAGCCAAGCCAAAAGCCCTACTACTAATGTTTCAAAGAGTGTTGAAACAGGTGATCAGGCTACAAAGGAGACCCCCATTGTCAAGGAAACTGTTGCTGAAGAAACTAGGGAGAAAAGCCCTAATGTTGAGGTCCCTGATGTTGAAATGTCAGAGGAGGACAAAGAAGAATCACCCAAAACTGATTCTTCAATGTCTGAGGATTCTGAGCCTGCTCCAATAGCCAAAGCTGTGAAGAAAAAGGGTGGCAAGAGGAAAAGGAGCCCTGTTCAATCAAGGAGGAGATCGGGTAGAGCAAAGAAAAGGGTGAACTATTCTGAAACCGCAAGGAAGAAGAAGGATGATGAAGGAGATGTTGTTACTCGACCTATTCGAGTGTTTTCAGAATCTGAAAAGGAGTCAAGCTCCAAAGACTCATCTGAGAAAGAGACTGATCAATCTGAAAGCCAGGAGAAAGAAGAAACTGATGAGAGTGATGTACCTATTTTTGAACTGAGAAGGAGAGCAAGAGTTGAGATGAGGACTAAGAAAAAGTTTGAATATGCTACTGGTGGTGCTGGAACAAGTGCAGCAGCACCAGAACCTGAAGCTGATGACAGCAATTCTGAAAGTAGCTCAGACAGAACCAAAACTGATTCTGATCAAGGTAATGCATCTGAACATTCTGTTGAGCATGTTAGTTCTGATAATGATGATGATGAATCTTTAGACCAAAAGTTGGAAAGGTTGAGGAAAAGAAATCTGTTAATTGAAAGAAAAATTAACATTGATGAGTTTGAATCCAAGGGTCTAGTTAGATTTTTAGAAGAAAGAAGTTTGATGCATGCTGTTACTTTTGCTGATGCATTTGTTACTGATTGGGTGTATGAGTTTTATGCTTGTCTGAGAAAGAACCAGGCTAGAAGAAATTCTAGGTGGTATGGTGCTGTAAGGTTTAGAGATAGGAGTGTTCCTTTTACTCCTAAGTTGATTAATCAGTTTCTGCATGTTGAGGATGTTGAGGAAGAAGATGTTCCTCATATGGATGAGATCATAACTGTTCTAACCGGGGGAAGAGTTAACAAATGGAAGAAGAATATGTTGGCTGCATCATTGACCTCTCTGTATTCTGTATTACACAAGCTGGTGGTGTATAACTGGATACCCTCTACAAACTCCACAAAGGTGTACTGATGTATAGAATTGGTATGATGAAGAACTTCAACCTTGGTCTGGTTATTTTTCATCACATGATGAAGTTTGCTGGGAAGATCTCTGAGAAAGGCAACCTGCCTTACCCTGTGCTGATTTATGGATATTTGAGGAGTCACAACTTTATTCACAAAAGAAATGAGTTGTTGAGGGGGAGAGTTCATCTAATGGGTATATCTCATTATTTACTGTCTGGAAATAGAGTGTTAGACTTACCTCTGCAGGATAATGCTGAAGAAGAAGATGCAGAACCATACCAATTTGTTCCTGATCCTGCTCCTGCACAGAATGCTGGGAACATACCTAGCAACATTCCATCTCCCACAACCTATTCTCTGAATATCTCACCTGAGTTTATTCAAACTCAACTAAAGCACTTGCAGGACTCAATTGATGAACTTCAATTCCTGAAGAACTACTGGGAAAACCTCCTTTCTGCCACAACAGGGGAAGTACCAGTTGCTGCTGCTGCTGCCAGGGGAGTTGAAATTCATGAAGTGAATGCTGATGAGCCTATTGCTGCTGAGGTTGCCGAGGAAGGTGGTGCAACTGGACCTGATGAGACTGGTGGAGGTGCAGATGCTGCTGCAGATGTTGTTGCAAACTTTGCAACATTTGATATCCAGGAGGAAGATGAACTATATGGTGATCTGCCTGACATCTCAGCCAAGGTTTGAAGATATCTTAGAGACTGGAGGAAGCACAATTTATGGAGGAGCTTAGTGCAAGATGCTTGAAGCTGCAGCTGTATATTTTATACAGTGATATCAAGTTCCTCTTTGTGATTACCTCTAAGTACTCTTGGTTGATTTATGTTTTTAATTATTGTTGCTCTGATAGGATGTTTTTAATTTCTGAAAAGACAATACTATATTAGTTGTTAGGATTTATTTCAGTTAATTTTATTTTGAAGTTGTAATTTGAATGGGTAAACATTATGTTACTCATTCTGTTGATTTTGATGAGCATATATGATGATGTTCATTCTGTTTTGGTGAAATTAACTTAGTGTTATTTCATCTTGTTTTTGGTGGTTCAACTTACAGTTGATCATCTTGTTTTTTGGCTGTTTTGCTACACAAGGGTGAAAAGATAAGTGTACAATACGATGTTAATCTCTATTGTACATACATCACTGACTTATATATTGAAAAAATATATACATCAGGTGTGTTGTAGCAGAAAGGTCAAATTGGGGGAGATTGTTGATGTTGTTGGTAGTGAAGTATTCACTATTTACTTTGAAACAACATGAATTTGCCCTTTCTTCTTATTAACCAACACTTTATGATCAAATGTTGTCCTAGATGTTTTAACATGCAGGTTGAAGATCTAGAAGAATCTACAAGGTTCTGGAATACTCAATGTTGCAGTGAATGTTGCATAACATTGGTAGCAACATGAGCGGTTACGGGTTCCAGAAGGATCTACAAGGATCTACAAGGGGCTACACGATCCAGACTTATCCAGGACGTTTTAGAATTGTCTAGATCAGGCGGTTGCATCAAGAAGCATGAGAAATAAAGAAAGAGACGTGGGACAACATGAAGATCATGGAAGCGGTTACATAGAGAAGTTATTTTTGGATTGAAGACTTCTGCCTATAAATAGAGGCCGAATCTTTCAGTACCAAGTGTGGAGTAAACGAGTACACCTACTCTAGTGTTGATCCTGAGTTTAAAGGTGATAGGGCAGTTATTCCAACATTTATGTTATGCCTTGAAATAGAGTTTTTCACGTATAGCTTGTGATCGAACTTATATCCATAGATAGTGAGATCATCGATATAAAGTGAGATCAATTTTGACGGTGTATTATGTTATACACTTAGCCAATTTAGATTTGATAGGTGATATCAAGTCTTGTTTCCGTTGTGAACGATCATACTCTTCACACAACTTTTTGTATCACTAATCTTTTATAGTGAACCTTTCGCCATAAGGCTAGCACAAGCTATTTATGATAGTTTGTGTTAAAAAGTATTCCCTTTTGCAATCGTGTGTTTAAGTCTTCCGCTGTACACGTTTTATATTCTGATTTACCAGATTGTTGTAATATTTGCTTTAACATTTGTTACAACATCTGTGCTTTATAACACACGCACACTTTCACAAGCCTAAGAGGCTAGGAATGTTAGGTAATTCACACGCCTTAGTCGTCGAAACTTGTGAAGTGGCGTATGATGTCCATTCGTGGATAGTGGATACGAGAGCCGCTAATCACATTTGTTTCATTTAGCATGGGTTCAACCTAACCCGACGAATTAGCGGAGGTGAGATCCCCATCACACCGGGCAATGCTACGAGAAGTGGCAGCAGAAGCAGTGGGAGAAGTGCGCCTATCTTTTGAAGATAGAGTTATGGTCTTGAGAGACGTTCTTCATGTTCCTAGTTTAGAAAGAACTCAACCTTCAGTTTCTAAACTATTTTGAATAGATACTCAGTTTCTTTTAATAAGGATGTTATTATTTCTAAACCATTAATTGGGCACACCACTCATAAATTGAATCTAATAACACATCGACTATTTCAAGTTATAAAAGGAAGCGTTCTTTCTGATATGAACGAAACACTTCTATGGCATCTTAGATTAGGTCATATTAATCTAATGCGAATACAAAGATTGGTGAAAGACGGATCCTTGGAGTTTCTTCAAGTAGAGCCATTTCCAACTTGTGAATTCTGTTTAGAGGGTAAAATAACCAAGAGGGCATTTGGAGCCACGGGGAAAGGAGTCACGGAAGTGTTGGAACTCGTTCATACCGATATGAGTGGTCCAATGACAATCATAGCTTGAAAGGGGTATGAGTATTTTGTGACTTTTGTTGACGATTACTCGGGATATGGATATATCTACCTTATATTGCATAAGGAAAGAAGTATCAAGTTTCTACGATCCGATCGTAGAGGCGAATACCTCAGCAATGAATTCTTGAACTACCTATCGGACGAAGGGATCATATCCCAGTTAACCGCATCGGGAACCCCTCAACAGAACGGTGTGGCGGAACGAAGGAACCAGACTCTTTTAGAAATGGTCAGATCTATGATGAGTTATTCAGATTTACCCAAATCGTTTTGGGGTAACGCCTTGGAAACAGCGGCTTACATTCTAAACTTGGTGCCATCTAAATCGATTCCTAAAACCCCAATGGAACTGTGGACCAGGCGCAAGCCCAGTCTAAGACACTTGCGGATTTGGGGTTATCCGGCATACGTGCTAGACAAGGAAGCCGGTAAGTTGGATCCATGTTTGGAATTAAGGTTGTTTATAGGATACCCTGCGGGAACGAAAGGGTGTATGTTCTATAGTCCTTAAGGATCAAAAGACCGTGATTAGTTCACACTTTAAATTCTTGGAGGAGGACTATATGAACAAAAGAAAGCCCAGAAGTGAGATTACCTTAGACGAGTTAAGAGGGCAAACTCATATACCAAGTATACAAGATGATATACCACACGTCACACCTTTACAATCGGAACCCCGTCGCAGTGGGAGGATTGCTAGGCAACCCGAGAGATTCATGGGAATAGGAGAATCTTCAGATTTGATTCCCGGTAATGAATTGGACCCATGGACATACGACGAGGCAATCCAAGACAAAGACGCGGAGACATGGCAAACGGCAATGGAAGCCGAGATGGATTCGATGGATCATAATCAAGTGTGGGAGTTGGTCGAACCACCCAATGGGGTAGAACCCATTGGATGCAAGTGGGTGTACAAGAGGAAAAGAGGATCGGATGGAAGGGTTGAGACCTTCAAAGCAAGGCTAGTGGCCAAAGGGTATACTAAAAAAGAAAAGATCGATTATGAGGAGACCTTTTCGCCTGTAGCTATGCTTAAGTTCATCCGTATTCTCTTGTCGATCGCTGCGTACCTAGATTACGAGATCTAGCAAATGGATGTCAAGATGGCTTTCCTTAACGGAAGTCTTGATGGGTTAGATATCTATATGCAACAGCCCAAAGGTTTCTTTGAAAAAGGCCAAGAGCACCTCGTATGCAAGCTTAAGAGATCCATTTATGGACTTAAGCAAGCATCGCGTACTTGGAACCAGTGTTTTGATCAAGTTATTAAGTCTTATGGGTTTTGATCAAAACAAGTTCGAAAGTTGTGTGTATAAAAGGTGTGACGGAACTGCGGTGGTATTCTTAGTACTACACGTAAACAATATTCTGCTCATTGGAAATAATGTAAAGGTATTGTCAGACGTAAGGGTATGGCTAACAAATCAGTTTGATATGAAGGACTTAGGGAAAGCCGGTCACATCTTTGGGATCAAGATCACTTGAGATTGCAAGAGAATGATGTTGGGCTTATCACAAGTTTCATACAAAGGCATTGTTTTGAAGCGTTTCAGCATGCGAGATTCCAAGAAAGGTTTAGTACCTTTTAGGCACAGAATCCATCTATTAAAAGAAAGAGGCCATAAGACGCATATGGAGATAAATGACATGAAAGGCGTTCCGTATGCTTCGGGCATAGGAAGCCTTATGTATGCAATGTTGTGTACGAGACCGGATATCTGTTTTTGCCTCGAGCATGATGGCAAGATATCAAAAGTAACCCCGGGAAAGCTTATTGGACTGCAATTAAATGCATTCTGTAGTTTCTGAAAAGAACTAGCAATGGAATGTTGATTTAACAGTCAGACAGTCTAATTCCCATGGGATGCACGAACTCAAATTTCCAGTCAGATATAGAATCCAGAATATCTACCTCGGGTAGTGTGTTTTGCATGGGAGAAGGAGCCATGACATGGAGAAGCGATTAGCATAAATGCATCGCCGATTCGACCATGAAAGCCGAATAAGTAACTACTTGTGAAGCAGCTAAAGAAGCGGTTTGGCTCAAGTACTTCTTAGTGGACTTGGACATTGTTCCGAATTTGCCCATCACAATCATTGTGTCGGAGCAGTTACAAATTCAAGAAAACCGAGAGCCCACAAGGCCAGCAAACACATTGAAAGATAACACCATCTTATACGAGAAATCGTTAAGAGAGGAGATAAAGAGGTGGCAAAGATAAATGTCGGAGGACAACCTAGTATATCTATTCACAAAGGGTCTGCCTCAGAGTACATTCGAGAGACATGTGGATGGAATGAGATTCAAGACTATTGCCAATCTGCTTTAAGTATAAGTGGGAGGAATTATTAGGTTAGTGTAGGTTGACATGAGATGTCACGTAGAGCTACTACACTACACATGCATGATGATGTGTACTAAAAAGCAGGCTTTAAGTATAAGTGGGAGATTGTTGGAGTTATACGTGAAAGTATGCTTTTACTTTGTATAACTCATGTATTAAACACTTGTTTATGAGAATAATTTTTTTATCACATTTGCTTTAGATATGACTGAATGTTGAATATTTATTACAACCAGTTCATTATAAATACTACTTGTTACATTGTAGTTAATATGGTGATACCCGATCACGGAAGATCACATTAACGGTTTCCTTGTAACTAAACGTACAAATTCATGACCTAGGTGGAATTGAACAATCCGTCGTGAAAGGTCGATGTGTATATCTCAAATTGGCTTGTCTTGACCAAGAGATTGCACTAGCACATTTAGTATGTGTTGAAGAGGACCTACAACGAGGATAAATTCTTATGTTCTGAAATGTGAAGAATTAGACCTCAGTGGTTATTGATTTTTTAATCTCCGTCACTTAAATAGGACCGTGCGTGCTTAATGGTTACTGCTTTGATTCATGTTGGGTGAGAATCATCGTGACTTCGAACTTTGTGTTTTGGGCAGTAATATTAATCATACGACAGTTGCTAAGATTTAATACGGAGAAATGCGTGCGAGTACGGCTCGTGTGATTAGTCCCCTTGGTGGGCTCAGAATTTTTATCGTATCAAATCTTGCAAGTGAAGAATTAGTTTCTTCGGTATGGATAATAATGTTGAGCTGTCTTTACTCCAAGGTGAAATATATTAATTAATTTAGAGCTATTCAGAAGCTTAATTAATTAATGGACTTGATAATCTTAAACACGGAAAATAATAACCGGGAGCCCATATTATCATAATATGGATTAAGATGGTGACTTGACCCGAAAATACTAACTTTCTACTAGTAGTTTCCCCGCAAGCGTACGGGTTCACTGTAGTATAAGAAAGTATAGTGACCAAGTATATCGTACCCAAGGGAAGGTGAGTATGCGAATAGATCCCTGAAGATCTATGCGTCATAATTAATATAAGTGTATGTTTTTTGGGTTTTTTAAAAGAAAATATAATCTAAACTAAATTACTCTATGAATGCAAAAAGGAAAATTAAACTAAGAACGTAAACGTGTGTTTTCAAATATGAGATGATGATGCTTAGGATAGAAATTCCTACGTATACTAACGGAGCAGGTACATAATCAAGATAACCGTGACGTGCAAGAAATAACCTAAGTAAAAGATTGTAAGATGAAAGCTCAAGAATTTAAACCCTAATACTTTATCCTAACAATCGACTTCACTAATCCACTAACAAGTTAATAGATTGTGCTTAATTAAAGAGATCCTAATTTAACTAAGGTGAATCGGTCGTCCTCCCTAGATAAACCGGTAGATTAATTAACCCTTTCTAAACCCTCTCATTAAGTCTACTAATTGTTAAAGAGTGATAAGATCGTCCTTTCTCGAACACTTTTCGAACGAAATTCAAAGGTAAAATTAAGATTGATTTTAAGAATTCATTAATTAAGAGAATTAAAACTAAACGTCACGAATTACCCTAATTACGTACCCACATCCTACTTCTACGAGTTCATCCTACCCCATGCATGTAAGGGTTTTAGCTAGACATGATTTTTACGGAAACTAAAACAATCGAAGAAGTAACGAACATGAACATAATGATTTTAACTAAGAAATTATCAAACATAAACTAGGGTTTAAAAAAATAAATACTAAGAACTGAAATTAAATTAATAAAACGAAGTCTCGAGTATTCAAGAACAAAGAACTAAAGTAACGAAACTAAAAATCAAAACCGAACTATGAATTCGTAAATAAAATCTCGATTACGTAAAATTAAAGCTTGCTCGTCTCTTCTCCTCTTTCTCTCTCCAAAAACTAACTCTAAAAGTGATGTGGTATCAAGTGGTGTGTAAAAACGTGTTCGGGACGAGTATATATAAGCATCGGGCCGAATTGGGAACTCATGGGCTGAAAACGAATCCAGAAGCCAAAACTTGAAAGTGCTCGAGCGGGGGTGCGCTGTGTAGCTCGAATGAAGCAAATTGTTTTGTAAGTTTTTGGGAGCTCGAGTTGCTTGAGTGGTCGAATTTCTCTGTACAATTTTGGTGCTCGAGCAACATGCTCGAGCGGTGGTGCTCGAGTAGCTCGAATGGAAAAAATTCTCTGGATGATTTTGGCGCTCGAGCAACATGCTCGAGCGGTGGTGCTCGAGTGACTCTACTCGAGTGGCTCCCCTTCTTCTTCAACTGATACTTTTCTTCTTGCGCACTAATACCAATCGTATTTCTTCGATATCTTCTCATCCGGGCATCCGTTTGAGTCGATTCAAAGTCCTACAGACTCCATTTTTCGCCCTCGATTCACCTATGAGCATCAAAGAGACAAATTCATCAATGTGTAGAAATAATACTCAATTGACTCTAAATTCTCAACAAATTCGACCAAAACTAGGGCATTTTTAGCTACGAATCATGACAATTTCACGCCTAATCAGATGGATAGTGAAATATTAATTTATTAGTAGTACTAATTAATATTAATGGGCTGAATTATATTGGGGCTCAATATTGAAATTCAGAAGCCCATTGAAGGTCCAATCTTAATTCTCCTAAAGGCCCCTCAAGTAGCCCATTAAGTAGCCCAATAATAATAAAGTGATTAAAATAAAAAAAAATGCTGATTTTTTCTTGTAATTTTCGAAAAACATATATTAGGAGAAAGAAAAGATCTTGTTGATTTTCTTGAAAAGATATTATGGAAGATAAGTATTCTTGGAATACAAGATTATCTCATATATTCAAGAAGATCCAAATCTTAGATTCTTTCTTCAATATTTTCGAAAATTAGCCCCTTAATGAGGAAGTTGAGATTTTTGTGGAATATTTTATTATGGAGAAAAGAATATATGGAATATATTCAAGATTTCTTAGAGGCTAAGAAAAGATTTTCTCCACCTCTAAAATATATGAAAATTTCGAAATTCCCTCACCTATATATAGGGGATGATTATTTCATCTCCAGTTTACAGTTTCACAGTGTTGAAAAAAATCAGCAACAATATTTTTTCTTTCTTCCTTGTTATTCTAATTGCTTGTGAGCACTTTCCACCGGTGAACAAGCAAGGCGAAAGGGACATACTTGAGAAGGTCTTTTGGTTGATAGCACGATCGTGATAGTCTCGTTGTAATCAAAGGCCATATCTACAAGAGGTACGTAGTCACATAATCTCTTAGTTTTCCGCCATAGATTTTATGTGAATTAATTCAACATGCATGATGATAAAATTGTTGTTGGAATTATTATTTGAATTAATTAGGATTAATTCATGCTAGTAATAATTGAATTTAAATTTGTATTTAATTATCATCCCGAATAGATTCCGGGCACCCCTATTTTCACAACAAGGATATCTTCTGTTTTCCTTTGGCACTAGGAACCAATCCAAAAAATGGTCTTGAACAGCCTTGAGCTCTGAAGAGTTTGCAGGAGTGAAGTTCACCAACACCTTGGTCTTGTAAAGTTTCTTGAGCTCTGTCCAGTCAATCTGGTCCCCAATCATCGGAGTGTTGAGATAGTGAAATTCAGGAGCAGTTACTTTCAGATTGAACTCAATGGTAGAGTCCATCAGTTTCTTGTACAAGTCAGAGTCGTATGCCTTCATCCATGAGTGAAAGGTTCTGTTAATCAAAGCTTCATCTTCTGGAGGTGGCCTGTGGATGTAATGCTGGATAAACCAGAGAGTCTTAGCCTTTTTCCATTTCTCAATGAGGGGCACAGGCAAAGTAGAGTCAAAAGACCCTTCTGTCCTAAGAGGCAGGATCTCCATCACTTCTACAGCAGGCTTCTTCTTCCTTGCACTTGCACTAGCACTACCACTTCCACTGGGAGCCTTATTAGCTTGCCTTCTCTCAAATCTCCTTCTCTGTTCTTCATCAATGTTTTTCCTTATTCTGGCCAATCCCTCTTCTTCTGTCTCTTCCTTAAACCTCTTCTCAGCTTCTTCAACAACCTCTTCCAAGAAGCTCTTCTTCACTCTTCTGATCTTCCTCTTTGCAGGACCAGGGATAGAAACTGGGTCCTGTTCAGAGTCCAGAGATTCTTCTTCAGAAGTGAGTTGCTTGGCCATAGCCAGAGATTTCAGCTCTTCCTTCTTCTTCTTCTTCTGTAGCTCAGCCTGAGCAAGAGTGTTCTCCAACATGTCCAGGCGACCAGAGTAGTTGAAGAGAGTTTCATTTGTGCTCTTCGCCAGATCAGTTCTGGCCTTTTCTTTCCCCTTTTTGACTTCATCAATGAGGGGCTCAACAACCTGCCTTATCAGATCAGGCAACTATGTGTTGGAGGAAGAATGCAGATCCCTGAGCTTTTTGGCTTCATTCAGATAGGCATGCGCTTCAGCATCATCTCTTGCAAAGAGTCTTTCATTCTGGCAGTTTCTAGCATCTGAGAGACCATCTCTACTTTGAGTACAAAGATTGGGCGCAATTGGTCCAGAACATGCTGTTGAAGTTGCTTCTGGCTCTCATGAACATCCATCTTGAGAAAGAGGCAGTCAGACTTGAACGAGGCCTTAGCAGAGGCGAAGGTCGTCTTGATCTACTTCAAGAAATGCTTTCGTTCCTCTTTAATCTGGTGCTCTATCATGGCTGGTCCTAGATGTTGTATGGCCTTTGAAAATCTGCCAATTTCTTAAATTTGTTCATTGAAGAACAACTTCATCTTCTGCAGAACGGCTAGAGAGACATCAAAATCCTCCTCATCTGAGTACAACTCTAGAGGGAAGGAGAAGTGAGGATCAAAGGTGTAAGAGGGGCCCTCTGGGGAAAACATCACTCCCCTCTGGATAAGAAGGGTCCTCACAACAACCTTGGCAGAGGCAATAGACTCGAGCTCTGCTGGATTTTTCATATTTAACTTCTTCTTAATGGCAATCTCCCAGTTGGTAAAGCCAGTCAGGTATTCTCCTCTAGCAGCATCAACATGTCTTCCACATCTTCCAGTCTGGCCTTGCTCCAGACCTTCCCATCAGTCAGATCTACTAAGAGGGGTAAGTGCTCCAGTAGGATGACTTGAAGCGAAAATACTAACTTCTACTAGTCGCTTCCCCGCAAGCGAACGGGTTCACTGTAGTAAGAGTAAGTATAACGACCAAGTATATCGAACCCACGAGATGGAGTGTATGCGAATAGATCCCTAAAGATATACGCGTTGTAGCTAATATGAGTGTGATGTTTTTGGGTTTTTGGAAAGATTAATTAAAACTAAATTAAACTAATTAAACCTAAGAATTTAAGAAGACAACTTAACTAAGGGTTGTTTTCAAATGAGAGATGGTGATGCTTAGGATAGGAATCCCTACGTATACTAACGGAGCAGGTACATAATCAAAATAACTGTGACATGTAAGAAATAACCTAAGTAAAAGAATGCAAGGTGAAAGCTCAAGATTCTAAACCCTAATACTTTACCCTAACACTCGACTTCACTAGTCCACTAACAAGTTAACAGATTGTGCTTAATTAATGAGACCCTAATTTAACTAAGGTGATGCGGTCGTCCTCCTTCGCTAAACTGGTAGATGAATTAACCCTTTCTAAACCCTCTAGTTAAGTCTACTCGTTGTTAAAGAGTGATACGGTCGTCCTCTCTCTAACACTTTTCGAACGAAATTCAATTAAGAATTCATTAACCAAGAGAATTAAAACCTAACGTCACAAGTTACCCTAATTACGTACCCACAACCTACTTCTACGAGTTCATCCTACCCCAAGCATGCAAGGGTTTTAGCTAGACATAGGTTTTACGTAAATAATAGCAATTAAATAAGTAACGAACATGAACATGATAACTAAGACGAAGAAGAGATCAAACATAAACTAGGGTTTAGCGAAATAAAAGAATAACTGAAATTAACTCAAGAAAAGAAGTCTAATCGTGTTCAAGAACGAAAATATAAAGAAAAGAAACTCAAAAGTAAGATCGTAGTATGAATTCGCAACGAAAACCTCAAAAACTCAAACGTAAACTTGCTTCCCTTCTTCCTCTCTAAAAACGAACTCTAAAAGTCTAAAAATATCAAGTGATGTGTGGTCTCCTCTGAAAACGTGCTTGAGACGAGTATATATATGTAACGGGCCGAATCGTAAGCTCATGGGCCGAAAAACGCCTTTGAAAACGTAAAAATTGAAGGCGCTCGAGCATGGAGCTCGAATGACACAAGTGCTCGAGCGCTCGCGCTCGAGCTGCTCGAGTGGTGAAACTTCTCTGCATGTTTTGGGGCGCTCGAGCTGCTCGAGCGCTCGAAATCTTCTGTATGTTTTGGGCGCTCGAGCAACGTGCTCGAGCGCTAGTGCTCGAGTGGTTTACTCGAGTGCTCCCAAATTTTCACCAAGTAGCACTTTTCTTCTTCAACACTAACACCAATCGTATTTCTTCGATATCTTCTCATCCGGGCATCCGTTTGAGTCGATTCAAAGTCCTACGAACTCCGTTCTTTGCCCTCGATTCACCTACGAGCATCAAAGAAACAAATTCATCAATGTATAGAAATAATGCTCAATTGACTCCAAATACTCGACAAAATCGGCCAAAATCAGGGTATTTCGAGTGACGAATCATGACAATTTCACGCCTAATCAACCCCCCCAAACTTACCATGTTGCTTGTCCTCAAGCAACGAAATAACAAGTCAAGTGAAATTGTTAGGAATGAGTCAAAGAATCAATCATGCAAGCAAATGAACTCGAGCTTCAAAGATCAATCACACGTATACTCACTCACTTTCCTTCATCATACTCATGCAACAATAACAAGAAACACCAAGATCAAGCATGGATGTGCACTCAACGATGTGTTTCGCTCCCTCACAAGTGTATATCAATAATCAAGGGACTCACTCAAACAATCAATCACTCAAATTAGCAGTCATAGGCTTGTAAGTGCTCTTAACTCCGACCATACTCTAGAAATCAATGTTGAATCAAAAAGGACTTTCTCAAGGTTGTAATGTAGGCTCTTTGGACAGGTGGGATAACAATATGGTAAAGTGACTCAAGTGAATGGAGAATAGAAAATCAAACTTCGGTACTTCGAGATTAGAAACAGACTACTTCAAACATATTCAATCAACACACTTTCAATTCCAATTCTCTCAACACTTCAATTTTTTTTTTCTTTCTCACTCTTTCACTTTTTTTTTCAATCACTTCACTTTTTTTCTTTTTCGCACAAACACATGAGCTCTTTTTTTTTTCTTTTGCTCATTCTCAATTTTTTTCTCTTTTTTCCCACATCTCATAACTTCATCACACCTTCTTCTCATATTCACTCAACAAACAACCTTTTCCTTTTTCAACTCAATTCGATCCTTTCACATTCACACTTTCCTATTCTTCACTCAAATTTGGACAAAAGGCTTAGGAATTGGAATAGTGTTCATATGTGCTAGCAAATAAAATAGGCTTTAGGCTCAAAGGGGCTAACAAGGGATTCAATGTCATTGGTAAGGAAAATTTTGGCTAAGTAACTCAATAAAATCAAAGATGGCCTAAGATCCTATTCGGCATATCAAACTAGACACAATCAAGAAGCAAGAGCACACACAAGTTCTAGCATCCTCTAAGGTGACGATTCACTCACAAACGAAGAGATTAATTCTTATATCAAAATCTCATAAGGCTCAAGTCTCTCGGCTTTCACATCCATACTAGTCCTAGTGAATTCTCACTCTCATAACACAAGCACTCAAAAAGAAAACTTGTAAGTATACTAGTTCTCTCTCAAATCCACTCTAACTCAACTACTCACACAAAAGAGTCCCTAACTCAAATCCACAAATCTACTCTACTCATCAAACATGCTCAAGAATAACAACTAATAAGTAGAAGGGGTCAATAAGCACAAAATAAATCAGATATCTCACTGAATTCAACAATCAAGCACAACCCAAAATTCTGAATACAATTCATCACAAACCCATAATCAATTCAAATCACTCAAACAATGAAGCTCACTCAAGCAAAAATAAGAAAAGGAAATAAAATAAAGGAAAAGAAAAACAAAGGAGCAGAAACTGGGGGGACTCCCCGTGACCCTCAAGCATCAAGAGGCGGTGATGGGCGATAGCTAGGGTGGTCCGATCCTAAATGAGAGACAAAGAGTGCCTCCATCCATCTCCTCAAATTAGAAACCTCTGATCGAACCTCCTGAAACTCTCCTCGTACACTCATCGCTTCCGTGTACCATTAGTTCTGGGTAGTACGAAGATCCGTGACTTCGGTTCGCAGGTCCCGAATGTCGGTCCTCATACCATCCCACTCACTCTGGGTCGGGTACCACGGCTCCGGAGTAGCCACGTGAGGTGGCTCCATCTCCATCTCCATCTCGTGCGGGCCTTCACCCGCTGCCTCTTCTTCCTCAGCCGGTCCCGCTTCGTACTCTTGTTCCTCCTCTTCTTGCAACTCAGCTACTCCACTTGCTCCCGCTCCGCTCGTGCCGGCACCACTCGTTCCTTCGCTTCGATTCCTCTTCACCGGCCTCACATCTCGAAGTCCTCTGCTGTCAACCTCCGCCGTATACTTTCCACTAATGGCGAGGTGCTGCTCTCCATTCATGCCTATGTTGTGCTTCTTCTTTCCAACCAGAGTCACGAGCTTTTTGTTCGGCAACGGGAAGAGGTTGTCATCCTTGAATCTTATGCAGTAGCTTCCAAGCCAATATTCGAACATTAGAGTATTGTTCATCTGTTCGAACACTAAATCCATGCCTGGCAAAGGACCCGGACAAGGCTCAAAACCAAGGCTCTTCATGAATACTGAAATCAGCCCTCCTCCTCGAACCTTCGAAGTCCTAGAGCCGAGTTTGAATGGAGCCTTGTAGTGGTGCTCTAGGAAGTCTCTTCCAAAATCATGCTCCTTGGTGTACAAGAGACACCAGATCCCGTAGAGCTGCTTGCTTGTCACGGTTCCCGTCTCAGAGCGGGCGTAGATAGTGTTTCCAAGAATCCGCTCGAGGTACCTAATGACTGGATTTCTGATCGCTGATGCTCGTGCATACTGGCCTCTATAATCCCCAGCCATTCCTCCCGTGATGTCCTTCCAAAATCCATTAGCACTGTACGACTTCGACACACGGTTCGGCCGAGGTAAAGCTGGGAGCCAAAATGCGAGATTAACAGCTCCAACCTCACAATACTGCCAGTCATTCTGATACTTGAACTTGAACGAGTTCTCGTCCATCTTCTCGACCGTGGCGAGAAACTGTTCAACCAAGTCCGCATTTGTTTCCATATATAGTAGCATGTCGAAGAATTCAGCCATATTGTTCCTCACGAAAATCCTCCTTATCTCTTCCTCTATCCCCAACTCTCTCATGAAGCTGACACTTGGTCTCCGAGTCTTTTCTACCTTTCCCGTGATCAAGCTCCATCTATAGGCGATGTACCTCCAACTACCTTGGTAGTCCAGGTTGTTCCACCTTGAGGGCAACAAACTCATCCTCCTGAGATCATTAGTGAGTTCCTCCAACTCGGCAATGCTCAATACTCTATCCTCGTTCTTTTTCGGTGCCATAGTACCTGAGACAACATAGAGCAATTCACTTTCATTCATATCATTCAATTCCACACATCTCAAGTAATAATCTCAATTCTTTTTCTCTCAATCTCAACTTGAGTTTACTCACTCAATTCAACCCACATGCTTTCATCTCAAAGTTCTCAAGTAAATTCCAAACAATTCATCATTCACAACTCAACAATGCCTACAATCGAGTCTATCATGAAGTAACATTACCCCAAAATTGTGTAATTTACATGCTCAAGACTCAATTCCTACCTATTTATGCTCAATCAATCTCAATTCACCACAATTTCATCTCAAAATGCAAAACCCATATCCTTTCCTCACATTCCTACTTTCCCACTCTAGAAATTCACTCATTCTACACATTCAATCATGAAATTGAAAGCAAAATTAGCAAACCCATAGCATATTATCCACATTCATTAACAAGGAATCAAGAATCAATGAGTACTTGCAAAAAATCCCCAAAATTCGAACTCAAGAACCCTAGTTCATCAATTCATGCCTAAATTAAGCTTCAAACAATGAATTGAAAGACAAAAGATAGAAAGCACATACCTTTCTTGAGGATTCAAGGGAAATACGTGAAGAAATCGAATGAATTCGGGAGTAATACGTTAGAATCGTTCGAAGTCGCTCAAATTCGTCCAAAATCGCCCCTCCAAGTGTGTGAAAGTATGTGAAATCGTGTGAAAGGGTTATTTATAGAGTGGGCAAAACCTGGGCCGAAACCCGCGACCCGCTCGAGCAGACCCGCTCGAGCGGTCGCACTCGAGCATGTAGCTCGAATGGCGCAAGTGCTCGAGTGCGTGGATTCTTCTGTATAATTTTGGGCGCTCGAGCAACACGCTCGAGCGGTGGCGCTCGAGCTGCTCGAGCGCATCCAAAATTCAACTTCAAATTCCGACGCTCAAGACTCGAAATTTCCCAACGAACCACACTCGAACAATCAAAACACTTTTCCAAATCATGAACTAACCTGAGAACTCCTCGATTTAAGCCAGGTCGCTCATTCGACCGAGGAGTTGGGGTCTCTTCCAAACGTGCAAATCACCAATCCAATTCACGCCGAACTTAAGCGACCACACTCAATTCGATCCATCCTCACTCAAACATCGATATTTTCGAAAAATTTGACCAATTTTTCATTAGAATTTTGTGTACGAACCCGAAGTACGAATACACACCCCCCAAACTTTGTTCTTGCTACGCAATAACAAAGTTTGGAAAGAATGAGTACGTACGAGTAAGTACACCAAATTCTTATGAACTCGACTCACTATCAATGCAAAGTAACGAACGAAAAGAAACATCACCCCCCAAACTTCGACTTCGCAAAGAGGTCTATGTTTGGGGTTCGGTTTACCTCAACTCCAAAAATCGAATGCTTTCTTAAGCTCTCTTGCTCCGATCAATCTCCACTAAGCAAGCCTATACCAAATAAACTCTAACACACGAGGTTAACACTTACGATTCACAAAAACGACTAAATAAATGAAACACATAAAAACAAGTAAAAATAGGTTGCCTCCCATTAAGCGCTA
Organism: Ballota nigra; assembly: GCA_947034835.1. Taxonomy (NCBI): domain Eukaryota; kingdom Viridiplantae; phylum Streptophyta; class Magnoliopsida; order Lamiales; family Lamiaceae; genus Ballota; species Ballota nigra. The sequence goes on along the minus strand of OX344724.1, from coordinate 72,799,921 downwards.
GTTTTACGGTCCTAATGCCGGACCGAGCTCGAAGGAGCTCACGGGACTTGAGAGTCTAAAATACCTCCCTTATTCTCATAAGAGAAGTTAAAGAATTTCTTCACTCAATGCCCGTTCACCATGAATCTCTGTCCATCATCCTTCTCGACTTCAAGGAATCCACTCTTGTGCACTCCCCTCACAATATACGGCCCGTTCCACTTGGATTTAAGCTTTCCACCAAATAGCTTCATCCTCGAATTGAATACGAGGACTTGATCACCCACTTTGAACTCCTTTTTCCTCAATCGTGCATCATGCCACTTCTTGGTCTTCTCCTTGAAGATTCGGGCATTCTCGTAGGCACTGTCTCGAAACTCCTCCAACTCATGCAATTGGAGTAATCTCTTCTCACCAATCAAGGCACTATCAAAATTCAGCTTCTTTATCGCCCAATATGCCTTATGTTCCAACTCCACGGGCAAGTGACATGCCTTTCCAAAAACCAATTGATATGGTGACATACCAAGAGGAGTTTTGAAAGCTGTCCTATACGCCCAAAGTGCATCATCAAGCTTCGTTGCCCAATCTTTCCTACTAATGCTCACCGTCTTCTCAAGGATCTCCTTGATTTGACGGTTTGAAACCTCTGCAAGTCCGTTAGATTGAGGATGATAAGCAGTAGAGATTCGATGACTTACCTCGTATTTTGACAGCAGCTTTTCCATCCATTTGTTCACGAAGTGACTTCCCCCATCACTAACCAAAGCTCTTGGAACTCCATATCTTGCAAAGATGTTCTTCCTCAAGAAATTGATAACCACTCGGGAATCATTCACTCGAGTCGGGACAGCTTCAATCCACTTCGAGACGTAATCAACGCATACGAGAATGTACAAGAATCCATTGCTAGGAGAAAATGGACCCATGAAATCAATCCCCCATACGTCAAATATCTCTACTTCCATGAACACGTGCATTGGCATCTCGTCCCTCTTAGTAATGGAGCCAAAACGTTGGCACTTCTCACACCTCTTAACCCATTCCATGCAATCTCTCAAAAGTGTTGGCCAATAAAAACCAAATTGAAGCACCTTCCTCCCGGTCTTTTCTCCACCCAAATGTCCTCCACATGGCAAGGCGTGGCAATGCCTTATGATGTTACTCCGCTCCTCTTCGGGCACACACCTTCTCAACACATGATCAATCCCTCTTTTGAACAAGTAGGGATCGTCCCAAATAAACTCCCGAACTTTCTTCAAAAATGACTTCTGATGCACCGAGTCTATCTCAATGGGAAACTCTCCACTTGCTAAATAGTTAGCATAATCTGCAAACCAAGGCGTCTTCCCTTCAACTCGATACACAGGGATGTCTCCTAAGCCAAAGAGCTTCTCATCCAGAAATTCATCGTTCACCTCTCGATCCTCCACGGTGTTCTCCTTGGTGAGCTCCAATCTCGAAAGGTGATCTGCGATCACATTCTCGCATCTCTTCTTGTCTCGAATCTCTACATCAAACTCCTGGAGTAGCAAAATCCATCGAATGAGACGGGGTTTTGCATCCTTCTTACTCATAAGATACCGAATCGCTGTGTGGTCCGTATATACAATTGTTTTCGTCCCTACTAGGTAGGGTCAAAATTTATCAAAGGCATACACAACCGCCAACAGCTCCTTTTCGGTTGTAGTGTAATTCACTTGAGCAGAATTCAGCATCTTCGAGGCATAGTAAATAGCGTGAAAATGCTTCTCACGAATTTGCCCCAAAGCAATCCCCATTGCATAATCACTAGCATCACACATCAGCACGAACGGGCTAGACCAATCCGGTGTCACAAGTATTGGGGCATTCACCAACGCTTCCTTCAACCTATTAAAAGCTACTAAACACTCATTAGTAAACTCAAAAGCGACTTCTTTTTCAAGAAGTCGCGAAAGTGGTTTAGCTATTTGTGAAAAGTCTTTGATGAAGCGTCTATAAAAACCCGTGTGTCCTAAAAATGACCGAATTCCCTTCTCGGTCGAAGGTGGTGGAAGCTTCTCAATAGCAATCACTTTCGCCTTGTCAACTTGGATACCTTTCGAGGACATATGATGTCCAAGAACAATACCTTCTCTCACCATGAAGTGGCACTTCTCCCAATTAAGCACTAAGTCCGTCTCTTCACACCTGCTCAACTCAACTTCAAGATTGATTAGACATTTATCAAATGACTCCCCGTAGACGGAGAAGTCATCCATGAAAACCTCCATAATCCTCTCAATCAACCCATGAAAACTCGCCATCATACACCTTTGAAAGGTGGCGGGTGCATTACACAACCCAAATGGCATCCTCCTAAAAGTAAAAGTCCCATAGTAGCAGGTGAAGGTGGTTTTCTCTTGATCCTCGGGGGCTATCATAATCTGATTATACCCTGAGTACCCATCTAAGAAACAGTAATACTCAAAACCACCTAATCTATCAATCATTTGATCAAGGAACGATAGAGGAAAGTGGTCCTTACACGTTGCCTTGTTCAACTCCCTATAATCAACACACACACGCCATCCCGTCACTAATCTAGTGGCTACCAATTCATTAGACTTCATCTTAATCACCGTGGTACCCCCCTTCTTAGCGTCTACGTATAACGGACTCAACCATAGACTATCAGAAATAGCAAAAATCATGTTGCTATCTAACAACTTCAAAACTTCCTTATGAATCACCTCTTGAATTACCGGATTAACTCTACGCTGATTTTGCACTATCGGTTTTCTACCATCCTCTAATCTAATCCTATGCATGCAAATCGAAGGGCTAATTCCCTTAATATCCGCGATCGACCATCCTATAGCAGATTTGTGCTTTCGAAGCACCACTAAAAGTCTCTCTAGCTGATCATCAGATAAAGGGCAGATACAATTACCGGATATTTGTCGGTCTCATCCAAGTAAGCGTACTTGAGGTGGTCGGGTAGTGGCTTCAACTCCTTTCTCGCCTCCAATGGTGGTGCTTTATCGAACATCTTCTCAAAGGTTGACTCCTCGGCTTCCAAGTCGCCCTCATCCTCTACTTTCTTCATCTCCAAGAACTTGACATCTTCATTATCTTCCAAGCTGTCAAAATAATCAAGATCATAAGAATCATAAGATAGATCGTCAAGGATAGGATAATCAAACTGATGCACATAGAAAGAGCAAGGGTCTAAAAGTGTGTCTTCAACACAAGTATCCGTGATGTCAATGAAGTGACAACTCTCATCTCCCATGGGGTATTTCATAGCTTCGTAAATAGCTATCTTCACTTCTTGATCATCAACTTTGACCGTGATCTTCCCATTCGCTACATCAAGCACCATCCCGGCAGTAGCTAGAAACGGCCTCCCTAAAATCAGCGGGACATGCTCATCCTCTTCCATCTCGAGTACTACGAAGTCGGCGGGAAAATGTGATTCTCCACCGTCACTAGAACATCCTCCACTACTCCCTGAGGTCTCATGATGGACCTATCAGCGAGCTGGAGCGTCATCATCGTGGGTTGAAGTTCGCCCACCTCTAACTTCTTGAACAACGAAAGAGGTATCAAATTAATGCTCGCCCCGAGATCACACAAGGCTCCTTTCTTGATCCCATTCCCGATATCACAAAGAATGGTGAAGCTCCCGGAATCCTTCATCTTGGGAGGAAGCGCCTTGTGCACCATCGCACTCACCTCGTGGTTCAAGTGCACTAACTCAGGTCCGTCTACTCTCCGTCTCTTCGCTATCAAGTCCTTCAGGAACTTGGCGTAGTTAGGCATCTGTTCCAAAGCATCATAAAAAGGAATGTTAATATGTAGCTTTTTAAAAACATCAAGGAATTTAGCAAACTTTTCATCAAGCTTCTTTTTCATGAAGCGTTGTGGATATGGGACGGGTATCACAGATTTGGGCACCCTCCATTCATCTTTCTCAGACTTTTTTGCATTCGTCTTTGCTTCCTTTGCCTTCTTCCACTTTGGAATTCTCTCGATCTCCTCTATCTCCTCTTCAGGCTCTTTGTTCTCATGAGACTCATCCACATCTTTCCTCTTCTCAACCCCTTCACTTTCAATCCCCTTCTCAACTCCTACCTCCTCAATCTCATCTATAACTGCCTCAGGCTCTTTTCCTTCTATCTCAACCTCTCCCTTGGGCATCTCAGAATCAGCAGGCATCTCAGGACCATCATACTTGGTCCCACTTCTCAACTCAATAGCCTTGCAATGTTCCTTTGGGTTATCCTCGGGCATTGAAGGATACTTGCTAGACTCTCTCGGCTGAGACTTTGCAATTTGACTAATTTGATACTCGATAGAATTGAACCTTTTGTTGTTCTCTTGCTGAACTCGATTCCACTCTATGTCTCTCTTTTGGAGTTCTTGATCTCGATGATCGTCTTTCTTATGCAACTCCTTCACATCGTACTCCAAAGAGGACAATCGCTTGCTACCTTCCTCCATCTTCTGAAGGATCGCTCTCAACATCTCCTCGGTTGATGCACCGCCTTCTCCACCAGGAGGTTTAGAACTCGGATCAACACCTGGGGGAACTGTAATACCAGCTTTTGGATTAGCATATGAGAAATTCTCATTCTTCCTCCATGTGTTTTGAGGAGGCTGTTGGCCTCCTTGATACCCTTGTGTGTTCCTCCATTGATTTTGAGGTGGCTGTGGGCCTGGAGGTACAAATGGTTGGCCATAAGGAGGCCTTCCATACTGATTTCCACCTTGTGGATACCCGTCTTGTGGATAGTTAGGCCTTTCCATATAGTTGGCCTCTTCTTGCTGATTCGTGGGTGGGTCCACCTTCTCACTCACCGCTACATTCCCTCCAACCAGATTTTGCCCCATCTCAAGATTGCTGATCTTCTCCATCATTGCCATCAACAGCTTCCTTGTACCCTCATTTTCCTCCAACTTGCAAACTCTCTGAAACTCAGGATCCTCGTTCCATGCACCGGCATTCGTGACAATGTTGTCCACGATCTCTCTACATCTTGCTATCCCTTGGTTCAGAAAAGCTCCACTCGCACATGCATCTAAATGGGCTTGGCCAGCCTTGCTGGCTCCACTATAGAAGAACGCCATAATATCTCCCTCATTGTACTCGTGCTGCGGGCACTCGATCAACATATTTGAGTATCTCTCCCACGCTTGGCGTAAATCCTCTCCTAACTTCTGGCGAAAGGAAGAGATCTCAATTCTAGCTTTAATAGTTCTCGATGGAGGGTAGAATCGCTCGAGGAACAGACGCTCGAGCTCGGCCCATGTGGTTACTGTTGGGACATTGTCAGTTTTGATTAAGATCCCAAAGCCCCTGCAAAGATGATTGTCTTAATCTGTCTTTGTCAGGCTAGTCTTGGTTAGGATTTGTACTTAGTCATTTTACACTTCACAGGTACTCAGTGAGAGGAGAACTCACTGGAGATAATCAAGACTCAGAGCCTGAAGACAAGAGCACCATCCTGAACTTATGGCAGTCTTCTAAGCTGGCTGAGTAAGTGTCAGTGATGAAGAGTATGACCCTGAGGTCATTACTAACTCAGTCCTGAAGGGAACGGGATGTCACTGAGTTAATGGGAAGACTTGGAGTAGAGCCAAGCAATGCAGAAGGAATTTCAGCGTCAGAACAAGACTGGTGGGCTCAAGACAAAATGAACTTAATAAGACAAGCCTGAAGCTCAGGAATAAGTTCTGACATTCTCACCAACCTGATGACGTGGACTATCCGAGAAAGACACGCACGTACGGAACCTGACATGAAGACTGAATTCAGACTGCATATTCAACGGGCAAGCATTCAATGTGCATTTAATGCAAATACCAAATCCATGCAAGGACGGCTGCTGCATGGAGATATGTCCGTTTGAAACCACTCTACATAGATGACTCGAAGGCTATCTCTCCAACGGATAGTTTTTCAAATCACCTATAAATACAGAAGACCTTGAACCCATTCAAGGTTACGGGAAATTTCCAAGCCAGAAATTACTCAAACTCTCAAGCATTCAAAGCATTCAACCCTTAAGAGAAGCACTCGAAACCTTCTAAATTTCCCAAGTGTTTCTCAGCATTTGAGAGTTATTCTGTATTCCAAGAGCTAATTAGAATTATCTTAAGCTTAGAGAGATTATCCAATCCTTAGCATAGCTTTGCCTTGTAAGGATAATCTCAACCTAGTTGGAATCCAAACTGAAACCAAAACCCTAAGTTAGGCTTGTTGGGAGTAAGTCAGTTAGAGTGTTAGTAAGTGGAGTTGTATAGATCAGTGAGGTTAGCTGGTCTTGGTGCACCTTGGCACGTTAAAAACAAGAATCCCTTGAGTGGATTTCCTGTTAAGTCAGGCCGTGGACGTAGGAGCTTGAGACTCTGAACCACGTTAAACTCCCTGTGTTCTTACTGCTTTGATATTGTGCATACTTGCCATATTATTTGTTCATTCATTGCATTCAAGTTTATCAGGCCTGAATCAATCAGGCTGATCTTCAAAAGAGCACTGCCCTACTAAAACACTTTTCAGGTTTGAGTAAAACAAGTTTTTCAGAAAGCAAACTAAACAAGACTTTAAACTTTCAGGGCTCAAACATTTCCGCACTGAACTTGAACTGATAGTTAGCCAACTGACCCGCACCAAGTGTAGTCAGTAGGAGTGTTATCAGCTCCTAGTTCTTTACCACTCTGAGCAAAGAGGACTCAGTCAGTTTTAAGGTTGAAAAATTGGTATACGTGTATCCCCCCCCCATACACGTATTCCTCAGTCTTGTACCGGGACCAACAAGTGGTATCAGAGCAGTGGTTCGAAAGACCGCTGACTTTGAATACTAATAGTTTCAGAGGAGAAACTGTTGGTGGTCACTGGACAGATCTGAGTTTGCTTTTCATAAAACTTGCATCATCATGACTTCGAGGAGACTTGAAGCTTCGTTACCTGAATTCTCTGTGTCTAACTTTGTCTATTGGAAGTTCAGATTAGAAGCACATCTAGATGCCATCCATGACCAGATGCCACGTGTACTCAGGGAGGGACCGATCAAGATCACTATTCCTAACGTCAGAGGACTGGGATATGAGGATCTTGCAATTGGCGTGCAAGTTCCTAAAGAAAGGAAAGACATGACCAACGATGAAATCAAGATGGTGGGACTTGACAACGTCGCCAGAAACATCATCTTGCACACGGTGCCCTTCGAGGAGTCGGCTAGGCTGATGAACTTAAAGACGGCAAAGGAGGTCTGGGATGAGCTGACAAGGATGTGTGAGGGATCTGAAAAGATCAAGGAGAACAAGAGAAACATTGCCATTCAAAAATTCGAGGCGTTCGAGATGCTGCCTGACGAGAGCATAGATCAAATGGAGTCTAGATTCATCAAGTTGATGAATGAGTTGGTGATGTTGGACAAGGATGTCCCAAGGAGAGATGTTGCTTCAAAGATCCTGAATGCCCTTCCTGAGAGATGGGACAACAGTGTAATTATGCTTAAGAACACTCAGGATATGAGTAACATAACTTCTGCTTTACTTTTTTCAGAGCTCAAAGCGCTTGAATTCGACCTTAACAAAAGAAAGAAGAAAGTACAGTCAGAAGAGGAAGTGAAGGAGAAAACTCCTGAGAAAAGTGTGGCGTTCAAGGCCAGATCTGAACATGTTGAGCCCTCATCAAACTCTTCATCAAAGTCACTGATGGAGATGAGCAGAGAAGAACTCGCTGAAGAGTACAGCCTGATGGCCAGACGATTCGACAAGCTCAATTCCAGGTTTGGTCGTTATAAAAAGTTTTATCAGGACTCACGTGACAGGAAACCTGAAGGAACCCACCAAAACTCGAGGAGATATGAGGAGCGAAGGAACACTGACCAGAGGAGAGAACGTGGTGATGAAAGGAGATATTCTGAACCAAAACCTGAAAGAAGAGACGAACAGAGACGTACTCGCGATGATAGATATCCAACCAAGACTGAAAGCTCACCAAGAACTAGGGAACCTGACTCAAGGAGGAACCCTGAACCAAGAAAAGAAAGAGTAAGTGAGCAGGTAGCATGTTACAACTGTAACAAGATTGGTCACTATCAGTACGACTGCCCGGAGCTGAGTGCAAGGGAGAGAGAGGAAAGGAGAGCCACTAGGGACCTAAGATCTGCTGATCGGAGAGCGATGGTCGCTGAAGATGCAACAGATTCTGACGGCCCTGCTGAAAGGTCACCTGAACTCTTCTCAGATGACGAGTACGATGATGTCTGTCTGATGGCTAGGGATGAGCCTGAGGTAACATCAAATTCTGTTTGTGCTTCTTACACTGGTCAAAATCCTGAGCTTAGCTCAGAGTCAGTTAGAGAAATGAACCTTCAGATCTGTCTTGATCAATTGATGGTTGATTTCTCCAGATTGCAGGAAACTAATGTCTTCTTGGTAGAGGAGAACAAGAAATTGAGTACTGAAGTTCAAAACCTGAATGAACAACTTACTCAGTCGGATCTTAAAGAATCAGCTCAAATTGTGAGACTAACTCAGGAGATTGATTTAATCAATGCTGAGCGTCTTCCAAGAGAGAAGATTCTGAAGGAACTGGCTGAGGAAGAACTGGTCAGGAAGGAAGAACTGAAAGTACTTAAGAGTAAGTTTGATGACCTCTTTACCAGACATGAAATCCTGAAAAAGAGTGAGGACTCTCTCAAGAAAAAGGTTGCAGCAATGAATAAATCCTCAGTGGCTAGAGAGGAAATAAATAGCAACCAGATACTTGGGAACAAGAAAAAGGGACTTGGATATGTCCCTGAGAAATCCTCACAGGGTCAGTCTCATGTTGCCTCAGGGAGCAACACTGAGAGGGTATTTGTTCAGACAGGCCAGAGTGCACCTAAGGTTGTGCTCCAGGCCCGTCAAACTGATAAGGGCAAAGAAACCGTTGACACAGTCAGGTTTGCTCCTAAGGTAGCTAAGCCAAAACCCAAGGGAAAGGCAAAACAACCTACGGAAGCCCCTGAGAGCTCAGGCCAGGGAAAACCTCAGCGAAAGCAGAGGAAGACTCAGGCCAAGAGCCTTCAGACTGGTCAGCGAGGGTACCATCATGCTTGGCAATACCAACAGGGAAGGCCAAATATGATGACACCCCCGTGGTTTTGGCATCCTGAGGCCTTTAACTGCTTTCCATTCCCTCACTTGCCTAGGGGGAATAGAAATCAGGGTCCTTATCAAGAACAAGGCCCAAGACCTGCTGCACCCAGACCTAGGAAGAACAGGAAGCCAGCCCAAAAGGCACCCACTCAGGCTCCTGTAAAGCCTAAGTCTAGCACCCATACACCATCTTCCTCTCAGGCAAAGAAGAAGAGAGTTGTGTATGTTGATGTTTCAGGGAGACATATTTACCACTCTGAGGCAATCAGGGTTGTGAAGCAAGTCTGGATCCCGAAGGGTACAGCTGACACGATAGGACCCAACACCCAATGGGTACCTAAAGCCTGATTTACTTGCAGGCGGCTGTGGATCACAACAAAAGGAGAGGAGACTCAATCAAAGCTGTTTGGTACCTAGACAGTGGTTGCTCAAGGCACATGACTGGAATGAAGAGTCTTCTCCAAGAATATCAAGCTAAAAATGGTCCACAGGTAACCTTTGGTGATAACACAAAAGGTGTTACTAAAGGTTTTGGTGTTTTAATTATAGGTACAGTCAGAGTGGAAAATGTGTCCATTGTGGAAGGACTGAAGCATAACCTGCTGTCAGAAAGTCAATTATGTGACAAAGGGTTCAGTGTTGAGTTTTCATCGAACACATGTTCAGTCAAGGACAAATCAACATAGGTGCTTCTATCAGGTATAAGGAAAGGTAATGTTTATCTCGCTGATTGGAGCAGCACTATTCCTAATACTTGTCTTCTTGCTAAAAGCTCTCTAGAGCTCAGTTGGTTATGGCATAAAAGATTAAGCCACCTGAACTTCAAGATTCTTAACAAAATTTCTAGACAGTCACTTGTTGATGGTCTACCTAATGAAGTTTTTAGCAAAGATCATGTGTGCAAAGCTTATCAGGAAGGGAAGCAGGTCAGAGCATCATTCAAAGAAAAAACTTCTTACTCCACTGACAGGATACTTCAGCTCTTGCACATGGATTTGTTTGGTCCCATAACACCTGTGAGTATGAATGGTAGAAAGTATACCCTTGTGGTTATTGATGATTATTCTAGATATACTTGGGTCATTTTCTTGTTAAATAAGAAGGAAACACAGGTGAAGCTTCCAGAGTTGCTCAGGAGACTCAGCAATGAGAAGAATCAGTCCATTACTAAGATCAGATCTGACAAGGGCACTGAATTTATAAATTCATATATTTCTGACTTCTGTAATGAACTTGGTATAGCTCATGAGACTTCTGCAGCTAGAACCCCACAACAGAATGGTGTCGCTGAAAGAAGGAACATGACACTGAAGGAAGCTGCAAGGACCATGTTGGCTGAGTCAGGATTGCCCAAGAAATTATGGGCTGAGGCAATCAACACTGCATGCTACACTCAGAATAGATCCATGCTGAACAATCAACATGCACAGACCCCATATAAGACATGGAACAAAAGGAAACCTCGTATTTCTTATTTTCATGTATTTAGTTGTAAGTGCTTCATCCTCAACAATGGGAAGACCCAGTTGAAAGCCTTTGATAGCAAATCTGATGAAGGAATATTCTTAGGATATTCTGAAGTTAGTAAAGCCTTCAGGGTTTACAACTGTAGGACCCTTGTTGTTTAAGAATCACCTCATGTTGTCTTTGATGAATATGCTAATGAGTCTAGGGCAAAGGTGTTGAATCCTGACACTGAGGAGGTCACAAGGAGTGTGACAAGGCTGAGCTTGAAGAATCAACCTGATCCCAAGATCAAGACTGTGCCAATTCCGAGATGGGATGATGATGACGATCAGGATGATGAAACAGGTGCCACTCCTAAGCCCAGCACATCAGGGATTGTTGAGCCTCAGACTGAGGAACAGGCTCAACCTGAGGTAAGCACCGTCTATGAAGATGTTGTTGCAGCTGAGACGGTTCCTGAGTCACCTAATCAAGGGGGAATCAATGTCCCTGACATTGAGCTGGTTAATCCCTTTGGCATAGACTCAGGATCATCCCCTTCTGTTCAATTTCCTGAATTTTATGAGCCTGTAGACACTAACATTGCAGGTACTTCAGGAACAACTCCTGGCAAGAGAACATGGTTAGAAGATCATCCCATTGATCAAATCATTGGTGATCCAACTGAGGGAGTCAGGACCAGACGGTTCCATGGTGAGAGTGCATTGTTCTGTTGCTTTCTCTCTGAGCAAGAGCCTCAGAACATTGAAGAAGCTCTCACTGACTCGAACTGGATCATTGCCATGCAAGAGGAGTTGAATCAGTTCACAAGGAATCAGGTTTGGGAACTGGTGGATAGACCTAGGCATCAAGGTGTGATTGGTACCAAGGGGGTCTTTAAGAACAAGAAGGATGAGAATGGTGTTGTGGTAAGGAACAAGGCTAGACTGGTTGCAAAAGGGTATTGTCAGTCTGAAGGAATAGACTATGATGAGACTTTTGCTCCAGTGGCTAGGTTGGAAGCTATCAGGTTGTTCCTTGCATATGCAACATACAAGAAGTTCAAGGTGTATCAAATGGATGTCAAGAGTGCCTTCCTGAATGGTGTACTCAATGAAGAGGTATATGTTGAACAACCTCCCGGGTTTGAGGCTGAAGATAGAGTATACCATTTGAAGAAAGCACTCTATGGACTCAAGCAAGCACCAAGAGCTTGGTATGATACCCTCTCTCAATTCCTGACAGACCATGGGTTCAAGAAAGGAACTGTGGATATGACATTGTTCAGGATCACTGAAGGTGATGACATTCTCTTGGTCCAGATTTATGTGGATGACATAATATTTGGATCACCAAATCATCAGCTTTGTGAGAAATTCTCTAAGCTGATGACTGGTAAATTTGAGATGTCCATGATGGGAGAGATGAACTTCTTCTTAGGATTGCAGGTCAAGCAGACTGATCAAGGTATATTCATTAATCAGGCCAAGTATACAAGAGACTTGATTCATAAGTTTGGTGTTCAGAACAGCAATCCAGCAAGGATCCCTATGAACACAAATTGGAAGATGGATCCTGACACTGAAGGGACTTCAGTAAATCAGACCGAGTATCGTGGGTTGATAGGTTCTTTATTGTACCTGACTGCAAGTAGGCCTGACATTACGTTTGCAGTTGGTGTGTGTGCTAGGTATCAGTCTGATCCCAAGAGAAGTCATTTGGAGGCTGCTAAGAGGATATTTAAGTATTTGAAAAGGACAGTCAATATGGGACTATGGTATCCTTCAGATGACAACTTAGAACTGACAGGTTATTCAGATGCAGATTATGGAGGTTGTAGGATTGATAGGAAATCAACCTCAGGGACATGTCAGGTTTTGGGAAGTAAGTTGATCTCGTGGTTTAGTAAGAAGCAGAATTCAGTGGCTACATCCACGACTGAGGCTGAGTATATGGCTGCAGGTAGTTGTTGTGCTCAGATTTTATGGTTGAGGTAACAGTTGAGAGACTACCAAGTGTTTGCTCATCAGGTCCCAATCTATTGTGATAACAATAGTGCTATAGCAATTACTCAGAACCCAGTGCTTCACACAAGGTGCAAGCATGTGGATATTAGACACCACTTCATTCGAGATCATGTGGAGAAGAAAGATATCAGGATGGAGAAGATTCACACTGACAGGCAAAGAGCTGACATCTTAACTAAGCCTCTGGCTGAATCGAGGTTTATGGAACTATAAGTGGAGTTAGGACTCTTAGATCCGGGAGAGCAGTCAGTGTAGGGGTCTAGGGGGAACTCAGGCCAGACTCGACTCAGCGAGGTATCAGGGTGCTACAATGTCTCCCTGACAGGTATGAGTTCTAACCTGACTCTTGTGAATTTCAAACGTTTCCCTGAGTCCTTCGTCCTGAAAATCTTTATTAAATGCATTCCGTTCTCATTAAAAGCGCGTCTTTTCATATTTAAACCCACGCGCACGGAGCATTTAATGCTACAGTTACTTTTTCATATACGTGTCTGTTTTATACGAAATATGACTGACATGGGGTTTAATTGAAGCTGAGATTAATCCTGGCCCCTCATTTCAAAACCTTTCGAATTCAGGGATCAATCTCAACCCCACGTTTGAGTAACTGGCTTAGTCTTATCAATCAAGAGTGCCATTTGAGGTTTTTACGCAAACACAACGCACAATCTGCACACTGAGTTTTCTCTTGCTCAAACACAGATAATTCTTTCGAAAAATCTCTTCTTTTCAAAACAATGGCATTTCTCGATTCCAACTGGACAACCGACAAGATAGTAGATGTTGTTGAAAAGAAACTGGTACACATGGAGCAAGTCATCTCCATGGAAGGTATCTGTCTTACGGTTGAGGAAATCAAACCCGTATTTAAATGGATTTCCGATGCCGGGTTGGAAACATACTTCACCACCCGCCCCATTTCCTTGCTCCCAAGAACAGTGGTGGAAACCTATTTAAATATGTTCCTACGGAAAGGGGAAGTTTTCACGAAGGTAACTGCACTGAAGCCGACGGGAGAGAAGGACGGCGGCGGCGAACCTCTTTACAACACAGAGGTGGTCACTATCAACTTCAGGCAGGCGGTGAGGGAAGTCTTTAAGTTGCCTTTCACAGGCATTAACCCAAAAACCTACAAGGAGAACTCAGAAGGAGAGCTTCTTGCAAAATGGACCAAGTCAGGGTCATCGGAGTTCAAGGCTCGTCAGAACAAGAATACTCTGAAGCCTGAGTACAGAGCGCTGGTGGACTTGGTGTCCAAGTTAGTGATGGGAGCAACTGGCTCTCACGAGCAGTTGAGTCTGCCCAAGCTGAGGCTCATGGGGGCAATTGCTGATGGAGTGGAAGCGAACTGGGAGCAGTTCTTTCTCGATCAACTCCATCAGGCAGGGTTGGACAAGCTTAAGCGAGATGAGGAGGAGAAGCACATTTCCGTCAGTGCCATCTTGCCATTCGGCACGAGGATGTCCATCCTGATTGCTCATGCTTGCCATGAGTATACCTTCGACTTTGAGGACAATCTCTCCTCAAAGAAGGTCATGTTTTCCTCACTGAGTGATACCTATTCAGTGCTAGGGCTGACTGATCCCAATGCGAAAGCAAAGGGTCAGGCCAAAAAGCCAGCTGGTAAGGCCAAGAGAGTGGCAACCAGTCTCATTGAACGGGTAGATGAGCTCCTTGAGAGGAGTAAGGAGGGTGAGGAGGTTGCAGCTGAGGAGGTGGAGCAGCCTGAAGTGGAAGCGGCTGAGAAGAGGAAGAGGGTGAAGATAGTGCTGTCAGGGAAGAGCACGAAATCTGGGACTGAGTCTGATCCCAAGAAGGCCGGATCTGAGGCTGAGGGAACTGACGATGACGTCAGAAAGGAGGGTGCTCAGGGAGAGAGGCCCCTGAAAAGGCTTAGGAAGGGGACCAGAAAATCCCCTTCTAAGAAGCTGCTTGAGGTGAGTGAGAGGGAGAAGTCAAGCTCTCCTGGAGCCTCTGACTTGGAGGAAGTGAGAAAAACTGTCGAGACGGCTGAGTCGTTGCAGCCTGAGACAGTACCCACTCAAACACCCCCACACCCTGAAACCCAAACACCCTTCATTCCTGACCCCACACCTCAAACTCCCCAACCACCCCGAACCTCAGAGCCAAACCATCCTACTGAGTCAGCGCCTTCAACTTCACACATGAATGAGCCTGACCAGTCAGCCGAGCCGAACCTTCCAAACCCCTCAAATTTTCCCTCATACCCTAATCCCAAAGATTGTCCCAAATCCATTTCAGCTAAGGAGGACGAATTCCTCGAAGTGGAGGAGGAGGATTTGGATGAACACATGGCTGGAGGGATTCTGGAGAACACGCTCAGGGGGAACACCACAGAATGGGCAGGAAAGTGCTGGCCTGGGCTATCCAAGTATACTGAGCTGCTGGCGTATGTGATAGAGCTCAAAGTTTGGTTGGACTTCAAACAATCAAACATGCAGGAGCAACATATGCTGGTGGATGCTCGTGGCTGGGAGCACTGGGAGGCGGAAGAGGCCAAGATTTGCTCGTTCTTTGGACTTACTAGCTGGCTTCAACTCTTGAACTTTGACAACCTGAAGCAGCTAGTGGCTGATATGATGTACAAGAGCAAGGCTGACCTCCTATCTGATGACGGGAAGGATGGTGATGAGGATGATGAAGAAGCTCAGGGTGGAGACTTGGAGAAGGCAGTAGAGGAAACAGCACAGGAGGTTGATGAGATGAACTCTGAGCCTCAGGCTCAGGGGGAAGGTGATAAGAACACTGGTGCCAAGGGTGGACCAGTGGCTGAGGATGTTGTGAACATCTCAGCTGCCAATGAGACATCTGTCGATGAGGGGATTCCCTGCCCTGAGACAAGAGAGGAAGATGTTGAGGCATCCAAGGAGACTCTCAGTTCCGAGGGACTTGCTCCTAAGGTTCAAGTTAGCTTAGCTGAGCCTGAGGAGGCGGCTATGACTACTTCACAACTACCTTCAGTGCACCTTGAAGAAGGGACTGATGCTGCAGGGGCTGACAAGGGAAAGCAGCCAATCACTGATGCGGCCGTTGATGATGAGGATGTGATCATAACCGGGGTCGGACGTGCTGAAATCACAAGCATAGTGGAGGTCAAGCAGGAGAAAACCTCGGAAAATCTAGCTGAACTTCAGGAGGAGGTAATGAGGCTACGAGCTGAAAAGGAAGAAGACTCCAAGGCCCTGGCGAAGCACATCAGGTGGACAAAGTCAGCTTACAACACCCTTGCTAACAGGGAGCTGATTTTGTTAAAGAAAACGATGACTGACACGGCCAAGTCAGTGAGGAATGAGAGGAAGCGCACCAAGAAGATGCTTAGGAATACTCTCAAGAAGCTTGAAGAGGGGGATGCGATCAGGGACGTGAAGATGAATCAGGCAGTGGACAGGCTTGCAGTTCAGACTGGAGCTATTGTCACTCAGGCCTTGAAGGACTCAGCGTCCAAACTGGAGTTGGAGTCAGGGAGGATGGATCGCACCTCTCAGTCAGTGGCCGACACCTTGGCAAAGGCCACTGAGGAATCGGCAAAGATACTAACTGAGGCTAGCAGAGTCAGCGGTGAGTCCTTGAAGGTGGAGGAAAGGATCACCAAGGCTGAACAAAGACTCCAACTCTCCATGGAGGTCTTTGAGAAGAAAGTCAATGCTGCTATCAGTTCAGTTTCTTTTGCAGGCACTGGGATTGCCACGGGAGTTGAGATGCTGAAGGAGGGCGTTTTGGAAGTACAATCCTTAGCCTCTTTTGTTATCAACAGTGGAGCTGAGTCACTCCCATCCCAGGCCAATGATGATGCCAAAAAGAGGGAAAAGAAGAAGAAAAGATCCCGCCCTGAGGCATCGGAGGCAGTCAATCAAGGTGAAACCGTTCTAGCTGACCCTGAAGCCAATCCTGATGGAAACATTTTAAGGGTAAGGAAGTCAGCTAGGTTAGCGGCGGTGGAAAAGGAAGGAGAAGAAATTGTTGCCAAACTGAGAGAGGAGGCAACAAAGGCAAAGGCTAATGAACCTTCCAAGCAACAACCTGAGCCAGTTCAGAGGTCGTCTCCCATGAGCTCAAGGAAGAATCCCATCACTTATTCAGGTGAGTTGGTTGCGGAGTTATGTGCTGAAGCATAGGGAGATCAACCTGAAAAATCTGAGGCTATGCGCAGAGCGGAAATTGCTCAGAAGGAGAAGATGCGCATTTTGGAGAAGAAGGTTGAGAAGCTGACTGACATCACTGAGCTTCAACAACGAGAACTGGATGATGCAGTGATCAGCTTGCTAAGGAGGAAGAAGGCGAAGCCTGAGCCCAGAAAGTACAGGAAGAAGCCAACAGTTAGGAAATCAACAATTCTTCAAGTCAGAAGGCCAGAATCAGGAGCAAGGGAAGCTTTTGTTGATGAGTTCGTCTCAGAGACATTGAAGGAGTTTTGGACTGATGCAAGGGATGAATTTGTTAGACTGTGGTTTGTTGTGAAGAAATGGGGCGACACTGACGATATCAACGCCCACTTCACTGACTACATGATGGATAATCATCCTGAGCTATTCCAGAAGATCTTGGAGGAGGCTGAGGCAGCTCAAGTTCAAGTGAAGGCTCCTGAGTTCACCATTCAAGCTCCTCCCTTGGTTCCTGGAACTCAAAAGCATGATACAAAGGCCATTATGATGGAAGTTTTGAAGATAGCCAAAGCTGAAGGGTACGTGAATCAACCTGGAAGACTTGACGAACTGAAGGCAAGAGTTTATGCAGGATATGGACTCAAGCCTGAAATGAGATTAGTCTAGGTGTCCACAGGCCTCTTTGTAATAGATTAGATTCATTGTAATCATTTCCACATCAATCAATGAAATCTGTTACTTTTGCCCACAGACAAAAACTCATTGTCTTTTTGGTTGTTGTTTAAAATTCTGTACTTTATCAAGAATTGCTCTAACACTGTCTTATCTTATTGATAGGTTTATCTTGTTTCCTCTAAGTGTTTTGGGGATCTTTTCAGTGTTTTGGCATCATCAAAAAGGGGGAAATTGTTGGGACATTGTTAGTTTTGATTAAGATCCCAAAGCCCCTGAAAAGATGATTGCCTTAATCTGTCTTTGTCAGGCTAGTCTTGGTTAGGATTTGTACTTAGTCATTTTATACTTCACAGGTACTCAGTGAGAGGAGAACTCACTGGAGACAATCAAGACTCAGAGCCTGAAGACAAGAGCACCATCCTGAACTTATGGCAGTCTTCTAAGCTGGCTGAGTAAGTGTCAGTGATGAAGAGTATGACCCTGAGGTCATTACTAACTCAGTCCTGAAGGGAACGGGATGTCACTGAGTTAATGGGAAGACTTGGAGTAGAGCCAAGCAATGCAGAAGGAATTTCAGCGTCAGAACAAGACTGGTGGGCTCAAGACAAAATGAACTTAATAAGACAAGCCTGAAGCTCAGGAATAAGTTCTGACATTCTCACCAACCTGATGACGTGGACCTATCCGAGAAAGACACGCACGTACGGAACCTGACATGAAGACTGAATTCAGACTGCATATTCAACGGGCAAGCATTCAATGTGCATTTAATGCAAATACCAAATCCATGCAAGGACGGCTGCTGCATGGAGATATGTCCGTTTGAAGCCACTCTACATAGATGACTCGAAGGCTATCTCTCCAACGGATAGTTTTTCAAATCACCTATAAATACAGAAGACCTTGAACCCATTCAAGGTTACGTGAAATTTCCAAGCCAGAAATTACTCAAACTCTCAAGCATTCAAAACATTCAACCCTTAAGAGAAGCACTCGAAACCTTCTAAATTTCCCAAGTGTTTCTCAGCATTTGAGAGTTATTCTGTATTCCAAGAGCTAATTAGAATTATCTTAAGCTTAGAGAGATTATCCAATCCTTAGCATAGCTTTGCCTTGTAAGGATAATCTCAACCTAGTTGGAATCCAAACTGAAACCAAAACCCTAAGTTAGGCTAGTTGGGAGTAAGTCAGTTAGAGTGTTAGTAAGTGGAGTTGTATAGATCAGTGAGGTTAGCTGGTCTTGGTGCACCTTGGCACGTTAAAAACAAGAATCCCTTGAGTGGATTTCCTGTTAAGTCAGGTCGTGGACGTAGGAGCTTGAGACTCTGAACCACGTTAAACTCCCTGTGTTCTTACTGCTTTGATATTGTGCATACTTGCCATATTATTTGTTCATTCATTGCATTCAAGTTTATCAGGCCTGAATCAATCAGGCTGATCTTCAAAAGAGCACTGCCCTACTAAAACACTTTTCAGGTTTGAGTAAAACAAGTTTTTCAGAAAGCAAACTAAACAAGACTTTAAACTTTCAGGGCTCAAACATTTCCGCACTGAACTTGAACTGATAGTTAGCCAACTGACCCGCACCAAGTGTAGTCAGTAGGAGTGTTATCAGCTCCTAGTTCTTTACCACTCTGAGCAAAGGGGACTCAGTCAGTTTTAAGGTTGAAAAATTGGTATACGTGTATCCCCCCCATACACGTATTCCTCAGTCTTGTACCGGGACCAACAGTTACACCTCCCCGTGGGAGCGTGTGGTCATACCACTCTTTAGCTATTCCCGTCAGTGAGAATGGAAATAGCCTAAGCCTCTTGGCATCTTCAGACATGCCGTTATAATTGAATGTGGAGGCTATCATGAGGAAACTCCTCAGGTGAGTATGAGGATTCTCCTTCCCAACTTCCCCTTTGAACTGGTTCTCGGTCAGCAGCTTAAGAATTCCCGGGGAAATCGAGAAGTTATTTGCCTCAACAGGAGGCAATGCCACTCCATCATAGTACCGTTGTGGCTGTGCTGCAAACCTCCCTCGAATAGCCAGATTTTGATCTACGTTCTGCGGAACGTGTTGAGGATTAGCAGCAGGTACGGGTACTTGTTGGGGTGGTGGTTGGTAAACAGATGGTTGATTGAAAACTGGAGGTGGAGGATACGGGTATGGTAGGTAAGGATAAGGTGGGTATGGGTAGGGTGGATAAGGTAAGTTGTTTTGAGGTAAGTTGGGATGTGGGTAAGCAGGGTTGTTATGAGGATTTTGGACCATGTTATGAGCTGGGCTGTTTTGGTTCTGAGTACCTGGGTTTTGGCTCTGGCTCTCTCCTAACGGATCTTGATTCTTACTGGTATTCCCATCAGTGCCATCAACCCGGTTCAATGCCTGATTAAACTCATTCTCGACATCATCCAGCTCATTAGTGATGTCCATCGGTTCTTTCCCTCCGACAGCATTCATCCTTCTTAAGAAGGCTCGGTTTTTTCTTGCTATTGTCTCAGGATCTAAAGGTAACCTCTCTTCGCTCGTATTCCCTTGTGAGCGTGTTTTCATAAACCTGAAACACTAACAAAAGAATCAAAACGCAACTGCCGAATATGTACGAAATAAAAAAGACAGAAAAAAAAATCACTCACTACTAACTACTAAGCTATCGACAAGTCCTATTCAAAAAGCATACAACGCCATCCCCGGCAACGGCGCCATTGACTTGAAGTGAAAATACTAACTTCTACTAGTCGCTTCCCCGCAAGCGAACGGGTTCACTGTAGTAAGAGTAAGTATAACAACCAAGTATATCGAACCCACGAGATGGAGTGTATGCGAATAGATCCCTGAAGATCTACGCGTCGTAGCTAATATGAGTGTGATGTTTTTGGGTTTTTGGAAAGATTAATTAAAACTAAATTAAACTAATTAAACCTAAGAATTTAAGAAGACAACTTAACTAAGGGTTGTTTTCAAATGAGAGATGGTGATGCTTAGGATAGGAATCCCTACGTATACTAACGGAGCAGGTACATAATCAAAATAACTGTGACGTGCAAGAAATAACCTAAGTAAAAGAATGCAAGGTGAAAGCTCAAGATTCTAAACCCTAATACTTTACCCTAACACTCGACTTCACTAATCCACTAACAAGTTAACAGATTGTGCTTAATTAATGAGACCCTAATTTAACTAATGTGATGCGGTCGTCCTCCTTCGCTAAACTGGTAGATGAATTAACCCTTTCTAAACCCTCTAGTTAAGTCTACTCGTTGTTAAAGAGTGATACGGTCATCCTCTCTCTAACACTTTTCGAACGAAATTCAAAAGTAAAGTTGAGATTAATTTTAAGAATTCATTAACCAAGAGAATTAAAACATAACATCACAAGTTACCCTAATTATGTACCCACAACCTACTTCTACGAGTTCATCCTACCCCAAGCATGCAAGGGTTTTAGCTAGACATAGGTTTTACGTAAATAATAGCAATTAAGTAAGTAACGAACATGAACATGATAACTAAGATGAAGAAGAGATCAAACATAAACTAGGGTTTAACGAAATAAAAGAATAACTGAAATTAACTCAAGAAAAGAAGTCTAATCGTGTTCAAGAACGAAAATATAAAGAAAAGAAACTCAAAAGTAAGATCGTAGTATGAATTCGCAACGAAAACCTCAAAAACTCAAATGTAAACTTGCTTCCCTTCTTCCTCTCCAAAAACGAACTCTAAAAGTCTAAAAATATCAAGTGATGTGTGGTCTCCTCTGAAAACGTGCTTGAGACGAGTATATATATGCAACGGGCCGAATCGTGAGCTCATGGGCCGAAAAACGCCTTTGAAAACGTAAAAATTGAAGGCACTCGAGCAGGCCTGCTCGAGCGGTCGCACTCGAGCAGGCCTGCTCGAGCGGTCGCGCTCGAGCATGGAGCTCGAATGACACAAGTGCCTCGAATGGTGAAACTTCTCTGCATGTTTTGGGGCGCTCGAGCAACACGCTCGAGCGGTGGCGCTCGAGCTGCTCGAGCGCTCGAAATCTTCTGTATGTTTTGGGCGCTCGAGCAATGTGCTCGAGCGCTAGTGCTCGAGTGGTTTACTCGAGTGCTCCCAAATTTTCACCAAGTAGCACTTTTCTTCTTCAACACTAACACCAATCGTATTTCTTCGATATCTTCTCATCCGGGCATCCGTTTGAGTCGATTCAAAGTCCTACGAACTCCATTCTTTGCCCTCGATTCACCTACGAACATCAAAGAGACAAATTCATCAATGTATAAAAATAATGTTCAATTGACTCCAAATACTCGACAAAATCGGCCAAAATCAGGGTATTTCGAGTGACGAATCATGACAATTTCACGCTTAATCAGAGGATTGGAAATTGCTCTCTTAGCCAGAGCTGAGCACTTACACTCATACTCTGCCTAATGGGGCCCATATCTGTGTCATTAAAGATAAAGGGTTTGGGCCCAGAAGCAGAAGAGGATGAGGCTAAGTTGGGAGGCACAAATTAAGCATCCTCATCTTCACTATCATCGCTACGTATATCTGTGGGGGAGGGAGGAGGACCAGAGAATCCCAAGGTCATGGAAGGAGGATTCTGATCAGGTTGAGTAGGGTGTTGTATCTGGGTAGAGGATGAGGGTTGATCTGTACCAGAAGAAGGCAAGTGCACCTCTAGTACAGGGGTCGTTGCTGGAGGTGAGGGATTAGGTGTTTGATGATGGGTTTGAGGAGAAAATGGAGTGTTTGGTATAGTGGGTTCTGATAGAGAGGATTGTGTACCAGAAACAGAGTGTAAGGGTTGAGATTGGGTATTTAGAGGAGAGGGGGATGGGGAAACAAGATTTACAGGAGAGGGGGAAGAAGGATTTACCTCAGCTGAGTCAATATCAGCTGGAACACTGGCAGAGGCAGACACATGGGCCTCTGGAGCTGCAGGTGAGGACACAACATCCTCCACCATTTGAGCAGCCTCATCAATGGCTTGATACAGAGTTGCATCCAGAGAAGAACTGGATTCTAGATCATTTTGCAAGATGGCCCTCTTGGCCCTAGGCTTCCTCTTCAAAGGAACTTCCTCCTCTTCTTCAGCCTCCTCCTCTTCAGTAGGCTCATCTACAAGGAGTGTTTTCTTCTTCTCTGCCCTCTTCATTGTTCTGGGCTTTTTGCTCACACCACCTTGATCTTGCCTGGTCCTTTTCTTCGTAGGACCTCATTTCTTTGCTTTAGGTGAAGCAACAGACTCTTTACCACTGGCCTTCTGCTTCTTTAAAACAGCAGTTAATGCAATCTGGTCATCCTTCGATGAACCAGAGATAACCATATTAGAAGGAGCAGGGGCTCCAGCCTGCTTCCTCTGAGTCTTCTTACCCTTAGCAAGGAAGGAACAGCTTGCAAAGGTTGAGCAAGGATGGCCCCTTCGCCATCTGAGTCTGAGTGACCATGTAGAGGCCCATCCCTGTGAAACAGAATCTTGGACCTGTGGAAACCTTTGCACCAGGTAGCCTTCCATACCTTGTGCGGAAACAAAAAATAAAAAATTAGAGTAAGCTTTGTTCCCACGGAAACATTCGCATTGAAAACAAACTGCGACTCCCCTGGCTTGCTTGGACAATCTTCCCTCTGAACCTTTGCCTTATTCTTCCTCAGAACGTTCCAGAAAAACTCGGCCCAATCACATTGAACACCATCATAAATAGCTCGCATCACACACAGATGACCAGTGAAGATATCATCTATACTGTGATTCTCGCACATCAGCACTTTCACAACAAGATCAAACAGTACCTTGTACTTTTGACGAAGATGTTTATCCAGAAATCCCTTCGTCAAATCCTGGCATGAAGATCTAGCGAAGATCTTGAACGATTCTATGGCTTCTCCCTCCTTATACTTCAGCGGATCAACACCAGTAGAAGAAATGTTGCCAAATAGCTTGCAAAAGCCGTGCTTAGTGAAGACAACCTCCTCACCATCAATTTTGGATACAATTTCTCCATCGAGAATTTTCATCCTCACCAGAAATTGCGCGACGTAACCATCCAAAGTGCGAAGACCTTTGGGGACAGCAGAGATAAAGTCTTCAACTCCAGACTTGCGCAATAACTCCAGGATCTCCAACGCGGCAGGGTTGCGAGTGGAGTAGAAGTCGACGGCCATCTCCGTCTTCAACTTCTTGCATACGTAATCTGGGTCGAAGTTACATTTGGGAGCCATTCTGTGAAGAAGATAGAAAGATAGAACATAAATTGTTTGTAGAGAAAAGTTAGGGTTTGAGAATTTGAAAAAGTGAAGAGAAAAAAATGAGGCAAGATAGTTTATAAGGAGATGTACGTGTGTAATGGTAATTAATTGAAGTGTAGACGCGTGGAAATTAAATTAAATTGAGGAGACAAGATCAATTTGTCAATTGATTGACATTTTGCACTTTAATTAAATTTGACGGCCAGGATTGAATTAGGCAAGTTACAGGTTTAATTGTGTGCGTGGCATGGTCATTGGGACTGGGTTCGAGGGGATTTTGTGGCAGTCAAGAGAAAAGTGAAATGATTGCCTAGGCCCACGACCCTAGATCTAAATACACTCTGAATATGAAACGTTTCGGGTGTATTTAGTTATTTAAAAGGTGTGTCCCAATGATCAGAGGCAGAAAAGTAAATCCTTATCTGTCATCTGGTATTGTAACCAGGTGATATCACAAGTATTCTGATGTTACATCTCATCTGGTGGAACTTATCTGGAGTCTGGTAATGTAATTCATCTGCTACATAACTCATCTGGAGATGTAACTTCTCTATAATATCCTATCTGCACAAGTGTTAGTGATAAGGATAAATAATAAAAAGAAGAATTAATGAAATCAAGGATACTCTTCTGGTGTTCCCCCTAAAACAAATCTGTCTCTGGATCCAATAACTCTAATTCAAAGGCTAATTCTCTGAATCTGGTCTCTGTCAACGGCTTTGTGAGAATATCTGATCTCTGCTTCTCTGTTGCAATCTTTTCCATCCTTATATCTCCCTTCTCTACATGGTCTCTGATGAAATGGTGTCTTATATCAACATGTTTGCATCTGGTGTGAAGAACTGGATTCTGGGTAATGACTATTGCACTGTTGCTATCACAGAAGATTGGAATATCCTTAGCCCTAATCTGGTAGTCCCTAAGCTGCTGACTAATCCAGAGTAGTTGTGAACAACAGCTACCTGCAGCCATGTACTCTGCTTCTGTAGTTGATGTAGCAAATCCTCTATTTAAGGAAGCTTTCAATCAATCAATTCCCTAATTGATTGATTGGGTTGGTAGGATCCTTGGATTGATTGACTTCAAATACTTTCCAATCCGATCTATTTTGACTTGATTTGAATCACCAACGGTTAAATGCTTCCTCTGCCTAACTCTGATTTTCTCCAGAGAAGGCAAAACCAGACACTAGGTAACCTCGGTGTCTTCTGGTTCTGATCTGGTTAACAACCAGAACACTCAGTAGAAACAGGGGATCAAACTGAGCATCTTTTGTTCCACCAGACTCGTCTGGTCTGGACTTGTCTGGTCTGGGGAAGGTCCTCTGCCTCTGGTCAGATCTCATCTGGTGAAGTCTTCTGGTGGAGTCATCTGGTGAAGTCCTCTGGTTGGGTCTTCTGGTGACTCTTCTGGTGAAGTCTTCTGGTCTGGCAGTTCCCCCTAGACTAAGTCCTAATCTAGATCATCATCTGGCTAACAGGTCCAGATGATCCTATTACATCTTCTGGTTTGTTTTAACTCATCAAAACTATACAAGTTATATCCTAACAATTTCCCCCTTTTTGATGGAGTTAAAACACTACCAGAACTGATCAAAAACAGAATATAAGCAAGTAAAACAATAAAGGGATAAGACCTTAGAGTAGATCTTATCAGACAAACAATTAAGACAACAAGGAGTTGTCTTTGAGACAGAGAAGATATGATTTTCATTGATACATAAGGATAGAATGATTACAGATTACATTGAACATCAGATCCTATTCTATGCATATCTTCTATTCTCTTTAGGCACAAGAAACCAGTCAAGTAACCTATCCTGGACGGCCTTCAACTCTGCAGAAGATATTGGAGTGAAATTCACCAACACCTTGGTCTTGTACAATCTCTTCAGCTCTGCCCAATCAACCTGGTTCCCATTCATAGGAGTGTTGAGATAGGTAAACTCAGGAGCAGTCACCTCCAGGTTGAATTCAATGGTAGAATCCATCAATTGCTTGTACAGATCTGCATCATAAGCTTGCATCCAAGAGTGAAAGGTTCTGTTGATCAGCTCATCATCCTCTGGTGCTGGCCTCTGGATATAATGTTGAATGAACCAGAGAGTCTTTGCCTCCTTCCATTTCTCAATCAAAGGCACAGGCACAGTAGAGTCAAAAGACCCTTCTGTCCTGAGAGGCAAAATGTTCATCACCTCAATAGGAGCTTTCCTCCTCTGACTAGATCCACCTGCACCAGAAGGAACACCAGCTTCTCTGGTCTTCTTGTTCTGCCTCCTAACATATCTGAGCCTCTGCTCTTCATCTATGTTTTTCCTTATCCTAGCTTGCTTCTCCTCTGGAGTCTCTTCCTTATATCTCTTCTGGGCTTCTTCAACAACAGTTTCAAGGAAGCTCTTCTTGACTTTCCTAAACTTCATCTTTGCAGGTCCAGAGATTGAGGTAGGATCCTGCTCTGCTTCTGATGCTTCCTCTTCTGCAGCAAGCTGTTTAGCCATGGTAAGAGATTTGAGCTCTTCCTTCTTCTTCTTCTGTAGCTCAGCCTGGACCAAAGTATTCTCCAACAGATCCAGGCGCGCTCCATGGCTAAATAGGGTCTCATTGGTGGTCTTCGCCAGATCAGTTCTGGCCTTCTCTTCCCCCTTTTTAACTTCATCAAGGAGGGGCTCCACTACCTGCCTTATGAGATCATGCAAGGCAGTGTTGGAGGAAGAGTGAAGATCACGAAGCTGCTTTGCTTCCTCCAGGTAAGCCTGAGATTCTACAACTAATCTCTCCTGCTTGGCAAGCATCTCCTGGAGTGAATCCTTGAGCTTGGCAGTCTCCAGCATTTGAGTGGCCAACTCAACTTTCAACACAGAAACTGGCCTTAGCTGCTCAAGCACATGCTCCTAGAGCTGCTTCTGGCTATGCATAACGTCCAGCTTGACAAAGAGGCCATTTGCCTTGAAAGAGGCCTTGACTTCAGCAAGAGTAGACTTGATCTGCTTAAGGAAAATCCTCCTCTCCTGCCGAATTTGGTGCTCTATCATAGCAGGGGCCATGTGCTGAATTGCCTTAGAGAACCGCCCAATCTGCATGATCTGCTCGTTGAAGAAAGTCTTCATCTTCTGGAGCACGGCAGGAGACATATCAAAATCTTCCTCATCAGAGTAGAGCTCTGGAGGAAAGACAAAATGAGGCCCAAACTTATAAGAGGGGCCCTCAGGGGAGATCATCACTCCCCTCTGGATCAACAAGGTGCGAATTACCACCTTGGCCGCCGCTGGAGTCTCCAGCTCAGCTGGGTTCTGAATATTCATCTTCTTCTTCAGCTCTATCTCCCAGGCTGTGAATGTGGAGGGAGTCATCTCTTCTAGCAACAGCATTAGATCCTCCACATCCTCTAATCTGGCCTTGCTCCAGACCTTGGCGTCAGTCAGATCCGCCAGAAGTGGTAAGTGCTACAGAAGAACTGGGAAATGCTCTCTTAGCCAGAGCTGAGCACTCACACTCATACTCTGCCTAATGGGACCCATTTCTGCAGATGAGAAAGTGAAGGGTTTGGGCCCAGAGACAGAGGAGGATGGTGCTAAGTGAGCAGGCTCAAGTGAAGCTTCCTCATCTTCACTATCATCGCTGGTAAGGCATGTGGGAGAAGTGGGAGAGGCAGGAAATCCCAATGCCATGGAAAGAGGGTTCAGGTTAGAGTTCTGATCTGTTTGAGATTGGGGAGGGTTTGGTTTGTGAGGGAGAGGATGAAGGAATGGGTTGCTCTGCACCAGAAGTAGTTGGGATCTCTGGTACAGAGGGTGGGATTGGAATTTGTGATGTGGAAGGGGAAGGAATTGAGGGTTCTGCACCAGAAGTAGATGTCCCTTCTGGTACAGGGGCTGGGGGAGAGGGATTTGTGGGAAGATGTGTTTGGGAAGGTGGGGGAGAAGGTGTTTGGGTAGGTATGGTGGAGGGAGTATATATGGGGGTATATGGAAGAGTCTGCTCTGGTGAGGCAATAGGGGCGCCAGAAGCAGATGGAGTTTGGGGAGGGTTATCTGGGGGAGAGGTAGAGGGGGTAACAAGATTAATAGGGTTTGAGGTAGAGATAGAGGGGATTACCTCTTCAGAAGGGACTGGAGCAGTGGAGTCCTGCATGATTTTGGCAGCTTCATCAATAGCTTGCTCCAGTGCATCTCCAAGTCAGAGCCAGAGTCTGAATCTTGAAGAATAGCCTTCCTTGCCTTAGGCTTCCTCTTCAGAGGCTCAACCTCTTCTTCCTCCTCCTCTGATGGCTCATCCATCAGGAGTGTCCTTGGAGCTCTTCTGCCTGTCCTGGGTTTCTTGACAGACACCTTCTTGGCCTGCTCTGATACCACTTGTTGGTCCCACTAGATAGATTAATTGCGGAAGCTTTAAGTTTATGTCTTAACAAACTTCTTATTATAAGAGCACAAAACAAGTAAGAGATTAAATAAACAAAAGCAATAAATAACACCGGATATATAGTGGTTCGGATCTGAATATCCTACGTCCACTCTCTCTTTTATCCAAGGGGACTCACTATCAACCAGCCAACTTACTTACGTACTGGAATTTTCGAAGTACCAGTTCCTTCTTACAACTTCTTTAGATCTAACCACAATCTAAATTAATCAACCTTCAACCTTATCTTAGAGATGAACAGGTTAAAGTCCAACAACTCCTTAAGAGTAGATATGTAATGTGAACAATAAGGGTGCTAAGAGTGATTATCAAAAGCTTGGAATGTGACTTGTGCGCGTAGGATCTCTCTAGAGCTTTTTCTTGATACTGCACTCTTGTATTTATAGAGGGGATTAGGGCTAGCCATTGGAGAGCTAATCCAATCAAATCCTCTATTTAAGGAAGCTTCCAATCAATCAATTCCCTAATTGATTGATTGGGTTGGTGGGATCCTTGGATTGATTGACTTCAAATAATTTCCAATCCGATCTATTTTGACTTGATTTGAATCACCAACGGTTAAATGCTTCCTCTGCCTAACTCTGATTTTCTCCAGAGAAGGCAAGACCAGACACCAAGCAACTTCGGTGTCTTCTGGTCCTGATCTGGTTAACAACCAGAACACTCAGTAGAAACAGGGGATCAAACTGAGCATCTTTTGTTCCACCAGACTCGTCTGGTCTGGACTCGTCTGGTCTGGGGAAGGTCCTCTGCCTCTGGTCAGATCTCATCTGGTGAAGTCTTCTGGTGGAGTCATCTGGTGAAGTCCTCTGGTGGGGTCTTCTGGTGACTCTTCTGGTGAAGTTTTCTGGTCTAGCAATTCCCCCTAGACTAAGTCCTAATCTAGATCATCATCTGTCTAACAGGTCCAGATGGTCCTATTACATCTTCTGGTTTATTTTAACTCATCAAAAATATACAAGTTATATCCTAACAGAACAAATTTCCTATACACTGGTTTGGTGTATCTCACTTCAAATCTGGCCTTTGGAATGGCCTGCCTCAAAGACATGGTCTTAAAGGTCTGGTTATAGGGGTACATCCTAGAAGAACCATATCTGGTGTCATAACTACCCAGATCAGTTGGTTTTCTATAGATGGGTGATTAGGCGTGAAATTGTCATGATTCGCCACTCGAAATGCCCTAGTTTTGGTTGATTTTGTTGAGTATTTAGAGTCATTTGAGTATCATTTTCATAAGCTAATGAATTTGTCTCTTTGATGCTCATAGATGAATAGAGGGCGAAAAGAGGAGTTTGTAGGACTTTGAATCGACTCAAACGGATGCCCGGATGAGAAGATATCAAAGAAATACGAAAAGTGCTAGTTCGAGGGAGCAAAAGTATCATTGGAGTGCACAAGCTAGAAGAGCTCGAGCACTAGCGCTCGAGTAGCTCGTGCAGTGCGCTCGAGAGGAAGCAAGTCGTGCACCCCTGCACGAGTGCTCGTGCAGGGCGCTCGAGCAGGCATGTGGTCGTGCACTTTCTCGGTTCTGTTCATTTGAGGCGCTCGAGCTCTACTTGCTCGTGCACTAGTGCACGAGCAGTGCACGAGCTTGCGCGAATTTTCGGCCCATACATTTGCGACTCGACCCGTTGCCTATATATACTCCTTCCGAGCATGTTTTTATTGGGAACTTGAGTATTATCAGATACAAAATCACTTTTAGACTTAGTTTTTAGAGAGAGAAAGAGGAGAAGGAACGAGCAAGCTTTACTTTTACGTTTTGGGGTTTTTCTTTACGAATTCACATCACGGTTTTACTTTTTAGTTTCATTTCTTCATATCTTTGTTCTTGAACACGTTGAGACTTCGTTTTATTGATTAAATTTCAGTTTATTCATTTATTTCTTTAAACTCTAGTTTATGTTTGATCTTTTCTTCGTTCTAATCATTATGTTCATGTTCGTTGTTTATTCAATTGTTCTTGTTATCGTTATAACCATGTCCGGCTAAAACCCTTGCATGCTTGGGGTAGGATGAACTCGTAGAAGTATGTTGTGGGTACGTAATTAGGGTAACTCGTGATGTTAGGTTTTAATTCTTTTAATTAATGAATTCTTAAAATCAATCTTAACTTTGCCTTTGAATTTCGTACGAACGTGTTAGGGAGAGGACGACCGCATCACTCTTTAACAACTAGTAGACTTAACTAGAGGGTTTAGAATAGGTTAATTCATCTACCAGTTTAGCGAAGGAGGACGACCGCATCACCTTAGTTAAATTAGGGTCTCATTAATTAAGCACAATCTATTAACTTGTTAGTGGATTAGTGAAGTCGAGTGTTAGGGTAAAGTATTAGGGTTTAGAATCTTGAGCTTTCATCTTGCATTCTTTTACTTAGGTTATTTCTCGCGCATCACGGTTATTTTGATTATGGACCTGCTCCGTTAGTATACGTAGGGATTCCTATCATAAGCATCACCATCACATACTTGCATACAAACCTTAGATACTTAGTTAATTTTCCTTTTGCATTCGTAGAGTAATTTAGTTTATATTATTTTCTCTTCAAAAACCAAAAACATTTCACTCATATTAAATACGACGCGTAGATCTTCAGGGATCTATTTGCATACACACTTTTCCTTGGGTTCGATAATACTTGGTCCCTATACTTGCCAATACTACAGTGAACCCGTACTCTTGCGGGGAAGCTACTAGTAGAAAGCTAGTATTTTCGCTTCAAGTCAATGGGTCTCTGGTTCTGATGAAAGTTAGACCTTTTCTGGTGATTATAGTTCCTTTGAGTGTATCTGTTCTGGAATTGATTCCTCTAAGAGAACCTTCTTTGGGGTCCCTGGTTCTGATGATAGTTCTGTTGACCATTGTTCCTTCTCTGAGAATTCCTATCTTGATTGGAATTTCCCCTTCTTGAGTGTCTCATCTGAGGTCCCCTAATCTGCTTAGGTTCCACTCTTTGAGGATTCCTCTGAGGTCCTCCAATCTGATTAGGTCTTACTCTTTGAGGTTTAATGTGAACAGAACCATCAATTGTAATTGGTTCCCCATTTTGAAGTTTAGCCTCTAAGATTTTCTCTTCCAGTACAGTTAACTCTTCTGGACTACATTCTACATGATTAGCAGAGCAGATCTTTTTTCATCCAGGTTTGTGAACTACTTTGTAATCATTACCAGTAGAGTCTTTTTCATTCCAGATCTCTACCAATTCACCAGATCTTACAGACTTGTTTTTGTTATAGTGATATTTATGAGATCTTGTGGTAATTCCAGAATATCCTAAACCACTCTTATCATTAATGCGCTGAGAAGACTCTGATATAATAGATACAATAGTTGGTATCTTTGGAGCTTCTCTGGGCATGGGTATCTCCTCAATAGTTTGCACAACTTGTTTTCCCTTGATAAGAGACTGGTATTTGGCTCTAAGTTCATTGAACTCATCATCCTTAGAGTCTCTTTCTCTTATGAGTTGATCTACCAAAGTATCTCTTTCTATGATCTTATACTGAAGTTCAGAGACTTCTTTGGAATGATCTTTCATGAGTTCTCTGGTGGATTTCTGCTCATGAGATAAAGATTGAACTTCTGCTCTGAGCCTACCATTCTCCTTCTCAAGTTTTTGGCATAGTTGTACACAGTTCTGGAGATCTGAAAGCATTTGCTGCATATCAGACTCTCTGGAGTTACCATATGAGTGAGAGGATTCAGTATATTTGGAATAAGATAAACACAAGGTAGATTCTTGTACCTCAGTGATGTCTGCCATGAGACATACATCATCATCAGATCAAAAGTCAGAAGAAGAAGAACTTGAACTAGTATCCTCCTCCTCTGCTTCTGCCAGCAATGCTCTCTTGTCTGCATATCTCCTATCTCTCTTGAGTCTTTTCTCTTTTCTTTCTCTCGGAGTAAGTTGAGGACAATCATAGCTGTAGTGATCTGGCTTGTTGCAAGTGTAACAGGTGTTGTCTCCTCTGGGTCTAGGACTTGGATCTCTTCTTCTTGGGTTGTACTCTGGTCTGGCTGGACTACTCTCTCTCCTCTGGTAGTCTGATCTACCAGAACTGCCATCTCTCCTCTTTTCTGGTGACTTGAATCTGGTCTCCCTTGAGTCTCCAGATGACTTTTCTTTATCTGCAGACTTGATGGAACTCTTCCTGTCTCTGTCTCTGGTAAATTCCTTCCAGAGTCTTTTGTACCTGCCATACTTGGAGCTCATTTTATCAATTTTTCTAGTTAAGAGTGCTACCTACTCCTTTAGGCTCATGTCACCTGCAGAAGACTCCTTCACTTTGTCTTCAGCCTTGATGGTTGGAGAGAAAGCAACTCCTTTCTGACCAGAAGAAGATATCTCCTCTGAGTGATCTTCTTCTTGTAGGTCATACTCGTAGGCTTTCAAATCATATAGAAGAAGATGATGGTCCAGAGTGTTGAGATCCTTGTTGTCCTTGATGACTGTGACTTTGATCCTCCACCTGCTTGTTAGTGATCTTAAGATTTTACTATTAATTTCTTTCGCGGAGTAAGTTGGGCTTTTCTACGGTCAGTAAGGCTTTCGCCCTTCCTGATGTCAGTAAACCCTTTTATTACCGTTAGATCGAAGATCCAACGTATAATTTTTTTTAATGGATTGCACTTTGCATTAAAGCATTTGCACTCTGCATATTGCAATCGCACTGTATCGCCCTATTAATAAATTAAATTAATAAATTTAACATTACAAAAATACCCTTTTTACTTAAAAATAATTTATAATATTAATTAATTAACATTTAATATTTCAATAACACCCTTTTAGGTTTCCTGGGCAAAAACAGAGAAATTTGCAGATTCCATATCATAATTTTTGTATGTAAATGGATTAAAGTGGAGACGAATCCAGTGCCTACCACTTTGCCTAATTGAAAAGGTATACCTAGATGGGCCAGTGAAGATTCTAGCAGTTTTCAAAAGCTATGAGTCCTCAAACGGCGTTGTTTCATTCAAAGCAATGGTATTATTATCGGCTAAGGATGTTTTGTAGGGTTGAAAGGAATTTCGAAGATGATTTATCAGAGATATAGGTGATACCGCCCACAATTACATCAGTAGATGACCCGCAATTTATGTAGTATTTATCAATGGGATCAAACCCTTTTGAACAAATTGAGAGATTCAATATCAATAAAATCCAGATTGGAAACCTCAAAACACCACAGCCCATCATCATCAACAACATAAAAATGGCAAAAAAGAAATATCAGAGATCATTGAACCACCAGTATTGTTCTGTTCTGTCGCTATCTATGTCGAAGCTGAAGGAATTCACCGGAAGAGAATAGCCAACAGTGATCACATAGAACAACAACATTTTCAGTCGTTGAGAATTAATGGCTCTTTGACGTGATGAAGATGACACTCCCGTTTAATAGGAAGAAGAACTGATAAAAAATCAAGAAGAACGATCAAGAAAAAAAAAGGAGAAGAAGAAGAGGGAGGATCAAAATAAATTAAAGGAATTAGAATAAAAATTGTGTTTTGGTTTAATTTCAAAATTTAAATAATTTTTAAAAAATTTAATTTGATTTTTTTAATTATTATAAAAAAATGGTTACAATGATTATTTTCAAAATAAAAACACTATAAGGATATTTTTGTAATTTTATAATTTTTTCTATTTAAAAATATATTTTTACTCCGGGCGAAGTTAGATCGCAAATGGCGAAATTAAATGATGTGTCAAGTTTTTACTGGTTTACTGACGTTAGGGAGGGCGAAAATTTTACTAACCGTAGAAAAGCCCGAGTAAGTTAGGCACTAGCCTTGTTGAGGAGATTGGTGAGACACATGTCCAGCTGGTCAATAGTCTCATCTGGCTTCATCTTAAATGTGTCAAATGAGTGTTGAACAGCCTGAAACTTATTGTCTTTGATCTTCTCTGTTCCTTCACAGAGCAGAGCCAATTTGTCCCACATTTCTTTTGCAATGCCACATGTTCTTACTTTTTCAATCACTTCCTTGGTGAGGGTGTTGATTATTTCAGTCCTAGCCACCTGGTCCAGGTTGTACAACTTCCTCTCATCATTGTTCAATTCATCATTTTTCTTGAGGATTCTCTGCCTGGGTACTCTGCCTTCAGTTATTTCCTCTCCAGTAACACTGGTCTCTTCTCTGGACTCTAACCTGCCATCATCAATGGGAGTCCAGTAAAATTGAATGGAGCCACTCTCAACCACATCAAGCATGCGGTGATGAATAGCTCCAAGATGATTATTCATCATTAAGCTCCAGTGGCTATAATCATCGAAAGAGAATTCGGGCAATTTACGGCTCTTGTAAGCATATTTTGAAGACATTTTTAGAGGAAATAAAAGATTTTATGCAAAAGATTTTCAAAGCAATGGATCTGTCCGGTGACCACCAAAAGTTCTTCAAAGCAGTGGTCTAGGACACACTGCTCTGATACCATTTGTTGGTCCCACTAGTCAGTTTTAAAGAATATGCGGAAGCTAGAATATTAATCTTTTGTAAAAACCTTTTAAGAGATCACAATAAATAGAACAATAAAGTGGAAAGCAGTAAATAAGACCAGATGTATAGTGGTTCGGATATAACGATCCTACGTCCACTCTCCCTTGTTCAAAGGGCCTTACTAACCAACCAACTTCACAATCACTGGAATTGTCAAGTACCAGCACTTTGTTACACACTTTAGATCTAACTTCGATCTAAAATATAGTCTACTCCAACCTTATCTATCAAGATGAACAGGTTGAGTGCAATCCAACTATAAAACTCCTTAAGAGTAGATATGAAACAAGAACTATAAGAGTGCTAATTGCTTGTGAATACTAAAGCTTGAGTATGATCTTCGTGCGCGTAAATATAGTCTTTCTTCACACTGGCACTCTTGTATTTAAAGAGATGATTAGGGTTTAGTCGTTGGAGAGGTAATCTAATCAGATCTCTATTTATGGAAGCTTCAATCAATCAATTCCCCAATTGATTGATTGGGTTGTTGAGATCCTTGGATTGATATCTTCATTCTGACTTTCCAATCCGATCAAGGTTGACTACATTTGAATTACCAACGGTCAAATGCTTCCTTTGCACAACTCTGATTCTTCCAGAGTAGGTTGAACAAGATACCAGATGACCCAGAGGTCCTCTGGTCCATAGACGGTTAAGAAACAAATTATCCTGTAGAATCTGGAGATGATTCTGAGCATCTTTTGTTTCAACAGACTCGTCTGGTCTGGGGAAAGGTCTTCTGCCTCTGGTCTGAACAACTCTGATGAAGTCTTCTGGTGGAGTCCTCTGGTGAAGTCTTCTCGTGAAATCTTCTGGTCTGGCAGTTCCCCCTAGACTAAGTCCTAATCAGTTCCTCATCTGGCTAACAGGTCCAGATGGTCCTATTACATCTTCTGGTTTGTTTAACTTATCAAAACTAACAACATTTTTCCTAACAGGAGTTTCGTCCCTATTTTACACAAACTTTTGGTTCACTTGAACATCACAAGATAATAGAAGATAAACGTCCTAATTAGGAGCTGCACAAATGCTTAGTAAGAAGATACATGGAGGAGGAAGAAGGACTTTTTGTGGAGCTATGAAAGAACTCATCTACTATAAATAGCGGTCTTGGTAGCTTTTATAATCTTAGAACGAAATGTACAACTTCCTTAAAAATAAAATTCTTCTTTTTTCCACTTGTACAATGTTTTAAAAAGCTTTCAGTGATCCTCTTAAACCTTTTTTATTCGGTATCCGGCCCAAAGACCAATTAATCTAGGGGACCTATAACCCACCGTTCATCAGCGGGGGTCTCATTTCAAGCCAAGACTTTTTTTGCTTTGTATGGACTGACTCATTTCAGGAATTGGTTGCATTTTGTGGTTTTCGAACTTGAGATCTTTAGAGCATTACACTCCTAAATCTCAAACTCTCATCAATAGGTCAACCCCTGGGGATTTCTTAAACACCCCTTTAGTTGGTCATTTACCACGTAGATACAAGGATGAAAATATCGCTATCACGAGTAATATCGCAACCTTAAATTTATGGAAATATCAATGGATATATCGATATCGCAAAATTTTAGAAAAAAAGACAGAAACTTTATTAGAATATTGGAAATTTAACATGAAATTTTAGGGAGTCTGTTCCATTTAAAATCATTATAAATTTACATGTTTAAAACAAACATATAGATAATAGACTATATAAACACTGTCTAAAATAAAACAATTGACAGTACATAATACAATACAATATAAAATATAATACATAATACAATACAATACAAGATACAATGCATAATACAGTACAAGATGATGAATATTATATGATACAATATAATTAGTACCAAAATGATGACCTATGAGGTTCAAATATAGAGGATGGAATGTCATCTTTGTCTAAACAATATTGATACCAACCCATCACACTGGAATAATCCTGGATAAAGAGTATTAGTTGATGACATATTACTTATTTTTACTAAAGAGTATTAGTTTTAGAGGATATTACTTGTTTCCACTGAAGAGTACGAAGAATATTAATTATTTACCTAAAGGGTATCAGTTGGTTACACACTAAAGAGTATTAAATGATTACACTAAAAAGTATTGCAAAATGATTCATACTTACTCGTTTTGATGTTAGACCAACTTAAAAAAATAATAAACATACAAACACCAAAAATAAAAAATAAACATAAAAACAATAAACTTAAATAAATCGCAATATTTTTATATATCTGCGATATTTTGCGATGTAGCTGCGATATTTTCCGATTCTCATTATTTTTGTACTACAAGTGAACCGATATCGATATCGATAATTTGCGATATATCGCGATATATCCGCGATACACTATAAAAAATATATTGCACCCCAATATCCGTATCTCAATCTCAAAATCTACGATACATCCGCAATATATCACAATATTTTCATCCTTGCGTAGATGTACTTGTGGTGTGTTTCTCAAGCTTCTTTTGGTAGGATATCAGGATTCAACATGATCCTTCTTGCTCTTATATCTAAAACTCTGAATGCCTCGATAGACTTTGCATATTTTGATTGAATTATTTTTACTTTAAGATGAGGTGAATGAATTACCTTGGGAGCAATCATATTGGTGATTAGGGATGGACTGTCATAAGCATGATATGCTTTCCTTGGATGAATCTTTCATTCCGAGGAATCGACCAAGGCAAATGTAGTACCAAAATCTTGAACTTCCTACACCGAGAACAATAATTCAACATCAGTCTCACCAACATCTTTATCATTATAGTACAGCTGTACAAGACTTGTTGCAGCTTTGTTTTATTTTTTTGGACAATTCTTAGGCTTGGCAACAAGGTGGGAATCCCCGAAGCAAACAGGGATAGAGACGGGATGGAATTTTTTTTTGCCCCGTAGGCAAGGACGGGATAGTATTTCCTGCCCAATTCTCCGCCGGGACCCACATTTTTTATATATAATTAATATATTTATATGTATATAATATCTAAATTTAGAAGTAAATTATAAATAAACATGTCATAATTTTCTACTCAATTAACTATTTATTCAAAATTACATCTATTATCTATATTTTATTTAATATTATGTTATTAGTTCCAAATTATAAAGTTTCAATTTAATATATATGTTAAAAAAATATTAGAATTAGAAACTCTTCAAATTGCTTAAATTAGTTTTTTTATAACACCAAATTAACTTAATTACTGTGTATAATTAATTTTTTTAATTTATATATTATTTTATATTTAAAAAATGAGATAAAAAATAATTAGGCGGGGAATGGGAAATCCCGGCGAGGCAGGGATGGGGGAAATTTTTTCCCCATTTATTTTGCGAGGATGGGGATGTGGAATGACCTCCCCGGCCCCACCCTACTCCGCCCCGTTGATTTCCCTTAACAATTCTTGGCAAAGTATCCATTTCTTGCTGCAACAAAGATAGAAATTGCTCATAGTTTTTTTTCGAAAAAGGCTTCTTGTGAAGTTAGTACGAAAAGTGTCATTACAATTGTCTATTAGTATTACTCTGTTAGTCGGGGTGTGCACTTAGTAAAAGAAGGAGTGTATGAAACCAGAACAGTTTGCAACAGAAATAACCGCGCAACTGAATTCGATTTTGGGGATTCTTTCTTGAGGCTTTGACGCACAGGATTGGTTATGGGAGTAGTTATGGAATGCAATGGGCGATATATAGTGGCGTGAATTCGTTCCTATTTTCATGATTTACAAAAGTAATTAGAGAGAATTATCAGTTAGGGTTCTTGAGAGTCTTGGGAGCAATTACTGTGTGAGTACTGTAATCTTCAACTCAATTGTGCAATACACAAGTTCTATACTCTCGTGGACGTTGATCAATTGATCGAACCACGTAAATTTGTGTGCCTTCCGTTGATTTTCTATTTTGGTCCTTTAACTTTGCTGTGGAAACTTGATTTTTTGTTCTTATTTGTTATCTGGTTTAACAAATTGGTAGCTTCTGTGGGAATCACCCTGCGTTGAAGATAACGACATTGAAACTTGAAGTAGATAAGTTCACAGGCAAGAATGATTTTGGGCTATATATGGAAAATCAAGGTACATGCTCTTTTAACGCAGCATGGTTTGGCTAATGGTTTCTTAACGGATGAGCAATGGACTAGTGCTCCTAATCTGAATCGCAAGGCTGAGATTCTGGAAAGAGCACATAGTGCCATAATTATGTGTCTTGGAGACAAACCATTAAGGGAGGTTTGCAAGGCCAAATCGGCCATTGAAATTATGAACAAACTGGATAGTTTATATCCAACAAAATCAGTTTCGAACAAGCTATATTCCAGGCATAAGCTTCATGGTTTCAAAATGAAGGATGACAAGAACATGTGTGAACAACTTGATAAATTCAACAAATGCATTGATGACCTTGAAGGCTTTGAGGTTAAATTGGAGGGTGATGACAAAGCACTGATGCTATTGAATTCACTGCCTAAATCATTGGATAACTTCAAAGATGCACTGTTGTTTGGAAGGCAAGATCAACTCAGTTTTGATCAAATTCAAACGGCCATCAAGACTAAGTTTCTACAGATAACTGTTGACAAGACTGATATAGAGAAGAAGACTCAGAATGAGGGTGAGAGCTTGAATGTCAAATTCAAGAACAAGAAAAAGAACAACAAGTTCAAGAAAGGGCAAAATCAGAAGGAAGAATCAATGTCTGGCTCTGGTTTTGTGGAGAAAACGAAGTGTTTCTCGTGTCATAAGGTAGGACACTTGAAGAAAAATTGCCCAAACAACAAGAAGGATAAACAAGAGCAGAAGACAGATGTGACTGTAGCGGAAGAAGGCAATGAAAGTGCTGAAGTTCTAACTGTTTTTGAGTTAAGAATGCACAATGAGTGGGTCTTGGATTCTGGGTGTTCATTTCACATGTGTCCCCATAAACATTGGTTTCAAGAATTGAAGGAAATTGATGGAGGTCATGTAATGTTAGGCAATGACCAGTCCTGCAAAGTGGAGGGGGTAGGATATGTGAAGATCATAATGGAAAATGGAACAGTTGTCATCTTGAAAAAGGTTAGATATGTGCCTGAACTTAAGAGAAACTTGATTTCTCTTGGATCTTTGAATGCTGCTGGTTGTGAGTTTAACACCAAGGATGGAACTATCATCATAACAAAGGACGCGCAGACTCTTATGACAGGAAACAAGAAGAATTGCTTGTATCTGCTCATGGGGAACTCAGTAAAAGGGCCAGTCAATAGTGCCATGAGTACTGAGGAAGCAATGTTATGGCATAAAAGATTAGGTCATATAGGAGAAAATGGCCTGAATGAATTGGTTAAGAAGAAAGCTTTTGGAAACAACACTATCATAAAACTGAAATTCTGTGAGCATTGTGTTTTGGGCAAAGCA
The DNA here is from genome assembly GCA_947034835.1 of Ballota nigra. Classification (NCBI taxonomy): domain Eukaryota; kingdom Viridiplantae; phylum Streptophyta; class Magnoliopsida; order Lamiales; family Lamiaceae; genus Ballota; species Ballota nigra. The sequence continues at coordinate 72,760,002 of OX344724.1, read as the reverse complement.
AATAAGCACTCTTACCCAAAAGGAATTCATAAGACAGAAGGGATTCTTGATTATATTCATTTAGACATCTGGGGTCCTACAAGGGTAGAGACTCATGGAGGAGAAAAATACTTCATGACATTGATTGATGACTTCAGTAGGAAGGTATGGGTATATGTCATGAAATACAAGAATGAGGCCCTCCAGAAGTTCAAAGATTGGATCACTAAGCAGGAAAACCAAACTGGAAAGAAAGTGAAACACCTAAGAACTGACAATGGTTTGGAATATCTTTCACAAGAGTTCAGTGATTTCTGCAAAGTGAAGGGCATTGTAAGGCACAAGACAGCTCCATCCAATCCTCAACAGAATGGACTTGTAGAGAGGATGAACAGAATCATACTTGAGAGGGTAAGGTGCATGTTAGCTGATGTAGCAATACCAAAGGCTTTCTGGGGTGAAGTTGTGAGCACATCATGTTTTCTCATAAACAAAACACCTTCCTCAGCCATTGAGTTCAAAACTCCAGATGAGATTTGGTATGGTAAGTTGTCAAATTATTTTGATCTAAAAAAAATTTGGTTGCCAGGCCTTTGTTCATGTTAGACAGGATAAGCTAGATCCAAGAGCCCTAAGATATGTTTTCATAGGCTATCCAAGAGGAGTTAAAGGATATAAACTCTAGTGTTTGGAGCCTGGGCATAAGTAGGGATGTTATTTTCAATGAGACTGTGATGGGTTACAAACACACAGGTGAAACTCGGGAGATTGATGGAGACATATCATTGGTGTTGGAGTTATACGTGAAAGTATATTTTTACTTTGTATAACTCATGTATTAAACACTTGTTTATGAGAATAAATCTTTTATCGTATTTGTTTTAGATATGATTCAATGTTGAATATTTATTGCAACTAGTTCATTATAAGTGGTACATGTTACATTGTAGTTAATGTGGTGATACCCGATCACGGAAGATCACATTAACTGTTTCCTTGTAACTAAACGTACAAATTCATGACCTAGGTGGAATTGAACAATCCACTGTGAAATGTCGATGTGTACATCTCAGATTGGCTTGTCTTGACCAAGAGATTGCACTAGCACATTTAGCATGTGTTGAAGAGGACCTACAGCGAGGATAAATTCTTCTGTTCTGAAACGTGAAGAATTAGACCTCAGTGGTTATTGATTTCTTAATCTTTGTCACTTAAATAGGACCGTGTGTGCTTAATGGTTATTACTTTGATTCATGTTGGGTGAGAATCATCGTGACTTCGAACCTTGTGCTTTGGGCAGTAATATTAATCATACGACGGTTGCTAAGATTTAATACAGAGAAACGCGTGCGAGTATGGCTCATGTGATTTGTCCTCTTGGTGGGCTCAGAAGTTTTATCGTACCAAATCTTGCAAGTGAAGAATTAGTTTCTTCGGTACGGATAATAATGTTGAGTTGTCTTTACTCCAAGGTGAAAGATATTAATTAATTTAGAGCTATTCAGAAACTTAATTAATTAATGGACTTTATAATCTTAAACGTGGGAAATAATAACCGGGAGCCCATATTATCGTAATATGGATTAAGATGGATAGTGCAATATTATTTTATTAGTGGTACTAATTAATATTAATGGACTGAATTATATTGGGGCTCAATATTGAAATTCAGAAGTCAATTGGAGGTCCAATCTTAATTCTCCTAAAGACCCCTCAAGTAGCCCATTAAATAGCCCAATAATAATAAGGTGATTAAAATAAAAGAAAATATATTTGCTGATTTTTTCCATGTTATTTTCGAAAATTAGAATATTAGGAAATAAAAGATTTTGTTGATTTTCTTGGAAAGATATTATGAAAGATAAGTATTCATGGAATACAAGATTATCTCATATATTCAAGAAGATCCAAATCTTGTGATCTATTCCTATTATTTTCGAAAATAAGCTTATATGAGAAGGTGTGATTTTTATGGAATATTTTATTATGGAGAAAAGAATATATGAGATCTATTCAAGATTTCTTGGAGGCTAAGAAAAAGATTTTCTCTCCCCTATTCCATATGATAATTTCGAAATTCCCCTCTCCTATAAGTAGGAGATGATTATTTCATCTCCAGTTTAACAGTTTCATAATTCCATGTGTTGGAAAAATCAAGAGCAAAAATATTTTTCTTTTTCCTTAGTTATTTAATTGCTTGAAAGCACTTCCCACCGGTGATCAAGCGAGGCGAAAGGGAAATACTTGAGAAGGTCTTTTGGTTGGTAGCACGTCCCGTGATAATCAAAGGTCATATCTACGAGAGGTACGTAATCACATAAATTCCTTGTTATTCAGTCATAGGTTTTATGTGAATTAATTCAACATGCATGATGATAAAATTGTTGTTGGAATTATTATTTGAATTGATTAGGATTAATTCATGCTAGTAATAATTGTATTTAAATTCGTATTTAAATTTCATCCCGAATAGTTTCCGGGCACCCCTATTTTCCCAACAATTGGATAGTACTTCTGTTGAAATTGAGAAAGATGGAACAAGTCCAGGACCAGGTTCAGAATCAAGACCTAAATGAGGAAGAGGTTCTAGATTATGAGGATGAGCCTGATTCACATGATGACAGTAATACTGAGATACAAGACCTCAGTAATTACAATTTGACAAGAGACAGAGTTAGAAGGAATATTGACCCTCCAAATAGATTTGGGGAAGCTGACATGGTGTCTTATGCTCACTTCACAGCTGAAGAAGTGGATTATCATGAGCCTAGGAATTTCAAGGAGGCTATATCAAGTGAAGATAAAGATCACTAGATGCAAACCATGATGGAGGAGTTATAATCTCTTGAAAGCAACAACACTTGGAAACTGGAAAAAAGACCTGATGGTAAGAAGATTATCAGCTGCAAATGGATATTCAAAAGAAAGATAGAAGTTGGAAAGGATGAGCACATAAGGTACAAGGCAAGGCTTGTTGCTAGAGGTTTTACACAGGAAGAAGGAGTTGGTTTCAATGAAGTATTCTCACCTGTTGTAAAACATTGTTCAATAAGGATTTTACTTGCAAGAGTTGCTCAGGGTGATTTAGAATTGCAGCAGTTAGATGTCAAAGCTGCATTCTTAAATGGTGATCTAATTTAGGATATATACATGAATCAGCCTGAGGGTTTTGTGCTCCCTGGGAATGAACAGAAGGTATGCCACCCAAGGAAGTCACTATATGGCCTTAAACAAAGTTCCAGACAATGGAACAAGAAGTTTGATAGCTTTATGACAGAGATAGGGCTTGAGAGGTCAAAGTATGACAATGTGTATATTTTGAAAGGCAAGGAAGACAAGTGGTTACTTACTTACTTATTTAGGTGGATGATGTTATATGCCTAAATATAAGTGGGAGTAAATGTGGATTTTATGTGGCTAAAATAGGCAAAAACATCAAATAAAAGCTATGAGATCACAAAAAGCCATGAATGATCTCATATTCTAATGATTAGCTGATAATGATTGTAGAAAGTAAGAAAGCGATAAAATGCGAGAGAGATTGCCAGGGTTTGTTGGGCCCTGGACTTAATGATTTTTCTGTGTATATTCACTTCCTCTTTGGAGCTCTTAATATCTTTCTATATATAGTATACATGGGGGGTACAAAAGGGAATTTAGGGCCTGCAGCAAGGTGCTATGTCCTCCGTATTGTGCTGTCCTGCGGGTACAGAGTACGAGCCAATGAGATTTTGGCAGCTTGATTGGTATCGGAGGCGCGGTTATTCCTTGGCTCATGACACCTGGATGATTTTGTTCTTATCCGATCAGGGATGCCTTAATGCCTTTATTGCCAGCTCATCCATATTTTTGCAGGTCCTACGAAAATGGGTGTATTTACTAGCCATTTGAGTGTGTGAAAGATGTGGATGATCAACCCGGGATGACCGATCTCCTTGGATGGATTCTCACTCTGGATTCTCTGATCATCCATTTTTGGGTGTATTTTCCATCAAGATGGGTGTACGAGGAGTTGTTCTTGGTGGTCATACAAAAATAGTGGGACGTATTTGTCCTTGTGATAAATATGGTTACAACATTTGCCCCCCAGTCTGTCTCCTATGTGTAGTAGGAGAGGGACTGGAATTCGTGCTTGACAAACTTGAATCTCCGGGATCATAACACTTGATAGGGCAGCCTACTATGTGACAAAAATAAAATAATAACAAAAAATTAAAAGAAATAGCTCTTTTTTTTGTTTTTTTTACTTTGGCCGAGTTGGGCCTGGGAAATTAACAAGAAAATAAACAGCAGCAACCTAAATGGGGGATGTCGACCTGGATGAATTCCAAAAGTGGCCGACCTGGCCAATTTGTCTGTGCAACGTACTTGGGCCGATCAGGGAAAGAGCCTCCCCCTTTCTTTTCATTTTTTTTTTTAAGGAATTGGCCGACTTGGCCATTTTGAAATGGGGAATGGTAATCAAAAGGCCGACTTGGGCCTGGGGCAAGCCCAATACCACAACAATTGATTTTTTTTTTTTTTAACTGGCCGAGCTGCCAAATAGAAAAAGCTGACTTGCAGCAGTGGAATAAGGTCAGCCGACCAACACGCCTCCACCCACTTTTTTTTTTTTTTTTAGAGAGAGGAAATTAGTATGTTTGACTGACTTGCCTAGGCTGAATAGGCCCATCTCCTATATAGGCTGAATAGGAAAGAGTAGACTTGAGACTTGACTTGGTCATTTGGCCGACCTGGGAATTGGTTCCCCTTTACTTTAAATCATTTGGCCGATCAGGCCTGCTTCCCCTCCCCCCCCCCCCCCCTTTTTTTTTGTGATAAATTGACCGATCTGGCCTGATAAAGGGAAAAATAACTTGGCCTGGCTAACCAAGAAGTTGGTTCCCCCCTTCCTTTAAATTATTTGGTTCTCAAATTTGAAATCAAAGGTTCAAATATTCTCACAAAAGGGGGAAATCATACTTCTCCCTTGAAGACTGAAATTTTTCCTCCTCCTCCTCCCAAAAAAAATCAGCGGTCGAAAGGCTTTGAGAATGAGAAGCACATCTTGTTTTCTTTCTTCATCTTCTATACACCATTGACAATGGCAGCAACTTCTAAATGGTAAGCAAAAAATTCTCTTCTCATTTATCCTTCAATTATTTTCACAAAGGGGAGAAAGTGTATCCTTCCATTGGACTGATTTTTTCTTTTTCTTCTTCCTCCAAAAACGCAGTAATCGGCGGCTTCAAAGGTGAGAACAAAATTTCCTTTTGCTTTCTTCAATATTTTCGTCAGTTTTCCTTTAAATGGCACGTTGTAGGGGTGGGGGTAATTTGCGGAGGGGGGTTGGAGGCGGTGGTGCTCCGGCCGGTCCTAGTTTAACCGGAGGGAGGGTAGAGGTTGGTGGGCGGAGCACCCATGGTAGGGGACCCGGCGCGGGGACGCACGGCCGCGAGGAGGGGGTTGGGGGTGCGGCCGTAGCGGGTTGGGGCGCTGTGCGTCGGGGCTTGACGCCTGGTTCAGTGCGTAGGGGTTGTGCGCTTGAGCACGGTGGTGTTAGTCGTCGTTTATCTTTTGGTGAGAGTAATTCCGGTAGTGTTTTTCGGCCTAGGATGATTTTTGGGAAATATTGTCCTATTGATGATGATGGTTTAGGAACATGTTTTCCCGCCGCTGGGCGGTTGGTTGATAGTCAAAGGGTAAGTGATGATTGTCAAAGTAGTGATGTTGGGGAGCCTTTAGATGATATTATGGAAGAAGATGAAGCGGGTGATTTTTCTGTTGAATGTGAAGAGGAAATTGAGAGTATGGGGGGGCTTGAAAAAGGTAGTCTTGGGGAGGGGTCAAAAAGAAAATCCACTTCTAAACAAAAATTTGAGATAGCATACAGAATATGGGAGGAGTATGTGGATGGGTTGGCAGGGGTACCTTTAACATTTGATTTTGCTGATTATCTTGAGACACACCCGTACATACTGCCCCCTCGGGATCCTGAAACAATTCGACGTGCCACCCCTACCGAGAATGATTGGTGGATGTCAGGGTGTAAAAGTGTAGTTACTGCTAGTAAATTGGCTACATGGAGACAGAAAATGGATGTTCCTCAGGATGTAGACCTCTTTGTACCGGAACCGGGAGAGCGGGCGAACCAGCCTCCTGAGGGGATGGTTGCTATTAGTTTCTCCATAATGCAGGCCGGTCTTCGTTTCCCCTTACATCCGGCGATCTCCCGTCTCCTTAATTTTTGGGGTTTATCACCGCTCCAGATCCATCCGAATGGATGGTTGCAGATATTGAGTGTGATGACCCTGTTTGGCCTCCACCGCCTTTATCGCTTGCCAAACCCGGGTGAGATGACTAGCATGTTGAAGATTATTGGTGAGAAAAATCGGTTTGGTAACGTGTATCTTCAGTCCAAAGGAGCTAAACTTATTGGCGGTTTGCCAAGCAAGGCTCGTTTATATTGGGATAGATGGTTCTTCGTGAGTGGGGCTTGGAAGACCACATCCGGTGGGGTTGAAGTGGATATTCCAACTGAGCCACGTGTGAAACAACCAAGTAAGATTTTTCAATTTGTAATGGAAATGCGTACTGATCTAATTTCCTTTATTATTTTGCAGGTTATGATTTTCCCTCCGGAGATGATCACAACTTTGATTTCTTGGTAGTCCGTGGGAAGATTTTGCAGTTGCCGCTCAGTGAACGAGATCAGTCCGTATTGAATACCCCTGAGTCTCGATTGAACGCACGTCTCTTCAGATTTCCGAGACATCTTGTGGAGTTTGGCCTTTCAGGCTCAGAATTCCCCACTTATCAAGATTGTCCTCCTGCTCTCCAGATCAAAATTCCTAAAATGTTGTCCATGCTTGGAGGTGCGACAAAGAAGAAAAAGAAAGGAGCTTCTCGTGAGAAGTCGGCCCCCGAGTCCAGGCCGGTCGTCCTGCAGGACACTTCAGCTGAGAAAGAGGCCGGCGGGGATGGCTCTGATCAGCATACAGTAGGACCGGACCATGGGGGATCGCCTGGGATTGGCACATCATCCCCAATTTCGGGGAGGAAAAGAGTTCGAGAGGATACCGGGGAGGCCGGGCGCCAGGGGGAGGCTTTGAGTTGGTCGCTCGTCGATCTGACTGATCTTCCAACCCCTGAGCATGATCGACCACCACTTGCCCCCCGAGCCGACCCTACTAGAGACGCTTTCGATCGCACCTACTTTGGACGCGACATGGCTAAATTTCAAAAGTAAGATTCTCAGATATATATGCCTTCTATTGTTACACGGATGTGCGAATATTCTCTTTTGTTGCTTGTATACTTTGTCTAAATATATACTTTTCCATTCTTCAGGTTGGTCAGAGAAGACCCCGGCCGTCCACCACTGGTCTTGGACTATATGTCCTCTCGCACTCCTGATTCTTTTGCGTAGATGCCCGACCACCTTAATAGGTCATTGAACTCTATTCCAACAGCTTGGACTACGGAACTGGAGGATATTGCCGATCGTCGGCCGGACGATGCCTTTTCAGCAGCCAGTGCTCTCGCTAGTCAGACTCTATCCATGTTCCATCGGGCCGAGAGTCGGCATTATTTTAGACTTTCTCAACTCCGGGAGTTGGAATCACAGCTTGTGAAGGAGAGAGAAGAGAAGAAGGTGCTGGAGGGTAGATCGGCCGCATTGGAGGGCGAGATTGCTTCCTTCTTGAAGGAGAAAGAAGAGTTGGCCCTGCAGGTCGAGAGGGTCACGAAGGAGAAAGATGAGTTTGTTGCCCGGGCTGAGGCAGCCGTGAGAGAAAAGGAGGCTATGTCCGCTCGTGTCGAGGAGGTCGCCAAAGAGAAAGATGATGTGGTCTCTCGAGTGGTGTCGCTAGAGGCTATAGTCAAAAAACTCAACCATGATCTTGAGGCTGTCCAGAAGGAGATGTCTGAGGCTAAAGAAAAATTGGAGGAGGTAGACACTGATGACCCCGCGAAGAAACCCGAGTTTTTTGCGGATTTTTGCTACTACATGGCATATGCTAATGCTATCCGGGATGCGAAGAAAGCTCAGCTTGACTCTACTTGCTTTGAGGCTTCTCTCAAAGACTATGCTGGGAAGCATCCCCTTCATGAGAGTTTTTATCTTCATATTCTTGATTTGGAGACTGTGCACGGAGTTAGCCTCTCTTGGTATCCTGATCGGTCAAAGCTGCTTCTGCCTGGCCAAGACATCCCTGATGATGACGAGGTGTCCTCCCTGCTCGTGGATGGTCAGCCCAGCGTGGATGTGGAGGTGGGAGATAGGCAGGACATGGTGTGATTGGCCTTGGCCACCTTTTTATTGTTGAACCTGATGTAGTTGGCTCCGGCCCTTTTCATTGATGTAATCCGTTGTACTCCTTTAGTGTTTATGGATTGCATTTTTATTTGTTTGTTTTGAGCTTAGATTTAGGTGATAGACTGATTATTTGAAATTTGTCCATCCTGCACTAAGTGTGGTGGGTCAATTCCTTGAGTGAGCCCACACTTTGAACTTAGATTTTGGGATAGGCCGACCATGTAAGGTCTGTCTATCTTGTACTAAGTGTGGTGGGCTGATCATTTGTAATCAGCCTACGCATTGAACTTAGATTTTGGTGGTAAGCCGACCGCAAAGTCTGCTTACCCTATACTAAGCGTTGTTGGGTCGGCCATTTAGGCAACCCATACTTGAGAAAAAATTCGGACGACCACTAAATGAGAAACTTTTAGGGAAAATAAAAACTTAGACTTGACAGTCCTTCATTCAATCACGTGATTTTCTTAATACAATAAACTACTGATAGTACTTTTTCAAGTGTACCGCATTCCAGGGGTATTGGTCCGGAGTGCCGTCCGGGTGTTCGAGCTCATATGCTCCTTTGGTGAGCCACTTAGACACCCTAAATGGGTCCTCCCAGTTCGGGCCAAATACCCCTTTAGGGCCTTGAATCTTCTTTAGTACTAGATCCCCGACCTTAAACTGTCTCGTCTTGACTTTAGAGTTGAAAAATTTCTCAGATTTTTGCTTGTAGGCGGTATTTTTGTGTTCGGACGCAAGTCTTCTTTCCTCTAGCATGTCCAGGTCCACCCTTAGAGCAACGTCATTATCTTCATTAATTGTTTGGGTAGTTCTGTGACTTGGGACGGCGATTTCAGACGGTATGACCGCTTCGGTGCCGAACGCCAAAGCGAAAGGGGTCTCGCCCGTGGAATTTCTGGTTGTCGTTCGGTATGCCCATAGCACATCTGGGAGCTCGGCGGCCCACTTTCCTTTCTTCTCATCGAGCTTAGCTTTGATGGTATGCTTCAGGATTTTGTTAACTGCCTCAACTTGACCATTCGTTTGTGGGTGGTACGGGGTGGAGAAGAGTTTCTTGATCTTCCACTTTTCACAAAATTGAATCAACTCGAGGCCCTCAAATTGTTTTCCATTGTCGGATATGATCACTTGAGGAAGCCCAAAACGACAGATTATATTTTTCCAAATGAATTTGATGATATGTGACTGGTCAATCTTGTTGAGGGGTTCCGCTTCAGCCCATTTCGTGAAATAATCTACTGCTACCACTGCAAATTTGCGGCCACCCGGCGCAGTGGGTATTGGACCAATTAAGTCAATGCCCCACTGCGCAAAAGGCCAAGGACTATACATCGAGGTCAACTGCTCTGGTGATAGATTGATATTCGGCCCCAAAATTTGGCATTTGTGGCATGCCCGGGCATAGGCAACTGCGTCCCTACGGAGGGTAGGCCAAAAGTAACCTTGCCTGATGGTCTTATGGACGAGCGCTTGCCCTCCGGCATGGTTCCCGCACACCCCATCATGGATCTCAGATAACACTCTTTGGCCCTCTTCGGGTGTGATGCATTTAAGTAAAGGTAAACAAAAACTTCGCTTGTAAAGTTGATCATCAATGAGAGTGTACCTGGCCGATCGTAACTGTAGTTGTCTAGCCCGTACCTTGTCCTCTGGTTGCTCTCCAGTCTTTAGGTATTTGATGATCGGGGTCATCCAGTTCTCTTCAATATTGAGGACAAGTGCTAGAGCTGCCCTATCGATGGTCGGCGCCTTGAGTGTGGTGAGCTGGATATTTGAGAAATCTGCTGCTCCCTCCGCAGTTGCGAGCTTGGAGAGGGCATCGGCTTGTGAGTTTTGTTCACGTGGGACTTGCTCGATGAAGACTTGGTGGAAATTTTCACATAGAGTAGCGACAAGCTCTTGGTACTTGGCCATTTGCCCACCTCGGGCCTCGTATTCACCTTTGACCTGGTTGACCACCAATAGGGAGTCCATGAAGATGTGTAGGCGGCAGACTCCAATGGCGATGGCGAGCTCCAAACCGCCGACCAAGGCCTCGTACTCTGCCTCGTTATTAGTCGCGGCAAAGTTGAAACGAACCGCATAGGTGAAGTATTGACCATCTGGTCCGGTTAGAATTATCCCAGCGCCCGCACACGTGTTTGTTGAAGAGCCATCTACGTGAAGCTTCCAAGGGGGGTGGTCCAACCTTGAAAGTTTTGGGGGAAAAGTTAATTCCACCACAAAATCAGCAAGGGCCTGTCCTTTGATGGCCGTTCGCGGAGCGTATGTGACTCCATATTGGGCTATCTCAAGGGACCATTTTAAAAGTCTCCCACTAGTGTCTGGTCTGTGTAAGATTTGCCTTAGTGGGAGGGTGGTTAGCACTTCCACTTGGTGGTCAAAGAAGTAAGGTCTTAGCTTTCGGACACTCATTACCAAGGCATATGCGAGTTTTTCAAGTGGGGTGTACCTGAGCTCGGCATCATGGAGAGCCTGACTGACAAAATAGATGGGGAGGTGATCTTGACCCTCCGCCCTCACGAGCACGGCACTGAGAGCGACCTCAGAAGCGGCCAAGTAGAGGAAAAGTTTCTCTCCTGGCACTGGCTTGACAAGGATTTGAGGGTTAGAAAGATACTCCTTTAATTTGGCGAAAGTAATCTGGCTCTCCCTATTCCATGAAAATTTTCCGTTTCTGATGGTGGTGAAGAAAGGTTTACTCTTATCACCGAGCCTGGATATGAATCTGTTTAGAGACGCTAGGCACCCGGTCAAACGTTGTACCTGTTTGATGCTCCACGGATCCTGCATGTCGAGGACTGCTTTGATCTTCGAAGGGTTAGCTTCGATTCCTCTCTGGCTCACAATGTGTCCAAGAAACTTTCCTGACTCGACCCCAAAACTGCATTTCTTGGGGTTTAACTTCATGTTGTAAGCTTTAAGGATGTTGAACGTCTCAGCGAGGTCTCTCAAGTGGTCCTCCTTTTTCAAGCTTTTCACGACGATGTCAACGATGTAAACTTCCATGGTCTTCCCAATTTGATCAGCGAACATCTTGTTCACCAATCGCTGGTAGGTTGCCCCGGCGTTGATCAGACCGAAAGGCATCCTCAACCAGGAAAACATGTTTTTCTCAGTATGGAAAGATGTGTGTTTTACATCCTCTACCGCCATAGGGATCTGATGGTATCCTGCAAAGGCATCCATGAATGACATCATTTCGTGGCCAGCTGTGCTGTCCACCAAGTGGTCTATATGCGGCATTGGAAAATGGTCCTTTGGACAAGCAGCATTAAGGTCGGTAAAATCGATGCATAGCCTCCAGGAGTTATTTGCCTTTTTAACCAAGACTGCGTTGGCCACCCACTGTGGCTCATCCTCGGCTTGCTCAATTAATTTGTTGTCGAGCAGTTTCTTGACCTCCTCGGCTAGAGCTGCATACTTGTCTGGACCGAACTTTCTCCTTTTTTGGTAGACTGGACTCTTCCTTGGATCAATTTTCAGACGGTGGCATGCATGTTTTGGATCAATACCAACCATGTCTTGGTGAGACCAAGCAAATACGCCTATGTTTTCCTTGAGAAACTCTATCACTGCCCCCCGCATTTCAGTTGGGATCCGCGAGCCAATTAACACTTCTAGCTCTGGTCTTGCGGGGTCGACTGGAATGTGTTCAAGGTCTTCTATAGCAGTTGCCTGTTCATGACTTCGTCGATCTTGTGTGTCGAACCTGGGGTCCAAGTCGAGCTCCGTGGGCTCAAAACCGATCCGTGGCTCAAGGTCATCTCCTTGAGGGGGATTCTGGATTGCAGCTCCGGCAGGGGTGTGGTCAACCATTGGGGTATCAGCATGGTCGGCCAGAGGCCTATCTAGATCCATCATGTCTTGGTCGGCCTCTGCTGGGACGTCGGTGGGCTCAAGGTTTGCTATGTTCTGAGAAATTAAATCATTTGCGGAAATTGAAATTGGACAAGTATAGTTCAAACATTTCTTTGCCATTGCCTGATTACCTTTTACAGTACCAACCACCCCCTCGGGTGTTGGGAATTTGACACAGTAAAAATAAGAGGAAGATACAGCCTCAAAGGTTTCTAGAAATGGACGACCTAGGAAGCCGTTATAGATACTCGGCAGGTCAACAATTACAAACTCTAGGGGCCTAGTGATTCTAACACTAGGGTCTGAGCTACAGATGAGCTCAACAGACAGCTTAATTCTTCCGTAAGCAGCTACGGTTGCATCCCCAAATCCTCTCAGTTGTGTGTCAAAAGGTTTGATGAAACTAGCCAAGTCACCCAACTGATCCAGTGCGGACTTAAAAATGATATTGCAGAAGCACCCGTTATCAACTAGAATCCGGTGAACTTCTTTTCCCAAGATTTTGGTAGTGACTACCAAGGCGTCCCCCTTGGGGTATAGTATTCCTTCTCGATCTTTGTTGGTGAAGGTAATTTCCAAATTTTTGTGGATGGTCGGCTCTGTAGGTTTGACGATGTTCACATTGGCAAAGGCTCGGAGCTCTACTTTTCGCTTCCTGTTGGACAGGGTAGACACTGGGGCTAGGCCTCCCAGTGTTCCTCCGCTTGCTTGGATCATGCTCACTCTTCCTCCAGCATTCATTGGGGGGAGTGGGTCATCCTCGTCATCCTCCTCTTCATCAAATGCGGCAACAGGACGTCGGGGTCGGCCATCCTCTTCCCGACGGGGGGCCTCTGGTCGTTCCGTGGGGCCGGTCTCTGGACTAGGTCGTTCAGACGCCCTTACTCAAACAGCCTCCATAGCTGCTTGAGGAGATCACGGCATTGGCTTGTATTATGGCCTATACTGTCGTGATAGGCGCAGAACCTCTTAGGATCTAGCTTAGACCGGTCCCCAGTGTAGGGCTTGGGCCTGGGGAGGATATCTTTGTGCTGGATGGCACTGAACACGTTGGCAGGTGATCGCTTCAACTTTTGTGTGAGGTGCACCTCCACATCCTCAAAAGACTTGAAATTTCCGGGTGGTTTGGCCACCCTCTTTGCCTTTGGGACACCCTTCGAAGTAGACTGTGAAGCCTCCGCCTCTTTGTCTGTTGTCTCCATTTCACCAAGCCTGAGGGCGAGTAACTTCTTACGGGAAAGGAAATCTGCAGCTCTAGACCGAAACTCTGCGTAAGTTTTCGGGATGTCCTTGGTCAGATGTTTGAACATGGGAGACTTTCCGTGGAAACCCCCCAAAGCGGAATGGAGAGCAAGTTGGTCGCCTACGGGTTCGCCAGTGAGAATGACCTCATCCACCCGATCTATGTACTCCTGGTCCGTCTCCCCCTTTTCTTGCCTGATGCGCATGAGCCTATGCCAATTCTCAGGGCGCGCTATCTTAGCAGCGAAGTAGGCTGAGAATTGGCTGCTCAACATAGCAAAAGAGTTGATTGACCTCGAGGGGAGGGAGACGTACCATTTGTGCGCCAGATCTCCGAGAGTGAGAGGGAAGAGACGACACTTTGTGGCATCAGTGGCACCACGACCGGTCATGTAGATTCGGTACTTGCTTAGGTGAGTTACAGGGGCAAGCTCAATGTCCACAGCTAGTGGTTCATTTGCTACTGTCACCCCCTTTGGACGGTTCTAGGCCTCCAAAAGGGTACGCATTTCATCGAGTTGCCTCTGCATTTCCTCCATGGCGTGGTTTTGTCCTTCCGGCTGATTTCTGGGAATGACCGGCCCGAGGCGGTCATGCACGGCTCCGCGCGGTCCATCGTGGTGGTCAAGCACGGCTCCGCGCGGACCGTCGTGGGCGAGGAGACCACTTTGGGAGAAGCTTATCTTCCTTCTTGCCGAGTTGGCGGGAGCCAAGCTAAACTCGGCCAGTCTTTTGGGAGTTTGGTAGGCGGAGCTCCTAGTGCAGGACATGGTCTCCGTGTCGGGGTGGCCAGATTGGCCACTGGGACGCCATGATGAGTCTGACCCCAAACGACTAAAAACAGTGCGGGAGTGGCTTTGTTCAGAGTACCGACTCCTGTAAGACCCAGAGGAGGCGGAGTGAGGATGACTCTCCCCTTGTTGTTCAAAGACTTTCGCCTTTCCCCAGGCGGACCTTGTTCCATACCTCCTCCTCGAGGCGGAGGGAGTGCTCAAGCTAGTGCGCAACTCTCTGGTCTGTCTGCGGGCCAAATCCGCTCGTTGAGGAGTTACAAAATTTCGGGCAGGTTGAGATTCCTCCGGGTAGCGTATCGGCGACGCCCGGGCTTTTCCGGATCCTCCGGCCGATCTCCACATAGCAGCCTCCTGGGTGATCGAAGCAGCCATGGGATTTTGGACCGCACCTAATTTTGGGGTAGTTGCCTTGGAAGTAGCGGTAGTTTTCTCCATAGTGACTTGAGAGGTGATGAAAGGTTTGAAAACTTGAAGATATGAAGATTTGGGAACAGATTTCTGAAGAACAGTGAGTGTTCTTCAGGGTTTAAGATTTTCTGGGTTTGATACCCTTCTTCTAGCGCCAAATGTTATATGCCTAAATATAAGTGGGAGTAAATGTGGATTTTATGTGGCTAAAATAGGCAAAAACATCAAATAAAAACTATGAGATCACAAAAAGCCATGAATGATCTCATATTCTAATGATTAGCTGATAATGATTGTAGAAAGTAAGAAAGCGATAAAATGCGAGAGAGATTGCCAGGGTTTGTTGGGCCCTGGACTTAATGATTTTTCTGTGTATATTCATTTCCTCTTTGGAGCTCTTAATATCTTTCTATATATAGTATACATGGGGGGTACAAAAGGGAATTTAGGGCCTGCAGCAAGGTGCTCTGTCCTCCGTATTGTGCTGTCCTGCGGGTACAGAGTACGAGCCAATGAGATTTTGGCAGCTTGATTGGTATCGGAGGCGCGGTTATTCCTTGGCTCATGACACCTGGATGATTTTGTTCTTATCCGATCAGGGATGCCTTAATGCCTTTATTGCCAGCTCATCCATATTTTTGCAGGTCCTACGAAAATGGGTGTATTTACTAGCCATTTGAGTGTGTGAAAGATGTGGATGATCAACCCGGGATGACCGATCTCCTTGGATGGATTCTCACTCTGGATTCTCTGATCATCCATTTTGGGTGTAT
This sequence comes from Ballota nigra, assembly GCA_947034835.1. Lineage (NCBI taxonomy): Eukaryota > Viridiplantae > Streptophyta > Magnoliopsida > Lamiales > Lamiaceae > Ballota > Ballota nigra. The sequence continues at coordinate 72,744,646 of OX344724.1, read as the reverse complement.
TTTCCATCAAGATGGGTGTACGAGGAGTTGTTCTTGGTGGTCATACAAAAATAGTGGGACGTATTTGTCCTTGTGATAAATATGGTTACAACAGATGATATGCTCATTGCAAGCAAAAGCATGAAGAGAATTGAGGTTCTAAAGCACAAGTTGAGTTCAAAATTTGAAATGAAGGACTTGGGTAATGCAAGAAGGATTATGGGAATGGATATCTACATGAATAGGGTAGATGGAATATTGTTCCTATCACAGAAGAACTATATCCAAAAGGTACTTAAGAGATATAATATGCATGAGGCAAGGACAATATCTATACCTCTTGGACAGCAGTTCAAGTTATCAGTCACTCAAGCACCTAGAACTAATGAAGAATTAAGAGAAATGTAGAAAGTACCTTATGCTAGTGGAGTAGGGAGCATAATGTACACCATGATATGCAGTAGGTCAGACTAAACACATGGAATATCTGTTATTAGCAGATACATGGCAAATTCTGGAAAGGAGCATTGGGAGGCATTGAAATGGATGCTTAGATACTTAAAATGCTCAATCAATGCTGGTCTTATGTTTAGAAGAAGTGAAGTTAAAATTGATACATTGGAAGGCTATGTGGATTCAGATTTTGCTGGAAACATTGATAGTAGAAGATCAATTTCTGGATATGTTTTCACTCTATATAGAACAGCTGTTGTATGGAGGGTTGTGCAACAATCTGTTTTGGCTTTATCAACCACTGAGGCAGAGTATATTGTACTAACAGAAGCAGTGAAAGAGGCCATGTGGTTAAGAGGTATACTGAGAGATTTTGGTATCATTCAAGGAGGAGTTGATGTTCTTTGTGACAACCAAAGTGCTATACACTTAGCCAAACATCAGGTGTTTCATGAGAGATCGAAATACATAGATATTAAGCTACATTTTGTTTGAGATGTAGTTGAAAGAGGAGTGGTTAAAGTGAAGAAAGTAGCAACTGAAAGTAATGCAGCTGACATGTTTACTAAAGTTTTATCAAGTGCAAAGTTTCATCATTGTATGAACTTGATAAACTTGGTAACATAGGGTGTACATTGAACATTCGGACAACTTTGTGGAGGAGAGAATGGACAATGTGCAATGAGGAGGAGAAATGTGAAGTTAGCACGAAAAGTGTCATTACAATTGTCTATTAGTATTACTCTGTTAATCGGGGTGTGCACTTAGTAAAAAAAAAGGAGTGTATGAAACCGGAGCAATTTGCAACAGAAATAACCGCGCAACTGAATTTGATTTTGGGGATTCTTTCTTGAGGCTTCGACGTACGTAATTGGTTACAGGAGTAGTTTCGGAATGCAATGGACAGTATATGTGGCGTGAATTTGTTCCTATTTTCATGATTTACGAAAGTAATTAGAGAGAATTATCAGTTAGGGTTCTTGAGAGTTTTGAAAGCAATTACTGTGTGATTACTGTAATCTTCGACTCAATTGTGCAATACACAAGTTCTATACTCCCGTGGACGTAGATTAATTGATCGAACCACGTAAATTTGTGTGTCTTTCATTGATTTTTCCTGTTTTGGTCCTTTAACTTTGTTGTGGAAACTTGAGGTTTCTGTTCTTATTTGTTATCTGGTTTAATACTTCTTGCAGAAAACTCAATCCCTCACAATTTGTTGTTTATTTTTGGACTCTTTTTCTTATGTTTCCTGGAGCTTGGGCACTTACATCTCTTTTTACTTTTGCTTCATATTTCAAATTGAGATTTTTTAAAAATAATTCTATATTTTTTTTATAGTGACTCCCCTATAATCCATATGTATTAGTAATTGGGATTACTAAGTACAATAATCTACACGCACATACATAATAAAATCTTACTAAAAATTCTAATAAGAAACATGGTGTGAAGGGCATTTTTTGTTTCATCAAACAATAGTAGTTGTTTATATGAAATAATAATTTTGCATGATATTAGTTATTTTATAAACAATATTATTTGAATACTATTAGTTATTTTACTAATGAGTATTAATTATTTTTATTATAATATACTAATTGTAAATTAATCTTTCGATGAAACTGATTCACGCAATATCAACATAGAGATTAAGTCCAACTCAACCCCATACAATTTAATTAATTTTAGAATGCAAAATATCTATATTATAATATTTAAAAATTCAAATTAAAACATATAATTGTAAAAAATAATATTTAATATTCATATAATACATAAAATTAACTCTTTCAATATGTAAATACATAAACATATGTACAATAATCTGAATATAAATTTATATAAATACATATTTATATATAAAAAAAATCATTATTATATTATGGCGCACAAATCATTTCAAATACGATTAGCCGGGTCATCTTTAATGGACGGGGCCCAATACGGCCCAAAGTTAAAGAGAATTTGTTGTTAAAATTAAAAAGGGAAAATAGACTTGTTAATTTTCATCCGTCAGATTTCAATTTGATCCGACGGCCCAACAGAAACCCTAATCCAACACCCCTTTTCTTCAAGCTCTACATATATATAAGGCTTGCTTTTCGTTTCGCACTCTCTCCAGTTCTCTCTCAGAAATCTGAATTCTCGATCTGCAATCGGCGGATCCTCATACCAATTCATATTTAAGGTCAGTTCTCTCTTCCATATGTGTGTGTTTTTTGTATATCCGCAGATTTATGCACCAGATGTTCTTATGTCTATTCAATAATGATATGTCCTTGTATAGCTTTTACATTTATGAATGAATTATTAGCATGTTTGTGAGCTATTTCGTGATATCCGGTTATATATTTTGGTTTTAAATGTTAGATCTGTTTAGACTAATGAATTTTAATTGATAGATCAAGGCTGTAATTCAATCGAATATGTTATTGAAATCTTATATCTGTGTTTATTTATGGATACCTATCTTTTGATGCATCGACAGCATGGCTTGCTATCCAAGTGTATTCAGTTTGATAATTTTCATTTGTAGAGGATTATGATATATAAAACTATCATTTTGTAAGATGGTAAGTTGTTGGTTCTTTTATATTTGTTTAGGCATGGATTATTAAAGTAGTGAAAAAAATTCTAGAAAAATCTTTTTCTTTGTCGGAGTTATTCCAATGATTTTGTTCCATGTTATTTTTGTTTGATGAAATGAGTCTCAATGATTTTATTTACTGGGAATGTGTATTTTGTTTGAATTTTACAGTATTGATTATTGTGCTAAATCTTCTTCCCTCGTTGTTGCAGTTAGTGATTATCAATCATGGGTAAAGAAAAGACTCACATCAACATTGTGGTTATTGGCCATGTCGACTCTGGGAAGTCAACCACTACTGGTCACTTGATCTACAAGCTTGGTGGTATCGACAAGCGTGTGATTGAAAGGTTCGAGAAGGAGGCTGCTGAGATGAACAAAAGGTCATTCAAGTACGCCTGGGTGCTCGACAAGCTCAAGGCCGAGCGTGAGCGTGGTATCACTATCGATATTGCCTTGTGGAAATTTGAGACCACCAAGTACTACTGCACTGTCATTGATGCCCCCGGACATCGTGACTTTATCAAAAACATGATTACTGGGACTTCTCAGGCTGATTGTGCTGTTCTCATCATCGACTCCACCACTGGTGGTTTCGAAGCTGGTATTTCCAAGGATGGTCAGACCCGTGAGCACGCACTGCTTGCCTTCACTCTTGGAGTGAAGCAAATGATTTGTTGCTGTAACAAGGTTTGAATGCTATTTATTCACTTAAGTTACTTTTTGTTAAAATAGTCAATTTCATTATCTCATTATATATATTCTAACACCCTTTATTATTTAGATGGATGCCACCACACCAAAGTACTCAAAGGCTAGGTATGATGAAATTGTGAAGGAAGTGTCTTCCTACCTCAAGAAGGTTGGATACAACCCCGACAAAGTCCCCTTCGTCCCCATTTCTGGTTTTGAGGGAGACAACATGATTGAGAGGTCCACTAACCTGGACTGGTACAAGGGCCCAACCCTCCTTGACGCTCTTGACAATATTTCAGAGCCCAAGAGGCCATCAGACAAGCCTCTTCGTCTCCCACTTCAGGATGTTTACAAGATTGGTGGTATTGGCACGGTGCCTGTTGGTCGTGTGGAGACTGGTGTTATCAAGCCCGGTATGGTGGTTACATTTGCCCCATCTGGTTTGACTACTGAAGTCAAGTCTGTTGAGATGCACCACGAAGCCTTGCAGGAGGCTCTTCCTGGTGACAATGTTGGTTTCAACGTAAAGAATGTTGCTGTCAAGGATCTCAAGCGTGGTTACGTGGCCTCCAACTCCAAGGATGATCCCGCCAAGGAAGCTGCTAACTTCACCTCACAGGTTATCATCATGAACCATCCTGGACAGATCGGAAATGGATATGCTCCGGTGCTCGACTGTCACACCTCCCACATTGCTGTTAAGTTTGCTGAGCTGGTGACCAAGATCGATAGGCGTTCTGGTAAAGAGCTGGAGAAGGAACCCAAGTTCTTGAAGAATGGTGATGCAGGTATGGTAAAGATGATTCCCACCAAGCCCATGGTTGTGGAAACCTTCTCAGAGTACCCACCTCTAGGTCGTTTTGCTGTTCGTGATATGCGTCAAACGGTGGCTGTTGGTGTGATCAAGAGTGTGGAGAAGAAAGACCCCACTGGTGCCAAGGTTACCAAGGCTGCTGCTAAGAAGGGTGCGAAGTGAAACGAGTGTGTTTTGGCTACAGGTTATAATTCCCGAGGATTTCATTCTGGCAGTTTATTTCTTAAGAACTATATAATTAAAACTTCTTTTTTATTATGTACTACACATTGCTTGTTGCGTGGTATTTTCCTTCCATGTATGTTGATTAGCCAATCTCAGAATTGGGTTCTCGACAGACGGTGGCGGGATTTACTGCTCTTTGGCTTGTGTTAATTTTGAGTTGGATTATGTTTCTTTGTTTGGGATGTTGTGTTTGACTATGATTAGTTAATTATTGTTATCGATTTTATCTACTGTGTCGCTGAATACCAGGTCTCAAATTATAGTTGATTTTTCTTGGGGTGGTTAAAGCTTTTTTATTCGATTTGTTTGCTTCTTGTGGAATTTGTTTTGGGATCCACCCGAATAGATTTTGGACATTGCGATGCACACTCTTTTCTAGTTTGAGATTTAAAACCAGATTTTCAAATCTCAAACTCAATTCATAACTATAAACTTATTACCCCAGCTCTAGTTTTGTTTTTCTATTTTCCAAAAAAGTTTGTCCCAATTTTGTTTTTTTATCCCTAAAATAGAAACTACTTTATTTATTTAAATAATACTTTGTTCACTATTCACCATTCTCATTACTATTTTATTCATTTAAGGCAAAAACTTATATGAGACCACACAAATTAACACCTATCCCTATCAAAATGTTAATGAGCCAATACTCTAGTTACCCCAACTCTCTTTGTCTCATGTCATGAGACGGTCTCATACAAGACCTACTCTTCATTTATTATATTCTGTGGGAAAATAAAACTCATTATCTCTCCTACTTTTCTCTTACACAATATAAATAAAATAATATAACATCTATCATTAAAAAATATTGATTTGATATAAAGTAAAATTTCATCCTAATAAAATTCCAAAATAAACACACACTTATATTATTAATCAAGATTTTTACATCTTAAGATTTCAAAGTCATGATGCACACCTAAATTCCAAAACAAATATACCCTTAGGATGTGAAAAAATCTTGATGAAGAGTAATAAGTGTGTGTTTGTTTTGAGATTTTAGTAGAGTGATATTTTACTTTATGTCAAATCAATGTTTATTAGTGATAGATGTATTATGTTATTATATTGTGTAAAAGAAAGAGCTAACTTCACTTTTGGTCCCACATGACATCTGACAATTTCAAAACGGTCCCAATACTTTTAAAACTGGTCCCGAACAATTTTTTTCTTACAAGTTTTCCCACAAGATTTTTTGCTTGCAACAATAGCCCCAAAACTTAACGGTAGTAAACGGAAAAGTTTGATTGCCCGTTAGTTTGCATACTTAGTCCCAAACATATGTCCAGTGGTACCAAAAATGCAAAATTTTCATTTCTTTTTATATTAAAATATAGAATTTGAATAAATTATAACAAAATTAAAATAAAGTGAAATATATCAATATCATTATATTAAATTTTTTTTAAAAAAAACCTAGTATTAATAGAAAAATAATAAACAAATTTATTATCCTAATTTTTTATATACCGCACTTATACAATATCATTTACGATTAGTAATATTTTGTATTTTTGTTAATACCAAAATAAGAAAAATAATAAACAAATTTATTATCCTAATTTTAAATTATTATGATTATTTACATAAATATTCATATTTTTCTAATTAATTTTATTAAATTTTTTAATAGAAGAATTATAGAATTGTTTCTGAAAAAATTCAAAATAATTTTAAAATAAAAATTAAATTATTTTAACTTTTTTATAATTATTTAAATAAAATATAGAGTGAATTATTTCAATTTATAATTTTTGTAATATTCTTATGTTTAAGTAAATAAAAAGCAAAGTAAATTATTCTTTTTTTAATAGAAAAATTAATTTATTTTATATATAATTAAATAAAACGTAATATTAAATTGTTATTACTTTTTCAAAATTTGCACACAAATCAGAATAATTTATATTTATTCTAAATTAAATAACATGTATAGTAAATTATTATAATTTAAAGGGTTAATTGCAAGAAAAATCACAAATTTTATAGTTTTTATTAATTACAACATGAACTTTTAAAGTTTACAATTCGATGCACGAATTAATTTATTATTGTAATTCGATACATGTTGTAAATTTCCGCGATATGTATGCTTAGGTGGCAGCTTTAGGCGATACCGAAGACGTGTCACATGCCACGTCAATTGCTAAATTTGCAAAATTTTGTTTTTTTTTTTTAATATTTCAAAATGTTCTTTTATAAAATATTGTTCAAACACATTTAATAATGGATTATAAATATTGGTGTTGTCTAGTTTAGGTAGAAAAAATGTCTTACATATACAAACTTGTACATATACTTATAATTATTTTGTACTATCTTTTTATTATTATTAAGCCGTGTTTGAATAATGTTTTATACAAAAATATTTTGAAATTTAAAAAAGAGAGTATTTTTTCTTCTAGATTTGGCATTTGATGTAGCGTGTGACATGTATTTTGTGGCGGTTTTGACTTCCACGAAGCATTAGTATCACCGAAAATTTACACCATGTATAGAGTATCCAAAAAATTTACACCATGTATTGAATTGCAATAATAAATTAATTTGTGTATCGACCTGCAAATTTTAAAAGTTAATGTTGTAATTGATAAAGATTATAAAGTTCGTGAATTTTATTGCAATTAACCCTAATTTAAAATATGGGACTAGAAAAGCATCATATGGGACCATATTTGCAACTAAATTCCACCCACAATTGATAAAAAAAATTGTAAATTTAAATTTCAGTTCCTATGGGACCATATTCGCAACTATTTGTATTACTGAAAATTATTAAAATTTTGTTAATTAAATTTTAAATCCTATGGGACCAAATTTGCAAGACACTTAACGGAACCTAACGGATTTTCTAACGGTGGGACTAAACTTGCAAGAAAAATTTCGTTTGAGACCAGTTTTGAAAGTATTGGGACCGTTTTGAAATTGTCAGATGTCCTGTAGGACCAAAAGTGAAATTAGCTCTAAAAGAAAAGCAGGGGAGAGATTGAGTGGATGATAAAAAAAATTGATTAATGTAATTACATTTAATTAGGTAAAAAGTAGTAATAGGTTTATAGGTATGAATTGAGTTTGAAATTTGGTTTTAAATCTCAAACTCGTATGAAACGTGGATTGCAAAGTTCAAAGTTTATCCGGCTGAATTCCATAATAAACATACCCTCAGGGCTTGTTTGTTTTGGGATTTAGGTGCGTGTGAAGTAATGACTTTACATCCACAAGATGTAAAGTCTTTGATGATAATAAAAGTATGTGTTTGTTTTGAGATTTTGGTAGGGTGAAATTTTAATTTATGTCAAATCATGTGTAAAAGTAAAGCAGGATGTGTAAGAGAAAAGTAGGAAAGATAGTGTGAGTGAGAGAAAGTGATATGAGTAAAGTAGGATGTGTGAGAGAAAAGTATGAAAAAGAGTGTGAGTGAGAGAAAAGTGATATGTGGGTAATGATTGAGTGAGAAAAAAATGTATGTAAGTAATGATGAGTTTTATAGGTATTTACAAGGTTGAAAATATCGGTATCGGTGGATATATTGAGACCTTAAATTTGTGGAAATATCGATGGATATATCGATATCGAATATCGATATCGGTAAATTTAAAAAATCATAAAATTTTAATAACAAACATTCAATACATAAAATTTATAATAGAATTAACCAAATTTTACATTTGTGATATTTATCAAAATTATGGATATTTTCTCGATATTTCTCGATACTTTTTCGATATTTACCGATATTTTTCGATATTTACCGATTTTTTTGCGATATTATGCTCAATTTGCACAAAATATAGTAGAAATTGATCTTGCATACCGATATTTATTGATTTTTTTTACGGATATTATGGAAATATCGTTACCCCCCAATATCGATATCGGTGACCACGAAAAATGGATATATCGAGGATATATCGGAAAAATTTCCGGATATTTTCATTCTTGGGTATTTATAGATGTGGATGAAGAATGAGACGTAAAAACTGGATGTAACATCTCTAACTAGAATGAGACGGGAGCCGAAAAGTTAAAGATCATTCGAGCGTATTCTGGAATTATTTGTAAGTTTTTAAAGTATATTCATAATTACATCTTTACATTCATATTTTTTAGAATCCACTATTAATATTTTTTTTCCTATTCAATAAGAATATTCTCCTACCGCACGCCTACAATTTGGATCCAACTATTATTCTTTCCCGAATAAGGTGTGTATTTTATTGGTGAAATCTGATTAAAATTTATATTTCTTCATTTTGTATTGCAGATAATCTAAAGGTGATGTAGAGACTTTTTTTTTCACGGTTGAGCGATTTCTCTTCTTAGATATTTTTTTAAAGTTAATTTTGCAAAATATTGATATATGTGAAATTTTTGTAAGAGTAAATTGAAATATTTTGGGAAAGATATTGTCACCGAAATAGTGTATGATACCAATAATTTTTGACAAAGTATAGAGTGAAACTAGTTTATACATAAATTCGTGTAGGGTATTAATTGTTTTCACTGAAGAGTATTAGTTGTTTTTACTAAAGAGTATTACTGATTTATACTAAAGAGTCTTAGTTGTTCGGTAAAAATGAACTAAGACTCTTCAGTGTAAACCAGTAATACTCTTCAGTATAAACAACTAATACTCTTCAGTGAAAACAACTAATACTCTTCAGTGATTCATATATAAACCAAATTCACTCTATACATACTCATAATTTTTTGCCACAAAATATAATATCTTGTCTTCAATAATAGATTGTAATACAATAGTTTATTTTTGGCATAAAATTATGCGGCCAAAATAGACTATTAAACTATAAATACATATATTCTTTTATAGACTAAGATTTCAATTTTTGTTTTATATTTTTTACATATAAATATTAAAAAAAATTAATTTATAAATAAATAAAAGGTTGTTATATAATTAATGTATATATTTTTTCTTAAAATATGTGGATTAACATTTTTTATGGACAGAAAATTATAGTGTTGGCAAAAAAAAGACTTTAAATTTATTTACTAAAAATTTAAGTACTATAACTCTAAAAGTATCTTACTCTAAAATATAATAAATCTGAATATATTTTAATCAATGGAATTTTTTTTACGTAAAATATGAAATATTATTTTAAATATTATATTAATGCAAGCAAATTCCTTTTCACGGTTGAATGATTTCTTTTCTAAAATATTTATGGAAGTTATTTTTGTAAAATATTGATAGATATGATATTTGTAGGATGCAATTGAAATATTTAAGAAAATATATTGTCACCGAAATAGTATATGATATCAATTTTTTTTTTTTTTTTTGCCACCAAATATAATATATTGTCTTCAATAATAAATTTATAATACAAAAATTTATTTTAGGATAAAATTATGCTGCCAAAATAGACTATTAAACTGTAAAGTACATATATTATTTTATAGACTGTGATTTCAATTTTTCTTTTATATTGTTTTAACATACAAATAATAAAATAGTATTGTAAATGATAAATAAGTAAAAAGTTGTTATATATCATATAATTAAAGTGTGTGTATATATATATATATATATTTAAAATATTTGAAATAAAGATTTTATGCATAAAAAGTTACAGTGTTGACCAAAAAGAAAAAAAAAAGGATATTAAGTTTCTTAGGTTTTTCTTAGATCAGACACCCTATCGAGATAGCATATGATTCCCAAAAAATATTACCACCAAATATAATATCTTACCATCAATAATTAATTGTAACACATTTGATTCTTTTTTGGATAAAATTCTACCTGGAAAATAGATATTGTAACTGTAAAATATAGATATTATTTTGTAGAGTAGGATTTCGATTTTTTTAACAATTTCATTTATTTTTTACTTTTTTTATATAAAATATCAATATATGTGAAATGTCTAGGAGGGATATTGATTTTTTTTTTAAAATAAAATTAAGATTGACGCCTAAACGTCAATTTTTATTGTTGAATTGTGTATTATAAATATCTATACATTAATCAATTGTCCCACACAAACATTTACACAATATTTCATTTTAATTATGACATTGTTTTGTCAAATGTTTCTTTTAGATCTGAAATATGTGATTATATCTTTAAAATTAAATTTTTGCGTTCGGTTGTTATTGTATCTTCATACCATGGGGGAAAACTGGACATACAAGTATCAACAACTGTAACTTTAAAATTGTGTTATACTAATTTGAAATTGAATGTGTGAATTAGTTAATATTTTTTCAATTTTTCAATTTATTCATGTTTAGTATTTTTATTATAATTTTAATATTATGTCAAAATTACAAAATATTTTTAAAAAAAATAATATTTATAATTTGAAAGCCCATATATGACCAAATTAGGTATCAAAATATGGTTAATTCATTGAGTATCGAATAATTTTTTGAAAATATGTGTGCATTATTCCTAAACAGCATATATTTCAAACTTACGCATTAATTAAATGAAAATGTTACAACTTACAAATTTAAAAATAAAAACAATTTAAATGGGAACCCTTCGGAAATGTCAAAATGATGATTAAATGGGAATCCACAAAGTACATCGGCTTATCCAAAAAATGGACATATTTACGGTTGAAAGAAATATTTAAATCGATTCTCACCAGCACTAACATGCATGCACGCCCTCCCAGTTTTGGATTTTTTGGCTTGTCAAACATTTGAATAACACATTAGGTACAACTAATTGGGTTATTAATGATTTATTTTATAACTTCTTGCAAACCTCTATTATTAAGCTTAGGATGCCAACCGATCATGCAAGTTGTAACTAGGTGTGGAGACATGAGCAACCTATCCGATTAATTCTTAATAAATTAGTATTCACAATTAGTGAGGGCCATTCGAGCTATATAAGAAATCCTTGATTAATAATGATTAATAATAAGCTAAATCACTTTTCCTCGAAAGATTTATGGAATCGGGTATTATTTATGAATTTTTTTCAAATAGATAAAAATACCTGGGGATGTTGTGTGATTAGTTAGTATTCAAAATATTAGTTGGTATTCAAAATATCCGATTCAAGTAGACAAAGAGAAAGAGATGGTTGAATCAAAATAATTTTGTTTTAAGTTCGATTTTTTTCAGAGGGCGATATGAATGTGCTATCATGTTCCATCAACACACTAAAATGATTATATGATATATCCTATAAAGTGCCATTTTCCAGATACCTTTTTATACTTTCTTTAATAAAATTTAAGAACGTGTATGATATCTTTACACCTTAAAGCTGTCAAAAATTGTCGGTTTTAAGGACGGGATGAGTTTCAAAATTATAGCCTAAAAATAACTAATTTTTTTGGCCCGACCCGATTGGTCTATCAAACCACTAGGGTTCGGGTCGGGCTTGGCCCAATTTCACGGACCGTCCTGATCGATTTTATTTCTTTTCTAAAAGGAAGCCCTAGGTCACGTACTGCAATTCTTGATACAATTATTTTTCATGACCACCATAAAAGAGAAACATTAGTGTATTGGAGTGTTGTTTATTTATTCTAAGTCTTATTCTCCAAATACATGTCATTGTCATTTGCCTCCAAGAAGTTTACCTCTGGAAAAAATCAATAAAAATAATCAAAATGACAAACACCGGGATGTTATTAAGTCCATAATACTTGATATGTAGAATAACACAAAAGTCTAATTTGATGTTAACCCAATGCTTAACATATTGTTCTTGTGTGAAACCGTATCATGTCATGAGATAATGAAATGAAGTATAAATTGAGCATGACGCATTAACACTTTGATAGAGTGGATATTATTTTTGTTGTCTCATGTCTTGAGATGGTTTCAAGCAAGTTTTTGCCTTAAACAAAATTTCATGATTATATGAGTAATATTTATACACTAAATTACCAATTAATGAGGTCAATATAAAAATCAAGTTCAATAACATTATATTAAAAAAAAAAGACTAAAATCGACCAGGTACGAAACACATTTGTAAAATTGTTTCACACAAGACTTGCTAATGAAAAAGATAGTCAACTTCTTTTTTGAAAGTTTCAAAACCACATCTTTGTAAAAATTCTAATTTTTCGATGACAACATCTTACACAAGACATCTTTGAAGATTTTTTTTATAAATATAGGTAAATTAGAAAAGCGGTTTCTTAATAATTCTATTTCAACCTATTACTCTCTCTGTCACACAATTGTTTGTACACTACAAACTTATCTTATTTGTACGTCATGTAACTATTTTGCACATTCAAAAGAAAAAATATGTTGATAGATTTCACCTTACAATACTTACATGTTTACACAAGTATTATTATTTTTTGGACATACATCACACCAAACGCAATCAATTTCTTTACTTTATACATAGATATATACCAAATTACTCCTCAGAAGTACTACTCTTACACTTTTTCTTAAGTGTAGTATTATCAAATTAAATTTTAATTTTAATTCATGGTCTATTTAAATGAAACATAATTTTAAAAAATCTCAACATAAATTTCTTATGTAATGGGATTTAGTATTCTATTTTCAAAAAAATTATCCATAAAATGTCAGACGTTCATATTATCCATGTCTGTTCTTCTCCATCCCACAAAATAGACTGATATATTTACTCACATATACTATTAAAAAGGAAAAATTATTATAGTTATACATTAAAGTTTGGCAAAATATATATGAACAAATTTCATTGTAAAATTTATTTTAAATGTATTAGTTATTTTATTAAATGATATTAATTTTTTTACTATAATATTAATTTTGAATGATATTACTTTTTTAATTAAAATGTTACTTGTTATTAAAATATATTAAATATTTTACTAAAAGGTATTACAATGAAATTAGTTCACACAAAACAACTCTAAAAATTTTGCTTTGTTTTCTCATTTTGTTGAGTTTACTTGTTTCCCACTATAATTATTAGTATCTATATATTGATTTGGCAAATAAAGAGACACATAACTGGATACCAAGATGAAAGAGTATGTATAGTGTGAAACTTGTTTATGGTGAAATTGGTTTGTAATTAATACCGTTTAGTAGAACAACTAATACTATTTATTGAATCAACTAATATCTTTTAATAAAACCAACTAGTACCATTAAATGAAGCAATTAATACTCTCCAAACTAGTTTTGTTGTGAAAGTTGTTCACACAATACTTTTCCAAGAAAAATTCAATTATATCTTAATTATAGTAAGACCTTATTGTACTAAACTCACCAAACTATCAACGATTTTGCACCTTAACCATCAAACCATATTTCTTGGCACCAATACATACAAACTATCAAATTTTTGGATATAAACCACTAAACTTAATTTTTAGCAAAAAAGATTCTCTCATTTCAACATACGAGGGGTATTTTTGTAAAAAAAAAGTCTAATTGATGACAAACAGCGGAAGAAGGTGGCGCATGAGACAGAGAATAACGTCAAGGGATGGATGCACGAGGTTGTGTAACACGGAGCGAAGACACGAAGTGGTAGACGATGAAAGTGATGATAATTTTTGTGCATTTCTCGTTTCAATTTGAATGAAATTATGAAGAGATTTGAGAAAAATATAAATTTCTGAAGCACATGCATGATAATATACATTTTTTTAGGGAAAATTTGATCAAAATAAAAGTTTAGTGGTTTATGTATCAATATTTGGTAGTTTGTATGCATCAGTGCTAAAAAATATAGCTTGGTGGTTTATGTGCAAAATCGACGATTATTTGGCGATTTCAGTGAAATTAAACATTATAGTAACTGATACATACATTTTTTGAACAAATGAACATATAAAGTAAACATATCTTTGTAGGATAAGTGAAAATTAAAAACGAATATATTTTTATGGGACTGAGATGTTACACCCGACAAATATTACCTGACTATTCGGGTAACAGGCTCAACCCGTCAGACCGAAGTGGCGCACAGGCAAGGAAATCATAATCGCCGGGCTCAACCGAGCAGGCGGGTAGAGCACCAAGCCTACCCGACGAAGACTCTGATGACTTATCGAGAAGCGTACTTGTTATGTAGACCAAAGGTCGGTCGGCCAGCGGTGAGCCCTGGGAGGGATTTCTACCCGCTTCCCGAGAAAGGATCCCCAAGCTACTCGCCACCCACGCGGTACCCGGTTACCCGTCTGCCCGATCCTAGGCATCGCCAGCTGTGAGAGTATGGCCAGTACCATCAGTCCAGAGGATGTGACAGGGTCAGAGTAGGTAGTTGGGCCAAGTCCCATCAGTACAGGGGCAGCAGTGCCAAGTGGCGTCTTCCCATTGGTCCGTAGAGGGGGGCTGTAGTCACTCATTACCTCCCAACTAGGAATAGGAGGGGCCCACAGGCTTACCAACCCAAGATGGGGAAACGCACCATGTATACTATAACTATAAATAGGGCCTTAAATGCCCAAATGAAACACACAACTCATTTATTGCAAACCTACTCTTGAGAGCTCATTTACTCTTGCATTTACTATTTTTTATCATAAATACTAAAATCCTACCCGCTAGGAACCCGACGGTGAGATCCTCACGAAATCGCTGTCAACATGAGGGAGTAATACATAATTAGTACTTAGGACGACGACGACTACTACTACTACTAATAATAATAATATGTATCTAACTATTTATATAATAATATAAATAGTTTGATACATATTTATTTAGTTATTAATATATGGTGGGTCACATATTTATTTTTTAGGTAAAGTAATAAATAGTACTGAAAAGTGAATGAAATGACTCAAATGAGTGACATTTTTTTGTTATATTATGTGAATTTGAAGGTTAATGATTATATATAGTGGAGTGTTGTTTTTATCATTTATGGAACAAAAAATCTAGTGTGGGACAACAAACAAAAAAAAGTGAAAAATTTGCTATGGATAGAGGAATTATATAATAACAAAATTTGTACTAAAAAATTCCAATCAAAAGACTTAACAATCACATAAATTTTAATTTTTAATCTCTATATTACTGCATGCTCCTATCCGCCCCACTTATAAATTAACTAGTAACTGAACCCGTGCGATGCACGATCATAATTGTTCAATTAATTTATGAGTCTCCAATTTATATTGTGGTCTGTTTGTTTAAGTTTAAGAGTGTTTATTAGTATTCCTATTAAAATATTTTTTATTTCAAATATACTCCCTCCATCCCCAAGTAAGTTTCTCACTTCTTTTTATTGAATGGTTTAAGAAAGTGTGTTTGTTTATTAATATATGGTGGGTCACATGTTAACTTTTGGGATAAAATAATGAATAGTGTTGAAAAATAAATTGAATGTGTGACACTTTGGTAATATTGTATGAATTTGAAGGTTAAAGTTTATATGTAGTAGAGTGTTGTTTTTGCCATTTATGGAATGAGAAGTTTAGTGAGGGACGGTCCGAAAAGGAAAGTGGGGAGTTTACCCAGGGACGGAGAGAGTATAATATTATTATTATTTTTATTTGAAGGTTTATTTTTTTAAATATAACTTATTGCAGATTTCGAGAAATTTTTGTGAAAACAAAGTGTAACAGATATTTTATTTTATTTATAAGAGACAATCTTAATATTATTTGCATTTCACCATATAATTTTTTTTATGATTTACGCAGTAAGAAATTTTGGTAATAGTTACGAATCCATATTAAATAGGATGTAAAAAAAAAAAAACGAAAGGACTATAGATTTTGAAACACCTCTCTACAAAATTGCATTTTTTTCCATTTTCGATGAACGTTCATCGCCAGTCACAACACATCAAAAATTTTAAATTATTGCGACTGGTGACTCTCAAAATATCCACGTATGACTAACTGTGACTGAAATCTAATTCTTAAAGAATATGCCAACATTACCGAGCGATTGTCATTGACTCTTATTAACATTTCATATGAGACAACTAATGTGAAGTGTCTCTTCTGAAACTTGAATGAAAATCTCGGATCAAATGGAGTCAGTGAAAATTTACGGATCAACATTATCTCATGTGAATTACTTCTGGTTATGTATGCACCTTCTAGAACATTGTCATCTAATCTTGTTAGCATCATTAGGGGTGGGCATCGGGTTTCGGGTACCCAAACTGAACCCAAAAAAAATTCCCGATCGGTTCGGGTTACCCGAATCCAGGATAATAATATCGGGTTTGGAATCGGGTTTCTAAGGTGTACCCGATTTACCCGATCGGATACCCGAACTTTTTTTTAAATATAATATATTAATATGTTATATTTTAAATTACTAAATATTAATTCACAATTTAAAATTAGAAAAAAATTAGGGTAGTATACTGTATAGTGTATACGAGTCTCAGAGTCTGCCCCCCAAATCAATTCTATCCAATTCCCACCCAAACCCTACCCCGCCGCGCCGTGCGTCTTCGAAGCGGCACAACGCACGCCGCACGGCCGTCCGCCACCCACCGTCCCACCCGCCCAGGTGCCCACCTTCTTAGTCTCACGGCTCTCGCCCACCGCCCCATGCTTGTACAGTCGCACGCCGACGATCGACGCCCGATGCCCCACGTTCCCACGCCGGCCGACGCCCCTCCACTGTCCACTGTGTATAACTCCAACACACTGTCCACTCCAAGTCCAAGGTACTTTTTTTTTCTGTAGTTTAGGGTGATTATGTTGATTTAGTATATTGAGAAGTTATTTTTTAATAGTGATAATACTGATATTAGTTGTGAATTAGACTCTTTGTTCAATTTTTCTTATATATATTAGTTTACCCCCAAAAAAAATATTGGGTACCCGAATTTCGGGTACCCGAAATATTTCGGGTTCGGGTACTTAAATATTGGACCCGAAATTCGGGTCTCGAACCCGAAAAATTTGAACCGATGCCCACCCCTAAGCATCATTCTAATTTTGTTGCACAATTTTCTTGAGTTATCTATATTTATGAGAAACATCATTAAAATCTCTACTTTCAAATTCAAATCATGATTCGACACACCATAACACTTCAAGTTATTCTACTGTAAGTGCAAGTATGACTCTGTCCTCCAAGTAATTCATATCATTCACAATATTCTTCAATTGTAGCTTTGAACGAAACATTTCTAAAATTACAAATGGAGTATTTTCACTTCTTTCTTTTTTCAATTAAAAAAAATCATTTATGAAGTCTTCCATTTCATACAGTTACTCGTACATATTAGTTTGTTAAGTTTTATTTTTATAGTAATGAGATAAATCCATGCATTAAATTAATTATGCAATTTAAGAATATATACATTTCACATATATATTTTATAAATAAATAACTAAAATTATTCCATATCCTCCAGATTTAATCTAGATTTTGAGGTTCAAAACCATCAATTTCTATCCATTCCTATGTTGGGTCAGTCCATATAGAGTTTTGCTATGCCTTCAATTGGAATAATTGTTCATTATATTATCCCGTGCAATTATTCGGAATCTAGAGGCAAAAATATTGAGAAATATAGAATTCGTAGGAGATCTTGCTCTTTCCTTGCTTTGTAGACGACAACATGCATTAACTTATGCATTGTTTGTATGTTAATTAGTTAACTCAAATATATCTCCCAAACTTATTCCAATATGACATATGTATTTAGTGGTTTGCCCAATAGAATATATTGATATATTAATTGTTATATGTCTACTATAATCTTTCTCCAAAGCAATTAATCTAGATAGTCTCTAGTTTCTACAAAAATTAAAGATGTGCATAGAGTAAAATTGGTTCATACATAAATACTTTGCAATACTTTTTAGTATAACCACTAATATATTTTAGCGTTTAAAGCTCACATGTATTCGGAATCTAGAGGCAAAAATATTGAGAAATATAGAATTCGTATGAGATATTGCTCTTTCCTTGCTTTGTAGACGACAACTTGCATTAACTTATGCATTGTTTGTATGTTAATTAGTTAACTCAAATATATCTCCCAAACTTATTCCAATATGACATATGTATTTAATGGTTTGCCCAATAGAATATATTGATATATTAGTTGTTATATGTCTACTATAATCTTTCTCCAAAGCAATTAATCTAGATAGTATCTCTTTTCTACAAAAATTAAAGGTGTGCATAGAGTATAATTGGTTCATATATAAATACTTTGCAATATTTTTTAGTATAACCACTAATATATTTTAGCGTTTAGAACTCACATGTATTTGGTGGTATACCCAATAGAATATATTGATATATTAATTACTACTATTATATTTTTACAATAATCTTTCTTTGAAGTAATTAATGTAGATAACCTCTCTTCTAAAATAAAGTAAAATTAACCTTTAGTTAAAATAACTAATACATTTCAAATGGTTCATGTATGAGCCATTATTATTCTATACTTTGCCAACAATTAAAGAGTGATCTTTTTTTTTTTTTTAGATTAATAAATATTTATTTAAATAACTCCTTCAAAATATAAACTTCTACAAACTTTATATCGAATTATTTCAATACATTGATCACTCAAAAAATATTTAATAACTATTATTTTAAAATAATTTAAATATCTTTTATACTACAAAATAGAGAGATTTATCATAATATATATATTTCAAAGATATATTAAACATCTTTTTATATTATTTCTCAATATAATAATAAATTATATTTAAAAAATATATGAAATATATTTTGTAAATAATTATTTGTCTACATTAAAATATATTTCAAAGATATACAATTTAGCAATAATTTTGGCGGAAATATTTAATGGTTTCTAAATGTAGGCCGATTAACGTTATTATATATATATATATATATATATATATATATATATATATAGATTAATTCTGAAATATAAAATATTTATAATTTAATATTAAAAATCAAACTTAAAATATCTAATTGTTTAAAATATTTATAATTATTCAATTATCATCCCTAATCAAAATAGAAATGAGCTAGGACGCGAGGCGCATTAGGGCAACAAGACAGGAGTCCGCCGCCCGCCTATCTTTTACTCTTTGCCACTTTTCCATTTTGTTTTTAAAATAAAATAAAATAAAGGAAAGGAGAAAATAGACTGGTTCATTTTCATCCGTCAGATATTATTTGATCCTACGGTTTAACAGAAACCCTAATCCAACACCACTTTTCTTCAAGCTCCACATATATATACAAGCCTTTCTTTCCGTTTCTCAGTCTCTCCAGTTCTCTCTCAGAAATCTGAATTCTCGATCTGCAAACGGCGGACGAGAGAGCTCTCTCCTACTGAGTTATATCTAAGGTCAGCCCTCTCTTCCATATGTGTGAATTTTTTATATATCTGTAGATTTATTCACCAGATGTTCTTATGTCTATTAGATAATGTTGTCTTTGTTTAGCTGTTACTTGTATGGATTAAGTATTCGCATATCTATTTACTTCATGAATATAAATGTTTGTGAGTTATTTCGGGATATCCGGTTATTTATTTTGGTCTTCCGTGTTAGATCTGTTAAGACTAAAGAATTTTAGTAGATCAAGGCTGTAATTCAATCGATTTTTGATGTTTATATATGAATAAATATGTTTATATATGAATAAATATCTTTTTTGATGCATCGTGAGCTTATATTGTTGTCCAAATCTGATTTTGAGAGCATCTGGTTATTTATTGAGTTTACCTATGTATTCAGTGTGAACAATTTCATATGGAGATGATTATGATATACAGGACCAAATCTATGTGCTATCATGGTGTAAATTTTGAAGTTATGGGGTTCCTTTGTGTCTGTTTAGTTCACTTGTTGAACGAATTATTAAATTTATGAATAAGGTAATTTTAGGAAGTGCTTTTTTTTTTTGCTGGATTTTTAGCATATCCGTTTATTCCAATGATTTTGTTCTATGTTAATTGTTGATTGATTAAATGCATCTCAGCGATTTTGTCAACTGGCAATGTGTATTGTGACCTTACTTTACAGTTCTATTCATTGTGCTATATCTTCTTTCCTTGTTATTGCAGTTGTTGAGTATCAATCATGGGTAAAGAGAAGACTCACATCAACATCGTGGTTATTGGCCATGTCGACTCTGGGAAGTCAACTACTACTGGCCATTTGATCTACAAGCTTGGTGGTATTGACAAGCGTGTGATTGAAAGGTTCGAGAAGGAGGCTGCTGAGATGAACAAAAGGTCATTCAAGTATGCCTGGGTGCTCGACAAGCTAAAGGCTGAGCGTGAGCGTGGTATTACTATTGATATTGCCTTGTGGAAATTTGAGACCACCAAGTACTACTGCACTGTCATTGATGCCCCCGGACATCGTGACTTTATCAAAAACATGATTACTGGGACTTCTCAGGCTGATTGTGCTGTTCTCATCATCGATTCCACCACTGGTGGTTTTGAAGCTGGTATTTCCAAGGATGGTCAGACCCGTGAGCATGCGTTGCTTGCTTTCACTCTTGGAGTGAAGCAAATGATTTGTTGCTGTAACAAGGTTTGACCACTGTTTATGCACTTAACTTGGTATTACCATTGTCATTTTCATAGTTTTACTATATATTCTAACAACTTTCAACCTATGTTTAGATGGATGCCACCACACCAAAGTACTCAAAGGCTAGGTATGATGAAATTGTGAAGGAAGTGTCTTCCTACCTCAAGAAGGTTGGATACAACCCCGACAAAGTCCCCTTCGTCCCCATTTCTGGTTTTGAGGGAGACAACATGATTGAGAGGTCCACTAACCTGGACTGGTACAAGGGCCCAACCCTCCTTGACGCTCTTGATAATATTTCAGAGCCCAAGAGGCCATCAGACAAGCCTCTTCGTCTCCCACTTCAGGATGTTTACAAGATTGGTGGTATTGGCACGGTGCCTGTTGGTCGTGTGGAGACTGGTGTTATCAAGCCCGGTATGGTGGTTACATTTGCCCCTTCTGGTTTGACCACTGAAGTAAAGTCTGTTGAGATGCACCACGAAGCCTTGCTGGAGGCTCTTCCAGGTGACAATGTTGGTTTCAACGTGAAGAATGTTGCTGTCAAGGATCTCAAGCGTGGTTACGTGGCCTCCAACTCCAAGGATGATCCCGCCAAGGAAGCTGCCAACTTCACCTCGCAGGTTATCATCATGAACCATCCTGGACAGATCGGAAATGGATATGCTCCAGTTCTTGACTGTCACACCTCCCACATTGCTGTGAAGTTCGCTGAGCTTGTGACCAAGATCGACAGGCGGTCTGGTAAAGAGCTGGAGAAGGAGCCCAAGTTCTTGAAGAACGGTGATGCAGGTATGGTGAAGATGGTTCCCACCAAACCCATGGTGGTGGAAACCTTCTCAGAGTACCCACCTCTAGGTCGTTTTGCTGTTCGTGACATGCGTCAAACAGTTGCTGTTGGTGTGATCAAGAGTGTGGAGAAGAAAGACCCCACCGGTGCCAAGGTTACCAAGGCTGCTGCCAAGAAGGGTGCTAAGTAAAGAGTATTCTTGAAAGATAACACCTCCCTGTCTGTGTCAATTTTGGTTACATCTTATTTTCAATTTTCCAGACAATTCTTACTGAGAACATATATGTTTTTGTATCTGTTATGTAGCCTCGTTTTGTGAGGATGATGGTACTGGGTGGTCTTTGAACAATTTAATGTTTATCAAATTTTGTATTACTTTCAATCTCTGGTTTTATTGTTTTCTTTGATTTCGTTATATTTTTAATCTTTCTAGTTGGACAAAGACTAAAGTGGTATTATATATTGATCGCGGGTAATGCTGTCTTTACTCGATTATGTTTTTAAAATTAGAAGTATGAATGAAGTATTAGGGGACACTTGGTTAGCAATGAGAACAAAATTATTATATTCTCTCCTAAATAAGGTAATCAATACTTTATTTTTATTATATTATTCACTTTCTACAATTATCCTTCTCAATCAATCCCCCATTCTTCTATTAACTATCATTTGTTGTCCACTTTTATTTTAAAATTGGGACAAAATCACTACATTTTCTCCTAAATAAGGTAATCAACACATCATTTTTATTATTCTATTCACTTTTTACAATCCTCTTCAATCAATCTTCCATTCCTCTACTAACAACCATTTGTTGTTCACTTCTATTTCAAAATTGGGGCATGCAATGAAGATATAGATGAAAAATAATTTTCATTCTCATTACCATTCAAGAGTTGATAATCACACCTCCTTGAATTTCCTCATAGCTTTTTAGACTAACTATAATTATAATTTTCAAATCTGTTAACTGCGTTTGCAAGACTTAACCCTGTATATGCACGTTAGCTGAATATATTGTTTGACAAATCCTTCGGAAAGGGTAAAATTATTTTCAGAACTGAGAACACCATCTACCAAACAAAATTTTAGAGAAACTTTACCTGTATAAGTTAGCCTAAATTTAGCTCAAAAAAATTGATCCAACTAATGATTTTGCAAGCAAAGCTAATGCTAACTCATCAGATCTCTTTTGAGCCAAGAAATGGAGAGCATAGCTGTTGTATGTTTGATAAGATCAACGAGATAAGTGTTGGAAAACTTGTATAGGGGACTAAATTATGCATTAATTGAGTGATTTTTAATTAGTTAGCATTTTAGGTGGTCTTGCAAAAGATTTTGAGGTGATGTTTGGTTTTGCAAATTCGAAAATAGAATAAATGTATGATAATTATATTAGTTAACGAGAGTAATAAATGATCAATAGTAGTACTGTTTGTTTTCTAAATGAAACAATCACTACTCCCATTCAATTATCTTCCTCTCTTTTTATAACCATCCCCAAAAAAATTCTTCCATGTCACGATCAACAATTTTTTTATTCTGTTCATTTTCTCTCTCAAAAGTAAAACACAAAATTATTGATGTAACCACCATATAGACGAATTTGTCTATGCTACACCGCTTGGTAGTGCCCAACCGAGTTTTAGCATGTTGTACCACATGTTTTGTAGTATTGTAGATCACTGTTGGGTACTACCAAGCAGTGTAGCATAGATATAACCATATAGACAATGATTCATCTAATATATCACAGAATGAGGAGAGAAAAAAGATTTTTATTTCCACTTAAAAATTCTTGACATACAAATATACAATTCCCGTTTTCCTCAATTATTTGTGATATTCTGGTGATAACTTAGGCAACTTTTAAATTCACTGCGAAACAGAATTTAGGGTGTTTGGTTTGATAAAAAGAATGGAAATGAAATGAGAATAATAATAGTGAAAAATAACAATAGATATAGTTATTGTTACCGTCTTTGTTTGGTCGGTGGAAATGAATGACAAATCAATTGATTCAATTAAATATTTATAGGGATTATATATTTGTAAGTCCCGTAACTTTGCACTATTTTGAATTTGGTCATCATGAATTACACGTTTTGATTTTGGTCCTGTAAGTTTGAGATTATTTTGATTTTAGTACTTTTACTTTGATTTTTTTGATATTGGTCCTGTAAGTTTGAATTTTTTCTAAAAGAAATTGGATTACACGTTTTGATTTTGATCCTATAAGTTTTAAAAGGACTAAACTAAAAAAAATTCCAAACTTATAGGACCAATATCAAAACCTATAATTCATGTGGACCAAATTCAAAATAGTGCAAAATTACGGGACTTACAAATATATAATCCCATATTTATAATATCAAAAATTATCATAATAACTTTTTTTTATTAAAGAGTATTTTATGAACTAATAATGTTTAATATTATATAATAATAATAACAAATTTAGGAAAACTGAACATAAAAGTATAAAAGAATTATACATGAATTTTAGGGGGAATTACTTTCATTCCCCCTAAAAGTTGATGGATGGATATAATTAGAACTGTTACTCGAGTCGAGCAGAGCTGAGTATTTGAAATTAGCTCAACTCAAATACCTATCGAGTTGAGCAGAGTATTTGAAATTCAAGCTCAACTAGAGCACTTATCGAGTTGAGCTCGGCTCGATAATTTTAATGAGTTAAAAATAAAGTTCGCCTTGACTCGATAACGAGCCTAATGAGCTTAGTAAAATTGTAAGAAAATATTTCACTATCGAGACTAACTCGTTTAACAATATAAATGAGTGGAGCCGAGCTTACAAGTAGCTTGTTTCATTTAACAACTCTAGATCTAACACTATTACTCCTTATTTGTTAGGAGTGATTCTTGTGTACACTTAAGTGCATAGCATGCTCTTAAATTTTGAGTTAAATTTCAAATCAATTTATTTAATGGGCTTTGTAATATTAAAATTGATTTGAAATTAAATTTAAAATTTAAATACATGCTATGCATTCGGGTGTATACAAGAATTTGTAATTTTTTTAGATATAAATTCCTTGTTCAAGGAATCAATCCTTTCAACCAGACACTTAAGTATCATTTTATTTTATGCCTACCCACCAAATCTTCAACCAAACCCCTTAATGTTAAAATCCCTGATCGTATCCATTGTATCTTGAAAAATCAACTTTGGTATTCATTAAAAAATTAAATTTTAAATTTGGCATGTACTCAAAATGGTATTTTAAAACAAATTTTAGTGTGCATTTAAGTGTATATTATGCACTTGGATTTCAAAATTCAATTTCATCCCAATGGATCAAATTAAATTCGCAGGCCAGTGGAAGTTACTGGGCCTCACGACGAGTGCTTCGGGCCGCATCGATCCCACCAACTTCTGAACAAAATTATTTGCTCTCCCACTCTGAACCACTACATGAACAACTATTTTTTTTTTTGAACGGTAAAGAAATTTTTTATTATAACAATTGGAGAACAAGGGGTACTCCAACCCTTACAATAAAATTAATTTTGATTAGTCTCCTTGCAATCTAAAGGTTTTGACAGCACGCTTTAGGATCCCTATTCCAATCTCGAAAAGAACAACTTTTAAAAGTACTCACTTTTGCTCCTAGCCACGACCAAACTCTTGCTTTGATTTCCGAAAAAACTCTTTCCTCATTCGGTGACGTCCCATTAAAAACTGCTTCATTTATGATATTTCACAAGACCCAAATGACCTCTATCCAAAGTGTCGATGAAATTTTTGACTTTCTTGAGACACCAAGAATATCGACATGTTGCAGAAAATGTCTAACTGGATCAATTTGATATGGCATTATCGTCGACGTCCAAGAATGACAATGATCTCAAATCTTTCTTGCGAATTCACACGTGAAGAATAAATGTGAGATACTTTCCTCTTCCTTGCCACAGATTCCGCATACCTTGTCCCCATTTGCAGGAATAATGCCTCGTAGAATAAGACTTGCCTTCGTAGGAAGCTTTTGTTTCAGCACTTTCCAGACAATCGCTTGGGCTTTCCTTGGTGCTAAACTACTCCACAATCTCCGACACGATTTCTCTTCCAATGAAACTGGGTCTGCCTTTGAAGTCTTTTTCTTGTATACCACACTTGTGGTGTGACTTGAAGCGACTACACTAGCTTCTACTAGTAGCTACCCCGCAAGAGTACGGGTTCACTGTAGTATGGGCAAGTATAGAGACCAAGTATTATCGAACCCAAGAGATGGTGTATATGCGAATAGATCCCTGAAGATCTACGCGTCGTAGTTAATATGAGTGTATTGTTTTTGGATTTTTGAAAGATTAATTAAAAGACTAAAATAAACTAATTAACTAAAGAATGTAAAAGAACGAATTAACTACGGTTGTTTTCTAATGAGATATGGTGATGCTTAAGATAGGAATCCCTACGTATACTAAAGGAGCAGGTACATAATCAAAGTAATAGTGACAAACAAGAATTAACCTAAGTAAAAGATCGTAGAATGAAAGCTCAAGATTTTATACCCTAATACTTTATCCTAGCAATCGACTTCACTAATCCACTAACAAGTTAATAGATAGCGCTTAATTAATGAGACCCTAATTTAACTAAGGTGATGCGGTCGTCCTCCTTCGCTAAACCGGTAGATGAATTAACCTTTCCTAAACCTTCTCGTTAAGACTACTAATCGTTATTGAGTGATGCGGTCGTCCTCTCTCTAACACTTTCGTACTAAATTTAAAGGTAAAGTTCAGATTAATTATAAGGATTCATTAACTAAGAGAATTAAAACTAACGTCACAAACTACCCTAATTATGTACCCACATCCTACTTCTACGAGTTCATCCTAACCTAAGCATGCAAGGGTTTTAGCCGGACATGGTTGTAACAAAACTAAAAGCAATTAAAGAAACAACACACATAAACATAACGAATTGAAGAACGAAAATACGAAACATGAACTAGGGTTTAAAAAGAAAATAAATACGAAGAATTGAAATTGAATTAATAAAAACGAAATTTAAACGTGTTCAAAGTAACGAACTAATGAAAAGAAACTAAGAATTGAAAAGAAACTAAGAATTCGTATGAAAAACCTTAACAACGTAAAAGTAAAGCTTGCTCTTCTCCTTCCTCTCCAAAAACTAAGTCTAAAAGTATTTCTAAAAGTTCGGGATCTTTCAAAACGTGTTTGGAAGAGGTATATATAGGCTCGGGTCGAAACGGGAGTTAATGGGCCGAAAATACGCATCCGGAGGCAAAAATCCATGGGCGCTCGAGCAAAACGCTCGAGCGGTCCCGCTCGAGCTGTGTAGCTCGAATGACACAATCGCTCGAGCTGGTCGAGCGTTGAAATATCACTGTATGTTTTGGGCGCTCGAGCTGCTCGAGCGCAAGAATAGTTCTGTACGTTTAGGCGCTCGAGCAATGCGCTCGAGCGGGGGCGCTCGACCTAGTCACTCGAGTGACTTCTAACTCCTCCCAAGTGATACTTTTCCTCGTCCGCACTAATACCAATCGTATTTCTTCAATATCTTCTCATCCGGGCATCCGTTTGAGTTGATTCAAAGTCCTACGAACTCCGTTTTTCGTCCTCTATTCACCTATGAGCATCAAAGAGACAAATTCATCAATGTGTAGAAATAATGCTCAATTGACTCTAAATACTCTATAAACTCGACCAAGATTGGGGTATTTCAAACTACGAATCATGACAATTTCACGCCTAATCATGGTGTAGATCCCGTTGTGTGAATAAGTACATCTCCAATAGTTGTTTGCTTCTCTATCCAGCTTGATCCTGTCAATACAAGTTAAAAGTGTGATAAGCAATTCATTTTCCCTCTCTCTTAAAACATGACCTCATCTTAGATCCCACGACCACCTATCACTCCCCCATACTACCATATCGCTAATTAAAGTGTTCTTTTGCACACTCACTCTACAACCTAGGAAATTTTTCGCTTAACGTCTCCTCTCCGATCCACCGATCTTCCCAAAATCTAGTCCCATCACCTCTACCTACCACCTTCACCAGTTCACTTTTCACACCGTCTCCTTCCTCACCCCAATATAGATCACAGATGTCCCTCCACCAACCTGATAACACAAGACCTTCCTCTTCTTTCCCTATCCCCTCCCCCCTACCATGGGATTACCAATTTCAAACGGGTTCTCACCATACTTGGATTTCAGAACTCTAACCCACATTCTATCCTCCTCATCTAGCACTCGCAAAAGCCACTTCCCTAAAAGTACTCTATTGAAAACACCCAAATCTCTTATCCCTAGACCGCCTCTAGCTTTTTCTTTGCATACCTCATCCCACCTAACCCAAGGAATTTTCCTTTTCTCCTCTCCCCTACCCTATAAAAAATTCCGTTGCACACCTATGAGCTCACGAATGACTTTTTTGGGTATAAGATAGAATGAGAGACAATAGATAGACAACGCGGACAACACAACTTGAATTAGAGTTATTTGACCCCGGAACGACATATGTTTTCCATTCCAAGATTGAATTCTGCGTTTAACCTTCTCAATCAATTTGTGCCACGAGGCTATCACCTTATGATTGATCCCAACATACATGAACAACTGTTTCATTCTTGAAACTAATAATGGATTTTGTTTCCTCTATATTTGGTATGAGGAACATTGCATTTGCTTTGACAAGCGGTTGGAGACTCAAATTCTAAACAAATAAATTTGATACCCAGGAGAAAAAAAATATTATACTAGTGAAAAATTGGATATAAAATTCAATGTATATATTGTGCTTGCACACTTTTGATTATAAATTGGGATATTGTTGAGTAATTTCTTGGGGTATTGATGAATAATTTTTTGGGGATATAATTTGGGGTATTGGTGATTATAACTTGGAGTATTGGTACGAAGAGTGTGCGACCCATTTACGACCCGGTTTGTTGCCAGACCCGTAAATTTTGTATGGGTAGTCAATAGATCCGCAAAAAATCAAAATTAATTTTAAATTGAGATTAAATTTCAAGTGCATAATACTCCCTCCGATTCAAAATGATTGATGTTTTAGGGTAGATTTTTTGTTTCAAAATATTTGATGTTTTACATATTTTTCACATTACTTCTCCATTATACCCCTAATCAATTCAAAAAAAAAAAAACTCATTCATATTGAAATTTACCTTTAATAAATTTATTAAGAGCTGTAATTAAGGAATTATGAGGGTATATTTGTCAATATACACTAGTTCTTAATTTCAACAACAAATGTTAAAACATCAATCTTTTTGAATCGGAGGGAGTATGTATTTGCATGCACCCTAAAATCACTCATATTCTAATTACTTGACATTATTTGAATATTTGATTTGAAATTTTTATTAAATAAAATGATTATTTAAATATTTTTAATATTTAAATTATTATGCATTATAGACACATAATTACATTATATTTAACAATGTATATTAATTAAAATTATATTTGAACTAGTATATCACCCGTGCATTCACACGATTAGTGAGTACAAATTAAATGTAATGTTAGTTTTTGTTATAATTATCTCGACTGAAAAAAATTTACATGTTCATTTTTTGTGTTATATTAAGTAGAAATAAAAGTTTATCTATAATTCTATATATTTTTTCTTTGACAAAGTAATATATAAAAATAGTTCATGATATACTTATCATAGAACAATTTTAAAGTATTAAATATCTCATCAGGAGTATCATTAATTTGGGTTAATAGTATTATTTGTAATTGTAAATTTTCTTGAACCCAGATTAATGATACTCCTGATGAAATTCTTTGTACTCCTGAAGAAATTTTCAATACTTTAAAAAAATTCATAATAAAATTATCAGGAACGATTTTGATATAAAACTCCTTTTCTTTATACACCCTATATGTTGTTGATTTTTCATATTCGAAATTTTGGTTTATGTATCACAATTTTTTTCCCTTTTGATGCAATACTCAATGTTTGATTTTTTTTTTCAAATTAAGTAAATACAAATATTTTGTTCTCGAAATGTGGAAAACGTCTACTTTGTTAAATAAGTCACACTTAAAAGATATTATATTTGTTTACAAATTTTGAAATACTTACTTATAAATCTTATTGATTGTTTCTTTTTCTATTATCGTCATCTTCATCACATGCACATCAAGATTCTCAAATCTTCTCGTTTGGTGGACACGTGTAGTTGCCCAAGCCTGAAAACTATCCGTCTAATTTTCTAAGACATAGTTTTGTGCGGTAGATTTATTAGATTAGTTGTGAGATTTATTAAAAGTATGATTCATTGACTTACCCGCTTACCCGTCTTTATTTTTTCCCTTTTGATTTGTATATAAATTTTATTTCGATCTCATGTGAAAAAACTTTGTAAGAATGTATCACTTTGTTTCATCAGATTCATTTTTAATTATTTCAGTCTATATATATTATATAACACAAAAATAAATTTACCTGATCATCTTTTATATGCGTACATACCAATTATAGTAAATATCATTAAACCCTAATGAATAACTGAACAATTCATATAATTTTAAAAACGGTTTTTAATTTATTTTTCTTAAATATTTTGATAAAGTAAATAGTTAAAATAGTAAAGGTTTTTTCAAATTTAAGTAGTAGCTAGGGGAAACTTATATTTTTAGGACACTATCTTATGGGTGTTTGCAATATTAGAACACTATCTTTATGAGTTTGCAAAATTGGGACACTATCTTTACGATCTTACAAAATTAAGACATTATCTTTACAAACTTGCAAAACTAGGACACAATCTTTTAATTTTGGCAAATTTAGGTCAAATTTTATCAAATTCGGGTCAATTGTACACATCATAGTCGGGTTTTATTTGGCCCGCATAATTTAAAATTGGCCTAAATTTGCTCAACATAAAAGATAATGTCCTTGTTTTGGAAGATTGTAAAGATATTGTCCTAATTTTGCAAGCCCAGTAAAGATAGTGTCTTGATTTTGCAAGTCCGAAAAGATAGTGTCCTAACTTTGCAAAGATCCACAAGATAGTGTCCTAAAATAATTATTTTCCCTAGTAGCTAGATTAATTATTATATATATATATATATATATATATATATATATATATGTTTTCTATTTTAGAAACATATTTTTGTATGCAAAATTTAGTTACTATTTTTTGTATATACACATGCGCTCGTGCACACGCATACTATACAAAGTACGTATTTAACTTGTTACAATTTTTTAAAACACTGTTATAATATATTGCTAAAAACCTTGCATATAATCCATCGGGATTGACCTTTAGTTGCTATTTTTTGCATATATACATACGCTCGCTCGCGCATACACACACACATACCTATATAATTTGTTATAATTTTTGAAATATTGTTAAAATATATATTGCTAAAAACCCTACATATAAACTCCAGGGATTGGTCTAGTGGTGATGATTTGAGAATTAGGAGTATGCTCATCTCTAAAGTTCAAGTTTGAAATGCACAAGGTGTGATAAGTTCCTGAGATGTACCAATTAATTTAAAGGTTTGCTTTGGCTTCAGGTGGGCCCCCACTAATGGATGGCAGGTTATGAATTCAAGTTTTGTTCTGACTTGAAATGGATTTTTCAATAATGGGCAGTGGTTATGGGTCCTTGGGCCCGATACCGAATCATAAAAAGCCTATATATATAGATATAAGTGGTTTAGGATATAGGAAAATAGAGTGAAGAATAGAAGAACACAGATTTGTTAACCCAGTTCGTCATGAATGACTACGTCTGGGGGCGTACCAAGCCAGGAGATAATTTACTATTTGTTGTGTATGAGATCCCTTTATATAGGTTACAGTCTAGAGTTTTAGATGTGTACATAGAATATAATGAAATGACCATATTGCCCTCCATCAGTTACTTGTTGATGAAGGCACACTAATATATTTTCCTTCAATACTCCCCCTTGTGCCGAATCAAAAGTGTGGATGGTGCTTGAATGCTGCCTCGCTAAAACTTGACAAGTAGCAAAAATCCAATGGAAAATAAATCTTGATCAAGGGAAAAAGATTTATAATGCACCTGTGTTGAGACTCCCCCTGAAGTCTACATCTTTCACATGATACATACATCTATCAAGTGATTTCAGAAAGTCTACACATCTCAATTCTTTAAGATGTTTCCCAAAGATTGTCTTGAACAATATTTTTATAAACAGATCAACCCCATTTACTTTAGAGCTTGAATCTTGAGAAAAATATTTTGTTGTTGGTTATAGAAGACTTTGGTGATATATGTTTCATATTGTCACCTTTGATGTAGCCCAATTTCAGCTAATGAACATAAGAAACATGTTCTTCATATATACATGTGGCCTCTTCAGTGGTAGAACTCAAGCCATTGCTTCTTCGAATATGTACAGTGATAGATCTCTACCAAATGCAATCTTGAACTGTTTCATGTAAGACAGTGATCACTGAGTGGTTTAATGAGGTAGCTAAAAGAGTTTGCTTAGTTGATCTTCAAGATATCGTTGTGTTTTCCATGGTAAATACATAACCATTTTGGTAACACTTTGTATGGATACAAAATATACAAATCCAAATAGTACATCATTTGGCGTATACGTATAGAGGGTAGCTTCAATATTTCCTTAAGGTCCACAATTCTATTTGTGGTCCCCTTCAATATTTACTACAATGAATATCAGACATTTGTCAATGATTTTCCTATAAATATCAGAGTACATTCCTGACATCATTCCAATGATTTTGTGTTGGTACTGATTGAAATCTAGCTAATAAGTTCATTGAGAAAGTAATATGTGGTCGAGTGTATTGAGCTAAGTACAATAATACGCATGTTGCACTTAAGTAGGGAATTTCATCTCCCGCTAGCTCTTCGTCATCTTCCTTCAGACGAGATGAATATTTTCTTAAATCCAAACTTCGACCAATCATGAGAGTGCTAATCAGATGCATTTTGTCCATGTTAATTTGCCTGAACATCTTCAGGACATATGCAAACTGGAGGATAAGTATTCCACAAACTCAATATTCTAGTATAAAGTTTAGACAAAATTGAGTTTTCCCAAGATCCTTTATCTCAAAACCGGATTTCAAATACTCATGGTCCTCTTATTACATTAAGATTACCTATTATGTTCATCCTTCAACATAAATAATTACAAATCCGAAACTTATTTTCTTTATAAATGCATAGGGTCACTATTTATCATTCTTGTAACCTATCCCAATCAAGTAGTCACTTAGACGGGTATACCACCTCCGCCTGATTGTTTCAATCAATAAAGTAAGTGTTTCAATCTAATTGCAAACACACTCCGTGGTTTAGAGTCACTTGATTTGGGTAATAGATGTCATCAGACACTTATATATCTCTAAATCAAGATCCCCATAGAGATATGTCATAACCACATTCATAAGCTGCATCTCCAATCCTTCAGAAACTAAGTGATGAGATATTATGACGTCCATTACGGGAGTTTGTCTCCTCATACTCAATCCAAAGCGTAATGAGAAATCTTGCGTTATAAGATAAATTTTATATATCAAGACCTTATATTTCTCATTACGCTTTATGACAAAGACTCAATTATGTCCTACAGGCTTTACACTTGGTCGGGCTAGCACTACCAAACTAAATACCTGTTTCTTTGTCAGAGAATTAAATTCTACCTGGATTGCTTTTATTCATTTAGGCCAATATGCTCTTGGTTGACACTCTGCAACCAAGCGTGGTTCAATATCACTATGCTCTATACTTTCTTGAGCAAAAATATAAGTAAATACATCATCAATCTGCGTGTAATGTCTGTCCATCGACTTATATGCACTCTTATAATCATATAGAGATTTTCCGTTCTCTGGAATCATATAAAGCATCGGAGCGTCCTCCAGTAATGATTCATGGACATAAGTTTAATCAGAGATAATCTCATGAGATGTATTCTCCACATTGATGATCAATGTGTTAGATTGTGCCACACCTACCATTTTTCCTTTAAGTAGGTGTCAACCGAACCAGGTGACCTCCCTCATTTCCTTTTGGGAGTCACGGCCTCAACCACACCTCCACCAGGTGTGGTTGCAATACCTTTCCAGCGATGTTGTGCCCTTTATTGGGAACTTCTAACCTTACATGCAAATTTTGCAGCTGAGACCTAGTCACTTTAGCAATATCAGTAACACATTAGGCATCGAATATACTACGTTTTGAATATAAATAATTCATTTTACTTCGCTTTCATATTGTGAAGTTTGGGGATCAAATGAGACAACATGGGGACATACACAATACTTCTTGTCGTTCCCTTAGAAAATTCTTTTTCTTATCTCCCCCTAACGACGGGAAGACTGTCTCATTATAGTGACGATCCGCAAATCTAGCGGTAAGTATGTCGTCTGTCAAGGGTTCTAAAGTGCGGATAATTGTTGGGAATTCATATCCAACATAAATACTTAATCGTATTTAGGAACCCAATTTAATGCATTGTGGGTACGCAATAGACACATATATTGCACAACCAAATATGTGTAGATATAAAATATCAGACTTATATCCAGTTACCAACTGGTACACATAAAAGGGATGGTCATTTAGTGGGTTTGAGACGAATAAGTAAAGTTGCATGCAATATTGCATAACCCCAAGCAGAGATTGACATGTTGGTGCGCATAATCAGTGTCATAACCACCATTACTTCCTTTTAATGGTGACCTCTGCGAGACCATTTCGTGTAGCACATGGGGTACCGGATGCGCTACATCGATCCCGATAGATATGCAATAATCATCAAATACTTCTGATGTAAACTATCTTGATAGCGTAATCAGGATGGTGAGCCCTAAAACGTATAATTTGTGCTAAGAGTTTACATGCAAAAATTTTGGTGAAGAGTAAAGCAACATGTGACCATTATGTCAAAGTATAATCCAGAACCATAAATTACTTGAATGATCCGCATTCTGGATGAACTGGTTCACAAATATCATAATTTATCCTTTATAAGAATGAAATATTTTGTTTTGAATCTTTAACATAAACAAATCTCAATGTCACTTTTGTTAAAGATCTGGCTTTGCAAATTGAGTGATGCACCTTTGATATTTGTAAGGCAAAGTGAGATGTAGATAATGTATCTGGTACTTTAAAAAACAAAAATTGCTACAAAATAGCAACATGACCGATATCATGCATCGTATCAAATTTTTATCTCATTTTAAATTTCACTAAAAAAAAAAAAGAAGGATGTCCATATCAGTCCTTCAAAATATGGATCATCATGTCAAAGCTTGTATAAATCAATGTCACATAGTTCATCATTGGTGAAAACATATGATTCAAGAACAATGGTGGGTTGCATTCCACTAGATTGATTTCTTAGTTTATCTAAAATGTATCTTCTTTCACATTCATTAGATATATATTCAATTTCATTCTCACTGTAAGTTTACAAATAACAATAATGACACAAATATCATTAGAATTTAACAAGGTTCGATTAGCTCTTGATGCATATAAAAGTTCTTTGATTTTAATAAGTGTGCTGTTAAACATCAAGAGTTCGGCAGTTCTTCGCCCCTTTTAAGAAATCTCTTATTCGGCTGAGTTTCAATTTGAGTTGAATGATTTACTTTTCATTCAATACTTTATCACTTTACATCGTGGTAATGTTATTTTCGAACCATGTATACTATTGTACGTATAAAATAAAATTCAAATAATTCAGTACTTTGAATACAATTCAAAATTATTAATGAACCAACATCATTAAAAGTAAGATTATATCGTCGGTCTAATTAACTTTAAGACCAAAATATCTGACCAAATAAATTGAGGCATTATGTCTGAACAACATTCTTGAAAAATAAGAAATTTATAAATAAATAAATCAAAATCAGAAGTATTCATTAATTGGGCAAAGTCTTTGTTGTCATTGAAATCAACAATTGCGAGGTAAAATTTGAGGGATAGTCCCCATCTTTCATATAATGGGTATCTTTTTCTTTAGATTCTCCATACCTCATATAGTTGGTTGCTACTTTGTGCTTGCATCACAATTTGATATGGTATCATCATGAGCGCTAGGAGTACCAAGACCTCCTTAACGTCTTCCAGTGAAAGAGCCACCACTATCCCACGTGGTGCGTTATTCCCATATTCGTATGGATTAATATGTCACGTCCCATTTTATTTTAGGTTCTTCCCACTGTTTCATTAACCAAAATTAACATCGGGAATTTTCTTTGTCCCAGGAGGCCAAACATTAGCAGGGAAAGTGAAAAGGGTTATATATATATATATATATATATATATATATATATATATATATATATATATATATATATATATATATATATATTGTATCATCTTCTGTGATTTTCTTTTCACAGAAAGTAAAGTGTACTTTAAAGCGCAACATATCTTTAAGAAAATTCGTGACCCTCTTTATAGTTAAGTAAACGGATTTCTTTCCATTGTATTATCAATTCTAAAAGCACAGACTAAAAAGTCCTTTCCGAATGTACCGCAGTTCTTTGGGTAATAAAGAGAAGATATATTCAACATAAAATGGAGTCTGATATGTTGCCTAAAAGAATATTAGGACATTGACTTTGATCTTGTTAGACGGTTCTTTGTCTTTTGATCAGATGATGAACCCAATGGTGGTACTCAATTCCTTTTGAGTCCAAAATTTTATAAGTGGAAGTTAATTTTGCAAGCGTAGCAATATACAATAATAAATTTATTTTTCAAGAATGTGAGTGTGAATTAAATTTTAAGACCATGAGTCACATATTTTTTTATGCTTTGTGAAAATACTTTATCACATTGATTTGTACTCTTAAATATCATTAATGAAATTTCTTTACCATGGAGATATTCAATAACGAACATGTATACATACAAATTGAGTATATATATATATATATATATATATATCATTGATGACATTAATATAACAAATATGTCATTAAATTCTTCATTGTGAATTTCAATGAATCACATTAGCCGTAAATTATTTAATAATAGGCAAATAAGAATTTTTCACATAAATTCTAATTTCTAGAAAATAATTCTCAAGAGCTTTTCTAATTACTGAAATTTAAAAAAGATTAATTTTTTTAAAGGTTTTGAGACCAAATGACTTAATTCAAAAGCTGCACCATGTCAACCATATACTCACCACATTTTCCTCCTTGAATTATTAAAAGAAAAACACGAAAACTACTGATGAATTCCATATTTGCATAATCATCCCATGATCTCAATATAGATTCCAAATCTATATAAATATCAAATCAATATGAACGGTAGTAGTGGATGTGTTTAATCCACAGACCCAGATAGTTTGTTTATTTAGTAAACAACATCAATATTTTATTAACAAGCGTTTATTTTGAATCCAAAAAGGCACAAAATAAATTCGCACATATACCATTTAGTTGACATATCCTCTATTATACTAATAGGGAGTTGGTCTTTGCTTATTTGTCATTATATGGTTGATTTTGCATACGTGTCGTCATGTGGTTGATTCTGCATATGTGGCATATGCTTATGTGTCATCTATGTCCTACGTGGCATGCTTGTGAAAATCCTACGTGTCAATATTATGCTTATGTGTCATTATATAATAAAGAGTCTAATTTAAAAAATTAAGCAAATTCATGGATTCGAACACAGGTGCACTTGGATACAACTTATAATTTAACCAACTAAGCTAAACTATGAATATATACAAATTTGGAATATCTATTGTATATAACTTGAGGCTATAAAAATATACTAAATTGAATTGATCAATTATATTTAAAACTCTAATTATATGAAACTTTAATGTTTAATTATTTTATTTTTATTGTCTCAATATATTTAAAAATTTTCAATTTAGAAATTCCTAATTTGTTAAAATAAATTAAAAATGGAATTAAATATATTAATTAATTTTGAATTTTTTATCGATTAAATGATTGATTGAATTTTTTTAAAATAAAAAAAATTAACATTTAACTGATAATTTTTTATTGTCTTGAAAACACAGTGCAAAAAAATTTAATTATTTGATTTTTTTAATCTCAAAACAAATTTAATATATCATTATATTGACTTAAATGTGTTTAACATGTGACATTATTTTGAATATATTTATTATATAATATAACTACATTAATTTTATGGTGAAAAAATTTATAATGTTATTGTATATGTAATACATAATGTATAATTAATATTTTATGAATATCCCGCGTAATACGCGGGACACTCATCTAGTAAGCAAAATAATTTTGAGCGCATATACAAAAACAGAAAAACAATTTAATGTTAAACCAATCTTTTTCGAAACAACATCACTAATCAACAATTGTTCGAAAATCAAAACCCCGATTTCAGATCCACCAATAATTAAAAAATTCTTCCAAATAATTTCAGAAAATCATGCGTAGAGTGGCTCTTTTTATCAAATATTAATAATATCAAGTATATAAATACGTATGCCAAGTAAAATTCATGTATGGATTGTGAACCTTTTTATGTAAATAATTATTTGAATAATGCAATATAAATACTAAAGATAGAGTCACAGAGATACCGATCTTGGTGAAACCAAATTCTTGTTGGCCGTTGTTGTTCATATTCCGCACACAATCCGAGTTTGATCTCTTTTTATCTTTCTATACGTACAAATACTGATTTCCTCACGTCAATAATTTCACCTAATAAAAATCTGATTCTGGCTAAAGAATTCAAATTGACTTGAGAGGTTGCGAAAATTTAAAAACCTAATTAGATCTAATTGGGTAGAACACTCGTGCTGATAACGTGTTTTAGGATATAGGAAAATAGAGTGAAGATAGAAGAACACAGATTTGTTAACCCAGTTCGTCATGAATGACTACGTTTGGGGGCGTACCAAGCCAGGAGATAATACTCTATTTGTTGTGTATGAGATCCCTTTATATAGGTTACAATCTAGGGTATTAGATGTGTACATAGAATATAATGAAATGACCATATTGCCCTCCATCAGTTACTTGTTGATGAAGGCACACTAATATATTTTCCTTCAATACTCCTCCTTGTGCCGAATCAAAAGTGTGGATGGTGCTTGAATGTTGCCTTGCTAAAACTTGACAAGTAGCAAAAATCCAATGGAAAATAAATCTTGATCAAGGGAAAAAGATTTATAATGCACCTGTGTTGAGACTCCCCCTGAAGTCTACACCTTTCACATGATACGTACATCTATCAAGTGATTTCAGAAAGTCTACACATCTCAATTCTTTAAGATGTTTCCCAGAGATTGTCTTGAACAATATTTTTATAAACAAATCAACCCCATTTACTTTAGAGCTTGAATCTTGAGAAAAACATTTTGTTGTTGGTTATAGAAGACTTTGGTGATATATGTTTCATATTGCCACCTTTGATGCAGCCCAATTTCAGCTAATGAACATAAGAAACATGTTCTTCATATATACATGTGGCCTCTTCAGTGGTAGAACTCAAGTCATTGCTTCTTCGAATATGTACGGTGATAGATCTCTACCAAATGCAATCTTGAACTGTTTCATGTAAGACAGTGATCACTGAGTGGTTTAATGAGGTAGCTACAAGAGTTTGTTTTGTTGATCTCCAAGATATCGTTGTGTTTTCAAATTGATTTAGATTTTAAATCACATCAAAATGTATTATCTAACTCATTCAAATTAAGCTTATTCAATTATCTTTTATACAAATTCCTAACAAATAAAACAAAAATATTTAGATTGTAAAATTATACATTATTATAATAAAAATATGATGTTCCAATTCAGATCACATTTTTTTAGCCATAATAAATATATGTATAAATCTATATACATGATATTTTTTTAATTAATTAAAATAGTAAAAGAAGATTACAAATTTTATATCTCCAAATAAAAAGTCTTTATTAAAATATCACATTTATTTTCCTAATATATATTTTTATTGGTATTTATTATATTAATCAATAAGTAATTTATTAAATATCATAACAAATTTAGTAATAGTCTTTTGATGTTCAAATTTTGTTTCTATTAATAGTGTAATTTTTTATTATTATATATGTATAGATATTTGTGAGTACTCGTGCACATTGAATCGAGAGTTTCTATCTCATGAAACTTATTCATAGTATGAAACTAACACCATAACATTTATTTATTGATATCATTACTCTTATGAATCGACACCTATAACATTTTATATCATAATTTATCAATTTATAAATACAATAATATCATTAAATGAATGTTATAGTATAAATTTTATAATAGTAACAAATTTCACAAGAGACTTTTGTTGAATATAACACGCTTGTAATTGAATTTCAGTAAGGGTTGTAATCGAATCAAATATCACTATTTTGAATTCGTATGTGTGAAATTATTTCGAATATCGAATTCGAATATTTTTCAAATAATAAATGTTATTTATATTTAATTTGAAACTTATTTTGAATTATTAAAAAATATACGAAAACTTGAGTTGAATATTCGAATCAATTTTTTCTCAAGCATGTTCAAACAAATACTATTTAACTATTAATTTCAAATTGATTTTTTTTTTTAATTCACAACCAAACCATAAACTTAAAATTTGCATAACATAATCAAATGTTTAAATAAATAACAAAATTAATTATTAAATTTATGAAAAAACACCTCAATAAACAAATGATGAGCACACACGTACAATTCTTGTCCAGAAGAGGCAAGGGAGTAGTAGGAGAAATGAATTTAATAGAATTTTTATTTTTAATAATTAATTTTTTAATTAAAGTATTTAATTATAAACGGTCTAAAACCCACTTATCCTTATAATAGGCCTAAATTTGTATAAAAATATATTTATTACTATTATATAATTATATAATATACTTTAACCGAATATTTTTGCGAATATCGAATCGAATATCATGATTTTGTATTCGTATTTAATAACTAATCAAATAAAAAAAAATTTATTTTAATTCGAATTATAAAATTTTTCTTTGGATAAATAGTATGTGTAAGTTTGTTGAATTAAAAAATTAAATATTTGGAATTCGAATTGAATATGCTTGATTCTTCTCTAGCTCTGGTCGCGCGTGTGTAGACGCTTCTCTCAAACCCTCGCCGAAACACACAAACAAAACAAAACAAAACAAAACAATTGGTTAAGGCCAAAAGAATCCCCAAATCCTAAACCCTGCCTGCCTGTGCCTGGTCATCAAATTGAGGGAAGAACGAAAATGGCTGGCGGAAGAAATAAGAGAGGGAGGCCCAACATACTGATAACCGGAACGCCGGGGACTGGTAAAACCACGACGGCTGCGGCTCTAGGGGAGGCGACCAGTCTCAGGCATATTAACGTCGGTGATTTGGTGAAGGAGAAAAATCTCCACGATGGCTGGGACGACGAGTTCGATTGTTATCTCATGAATGAAGAACTCGTAAGTTCTTTATCTTCATCTCTGTGTATGCTTTGGAACAGTTCCAGTGGTATTGGTAAATTATTCAACTGATGATTTTTTTTATTTTTTTTTTGTTGAGCAAATCGCTTATGTTTAGTTACCTTTTCGGAAGTTTTAATTTGTGAAGTTGTAGATTTAAGGATGCGAAAGAGGTTCTCTGTATACATGGGATAGTTAAATTGCTCAGATATGTCAAGATTACCTAATCTGAACTGATAATGAATAGCCCTAGAAACCAGGCTAATAAGTATGGACATCCTTCTATATTTAGAATTGAATTGAGAAGCTTGGAAGTTATAATCGGTTAAGAGCTGTACGGAATTGTTCAAATGCAAGTTAGGGACCTCCAATCCACAGTCTTTACTGGATTTTTTCGTGCTACAAAAGTCTATATCTATGATAAAACATGAAATGTTGCAGAAAGTGAAGTTAGTCTCACATTTCATTTATGATTTGCTAGCC
Source organism: Ballota nigra (assembly GCA_947034835.1). Taxonomy (NCBI): domain Eukaryota; kingdom Viridiplantae; phylum Streptophyta; class Magnoliopsida; order Lamiales; family Lamiaceae; genus Ballota; species Ballota nigra. The sequence goes on along the minus strand of OX344724.1, from coordinate 72,702,721 downwards.
TGAGGTTTCCTTATTGGTTAAGTACTACTACACCAGGAATGCAAAGATTTTTTACTATGATATTCTATATTCAAATTCACAAATATTCTTGAGGTCAGATGAGATGGATTTAACTGAAAACTCAAACCTCCCTGGTGACTTTGTCCCTAGTATTTTGTGTACTTTCTTGGGCAGTTGAGTCTGGGATGCATTTTAACAAGACAGTCTCATATATGGTTATTTTAACAAGAGAGTCTTGTGTGAGGTGTATTTCCTCTAATATACACAAGTCCACGGGTCATAATAGTAAATGAATTCTGTCGTTTATGAGACTGCCGCACACAATTCTCTTTTAGTTATGAGTTTAAATTATAGCTTGTATTCATTATGCAATGTATGTTTTGGCAGGTGTGCGATGAGCTTGAGGATTTGATGGAAGAAGGTGGAAACATTGTGGATCACCACAGTTGCGACTTCTTTCCTGAACGTTGGTTTGATCATGTGGTGGTACTTCAAACTGATAACACTGTGCTGTATGATCGGTTAACTAAGAGGTAATTTGCTCCCGTTCCATCGTCTCACTCTTGCTTGTTTCTGCTTTTAATTTAGTGCTAATGTTGGGCTTCACTTTTTGCTTTTCTGATATGGTAGGGGTTATACAGGGAAAAAACTCTCAAACAATATTGAGTGTGAGATATTTCAAGTCTTGTTAGAGGAGGCCAAAGAGAGTTATAAAGAAGATATTGTGGTGGCTTTAAGAAGCGACTGCATCGATGATATAAACAAAAACGTGTCTACTTTAACTGATTGGGTTAGTAATTGGAGCTCCTCATGTTGATGCAGAAACTTAGTTATTGAGGAGAAACCTTATTTATCCTGTTATTCTGATGCACTTTTTTTTATTTGTTTTAAATTTCTCATTTTTTGGTGAGTGAAAATTTCTTTAAAGTAAATTTTGTATCCTTGATTCTACAATGCTTTATTCAAACGCTCTACGAATATTAGTAGTATGATGTGTTTCTAATCATTATGTAGTGGATTTTTTGTTCGTTTTTCAACTGTTTCAGACGATAAAGTTTCTATTATGACGATAGTGCGTGTTGGTTTGAAATATTGAAAGCAGTGGTGCACGATAAATTCCGTTAGTGTTTTTTGAATTTAGGAATGACAATGAGACGAGTTCAAGCCCACATTGAACTTGCCTGTGGTTGATTTGAACCTGATTCAGCAGGTTTGGAACGGATTGTTTTTATAGAACATGCTCGCAAATGCATTTACGAACTGCCTCCTCCACACCAAGGGTGAAAATATCACGGATATATCGCAAATTTTGAAATTGGGATAGGGATATTGGGGTGCAATGTATTTTTTACAGCGCATCGCGGATATATCGCGATATATCGCAAATTATCGATATCGATATCGGTTTACTTGTAGTACAAAAATGAATGAGAATCGGGAAATATCGCTAGCAAAATATCGCAAATATATTAAAATATCGCAATTTTTTTATGTTTATTTTTTACGTGTTTATATGTTTATTGTTTTTCTAAGTTAACCTAGCATTAGTGAGCATGTCTATAGTGAAATTGATTCATACATGAATCATTTTACAATACATTTTAGTGTAACCAACTGATACATTTTAGTTAAATAATTAATGTTCTCCGTACCCGTTAGTGGAAACAACTAATATCCTCCAAAACTAATACCCTTTAGTAAAAACAATTATTAGGTCATCAACTAATAACTTTTATCTAGGGTTACATGTGATGAGCTGATATCAATATTGCTTGGACAAAGATGACATTATATCATCTGTATTTGAACCTCATAGGTCATCATTTTGGTACTAATTGTATTTTATCATGTAATAATTGTCATCTTATATTGTATTTTGCATTATATCTTGTATTGTATTATGTATCATATCTTGTATTGCATTATATTATGTATTATATTGTCAACGGTTTTACGTTACACTGTTTATATAGTCTAATATCTATATGCTTGCTTTAAACATGTAATTTTATAGTGATTTTAAATGAACACGTGCATAATATCATATTATTATACTCCCTAAAATTTCATATTAAATTTCCAAAATTTTAATAAAGTTTCCACCATTTTTTCAAAAAAATTGCGATATCAATATGCGATATCGATATATCCACCGATATATTCGTAAATTTAAGGTTGCGATATTACTTGCGGTAGCGATATTTTCATCCTTGCTCCACACACACAACACAAAAAAAATTAAGAATAAGTGCAAATATCAAACTGAGGTATTCATTTTATGACAATATTCCAATTTCCCTTTATTATTGTGCCTTTGGTAGGCCTAGTATTTCCGACAATTGCAATGTCTTCCTTATTTCCTCATGTTCAAAATGACAAGATTGTTTAGACCCGAGGGAACCTAATCTCATCCGTTTCTTCCAAAATTTAGACTTTTAGCATCACACATTTATTTTGGAAAATAAGGTAGAACATGCGATTTCTGCGCACAAAAAAAAAAATGAAAAAATTATGCCTGCAAAAAATGATCTACAAGTTAAGGTAAATGAATTCTAGCTATTTGAAATAGATCAAGATTGTTGGATACCCAAAAAATAAAGTCGGTGGATCTATACGTACATCTGTGTATTGGGATAGTAGGAAGAATGTGTTACTCCCTCCGTCCCAACTCTATCTTCACACCTACTTTATTCCCGTATTTTAGTGAGCGAGTTGTTTATTAATATTTGAAATGATAAAAGTGATTTTTAAGAAGGAGTATAATAAATCTATCTCCCATTTAATTATAAAACACTTTTAAAATTACTTTATCATTTCAAATATTAATAAAAAAATGTGTTCGATAAAACACGAGAAAACAGTAAATGTAAAAGCTGTTGGAGATTTTTGGTATTGAGTGTTCTAGTTTATCGGGGTGTATTTAAAATCTCAAAACCAAATATTGGTGAGTGAGAAATTAATACGCAAAGATAAGAAGTGATCAATATTTTTCAGGAATTTGATAAATATTTCATGGGATTTGATTTGTTCTTATCCTAATATTTTCTTAATCCCCACGTTGGGGAGTTCCTAAAAACAAGGACCACTAATTTAGTGATCCCTCAATTATCTCATAATACCCAGAGTGTTGAACGTATCTATAAATTAGGTCTCATATGCATTTGTTCCATAGTGGCATGGATTTTCTCTGCATACAAAAACCGCATACACTTTTCTTTGCATCCATTTTAGAGTAGTTCAGTTCATAACTCTATTTTCGTTCGTTGTTCCTCTAAATTCAGTGGTGCTACTGATTTAGAGACGTGAAACCGTTTTACCTTTGGGGACTTATACGCACGATCTTGTAGGCACTATACAAGGCATATTTAGTCTTGCGGGAAAAGGATTTTTTCTTGACTCGGTTTCGACTGTCAAATTTCGATTCACATTATCGGATACACACCAAATAACAACAATCGCAAGACTAAATAGGTGTGCATTCGAAGAATGTTTTCTGCTACAGTTCCAATAGCAGTGGTTCGTGCAGAGATGCCTACAAAATTTTGCCAGGGAAGTTTATTCTATGAAATTTCATTTAAATTCCCCGAATTGGAAATTATTTGATAGCTATAACCAAAATCAATTAATGCAGTATTTATAATTCGATGCAGTGTCTTGACAAAATATGCATCATACATTTTTTAAAACCCTCGTGTGATGAGCAGAAAAGAGGCATGTTACAACAGAAGAGGGCTGGCACGACAGTGTCTGGAAAAGGGGCAACTTCGATCGAATCCGACCTCAAATCAATCACGTCGGAATCCGATGGTTGTCGGCCATGGGAGGCTGTTGGCGAGCGCCTGCAGATGGTGTCAAATCTGGGCGAGTACAAAAGAACGGACGAGCCGCTGCCATGAGGCTAGCGGCCGTTGCAATTTCCGGTGGCTGTCCATCGATCACGGCGGTTGGGCTGATGCAGCGACCACGTTTCGGAGGCCGCCGATCCCTACGCTACCATCGTGGGGATTCGATGAACGACTCTCGCGATGGTAGCCATTGACGGTTGTACCGGCCTGAGGCCGTGAGGCGTCAGAAGCGCCGGGAGTGAAATGGCGGTTATGGGGCAGTGATGGGCCTCGTAACGGCGAAGCCATGCCGCCATTTCAGATTCGGCGAATCTAGGCCGAAGTGCGGTTATCGGCGGTTTTTTGGTCGTGAGAAGGCTGCTTCCTCCTACATTCGTAGAATGCGGCGGCGGCCTTTGACGGACCAGTGCGCGCGACGCCATTTCGCGGCCTTTGAGTTCCGCGCAGATGATGGTGAATCTGAGCGGAGACGCGGGGCCATCGACTGTAAAAGCCGTTAGAGCGAATAACGGTTATTGGTCGTCGGTGACGGCAGCGACTGCTGTTTTTGGGCCGGTGCTTCGCATCGATATGATGTAACGGCATTTCGCTATGGTTAATGGAGAAAATCCGGCGATTGTCGATGTTGGGAGGCTGCCGGGTCTATGACCGAGGCACGGCGATGGCCTCGTGCTGCTGCGGTATTCGTTGGATGTGCAGCGATGTGAGTGCCGTAAATGGCGGCGCTCATCTATCATCTCTGTTTCGTGCGAGTTGATTAAAAAAAAAAAAAAAAAAAATAAATAAATAAATAAAAAAATCATCGTCAAACAGAGATCGATCGGTTAAGGGGATAGAATTGATTTGATTTAGTCAATACGTCTTTTTCCTTCTCAATTTAATCAGGCTGCACGTGAGCCTCTTCAAATTGAACTGTGGCAAATTTCGACTTTTGAGCCCAATTAGTTGAAATGGGGCTTTATGGCAAAGCTTGGTTTAAGTATTTCTTATTAATATAAACTAAGGGCTGCTTTTTAGAAGTAAATGGGCCATTGCTTTGAGTTGAAGGGATGTATACTGGGCAAACTCAATTTTCTGGAAGCGCCAGTAATTAGGCTAAGTTACATAGCTTGTGAAATTTGAATAGAACATATATATTACTTGGCCAATCAAATATGTTTGGGCCGAGAGTAATATGACTATTTGATCTTTTGTACTAAGGAGTACTTCACTTGGGTGCTTAAATTGATGGTTAATTGAATTACCATATCTTTAGGCTGCATGTTAATTGGGCCAAATTATATTTTGGGCTCTTGATAAAAATTTAATTTGAAACTTATTGAATTATTATGAATTCTAATGTTCAAATTAATTGTAATGGGCCAAATAATTTTGGGCCATTTTATGGATGTTGTTCCATAAATTTAGATCCCCTTGATATCAAATTAAATTTTGATTTGGGGTAAGAGTACAAATTGTGATTTGGATTTAATCCAAAAGATTTATTTCGTATAATTCGCTTGAGAAGTTCTAGTGAATAAATGATGGCAATTAAGACCTCATTTGAATTTTTGTGCTTGAGAGCACAAGCAGTGTGAATTTAATTCACAAGATTTGACTCGTATAATTCAGTGACGAATTATTTAGGAGTCAATGGTGGCAAATATGACCACACTGAAAATTAATTTAATTTTGGTTTTTTGACCATGATTAAATTATAATTCAGACTTGAAGTATAATTTCAAAACATTTGGTTTTCAAATGTATTTCGAGATTGTGTTCAAAATTTAATATTGATGAAATATTAAATGAAATGAACAAACAATTCGAACATGGGGGATGAACTCTTGCCATGATACATTCAAATGTGGGGGGTAAAAGATTTTCTCCATGGATACATTTGAATTTGAGGAATTTGGCAAAGGCGTAGCCTTGATGCTAAATGAAAAACCAAAAGACAGTGGTGCCTAGTGGAATTGTTTCAAAAGTTAAACAAAATTTGTTCAATTTTATTCGTGTAAAGTCACCACACAATGAGATAAAACCATTTGAAATGTGAAAATGAGATATTTGATCCAATAAATATCTCGAATTGTGGGGGTGACTTATAAGTGGTACCGTACCATTGTCAGTTGAACAAATCAAAAATTCCTGACGTGGAAATAAAAATATTCACGTGTATTAGAAGAATACACAAAAGTGAATTAGATATTTTGACATGGACTCCAAGCCCATCTGGAAATGTGGGGGGAGTTGTGTCATGAAAATCCTCTATACAAATATGCAATAGTGATTGCAATTTGACAAAACCCGGCCGATTAAAGATAAGTTGATTAAGAGGATTTCGGGTAAGGGGAATGAGGTTAAAAACCCACATATAAAAGAGTGTTCATAGCGGTAACTCAACCATGATGATTGGAGGATCCCAAGAACTTGGTTCAATGAGACAACTAAGTTATGAATTACTGAATTGTGCACTTGAAACACTTTTGAAAACTCATTCTCGAATCCCATCAAGTGCAACTCTGTACCTTAAGGTGTAGCAAAACCCGTTGACGTGTGGTAAGGTTAAGCTCAACAGCTTTTAATGATTCCTTAGGTCTTGAAGAGACTGAGTATGACGGGATACTAAAAAGGAGATCACCTATATAAATGAGAAGTGAGGGCCGCTTCGACCAAACATTTATGAAATCAAAGGGCGTCCATGGCCAAAACGGACAAAAACGTGAGAACGAAACGGAGTCGAAACTGAATTGTGCTGACACTGTTGACTAGGTATACACAGTGGAGGATTAGTTCAAGGCACTATGTCCACTAAGCCGCCGGTGTACCCGATGGTGTTTGGCTACGGAAAGTTCAAAGCCACAAGCTACTTATCCGGAAGCAATAAAGTCTCAAATGAGCTGAACGATGTGTCTGCATAACTATAGGTACAATTTTCACTCATGTGGGGGATTGTTGGAGATTTTTGGTATTGAGTGTTCTAGTTTATCGGGGTGTATTTAAAATCTCAAAACCAAATATTGGTGAGTGAGAAATTAATACGCAAAGATAAGAAGTGATCAATATTTTTCAGGAATTTGATAAATATTTCATGGGATTTGATTTGTTCTTATCCTAATATTTTCTTAATCCCCACGTTGGGGAGTTCCTAAAAACAAGGACCACTAATTTAGTGATCCCTCAATTATCTCATAATACCCAGAGTGTTGAACGTATCTATAAATTAGGTCTCATATGCATTTGTTCCATAGTGGCATGGATTTTCTCTGCATACAAAAACCGCATACACTTTTCTTTGCATCCATTTTAGAGTAGTTCAGTTCATAACTCTATTTTCGTTCGTTGTTCCTCTAAATTCAGTGGTGCTACTGATTTAGAGACGTGAAACCGTTTTACCTTTGGGGACTTATACGCACGATCTTGTAGGCACTATACAGGGCGTATTTAGTCTTGCGGGAAAAGGATTTTTTCTTGACTCGGTTTCGACTGTCAAATTTCGATTCACATTATCGGATACACACCAAATAACAACAAAAGCAACATCACGGCCATTTGCACCCTTTTCTCTGGCTGTTTTTCTTCCCGGTAAGCCCCTCATTCTCTGAATTCTATTACTCCCTCCGTCTCAATTTTGATTACACATTTCAAAATGACACAATTTTTTAGAAATAAATTGTTTATTAATACTTTTGAGTATGAAGTAGCTTTTTAGGAATTGTTTACTAATATTTTTTTAGTATAAAATAGTTTTTTAAGGGTTGAGTTTGAAAAAATGATATTGTTTTTTGCATTTTAGGAAATGGGTAAACAAAATAAAACTTTTTTTTTTTTTTTTGGTTTTTGAGTAAACAAAATTGAGATGGAGGATTATAATTTTTTTGCCAAATTTAATGAGATTCTATAGTTTGGCCAGATGTTTTAAGATTCGGCGATGCAACTGATCTACGTCTGAATTCCGAGGGTGCATTAAATTTGTCGAGCAATATAAAGGTGCATTTTGATTTGGTCAAAATTCCAACGGCTTTGTGTTGTTAGTGTTCGATTTCGAGGAAGGCAACCTGACCAGGTCTGGTGCGACAGTGGCCACTTCATGCTCTGTGGGAGTAAGAGCGACAACTTCTTACTCAACAATGAATGAAAACATACTAAATGGCTACAATTGGAGAGAAGGGTAAAATAGACTTTTGCTCCCATATCTCTTGTACTATTGGGTGGAGCTCCATTAGTACCCCCGGACCTCCTCATGGTCATGGTGTGTTATATAATGTACAGAGAAATAGTGAAATTGGAAAAAAAGGTGAGCGATTTTCATAAAAACAGGTCAATGACATTATAAACCTCTGCTGCCAAAAATGGGAGATAACTATAAGTGTGTCACCTTTATTTCATCCACTAAAGGGAGCCTTTATTTATATATATATAAATTTATTATCACATAATTGTATGTATGTGTAAATAAATCAAAAGTGATAATATTTTATAAATAAATTTACTTTAAACATAAACTGAAAGGGTCCTGAAATAGGCCAAATTTGGCACAGTAAAATACAGATAGTCGATATTTAACGAGCAAAATAATCAAACTGCTTGTTTTGGTGTAAATAAAATTATAGGTAGCATTTTCAACGAGGCCAAGACAACTGTTGTTTTGAAACTTTGTTTAAAGGAACTGCATCACAGATGTAAATGTTTTTTTACGAAACAATATTTTTTTTCTGGTTCAAGCATATATTTACACATATTCTCTTCATAATTCTATCTACGTCGCGATTATTACAAAATTAAAAAAGTTAAACCTCAGTTAACAATACGCCTCTAGCAACAAAACAAAATCTGGAGGAGTAACAACGTCGTCGTCATATTCGAGAACAGAAGAGTTCAGAAAAAGTCAAGAACTCCTGTTATAGTGATGCGAGGGTCGATTTGAACACGAGTAGCCTTACCTTGTTCATGTAACTGAGGCAACATATTAGCTTCTTTAGGTGGAACTCCTTGGGCAGTCCACAATGTCACATGTGGCCATTCATTTTTACAAATCAATTTCTCCCCATCCACTATTCCGGTCTCTGCTTCTAGTGCTGCCAATTTGTCTGAAAATAATAGCGATCTGATATCAATAGGAACATCTTGGTTAACGTATGGGCCGTAATTGGCTACAGCAGTTACACCGTGGCTTCTCTTGTGCGCCAGAGTCACGTGGGCTTGTGCAAGGCTGCTCTTCAGATTCTTATCCTTGAGGAAAGCTTCCACTCTGGGATCCTTCTCACCTAACTGTCACCACCACCACCATGATAACAAAATGATCAATTACGTCTGGAGTAACGTTTGGGCAGTTGCACTTAATACAGCTCAATGAAAACAACTAATATTATTAGGTGAAAACAGCTAATACTGACCAACTAATACCTTTAGTAAAACAACTAGTACTATATATAAATGCACTTAAATTTCATGGTGCAACTGGTACATAAAATATTTACGTTACATCTATAATCTGGAAGGCTGTTTCAGAATTTAACAGAGGCTTTACACAGACGTGTAAACATGCATGATGACAGGGAGTGGGGGTGGGGGGGACGTGTTGAATGAAGTTGTTGCGAAATTGTCAACATGTTTACATTCATCAGGCTAGTATAGCATACAGTAATCAATTCACTTACTTTATCAAGGAGATGTATGATTTCTGAAACCGGTAGACTGACAGCAGCAAAGACAATGGTTCCCAACTTTCTTTTTTCAGAACTGGGCGCTGTATAGTCTCCCTTAGCGATCACTTTAACTTGGTCACAAACTTCTTCAACAGCAACCTCGAATGGAACCTGGAAATATAAGCGTGTAGAGGACTCGTGAAAATTAGGTAAAAAGACAGAAACTTTCTTTATATTGGAAGTGGGGTGGGGGTGGGGGTTACAAACACACAAAGGAAGGGATGATTAAAACACAACAAATGAGTTGGTCTTAACCGTATGAACATTAAATTATGAGTTGGTCCATATTTGAGCAAGTATTTATTCTATGGACATTCTTATTTAACCCTTTGCTACAAATATACAGTGAAGGAACCATTGTATTTTAACAAGCACACAAAGACTGTCATTCAAACAGGTATGATCATACTCTCTTAAACTCTCTAGTTATAAGTTATTTTGGCAGTTAAGAAATTTCTTTGTTTCTCCAAGTGAGAACTTATGCTAAAATTAAGACAAAGCTGAGCCCTCGGAACAAACTATTTCTACTGTCTACCAATGAATCTTTCTTATTTAATTATAATGATAATACTGACCTGAATAGAATTTAGATGTTCGGCATTTGAAAGAAAAGTATCACGCAGTTGCTTCTCCCATTTAGCCCACTCCTTAGCATATGTGCCTTTTGATGGCTCCGCTCTAACAGATGAATAACGAAGCAATATAAATTAAACTAAATCATCTAGAAGCAACACTAGCTGACACTTAACATGCTGTCTGAGGCTCACTCAGTGGTGGATATAGAGGATTATGACAAGAGGCAACAACATATTGCAGACAAAACCAATGGAAAAACAGGCTTGTATATCCAACTTAAAAGATAAATATACAAATGGGGCTGAGGGCACCTTCCATGTCGTTTGCTATGAAGCTTGTATAAGTTTAATCCTTCCTCCAGAGTAGACTTCACAGTTTCAGGCAGAGGTGGTCTATTTTCACATGCAGATAGAAACAGAAAGAACTGTGATGAGTCCTCATCAAAGATAAGGGATAATTTGCATACAAGAAATTAACTCAGGTAATAGGAACCAAGTTTGCTGCTTACATAAACAAAGGAACAGCACTCTCCATCTTTAAGTGGGAACACATATTGTTAAAGAGAAATTTAAACCAATCAATATAGCCTAAAGACAGATAATGGCAAGCCCAACAATAATTTTCGTAATTAAATTTCTTTCTTCATCTAATTCTAGGCTCTGCAGAAAATCCTAGTTTTCAGCCATAATTCATTCTAATGCATTAGCTTACATAATAGCCAGGCAAGATATAATTTCAAGTACCTACACAAGTGCAGCGTCTAGGTCCTACACTTTAACAACATTGCTCGTATCGTCAGATACAAGAGGCAAGCTACTAGAGCAATGCATTGCATCAAATAAAGATGGATGGGGCTGTTTCAGCAAGAGGTGAAGCCAGTTGAACAATGTTACCCAGTAAATTCAAGAACCTTTGTGCTGTAAATATCAATCATAAGTGTAAAGAATATGGTTAATTACATATGTGAGTTGCCCCGCATTGAAATTTGAAAGAAGTGAGACTAGTTTATAAGCCTAGTGGGCTACTCCTTCTATCACCAATTGGTTTTAGGATGGAACCTCACTTGGGCGTGTGGCTAGTCTCCTTCACATATTGGGTGCGGCAATTTGTGGGACCACACCACGCGCACCCCGTTTAATTTCTACAATAAGTTTGTCCAATAATGCTACTAGCCCACTTCTTTTGGAGAGCAAATTTCCACTACCACTTATATAATATGCCGCGATGAGGAAATACTGAATGGTAATTTAATATCTAAATTCCCAATTTTACGCACATAAAATTTTGCATATTATGTTTGTCCAAGATTTAGTGTGAGGCACTAAACACAGAATAAAGGATGAGATGGTATGATCTAGGTAACATAAAGAGAACTGGATTAAAAAGAAGCCACTAGTAAACCCGAAAATTATATCAGGTGTCATCCTGTATTATCTCATAATCATTAAGGAGACTTCTCATTATAGGTGTTTCCCCTGTTTAGTGGACAGATTATTGTCTTCTCCCAGAGCCTATTTCCTATTCAGTGGTATACTGCTACTTGATACCCTTATTGCATTGCTATTCATACAGGTCAATGGCAGAACATATTCATATTACAAAAGAATAGTTCAAACTGAAGTGCACTTAGCGACAACAATAATCCACAGGGTAAATTAGAGTGAGGGGTAAAACATAAAAATAAAAGGAACCAACAAGAAGAATCATGAACTTATTTAATCACAGAACTGAAAGAAAATGTATTACATATCAAATTAGTCATATACCTGCTGGACTTAAATAAAGGCATCTTCACAACCGAGCCAAAACGTTCTATTAGCTCAGCTTCAAACTCCTTGCGGTTCTGGAGATTGCAGAACAATGGGATCATGAAAAATTGTTTTTGAGAGACATAATAAGATTTCCATAACTAACTTAGGCAACTGTACCTTGCCATCATACAGATTGTAGAACATCAACAACACAAACCCAGCATTTGGAGATGACTTGTCAAGATTTCCCTTGAAGATGAAAAGAAAGAAAACAGAAATATAATTTAACTGTTAAGTTTAAGGAAGTGGTGGGCTACCCACTCAACATGAACGTAACAAATATTCATTATTACCGGATGATTAGAACGCTGAAGAACTCGAAATATAAAAACAGCAAGAGCATCAAGAGAGAATGGATTTGATTCAGTCCCTGCATAGTTTCAGAGAAAATAGACCAATAAACAAAATAGGAAAATATAGAAGCAAACATGAGCAATATTAGAAACAAAATGAAGACCTCCGAAACATGGACATATATGCACACAACCAAGAATAGACAGCCAATACATACCATAAGATATTCCAAAAAATTTGACATAAGCATGAAACATATGATGAAAGATAAGAAAAGAAAACAGATCCCACATATGTGCACTAGGACTTCCGAGAAAAAGGATGGAAATAGCAGTGCAGCCAAATTAGCACACTACATTATCACACACATCATTTTTTTTATCTATGGTTTTACGAGGACAACAACTCAGTCACACAAGTGGTATAAGAACTCATGCTTTAATTCCCTAAAGCAGAAATTGTTGGAAGCAATTGGCCCTGAGGCTGAGCTAGGCATCTCTTCAGCTGATGTCATAAAATGTGAATAACAAAAAAACTATCAGATACAGGTAGTCAATCCTACACATCATGTTGCAGTATATAAGACATGATGTGCATATTGCGAATGAAAAGAAAACTATAAGCCATATAATACTTTTTCAACTAATCAGATTCTTAAGAGTGAATCAGCACTAAGATACTTAATGTACTCTCACAGCCCTTAATGTCAAGCATGCCACATGCAACAAATAATATATACAGCACAACTGCTCCAGCTTATAATGCTTCAAAGGAACTGACACAAGATAGAGTGAATGTTTGTAAGGTCAACATACACATTAATTATGATAATAAATAGAGAATTCTATATCATATGCTATATTCTATTCGGTGAGAATAAATTGTTAAGACTAGAGCATTGCAGAAATAATATTCCTCAATCATTTTATAAAGAAGAAGTGATTTGAAAAGAGATGTTCTCATAACATTCTCTACAAGATGTTAAGATCCAGTGAAGCAAAATAACCTTCTGAGTCAGGTACTACTGGAACTGCAGCTGCCTTTGTGGTGCGACACATGTCCTCAATCTACAAACATGGCAATAATAGATTGATTAAGCTACCATAAAAAATAAAAAAATAAAACCAATCAACACAACTTTATTTAACATGCCTCCTGTTACTGTTCTCTATCTCTGTGGTAAACATTGGTAGAAGGTCATTTCTCAAAAGTTTATCTTCACACTGAGCCTACTCCCCGCACCAACACCCCACCCCGCACCAACACCCCACCCCCCACCTCACACGCGCACACACACACAAAAAGGAAAAAAATTAAGGGCAAAACCTATCTGAGACTTAAAAGAAATAGAACTTGTGTGAGGTATATGAAATGAAGAATTTTGCGAAAATAGGCATGCAACTTGCATCTTCCCATGCCAGGAAAAGTATATAGTCAGCACAGTGCTTAAACAACACAAACTAGGCTGGATTTCATGCTCATCATAGGATATCACACTATTCTCAATATTTGGCAGTGAACAGGATACTGCCAACATCTTTTATGTGGAGAAAAACCTTCATCTGATAACCTATAAATATAACGAATATAACAATACACTATGCAAGTGAGCTTAGAATGAAAGAATAAATTATCACCTGCCTCCAAACTTCTTCATTAGGAGCATTTTTGTCAGCAAGCAGAATAGAGTAGGGTTTCTTGCGGCGTTCTTCAGCAACTTTAGCCCAATATCTACCTATCATGTTACGATAAGCAAATTGGGCATAAAATTAAACAATAATCCTAAGCATAATGACACTAGAAACAATTATGGCAATAATTTATAGTGTGCAATATACACAAAAATAAAATGAAACCTAATTTCCATAACAATATCTTTTGTGCTTATGTGAGTGGTGCACCCTTAAAGAACTCAAAAAGTCCATCTCAAGCTAGCTCGATGTATGACTTAGTGTGGAACTTTTAATTGTATTCCCAACAGAGGACAGTTGACAATACAGTTCAAAGATATGAGAACAAAAAATTGGAGGACAACTGAAAAGCGTAGTGTTGCAGAGATACAAATTAACATGTATCGGATAAGCGACTCAGTACACCAAAACAAAAGGACACCCACCTTCAGATCATAAGCTTAACAAGGTGAAAAATTGATGCTTCGGAATTTTCTTTGTTAATTTTATGTATTTACATTGCTTCTAATTGTGTAGAATGATTTGCAAGAACAAATCCTAGAGAACAGTGTTCACTAGAACACCATAACCAAAATTGCAAAGGAAAAAGTAAGATTCAGTTCAATACCTTTGATAAGATCACCCATCAAGCTATTGATTGGGCGGTCATCACCAAGCTTTCCAGGGGCACTCAGTATCTCTTTACATAGTGCCGACTTAGCACAACCAGGTATGCCTAAATTTGTAATTAATGATCAAGGTCAGAAAATACAAGCACTGGAATAAAAGAATAGGGCAAATATAAGTAGATGATCCATTTCAAATCAATGTTATGAACAAGGGAACAGCAGGCATGTCTGAACATCATACTGATACTGAATATAATTTATGTCTTTTTTCTATAACAATATACAGAAAAGGTGCAAAAATCTAGACAGTTTCTACCTGGAAAAAAGACAATAAGTCCCTGATCCTTTACAACAGCTTCCTTCACCGTCATAGCTGGAGTTGAGGGTGCCATGTCTCTCTCTGGCTCAAGATCACCCTCCTCATCCTTTCCTCCCTCGATAATGGCCATGAAATCCTCAGCTCTCACAAAACTTCCAGCAGATCCTATCAAAGCCTGATTTTGAGGACTGCGCTTTGCATACTGCTCAAGAAATGGCTCAGCTTCACTAAGGTATGTGGACGAGGACAGCTGCTTGTGTCCATGTTTTCTACGAATAAATACAGCCCTTGATAGAGGCAGAAAAGCATCATCACATACTGATTACAACTTCAATGGAAATGAGAAGAGATATCCAAATATACCATTCATCCAGCATCTTGCTAAGCTCTCTTTGCTTTGCAGCCGAAGTATTCCAGATCTTCATTTGCCTAGAATGGCCACATAAAAGTTAAAGATGCAACAAAACACCACACAATGTTGGGTATAAGGGCTCACACATCAGCATTGAGAATGTAACCAAGTAATTGAGCGTGAGAGCCAAATGAATTTAGGGGGTGCTTGGTTAGCAATTCTTCAATGGTAATGAGAATGAGAATAAAATTAGTGTAATTTAGATGGTTCATGAGAACAAAACCATTACCTTCCCTCCTAAATAAGGTAATCACTACCCCATTTTGATTACTCATTTCCCCTCCTACAATCATCCTCCTCAATCACTCCCTTATTCCTTCACCAAAAACCACTTGTTGTCCACTTCTATTCCAAAATTGGGGCGTGACAATAGCAATACAACCATCATTAGAACAATTCATCCCCCAACATATCATTTTTATTATAGGGATATAAATGGAAAGTAAGTTTTCATTCTCATTACCAATGAAGTGTTGCTAACCAAGCGCCCCTTTAATGGTTCATGTTTGGAGTTTAAAAGATCACAATTTGACCTTAGTTTGATAAAGGCTAATCATTTCCTGGAGAATATTTTTTGCAAGCTAGCAACCTAGAGAAGAACAAATCCTAAGAGCCACTGCTTGCGTTACTACCTAATTGAGATCCCAGAATTTTTTTATATCAACATTTAGTAGGTTCAATTACAGCATAATATGCAAGAGTACACATTATAGCACAAAAGTAGTCCTAGCTGGTCCTACCGGCGAGTCATCTGAGATGGAAATGAACAGGTAGCTCAAAGATGAAAACACTAGTAAAAATATTAAGTCGTCGAGTATTTTCTGAGAATGAGACCCAGGATCATTCTTTTCAGTCAAGGCCAAAACATCAGATGACGAAAGAGGACATCTTTTACTATAATATTCTATACTCTGAAATTAATAAATGACATATGCACATAAACACCTTCATATAGGAAATAATCTTTTCTTTTTATTTCCTCCCTTACTAGAAAATCAATTCTGCAAGTGGTAGAATTTTAGGAAAACTAACCTCAGATAGTAGGCCTTGTATGCAGCTTCACCTTGTTTGAAAAGAACAGACAGGCCATTCCGGATCAAAAAAGTCCGTATCTGCATATTGGGAGAATAAGAAATCATTATTTATCATTTACTTATATGAACATTGCATACGTCAACGAATCCAGGAACTATCAGTAGGAAATGCCAGCACATTAACCAACACGTGACGAAAGCTATTGCATTCCTATATCAAGCATTATACAATTGCAATGAAAGAAACTGAACAAATATATTGACATGCTATATATAAACTGCCTAACACTGAACTGAGTTGGTTATAAATGTCAAGACTTATCCTTTCTTCTTTGGCAGAGTTGTGCTCTCAAGGACAAGGACTTTCTAGTGACACATGAATAATAACATATGGAGTCCCCTTGATTGAAACATGACTTCAGAAAGCATCTCAACTAACTAAAAGAACTAAGGCGATATGTAACTAAATGAATTACGTAGCTTAGTAATTGATGAATGCCAGCAAAATTATACCACACCTTGTAAGTAAGAAATTTCAACTTGATCATCAGGTTTGCATCTTCATCAGCTAAACCATCTTTTGTCAAATCAGCATTTGAGCCACTCCCAGCATCCGGCTCCTTGGAGAATTCCACCACTTTCTCCTTATTAGCCTTGAATAAGTTTAGGTCGACAAAAAACCCTGAAGCAAAAGAGTTTAGATCCTGATTTCTGTCACCACTTGCAAACATTCAGTGAAAAATAAAAAATCAAAAAAATCCAGGAGCAACCAAAAGGAAACACAAGGATAAAAGGAAGATGAAAGAACTTATTCTTGCGTAAGAGAGAGAGATAGAGCAAACAAATACCAACTGCAAGTCCCAAAATAATATGAGAGAAATCAAACCCAAGAAGCAGGAACAACAAGCAAGGTGGTAAGAGCATAAGACCATCATAAAAACTTGGCAAAAGACAAATACATATAAACAAAATATTCTAAAAAGACTTTAATGTTGACAATCACATATGCCATACATGTCCCTTACATCAGGCTTGCTATGTCTCTTCTGCTTGCATTCCATGACTAGTAACATTTAATGCAACAATGATCTACCAAAAAGGAACCTAATGCTATGCACTTCAGCTCAAAACCTTCTGCTTCAACAACCGCCTTCCCTGCCACAGGTTCCATGACACACAAGTCTTGAACAACAATTTTCTTTCCAAAACTTGAAATAACCAAACTGCAACATTTGATCTTAATTCAACATAGGGAGAGTTCGTTTGAGCTTATTTAATAGATCTTATAAATTTCCACATCTTATAAGCTGTTTTAAAGCTTTTCAGGTTTTATACCTTATTTTATAATATAAGTTGTTGAGTTTGAATAAAATAGGACAGTAGAGCTTTCAAGATGTTAATAATGACAGTTCTGTAAATTAGTAAAATCATATTTAAGGAGCATGTCAAATAAGATTTTACTTCGAAGAGAAAAAGGTGGGGGTTTTGTACTGTTTTACAGAACAGTTTATAAGCTCCTAACATCTAAATTTGGGGAGCAAATAAGATCTTTTTAAAAAATTCTCACACTTTAGGGGAGCTTATAAGATCTTCAAAGCATCTTAGAAGAGTTCATAACCTCTTCAGCTAAACACCCTCATATAAGGAAAAGGCATTAGCACCAAAAGAACAGAAAAGTGGACAATTCTGTGAGAACCACGTATTTAAATATATAGGCAATATCACAGGATGGTAAAACATGGAAAACGGAAAGGTCGGTTGCATATAGATAGTACACTCAATGTTATCACTGCATAAATGAGTTTAGGACAAAAATGCGAGAGCACATTCATCATCAAACATAACGTTCATATAACGTAACGTGATTATAGAAATGAGACAACTCTAGACATCATGAGTATATTCATGTCTCAGAAACCTAGGGAGAGGATAATAAGGAACTTTTGGTTAGAATCGAGCCCCTCCAAATCACAAGGAAAATATGCCATTTATTCATTATCTTTACCCAACACAAAAGTTTCCAGTTCTCTTCCTGTTCTACTTACAGCATTCTCTTTGGTTAATTTGTAAGTAAGTTATTGATATCATAGAGCTTTCTCCCATAATAGGGAATTGCATGTGGAGATGCACGTCTGTGATGCAGCACAAAGCATTTAATCATCCCTGAATACATACAACCTTGGCAAGAACAGTGTTCAGCTGAATATATGACTATCACAAAACATCACAATCTTTCTAAATCAATTGGAGTAACAATTATAATTTGTCCGACAAAAAAAATAACAGTCTTGAGTACAAATGGGTCTTCATAACAGGTTTGACAAGCACATATAGCATATGAAAAATGTGCTTTCATATTTCTCAAAAAAGGCCAAGAAAATGCGCTTTCATATTTCAAAAAAATTAACAAAAGCATATCCATAAATTTACACAAACCACTGCATCAAGATGCAGAAGGCCCTGACTTGACAATAAAATTTACTTTAATTATTCATGGAAGGAAGCCCAATACCTGCTTCATTAGGCATGTAGAGCTCACATGACTATCAATATACTTGCAAGACTAATAAGCACATGAACACCGGGCATATCTTTTAAATTCAGACCAATGTATTTACCTCGATATAGTGGCCACAATCCTGGATTATACCTGAAATATGCCAACTTTCTTAATAAAAATTCCAAACTAATGCAGAACTATAGGTATAATGCCAAAACTGGTTTATAAGAATGTATATAAGCATAACTAATATACAGACCTCATCTCTTTCTGGTACCGTCTAAAAGCTGAGTCACTGTGGACATGAATAACCATCTTAAAATGAAGATTGTCAGCTGACAGAGAGTTGGCCTTATGAAAGTTATGATAGCACTTAAAGGCAGCAGGGAAACGCTTTTCTTTCATCAAACGAATCATTTCCTGATGCATAGGTTACAAAGTTAATAAAATGAAACCATTATTACCATCAGGATACTAGAGAATGCCACATAATTAAGACGAATTAGAGAACATTTGTCAACAAATTACACTATTTTGAAATCGAATGAGGAAATGCTTCACCTAGCATATAATGAGTTGCTGCATTCTCCTACCCATCATGAAGTAAAAATTTAAAGATCAAAGCACTGTTAAAAGAATGCCATGAAAAGCTTTCACAAATTTTCACTTTCAATTCCCCCAATTCTCGTATTCAAGGATACGTTTGACAAGTGGACCGAGCATACCTGTAATTTGGTAGTGGAAAAATCTGCAGGCCGCGCTTGCAGAAATTTTGTCAGAACAGATCGGTCTGCATTTCTTGCATGACTGTCAGATGCTTCAAATCCAAACCAATCCAAATAATTTGGGCAGAAAGATGTACCAACACTCTCCAGTAGTGCCTTCATTTGCTGTAAAAAAATAAAGAACATGAATGACTCCAAGTACATTGCTTAAACAACTTCATTAAAATAATCTTGATAGCAGGAAGATCAGATAACCTGCTTTTCATCATTTCTATTTGCAGCACATATTTCACGCAGGCTGGGTCCCAGGTTAGCTGTTATGCAATTTGTAGACACAAGCACACAAATTAATACAAATCATATCTGCACTAGTTAATTATGGTGGGCGGAACCAAGGTAGGAAAAGAGGGAGACAAAAATATATTTATACATCGACAAGAAATTTGGAATGACCAGCAACATTCCTCATCAATTGGACCAAAATTTTTTAACACATGAAATAACAAATTTATGCCTATGACAGAATGATGTCAGATCAGTCTTTTCACATTTAACCAGGATCCCTAAAACATAGTAAATAAAGCTACCTTCAAATAGATTAAGGAGGCGCTTGGTTAGCAATTCCTCAATGGTAATGAAAATGAAAATTATTTTCCATTTATGCCCCATAATAAAATTGATATGTTGGAAGAAGACTTGTTACAATTGTGGCTCCATTGCTAGTGTCATGCCCCAATTTTGGAATAGAAGTGGACAACAAATGGTTGTTGGTGGAGGAATGAGGGAGTGCTTGAGGAGGAGGATTGTAGGAAGAGAATAGGGTAATCAAAATGGAGTAGTGATTACCTTACTTAGGAGAGGAGGTGGTGATTTTGTTCTCATTAACCGTCATAATTACACTAATTTTCAATCTCATTCTCATTCCCATTACCATTGAAGAGATGTTAACCAAGCGTCCCCTAAAATCATCAACACCCATTTGTCCAAGTAAAAAGTGGTAGTGCAAGTACATATGCTGATATTACCATGAAAAAGTTAACACAGTGTCTTTTTTCTTCCTAACAAAAAGTTTAATGAGAAAAACATTCTGAGATCCCGTAAAACATTCCGAATAATATTCAGATTAAAAATTTCTAGAAATAACGTGTGGAAGTATACAAACAATCATATGATATTTCCTCTAGAGAGAGAGCCAAAATAATGCATTACAAAACTAACAAACTACTTTTCATGATTACTCCATGTGGGGGAGATAACAAGTGTAATTGTAACTCATATATTCTGTATGACACAATAACTTGAAATACTAAAATCAACCCCTTGGTTATTTTGTGAAACCTTATTTTAAATTTCAAATAGCAGCCTAAGGCTATGTTCTTTTTGGGTTTAAAACCCGGATTAGGATTTTGAAATTTAAAACCCCGTTCTACTTTGGATTTTAAAAATCTGATTTTTAAAAACCTAATACTGCCCCCTATAAATAACCTATAAAACCTATCACTATTATTATATTCTCACTCTACCCACCATCAATCTATCAATTAATAATTATTATATTTTTCATCATTTAATAATACATCATAAAGCTAAAATCTACCCTACTCAAAACCCAAAAAGAACACAGATTTTAAAATCCCCTGGATTTCAAAAACCACTGGATTTTAAAAACCGGTTTTTAAAAGTCACTTAAAATAAAAAAAAATAAAAAACATGGCCCAAGTGTTGGGGTGAACGTGGTTACCCACAAATTTGGCAGCTGTGGGTGAGCCCTAAGGACCCTGCCACAGTTAGGTTCTCGGTTATCCAAAATTAATAATAAATTTAATGCTAGTTCATGTGCCAAAAAAGTGATGATATTTTTAATATTCTCCAAAGATACATGTACAAACACATTGTAGGTCCTGTTGTTACCCAACTTAAGGATTAAATGCTTCAACAATGATCCCAGATGATATCCCGACTCTTAGCAGATGGATGAGAAATGGTCTAGTATAACTTAATGTATAAAAGAAAATTCTAGTATAACTTATTATTAAAAGAATATTTAACTTGGATGAAGTCATTACCTCCCTCTACTGGTGGTGGAGGATAGTCTTGTAAAACCTGCTCCATATGTTCTGAGCTTTTGCGGCTTACTATCCGAGCAACTAGTCCTTCCAAGATTTCTCCCTGGACTCTTATATGGTCTTTTGATCCTGCAGGTAAGGAATATACAGATCAGCTTTTTCAAGGAACTACTTTGGTAATTTTAGAGAAGTGTAAAGCAGCCTAGATTTAGTCTATCCTGAATGTCCAACCGAGGTTGGATCCAGTAAGGAAAATGAAGAAGTACAACATAAAATTTAAACTGCATACATCTGATGGGGTAACCAGCCACCAAATTTCTTCTGGTTTACTAATTTCCAAATGAGACTGTTGGAGAGAGACCATAGGAAAACAAGCGATTGACACATAGGATAGTGACTTTCAACTGAATGGTAGTAAACAACGTTGTGAAGATGGAAGAATGCATAGAACAATGAAACATCAAGGAATGAGGCCAGGGCTGATCAGGAGTTACAGCAAAAATCATCTCATAAGATATAGGCAAAAGAAGTTGAGAGGTAGCAATATAAAACACAAAGAGACCAAATTACATAATCATGTAAATTGCACATAACTTAATACTGAAGACACCACTAATATGTACGTAAAAATACTGTTAAAATTCATGTTTTGACACAGCGAGAAGATCACTGAGCTGCTAAGCATCACGATGCCGATGCACAACAGGGAGCCTTTCTGATAGATAAAGAAATGCTCTAGTGGTCATAAGATAGGAGGTGATAAAAATAGCCAATAAACTAGCCCAGGAAGGGAGAAGTCCGAAGAATGTAACAAGCAGAAATAACACACCAACAGATCAACCCTAATTGAACTCAGAAGATGCAAGAAAGGGACCACAGTCATCCCAACAGCTAAACTAATGTGTGACTATGTTAATATGTGCAACTATAAGGCCACAATATTTAAAGGGTGTTTGCAATCTCATTTGCAAGCTTAAAAGCACTTTAAGAAAAGATTTTGAGAAGCAACAATATGGTTAAACCAACTTAAAAGGTTAAAACTGCTTGCAAACATTCCATTAGTGAAAGTTTCCACTTTTATTCTCGATATAATTTTACCAGGTACTGATATATCTGAAACTTCATCCAGTGCCTTACACACAGTTGTGGCCGTTCCTTCCTCACAAAGTGCGTCATAAGCAGCAAAAAATGATGACACGGATTTCCTGAAATGGAGAGAACATGCAAATGCTTACAATGAAGTTGGACCACAACCTTTATGTTCAACTTTCACCAGGAAAATGTAGAGCAAATACAGTGGCAGCTTGTGAAACAAACTCAACGAAATAAAATTTCACAGTAAATGTGTTTGCCATGGGTTTCGCATAGGGTAGAAACAAAGTCATACTGAGTCTTAGGACCTCCAACCTAGGAAAAAATTCATTGTCATCCAGAGACTCAGTATGACAAAAGAAAATAACTGGCTCTTCTTTATTTCACTGGATATAATCTGTTGGACACAAACAATAAACAGAAACCACTTGTAATGGAGTGATCAAAAATCTCCTCGAAAGTGCAAAAGGTTAGCTTCACACACTGACTTGAATGCTTGGATCAGCCAAAAGATTCAGTGATACTGTATGGTTAGGCATAGCAACTAGCAAATTTGTAACAATTACCTTCATTAGATGCCTGGAGTGAGAACCAAGTCATAGTCGAAACACAGTTCGGGAGTTAATATACAGTTAAAAAGGTTTGAGTCGAACCATTCTAGTACCTACGATATGGTAACACAACAGGTACAATACTAGCAAAGCCAAGACAGCGGGTCTCTTTCATTTAGGGGTGACAAGGATAGTCATGACAGTATACATATACAAACAGTTGCTCAAATCTACGTCTTGAGCAAAAGTCGCAATTTAAATAATCTGTTGAATTTCTATTTTATTAACTATATTTTTAACCTGAGCAATGTAAGTTAATTACTCAAAACGATTACTCCAACGGTTTTGAACAACTAACTATGCTCTGAGTATGTAATATTGTGAATAATTCCACTGGATTAAATATTACTCAATTGATCTGATGTATCAAAGTACTTATTAAATTTTTACTTGTGCATTGAAGTTATTGTTTTTCCCAATAATTGCAATGCAGAACCAAAAAACACGTAGCATTTACTAGTACAAAACTCCAGCCAATAAGATGATAATTGAAAACAAAAGAATGTATCAATTCACACATGTGTAATAGGAAATACACTGAAGTTTAGTAAAGAAATAGTATATCATGATGTCCAGGACTCTGTTGGTTTCATCAATTTTTTAAGTTATAATGAATTGTCAGAGCAATACCCACTCATAAATTAAGACCACTAAAAATAACTTTACTCATATCTAAATCACCATTGCTTTCAAAAGTGAATTAGTTGACCAGAAGTAATAAGTTAGCTGAACTTCTGACACAAGGGATTATTTGATAATCAACTCAAAGTTTAGGAAATGCTTACTTAAGTTTATAACATCCCACACAATTTTAAAGTTGTGATAATATGTACAGTAATTGGTATCAAGAAAAGAGCACATTGATCAAAGAGTGAAAACCAATATGGTTAAAAGATTGAAGTAGAGTGTTTTTTTCTAGTTTGTGCGTGTGTGTGTTTGTTTTGTTTATTCAGTTTGGGATTCCTCATCACGTTGTACCTGTATTACCTTTAGTCGATGAACATCTTAAAGTTTTTTTAATTTGCAGAGAAAGGGAGAGCGATAATGGGGATACAAACTCTAGCCTCAATCTAAGAAATGGCCAATATGCTATTTTATCAACTCCAGAAAATAATATTATCCAAACAGCTCAACACCTTATTATCTCAATCACTAAACTCATGTTTATACCAAATATTTAGAAACAAGGATTCAGACTCACCCAAGAAACGAAAGCCAAGTACCTCGTACAATCAGACTACAATGTATATCTATTAATGCTCATAATCAGGACTGCTCCAGTTCGGCAGACGTGAATGCCCTCAAAATGGAAAGAATTTATAATCTCCCTTAACAGTGTTTGAATATGAGAATTTGACAGGTATTTAACCCTATTCATAACAGATTTTAGCCAAGGCTTGACAATGTATCCAGTATTTTCAACTTATCTTCATTCTATTCTTCCCTGATAGTCACTTACTAATTTTTCTATTGGTCAGAGATTCTCACAGAAGATTTACTTTAACAATGCTGGACAAAACAAAAAATTTGAACATCATCATGAGCATTTTTTAAATTAAGTTGCCCAGTTTACCTAATTGATGCTGTTACTATAATATCAACCCAAGTTCTTCAGTGAGCTTTATATTGGCATCACCACCATGTTCTGCTCAAATTGACTTCACTTTTTATAACTTTTTTCATGAATTTTTTTTGGGATCGGTCCCTACATTAAATAGGGACTGAAAATTCTTGAGAAACCTTAGAACAGTAACGTGTTGAAGTTGAAGAATTACTTAATTTAAAATTTACTCGAGTGAGAAAACGTACTTCATAAAAAGTGCCAAAATGGAAACACATCAACAATAATCAATGAATCTTGTAGTGCTACCTTTCACAAATATTGCATCAGCCAATAAACCTGTCTTTTATATCAAACAATAATAGAGCAAACTCACCTTGTTGAGAATAACCACACATGATTTGTCGGTAGCCGCCATTTCCTGCAGAATTCGATAATATCAGGAGTTGAGTAGAATTTTGGTTTTCCACAACCCAACTCTGTGACTGCAGTCACAACCACTGTAAAAGATGGAGCAGAATATATTAGTTAAATGTGGGCCACACATTCAGGACTAAAAAAGAATACAGATGAAAAGATTTCATCAGCATTTTCAGGGAAGTGCATATTTTTGAACTAAAGAAATAATTCCTCAACGACCATAAAAAGCATTATAAAAGAATTTTTTTTTTACAACATGCTGCTTCAGTACCAATACATTACATTATCCCTTGACCCACAACTGCCACTTTTTCTTTAGGTTTGTCTTATTTGAAGGAATATACAAGAATGTACAAAATGGTGCCTTTTCCATTTGAAGGAAACAGTAAGTCCAGCACTAAACAGGATCTTGTCACACCTGACATGACATATAAATTCTCAAATAGGAACAATTGAAGTTTAAATAAGCTTATAACTTTCTTTATGGGAGGTGCAGAATAAGAATACCACGGACAGCTAAGCACAAATAATTGGGTGGGATTACTTGAGGGTAAGTGATAAAAGCATGCCAACTAAATGAATCTGCCACGAGGTTAATTTTCAGCATTGAAGCAGAGTAGGTTGCAGAAACTTCATTTCAGAAGTATAGTTTATGGCCACTCATCAAGTCAATACAAAGTAATCAATAAAGAATATTTTCTGGCCACTCACCATAATCATCACAAGGACGTTGCCCATGGTCTCCTAATACAGCAGTTACCAGCTCCATTGAGATGCACATGCGGTTTCGCTGAAAAACAAAAGAATAATGTTCTTTTCTGGATCAAGAGGATGTAAAAGAAAGTGCATTAAGAAAGTGTGTGACTCATAAAACAGTAGTGTGTGCATCAAGACACTGGAGCTAATAAAAATTTGCATAACTTCATCAATCTGACTTGGACGCAAGATAAATTTTCTGGTTCTAAATTTACCTCAAGGAACTCATTGAACTCAGCTTGTTTCTTGGTGGCTTGTGAACCCCATGCTTCACGAAACATGCGCCCAAGTACAAAAACACCAACAGCAGTGTAACTGTAGTACATGCATGGAATTTCAAACGCTATAATAAAATAGAAAAGGAGATGTAGCAATTCCAATAAAGGAGAATTAAGACCAATTGGTGATTAAATCACCAAATAATTCTGCTTCTTCCTAGTGCATAGTGCATGCATAACAGGTAAAAGCTAAGCCCTTCAACAGACGTTTTTCATGCCTGAATCAGATAGTATGAGACACATCAATGTGAACAAATAGTCTATAATTCCCATGCTGGAATCAAGGCTTTTGCATGTTCATTCATCTGGGCTTAGGACATATTCGTGAGTGAAAAGAGCACTCAAAGCACAAAGGTCACCCATCCCCCAGCCCTTCAAGCGCAAAAAAAAAAAACAAGTGAACTTGACCGAAGTGAAGTGCACCGCCATTACGTATATTTTTCTCATACAATAAGAACATGATTTTTTTTTTGTAATATCCTATCTTAAGCACAAAAAATAAATTGACAGCATAAATTAATATATACAGTAAAATAAACACGAGCCAAACTCATGTTATTAGCACCAATAAAATATATGTTAATACAATTAATGAAAAACACACAAGATAAACATAAAACAGTGAAGTTTAATTAATCACATTTTCTGTATTCTTATTGCTCAAGTAGTTGAGGTCGAGGAATACCAAATTTTTTAATTTTATTTTAGTACGTTCTTGACCTATTTTTTTGTTAATTAAGGAATTTGGCTTAACAAGAAAAACCTAGAAAAAGAGCCCAGGAAAGGCAATGCAAATCAAGCGCATAAAAGTGAGCGCACATGCATTTATGGTGCGCTTCATGTGCTTCACTTGACTTGCTGCCTTTGATAGAATAAAAAGCTTTGTGGTTTCCTGGTGCTTTACTGCAGCGCTTTAAGCGCAAAGCACTCAATTTTGACTACATTAATTGTAGATAAAGTAGAATTAGAGCATCATTTGCAGTTTCAGTAAGTTGAAACTCTTATACACGCAACACATAGTCTAAGTGACTCATTTCCTTCTATTTCTTTTGTTTGCACCATCACGAGCGATGGTTTTGAGATATATGCAGACATATGTTCTCACATCCATGAGAAGCCATTATTTAGTATTTCATTACCAGATTTAACAGCCATCTTAACCACTGAATCTACTAAAATCTTGGAAATAACATGCAATGTGTAACCACCATTTAAGATCAATATCTGATCCGATAATTAGACATTCTAATACAATCAAGGATGTTTTAACTATGCTAAGGAGTTAAGAGTTATCTAATTCTAATTATCTTGCATGCATGCTGGATAAATGAGATTCATGCATAGTGGGAAACAGAGTCTCAGAAACTAAGCCTATAATTAAAGATTTTACAACGCGTGCCAACCATAAATTTCTTGGAACTTCCGAAAAAAATTCTTCCTGTAACCTTAATATATTAATGCAGACAAACACGCTCATCATTTACCAGTAATACAAGACTTCTAAAGATTTTGTCAAAGATAGTTTAGAATTAAAAAGGTATAACGTGAAAATCACAAAAGCTTTCATAATAATCCATGCATGTAGCTATATTGTCTTAACTTTAATCTCTGTGGAATCTATATCAAATTAAAACACGAGAAAACGGATAGCCAATAGAATAGCAAAAGAGGAACAGAAGGATGAGATGAACCATCAACAATGGCTTACATATTCCCATAACTATTCTTAGCATATGCCCCTCCTTCATGTCCAGCATACATGAAAAGTGACCCAGAGTGCTTGAGCGACACCTGTTCGATTTAATGTTACAACAGATCCCTAGATGCAAAACAGCAAGGCAGCAAACGTCGAAGTGTGATAGAAAAAATAAACAAACTTCGACATGGAGAGAATAAGACTCAATACTAAGCTACATAAAAGTTGTTCTATGAAAAGAAAAAACAAAAAGGCAGGAAAAGCTTGCTAATAAATTTCATGCACTTGCCTCCATTGTAGCTAAGCCATTTGAAACCAACTCTATCATCTTTACTCGAACCTGCACTAATTGCATTTAAAAAGTTAACACATGTAAAATTATACAATCATAAATTTTTGTATGGAGATTCAATCAACTTCAACTGCTGATGAAATAAGTGAAAGACCAATTTAAATATTTGTTCGCACACGCATATAACATGTGATATTAAATAAAAAGAAAAAAAAAACATATATGGAATAGTTTACCTCATGATCGGACTTCTCATTTTCAAATTTAGGATAAAAGGTTGCTCTAACTTGTGCAGTCGAGTATGTTGAGTTGTCCACAGTGAAGCTCTCCAATAATTTACCACTAAATAACTTACTCAAAGCAGCAGTTGGTTTCCCAGATGATTCTTTTCGGGTTACACTGTTAACTACTGTTGATTGATCAACTGGAGCTGTGCCAACTCCTACTGTTGTTGCTCCACTTACTGTTCCAAACGACTTGGGCTTCCATACAGTTTTTTGTTCACAGAAAGGAACATGTTCTGTTAGCCCAATACCCCCAAACTGTTTAGATGGTACTGAAACAGCACGTTGATCTTTGCTTTCTGCAACACTCAGTGTTCTAAGCCTATCGGTGATAGCTTCTGGGGTTGCAGTTGCGGAAACTCCTTCTGAGGCTGAAGTTGAGGTCGATGGCCCATTGGATTTTGGCTTTTCTACCCATCTGTGTGCTTTAGCTGCTCCACGCTTCTAATACACAATATAAATCCAATTACTCCCAATGCACTTTAATGGGAAATAATCAGGAATGCCTATCTTTAAAGCAAGACGACATGCAAGAGAACAAAGTAAGAAAGGATAAGCAGGTAGAAGAACAGGAAACACCATCGAATATAAGCAAGTTGCACATGTCCTGAAACCAAGAAAATAAAAATTCCACGAGAAAAACAAAAGGAACAATATGATATAATGATTCCAACTTGCTACATTCAGGCATATTAATTTCAGACCAAAAAACAGCAGCTGGTTCACAGGAAATGAGGCAAGTCTATATTTGTTTAGCAGCCGATCACCACATAGGATACAGAAATGCCATACGGAAGAAAAAAAAAAATTCCCCAGTTAAAACACAAAATCAACAATAATCAACCGAAAACGTAAAAACAAGCATCCAAACACAATAAATTTCAAAAACTCATAAATTCTTCATATTAACACAGCGGAGATACCTGGTTGCGAGGCATGGTGAGCGGGAAGAGTGAGGAGTGAGTGCGACTGAGAGAGAGAGGGCGAACAAAGTAGAAGCTTCTAGATGAAAATGGCGAGTGAGAGTATAAAGTGCGTGTGAAGCCACATACAAATCTCTGTGAAACGGACATTCACCAACCTCCGTAATAACAGCGAAGAGAATAGTGGCGTAGTCTATATATAGCAAGAAAGAAAAATCAATTCCGAAGAATGCCAAAAATGGGGAGGGGTTCGGCGTAAGTCTGCCGCCACCGCTTCACGGAGGTGCGAGAGTTTACGATGAGTCAATCCGGTCGATCCACGAATCAATTGCATTCAACGTGCAGCTGAAATAACCGATCGAACCCAAAAACGTAATTCGGTTCGATATTTACATATACGGTTCGATTAAAAGGAGATGCGATTTCGCGGTATTTATTGCGGGAGTGGGTTTTGTTACTTTTGTATGGCCATGAGACAATGCGAATCGGTATATAATTTAAGATATCGACCCATCAACACTTTTATTTTGTATTGTCTTTTTATATTTCTTCCGTTCATAAAAAATATGCTTATATTTTTATACGCGGTTTAATGCGATATGAACATACTTTTCATGGACAAATGGAGTACAATTTTTTGTTTAATAAGGTAATGCAAATTTTTTGCCCTAGATAAATTAGATAAGATAATGTATTTCTTTTCTTTTACAGTAAAACCTTTATAAATTAATATTGTTGGAACCAATTTCTTTTTATTATTTTAGAGAGGTATTAATTTATTAATTTAAAGAGTATTTTTCCAGCACGACGAATAAAAATCATGCAAGACAATATATTTTTATTTAAAATGTGTTTCAAAATTAACAATGACGGATTAAATTTATAAAATGTTGTGTGAGTACAAAAGTGATCACCCAACACACACTCATAAAGATTTGGTATCGTTACTTGATGAAAAGTATCATTTGACTACAATATCTAACACAGTCACAAGAACATCTGGATATCTTTTGGCTATAATTGTAGGAAATATCAAGCGGCACAAACCAATAAATATCCAAGTAGATTTGGAGTTTAAGAAAGAACAGTAGACTCTTATTTTACTAAATTGTCATATATATTTTTGTAATTTGAAGAAATTTTTAATTTATGATATTGATTGGACCACTAATTTATGTAGGATTTTTTTTTGAAATATTATTATTGTATTATCTTATCGAAAATGATCAATTTTTGAACTAGGCCAAGTCGGGACCGGAAAAATTATTATCTTAGAGAGTTTATTATTTTATAGAGGTTTTATTGTAGTTGTTTCATTAAATAATAATACTTGTTTTCATTTAAGAGTATTAGTTGTTTTCACTGAAGAATTTTAGTTTGTTTTCACTATACAACTAATACTCTTCAGTGAAAATAATTAATACTCTTCAATAAAAACAACTAAAAGTCTTTAATAAAAACAACTTGTTGGTCCCACTAGGTACCTTTAAAGAGTTTTAGAAGTCTAGATGGGGGGTTGGATAGACTTCTTAGACTCAAATTGAAACAGAAGACTTGATGTCTTCTGGTCAGAGTAGTCTGTTCAACTAGTCTGGTTGCACGGAAGCTGTTTTGAGAATTTTTAATATAAAACCTTTTAAGAAATAAGAGTTAGTTTATCTAAAGAGTTTTCAGACAGAGTATGTATGAGGAAAATAGATGCAGTGCATAAAGTAAAAGGGACACACGATGTATAGTGGTTCGAATATAACATCCTACATCCACTCTCCCTTGAACAAGGGGTCTCACTCACTTACTACTGGAATTGACAAGTACCAACATTCATGTACAACTTTAGATCTATTTGATCTAAGTCTTTTCTTACAACGACCCTTCTAAATGATGAATAGGTTGTGTAAAATTCCAACTTAGAACTCCTAAAGAGTGTATTTGCTTTGAGAATGGCGAGTATTGGAATGCTTTTGAATGTATGTATGACTTGAATGTCTTGCGCGTATGTATCTTTTTATTCCTAGTATTTTGTATGTATAGGGGAGGATGGAGTTAGTCGTTGGAAGAGCTAATCAATCAGATCCCCTATTTTTGGAATTCAATCAATCAATTATCTTTTGATTGACTGGGTTGGTGAGATCTCTTGATTTGAACTTGAGTTGACTTTTTTAAATCAGATCTTCAATTAGTCTTCAATCACAAACGGTCTAGATACTTCCTTTAAACTCTCATGTGATATGTGTAATGATAGTAATTATCAGACGTCTTGACAGGGTGTCAAAGCTCCTATAAAGATTTTAAGGCACTTCTGAAATCACCAGTCTAGTCTAATATATAAGACTATTCTGGTCGGGGATAGTGGGTCTGTATTCTGATCGTCTGTTCTGGGTCTGGTCGTCTGATCTTGATTAACTCTTCTGGTCGACTAATTCCCCCTAGACTAAATCCTCTACTAGTCTTCAGCTGGTACTATTACAAGTCTGGTTTTAACATCTTCAAAACTTTCTAAGTACAAAATATATCCTAACACAACTAATATTTTTCAATGGTTCATGTATGAATCAGTTTCAATCTATACTTTGCCGTCCTTAATATATTATGGTGTGAATTAATTTTCTTTTTTTCTAAAATAATAAAATTACACTTCTATTAATCCAAATTAAAGTAGTATTTTCTGTGTTATTTGTTCACCCTCTAAATTTGACATTAGGCATTTTGTTTTTCACTGTTTCTATTTATTAACGAATGTGTTTCTTAATTTTATTGTATATTTTCATAGTAAAATATGAAATTAAGATAAATTTTTGCTTGTTATTTTATTTTACTTCACCCTTTATTATATCTTTTCTTTTCCTTTATTTCCTTTTTAAAATTAGAGAATTTACAATAATCGAAGAAAACATACATTTATTTTGGATTAATGCTTTAACATAACATCTCTTTGTTAATTTTGAAAGATAAAACATTAAGTTGCACTAAAAAACGAATTAACTTGAATTTTTTTTTTTTTAGAGTAATTCATATGGAGCCTGAATGTATTTTTTTTTAGAGTAATTCATATGGATTCAAAATTGATTTATGGAAGGATTTTTCAAATCCATTGTTCGAATAAAATAAATACAAAGTTAATTTATTTAGTCATTATATTTAAAATTATAAAATCTACTCTCTTCACTTTTTAGTGATGCAATGATATTTTATTTCTTTTTTTTAAATGAAAAACTGATTTTGACAAAAAAAAATTGTAAAATTAATTGTTTTGGATTAAGGAAATGCCACAAAAAGAAAGGAGGGAGGAAGAGAGTGAGAGATCACAAATGATACTTAAATGTAGATGAATTTGTAAATCTATTTAATTGCATGTAAATTTTGGAATTTTAAAATCTAAGGATTTGAAAAAATGAATTTATAAATATGTTAGATTTTAATTTTATCCAAATGTAACGGATTTAAAGAAAGATTTACAAATACACAACTTTAAATCTCTTCATTCAAACAGAACCTTCATTCATCGGTATAAAAAATCAATAATTTTTTTTTTTTAAGTGTCACCCCACATATGAAAATTAATGGGAAGTGGAAGAAGTATAGAGGAGCACTTGAGTCACCAAAATAAAGTTGTCGCATGGAAACATGGGGACATGATCAAATTAAATTGTTCGTTCCAGTTCAAAATATATTCGATTAAGTTCATTTATTAAAACTCATCAACATAAACAAAAACTCAACGGTATTCAATTCGTATGCTCATGAACAAACTCATTAGTAAACTTGTATAAATTATAATAAGTTGTTTTGATTTTAATTTATAATCTTAACACTAATTATATTTGATAAATAATTAAACAAAACTATAAGAATCTAACACACACACAGTACACACACATATATACGCGTGTGATTTTTACAAAATATGTAATTTTATTTTTATTATCAATTGATGAATAAATCAATTTAAGATGAATGTTACTACACTCGTTTAGGTTTGTATAGGCTAGAAAAAACTAAAAAAATACTCGTGAATATTCGACAACTAAACTCAAACTCAACTTGATAATAAACAAACCAAGCTCGTCTTCTTTAAAATTGGCCGGGGTCAATTATTTCCCCACCAATTGAGTTTGCAAATACCCCTAAGTTCTCAGGGAACCATTTTTAGTGAGGAATCTCAGTAAATAAAATGTGTCAAAATATGAGCTATAGGGTTCATTTTATATAGATATAAACTTCTTATGACACAGAGCCAAATGTTTGAAGGCAAACTATATTCTTTTGCCAGATGCTAGAGCAAAAGAGAATGCTCCTTTTAAAACAATTAACAGAACAGAATATACGTGCCATATTGGGGTTCATTGACCCAAAATAGAAGATTTGAAAAAGAATAGAGATCATGTGCACTTTTAGGCAAACATTATAGGGGGTATATAATGCTATTTATACACATCCTAAATTATGAGATATAAATTAATCTCTCAATGTTCGAATTGAAACTGCAAAAAGCACCCCCATGGATAAGTTTCATTTTCAAAGCCATCAGGACAGGGAAACGAAAAGACAAGTACCTCGTCCTATCTTTATTTCTGAATTGCAGTTAAACTCACATCAAAATGGGGTAAATACCTGTTACATTGAATCAATACTAATAGCCCCAGTAATCATTTCGTATCTCATCATCAAACTTCTTTCTGAGTTCCGGATGCTTTTCAAAGTATTCATCAGCTGTCATGGTACTAAGTTTTTTCTGTTTTACCAAAAAAAAAAAGAATGAGATATGCATACATAAGCACATGGGGGGTGGGGGTTGGGGGGAGGGAGAGATCAGTCTTCATCACCTTCAACTCTTGGACCTCCAGAATCTCTTTTTCTAGTCTTTCAGACTCCTTCAACGACTTTTCCTCAGTTTCTTTCAGCTCTACCAACTGTAACTCGACAAGTTTTAGACAAGATTCTCTACGTAACATGTTCTTAATTTGACACATCAGCAGAATAGGGAGGTCTTGAAAAAAGATCATCAATAATATTCAGACTGGGAATTTCTGTTGTAGCATGCAATCATTGCATATTATAATAGGAGACGGGAATCGGGGAATGATATAGAGCCCACCACTTGCGTGTCATAACATAAGAGGTGGAGTATTTTAAGGTTGGTATAATTCCACCTCTTTTTTTTTTTTTTACACAAAAGCGGTGGGCTCCATCAGTTTGCTTCAGGTGGTATGCTCCCCCTCTGGTGCAGTTTTACACATGATCTTTCTAAATGTTGTAACAACGATCATCCAAAATTTATGGGAAAAGGAAAACCTATTATTTACATTAAAATTTCCAAAGATGCCTGAGCCTCTTTATCTTCCTATTCATAAAGTACCCATTCATATGAAGCTATTGAAATGCTCATGAAGTTGCAATATACATTAACATCTCAATTACTAAGTGCCAAAGCCATAAAAAATAAAGCTCTCTTATTTACCAGGCAACTAAAAGTATAAAAAGCATAGAAGTAAATGAAAGATTTATGATTTTCTCACCAGAGCATCAAACTTGGGTTTGTACTGGGGAGTGACATTGTCAACATATTTTGGAATTTTAATTTCTGCATGTGAGAGATGAAATAAGATCAGGAAACTGAACTTCAAACAAGAAGAGGAGAACAGTGAGAAATTGACTAACATCTCAGACATTGCGGGAGATCTTGAAAAACAGCTATGAAGGCTAAAGGAGAAATAAAAACTTTATGGTAAATTTAAGGGCATTAACTTTCACAGATAAGTAAATTATAGGGCATTAACTTTCACAGATAATGCTATTAATAATAACCAGGTGACGGAAACTTTTGAAATTATATAAGAATCAAGACCTCTGACACACACATGCATGCCATATATGTTAGCAAAGATGCAGAACTGCTTTTTTGACGAAGGCAAAGGGCAATATACATCAAAAACCTTTTCACAGAATCATTTGAAAATTGGCTTTTAAAAGGCAAAGGGCATCACAAGAATTTGAACATGTAAGAGGGATAAAAGACCCAACTCAAGAAGCTCTTTGCTAATATTGGAAGAAACTAAGGATAGGAATGCAATAGCAACACAATAAATACCATCATAAGCTTGCTTGTACATATCAACCAAGCGAGAGCCAATCCCTTTTCTGTAATACTCCCAATCAATTGGTTCTGGTTCCTGAATATTTAAAATTAAAGTAAGTCCCATAATCTAAGTAAATAAGCATTTATATAACGAATTTCAAAAGTAACAGGGAATTATTAGAATTAGGTAAACTGTAGATGGGAAAATTACTTTTCCTAAGTTTTACTAGATTTAGCAGAACAAGCCTAACATGTAGCGTGCACACACAATGACACAAAAAAAGAAAGAAAGAATATAACAATAATAAAATAAAAATGAAACCAAACAAAAAGGCCAATATGCAAACAAAGATAAAATGCTCAGTAATGCAGGATCAAAGGACAACTAAAGCCATATATTCAAAGATGAGAACTTGTCTTTGCTTATCAGATGGAGGAAAAACAAAGCAGTTGCATTTCAGGGCACTAGACCTTGATTCAAGGGTCAAGGTAAAGGCAAGCCATGTGTATGCTAAATGAACTTAACTAGCACATCAAGTGAGATATAGTGATTCGATTGGGAAAACATTCTATAGAAAGCATAATTTGTGTTACAAGTGATTCATATTCTAAACACACTCTGGAGATATTACGCCACCAAAACAACCACAATCCTACTTATTTGACATGAAGAAAAGAATTACATTATGAAGAATAAAATGCTGACATTGAAGAATTGCAAAAGAAGAAATAAAATCCATTTAGAATATGAAAGAGAAAATGCTGACACTGAAGAACTGCAGAGGTGAAAAAAAGAATTTCCATATCCACTAATTATGAGAAATAAGCCGTAATAGAGATTAATCACTCAACTACTGAGCATTATCCTAATTCACAATTTCTTCGAACTCACAAAACATAGTCCGAACATGGAAACCAATATAAATAGAAAAATATCAAACAAACCAAAGCATCAGATGAAACACATTATTTAAACCACCAGATAAATCAACAGATCAGCTCCACAACCACTATTTAAAGGAAAATGCATTGAGATAGATGCATAAGCAACTTAATCGCCGCGCTCAAATTGATTAAATAACTGACCTGGCTAAATTTGGTCTGGAGCTGGGTATTGACCTCGTCGAAGGCGCGGCGGAGGTTGAAGAACTCGCGGCGAGCATCGTCGGAGACCATCAGCTTCGCCATTCCTTCCCAATCGATAGTTTTTCCGGCCTTGAATGCCACGTCAGCTGCCTTCTTCCCCGCTCCGCTCATATTTCCCGGTGCGATTTGGTTGATTGATTGATCGATCTATCGAAAAACTAACAGAGTCGACAGCAGTTGGTTAATTTGCGAACAGGTGGGATGCTGCTATTTGGGTTGAGGCGTAGGTAGGTATTGGCTAGCGATTCTCAGTTCTTCAATTTAGCCCATCTACTTATAGTTAATTACAAATCAGATTGGCATTTATTATTACTACGTTTGGGGGCGAGCCAAACCAGGAGTTTCACTAATATTCTTGTGTATGAGTCATTATAATTATGACTACAATAGTCTATTTATAAGAATAAAACCCTAGTCTAAGATATGAAGCCCATTGGGTTATTGGTCCATTAGTAATGTCCACATCAAATCTTCTAGATTTGGAATAATAAATCTTCTAGATTTACAACTC
Organism: Ballota nigra; assembly: GCA_947034835.1. Classification (NCBI taxonomy): domain Eukaryota; kingdom Viridiplantae; phylum Streptophyta; class Magnoliopsida; order Lamiales; family Lamiaceae; genus Ballota; species Ballota nigra. The sequence continues at coordinate 72,665,504 of OX344724.1, read as the reverse complement.
TCTCCCTTGGACATTACGACATAACATAAATGTCTTGTCATAAAAACTTCACGTGCTAGATATCGACCAAATAATAAGTTAGGGAGAAATGTAATCGATCTTCTAGATTTATTTCGGGGTTACCGCTCCCCCTGAAGACAACAACAATTTGAGTCTTTGCATCTCAATACCACGAACGTACTTTTCAAAAGTAGATGTAGGTAAGGACTTAGTAAACAGATCTGCTAGATTGTTACTAGATTGCACCTTTTGAATGGTAATCACGTCACTCTTCTGGAGTTCGTATGGGTAGAAAAATTTAGGTGAAATATGTTTCGTCAGGTTTCCCTTGACGTACCCATTACTCATTTGTGCAATGCAAGTTGTGTTGTCTTCAAATATAACGATGGGAGGTGTATCGCCTTTAGCGATACCACACGAGTCACTAATGTGTTTTACCAAGGACCTTAACCAAACACATTCTCGTGCGGCTTCAAATAAAGATATTATCTTTGAGTGGTTTGAAGACGTGGTAACCATAGTTTGTTTAACCGATCTCCATGAGATCGCGGTACCACCACAGAGAAAAACGTAACCAGTCTGGGCTATGGCGTTGTGGGGATCAAACAAATAGCCAGCATCCGCATAACCTACTAAGGTTTTGTCTTGGTTCTTACGGTAAAACAGTCCAAGATCTTGAGACCCTTGGAGGTACCGTAGAACATGCTTAACACCAGTTCAATGTCTCCTTGTAGGAGAAGCGCTATATCTCGCAAGCAAATTGACAGCAAATGCAATGTCCGGCCGAGTGCAATTTGCGAGATAGAGCAATGCTCCAACAACACTAAGATAAGGAACTTCTGGCCCCAAAATTTCTTTTGAATCTTCTTTTGGTCTAAATGGGTCCTCATCCACTTCGAGGGATCGAACAACCATAGGGGTGCTAAGTGGATGAGATTTATCCATGTGAAATCTCTCCAATACCTTCTTTACGTAGATCGACTGATGTATAAGAATTCCTTCTGGGAGATGCTCGATCTGCATGCCGAGGCAGTACTTGGTTTTACCCAAGGCTTTCATTTCGAATTCGGCTTTCAAGATTGAACTGACTTATTCAATCTCTTTGCATGTACCGATTATGTTCAGGTCATCAACATAGACGGATATGATGCAAAAACTATTTTGCGATTTCTTCGTGAATACGCATGTGAAAGCTTTATCGAATGTGTATCCCTTCTTCTGAAGGAATTCACTGAGTTGGTTGTACCACATGGGGCCCGATTGCTTCAGGCCATACAACGACTTCTGCAGTTTTATGCTATACATACTGCGGTTTTCACCATCCCTCATCTGAGGAATGTCAAATCCATCGGGGATTTTCATATAAATGTCGGCATCAAGTGATCCGTATAAGTACGCGGTTACTACATCCATTAATCTCATTTGGAAATTCATTTTAACTGCCAAAGATATCAAGTAGCGGAATGTTATTGAGTCCATGGCGGGAGAATAGGTTTGATCGAAATCAATCCCGAGTCTCTGCGAAAACCCTTGAGCTACAAGCCTCGCTTTATACCTCTCCACAATATTGTTCTCATTTCATTTTTGTACAAATACCCATTTATATCCTACGAGGATAGCGCACGTGGGTGTACAAACGATAGAGCCAAATACTTATTTTTTGTTAAGCGATGCGAGCTCTGCTTCAATTGCTTCTTTCCATTTAACCCAAACGGAGCGCTTCCGGCACTCAGCGATTGTTTTAGGTTCTGGATCTAGATCATTTATAATGGAAAGAGCAATTGACGCTGCAAATGTGTCATCGACGACAGTAATATTTTTATTATATGTTTCTCCTGTGTCTGTGAAATTCACAGAGACTTCGACGTTTACGTCAACCAGACCTTCCTCATTTCCTATTGTATTCGTTCCACGGCCCTAGTGCATTGAATATTTTGTGCACGTGCTTCATCACTAGGACGCTCGTCTCCTAGAGACTTTGAGTTATCTAGACGAATCTCTTCTAGAGATTTTACATTCGACTGACCAGATTTGCTAGTCTTTCGTTTAGGTGTATTACTATCTCTTGAGGGTCCTTTACGCTTTTGGCATGTGGGTGCATGAGTACTCGTTTTGCTTGGGACCTCAACCATTTGGGGAGGATTTACTGCAGGCATATGCGATTTAGTTACACCTCTATGGTCAGTGAACGCGTCTGGCAGATTATTTACTAAATTTTGCAAGTTAATGATCTTCTGAACTTCTAGTTCAGATTGATTAGTGCGCAGATTTAGATACTAAAGATTACTTACGTTCCACGTAAGCTCCCGACATTCATTCAATTTTGAATTCGGATCTCCCCCTAATGCCGGGAAGTAATCTTCATCGAACGTGCAATCAGCGAACCAGGCCGTTAATTGATCTCCAAATAAAGGCTCGAGGTATTTCACGATGGATGGAGAGTCAAATCCAACGTAAATACCGAGTTTCTTTTGTGGGCCCATAGAGGTCCGCTTTGGTAATATTATCGGAACATATACTGCACATCCGAAAATACGCAGATGGGAAATGCTAGGTTCTTTCCCACGCACTAACTGTAGGGGGAATGATCATTATATGCAGTTGGACAGATTTGTATTAAGTGCGATGCGTAGGACTGCATGCCCCCAGCATGAAGTGGGTAGTTTGGAGTTCATAAGCAATGGTCTCGCGATAAGTTTGATATGTTTTATTAGCGCCCCAGCAAGACCATTTTGGGTATGGACGTAGGGGACCGAATGCTCCACTTTAATTCCCAGGGCCATACAGTAATCTGTAAAGGCCTTTGAGCTGAATTCAGCAACATTATCCATGCGAATCGACTTGATTGGATAATCCGGAAATTGAGCTCTAAGCTCGATAGTTTTCACAATGAGCTTCGCAAAGGCTTGATTGCTGGTGGACAGCAAATAGACATATGTCCGCCTAGTGGAGACATCAATAAGGACCATGAAATAACGAAATGGTCCTGATGCTGGGTGAATCGGTCCACAAATATCTCCTTGAATTCGCTCAAGGAAAACCAGAGACTCTAGTCCAACCTTAGTGCGCGACGGGCGTACTATCAACTTACCCTTAAAACATGCATCACAAATAAATTCATCAACAGGAGGGATTCTATTATTCGAAATATTATGACAAGTTGAATTAGATAGAATTCTACGTATCATAGTGTGTCCTGGATGACCTAACCGCTGATGCCACAATTTAAAAGAATTTGGGTCATGAAATTTCATACTCATAGCTAGATGGGAACTAGACGGCCGGATGTAGGAATAGTACAATCCGGAGGACGGAAGAAAGTTTTTCTATAACTTGTTTACGGTTACCTCGAGTAATAATCATCAAAAGGTATTCGTTATTGTTCTTAGTTTTAGTTTCAATGTGATATCCGTTTATCCTAATGTCTCTAAAACTGAGTAGGGTACGCTTAGATTGTGGAAACAATAAAGCATTATCGATTATGAGTTCGGTACCCATGGGGTGGACAATGGAAGCTCTTCCGGAGCCCACTATCAACGTACTATCATTGGCTATTATAGTTACACTCCCCTTACGTTCTATCAAGTTATGAAAATACTTCCTATCTTTTAGGATTGTATGTGTGGTGGCGCTATCTACCAAACATAAATCATTATGTGCGTCCATCATGCAAGAGGAAATTGTCCAAACCTAATAGCTGATATGTTTACAAGCCATAAATGAGAACAACAATATCCAAATAAATGTAATGGACAACTATTTAAGGTAAACACATCAAAGCTAAAATAATAGTATCATCCATAAAATAAAATGAAGTATTCGAAAGAAAGGATCAAAAAACATAAAATTGTCTTATTCAAAAAACAAAGTACTAGAATAAATCAAATGTGCAAATCACTCAGGTGTGTTTGTTTTCAGCTTACGAAGTCCGGATGGGGGATGGGCTTCCCCTCCGTCCCGGCCAATTTTCGGATTTGCACATCCCATCCCCCATCCAAATACACATCCACCCCTATTATACATCTATACCCCTATTTTCACATAACTCAATATCTATCACATCAACTCGATTTTTTCACATAAAATATATATTTTATTAATCTATATCTTCTACTTTATAATACACCATCAATTAAATTAGTATATTATTTATTTTAATTGTTTACAAAAAATTCAATGAAAACATATTAATAGTAAATATGCGTGAAATTAATTGCTATCTTCATTCATTAATTATGTCTACCATATAAATAAATTGGGAATATTTTTTCTTGACTTAGCAAAAGACAAAACATGACTATAAATATTAAAATTTACTTTAAATTAATATAAAATTTATTTGTAGGCATGTCGCAGATAATCCCCACTATGTAAGAACAAAATTATTTTTATCGAAAAGCATAATCGAATATTTCGTAGATAATTTTTTATATTCTTATAGTGAATGAAGATTAACAATAGGAGAAAAATTACATTTTAAAAATAGAATAACGTCTTCTTATAAAAAATTGTATTGAATATATATCCATTAAAACATTGGTTATTTATTTCGTTTTATAATTCATTATTAGACACAAAATTTGAAAATGAATAAAAATAATATTAAGAATTAATGAATTAACGATGAGAATGTTCAAATTTCACCACATGTAATATGATGATGCATGCCTTTAGTATATTAAATATATGTATGGTGTTGTTGAATTGTTTTAAGAATTCAATTTGTTTATTATGTTTAAAAAAAAAATGTATGATTTCAATAAAATCAAATTAAATTGGTATTAATTGACATTTTCGTGTCGGATAATTAATTTCTTATAATTTTAACAACATTAATAAAATTTTAAACACGTTAATATCATTTTATTAATTCAATTGTTTTGTGTTTTAATTCAATTAAATTCAAATAACATAATATAATTAAATAATTATATAATTATACATAATAATATTAATTATTTTATATTACAATTCTACACAATCATTCAATCATTACCTCTTTAATAAATAATAATATAATAATACATCATCATTATTGATTTGACATAATGCCTCATCCACCCCTACTACATCCAACCCAAAACAAACAAATGATTACTATTCACAGGATTTCGCCCATCCACTTTTTTTCCCCATCCACCTCAAGACGAAAACAAACGTGACCTCATTGTCTCATAAATTTCGAACTACGGGCTCAAGAGATCATCGTTGTCTTGGTCAAATTCTGCTTCAGGCAGGCTGTCATCTTGAGGTTCAACCATGGGAGCCTTCCCTTTGTCGTCCTTTTGCATCATTAGATAAGCCTCAACCAAGTGTTTGGGAGTACGGTGCGTGACCAATGGCCTTTGCATCCGCATCTGTAGCAGGACTGCTCAATCATGCTTTGAGAGCTAGGTTTTCGTGGAGCGAAATTCTAGGTTCTGTGACCATCGGATGAACTACGACCTCGGCCTTTAGTCCAGAACTTCTTATTCACTCTCCCCCTTCCACGGTTGCGCCCAATCGCATGTTTGGCCCTATACTGCTGCTGGAGTACTGAGTTGCTAGCGTGGAAAGTTGATACAGGGTTCTGGATCAAACTGGTTACAATACGCTGCAAGGTAGAGTTGTACTCCGTTATAGACTTAAGGTCTTGGTAACGGATGTTCAACCACTCGTATTGTACCGAAGGGAGGAGTATGTCACTTTGTTGTTGGAAATGGTCCTTCAGGGACTTCCACAACATTCTGGGGTCCCGTTGAGTGAGGTATTCATATTTCTGATCCTCATTCATGTGGTTCCTAAGGAAAATCAACGGTTTCGCCTTCTGGGCATTAGTGGATTTTGAACCTTCGACAATGGTTTAGCTCAACCTATTCGAGGCTAGATGGATTTCGACATCTAGCATCCATGTCCGGTAGTTGCTACCATCGAGAGCGAGCACATCGAATTCTTTCATAGTGATGTCAGACATAATTCACTATAATTAATAAAGTGACATGGTAAGGGGCGTGACAAAATTTATTGACAACGGAGAAATAAGGATTCATTTGATTATTCTAGAGCACATAGAAGCAAGAATTGGACGCCGTCTACCCAAAACATAAATTACGGTCTGACAAGTACCGGGCGCCGCTTACCCGGACATAATATGCGGACTATAAAGAAATAAACTATGTGCGAGAAAAAAAATGCACGTAAGATAATTAAATCATAAATGCATGCAAAATAATTTATTATGAACGATAATCACATGAAAATAATTTCAAAGAAAATTTACGACTTAATAAACATGCATATTCATGAGGCTAAATATTTCATGTATATTAATGAAATTTAACGAAATATTTTTAGGATTTTAAAATAAATTAATTAGAATTTTGTGTTATCTTAAAACGAAAACCGAAATTAGATTAGGATTTCACAAAATTCCGGGGAGAAAGGCGCCACATGCAAAGGGCTTGCGCCGCCCCGACGCCGCACACGTAGGCGGCGAAGGGGCGACCGGCAGCGCACTCGGCGGGAGGCGATGGGCGGCGTCGCGGTGCTGGGTGCGGTGGGCGACGCGCGTAGGCGATGGACGGCGCACGGGGAGCGCCGCGCGGACGGCGCACAGGGGGGGCGTCGCGCTGGGCCGCGGGGCGCGCGGTGGTGCCAGGCGGCGTTGCGCGCAGCGGCGGCGCTGCTGGGCCGCGATGCATGCGCGGTGGCTGCTCCCTGGGGCGGCGGCCGTTCGTCTTCAGGCAGCGGTCGTTGCTTGTTCGATTCTCAATTCGAAATTAATCCAATTCGAAACACGATTTGATTCAATTAATTACAAGAACATAAACAAATCAAATTAATAATTCTAGAGCATATAAATCATGTAACACATGAATCAAATAATTCGGTACGGTGATTAATTCATATGATTTGTAGATAATTAATTTTAGGGCGTACCGTTTAGTCATGGGCAGAGTCTCGTGCTGATAACATGTTGTAAATAAGTGTGTAAAATAAAAGACGGGATTTGTTCACCCAATTCGTCGGGAACTACTTCGTCTGGGGGCGAGCCAAGCCAGGAGTTTCACTAATGTTTTGTGTATGAGTCATTACAATTATGAGTACAATAGTTTATTTATAAGAATAAAACCAAGATATGAAGCCCATTGGGTTATTGGTCCATTAGGAATGTCCACATCAAATCTTCTAGATTTGGAATAATAAATCTTCTAAATTTACAACAATAAAAAATGCTCTTTTTTTTATTTAAAATATTAAATTAGGTTTTCATTCGTATTCGAAAAATTATGTACTGAATTTCACTTTTTTTTTCTTTCCCAAATATTATGTTGATTATTTCTCCCACAGTTAATTTTTTCGTTACAAAGTTTGTTTGAATATATCTAACTAGGGTTTTTCTTAGGTCAGGCACCCTATCGAGTTGTCTGATATCAGATATGTTCTATAATTGTGCCACGTGTCATCGCACTGTGTCGCACTGACTTGCTACCTATAGAGTTAAAATATTATTTTAAAATTACTTTTTAAATTGTAATTTTTTATTTACTGTTATATCCTTTTTTAAATAAAACTATATAAATTATTATTATTCATATATTCATTTAAATCTAGAAAAACTAATTGAAATAGATGAACTAATTAATTCCAATTAAACAAACGAAAACAAAAAAACTGAGACCTAATAATGCAGTTTTTGATCAGAGAATTCCAATTGAAAAAAAAAAAAACTCTCCCACCGCCACACCCTTGTTCGAGCCTGCGCCACCATCGCCACCGGCCGCAGCCGCTCTCCCACAGGTCGCGGCTGCTCCTGATGGCGCCAGTCTCACAGGCCGCCGTAACTTACACCGCTTCTTCCACCGTTCGCCGACGCCGTCTCTCCGATGCCAATCTCACTCTAACATGTTCTTAAGTTAATATATATCCAGGCTGCAGGACAGATCGATACACTCTATAATGTCAAACTTAAATTGAATATTAGAAATTTTATGTCAAGGTAAGCCTCATATGGCAAACTTCACAGCCATAAATGGAGTAATAAAACCATCATATAATTCTTTGCGATGAATGTACTGACAAGTTTTGTACCATGAAATAATATAAATATAGATGAAGAGAAATAGAACAAATGGAGGAGTTCTTTAATGAAGGGATCGACTCCATGGAACAGAGAGAAGATGAAGAAGACGCATTAATGAATATTTCTAAATTAAAATAAAATTTTAAACTATGTTAAATAAGGGTAATTTTGTAAATTTATAATTGTATTTTTTAAATTATTAAATTTAATATAATAGTGGAATAATACGATATAACTCGATAGTACTCGAAGCAACTCGATAAAAAATTAGATGATTAACTCAACAGGTTGCAGGTCATGAATTTTAAACCATTAGATTTTATTAGATTTTAGATCTAATGGTTTATAAAGCATACCTAATATCAGTCAACTCAATAGGATGTCTGATCTAAGAAAAACCCATCTAACTAATATAAAATTGGCAAATGCATATCTATACACATATTTCTAATACACCAAGCAAATATTAATCGATTAATTAATAAAAAAATTGTAGTAAATGTAGTTCGCACAATCAAAGGTTTGACCATCCAACATAATTATTGAATACATAAATAAGGGTCAATTCTTTAGTTTTAGTTCGGAACACAGAGAAGAAACATACATAAACCCTAATTTTTAGATATTTATATTAATTTATTCAAATATTCTCGAACATACAAATTGAATATAATGACACTATATCATATTATAAACAAATGCAAAATGATTGACTGAAATCCGACAAACAAAAATATATCAATTATGTGGTTCACTAATAATGTGTTAGTTAAGAAACAACCACAATACAAAATAATCTTTGGTTAATAATAGAAAAATTATTTATAATTAATCTCAAACAGATTGAATCTATGAAATAAGCTCAAAATAGAAATTTGAACCCATCACAATTAAGGTGTCTTATAAAGTGTGGATGTAGGTATACAAATGGCTTGGGGTTCCACTTGGAACCAATATCCAACCTTCTTGCTCTTTGTGAATTGGTGAAAGGGAAGAAAGACAAAAAATGGTGTTGTTGGAGTGGCTAGAAGCTGTTTGGCTTTTGTGGAAAAAGAGGAACAACATCGTGTTTAACAATGGAGTGCTTCAAATAGATAAATTAGATCGTGTCTTAACAATGGAGTGATCTTGATAAGCATTAGTTTGTGTATGCATGTGAGACTCTATATGTATTGAGATCTATGTATTGAGACTCTTGCTACCATATGTATTTCCAAATCTCCTTATTTATCATAAAATTCTTGCTACCATAGTAACTATTTTTTTTTTTTTGGAATGAGTTCTATGTATTGAGTTGGGTGAATTAAAATTCTTTGTTGAGTTGGGTTCACGTAGAATTCCGGTTTGAGTTTGTATTATATGTTGTGTTTTTCTGGGATGAAAATGTATGGGTTGGATTCTATGTTGTGTTTTTCTGGGATGAAAATGTTTTGAATTTATAGGCAATTTTATAATTGAACTTTAACGATAATTTTTTGAACTTTAACAATAATTTTTTGAACTTTACGGATGTTATATTGAACTTTCCAAGAAATTTTTTAAATTATGAAATTTTGAACGGGATGAACATAATCTTGTGACTTAAATATAGTTGTAAAGTGATCTTTTGTAGATAATGAGTATTAATTTCTCAACACATATAAATATATTCAATGTTGAGCTTAAATTTTGCAATTTATTTTTCGATTTTAGATGATGAAAATAATGTTAAAGTTAAAGAGTATGTATATTTTTTCTATGTGAAGTGGGGGAGTATTTTTTTTTTCTATAGAAAGTGGGGGAGTTTTTTTTTTTTTTTTTTACATGATGATGAAGATAATATTAAAATTAAAGAGTATGTATATTTTTCTATGAAAAGTGGGGGAATATTATTTCTATGGAAAATTATAGTGTATTTGGATGAGGTAATTTATAGTGGCATTCTTGAAACTAAATATTCACTTTTGTAGTTGAGAGTAAGCAAAGGAAATGACACAAGTGTTAAAGTAAGTGAACTCTATGTTTTGCACCCCAAAGCAAATTAACCTTTACTATTTAGAGATGTCAACGAGATAGAGATGTAACCTTCCGCACAAAGTGGAGTAAAAATTAACCCCATTACTTTCTTTTATAGGGTGTATTAGTTTAAAAGTATTTTTTAAAAATTAAAGCCATGAGTGAACTTTAGAAATAAGTATCCCTGTCCACAGGCCCTGGAGAGTATAATTGGGGAATGCTACTTAAAAGTGTTGCGTCAATTTTCTACATTGCAGTTAAAGAATGCTAATTGTTCGCCTTTGATAAAATGTGATCATGCATTTATATATATGTAATTTATATTTCTCATATTTTACTCAAAAGATTAAAATAAAATAACACAACAAAAATCATGTGTTGTCAATATTTTTTATTCTGTTTACAAAAAAATGTAATAATATTCTCAATTAACTATCTAATGTCTATATATTAATAAAATAATAGGTATAAAATATAGATATGAGGTACGCTATTCAAAATCCAAGTCCTAAACTTTATAATAAAAGTAGTGTTGAAGTACTAATAAGTAATAAACCCTACTCCATTTTGGAGTTGGGTTGAAGATGCCCTTGATTCGAAATGCATCAAGTAGTTGTGAAATCACTTCAAACATCGAATCTATGGTGAAATTGATACTTCCATTTATTACCAATCTCTACCGTTCTTTCAAGAACAAATAACATCAACCATTCTAGCAACAAAACTGCAATAGTTACCCTAAGTTTGTGATATTTCTACTGTATAAACTGATCAGGTACTTACCTAGGCTAAAAGCGATCATTGTTGGAGCAAGGGCATGAGGTGGCTATGCACCGGTAGGCACCACCATTTTTTTTCCCGACTCAAAATATGGCGGCGATGAATACCAACACAACACACATGCCATATCTGCCTCTTTATAGCAGCTTCCAGATAAGTCACCATTGATGAATGCTAACACTCCAAAATACAAAACCATGCAGGGCATAGCTGAAAACAGTGTAATTCCATTAATCGAATAAGAAGACTATGGACATTTTTTTGGGCAAACACACATGAAAAGATCAATAACTAAGTCCCACCAACTCATACCATCATCTAATCAATTTCATCACACATTAGCTGCATAACTTTATACTCGAACATCCTAAGGGTAGAGGCCCTCAAGGGTGGATGTGCTTCAGATCCCATTCCACATTATACAGCCCCTTCCTCTGATTCTTCCAAATATAAGAAGTAATTCTAGGTGTTTTTTACCCTGTTGGCTGATGAGGGAGGAATGCAACGAAATGCATGTCATACTCTAATCATACTGTAGAATACAATGCAAAGTTCAAATTTTATAATGAATCACAAAAAACCTCGATCACATGATAAATTTATGATAGATTGCCCCAAAAATGTCTACTAAAAAATAGCCAAAATACACCTGATAAGCAAAAACAACCTTAATCCTTCATTTGCACCTTTTCTGTCAGACACTATCATCCACAAGTAGTAGCCAAAAGAAGGCATGAGAACAGTATGCCTAATATACCATACCTCAACCTTAAAGTGCTAAAAATTTATATTAAACAACCATAAAGGCATTAGCAGCATTGTGTAAATTCAAGCTGAGCTATATACTTATATCAAATCTACGAGAATAATGGCTTCTAATTACAGACGCTGAGAGGTGTACTGGGGAAGACTTAAGAAGAAGCAATGCCCTTGTGGCAACTGGCAAAAGAAAGACATATTTCAGTTCCGAAGAAATAGAAGCAATGAATGGCATTAAACCCCCAAATTACAATTGGAAAAGCCATTCTTTTATATGGTGCAGAAATAACATAAATAAAAGATTTATAGTTGGTTTATTTACAGAAAGACAACATAGTTATTTAATCTTTTCATACAACTTTAAGCATCACTCTTCAGTCCTGACCATATATTTCAATTAGATCCATGTATTCTGACACAAGAGAACGCAAAATAAATCCATCTATTGAGGAAAGCAACAATTTCATACACCTTTTGATCATAAAACTAGACAACGCAGAAACGGAGACACTTGCAAAATAATCACAAATGGCAGCACAGTTTAACAACTAAACAACGTTGCCTTTTCATGGTCTGTGATTAAAATGTGTAGTGGTAAGAATTAGCAAACATCTATGCCATTTTCCAATTGAAAGAACTAACAATCCATTCATTCCAATTCTAATACTATAATGTGATTACCTAGCAAGCTCAGACATCATTAATAGCCAAGGACAGACATCATTAACCCCTCAAGCATTCACCTCAACCTGTCTTGAACCAACAATGCCTTCTTTCTCATTACTATGAATAGGAGCTTCATACCTTTTCGTATACAAAGGATTGGATGTCAAAATCCTGAGCTCAGATTTCTCATTGATCTCCAATACCTCAGGGAATTTATTCCCACACAATTTAGACATTCCCACATCAACCCTTATGGCGCGATTATCACAAACACCATTGATGCCACCTTCCTGGATTGTATGCCCCATAATCATCCTCTTCACCCCAGGAATAGTCTCGAGAACATGCTCGAGCATCGAGCAATCGCAGTCCTTGGCCAGCTCGTTCGAAAAGCTCCTCAACCAAACAATGGAGTTCCTCCCCCTCACCAGCTGGCTCGGCACCTTCTCTTTCACACCACGAATCCAATCCCTAACCTCCTCATTTACCCGTTCTAATCCGTACAAAACATGCTTCTGCAACAAACCGCCATGGGCAAAAACAGAGTCCCCTACCACCACAACAGTTTGGTTTTTGGATAAAAATCTAGTTGCAATCAACCCATTAGGTTGCAGCGCAGCGATTCGAGCCCTAGCGCCGTCCTGAAACTCAGCTGGAATTCTCGGAATCTCGTCGGGCACACCATCGAATAAATCCCTAAAAATAGCGTTTTCATCGATCCCATCGCACTTCCTCTTCAAAGCGTTCCCAATAGATTGCCAATCCGCCCAATCTTCAAACTCCTTCAGCCCATGCCGAGTCGCGTACCGAAAATCCCCTTCCACATTCATGATTTCGTGATTCCCATTCATCGTGATGACCGTACCACCGGCTTTCGCCGCCTCCCTCTTCAATTTCTCGAAGAAATACAGCAACTTAATCTCGTCCCCGCCGCGGTCAAAAATATCACCAACCTGAACGACGGTGGCGCCGCCGCCTGACCACCGATCATCGGAACCGATCAAACCAGCGAGACGCAAGGCGGATTTTGCCTTGGGGAGGTCGCCGTGGATGTCTCCGATGGCGATGAGGCGACGAGGCTGGGAAAACACCGTTTGCAGCGGATCATCGGAGTTGTTAACCGATTGTGGCTCTTGAGGCAAGAAAAGGCCGCCGCTGACGGAGAAATCGACGAAAGTGTCGACGAAGGCGGAGACCAGAGAAGGGACGATTCCGCAATCGATGTGGGGTTCAGAATTTTTCATTATTCAACTTGTTCTGCGTTATCCCTTCCTCAGAATTCCTGCAACAATAGATTGTTTCGTAGGTCGTCAATTTGAAGGTTCAGTGGGAGGCTCGCGAATGGAAGAAGATGAAAAAAAATTCGCAAAAAATCTGTGATATTACGTTACCCTTTTTTTTTTTTTTTTTTCTTTTCTATATATATTATATACTATATTAAAAAGTGACAAAAGATTGAAAAATATTTTTGGACAATTTTGTCCTTAGCGTATTTTAATTTTTACTATTACACCCCATCTACATATATTCATTTATTTTATATTTATAACTTTAGGAATTTTTACAATAAATCAGCTAATATATTTTAATCTTGACTCCTAATGATCTATTTTATCTGTTTTACAACCTTTGAAATTCTTACATTAAAAATTATAATGAATATTATTTATACAGTCTTTGCAGTAATCTAATAAACCCTAGGACCAATTTTGTCGGGTACTCCTATATTTCCCTACGAAGTCAGCTCAATATTTTTCTAATTATAGTATGAATTTTGCTTATCTATTTCATAGGTTATCGTAATAGCATGAGTAGTAGCAATTAACGATTCAGAACTCGAATTTAATTTTTTACTCTGAGTTCGTTCATTCATATATTTAGAGGATGTAGCTCTTTCTATTTTCAATTGCAAAATATGTCGAATAGTTCTCTTTGATTTGATTAGTTTCACAGTAAATGTTAATTTGTCATGAGTGGTAGCAATTAATGCTTCAAAACTCGATTTTAATTTTTCTGAATCTGAGTTCGTTCATTCATATATTCAGAGATTCTAGCTCTTTCTATTTTCAATTGCAAAATATGTCTAATAGTTCTCTTCAATTTGATTAATTTCACAGTAAATGTTAATTTGTTATGTTCTCTGTTTTCCCAGTGAAGTGTTTGGTTTTAAGTGCGACCAACGTAAGTAGATGGACCCATAATCGATGAAGGAACTACGAAAGTTGCATAATGTGCTAAAAAAAGATAAAATGAAGACTTCTTCTGATACAAGGTATCATAATAATTAAGCAACAATCATATCAGAAAGGCTGAGGGGGTTGGTGAGAGATGTAATAGAAACGAGGAAGTCGTAGTTAATTAGTTGCGGGGTATATGTTTATTAGTGGATTATTATTGGCCTCAAGTTCAAAATTCAAATACTACATGTTTTCTATAAGTTAACAAAATCTCATTCTTCTTAATTTTGATGTTAACAGTCACATACACTTGATGAGAGCAATCTTCAAAGCAACTTCTCTTATACATTCATGACAGAAGCTCGGAGAATGAAAGACGAGAGGAGAGCTTAAATTTGAAAATTATTAATTACAAACTTTAGATAGTTTTAACTATTAATTTATATAGGAAGAGTATTCTACAAATTGATTTAGTCATATAGTGTTTTTAAAATTGATATTGTTGTTGATGCTTATAAAAGCTTTTTTTTTCAATCCAAGAAAAATATTCTTAATCAACTATTCTATTTTTCAATTCTCCAACTTCTCATATATACTAACAAACTTGGCAAGACTAATCATAGATGTATCTAGGATATTTGATTAAGAATCAAAGAAACTTGCTTAATTTCTTTAATCAAGAAAATGATTTAATAAATTATAATTATGATAAATATCTTTAAATTTTAGAATTAAAAAACAAAATTTCAAACCAGTATAATATAAAAATCAGAGCTTTTTGTATTAAAAACTAAAAAAAATCTAAAAAAAATATTTATAATTCATAAATCGTTTAAAAAATTATCAAATAAAATTTAAGAACACACCTACATCAAATAAGATACCATGAAGAAGTTGACAACCTAAAAATTATACCTGAATGTAGAAGATCACGTGACAGATAATTGTTCGATCTCTCTTAAAAATTATTTTTATGTTAAATTCATTGAAAAATCCTTGTGAATCACATATATGTATATAATCGAAGTCTCTACACAGTTTTCTTGAAAAATTATAATATTAAAATCTTGATTTTATTTTTCAACTAAATTACATACAACGTGCAACACACGTGTATACAACTAGTTTATTAAAAAGGACACTACGCTGCCTTTTTGGTTAAGTTGGAATTTAAAAAAAATAGCATATAAGATGTCATTTGTGCAACAAAAATTGCCCTATGCCTCGTATTCACGGAATTTAGGGTTGGTTTGTTTCGGAATTTAGGCGTGCGTGTGAAGTCATGAAGTCTTTGAAGATAATAAAAGTATGTGTTTGTTTTGAGATTTTGGTAGGGTGAGATTTTACTTTATGTCAAATCATGTGTAAGAATAAAGTAGGATGTATAAGAAAAAAATAGGAAAGAGAGTATGAGTGAGAGAAAATTGATATGTGAGTAATGATTGAATGAGAGAAAAGTGATAAGTGGGTAATGATAGGTTTTATAGGTATTTATAGGTATTGATGAAGAATGAGATGTAAAAACTGGATGTTACATCTCTAACTAGAATGAGACGGGTGTCGGAAAGTCCTAGTCCTATCCGGGTGAATCCCGAAACAAACAAGCCCTTAGTTAGGGGTGTTTAGTTAGGGATGGAGGTAGATGAATCATATATGGATGGAGGAAAATAGTGGATGAGACAAATCCTGTAAATAGTAAATTTGTGTTTACTTTATATTGGATATTGTAGGGGTGGATGAAACTTTATATCAAATCAATACTGACTCCGTCCCCAAACACTTTTCACAATTGACTTTTTCTAGTGTTTTAGCGAGCGCGATTTTTTATTAATATTTAAAATGATAAAATAATTTTGAAGTTATTTTATAATAGAAGAAAGATAAATCTATTATACCCTACCCAAAAATCACTTTATCATTCCAAATACTAATAAACAACTTGCTCATTAAAACACGAGAAAAAGTAAACTGTAAAAAGTGTTTGAGGACGGTGGGAGTACTTTTGGGTGACGATGATGTATTATTTTGTTATTGTTAGTTAATGGAATAATGATTAAGTGTAAGAAAAATAGGAGAGAGAATAATTAGGTGTAAGAAAAGTAGGAGAGATGATGAATTGGTGTAAGAAAAGTAGGAGAGATGATGGATTGATGTAAGAAAATATTGTGATATGGTTTTAGGGATGTAGGTGTATAATAGGGGTGGATGTGTATTTGGATGAAGGATGGAATGTGCAAATCCAAAAAGTGGCTGGGATGGGGGAAAATCCATCCTCCATCCGAATGGACCCAGCCGTAAGTAAACACCCCCTTAGAGTCCCGCTACTCAAACCCTAAAATCCTATATATTCACCCTATTTACTAAACATGCCCCAATAAAATTTAAAAATTAACATGTATTACTAAACATACCTCATTTTGTTCCTATAATATCCAACCTTATCAAATTTAAAAATAACACTTTCCTATTTCATATTCTCATAATTGTCTCTCTTCTAAATATTTTTTTTTATTCTTTAACTTTTAATTGAAATTAGAAAAAAAATCATAAAAAATTAAATATATTTTGAAAATATTATAAAAAAAATCAACCAAATTTTCAAAAATATATAAATTAAAAAAATCGATTAATAAAATAAAATTCTTAAAAAATGTTCAAAAATAAATAAAATATAAATAATATTTTATAAAAAATATATTAAATAGGAAAAAATTAATTAAAAATATAGATCTGAAAATAAAAAAGTAGACAATTTGTAAATAATTAAGAAAATCAAATAAAAAATTCAAAAGAAAAAGGTTAAAGCCAAATAAAATAAAATAAATATTTTATAAAAGTCAATTCAATCATCGTAAATAATTAACGTGAAATTAATTAATTTTTATTTAATTTTGAAGTTTTTTTAATTTAGTTAGTTTTCTAAAAAAATTAAGCAGATTTTATTTTTGATTGAATTATTTGGAAGATATATTAATTTATTTAAAAAAAATTAACTTATCAAATTTTAAAGAATTTTTTAATTGAATTTCTAAATTTCATATAATTTATTAATTATACAAATATTTATTCAACTCTTGTAAATATTTTTCAGATTTAATTATAATTTTTTTAGATTTTTTAAATATTTAAAAGAAAATAAAAAATTGATCAATTTTAATTTATTGTACTAATTTTAAAATTAAATAACTTAAAAACTAAAGTCAAAGTACACAAAACTTAGAAGATAATTTATCCATATTTATATAAGGATTACTTATTCATTATATATATGTCTATTTTTTTCTTTAAGATGATGGGGTATGTTTTGAGGATTTTGGAGTTTGAGTAGTGAGACTTATTTAGGGGGGTGTATTGGATTAGGATTTTAAAGGACTTTTTTAGCATAAAAAAGTCATGCGGATTTTGCAGGATTTTTATGACTTTTAAGATTTTGCAGGATTCTATAAACCTTTATAAATCAGGATTTTAATGGATTCTGTAAGATTTTGTGGGCTTTGCAATATTTCATGGATTTGTGACATATGAAGAGTTCAAGATTTTTTTTTATACATTTAAATTTTTTTTAGGATAATTTTTTTTATAAATTTGAAATGTTATAGTCCACAATATATACATTTTATGATATATACTCGTATAAATATGGGTGTTAATATGTAATTGATGCTATATTGAACTTTTTATTCTCAATAAAAATTATGGGGGATAAATTATGTGTAAAATTTTATTCCAACTACTCAAACCACTAATTCACAAATTATCCATTAATTGCACACAGTGACGGATCTAGAATTTTTTCATGGCGGGAGCACAAAAAAAAAAAAAACATTCATATACTCACTACGTCTTAATTTTATTTTTAAATTTCACTATTCACCTCTACAAACATCTCTAAATTACATATCATTGTACTAATAATTACACAAAAAATATCTCCCTTTTATTTCATTTATTTAAGTTGACTAATACACCCTCATTAAAAAACTATTTATCCATTTAAAATCTACAAAGTAACTCTCACATTAAAATCTTTGGAAAGTTTAATTGGAAAAACAAAACTGAATCGGAGTGAGTAGTACATTATTTAGAAGTTCTTCCTACATAGCAACTCAAGTCTATTATTATATCTGTCTCAATATTGTTTGTCACATGCATAATTGACATTAATTTTAAGAAAAATATGTAATGAATATAGTGTTGAGAGGTAATTTCGTAAATTTTATTTATAAAAATAAATTGGTTGGATTGAGTATATGTATAAGCCCTAAAAGTATATAATGACATTTTGTGAGTACAATTAACCTACACAGACTGAAATATGTGTATGATATGATTCACTATAAACACTCAAAAAATATTTGTACAAATAACTATATAAATATGTAATAGTAAAAAAAAAAAAATTGCGGGAGCACATGCCCCCACCGCCCCCCATCTCTGATTGTACAAATCTATAATTCTTTTTCTTAATTGAGGAAATGAACCAATTATTGGGTATGATTTTGGTAGATTTGGATTGAATTTGGATTTCAATTTGTTGAAAATGAATAGAAACAGAGGAATAATGCAGAAAATAAGTGAACAAATTTGCTGGTCATGATTGTATGCAAAAAATAACAAATCAAACAAATGAGATTAGAAAGCTTCTGTGGATACATAACAGGGTGTTGGAAAATTGAGTTTTTAATTCTCAGGTATATCTCAATTTTTTCGGTTTATTTCGGCACACATACCATTTCACTTCAAAAGTCCTTCAAAATCTTATGGTTTGGATGCGATTGTTGGTATTTATAAAAACAACTAAAAAGTCCTTCAAAATCCATCTAACACAACAATCCTTTTAAATCCTTATATTTTTTAATACCAATGGATTTATTTTAAATAATAAAAAGTCTATAATGAATACCAATGGATTTTAATGGACTCTTT
The DNA here is from genome assembly GCA_947034835.1 of Ballota nigra. NCBI lineage: Eukaryota > Viridiplantae > Streptophyta > Magnoliopsida > Lamiales > Lamiaceae > Ballota > Ballota nigra. The sequence goes on along the minus strand of OX344724.1, from coordinate 72,646,139 downwards.
AAAAAATCTTAAAAATTCAGATTGAATACCCGTTAGTTGTTTTTAAGTGACATAAAATCCTGATTGAATACCGACCAACTTTTTTTTATAAAAAAAAATCTTTTAAAAATCCTAAACCAATACACCTTAAAAGCACTTGTCACGATTCAGTTTTACTAATTTGTATTTGTATGTTTAGTTATACGAATTTATATTTTTAAGTATTAATATTATGCATATATACAATAATTGTTATTCATATTTTTATCACTATTACATATATACATTATAATTATTTAAAAAGTCAAATATCTATAATATACTTAAAAGTTGCTTAGCCACATAAATCATTTTTTGACCTTTTTACCCCTATCATACATTTTTTTTGACATTTCTCCCCTTCTCTTGCTTTTCCTTTTCATTCATTTTCTTCCCCTTCGGGGCCGACGTTGTTTTCTCCTCTTTCCCCCTTCCAGCTTGCGTCAAAAAGTGGCTTAGCCACATAAATCATTTTTTGACCTTTTTACCCCTATCATACATTTTTTTGACATTTCTCCCCTTCTCTTGCTTTTCCTTTTCATTCATTTTCTTCCCCTTCGGGGCCGACGTTGTTTTCTCCTCTTTCCCCCTTCCAGCTCGCGTCAGTTCTCCGATGCATTATCGATCGCCAAATCTCATTGGCATTTCTCCCCATTCTCTTCTTTTTCCTTTCCATTCATTTTCTTCCCCATTCCAATCGACGTTTTTAATCCTCTCCCACCCCTTCTCGATTGCATCGCCTCTCTGATAGATAATTGATCGCCAACTCTCACTTAATCTCACTCGAATATGGTCGATTGTATGATCCAATGGATTCAATACTCAAATCGTTGGCGGCGGCTCAACGTTGTTTCTCCGTCTAGGGCTGCGAATTTTAATGGTAGGAATCTGGTGAGTTTAAGCAATTGGATTGAGAGAAATCCCGATTGAGAGGAATATTGCAGGATCGAATTTTCCACGTTTTATCTATACTTTATGGGATCGTCGCCGCCGTTGCTCTTGTAATTAACCTTATTCTCCCTCGATTTCGATTTCATGATTTGTTATTATGGATGTGAATCTAATGATGATGTCTTGAAATTTCATGTATTTGAATACCTAATATGGGTGGGAAGTCTGCTCTTGTACACCAAGTTTGCTTGGTTGTGATCTTGCCCGAGGTTAGTCATCAGATTTCTTTTTTTCGAGTAGCGCTAAAGAGTTGTTTTGTTTTCCTACTCAAATTGTTTAATTTTGAAGTGTAACTAATTGTTTGGTTTGCTTATTGATGTATGAATTATACTGTTTTGTTCCATAAATATGTCAATGAAATGTGTTGACAAATGATGTTAATCTATGTGTTTGGTTAGTTTAATAGATGGAGAGTTTGAAGAAATTACTTCTGGCAAAATGGATATTTTTGGCTTGTGTGATGGATCTACTGTAATATGATTGTTCCAAAAGGCACAAGTCATTTTAAATGAATTTGTAAATTGAAATAGGATTTTAAGAATTTAGAAGGGCCCCCCAAACCCTACCTCTTGATTAGGCCCTGTTGGAAGCTTATCAAACTAACATATCAAGTTGCATTTGTCTGTAGGTGGTTATGTAATTCAGCCTGAAAAGTTGCCAAACTATGTGGTACCCGATTTAACTGGCTTCAAGGTATGCATGTTCAATTTGTTGCAAATATGATAATCAGAAATTGCAGAATATGGTATCAAATAAGCAACCCATTTCCCAAGTTGCTGTCTTTTTTTAGTGATAGCAATTTCTTTGGTTATTGTAGTGGGTGCCTATCTCTTTCAATATGTTATCTTAGTTTCTCTGGTACTATTTCTTAGTAGTGGATAATTTAAGAAAGTTTGTTAGTGTCTTTGAACGCCCCTACTTCTTGTTCTCTATCTCTCCTATTCCAGTTCAGTAATTCCACACATTCCATTTCTTAAATTTTGGGACTTTTTGTTATGCACTTAAGTTCCTGCCTAATGTTTTCAAATCTTTTGGAGAATTTTGAAATGTGTCATGTAATCTTATTTAGAAGTTGTATCATTTTGGGGAGCCAAGTTTATCGAAGTGTTATGTTTCATCAGTTTAGTTGGCTTGGAGTAGTCAAATTGCAAACTACTATCATGAAGAATTATATAGTTCACCTAGGGAGACAAGATTCGATGTATTACTTTTCATTAGTTTAGTTGTCTAAACCTACTTTACACTTGAAAATAGTCTTGAAAAATGTGGACAATGAGATAAAGGTTTTGTTACTTCTTCTGATTAATTGAATTGTTCTTTTATCAAATTGATTTCCAGTTTTTTAGTGTGAAAACTCTTCAAAATGTGCAACATGAATAGAGTTATTTCAGTGCGAGATAGCAAAATTGATTACATGGTCCAGAACTTGTAAGACATTTTTCTATTTTCATTTTTAAAATTGCAGATCAATGACATAGCAAAATTAAATATTGATTAACGTTGTACTACTGGAAATTGGAAATTTATTTAAACACTCTTGATTTTTTTACTTCTATGGGTGAAAAGATTTTTATATTTGTGTCCCCATCTTGCAGGAATCATTTCTTTGCGTCTTTAATGCTCTGGGGCCTACCCATAAAGTTCCTTGAGATGCCGACTACGGGTTAGTCTAAAGATTCTACGCTTTCTTTTTATGTCTTGTGTCCATAATATGTCTTCTAATGTTATTATTGTCTAATTGATAATATTTATTGCTCATCTTTACGTTATATTGTTGCAAAGCGTAAATCATATAAATAGTATACCTATTTTTTTTTCAAATGACAATATAGAAGTCTAAGATTTTCACTAATTAGGCCATATATGTATTGACTAATAATTTGTCTGTGTTCAGTTCAAGTCCATTTAGGGAAATGACAAATTCCAGCAATTCCATCTTCGTAGTTATAAAGTTCATTCTCCTCACCGAAAAAGGACAAAGGCATACTGCATCTACATTATGCTTACACGCACACATATATTTAGGTCAACTCTATGTGTGCATATTTGATTTTTATTGCTGAAATAATCTGAATATTATAGCTTATCTCATATGGTGAGTGTCTAATTATTTTTTTATCGGTTTCGTTACATTTATTATTCTTTACGCCATTGTTTTGAAATAGGTTTCAAGAGCTTTATTTTGATCAATGTTATGTGATTTCAAATTTTAGCAGGATTATGCTAAGAGGGAAATTAAAGCTTTTTGTTCTCCCTTTCTTGGTTGGAAATATTTTAAGCTACAAACTATTCAATTTTTTTTGTATTTGAGATGGACTTGAGATTGACCTTGAAACTTTTATAGCATTAATTTGTACGTAAATTGAGCTAAGGATCACATTTTGGGCATTAAAGTTTGAAATGTATCATGTAATTTTATTCAGAAATTGTATCGGTTTGGAGATTCAGATTTATCGAAGTATTATTTTTCATCAGTTTAGTTGGCTTGGAGTAATCAAGCTAAAAATTGCTTCATGAAGGATTATATAGGCCACCTTGGGAAACAAGATTCGATGTATTACTTTTCATCAGTTTAGTTGCCTAAACTTACTTTACGCTAGAAAATAGTCGTGAAAAATGTGGACAATGAGATAAAGGTTTTATTTTTTCATTTGATTAACTGAGTTGTTCTTTATCAATCTGATTTCCAATTATTTTGTGTGAAAACTCTTCAAAGTGTCCAACATGACTAGAGCTATTTCATTGAGAGATAGCAAAGTACATGGTCCGGAACTTGTAAGACATTTTTCTATTTTTATTTTTAAAATTGCAGATTGATGACATAGTATAATTTAATATTGATTAATGTTGTACAGAATTTGAAATTTCTTTAAACACTCTTGATTCTATTACTTCTATGAATGAAAAGATTTGTATATTTGTGTCCCCATCATGCAGGAATCTTTTTTTTTTTTTTTTGCAGCTTTAAGGCTCCGGAGCCTACCTATAATGTTCCTCGAGACGCCGACTCCGGGTTAGTCTAAAGATTCTACGCTTTCTTATTATGCTTTGTGTCCACAATATATCTTCTAATATTATTATTGTCTAATTTATTATATTTATTGTCCATTTTTACATAAATATTATTGCAAAGCATATATCATATAAAGAGTATGCCTAATTTTTTTTTCAAATGCCAGTATAGGAGTTTGAGATTTTAGACGTGTTTTTATGCATAGAAGTCCATCATCATATTGACTTGCAATATGTTGTGTTTGTTCTTATATAAAGCTGTGATAATTTTGTGATTGTGTTGGGTGATCCTGAGTTGAAATTCTTTCAAATTTAGGAATTTAAGGTATTTAGAAATTTATTGCTTTGTTTGTAATCTTTGTAGTTCTTTTATTAAAAAAATATGCTTATTCACCCAAACAATCAAACATTGCGATATTTGGCATTCACTTCTTCAGGAATTCTTTGGATTTGATTTTCGAGGTAATCACATGTGCTGTGTTTACAAAAGAGTTCTTAATGTTAACTCTACACATGAGTTTTGCATTGGATGATGATCATCTTGCTAGAATAGTGGATTATGAATAGTTTCTGTGAGATATCCAATATGTTTATGGGTATCCTTTTAGTTTGTATGGACATGTCAATATCATGTTTAGAACTTTAGCTAAAGTCATCTTCCAATGTTTCAAGGGTTTTTCTTAGACCAGACACCCTATCGAGTTGCCTGATATCAGGTACGGTCTATAATTATGCCACGTGTTATCGCACTGATCTGCTACCTGTTGAGTTAATTTTGTTTATATTGATTATTACATATTAATTAAAAATGATTTTAATCATAAATTAAAGTCGAATAAATTTGTAAACTAATAATTATAGATTTTTAAACTATTAAATTTAATATAATATGGAATAATACAACACAACTCGATAGAAAATTAGATGATTAATTCAATAGGTTGTAGGTCATCAAATTTAAACCATTATATTTTTATTATATTTTAGATTTGGTGGTTTATAGAGCATACCTGATATCAGTTAACTCGATAGGGTGTCTGACATAAGAAAACCCCATGTTTCAAATACAGTGAGATTTGGGAGTATGCAACATTTGGTCTCTTCTTTTCTTTATGTATATTTTATTGGTTGTTATAGAACAAGGTGTATCTTGAAATATGGACTTTATTGTTTTTTATGCTCATAAAGTGGAGTCTCCAAAAAGGTTTAATAAGAAATTATGTTTATATAAGATGTGCAAAAATATGTGGAGAAGGAATTTGAGATGAATTTGCAGGATCAACTTATGGTAGAGTTCATATATAAGAAGAATTCACACTCCATGTTTATTCTTATGAATTTATTGACAACGTGCAACGCACGTGTAAACAACTAGTTTGTTAAAAAGAGACGATGGATGTACCCAACATTAATATTATTTACATATAATAATGAGATCTGAGAAAGAGAGTTCACATAAATTCACAGAAAATCAACTCTTATATGTTTTATTTTGTATTTTCAATCAAATTTAGTTTGTACGTTTCAACTTTCAATTATATTTTAGAAGTATTAATCTACATATTTTACTCATGTGCACAATTGTACAGTGCAGTGGTGTACAGGTGACTGGTGTAAAAAATAAAAAAAATAAAATTGAAAAGTTTGTGATTTATAGTTGTCTTTTCGTTTTAGACAAAGTATAGAGTGAAAATAGTTCATACATGAATCATTGAAGGGTATCAATTATTTTCACTAAAGAATATTAATTATTTTCTCTGAAAAATATTAATTGTTTACATTAAAGTATATTAGTTATTTATTGAAAACAAACTGATACTATTCAGTAAAAACAACTGACATTCTTTAGTAAAAACAACTAATATCCTTCAATGATTCAAGTACGAACCAATTCAAACATATACTCTTCGTTTTATGCCACACACCACGCCAATAGACAACATAAGTTACATAACATTCCAAGTCCAACTACGGGTGAGCATAGAATTTTTTTTGCGGAACTTTTAATGGAGATTGTTTTTACGGAACTCAAGGTGCAAGTCCAATCTCTAAGCATTTGGAAAAGAAATACTTTCCATAGTCTAAATCTTCTGAAGACACATGACATTTGATCTTTGACTGGCTTGAGTATTAGAAATAGAAAAGGACAAATATCTTAATGAAAACAATAATATTATCGCTTAAAATTCAAGTTACAATAAATAAATAGACAATTAAAAAAAATTAATTATACAATATGCATTACACGTGCATAAATATACCCGTATATGTAGTAAAGAAGTTATTAAATATAATAGTTTTCATATATAATACTCCCTCCGTCCCAAAATTTTGTTCACAGTTACTATTTTCTCGTGTTTTAGTGAACGAGTTTTTTTATTAGTATTTAAAATGATAAAATAATTTTTAAGCCACTTTATAATAGAGTAGAAATAGATCTATCAAACCCTACCTTAAAAATTACTTTATCATCTCAAATACTTATAAACAACTCGCCCGCTAAAACGCGAGAATAAAGGTAGTGTGAACAAAATCTTAGGACGGAGAGAGTATAGTGATTAAATGGAAAATTTGTATTAGCACCCATAAAGATTTGTTGTAGCCTTGAATTTCATATTATGAACTTGACAAATTCTAGGGTGAGATCCAATTGCATAGCATGCACTTGGAATTTGCTTCCAATTTGAAATTAATTTTGACAAAAAAATAAAAACTCGCGGGTCAGGCTCAACCCGACCAAAATTCACGGGTCTGGCAACAGCTCGGGTCACAAATGGGTCGCGCGCGCTTCGTAATAATACCCTAAGTTATATCACCAATACCCGAAGTTATATCACCAATACCCGAAGTAATAATCACAAATACCCGAAGTTATAATCACAAGTACCCGAAGTTATAATCACCCAAATAATAATCACCAATACCCCAAGTTATAATTGTTGTAAATGTAGAAGATTTATTATTCCAAATCTAGAAGATTTGATGTGGACATTACTAATGGACCAATAACCTAATGGACTTCATATCTTAGACTAGGTTTTATTCTTATAAATATACCATTGTACTCAGAATTGTAAACACTCATACACAAGAATATTAGTGAAACTCCTGGCTTGGCTCGCCCCCAAACGTAGTCGTTCCCGACAAACTGGGTGAACAAATCTCGCGCCTTTAATTTACGCACTCAATTACAACACGTTATCAGCACGAGTCTCTACCCACAATTTCAGAGGTACGACATCCATCTCCTTTAAGCTTTTTAGAAACAGAATTTTCCGTGCTTCTGCGAGTTTGGATGATGCATACGAATTTTGGCTGTGGTAAAGCCTATCATACTATAAACTTTCGTGTGTGTATATATTTTTAATTAATTACATGGCTTTCAATTTAATATGCAAATACCCATCTTGATGCTTCTGTCAATTTACGCAATCAAGGTTATGGAATTTCAATTAGATATATGTTTAATTACTCTCGTGGCATGTAGTATATGTCTTTAGTTTAATTTATTATATTTATTATGATGGATTCACAGATATGCATATTGTCCGGAGAAAAAAAAAATTATTAATTGACGAAGCGCACGACCGCCGCCCATCGAGCGCTAGCAGCCGTCGGCCGTGGACGCCTGCCGTCTCGCCGCCGCTGATCGCCACTCATCGTTGCGCCGTCGCGTAGCTCCGGCTCGAGACCGTTGAGCGCACAACAGCGCACGCCCCCGTGCGCAGCCCTGTGCTGCCACCGCCCTGCCGTGAGCCGCCTTCGCGCACACCACGATGTGCCCATGGCGTCGCCTAGAAAAATGCCACCGATCGCGCCTGCAGGTCGCGATCAGGTGTGAGCATCGCGTCCACAGAGCGCGATCGCCCACGACTGTCGCGTCCACAGAGCGCGATCGCCCACAGCTGTCGCGCCTGCAGGACGCGACTGACTGGCGATTTTTCACTTTTTCACGAGTTGCCCCACCCCCCCATCTGCCGTGTGCACCCGCACCCCTTCTGTGCATCCGTCGTCGCACAAGGCAACGTGTCTCAGGGACTTTGTGAACCCTAGCCCACTTTTGGGCTCGTTTTGGGCGTCAGATTATTACCAATTAATTTTATTTTATTTAAAATCCTGAAAATATTTCGTTAAATTTCGTTAATATACATGAAATATTTAGAAAATTAAATTTGCATGTTTATTAAGTCTGGAATTTTCTTTGAAATTATTTTCATGGATTAGTTCTCAAGGAATTATATATGAATATTTGTTACATGTGCATGTCTTTATGATTTAATTATCTTACATGCATTATTACTCCCGCACATAGTTTATTATTTATAGTCCGCATATCATGCCCGGGTAGGCGACGCCCGGTATTTGTCGGACCGTAATTTATGATTTGGGTAGACGACACCCAATTCTTGCTTCTATGTGCTCTAGAATAATCGAATAAATCCTTATTTCTCCGTTGTCAATAAATTGGCCACAACTCTTACCATGTCACTTTAAAAATTGTAGTAACGTCTCATATTACCATGAAAGAATTTGATGAGCTTGCTCTCGATGGTACTAACTACCTGACATGGGCGCTAGATGTCGAGATCCATCTAGCCTTAAATGAGTTAAGCGAAATAATTATCGAAGGTTCGAAATCCACTAACGCCCAGAAGACGAAAGCGTTGATTTTTCTCATGAATCACCTGAGTGAGGAATTCATTTTTTCAGATCCTCATTCAGAGACCCCGAAATGTTGTGGAAGTCCCTGAAGGACCATTTCCAACAACAAAATGATATACTCCTCCCTCCGGTACAATACGATTGGTTGAGACTCCGTTTCCAAGACCTTAAGTCTATAACAGAGTACAACTCTGCTTTGCAACGTATTGTAACCCAGTTGATGCAGAACAATCTATCTACATTCCACACTAGCAACCTTATACTCCAGCAGCAGTATAGGGACAATTATATGATTGGTCGCAAACGTGGAAGGGGGAGAAAGAGTAAAATGATATGGGTTAAAGGACGAGGTCGTAGTACATTCGGTGGTCACAGAACCTCGAATTTCACCCTTCAAAAATCTGGCAATCAAGATAAGGTTGAGCAGTCCTGCTACATATGCGGATGCAGAGGCCATTGGTCTCGCACGTGTCGCACTCCCAAGCACTTGGTTGAGACTTATCAAAAGCAACAGAAGGACGACAAAGGGAAGGCCCCTAGAGTCGAATCTCACCATGCCAGCCTGCCTGAAGCAGACTTTAACCAAGACAACGTCAATCCTCTGGGCATTGAGCTCAAGGACTTTGGAGATGATGAGTGATTTGCGTATTTGATTGTTTTAGTACTTTATTTTTGGATAAAACAATTTATGTTTTTGGATCCTTTCTTTCGGATACTTTATTTTATGGATGATATTATGTTTTAGCTTCGATGTGTTTACCTTAACGCTGTCCATTAAATTTACTTGGATATTGCTATACATGGCTTGTAAACATATCAACTATTAGGTTTGGGCTATTTCCTCTGGCATGATGGATTAATATTGTGATTTATGTTTGGTAGATAGCGCCACCACTCATACAATCTTAAGAGATAGGAAGTATTTTCATAACTTGGTAGAATGTTAGGGGAGTATAACTATAATAACCGATGATAGAATGTTGATAGTGGGCTCCGGAAGAGCTTCTATTGTCCTCCCTGTGGGTACCGAACTCATAATCTATAATGCTTTATTGTTTCCACAATCTAAGCGTACTCTGCTCAGTTTTAGAGATATCAGGATAAATGACTATCATATTGAAACTGAAACTGAGAACAATAACGAATACCTTTTGATGACTATTACTCGAGGTAGCCATAAACAAGTTATAGAAAAACTTCATTCCTTCTCCTCCGGATTGTACTATTCCTACATCCGTCCGTCTAATCTCCATCTAGCTATGAGTATGAAATTTCATGACCCAAACTTCTTTAAATTATGACATCAGTGGTTAAGTCATCCAGGACAATCTATGATACATAGGATTCTATCTAATTCAATTAGTCAAAATATTTCGAATAATAGAATCCTTCCTGTTGATGAATTTATTTGTGATGCATGTTCTAAGGGTAAGTTAATAGTACGCCCGTCGCGCACTAAGGTTGGAATAGAGTCTCCGGTTTTCCTTGAACGAATTTAAGGAGACATTTGCGGACCGATTCACCCAGCATCAAGACCATTTCGGTATTTCATGGTCCTTATTGATGCCTCCACTAGGTGGACATATGTCTGTTAGCTGTCTACCCGCAATCAAGCTCTTGCAGAGCTCATTGCGAAAACTATCGAGCTTAGAGCTCAATTCTCGGATTATCCAATTAAGTCGATTTGCATGGATAATGCTGCTGAGTTCAGCTCAAAGGCCTTTACAGATTAATGTATGGCCCTAGGAATTAAAGTGGAGCATTCGGTCTCCTACGTCCATACCCAAAATGGTCTTGCTGAGGCGCTAATAAAACGTATCAAACTTATCGCGAGACCATTGCTTATGAACTCTAAACTACCAACTTCATGCTGGGGGCATGCAGTCCTACAAGCATCGCACTTGATACAAATCCGTCCAACTGTATATAATGATCATTCCCCCTACAGCTAGTGCATGTGAAAGAACCTAATATTTCTCATCTGCGTATTTTCGGATGTGCGGTATATGTTCCGATAACATTACCGAAGCGGACCTCTTTGGGCCCACAAAGAAAACTCGGTATTTACGTCAGATTTGACTCTCCATCCATCGTGAAATACCTCGAGCCTTTGTCCGGGGATTAATTAATGACCCGGTTCGCTGATTGCACGTTCGATGAAGATCACTTCCCGGCATTAGGGGGAGATCTGAATTCAAAATTGAATGAATGCCGGGAGCTTACGTGGAACGTAAGTGATCTTCAGTATCTAGATCCACGCACTAGTCAATTTGAACTGGAAGTTCAGAAGATCATTAACTTGCAAAATTTAGCAAACAATCTGCCAGATTCGTTCACTAACCACAGAGGTGTAACTAAATCGCATATACCTGCAGTAAAAGCTCCCCAAAGGGTTGAGGTCCCAAGCAAAACAAGACTCATGCCCCCTACACGCCAGAAGCGTAAAGGACCCTCAAGAGATACTAGTACACCTAAATGAAAAGCTAGCAAAACTGGCCAGTCGAATGTAAAATCTCTAGAAGAGATTCGTCTAGATAACTCAAAGTCTCTAGAAGACGAGCGTCCTAGTGCTGAAGCACGTGCACAAAATATTCAATGCACTAGGACCGCGGAACGACCAGACCCAGATACACTGGGAAATGAGGAAGGTCTGGTTAATATAAACGTTGAAGTCTCTATGAATTTCATAGACACGGGAGAAATATGTAATATAAATATTACTGTCGTCGAAGATACATTTGCAGCGACATTTTCTCTTTCCGTTAACGATCCAGATCCAGAACCCAAAACTATCGCTGAGTACCGGAAGCGCTCCGATTGGGTAAAATAGAAAGATGCAATTGAAGTAGAGCTCGCATCGCTTAACAAAAGACAAGTATTTGGCTCTTTCGTTCGTACACCCGTGCGTGATATCCCTATAGGATATAAATGGGTTTTTGTACGAAAATGAAATGAGAATAATACTATGGAGAGGTATAAAGCGAGGCTGGTAGCGCAAGGGTTTTTGTAGAGACCCGATATTGATTTCGATTAAACTTATTCTCCCGTTATGGAAGGAATAACGTTCCGCTACTTGATATATTTGGCAGTTAAATTGAATCTCCAAATGAGATTAACGGATGTAGTAACCACATACTTATACGGATCACTTGATGCCGACATTTATATGGAAATACCTGATGGATTTTACATTCCCCAGATGAGGAATGGTGAAAATTGCAGTTTATATAGCATAAAACTGCAGAAGTCGTTGTACGGCCTGAAGTAATCGGGCCTTATGTGGTACAACCGACTTAGTGAGTTTCTTCAGAAGAAGGAATACACATTCGATAAAGCTTTCACATGCGTATTCACGAAGAAATCGCAAAGTGGTTTTTGCATCATATTCGTCTATGTTGATGACCTAAACATAATCGGAACATGCAAGGAGATTGAAGAAGCCAGTTCAATCTTGAAAACTGAATTCGAAATGAAAGCCTTAGGTAAAACCAAGTACTGCCTCGACCAGCAGATCGAGCATCTCCCAGAAGGAATTCTTATACATCAGTCGACCTACGCGAAGAAGGTATTAGAGAGATTCCATATGGATAAATCTCATCCTCTTAGCACCCCTATGGTTGTCCGATCCCTCGAAGTGGATAAGGACCCATTTAGACCAAGAGAAAATTCAGAAGAAATTCTGGGGCCAGAAGTTCCTTATCTTAGTGCTGTTGGAGCATTGCTCTATCTCGCAAATTGCACTCGGTCGGACATTGCATTTGCTGTCAATTTGCTTGCGAGATATAGCGCTTCTCCTACAAGGAGACGTTGGAATGGTGTTAAGCATGTTCTACGGTACCTCCAAGGGTCTCAAGATCTTGGATTGTTTTACCATGAGAACCAAGACAAAACCTTAGTAGGTTATGCGGATGCTGGCTATTTGTCTGATCCCCACAACGCCATATCCCAGACTGGTTACATTTTTCTCTGTGGTGGTACCGCGATCTCATGGAGATCGGTTAAACAAACCATGGTTACCACGTCTTCAAATCACTCAGAGATAATAACTTTATTTGAAGCCGCAAGAGAATGTGCTTGGTTAAGGTCCTTGGTAAAATACATTGGTGACTCGTGTGGTATCGTTAAAGGCGATAAACCTCCCACAGTTATATTTGAAGACAACGTAGCTTGCATCGCACAAATGAGTAATGGGTACGTCAAGGAAAACCTGACGAAACATATTTCACCTAAGTTTTTCTACCCATACGAACTTCTGAAGAGTGACGTGATTACCATTCAAAATGTGCATTCTAGTGACAATCTAGCAGATCTGTTCACTAAGTCCTTACCTACGTCTACTTTTGAAAAGTACGTTCGTGGTATTGGGATGCAAAGACTCAAAGTGTTGTTGTCTTCAGGGGGAGCGGTATCCCCGAAATAAATCTAGAAGATTTGATCTGGAAGATCGAATACATTCCTCCCTAACTTATTATTTGGCCGATACCTAGCATGTGGAGTTTTTATGACACGACATTTATGTTATGTCGTAATGTCCAAGAAGGAGTGTTGTAAATCTAGAAGATTTATTATTCCAAATCTAGAAGATTTGATGTGGACATTACTAATGGACCAATAACCCAATTGGCTTCATATCTTAGACTATGGTTTTATTCTTATAAATATACCATTGTACTCAGAATTGTAAACACTCATACACAAGAATATTAGTGAAACTCCTAGCTTAGCTCGCCCCCAGACGTAGTCGTTCCCGACGAACTGGGTGAACAAATCTCGCGCCTTTAATTTACGCACTCAATTACAACAATAATCACCAATACCTCAACTTAACCACTAATACCCTAAGACTTAATCACCAATACCCCAAGTTATAATCAATAATATCCCAAAAATTACTCAACAATACTCAAGTTATAATCACCAATACCCGCAAAACTTAATCACCAATAGCCTAAATTCCATCCCATTGATTTGGCATCCCTTACTAATTAATAATTTATTTATTAACCTTTTGTGTGTTTGAACAGTTTTTGTTATAGGCTTTTAGAAAATCTTGGCTTCTCTCATTGGGAAGCATTTGAGGGGCATGAGCTTTCATTTGGGTGACCAGTAGATAGATACTGGGGTTCTCCCCTCCTTTCTTTGCTAGGAGAGAGGAAATACTTGGATTGAGATCCTGGTGTTTGCAATCGGGTCACCTTGAAAAAGCATCTCGTGCAGCGAAACCAAATTAATCAAGAGGCGGTGCTTGTGGTTTTGAGAATGGGAGCAACAGCAATCTGTTGGTGTTTTGTTGTATACCTGTTATAGAGAATTGATGGCGGAAGGCGCAGCCCTTTGCGACCCTTTTTGATCGTCAATGGTCGCCGCCAAGTATAAAATTCTGAATGTTGCATCACCTGCTCAGCTGTTGGGTTAGGCTTGACCCGCGAATTTGAATTTTTTCGTCAAAATTAATTTGCAAATTGGGTGCAAAATCTAAGTGCATACTATGCACTTGGATGCACTCTAAAACTACTCTATGAACTTTTATAATAAGTATTATCTTAAAAAAAAAACCAAGCTACTTGAATGAAATGATTTAATTTTCAGGCCACTTAGAAAAAAGATTAACATGAAAAGTTACAACTAAATCAATGAATACTAGAATCAATTGTAAAAATAAAATGATGATTCAATTTTTTTTATTTTTTATTTTCATACCAATTTTTTTTCTTTTAACTACGTCAAACAATCAATTTTATAAATAAGAGTTGGATATAACATATATCTGATTTGAACGCAAAATACTAGCTTAACTAGTAGTTACCCCACAAGAGTATGAGATCACTGTAGTATGGGCGAGTATCGGGACCAAGTAGTATCGAACCTAAGGAAAAGTTTGTATGCGAATAAATCCCTGGAAATGTACGTCTCATAGCTAATATGAATGTAATGTTTTGGTTGATACTAATATTCCTAATTATTTTATGCTAATTAAATTCTAATTATAAAATTAAACTAAACTAACTTCGGTTTGAAGTGCAAATATGACGATGATGCTTGGGATAAGATTCCCTATGTATACTAACAGAGTTGATACGGTAACTAAAATAATCGTGATGTTCAAGTTATAATTCTAAGTGAACTAAAACTAGGCAATCAACTTCTCTAATTTAGCACAAGAATCGAAAGAATAAAAGCTCAAGAATGAATTCTAATACTTAACTCTATCAACCTACTTCACTAACCCACTAATTAAATTATATGAATTGTGCTTAATTATTGAGACCCTAATTTAACTAAGGTGATGCGACCGTCCTCCCTAGCTAAACCAATAGATTATAAACCCCTTCACAAACCCTCTCCTTAAGCCTATTCAGTATTAAAGAGTGATGCGGTCGTCTTCTCTCTAACAATTTTCGTACTTAATTCTTTGATTATTCTAGGGTTTATTAGAAATATTCAATGATTAAGTGAACTAAAACTATACATCACGAATTATCCTAATTACGTACCAACATCCAACTTCTACGAGTTCATCCTATACTAAGCATGCAAGGGTTCTAGCTGTTGGTGATCAATTTTTATCGAGTGGATTAGTGACTGTCTAAGTTCGGTTTAAAGATCATCAATCAATTACGTGTGATTGGTTACCACCGTAAATGGTAAATCGAGGTTCGGGTTATGAAATCGGATATACGAAAGCCGAAATCGAAATAATTTCGTATGTGTGCACATTTAGGTGTGTTAGTGTGTGTTTTGGGAGTGTTTATGAATTTGAACTTGTATTTCTTAAGCTGGAGAACAACTATTTATAGAGACTAGCAAGCATGAGGTGTTCCTGACTCTTGGTCTCCCTAGCCTGCATGCTTGACATGTGTCCTTTGACTCTAGTTTGACCTTATCTAAGCTAAATCTTAGTTACAAAGTCTTCTTTGGTCTTATCTCGGACTTCATTGTTGTTCGTCCATGTCGGTTTAAATCGATCCAGGATAGTTCTTTCATAGAAGCTGTTCGCCGTTTGGGTGTATGGCTCAGAAGTTGTTCGCCTTTGTGTCTTGTACAAATTGGCTTTGGGATCTTGGTCCTTTGATCGTCAGCATCCACCTTTTGGGCTGGTTACTGTAACACTTTTACCAATGTTGTTCGTCATTATTGACTTGGTGGTGGGTCCATATTTGGTCTTGGGTCTTTAAACCTGTTCGCCAATATCTTGTTCACCGAATAGTTGTTCGTCATTTTATACACTCCTTGGATTGATTTATGCACCCCGACTTGATTTTCTTTGTTGATCATCTTTGATTTGGAGTTGATTCTTCGTAATCTCTATTTAGGCCTTAATCTTTGTTCGCCTATCATTAATTTATATTCGCCTATCAACAATTGCCCCCTATCCTGGCTATACGTTGCCCCAGATGAGCAACTTCGTGGCGAGCAACTGTAGTTAGGATATTATACTGGTGAGGA
This sequence comes from Ballota nigra, assembly GCA_947034835.1. NCBI lineage: Eukaryota > Viridiplantae > Streptophyta > Magnoliopsida > Lamiales > Lamiaceae > Ballota > Ballota nigra. The sequence continues at coordinate 72,630,050 of OX344724.1, read as the reverse complement.
TTTGGACGAACATCTTTGAATTGGGCGATCAACTTTGGGTCTGCCTCTTCACCTTCCCACGATCTGGGGGGATGTACGAGGATGACGTGAGCGGCATGATTGCACGCCGCTCACGCGCGATCAATCGCGAGGTCACGCGCCCATATAATTGCGCATAAGTCCTCCAATTTTTGAACTTGGTCGAAATTGACCCCGTTTTTCTTCAACTAAGTCCACATTTTGTTGGAAATTACGCTCTGTACCCCGTTTTTTGCCTGGGGTATAAATAGAAGGGGGAAACAATTTTTCCCACTTTTTCATCTCTTGCTACAGTGCTCCGTCGTCTTCTTCCATTCCCGGCAATCTCAAGCTTTCCGGCGTCCATTTCTCCAGTGTTTGGCCTCTAATCTCCGAAGTAAGGTAGTTACCCTCTTGTTTCTCCTCTCATTTTTTCTTTTTTTGTCCTCGAAAATTCCCATTGCCGCCGTGTGGAAATTAGCGTCGTCTTCTTCTCCGGGAATCGCCGCCGTCTGTAAGTGGTTTCGCCGCCGTCTACGTTCTTCTATCTTTCTTCCATGTCTTCACATTCGAGCAACAAATCTGAGGAAACCCTTGATCCCCTCTTTCCCGTTGTGGCACACAAAGATCAACCTCCTTTTGAGATTTCCTCGGCATCGGACCCCCACGTGGACTCGGTCGTTCGATCGGTGGAAGATACCGGTGCTCACCCTTCAGAGAGATCCGGGAGGGAGTTGGTCATTATCGCGAGCAGGAATTTGGAGGAAGGCTCTTCGTCCGGCTCTGAATCCGAGGAGGATCCATTTTTTGAAGAACTCACTCACGAGTTCTTAGAGAGTATTGAATTCCCGTCCCCCAAGATGTTGGAGAATGAAATCCCAGTAGGAGTTGCTCGACCCTTCGAATGGCGGGCATATGCCGAGGAGCATGCGAACAGTTTTGCTCGCCCACAGAGACAAGTAATGGACTTAATAAAAACTAACTTTCAGGCGAGCAAGATCAAGAGCGTTGTTCGTGAGGATGAGTTGGACTCGATCCGGGAGACCTACAAGATCCCCTATGATATTCACATGTGGGCTCCCCGGAAGAAAGAGAGAGTTGATCGCCTACCTCCAGGATGCACCGCGATCAACATTGACACCCTGATCGCCGGTCTAAAGTTGCCTCTACCCCCAGTTGTTGGGCGCTTCCTCGAGGCGACCAATCTTGCTATTACACAGATCACACCAATAGGGTGGATGAATTTGCTCGGCGCCATGGGTTTATTTGCCCTAGAGGGATACGTTGATCGCCTTACTGCGGAGGAAATCAACTATCTCATGACAATCACCAAATGTCCCATTGGTGAAGAAGGCTACTACTACCTCAAGGCCAAGACCGGACTTAAGATGGTAGAAGGGGTGCCGAACAAGATCAGGGATTGTAAACAATACTTTTTCTTCATAGGGGGTGACTGGCGAGCATCTTCTGGTCCACACGGTGGCATTGGACGAATAAACTCTCCCGCAGCCTATGGAATAATTAAGCGTAAGTTTATCTTTGCTCGCCTTCGAATTGTGTTGTTCTAATTTAACTTTTATTATTTGCTCGCAGGTCCTCAATTGCTCAAGTGGAATTCGGAGGGAGAAGAGATCGGGGAAGAGTTCCTGTTCACCTCTTGTTTGGTCGGCTTGCGCAATAGAGCGGACATGACCATTCAATACCTAAGCGACGAGAAGCGTCAAAGAGCTGCTCGTTTGCTTACTTATCCCTATCACTTGGAAGCACAGGCTGAAGTGCCCCCAGGTATATAAAAAATTTCTAAGTTTTCATTTAGACTTTGCTCGTCATTGACTTTCTCGACTTGTTCGTCTAACTCTTTTTTTTTTAGCCAAACAAGTTACTGTTACCGTTCCCCCCTGCTTCGCTCTCCTTGAACAAAGAGTCTTTGAGATGGCACCTCCGAAAGGCCGAAAAAGGAAGGGTGACCCGCCTACCAAAGTACTGGGAATGACGAACAAGGCTGAAGGAGCCAAAGTTCCTCGGTCTGTGGCACCTTCTGGCCATGCTCGGCCAGCTCCTCCGATTTCTCCTCCTCAAGGGGGGAAACACTTAAAGAAAGCGGATGGGACTCCGCTGGCCCAAGATGTCTCCGGTGGTGGCAAAGGGAAGGAGAAGGTGGGCCACAGTCATGCTCGCCCAGAGGGGGATTTTGTTCGCCGCTCATCCGTCGAGCCTGTGGAGATGACGGGCAAAGCGGGCAAAAGTGTTACCCCAACTCGCGGCCCTGAGGATATCACCATACTGGGTTGGGACGAACGAAAGTTCCAAGAGTAAGCATATCTAGCTTTGTGGCCGGCGAACAGCTTTTAAGAACATCTTATAACTTGGGTTTTTGTTCGCAGGTATCGACCTAATGATCATCCTGGACGAGCAGCTGCGGTCCACCAATACGCCTGCTCAAAAACTCCGATGAACATTCGAGAGATCCCGGGCGAACATGTTCGTCGGGCAACTGAATTGATCGCCCGATCATGGACCCGACCTCTGGAGACGACCGTTTATGCTCAAAGCATTGCAGACAACTTCCACTTTTCTTTGATGCATCATGCAAACGGCCTAGCCATCGCCCAGAAAGGAATGATCCAGCTCGCCGAGCTTGAAGATGCTGTTCGTCGTTACGCCAGTACAGCCCGACAGTTGACCGAAGAGAAAGACGGCCTGGTCGGCCAGTATGAGGCCAAAGTTGCCCGTCTTAATAACCAGATCAATGTTTACATTGATGCTGAACAGAAACATCTTGAAGAGATTCAAGGCTTGTCTAAGGAATTGAAAGACAAGGAGGCCTCTCGGCGAGGGGGAGAAAAAATTATCCGTGGCCGAACAAGAGAATGCCGAGCTCAAAGCGGAAGTTGCTCGTCTTCGGGAGGCGGAAGCCAACCTCTTCACAAGCGAGCAACTCGAAGCCGAAGTTCAGGCTCAAACTGCCCCCATTTCAAACCTTGGGTACATTTGCGCCTATGCGGACAGCATCCGCACGGCCGATGCTTATGATTACAAGGATTTGGTGGAAGAAATGAGCAAGGACTTGAATGAGTTCATGGAGAACTATCCACCGCCGAGCAATATTGAAATTCAGCTGGCGGATTTGGCTGTACTAGGGGTTAAACTTGACAAACTTGACCCCAGTATTGTCATCACTCATCCTCCTCCTCCAGTTGATGAAGGCGAACAAGAGGAAGAGGTGGCCGTGGCTGACGAGCAAAACGCTAAAGAGGCGGAGGATAAGGCAGCTGAAGACTTGGCCCGAGATATGATCGTTGATCCTCCCACCGAACAAACTCAAGATCTTTCTCCTGCCGAGCAGCAGTAGGCTTTAGACTTAACCTTTTTTCTTTCTTTTTGTAATAGTTGTTCGTTCCTTTTTGTAGTACTTGACTTCTAGGATCATTGTACTATTTTTGAGGCTTAATGCCTTTTGATTAATGGAATGTCTTTCTCATGTTCGCTCTTTTTCTTTATATGTTAATTGCCTTTACATTTGTTAGGATAAAAATTATTAGTTTTGATGAGTTAAAACAAACCAGAAGATGTAATAGGACCATCTGGACCTGTTAGCCAGATGATGATATAGATTAGGACTTAGTCTAGGGGGAACTGCCAGACCAGAAGACTTCACCAGAAGAGTCACCAGAAGACCCCACTAGAAGACTTCACCAGATGAGATTGACCAGAGGCAGAGGACCTTCCCCAGACCAGACGAGTCCGGACCAGACGAGTCTGGTGGAACAAAAGATGCTCAGTTTTGATCCCCTGATTCTACTGAGTATTCTGGTTGTTCACCAGATTAGGACCAGAAGACACCGAGGTTGCTTGGTGTCTGGTCTTGCCTTCTCTGGAGAGAATCAGAGTTAGGCAGAGGAAGCTATTGACCGTTGGTGATTCAAATCAAGTCAACATGATCAGGTTTGGAAAGTATTTGAAGATAATCAATCCAAGGATCCCACCAACCCAATCAATCAATTAGGGAATTGATTGATTGAGGCTTCCTTATATAGAGGATCTGATTGGATTAGCCCTCCAACGGCTAGCCCTAATCCCCTCTATATATACAAGAGTGCAGTTCAAGAAAAAGCTCTAGAGACTCTACACGCGCATTAGTGATCCAAGCTTTTGATATTCATACCAAGCACTCTTACTGTTCATAATATTTATCTACTCTAAAGGAGTTATTGAAACCACAACCTGTTCATCTATTAGACAAGGTTGTTGGCTGGTTGATCTTTAGATTGAAGTTAAATCTAAAGAGGTTGTAAGAAGGAACTGGTACTTCCCAATTCCAGTAAGTAAGTTTGTGAGTTGGTTGATAGTGAGACCCCTTGGTTATAAGGGAGAGTGGACGTAGGATATTCTATCCGAACCACTATACATCTTGTGTTCTTTATCGCTTTATTTTACTTATTGTTTGTTGATTATTGTTCTCTTGTAAAAGACTTTGAAAGACATTTAACTTAAGCTTCCGCAATTAATCTAACTAGTGGGACCAACAAGTGGTATCAGAGCAGTGTGTCCAACGACCACTGCTTTGTAAAGCTTTTGGTGGTCACCGGGCAGATCCATTGCTCTTTAGTGCTTTTGTTCAAGTTCTTTTTATTTCCCTAAATTTCTTATCAAAATGTCTGCAAAATCTTCTTACAAGAGCCGTAAGCTCCCATAATTCTCTTTTGAGGATTACAGCCACTGGAGTTTCATGATGAGCAATCATCTTGGAGCTATTCACCACCGCATGTTAGATGTGGTTGAAAGTGGCCCCATTCAATTTTACTGGACTCCTATTGATAGTGGCAGGTCTGAGTCCAGGGAAGAAACTAGTGAAGCTGCCCAAAAAGCTGCAGAGGATAGAGTCCCCAGGCAATGAATCCTCAAAAAGAAAGATGAGCTTGACAATGATGAAAGAAAGCTCTACAACTTGGACCAGGTGGCAAGAACGGAGATCATCAACACACTTACCAAAGAGGTGATTGAAAAGGTCAGAACGTGTGCCACTGCCAAGGAGATGTGGGACAAACTGGCGTTACTCTGTGAGGGAACAGAGAAGATCAAAGATAACAAACTCCAAGCTGTTCAACACTCGTTTGATACCTTCAAGATGAAACCAGACGAGACCATTGACCAGCTGGACATGCATCTCACAAACCTCCTGAACAAGGCGAGTGCCTTAGGTAAGACCTATTCTGAAAAAGAAATTAATAGTAAAATCTTGCGTTCACTAACAAGCAGGTGGAGAATTAAAGTCACTGTGATCAAGGACAACAAGGATCTCAATACTCTGGATCATCATCTTCTGTTGTCTGATCTCAAAGCATATGAGTATGATCTTCAAGAGGAGGATCAAACAGAAGAGGTTTCCTCTTCTGGCCAGAAAGGTGTTGCATTCTCTTCAACGATCAAGCCTGATGTCAAGCCAAAGGAGTCTACTGCAGATGACTTGAGCCTCAAGGAGCAGGTAGCACTTCTAACCCGTAAATTAGATAAAATGAGTTCAAAATATGGCAGGTACAAAAGGCATTGGAAGGAATCTTCCAGAGACAGAAAGAGTTCCTTCAAGCCTGCAGAGAAGGAGAAGACATCTGGAGACTAAAGGGAGACCAGATTCAGAACTCCAGAGAGGAGGAGAGATGACAACCCTGGCAACTCTGGGAGATCAGACTATCAGAGGAGGGATGGTAGCTCTGGCAGACCTGACTACCAGAGGAGAGAGAGTAGTCCTGCCAGATCAGACTACAACCAGAGAAGGAGAGAGCCAAGTCCTAGTCCCAGAGGAGACAATGCCTGCTACACATGCAACAAGACTGGTCACTATAGTTATGATTGTCCTCAACTCACTCCTAGGGAAAGAGAAGAGAAAAGAATAAAGAGAGATAGGAGATATGCAGATAAGAGAGCATTGCTGGCAGAAGCAGAGGAGGAGGATACTAGTTCCAGTTCTTCTTCTTCTGACTTTGGATCAGATGATGATGTGTGTCTTATGGCAGACATCACTGAGGTAAATGAAACTACTCTAGTTTTATCAAATTCCAAATGTACTGAATCCTCTAATTCATCTGGTAACTCCAGAGAGTCTGATATGCAACAAATGCTATCAGATCTCCAAAATTGTGTCCAACTTTGTCAAAAACTTGAGAAAGAAAATGGTAGGCTCAGAGCTGAAGTTCAATCTCTCTCTCATGAGCATAAATCCACCAGAGAACTCATGAAAGATCATTCCAAAGAAGTCTCTGAACTTCAGGATAAGATCACAGAAAGAGATACTCTGGTAGATCAACTCATGAAAGAAAAGAACTCTCAAGAAGATGAGATCACTGAACTCAGAGCCAAATACCAGACTCTTATCAAGGGAAAACAAGTTGCTCACAACATAGACGAGATACCTATGCCCAGAGAAGCTCCTAAGATACCATCTGTTGTATCTATCATATCAGAGTCTTTTCAGCGCATTTGTGATAAGAGTGGTTTAGGATATTCTGGAATTTCCTCTAAAACTCATAAATACTTTTATAATAAAGACAAGTCTGTAAGAGCTGGTAAATTGGTAGAAATCTGGGATGATAAAGACTTAACTGGTAATGGTTACAAGGTGGTTCACAATCCTGACTGGAAAAGGAATCACCCTGTTAATCACATTACATATGGTCCAGAAGAGTTGACTGTTCTGGAAGAGAAGATGCTAGAGAATAAGTGTCATAAAGGGGAACCATTAAAGATTGATGGTTCTGTGAACAATGAGTCCCAAGGAGTAGAAATTACTCAAATTGGAGGACCCCAGAGAAATCCTCAAAGGGAACCTAAACAGATTAGGGGACCTCAAAGGAAACACTCAAGAAAGGGGAATACCAATCAGAGTAATAACTACCAGAGAAGGAACAATGTTCAACAGCACCAGGTACCCCAGAGACAGTTTTCTCAGAGGAATCAGTTCCAGAATAGGTATACTCAAAGGAACTATAATCACCAGAGCAAGTCTAATTATCAGAACCAGAGGAGATCTTCCAGACCCATCTGTAGAAAACCAACTGATCTGGGTAGTTATGACACCAGAGATGGTTCTTCGAGGATGTACCCTTACAACCAGACCTTTAAGACCATGTCTTTGAGGCAGGCCATTCCAAAGGCCAAATTTGAGAAAAGGTACACCAGACCTGTTTATAGGAAATGTGTCCTTATCAGACCAGTAGCTCAATATGTCATTGTCAGAGGACATGTGCTGGTAGATAGATTTGGAAGGAAGATAAGATCTCCTCATCCATCAAGGGATGATCTTTATCTATGGATTCCTACAAAACCTGCAACTAACCAATCAGGACCCAGCACTAGTAGGGGACCTAATTGATTTCTCTGCAGGTAGATAAGAGTCCATTGGAGAAAGGATTTTCAAGCAACCATGTCTGGTACATTGATAGTGGATGTTCCAAGCACATGACCTTCCAGAAGGATAATCTCCAAGATTTCAAGCCATTGAATGGACCAAGAGTGATGTTTGGTGACAACAACTATGGAGTCACCAGAGGAGTTGGAAAGTTGACCTTTAATGGAGTTTCTGTAGATGAATTCTACTATGTAGAAGGACTCAAGCATAATCTGCTTTCAGTATCCCAATTCTGTGACAAGGGATACTCAGTGAAGTTTTCTAGTGATTCATGCACTGTTTTCTCTTCTGATTATAATGATATTTTGCTAATAGGCTTGAGGAAGGGTAACATTTATCTTGCAGATTTTAACAGTTGCCCAAGAAATGCTTGCCTAGTTGCAAAAGGATCTGCAGAGAATAGCTGGATTTGGCACAAGAGATTGTGTCATCTTAACTTCAAAACACTGAATAAGATTGCCAGAAAAGGTCTCATTCGAGGTCTTCCTAATGAAGTGTTTAAGAAGAATCATGTTTGTGGTTCATGCCAGAAGGGTAAACAACCCAAGACTTCCTTTAAGGATGTCCAGAGCACAACCACAACCAGAGTACTTCAACTACTTCACATGGACCTGTTTGGACCTGTTTCTCCTCTTAGTTTTAGTGGAAGGAAGTACACATTGGTGATAGTAGATGACTTTTCAAGATACACTTGGGTAGTGTTCTTGTTTAAGAAAAATGAAATTATGACTAAGCTGCCAGAGTTCTTCAAGCAGATTCAGAATGAGCAGAACCAGAGCATAGTCAGAATCAGAAGTGACAAAGGAACAAAGTTTTTGAATTCACACATTGCAGATTACTGCAAGGACCATGGGATTTTTCATGAGACATCTGCTGCCAGAACACCCCAACAAAATGGAGTAGCAGAAAGGAGGAATAGGACCCTCAAAGAAGCTGCAAGAACACTTCTGGCAGAATACAGCACTCCACATAGATTTTGGGCAGAGGCTATTAATACAGCTTGCTACACTCAGAACAGATGCCTGATTGCCCAGAGACATAATAAGACTCCATATGAGGTATGGAAAGGTAAAACCCCATCTGTTTCATATTTTCATGTTTTTGGATGTAAGTGTTTCATCCATGACAATGGGAAATCTAAATTAAGAACCTTTGATGCCAAAGTGGCTGATGGAATATTTTTAGGATATTCCAGCACCAGTAAGGCTTTTAGAGTTTTTAATAAGAATTCACTTTGTGTGGAGGAAACACCTCATGTTGTTTTTGATGAATCTGTTATTAAGTGCAAGGTGGACTCTCAGTCTTCAGATGAGACCCAGAATCAGACTACACCCAGAGTTATCAAAGTCAATCCACCTGTTCTTGATTCAGATTCAGATTCAGATGATGACCCATCTTCTGGTTCTCTGAAGCAGCAGCCTTCACAAGGAGCAGAACCAGAAGAGGTTGGAACTCCTGTAGGGGGAAGCTCTTCTGCAGGTGGTGATAATCACCAAGGTACTGCAGAAGATGATCAACCAGGCAAGACCACGGGAAGGAGGACCCTGATTAATCACCCCAATGACCTAATCCTTGGAGATCCAACTAAGGGTGTCCAGACTAGGAGGACTCTTAACTTAGCTGCCTTATTCAGTTGCTATGTGTCCTTAATTGAGCCCAAGAACATCAAGGAGGCACTGAAAGATTCAAATTGGATTGTTGCTATGCAGGAGGAGTTGAATCAATTCACCAGACAGGATGTTTGGGAGCTGGTAGACAGACCAAGACATCAAAAGGTGATAGGCACTAAGTGGGTTTTCAAAAATAAGAAAGATGAGAATGATGTCATTACTAGGAACAAGGCAAGGCTAGTGGCCCAGTGCTATTCTCAGTCTGAAGGAATAGACTATGATGAGACATTTGCTCCTGTTGCCAGACTAGAAGCCATCAGATTGTTCTTAGCATATGCTGCTCACATGAAGTTCAAAGTATACCAGATGGATGTGAAATCTGCCTTTCTTAATGGGATTCTCATTGAGGAAGTGTATGTGGAACAACCCCCTGGTTTTGAACAAGGTGACAAGGTGTTTAAGCTTAAGAAAGCTCTTTATGGGCTGAAGCAGGCACCCAGAGCATGGTATGACACTCTATCTCAATTTCTTCTGGACAATGGTTTTACTAAGGGTAAGATTGATAGAACCTTGTTTAGGAAAGAAGAAGGAAATGACATCCTTCTGGTCCAAATATATGTTGATGACATCATATTTGGATCCCCTAACAAGAAGCTGTGTGAGAAGTTTGGTGAACTCATGCAGGGACAGTTTGAGATGTCCATGATGGGAGAAATGAATTACTTTTTGGGTTTGCAGGTTAAGCAATCAGAGAAGGGAATTTTTATTAATCAAGCAAAGTACACCAGAAACATGTTAGAGAAATTTGGAGTAGGATCTAGCAAAGCAGCCAAGATACCTATGATGACAAATTTCAACATGGATCCAGATGAGTCTGGCGAGAGTGTGGACCAGACTCAGTACAGAGCACTTATTGGTTCTCTCTTGTACCTGACTGCAAGCAGACCAGATATTACCTTTGCCGTAGGTGTTTGTGCCAGATTTCAAGCTAACCCCAAGAAGAGTCACTTGGAAGCAGCTAGGAAGATATTGAAATATCTTAAGGGAACAGTGAATTTAGGATTGTGGTATCCTGCAGATGACAATTTAGAATTGAGTGGTTATTCAGATTCAGACTATGGTGGATGCAGAATAGATAGGAAATCTACAAGTGGTACATGCCAATTTTTAGGGAATAAATTGGTATCCTGGTTTTCTAAGAAGCAGACTTCAGTTGCTACATCAACAACAGAAGCAGAGTACATGGCTGCAGGGAGCTGTTGTTCACAACTACTCTGGATTAGTCAACAACTTAGAGATTACCAGATTAGAGCTAAGGATATTCCTATATTCTGTGATAGTAATAGTGCAATTGCAATCACCCAGAATCCAGTTCTTCATACCAGGTGCAAACATGTTGATATAAGACATCATTTTATCAGAGATCATGTTGAGAAGGGAGATATAAGGATGGAAAAGATTGCAACAGAGAAGCAGAGAGCAGATATCTTAACCAAGCCTTTGGCTGAGACCAGATTCAGAGAGTTAGCTTTTGAGTTAGGTTTGTTGGATCCAGAGACAGATTTGTTTTAGGGGGAACGACAGAGAAGTATCCTTTGTTTTATTACTTTACTTCATACATTTATTTTCTTAAACTAACATACCTGTAGATTAGACATATTAGAGAAGGTATATCTCCAGATGAGGTATACACCAGGTGACACTTGTCCCAGATGAAGTGCTGAGTTAGACTCCATTATATCCAGAGTCTTCTCTGACCAGAACCGGATGAGTTCCATCAGAGGAGATGTAGCACCAGACTGGCTGTGGTATCATCTGGTTACAATATCAGGTGACAGGTATGTCTTTACTTCTCTGGCCTCTGATCATTGGGATACACCTTTCAAATTAGTAAGTACACTCAAAACGTTTCAACTTCGGAGTGTATTTAAGACTAGGGTATAGGGCCTAGGCAATCATTTCGCTTTTTCTCTTGACTGCCACAAAACCCCTTTATGCCCAGTCCCAATGATTATGCCAACGCACCAGATTAAATCTGTGTCTTGCTTTTCATCGTGGCCATCGGATTTAATCACTGTGCAAAATGTCAATCAATGCTAAATTGATTTTGTTTCCTCGATTAAATTTTGAAATTACACGCGTTCACACTTCATTTAATAATCAAGCCACGCATATTACTCTATTTAAATCAAATTTCCTTTCAATCTGTCCTTTCACGTTTCCATATTTTCAAACCCTAACCTCTGCAAAGTATTTATTTCTCTCTCTCTCTCTCTTTCACAGTAATGGCCCCTCCGTGCAATTTTGACCATGTCCTGATGATGAAAAAGCTAAAGACGGAGATGGTGGTGGACTTTTATACCACCAAGAACCCTGTTGCGCTGTCGATTCTGGAGATGCTCCAGAATGCAGGGGTGGAGAAGCTGATCTCCACAGTTCCCAAGGATTTTCGTACTCTTGACGGATATGCGGCCCAATTGTTGGTTCGTATGGAGATTCATGAGGATTACATTTCGTCCAAGATTGATGAAGATGATTTGGTGTTTTCTAAGCACGGCTTCTGCGATCTTTTCGAGAACATTTCTGCGGTGGGAGTGGATCCTTTGACGTACAAGGAGGATGACATTATTGGTTCTTTCAAGATCTTTGCTCGATCTTCCTGCCAGAATATCACAAAGGGTTTTTTGGACAAGCATCTGAGGCAGAAATACAAGGTCCTTTTTGATATAGTTGTTAAGGTGCTTATGTGTGAGAATCACAGCACAGATGCCATTTTCAATGGTAGGATGTGTGTGATGAGGGCTTTATATGATGGTGTTCAGTGTAATTGGGCGGAGTTCTTCTGGGATGTGTTGAGGAAGAACAGATTGAAGGTGAAGAAGGAGCCTTGTCCTTCCAAGCCAGGAGAGTTGCAGTTCTGCTTCACTGCAAATGTCTCTTTGGGGACTAAGTTAACTCTTATTCTGGATTCTCTCCTTCCAGAGAAGAAGTGGAAATCATCTTGGTGCCATAGTTATCACAAATCCAAGATCCTCTTCTCTAAGGATGACTATCTTCATGGCCATGCCGACTCTGATGGAGAGCAGGCTATCCCTGCCCCTCCTATTCAATCAATTCCCTCACCTCCAAAGGGGCAGAGAAAGCAGCAGAAGCAGAAGACCCATAAGAAAGCTTCTGAAGCAACTGGTTCTTCAACCGTTGCCCTTTCTGGTTCCTCCGAGGAGGACCAGATTCCCCTTCTTGATGTGCTTAAGAAGAAGGGTGATGATGATAAAGCTGTTAAGAAGGCTGGAGCAGCCAAGAGGAAGCAGCCAGACGAGGTCAGGAGAGGTTCTGCTAAGAAGCGAAGGACTAGCAGAAAGGCAAAGAAAACCCTTATGGTGGATGAGCCTTCAGAGGAAGAAGAGGAAGAAGAGGTTGAGCCTCTTGTGAGGAAATCCAAGGCCAAGAGAGCCCTTCTTCAAGATCCTGACTCTGGATCTGATCTTGGAGAGGCCTTGGCAAAGGCAATTGAGGATGCTTCCCAGATGATGGAGGATGCTCCAGAGTCTGCTGTACCTGCTGGTGTTGACCCAGCAGAGGTAAACCCTTCCATTCCATCCTTTATCCCTATTAATTTTGTCTCCCCCTCTTCCTCTCCCCCAGATAATATTCCCCAAACCCCATCTGCCTCTGGTACCCCTATTGTTCCACCAGAGCAGATTATCCCAGATACCCCAGTATTTACTCCCTCTACCATTCCTACCCAAACACCTTCTCCCCCAAATTCCCAAACACATCTTTCCACAAACCCCTCTCCCCCACCTTCTGTACCAGAGGTACCCTCAACCTCTTCTGGTGCAGAAATCCCTCCTCCTAACACTTCCACCTCCCAGATACCTCCCACACCTTCTGTACCAGATATTCCATCATCTTCTGGTGCAGAGCAACCCATTCCTTCCACCCCTACTTCACAAAATCCTAACCCTCCCCAAACCCATACAGACCAGGACCCAACCATTTCTATGGCTCTGGGATTCGTTGGCCCTCCCCCTTCTCCTACCTGTTTAACCAGCGATGATAGTGAAGATGAGGAAGCTTCACTTGAGCCTGCTGACTTAGCACCTTCCTCCTCTGCCTCTGGGCCCAAACCCTTCACTTTCTCATCTGCAGAAATGGGTCCCATTAGGCAGAGTATGAGTGTAAGTGCTCAGCTCTGGCTAAGAGAGCATTTCCCAGTTCTTCTGGAGCACTTACCACTTCTGGCAGACCCCTCTGATGCCAAGGTCTGGAGCAAGGCCAGACTTGAAGATGTGGAGGACCTAATGCTGTTGCTTGAGGAAATGGGTCCCTCCAACTTCACTGCTTGGGAGATTGAGCTAAAGCAGAGGATGAATATTCAGAACCCAGCAGAGCTGGAGACCCCTGGTGCAGCTAAAGTCTTGATTCGCACCCTGCTCATCCAGAGAGGAGTAATGCTCACTCCAGAGGGCCCCACTTACAAGTTTGGTCCTCATTTTGTCTTCCCTCCAGAGCTATATTCAGATGAGGAAGACTTTGAGATGTCTCCTGCCGTGCTCCAGAAGATGAAAGCTTTCTTCAATGAGAAAATCATGCAGATTGGACGCTTTTCAAAAGCTATTCAACATATGGCCCCTGCTATGATAGAGCACCAGATCAGGCATGAGAGGAGAATCTTCCTGAAGCAGTTAAAGTCTTCTCTGGCAGAGGTAAAAGCTTCCTTCAAGGCTAATGGCTTATTTGTCAAGCTGGATGTCATGCACAGCCAGAAGCAGCTACAGAAGCACGTGCTGGAGCAGTTGAGACCTGTCTCGGTGCTTAAAGTGGAGATGGCCAGCCAGATGATTCAAACTACCAAGCTGAAAGACTCCCTCCAAGAGATGTTGGAGAAGCAAGAGAGACTTGTTGCAGAGTCTAAAGCTTACCTGGAGGAGGCCAAGCAGCTGCGTGATCTTCACTCTTCCTCCAACACTGCCTTGCCTGATCTTATAAGGCAGGTAGTGGAGCCCCTCCTTGATGAAGTTAAAAAGGGGGAAGAGAAGGCCAGAACTGATCTGGCGAAGACCACAAATGAAACTCTCTTCAGCCATGGAGCTCGTCTGGACCTGCTGGAGAATACATTGGCCCAAGCTGAGTTGCAGAAGAAGAAGAAGGAAGAGCTCAAATCTCTTTCCATGGCTAAGCAGCTTGCTGCAGAAGAGGAGTCAGAAGCAGAGCAGGATCCAATTTCCATCTCTGGACCTGCAAAGAGGAAGATAAGGAAAGTGAAGAAGAGCTTCCTTGAATCTGTGGTTGAAGAAGCAGAGAAGAGATTCAAGGAAGAGTCGCTTGAAGAGAGGCAAGCAAGGATAAGGAAAAACATAGATGAAGAGCAGAGGCTCAGATATGTTAGAAGGCAAAATAAGAAGAGCAGAGAAGCTGGAGCTCCTTCTGGTGCCAGTGGTTCAAGCCAGAAGAGGAAAGGACCTGTTGAAGTCATGAACATCCTCCCTCTCAGGACAGAAGGGTCCTTTGACTCAACTGTTCCTGTGCCTTTGATAGAAAAGTAGAGAGAAGCCAAGACTCTCTGGTTCATTCAACATTACATCCAGAGACCTCCACCAGAGGATGATGCTCTCATCAACAGGACTTTCCAATCTTGGATGCAGGCATATGATGCAGATTTGTACAAGCAGTTGATGGATTCAACCATTGAATTCAACCTGGAAGTCACTGCTCCTGAGTTCCATTTTCTCAACACTCCAATGGCAGGAGACCAGGTTGATTGGGCTGAGCTGAAGAGACTGTACAAGACCAAGGTGTTGGCAAACTTCACCCCAACATCTTCTGCAGAGTTGAAGGCCATTCAAGATAGATTCTTTGACTGGTTCCTGGTGCCCAAGGATAACAGAAGATATGCTTAGAATAGGACCAAAATTGCTTTGTAATCTGTAATCATCTTTGTCCTCTTTATCAATGAAATTCATATCTTCTCTGTTCAAAAGACAACCTCTTGTTGTCTTAATTGTTTGCCTGATAAGATCTATTCTAAGGTCTTATCCTTTAATGTTTTTTTGCTTAAGTTTATTATTCTTGATCAGTTCTGGTATGTTTTAACTCCATCAAAAAGGGGGAAATTGTTAGGATAAAAATTATTAGTTTTGATGAGTTAAAACAAACCAGAAGATGTAATAGGACCATCTGGACTTGTTAGCCAGATGATGATATAGATTAGGACTTAGTCTAGGGGGAACTGCCAGACCAGAAGACTTCACCAGAAGAGTCACCAGAAGACCCCACTAGAAGACTTCACCAGATGAGATTGACCAGAGGCAGAGGACCTTCCCCAGACCAGACGAGTCCGGACCAGACGAGTCTGGTGGAACAAAAGATGCTCAGTTTTGATCCCCTGATTCTACTGAGTATTCTGGTTGTTCACCAGATTAGGACCAGAAGACACCGAGGTTGCCTGGTGTCTGGTCTTGCCTTCTCTGGAGAGAATCAGAGTTAGGCAGAGGAAGCTATTGACCGTTGGTGATTCAAATCAAGTCAACATGATCAGGTTTGGAAAGTATTTGAAGATAATCAATCCAAGGATCCCACCAACCCAATCAATCAATTAGGGAATTGATTGATTGAGGCTTCCTTATATAGAGGATCTGATTGGATTAGCCCTCCAACGGCTAGCCCTAATCCCCTCTATATATACAAGAGTGCAGTTCAAGAAAAAGCTCTAGAGACTCTACACGCGCATTAGTGATCCAAGCTTTTGATATTCATACCAAGCACTCTTACTGTTCATAATATTTATCTACTCTAAAGGAGTTATTGAAACCACAACCTGTTCATCTATTAGACAAGGTTGTTGGCTGGTTGATCTTTAGATTGAAGTTAAATCTAAAGAGGTTGTAAGAAGGAACTGATACTTCCCAATTCCAGTAAGTAAGTTTGTGAGTTGGTTGATAGTGAGACCCCTTGGTTATAAATGAGAGTGGACGTAGGATATTCTATCCGAACCACTATACATCTTGTGTTCTTTATCGCTTTATTTTACTTATTGTTTGTTGATTATTATTCTCTTGTAAAAGACTTTGAAAGACATTTAACTTAAGCTTCCGCAATTAATCTAACTAGTGGGACCAACAACATTTTTGTCAATGCCTTTGCAATTATAACATATAGTATTGGGCTTTTGTTCGAATTGAACTTTGCCTTTAGTGGAATCAGGGTTTAGCCTTGGGTTCTGTTCATTTTTAAAAAACGAATAACCTTTAAATGGCTATGGTCCTTAGGTTCTGTTCATTTTTAAAAAACGAACAACCTTTAAATGGCTTTGGTCCTTAGGTTCTGTTCATTTTAAAAAAACGAACAACCTTTAAATGGACTTGTACCTCGAGCTTTGGACTTTTCCTCTTTGACGAACTACTACTATATTTACATTATGAAAAAATTACAAGTGTTGTAAGACTGCTCGTCACTAACATATACAAATCGATGAACAACTTTGAACACTAATTAAAACATGCTCGCTCATAATATTTTTGCCGAGCAACTTTATCTAAAAACAAGATATAAAACAGCACCAGGCTATACAATGTGCCGAACAACATTAAATTTTATACTTAGCAAAATTTTCAAAAAATTAGGCAAGTTTTTGGTATGCCTTAATTGGTTTACTTGGTTCCTCTGCCCCCCAAGACAGTTGTTCGTCCAATTAAGAACTTGTTCGCCTTATTGATAGTACTTCTTTAGATGTATGGCGTTCCAGGAGTATTGGGCCGACTTGCCTTCCATATCTTCGATATCGTATACACCGTTAACGAATTTTTCCGTTATACGATACGGGCCCTCCCAAGTTGGTCCCAATACACCTGGAGGTTGGGCGAGCAACTTTCTTAGAACCATATCTCCAACTCCGAATTCCCTGATTTTAACATGGGAATTATAATAGCGTTCTGCCCGCTGCTTATATGTAGCATTTTTTAGCTCGACATTTAGTCTTTTTTCTTCGAGCAAATCCATTTCCGCAGCCAAAGCAGAGTTGTTCGCCTGCTCATCAAAGTTGGTCGTCCTGAATGTATTGGTCTTTAACTCAATTGGTATTACAGCCTCTGTCCCGAAAGCCATTGCAAAAGGTGTTTCTCCGGTGCTTGACCTGGGAGAAACTCTGTATGCCCATAGGACTTCCGGAAGCTCTGTAGACCAACTACTTTTGCTTTCTGCCAGTCGTACCTTTAACGTATGCTTGATAATTTTGTTTACGGCTTCAACTTGTCCATTCGATTGGGGATGATAGGGTGTAGAGTAATGTTTCTTGATCCCCCACTTTGTACAGAAATCTCTCAACTCTTTTCCATCAAACTGCGGACCATTGTCTGTCACGATGGTTTGTGGAACTCCAAAACGACAGACAATGTTCTTCCAAATGAAGTTGATCATTTTCTGTTGCGTGATTTTCAACATGGCCTCTGCTTCTGCCCATTTGTATAATAGTCGACTGCCACAACGGCAAATCGAACTCCTCCAACTCCTGCTGGGAAGGGACTAATAATGTCCATTCCCCATCTAGCAAAAGGCCACGGGCTATAAACCGATACGAGCTGTTGAGCCGGGGTATAAATGTTTGGTGCAAAAATTTGACATTGGTGGCAAGTCTTCGCTTTTTTTATTGCATCCTGGCGTAAAGTTGGCCAGTAATAGCCTTGTCTGATAGTTTTGTACGCCAAAGCTTGCCCCCCAGTGTGATTTCCACATACTCCGGCATGTATTTCTTCGAGTACTGCTCGTCCTTGCCCCCTAGGCAAACATTTGAGAAGTGGGAGTGATATTCCTCTTTTGTAAAGTTGCTCGCCTACCAGAGTATATCTGGCGGCTTGCTTAATTAGCTTGGCAGCTTCAAAAGAGTTGTTTGGTTTTTCCCCACTTTTCAAGTATTTGACTATACTTGTTCTCCAGTCTTCTTCTTCACTGGCTTGATCATCAAGTTGGTTGACATTATAACTCGTTGTTGATGGGTCATTCATCTTCGTAATTATAATGCCTGCCAACTCTGCAGGCCCTTCGCTTGTTGCTAGTCGGGCCAACGCATCTGCTTGAGTGTTGCTCGTCCTTGGGATTTGTTCAATGAATACTTGATCTAACAAGGACATCAGGTGAGCAACAATCCGTTGATATTCGATCATATGGCCGTCCTTCACCTCGTATTCACCTCGGACCTGGTTCACAATCAATTGTGAATCGCCGAATATTTGCAACCATCTGACACCTACTGCAAGGGATAGATGGAGACCAGCAATGAGAGCTTCATACTCGGCTTCGTTGTTGGTTGCCATAAAGCCAAATCTGATTGCCGAAGTGAATACTTGTCTGTCTGGACTGATTAGAACCACTCCTGCCCCCGAGGCTATGTTAGTCGAAGATCCGTCAACATAAAGATGCCAGGGGTGATCAAGTCCTCTCGTCGGATCTGGTGGGAAGGTCAGTTCGACTATAAAGTCGGCTAACGCTTGCCCTTTGATCGCTGTTCGAGGAGCATAGGTCACCCCGAATTGACTAATCTCTAGTGACCATTTTAATAGACGACCAGCAGTGTCGGGGCGATGGAGAATTTGTCTGAGTGGGAAAATTGTTAGCACTTCAACTTGATGATAAAAAAAGTATGGCCGTAACTTCCTCACACTCATGACAAGCGCGTACGCCAGCTTCTCAGTTGGGGAGTATTTAATCTCCGCCTCATGCAAAGCTTGGCTGACGTAGTAGATAGGTTGATGGAATTTGCCGTCTTCCCGTACCAGAACGGAGCTGATGGCCACTTCTGACGCTGCCAAGTATAAATATAGCTTTTCTCTTGGGACGGGTTTTGATAGGATTTTTACATCTCCCAGGTAGTCTTTGAGTTGGTCGAACGCCTTTTGACAGTTGTTAGTCCATGTGAACTGTCCTTTCTTGATGGCTTCAAAGAATGGACGACATTTGTCCCCCGATCTGGATATGAACCGATTTAGTGCTGCTAGACATCCCGTGAGTCTTTGCACTTCTTTTATTGAACGTGGTGGTTGCATATCCACTATGGCTTTAACTTTTGTTGGGTTAGCCTCAATTCCCCGTTGACTAACAAGATGACCCAAGAATTTGCCTGAATGAACTCTAAAGCTGCTCTTCTTTGGATTCAGCTTCATGTTGTAGTGTCGAAGAATTTCGAACACTTGGGTCAAGTGTTGGAGATGGTCTTCTTTACGGGGACTTTTGACTACGATGTCATCAACGTAGACTTCTACTGTATCTCCAATTTGCTGGTCGAACATTTTGTTCACCAGTCTTTGATAAGTTGCTCCGGCGTTGATGAGGCCAAAGGGCATTCTTTTCCAACACAGCAAGTTTTTGTTTGTATAAAATGCGTGTTCTCTTGATCATCTGGATGCATCGGAATTTGATGGTACCCGGCAAAGGCATCCATGAATGTTAGCATTTCATGACCTGCAGTGCTGTCCACCAATTGGTCAATGTGAGGAAGAGGAAAGTTGTCATTCGGGCATGCTGCATTCAGATTCGTAAAATCTATGCATAGCCTCCAGGACCCGTTTGGCTTCCTTACAAGGACTGGGTTTGCTACCCATTGTGGACAGAGAGCTTGTCGGATTAGGTCATTATCTAACAACTTCTTTACTTCTTCATTTAAGGCCTGATACTTGTCTGGGCCGTATTTCCGTCGTTTTTGATGGACGAACCTCTTTGCATGGTTGATGTTTAGCTTGTGGCAAGCATGTTTCGGATCTATTCCCACCATGTCTGCATGAGACCAAACAAAGACATCTAGATTTTTGCTGAGGAACTCTTTCATTCGGGATCTGTAAGGCTTAGGGAGCTCAGATCCTATGTATAATTCGAGATCCGGGTTTTCAGGATTAACTTTGAACGCCTCCAGTTCTTCAACTGGAGTTGCTCGTCGTTTTTGTCCTTTCAACCGGGGATCAAGTATTGGTCCTTCAGAGTTGAAATCATTTTCGATGTTCATCGGCTCTGCCCCCAGGCGGAGATCTAGATCATCCGTTGGCCCTGATTCGTTGTTGTTAGTCAACACCTGGCCCTCCATGCCTTCAGATGAATGTTTCTCGTCACCACCCCTTTGTTGTTCGTTTGGATGATATTCCTCATGAGTGGTGAGGAGTTGTTCGTTCAACACCTGCTCGTCAAGATGTTGTTCGTCAGTATCCATGTGGTCTTCTTCTATGTCCATCATGTTCTCCAATATTGATGGTTCATTAGCAGGATTGCTAGTTGTGGCTTCCATCATGGATACTGATATGTGTTTGGCCTGTAACTGTAAGAGACATTCCCTGACCTTTCTTTGATCTCCTTTGATAGTACCTGCTCCACTTGCTGTTGGGAATTTTAAACAATAATGATAAGTGGAACATGCAGCTTTGAATTTATTTAAAAAGGGTCGACCAAGAAACCCGTTATAAGTCGAATCCTGGTCTACAACCAAGAAGTCAACCATTCTCGTAATATTTTTCTCGGGTTCATTGGCCGTTACAAGTTGTACTGCTAAAGTAACTATTCCCATTGGGTCCGTTACAATATTCCCGAAGCCTATTATTCTGTGAGTCGTATCCCGGATATAGCCCGAATAATCTCCAAGATGATCGAGCGTCTTTTTGAATAGGATGTTGGTGTAGGCTCCGGTGTCCACCAACAATCCGTGGACTCGTGTTCCCATAATCTTTGCACAGATTACGAGCGAATCGTTGTGCGGGGTTAATATTCCTTCTAAGTCATTTTCGGTGAAGGTCAGTTCTGCTGTCTGCATGATAGATGGTTTGACCCCCATTTCCTGGACTTGATCGATCGCTCGTAATTCAGCCTTTCTTTTTCGGTTGGAGATTGGCGGTCGCCCATCAGAACATCCTCCCGCGGGGCCTGCAGGTTCCATCATATACAAATCTTCCAATGGACGAGTAGGAATGGCAGGAACTGGTCGTGCCGGTTTATTGTTCTTCTGAGGTTGATCATCTTCGTCCTCAGAATTGTTCTCCCGGACTCTCTTCCCGGGTTGTCTTTTGACAAAGTCGGAGAGCTTTCCGTCCTCGTAGAAACGCCAAAGTTGTTTGAGCAAATCTCTACACTCACTTGTAAAGTGCCCCACGCTTTGATGGTAGGCACAATACTTGTTAGGGTTGAGTTTGCCAGTATCTTGGCGAATTTTCCGGGGAGGGGAGAGCAACTCCTTATCCTTCACATTTTCATAAACAGTATCGACTGACACTGTTAGCACCTGATTCAACTTTTCTTTGAGTTCTGTCCCTTCAGTGAATGCCTTCATGTTTTTAGGGACTCGATAGCTTGTTGCACCAGGTTTCTTATTGTTCTCCTTGGGATCAGTTTTGTTCTCCCCCAAGTTTGATTGTAAAGCCTCATGCATGGAAACGAATATGCCGGCTTGATTCCTGAATTCGGCATAACTTCTCGGGCACTTCAGACGTACCTCTTTCCATAGCTTTGATCCTTTCTTCAACCCGGCCATAACGACAACGATTTTGTATCCTCACTGAAGGGTTCACCTTCTAACAACACCTTGTCGAACCTTTCCATGAATGCCCGATCTGACTCGTCGTCATTCTGTTTTAGGTCAAACAATCGGTGTTTCTGGGACAAGTATGACCCCGCAGTAGAGAAATGAGAAAGGAATTCTCGACTCAGTTGAGTGAACGAGTGGATAGATGCTGGTGGCATTGCTGAAAACCACTTGTGCACCCGATCCCCCAAGGTTAAGGGGAAATTTCGGCATTGAGTGGCGTCGCTGGCTCCCACCGAGACCATATAATCCGAATACTTTGTAAGATGTACTCTGGGACCAGCAATACCATCATACTGTATGCTTGCCGGGAACTGGACCTTCTTCTGAATCGGTGCTTTCAGAATGACAGGTGATAACGGTGAGGATGGCAAGCTAGTCGTCCCCACTCCTCTTTGTTGGTCCAACTGTCCTTGCATATTCTCTACTGCCCTTCTTAAACTTGATAGCTCATCCAAAGATGCCCCCTGACTTGGAGGCTGTTCGGCGAGCAAAGGTACCAACCTTTCTGCTCGTCGCAGTCCCTCACTTGGAGTGGGCAACTCCTGAAGCTGTTTTCTAGGGTTGCTCGCCGCATTTTGCCCTAGTCGCCTGAAGACAGTTGAGAGAGTCTCTCATGAACTGATGGGCGTGGTTTCTCAAATGTTGCTCACCCGTGCTCAGCTTCCTGGCGAGCAACTTTCTCTTGTTGCTGGGGTTGGCCAAGTCTGTCCTGGGCACTGGAGCGGGTTGTTCCGTGGCTAGACACTGTTGTTCGCCCGCGAGCAGATTCAGCCTGGCCCTCTCTTTGTTCGACCATCTTTGCTTTGCCCTTATCCCGTCTGACCTGGGCACTGTTCACCTCGAGTTGTTCGCCCCTGGTTGACCTTGCCCTAACAACTTCTACGGCTCTATCCTTAGGCCTCACTTGTGAGGGTCTATTTTGATCTTGCTGTCTCTGTAGAGCCTGGAGAGCAGCAATGGTTTTGGCTAATTCGTTAGGGTTGTTCGCCAGGGCCTCCATTTCAGGTGGGAGGTTATGGGTTATGACCGTGTGTTGTGATCTATTCACATGTCTGGGATCACGATCCTGGTGATCGGCCGACGAAGCTCGGGTGGGAGACGCTCTCCTTGACAAACGTGATGCTTGAGTTTCCTTGGATTGAGGCATTCCAAATTAATTTGTCTTAATTCTTATGATGAAGAACACCAAGAACACTTTTGTTTGAATCTTCAAGTATTTCTTGAGATTTTCTTTGAATCTTCAAGTTTTCAGCTTGAAGTTCTTGAGTAATCACACTAATTCGAAGGTTCGAACCCTTCTTCTAGCGCCAAAATTGTTGGTGATCAATTTTTATCGAGTGGATTAGTGACTGTCTAAGTTCTGTTTAAAGATCATCAATCAATTACGTGTGATTGGTTACCACCGTAAATGGTAAATCGAGGTTCGGGTTATGAAATCGGATATACGAAAGTCGAAATCGAAATAATTTCGTATGTGTGCACATTTAGGTGTGTTAGTGTGTGTTTTGGGAGTGTTTATGAATTTGAACTTGTATTTCTTAAGCTGGAGAACAACTATTTATAGAGACTAGCAAGCATGAGGTGTTCCTGACTCTTGGTCTCCCTAGCCTGCATGCTTGACATGTGTCCTTTGACTCTAGTTTGACCTTATCTAAGCTAAATCTTAGTTACAAAGTCTTCTTTGGTCTTATCTCGGACTTCATTGTTGTTCGTCCATATCGGTTTAAATCGATCCAAGATAGTTCTTTCATAGAAGCTGTTCGCCGTTTGGGTGTATGGCTCAGAAGTTGTTCGCCTTTGTGTCTTGTACAAATTGGCTTTGGGATCTTGGTCCTTTGATCGTCAGCGTACACCTTTTGGGCTGGTTACTGTAACACTTTTACCAATGTTGTTCGTCATTATTGACTTGGTGGTGGGTCCATATTTGGTCTTGGGTCTTTAAACCTGTTCGCCAATATCTTGTTCGCCAAATAGTTGTTCGTCAGTTTATACACTCCTTGGATTGATTTATGCACCCCGACTTGATTTTCTTTGTTGATCATCTTTGATTTGGAGTTGATTCTTCGTAATCTCTATTTAGGCCTTAATCTTTGTTCGCCTATCATTAATTTATGTTCGCCTATCAACACTAGCCTAACATGGTGATTTCAAGAATAAAAACAATAATACGATCCATAATCATAAACGTAATTAAATTGACGAAAGAATTCAAGAACATAACCGAAAGATGAAATCAATAAATTCAAGTCTCAAAATAATATCTATAAAAATCTGGGAAATTTAGGTTTAATGGTCTCAAGTACTCAAGAAAACAAGAATAAAAGAAAATCCGTTCAAAGGAGTAATTAAACTAAAGAATTCGTATGCTAAAAACCTCGATTACACATTGAAAAACCTTGCCAAAAACTCTCAAACTCCTTCCCAAGCTCCTCCGAAAGCTATGTCTAAGTATGTGTTTTTCTCTAAAAATAGGCTTGAAAGGGGTAATATATAGGGTATGGGCTGAAAATGGGCGAAATAGGCCGTAAGCGCTCGACCCTCTCTCTCGCTCGAGCGCCTCGCGCTCGAGCTCGGTCACTCGAGTGGTCTTCTTCACCAGTGCTTGCAGGGCGCTCGACCATGCGCCACTTGAGCGGATTCTGCTCGAGTCCTCCTTGCTCGAGTGTGGATGGACAACAGCGTCCGAAGGGCGCTCGATCACCTATCGCACAAGCGAAAACCGCTCGAGCCTTGCTCACTCGAGTGTGGCTTGACAACAGAATGCAGTGGGCGCTTGAGCACTTGGTGCTCGAGCTACCCTTGCTCAAGTGCTTCCTCCTTTTGAGCTAAGTGATACTTTTCTTCGCACGAACTAAGACTTTTCGTATTTCTTCAATATCTTCTCATCCGGGAGTCCGTTTAAGTCGATTCAAAGTCCCACGAACTCCATTTTTTGCCCTCTTTCCTAATATGAGCATCAAAGAGACAAATTGATAAGTTTATAAAAATTTTACTCAAATAAATCTAAATACTCATCAAATACACTCAAAATATGGGCGAATCGGGCTACAAAACAACACAATTTCACGCCTAATCAACTCCCCCAAACTTACCATATTGCTTATTCTCAAGCAATGAAATAATAAGTTAAGTGAAATTGTTAGAAATGAATCAAAGTACCAAATCACACAAGTAATAGTTTTCAAGCTTCAAAGATCGATCACCCGCACACAAACTCACCACCTTCATCCTACTCATGGATAATCAATAAAAAACCCAGTAAATCAAACATGGATGTGCTCTCGATGATGTGTTTCACTCCCTCACAAGTGTTAATCAATAAATAAGGACTCTCTCAATCAATCAATCACAGAAATTAGTGACTATAGGCTTGTAAGCACTCTCAACTTCGACCAAATACTAGAATTCATGCCGAATCATAAAGGACTTTTTCAAGGTTGTAATGTATGACTCTTTGGACAGGTGGGGTAACTATATAGGATAACTAACTCAAGTGAATGGATAATAGAAAATCAAGCTTCGGTATTTCAATACATGGAACTTACTTCAAATATCTTTATACCGGACACTTTCAATTCCATCTACTCTCAACACCTCAACTTTTCTTTTACTCTTTTCATTTTTTTTTCTTTTTCATTGCACTTTTTTTTTTTTTCAAACTCTTCATGAGCTCATATTTTCTTTTGCTCATTCTCAAACTTTTGTTCTCCCCCACTACTCACAATTTCATTACTCCCTTTTCTCATACTCACTCAACCATAAACAATTCCACATTCCCTCAACTCAAATCCCTTCTCATTCACAACTTTTCCTATTCTCCACTTAAATTGGGACGAAAAGAGTTTTATAAATTGGATAAGTTCAAATGTGCTAGCAAATAATAGGCTCAAGCTCAAACGGGCTAACAAGGGATAAATGTCAATGGTAGACTTATTTTGGCTAAGTGACTTATCAATTCAAAGATGGCCTAAAATCATTTCCGACATTTCATACTAGACACAATCAAGAAGCGAGAGTACCCACAAGTTCTAGCACCTCTAAGGTGAAGATCCACTCACAAACGATGAGATCTATTTAGTGAATTTTAATCTCTTATAAGGCTCAAATCTCACGGCTTTCACATCCATGCTAGACTTAGTGAATTCTCATTACTACCACACAAGTATTCAAAAGAAAAATTCGAAAGTGTACAAATTCCCTTTCAAATCAACTCTACTCACTAGACTCACATAATCTAGTCCCTAACTTAATTCCACAATCACTAACTCATAACTTCATACTCAATGATAGCTATCACAAGTAAATAAGGAAATAGTCAATAAACCTGAAATAAATAGCACCCAATCAGTTCACACCATCAGCTCAAATACCTATCAATGCACAATACATAACTTAACTCAACAAGAGGGCGTGCGCCTGTACAATGTCAATTAAACCTCTTCAGTGCGTCGGTACATATTTATTCCCATAAAACTTATAAACACTCCACCTCCCAAACTTCGACCTGGAGAAGTGGTCTAAGTTTGGGGTTCGGGGATACCTCATATGCATAATACCGGTTGACACTTATTAAGATAACACACTCCATTTTCTTGAATTTCTTCCCTTCATCACTCATTGGAAGTTTGTGCATCTTCGAGACAAGCCTACAATAAAAATACTCAAGAACGAGGTCAAAATCACAAGAACACAAAAACACTCAAACATTAAAAACACTCAAAAGCAAGTAAAAATGAGTTGCCTCCCATTTAGCACTATTTTTAAGGTCCTAATGCTAGACCGAGCTCAAAGGAGCTCATGGGACATGATACTCAAAGCTACCTCCCTTATTCTCATAATAGCGGTCGTATAATTTCTTTACTCGACGCCCATTTACCATAAATACCTTCTTCAACTCTGGTGGTGGTTTCAATTTCTTTTTAGCTCTCCACGGAGGTGCCTTGTCGAGCAATTTTCTGATTTTTATCTTCTCCAAATCTACTCCTCATTTTTCCTCCACTTGGGCCACGTCTACACACTTCACTTCTTCGCTATCTTCATCCATTGGATGCTTCATGGCCTCATAAAGGGAGATCTTCACTTCTTGATCATCTACCTTCATCGTGATCTTTCCATTTGCCACATCCAAAACCATCCCATCAGTAGCTAAGAACGGTCTTTCCAAAATCAGGGGCACGTGCTCGTCCTCCTCCATGTCAAGGACTACAAAATCAGCTGGAAACATGTGATCCACCACCTTCACAAGGACATCCTCAACCACACCTTGAGGTCTTATGATAGACTTATCGGCGAGTTGAAGAGTCATCATAGTAATTTGAAGCTCACCCCCATTCAACTTCTTAAAAAGCGACAGGGGCATAAGATTTATGCTCGCCCCAAGATCGCACAACGCCCCCCTCTTGACTCTATTCCCGATGTTATATAAGATTATGAAGCTTCCGAGATCCTTCAACTTCGGGGGAAGCACTTTGTGCACCATAGAACTCACCTCATGGTTCCACTCTTCTCTTCTTTGCAATCAAGTCCTTCAGGAACTTGGCATAGTTCGGCATCTGCTCCAAAGCATCATAAAATGGAATGTTGATATGCAACTTCTTGAAGACCTCAAGAAACTTAGGGACCGTTTGGTTTACAGGATAGGATTGGATTAGCTAGGATTAGATTAAAACAATTATCGGAAAATGGATAGTCTAAAACCAGAAAATTTGGACTAGAACTAAATTTTTTGGATCAAATTGTACACGAGATAGTCGTTCTAGGTATCCAGGGTCATGGTTCTATACAATCCCTCAAACCAAACACGAGATTATATGGGTGATTAGGCGTGAAATTGTCATGATTCATCATTTGAAATACCCTAATTTTGGATAATTTTGTCGAGTATATGGAGTCAATTGAGCATTATTTTTATATATTGATGAATTTGTCTCTTAAATGCTCGTAGGTGAATCGAGGGTGAAGAACGGAGTTCGTAGGACTTTGAATCGACTCAAACGGATGCCCGGATGAAAAGATATCGAAGGAATACGATTGGTGTTAGTGTTGAAGAAGAAAAGTGTTAGTTGAGAAGAAAGAGGGCCGCTCGAGCACCATTGCTCGAGCGCCTCCACTCGAGCTTATAGGTCGAGCGCTCTATTTTGTCCAGAAGATTTTTGGCGCTCGAGCACCTAAGCTCGAGCGCCTTCGCTCGACCACCTATGCTCGAGCGCCTCCGCTCGAGCAGGCCTGCTCGAGCGCCTCCATTTTTTGCGTTTTAAAAGGCGTTTTTCGGCCCACGAGTTCACGATTTGGCCCGTTGCATATATATATTCGTCTCAAGTACGTTTTTGGGAGAGAACAGACTTCACGAGATAATTTTAGAGTTTTAGAGTTCGTTTTTGGAGAGGAAGAAAAGAAGCAAGTTTACAATTACGTTTTTGAGGTTTTCATTACGAATTCGAATTACGATTTTACTTTTGAGTTCCGTTTCTTTATATTTTCGTTCTTGAACACGTTGAGACCTAATTTCTTGAGTTAATTTAAGTTTATTCTTTCAATTAGTTAAACCCTAGTTTATGTTTAATCTCTTCTTCGTCTTAATTATCATGTTTATGTTCGTCACTTATTTAATTGCTATTATTTACGTAAAACCTATGTCTAGCTAAAACCCTTGCATGCTTGGGGTAGGATGAACTCGTAGAAGTAGGTTGTGGGTACGTAATTAGGGTAACTCGTGACGTTAGGGTTTTAATTCTCTTGATTAATGAATTCTTAAAATTGATCTTAACTTTACTTTTGAATTTCGTTCGAAAAGTGTTAGGGAGAGGACGACCGTATCACTCTTTAACAACGAGTAGACTTAACTAGAGGGTTTAGAAAGGGTTAATTCATCTACCGGTTTAACGAAGGAGGACGACCGCATCACCTTAGTTAAATTAGGGTCTCATTAATTAAGCACAATTCATTAACTTGTTAGTGGATTAGTGAAGTCGAGTATTAGGGTAAAGTATTAGGGTTTAGAATCTTGAGCTTTCACCTTGCATTCTTTTACTTAGGTTATTTCTTGCGCGTCACAGTTATTTTGATTATGTACCTGCTCCGTTAGTATACGTAGGGATTCCTATCCTAAGCATCACCATCTCTTATTTGAAAACACACCTTAGTTTATTCATTTCTTTCGTTCTTTAGTATAATTAGTTCATTTTAGTCTTTTAATTAATCTTTCAAAAAAACCAAAAACATTTCACTCATATTAACTACGACGCGTAGATCTTCAGGGATCTATTCGCATACACACTTTCCCTTGGGTTCGATAATACTTGGTCATTATACTTACTCATACTACAGTGAACCCGTACTCTTGCGGGGAAACTACTAGTAGAAAGCTAGTACATTCGGTTCAAGTCAATGGGATTATAAAAACAATCCCAGACAATCTCTCAAACCAAACGGCCCCTTAGTGAACTTTTAATCCAATTTCATGAACCGCTGTGGATATGGTACTGGAATCACTGATTTTGGCACCCCCATTCATCTCGCTCGGTTTCCTTCACGTTTCGCTTAACTTCTTTTGCCTTCTTCCACTTAGAAACCCATTCTTCTTCCACTTTCCCTTCTTCAACCTTTTCCTTATCGCTCTCCTTCTCGATCTCCCTATGGACTTCCTCCATATCAGTAGGTAATGGTGGACCGTCATACTTGGTGCCACTTCTCAACTGAATCGCTTTACATTGCTCTTTCTGGTTACCTTCCGGCATAGAAGGAAATTTACCCGGCTCTCTAACCAATGATTTCGCGATCTGGCTAATCTGAAACTCTATTGAAGTGAACTGTCTATTATTCTCTTGCTGAATTCTATTGAGTTCCATGTCCCTCCTCTGAAGATCTTGATCTCTCTGATCATTTTTCTTACCCATCTCCTTCACATCGTACTCCAAAGAGGACAACCTCTTACTTCCCCCCTCCACCTTCTGCAAAATAGCTCGTAGCATCTCATTGGTTGAGGCACCGCCTTCTCCCCCTGGGAGTTTTGAACCTGGATCTACACTTGGAGGTACAATTATTTTGGCTTTTGGATTGCTGTAGGAGAAGTTATCGTTCTTCCTCTACTGATTCTGATTAGATGGCTGGCCTCCTTGGTATCCCTGGTTATTCCTCCATTGATTCTGAAGAGGCTGTGGACCCGGTGGTACAAATGGTTGACCATAAACAGGTCGCCCCTGCTGATTTCCACCTCGCTGATAGCCACCCTGATTATAATTAGGCCTTCCCATATAGTTGACCTCCTCTTGCTGACATCCAGGCTGATCCACTTTCTCACTCAAAGTATTACTTTTACCACTCAAACTCTGCCCAACCTCCAAATTACTGATCTTCTCCATCATAGCCATGAGCATCTTTCTCGTCCCCTCACTGTCTTCCATCTGATAGACCCTCTGATGCTCCTGATCTTCATTCCATTGCCCCGCGTTCTTCACTATGTCTTCTACTATCTGTCTGCACTCAGCTGCGCTTCGATTCAGGAATACTCCATTGCACATGCATCGAGATGACCTTGAGCAGCCTTGCAAGCCCCACAATTGAAGTAGGCCATAATGTCTCCCTCGTTGTACCCGTGTTGCGGGCACTCAATAAGTATGTTAGAAAATCTCTCCCAAGCTTGACTCAATTCTTCATCGGGTCTTTGTTTGAATGAGGAGATCTTCTTCCTTGCCTTCACCGTTCTAGACGGAGGGTAGAAACGCTCAAGAAATAGACACTCGAGCTCAGCCCATGTATTCACAACCCCCCGTGGAAGTGTGTTATCATACCACTCCTTAGCTATTCCAGTCAGAGAAAACTGGAATAATCTGAGCCTCTTTGCATCTTCAGACATCCCATTGTAGTGAAAAGTTGAGGCTATCATCATAAAATTCCTCAAATGGGTGTGGGGGTTGTCCTTCCCAACTTCTCCCTTAAACTGGTTCTGCACGAGCATTTTCAATATTCCGGGAGAAATCGAGAAGTTATTTGCCTCAACTGGTGGCATAGCTACTCCATCATAATACCGTTGGGGATGAGCCTAAAACCTTCCTCTAATTGTCATACCAGGAAGATCTGCGTTCTGGTGTATTTGTGGTTAGTAGACTGGTGGTGGAGGGATTTGTTGGTTTTGTTGTTGGTTATGGATATGTTGTGGAGGGTAGTATGGTGGATAGTAGTGTGGAGGGTATGGGTAAGGTGGGTTGTTGTGTTGGTAGACAGGATTGTTTGGGTTTTTGGTTATTTTGGTTGATGATTTGGTTTTGGTTTGGTACGGGGTTATTGTTGAGAGGTGAGTTTTGGTTTCAGATCGGGATGTTCTGGTTGTCATTTCCCCCTGGGGGCACTTGCTTCTCTCCATTCAATCCATGAACTCTTTCTATCCGTTCTTCATTCTGATTAAGCCCCTCTCCATCTAATTCAGTCCTCCGCCCATATTCAGATTCATCTCAATATCAGCTGCAGTAGTTATCCTTCTCTGGAAGGCTCAATTTCTTCTGGCTATCGTCTCAGGGTCTAACTTTGTTCTATCTTCGCTCGTTTCTCCCTTCGAGCGCATTTTCATATACCTGAGTACTCAGAAAGAAAGATCAAACGCAACTGACTAATAAATAAAAAAATAGAAATAAATGCACTCACTACTAGCTACTAAACTATTTCCAAGTTTCACTCAATGAGCATACATCGCCTTCCCCGACAACGACGCCATTGACTTGAACACAAAATACTAGCTTAACTAGTAGTTACCCCACAAGAGTATGTGATCACTGTAGTATGGGTGAGTATAGGGACCAAGTAGTATCGAACCTAAGGAAAAGTTTGTATGCGAATAAATCCCTGGAAATGTACATTTCGTAGCTAATATGAATGTAATGTTTTGGTTGATACTAATATTCCTAATTATTTTATACTAACTAAATTCTAATAATGAAATTAAACTAAACTAACTTCGGTTTGAAGTGCAAATATGATGGTGATGCTTGGGATAGGATTCCCTACGTATACTAACGCAGTTGGTACTATAACTAAAATAATCGTGATGTTAAGTTATAATCCTAAGTGAACTAAAACTAGACAATCAATTTCCCTAATCTAGCACAAAAATCAAAAGAATAAAAGCTCAAGAAATTAATCCTAATACTTAGTTCTATCAACATACTTCAATAATCCACTAATTAAATTATATGAATTGTGCTTAATTATTGAGACCCTAATTTAACTAAGGTGATGCGTCCGTCCTCCCTAGGTAAACCGGTAGATTATAAATCACTTCACAAACCCTCTCCTTAAGCGTATTTGATATTAAAGAGTGATGCGGTCGTCTTCTCTCTAACAATTTTCGTACTTAATTCTTTGATTATTCTAGGGTTTATTAAAAATATTCAATAATTAAGAGAACTAAAACTATACATCACGAATTATCCTAATTACGTACCAACATCCAACTTTCTACGAGTTCATTCCATCCTAAGCATGCAAGGGTTCTAGCCTAACATGGTGATTTCAAGAATAGAAACAATAATAAGATCCATAATCATAAATATAATTAAATTGACGAAAGAATTCAAGAACATAAACGAAAGATGAAATCAATAAATTCAAGTCTCAAAATAATATCTATAAAAATCTGGGAAATTTAGGTTTAATGGTCTCAAGTACTCAAGAAAACAAGAATAAAAGAAAATCCGTTCAAAGGAGTAATTAAACTAAAGAATTCGTATGCTAAAAACCTCAAATACACGTTGAAAAAATTTGCCAAAAACTCTCAAACTCCTTCCCAAGCTCTTCTCCTCCAAAAACTATGTCTAAGTATGTGTTTTTCTCTAAAAATGGCTTGGAAGGGGTATATATAGGGTATGAGCCGAAATTGGGCGAAATAGGCCGTAAGCGCTCGACCTCCTCTCTCGCTCGAGTGCCTCGCGCTCGAGCTCGTGTCACTCGAGTAGTCTTCTTCACCAGTGCCCACAGGGCACTCGACCATGCGCCACTAGAGCAAATTCCGCTCGAGTCCTCCTTGCTCGAGCGTGGATCAAAGTCCTACGAACTCCCCTTTTCGCCCTCTTTCCTAATTTGAGCATCAAAGAGACAAATTGATAAGTTTATGAAAATGTTACTCAAATAACTCTAAATACTCATAAAATACACTCAAAATATGGGCGAATCGGGCTACAAAACAACACAATACAATAAACTATTACAACTATTTAGCCCATGAAAACAATCTTAGGATTGATTAACCAATCTTCGAAGGAAATATTACAAAAGGAAGTCTCCTTTTTGAAAACCAACAATGTAATCTATCCTTGGCCTTAATTTTTTTTTAAGGAAAAACACGATTACAACCCATTCAAGATTACAATAGGACATTACAGCTCATGGGTTATGTTTCTCACAGTAACTGGAATATCTACTCCGCTCCAATCTTCAGGATCCGGAGAGTGTGAAGCCAACTTTGCAAGTTCGTGAGCCATGGTGTTTTGTTTTCTGGGAATGTAGTTAATATTCTTCACCAGGCCGTCCTACATCTCCATCCAAATTTCTCGTAGGGTCGAACTTTCTGGGCCGAAGCACTCATCTCTCAAGTGGATTGCCTCGACCGCCTCCATGGAATCGGACCAAACTCCGACCTGCAACATTCCTAGCATTCTGCACTTTTTAACCCCCTCGCGAATTGCTATAAGCTCTGCACCGAAAACGGACCCCGGATTACTAATGCTCATGCATCCTGCCACAACCGGTTCGTCGTCCCCCTTGATTAATATGAAACCAATAGAGTACCAGCTCCTCTCTGCATTATAGACCGCATCCACCAAAACAGTAATACCATCAAAACTCTTTGGGTTTGGTTCATATTTCCTTAAAGCTCTCGTATTATTCCGAAGCACTTTCAAGTGATTAGATGCCGCTCTATACGAATATAGAAACTCCTTTGCCCATTCCACCTTAATCTTCTCCCGTTTCCAATCTCGTGCTTCATGGATCAATTAACATCTCTCCCTCCAAATTCCCCACATCACCATTACAACTTCCTCACTTTCTTCAATTTTGAGCCTCAAGAAAATCATCTGCTAGAAGTCCACCGTGTGCATGAAGCTCCCTTTTTTAATGTCCTCCCACCATCCCATTTCTTTCCAGATTTTCCGTACCCCGGGGCAGAGAAAGAGGGCATGAATCGTACCCGTGCCACTGCTGTTACACCAGCCACATAAGGGGGAGGTCGGTACATGGTGACTGGCTAAATTTCCTTCAGTAGCAATAACATCATTCCACACTTTCCAACATATTTTTTTTACCTTTGGCGGGATGTTGAATTTCCACACTAAATTCCACCATTGCCCATCCTTCTTTCTTGCCATCGAGCTTTCCGGTTTGTCTCTATTGCTTCTTCTTTCAATATAAACTAAGTTGCCAGATTTGACCGTATACTTCCCCTTAGACTCAAGCTTCCAATATCTCGTGTCTTCTCTTTCCTCTCGGCTAATTGGGGTATTCATAATGGTTTTATTCTCAAAGGGGAGGAAAGCCTCATCAATGAGCCGGTCGTCCCATTCAGAATCTGGCCTTATAAATCTTGACACAAGTGAGCCACTCGCACGTCTCAATTTTATCCGTCCATCCCACAAATCAGCCACCCAAGTGTCTTTGAAAATCTGAACCTTCTTCCCATCCTTAACTTCCATTGAAGCCCTTCCCAAAGCAAGTCCACACACCAACACAACGACCTCCAGATGAAAGAGGGATTGTGGCCCACCTCAGCCTCCATAATATCGACATTTTTAAAATATCTTGCCCTGAGACCACGAGCCACTAGAGAGTTAGGTGTTGAGATTAAGCGCCACACCTACTTCGCCAGGAGCACCTTATTAAAATCGACGAGCCTCCGGAATACGAGGCCCCCCTGCTCTTTCGGCCTAGTGAGCACCACCCAGCTTCTCTAATGAATCTTCTTCCTACCCTCTTTCAAACCCCACCAGAAGTCCGCAATTATGCTCTCCATTTCGTGGCAGAGAGAGCTTGGAATCCTGAAACAAGACATTACGTAGGTAGGTAAGGCATTGAGGACAACCTTTATGAGAATTTCTTTCCTTCCATCAGAGAAGACTTTGTTTTTTCAGCCATCAACCTTGGTCAGTATTCTGTCCCTGAGGTATGAGAACTGGAGCCTCTTGCTTCTCAAGGAGAAAGTAGGTAGGCCCAAATAAATCTCATGCCCTTGTCTCATTTTCACATCTAGAATGCTTCTTATGGCATTCTTGTTTAAAGGGCTTGCATGTGAACTGAATGTGATAGCCGACTTCTCGTAATTGATCAATTTCCCCGAGGCTTTCTCATACTTACTCAGACACTCCTTGAGAGAAGCACAATCTGCCGGTAAAGCTTTAAAAAATTAAACTATCATCTGCGAAAAACAAGTGTGAAATGGTGGGGCTCTCTCTCGCAACCTTCATCCCCTGCAACTTTTTGCTCTCAACTAGGCTGGTGATCAAAGTTGACAGCCTTTGCTCACAAATAGAGAAAAGAAAGGGAGATAAAGGGTCCCCCTGTCTTAAGCCTTAACTCGGAATCAAATTGCCCACGACCTTATCACCAAACTTAAAAGAGTAGGAAACCGAGCTGTTGGTCCCAAAACGAGTAAACAGGTGTATGGGGAGGAGGGGAATACACATGTGGTTACAAATTAAAACTTCTTTAAAACTTAACATGTGACTTCAGAGAGTAACTCGTCAGTGGACTTTAAGTCTGCTGAAAGTTACTTGTGAAGGCTTACTGAGATAATACCTCCACTGAAAGCTCAAGACTTTCAGTTGAACTACTATCTAATTAGCTTTCAACTGCGGATTAGTGAGCCCTTTAGAAAACTCGTTTTACTTGATAAACTTTGAGAGGATAACACACATTTAGGAAATAGTAGAAAGTAACTACACAAGATATAAAGTGGTTCAGAGATGAATCTCATACGTCCACTGTCCTAATCAAACAGGAGAATTCCTTTCACTTGGAATTCCTTGTGTTATAGTGCCAAGGTGCACTGATCAATTAATCCTCTCTTAGGATGATTGATCACTAGGATAATTCCAGGTCCTAGTTCCCAAAACAAACCAGCTTTCAGACTGATACAAATAATCAGCTTACTAACACCACTTAACTCTAACTCTCAACCTAACAACTGAGTAGGGTTTTGAGTAGGGCTTGGTTCCAACTGATGTGAGATAATCCTTACAATGTTGCTCAAGGCTTAGGATGGATTATCTCTTTCTAAGGTTTGGAATATAGCTTTTAAGCTTGGTTACAGAAGGTTTGTTATGCTCTCTACTGATTTGAAACACTTGGGAAACAAAGGCAATTTCGAGTGCTTCTTGAAGGTTATGAATGTAGAGATAACTTTGATCTTGTGAGTTTCCCGTGCATAGAAATGGGCACGTCCTTCTGTATTTATAAGCTTCCTTGAAAATCTTCCCGTTGGATTTGAATCTTCTCAAGTAAGTCTTCTTGTATCTGATTGGTTCAAACGACTCTATTTGAAGCTTTAAGTCTTGTTAAGAAATGGCTGAAAGACCATGCTTGTTCACCTAACTTTCTGTAGATAGCTAGGGAAGGACTTTTGATACTTGTCAGTTTGGGGCAGGTTGGCTGTCAGTAAAGTACACTGACGTGTCATCTTCTCATTGGACCTTCAGTCTGCTTGCCCAGATTCTTGTCTTGCTTTAAGGTGGAACTCCTCTGAGAGAACCTTCTTATTCCTTCATTTATTGTAAGCTTCACTGTAATTCGTTTTGCCTTGTTCCAACTAGATTAACTAACAACTTTTAATATGTTTAGCACTTAATGTGCTTTGTTAGTTCTCATCAGTGGACCTTGGTCCTCTCATGATGGTTTTAGTCTTAGTGAGAATGCACTTAGAAAACATTCAAGACTTAGACTACTTTCTCAGATCACTTGTCTTCAGTGGACTTCGTCTTCAGCAGACCTTGTCTTCAGCGGACTTCGTTCTTCAATACACTCTAGAAATTTCTAACTGCACTCCAGTTCTTTAACATTTAGAACTGTTTAACTAAATTCTAACTCTACTGAATATTTAACTTACAAATAACTTAGGAGGAACATTTTGGCATCTTAATCAAAACTTAAGTCTATACAATTTCCCAACATGAGCTAACACACCTCATACGAAGATTGATCCATTTAGAATTGAAACCCATCTTCACCATGACTTTCTCTAAATACCCCCACTCGCTACTATCATATGCCTTGGATATGTCCAATTTCAACGCCGCATTGCCCATCTTACTCTTATTATGTCGCAGCCAATGCATGCATTCGTATGCAATGAAGATGTTGTTAGTTTTGAGCCTCCCCGGAACAAAAGCACTTTGATTTGGGTCTATGATTTCAGCTATAATTTTCCTCAACCGATTCGTGACGGCTCTCGCAAGGATCCCGTACCCCACGTTGCAAAGGCTTATGGGCCTGAAGTCCTTGAGGCTCCTCGGCTCTTTGTTTTCGGTATAAGAGAAATTACATTATTGTTCCATTGCTCCAGCTTCTCTTCCCCATTGAGCACTCTAAGGATACTCTCCGAGATTCTATCTCCCGCGATCTCCCAAGATTTCTGGAGAAAAACGGCAGTAAATCCATCCTGAGGCTTTTGATGGATTGAGGTCAAATGTCGCTTTCTGAACTTCTTCAGTCGAGAATGGAAGAGCCAAATATGCGTTCATTGTGTCATTCACCACTGGTTTAATGCCCGTAAGTACTTCATCAAGGTCATGCTTCGAAGGGGAACTCGTCATGAATAACTCTTCATAGAATTCCATGATAGTTGCTTCAATCCCCGAGGGATCAGTATGCCATATCCCATTCTTGTCTAACAATCCTTTTAT
Source organism: Ballota nigra (assembly GCA_947034835.1). Lineage (NCBI taxonomy): Eukaryota > Viridiplantae > Streptophyta > Magnoliopsida > Lamiales > Lamiaceae > Ballota > Ballota nigra. The sequence continues at coordinate 72,592,601 of OX344724.1, read as the reverse complement.
CTCATTAGTCCTCCTCATTTGGGATGCCCCTATGTGAAAGTAAATGGTGTTCTTGTCCCCCAATGTTAACCACGAATACCTCGACCTCAGGTGCCAATAAACCTCCTCTTGAAGCTCTAGTTTTTGCAGTTCACCTTCAAGTTTCTTCGCATAGGCCCAATTGATTCCATCCCCATCCTTCTCCCAAATCTGGCCCAACTCGGCTCTAACCTTCTTGATCTTACCCACAGTGCTTTCTTCATGTCTTTTAGCCCAATGTGTGAGAGTTAACTGACTTCAACTCATCATCTCTGGTATGCTCAAGCTGCCTCTGTTTGCATCCCAGACTAGTTGCAAGGCCTCCCCAAAATCATCTTCTAAGAGCCATTTGTTTTCGAACTTGAAAGACCATTCTTTTTGTCTCCCTTCCCCCGTTCTGTTTTCCAGAAAAATGAGCTGTATTGCTCTATGATCCGAGCCATTGAAGCTCATATTTCTCACTTCAATCCATTGGAATTTGCTCATCCACGCCGCATTTGCCATAAATATATCCAATCTCTCCTTAATATGATCCTTCCCCTTCCTCTTGTTCACCCAAGTGAAAAAAGGGCCTTTTGCTTCCAGGTCTTGTAGCTCAAGTTCATTAATCATTTCATTAAAAGCTTTCACCTGGGCAAACGGTCTCCGACCACCTGCTTTCTTTTCAGTTTCACTTATTTCATTAAAATTCCCTCCAATAAGCCACGAGGATTGAGAATCTTGTATCCCCTTCACCACTCTTCTCATGAGTTCCCAAGAATGGACTCGTTGATTAGTAGCCGGATTACCATAAAAATCCAGAAAATTAAACAGTTGATTATTAGCACAGATTTGACATTGAATATGGCCACGGGAATAAGACAGTAAATTAACATTCATTACTTCATTCCAAAACAGCAAAAGTCCACCGGCACTGCCGTTCGCATCAACACCAAAAGTAGATTGGAAATATAAAGCGAATTTCCAGGCACAACCTATTCTAGCAGGTACTCTAGATTCCATAACAAAAAGCAACAAAGGCTTAAAATCAGCAACTAAGTGCTGCAACGATCGGAATGCACGACGGTTGCCTAAGCCCCGTGCATTCCAAATTACGATCCTCATGGCCCTTGGCGGGGCTGGGAAGTCCCAGCCTCCGCCGTTCCAATAATTTCGCAGCTGAAATCTTGATCATTGTCCTCACCACCATTCTTCGTTTTTTCCTCTCGGCTTCGTTTAGAAAGTTCAGGGTTGAGCAGGGTAAATAGGAGAGAATTTCTTTAGGGCTCAATTGCAACAAGAAAAACCCAAAATCGGGTATAAATAAGGCCATAACAGCTAGATTAAGTGTAATTATCACACAGTGCATCTTACCAAGCAACCCTAGCAAAAAAACGAGAGAATTACTTAGGTGTAATTATCCTTGGCCTTAAATTGATATCATCCACGCTCCTCCTAAAAAGAGATGAACACATTTATATTCTTCTAAAGAATCCAAGCAAAATAAATTTAAATACCTAAGCAAAGTATAAATTTTTTTTTATCGTATAAGAGTGTTGAAGAAAATATTTCCTCAATTTTTTATTTTTTTTTACATTGCAATCGTCTCACCCAACCATTTGTAACATTTTGACCAAATATTTTGTGGCATTTCACAATAGAAAATTAAGCGATTCATCGTTTCTACTTCTACCTCACAAAAAGAACATTAAGGTATCCTCTTGAGAATTCAAAATCTTCATTTGACGGACGTTTAACTTGAATGACAACATGTCTCATAGTACTCTTGATGCTGTAATTGTTGCTTTAAATAGGTGCATACCTATTGCACACCATCTTAAACTCCTTTGATGCCCCAACTCAAATGACACCTGCATGGTTGATATAAGATATTTTATCTTATGCAATACTACTATTTGTTTTGTACGTGTCATGAAGTTTTTCAACCCCAACCATCTTGTTCACTATCTCTTTAAGGAGAATTTTTTGATCAAAGACAAAATTATAATTAATTAAGAGTTTCTCTTTCACGGTAAAGAAAAAAAAAAATCTCCTCCAACGTTATTTTCACACCCACACGCTCCCTCCCTAAATCTCATCGCACTCACCAACCCATCTTTGTCCAAACTAAGTTGAAATAGCCTCGAGAACAGAATCTCCAAGGCAAATTGTGCATTGATTTTAGTGATCCTAACATTCAACATGGACAATGAAATTCATTTATCCAATAAACACAAATTACTCTAATTTGCACAGTGCTAATTCGTCTACATATATGTGTGTGGAACGTTCTCATAATCCTTGTTTAGAAAAGAAGTAAACTATAACCACAGATATTGTTGTTCAGAGAACATACCAATGATAATATGCTCATTAGCATCACACGTATAGGCGATGGCTACTATATTAACATCATCCATTTCTACAATTTAAGGCATCATTCATCTATAGTATAAATATAAAATACAATATTCAGATAAAAAAAAATTGAAGGTATTTATTTAAAAGTGTAGTAATTTGGTGTCTAATATTCATTGGACTTCTACTTAAATTGTATTTTAATTGACTCCTATTTTTGTAAGTTTTTTTAATAATTAAAAAATTATGTAAAGAACCTGTAACAAAAAAATATGTAACGAATATCAGTTTTCAATTTCATAACAAACTTCTAGAATAACGAATGACAAAGTTTTATATGAAAACGATTCATGATAAGCTTATCGTTAAACGTTAAAGTATTAAATATTTTACATTGAAAATCGATTTTCAGTGTATCTAACCACACTTTTTAGTGAAATCGGCCTACAGTTTCCAGTGTAAAACCTCAATTGTTGATAGTGCACTGTGCACTGTGCACCAGATACATATGAGAGTGCACCTATAAATTATTTTCATATAAAATCTCCTCATAACAATTGTATTAATAATTTGGCATGTACAATTTAACCCTAACCCAATAGCAACAAGGGTACTGTGCTATTTGAATGGCCCATGCTAAATACCCCTCAAATTAATGGAGATACACCTCCATCAATATTTTGATGTTTTATTAAAATTGTAAAATTTCTTATATATATATAACCTTAATAAGTAAAAAAAAAACCTAAGACTACATACACCTCCATCTCATTCTTACGCAAAAGACGTTCAACCATGTATGTGTGAAAAGAAAAAAAAAGAGATTGATCTTGCATCCATTGTAACATGATCAGACGGTACAACAACGATTAATTCATGTTTTTTAACTAGATTCTGGTGAAATGGGAGCATTTCAACCTTCCTATGTATGTTTTTTTGTCCCTTATTTCATAGGGTTTCTCTTTAATGTATAAAACCTTAGTTTTAAATGTTAAATGTTGTTAGTTGTTTATATTGTGTGTATTTGTGTACGAAATATTAATATTTTAGGCAATGAATGACGTTGAAAGTTGCATGGTTGTCATTTGCACGTTTTCTTTTTCAAATTTCCGTCAAACCAATTTTTGGATCTGATTATTCGAAAATTTTACATATTTTCGGACACCAATTGCCGAAATTTAGAGTGGTTTAAGTTTTTGATAACGAATTTCTGAAATCTAGACAATTTTTTGGAAACATTTTTCTGAAATATCGTGTTAATTTTGGAAACAGTTTGTTGAATACTACTGATCAGAAACTTTTTCCGTTGCTTGCTCGCCATTTGCACGATAATGCCGCTTGGTCGTCGTCCTCCGATCACGTCACACGGTCGAAGTCGCGCTGTCACCTGGCGTTCGCGGGTTCTGCTTGGTGGTCGTCCTCCACCCGACCACCAAAATCTCGAGATCGTGTGCTCACGGTGACCATAACGATTGATTGTCGCCGTCGCGCACTCACGACAGTGATCGCCCGGAGGAGTTCACGACAAACTTCAAATTTGGGAAGAAGTGGGGTGTAGAGATTTTTTCGATGAAATATGGTGGTGAGTGAAGAATATGAAACATTTTTTTATTAATAAGGGCAATAATAGTAGTATAAGGATTGTGTATCTACTAATAACAATTAAAATGAGTAGGTGAATTTAGACGGAAGTGTATCTCCATTAGTTGGAGGGGTATTTAGCCTGTGCCTATTTGAATTTTACACGTCTTGAGCATAATAAAAGAGTAGGGATATTTTCACCCCCACAGTTTGATTGTTCACTCCCCCTCCCCCCTTAAATTTTTGTTCTAAATTTTTTTTAGAACATTTGTCATTTGTTCGAAAAAATGACTAGAACATATTATTCACACCCCACAAAAATATCTAAATGTTCTAATCGTATTTTCGAACAAATGACAAATGTTCTAAAAAAAAATTCGAACAAAAATTTGGGGGTGAACAATCAAATGGTGGGTGTGAAAATATCCCAACTCTTAATAAAACCCAAAAGCCCAATCCACTTTTAATAAGTTAAACCCTTCTAGTAACAAACCTGAAACCTCAAACTTCTCCTAAAATTGTCATTTGCGATTAGAGCACGGTTATTTTCGCTAACATATATATTAAATAATTATTCTTTTATAAAACTTATTAATAGTATCAAATTAAAAGTATTACATGCATTCAGTGATATCATAAACATTTTATACTGTAATATTAATTTATTAATGTAACGGTAGCAGTAATGGACACGATGATATTAATTTCTACTATTAACAAGTTTTATACGAGAGTTTGTGTTTTAGTAAGTAAATTATCCGGTTTTATTTTTTAAAACAATTATATAAAATGTCAAAATTTCCCTTTTCCATTTCCAACACACCCCAACCTAACAATATTAGTAAATACACCCCATCTTGAAAAATAATTGATAAGCGGTTTTCTTTGAATAAAAAGATTGGATCAACCCATAGAAGCCCTACACACCGATATTCTAGACAAAGGAACATGACATGATCTCACTAACAAAGGAGCAAAAGATCAATTATCCCCACGTGAGCAGATTCATGTTTTGATGTTTTAGATTTTAGGACCACTCGCCGTGAGAAGATAAAATTTTTGTTGTTTTAGATTTTATGCTCTTTATTTTTGCAACAAAAAATAAAAAACAAAGGATCTAGTAATTGTTGCCTATAGAAGCCGTGTTTGATGCCAATCGTGCGACTATTTTCACCGTACAATTGGTACAAAATGAATACTAAAGTGAGTGCGTGAGTATTTTTTTAGAATATTGTAAAAAATATTGAAACATAAACGACAACATAAATAACAGAAGACTTGAAAAACAGATTGCAAACGGATATCAAAACTTTTCATAGACTATAAATAGTCTATATGATGTCTTATAACGAAATTCCACTATAACAAGTAGTGCTACAAAGACAAAATAAAATCTTGTTGTAAGATCTTAATACAAGGTGTTATATCCAAAATATACTACCAAAATGTCTTAAACCCTAATCGTGTAAACAACCTGTTGTGGGTCTAACAAAAAACACTTATAGAGTTACAAATGTTGAGTAAGATATATTGTATATCTACCAACACAACGAAGACAACCGAAACTAACTACACTTGTTATAGGTAAATAGAATAGTCTCGATTCTTCACTTGAATATGTTCCATGCATGCTCTATATATAGACTTCGAAATCAACATGTGAATACTTGATAATCATGGTTTTTCATGATCTAAAACCATGTAGCACTACGTTCCATGATCTTGGTAACTGCTCATGTCCATCCTTAACTTCTCACTCTAAAAACTGCAACCGCTTGATTTAGTAACTTCCAAGTCGTCCAACTGCATGTTTAGACATTAAGGACAACATTAAAACATTCAAAGTTATTATTAGGAGAAAAGACAAATTCTGATGTTGCGGATTATGTTGTAACATTTTGTACAACTCTGAGCCAACATCAACAAATACTACATAAATTTTCAATCAATCAATTTTATATATATATATATATATATATATATATATATATATATTATATTATATTTGGTGTTTATATATTGATTCAGAAAAGAAATCCTAATTACAAATGAGTTTCAAAGCATTTACACAAAAACATATTTTATGTTTTTGTGCAATTTTTTTTAATTTTTTAAATGGACTCTGTATAGATAGATTGATCAGTTTTACCCAAGATATGTTTCAAAGATGCATTCTAATATGCATTTGGTGCACGGTGCATTAACTCAACAGTTGAGGTTGTTTACATTGAAAAATGTGGTTAGATTTATTGAAAATTGATTTTTAGTGTAATCTAACCACAATTTACATTGTAATTAAATCATACTTTTCGATGTAAACGGTCTCAACTGTTGAGTGAGTGCACCATACACTAAGTGCACAATAGACCTACTCTATATCAAATTGTTAATACATATTTAACGCCTAAATACTAGCGTTATTAAAAATAACAATTTTAAATGGAATTGTATTGGCAATAATCATTGTTTCTAGAACGATTAAAACATACATAATATCGACATAATCAAGTGAAACTTTAATTATTGTATCTCGACAGACAATCCATGTTAACTGCATAATATTCTTTTTAAAGTACATTTTCATTATTGACCACATTAATTGATCGACTGTCTAATTTTTGTAATGTCTCTTGGAGATTATTTGAGTCAATGTTACTAAAGAAGGCTATGAATCAACAATACTTTGAAATGCTCCTATAAGGTCCGTTCTTCTAAATAAAAAAATATATGAAAGAAAGCAAAATATTATATGAAAATAGTTTATAATAAATTTATCGTGAAACAATTTTAAACTATCAATAATCTTATCAGGGGTATCATTAATCTCATCAGGAGTATTATTAATCTGGATCAATGGTATTATATTATAATTGTTGCAAATTTTCTTGAACTAAGATTAATGATACTCCTTATGAGATTATCCCTGATAAAATAATTGATATTTTAAAATTGTTTCATAATAAAATTATCATTAACAATTTTCATATAAAATCTACTCATGAGAGATACTAAATCGAGGTTCTACTCTATATCAAATTATCATCATGCAAGAATTATATTATTAAGATGACACGCTACATACTCTGAGATAACAATACTCAATTGTAGGACATTTTGCAAGTTCAAGATTAATGTATTATACTATACAACACTTTAAAAGTATAAAGTGTTATATAGTATATTACCTTAAAGTCATGCAGGGTAACGGAGATAAAATCGTCCAAGATTAACTATCAATGTCTAGTTTAACTTCATTTTGCAAGTCCAATGAATATACTCAATTTCAATCAAATCATTCTCGAACTAATTTAATTATTACTCAAATTTAAATGAGTGGAGCATGTGATGCGAGGATCTAAAGGTCATCACTAATTTGAATCTCGGCCAAGTGCAAGGGGAGTTTGTCACACAAGAACGTTCACATAATGTGATTTGACAAAGTATAGAGTTAAAATGGTTTATACATGAATCATTAAAGAATATTAGTTGTTTTCGCTAAAAAATATTAGTTATTCTTATTGAATAGTATTAGTTGTTATCACTGAAAAGTCTTAGTTGTTTAGTGAAAACAAACTAAGATTCTTCGGTGAAAACAATTAATACTCTTCAATGTAAACAACTAATACTCTTTAGTGATAATAACTAGTACCGTTTAATAATTTATGTATAAATCAATTTTACTCTATACATAGTCATGTGATTTACTTTCTCGATGATTTATGATATATTGCATGATCACAAGGTTTATCCATGCATATCTTCATAAAGCAAGTAGCAGCACGAGTCTTTTATTAAGAAAAAATAAAGTTATACATAAAGCAAGTAGCAGCACGAGTCTTTTATTAAGAAAAAATAAAGTTATACGTGAGACCGTCTCACATATTTAATTTCGTGAGACTAGACTCTATTTAGTGAACACAACACGTTTAAGATTTTATTTCAAATGAGGCGAATTTTTTTTATGTCAGAATACTCCATACCTTCCACTATTAATTATTTACAGATTTTTTTTTAATGTCCCACTATTATTTGTAAACTCATATAAAAATGTATTTTACCTAATTATCCTATAAAACTTACAATATACACCTATTTATACTACACTAGATAAGTGCCCGCGTGATACGCGGAATTTTTGTAAAAATTAATTATATAAATGTTATATATATTTAAATAAATTTTTTCATCATAAAATAATATAATTATATTATATAATAAATATATTCAAATAATATGTATTCATAAAATTATGGGATAACATTTTAATTCACGACTTTCAGACTTGATCTCAATTTAGTTACGATTTTCAATATTATTATAAAAATTCATGTAATATATTATTTTTATTTACTATTCACTTTTAAATTATGACATAATTTTCTCAACTACGCGTCATATACTTATCTTTGCCTCTTAAGACGTTTTCCTCAATATAGGGAGATTTTCAATTCAAGCACTAATTTACTCTCACCCGTTTATTTTTTTTCTTCTTCTAAAAGTGCAAGTCGAAATATCAGATTGAAATAACTAAAGATGTAGTGAATATTCATAAAATTATTGGAAATTATTAAAATTTTCAAAATAAAAAATCCTCAAATATAGTAATATAATAAAAATAACACAATTAAACATTAAAATTTCACATATTTAAAATTTTTAAAATTTATTTAATCAAATTAGTAATAGTATGTAGAATTAAATATACTTAAGTTACTTAGTTGCATTACTAACACAATAAAAAAATTTATATATAGGATATCCTAAATATAGTTAAGTAAAATGTAAATTGGTATAATCATAGTAAAATTTATAATATACTTTTCTAAACTCAAATTGTATATAATAGTATTCAAACTTTAAACATGTTCATAACATAGCTTAATTGGTAAGTATCATGAATATTACTTATGAGGTTTAGGGTTCAAATCCTTGTAGATACAATTTTTTTGTTAGTTTCTTTATTGTATAATAAGACATGTAGATGACACATATGATTCATAAAATTGACACGTATGACTTCCACGAAGTTAACCTCAGATGAAACGACACATAAGCGAAATGAATCACACGACGACACATAGGCGAAATGAACCTCATGATGACACATAAGCATGAGAAACTCTCTATTACTATAATATGGATGTTATTACTTTTTGAATCTTGATTAATAAAATTATATTAGTTGAACTAATTAATTCAATACATTAAAATTAAATCAACCCATTAACAACTATACCAACCCAATATACACACCACACATAAACATAATTTGATCCAAAATCATACCCCCAAACCCATATATTCAGTCGTTTCTCTAATCTTATATTAAATCCTAATACCCCCCCCCCCCCCCCCCCCCCCCCCCCCCCCCTCCCTCACTCCGATCATCCCTTTTGATCACTCAATCACAAAATAACAGTGTGTGGCTTTTAGGATTTTGTGTTCGATTGTTCAATTTTGAGGCATATGTGTTCAAGGGTCCGTTTCTAAGTTTTAAGAGTTTTGAAGGTCTAATTCAGTGTTTTCGACAGTTCAATTCTTACATCCCTAATCGTCATTGCCTAATGACCTCTTCCGATAAGTTTTCTAGGTTTGAGAGTGTGGTACATGACTCTTATGAAGAATTACTGGAGGATTCACCAGTTCTCGATATAAATGATAACACAGTTAAAAAATCTGAAGATTCGGAGTGGTCCTCTATACCTGAAACCCCTATTGATGAATTGGAGATGAGTGATAGAGATGACATGCACAAGTTCTTCTTGGAATGAGTGTCCCCTCATCAACAGGCCATTGTATGATCTTTTATATTTTATGTTGATATCTATGATATGGTGCCCCCTCATCCCTGTAACGATATTTTTCCCGAGGGAGTAATTAATGTCATTTTCTATTAGATTGTCTTTTGTAGATTTTGTGATTGGCAAGTGGGTAGAATTTTTATTGGCGAAATGATGATACCGTATACATGTTCGTTGGATATTGTTGCCTTAGTAATTTGTCACAAATAGGATATAAAACCTAATTTAGAAGGCTCGGCCCTGTGATGATAGTTTTTTAAGGGAGTAATCTCATTATTTATGAGATTAAGTTATTTAATCAAACTCCCTTTTCATGGTGAAATGATGATAATAATGTATGCATATTTGTTGGATATCATTGCTTTGGTAATTTGTCACCTCTAGGATGCAAAATCTAGTTTATGTTAGTTAATATGTCTTAGAGACAATCATTATAAGCATATTATGTTTGATTATTTCATTTGTTCATATATTTATTCTCATGAACTAATGACGTCATTGAGGATGTGAGATCTCAAATGACAATGACATGGACCACATGATCTTTTAAGTTGCCTTGATGATCATCGAGAATAAAATATCGATGATGCAATTAAACTTTGTTTGTAATCTACATCATACCCTTAGAGGGAGTCGTGGTTTCACAAGTATGCATGAGATACTAGATATTTCACGATTAATGCACAAATACTTTGAAAAGTATCTACATATCCGACCGATAAATTATTTGGTGTATTCTATTTATGTGTATAAAAGAATATCAGTTTGTGGAGTAGTGAAATAATCATTTGACTTGAGTTCAATACACACGCGGAGTGATATGCTTTAACCATGATCACCAATTGCACTCCTAACGGGATATATATGACATGTGTTGGACATAGAGCTGGCAATTTGGGCCCGGCCCGCCTGAGATTTGGGTCGGGCTAGGCTAAAAAAATAGCAGCCCAAAAAATCGGGGGCTACTGGCGGCCCACTTGGCCCGATTGATTTTTTTAAAGTCCGAAATTAGTGTTGTTACTCGTTATGAACTAAAGTAGATTAAGATATAAAATATATGTGGATTGTGAAAGTGTAATGAGTTATGTTTTATAGTACTCCCTCCCTTCACTAATTTTTTACCCACTTTCCTTTTTGGGTTGTCCACCAATTTTTTTACTCATTCCATTAAAAAAAAATAAACACTGCTAACAAACAAATAAATGGATCCCATAATACCCCTTACAATACCCTTACTTTATCTACTTTTTCAATAAAATACTATTTTTCATTAAATTTATGTCCAACAATAATGGATAAAAAATTCATGGACGGAGGGAGTATAATTTTTTATAAAAAATATTTTAAAAAACCGGGCTAGGCCGGTCCATTAGCCCGCGGGCTAGGTTTGGCTGGCTCAAATTTTATAGGCCCAATTTGCAGGGTCGGCCCGAGAACATAGCTTAGCCCGACGGTTGGGCGATTTGCCAGCCCTAGTTGGGCACAACACAAAGTACATGCGTATGGTAGTTGAGTTAAAAATAAGATTCATTCCTCAAATATATTTTAAGAGAATACTTGACTTCTCATAACTAATTGGATCATTAGTCATTGACTAATGTTCATCATATTTGGAATGATGTTCAAATATGACAACATAATTAAATAAGTAGGATAATGTAACATGATCAAGTTACTTGAATGGACATATCACAATATTCTAGACATAATAAGAGTATTTGTGAATTAAAATACTATATCATCATGAGCTTCACATAATAGGTTGTTGTATCATCGAAACATATATGATTTATTGTCGAGGGTTCGACTAAAACCCTTAGTTTGACTAATCACTTGATATGTAAGAGGCACATGAGTCACACAATATGTATTCTTTGTTAACAAATTAAAATTCCAGATTAAAGTTTGATTATTAATCTTCAAAGAAATATCTAATAATTCCATTAGATATTATTATGATTATTCAATTTAATTTAATAGGATGATATATTGAATATATTATATTATGATATAATAAAAATGTCTATTTTATATTGGACATTTTGAATGACTCAATAAAATAGATAAATGGACTCAAAGGCCCGTGTACACAAACTGATTTCTACTTTACTATGTATATGGTTTCTAGGTTTTAGAGGCACAGAGTCGTAATTATATAACACTAAATATATTTCTATGTTTCTCTCAATATAACTCTCCTAGTAAACTTTTTGAGTGAGCCCAAATTCTACTATAAATTTATAGTCGAACATTATGTGGATATTGTAGTTGAGAAATTGACATAAAAATAATTTTTTTAATTAGATTTAATTAATCCTTGTACTTTATGGTATGCCGTTAAATCAGATTTGTTGTTGGTGAATTTTTTAACTTCCGCTGCTATGGATATGAAGTATGTATTTCTAAAACCCAACAACGTAAGATGCTTGATCCAGTGATGATATAACTTCTACTTACTTGAAAACGGAGGAGCAATATTTGAATATATTGATCCAATAGAGAGAAACTCTTTGTTGTTGTATTCTCTTACACCAAGACCAGAATGTAAACAAAGTGAGAGAAACAAGATTGTCTTCCTTTTGTACACAAAATATATGTATCACGTAAAATACTGAAAACAAAAGTCATTGTGGAATAAGAATTCATTCATGTGATTAGATTCTGATAACAAGAATTACGATTCGTGGGAATTCAAAATATCTTTCTCTGTATTATAAGGTTGATCGTGATTACCATCTATTTTCCAACAACCGTGAATATGTGTGCATTTCTAGTTTAAGTGGAAATACGAGAGTCGTTAATAAGTGGTCCAAGTATCAATTTACTCATGTTAGTACTATCATGAAAATGAATTATCATTTCCACTCCACTAATCTTTCTATCACTGCATACTCTGATTCAGACTTTGGTGGAGATCTTGTGGATGGAAAATCCACATCTACATATATTGTGTTCCTCATGTTGGAAATTGGTTTTTATAAAAGGGTTCATACCCCAAGTTTGACCAATTTTTTTGGAATGAAAACGTTAGTTTTAGGAAAATAAAATTAACGAGGTCGTTCTACTCGCGGAGTAGATGAACGTGGTATATTAAATATCTTAAAACTGATTTCCGGTGAGTGAGAATTTAATTTGGGAAGTTGAAAGATTATTCACTCTTGTAAGTGAAATTCCATGGGAAATGAAAAATGAATTCCATCCCACATTGGAAATTTACAAGGAAAAATCCTTGTATATAAAGAGGAAAGTATTCATGTTCTCCAAATTGGTACATGTGGACCCTAACCAAGGACAACACACGCATGCGCACGCCCCACCGCGCTCGGGCCTGGGTTCGTGGTTCTTAGCAATTGGGCTTTGGGGCCTATCTATATTTAAAGTACCAAAAATGTAAAAGGTCAATATCTTTTTGGACCAAACTGTTTGGGTGGCCCATCCGAATTTGGGTGAGCCCACGAACATGATAATTTAGTCTAGAATTCATTTTTGAGCTCGTTTGGAATATTCGAAGGAATATTCTTTCGAAGCTTCTGGAATCCGCTTGCTTCCCAAGAAATTGACGCGGATATGGTCAATCCCACGATCTCCTCAACTGACCGTCCTCATTTGCAGTGCAGATTTCCGCCTATATATATCCCACTCCTCCAAACTTTCGAATACACTTTTCAACCTTCAAAATTTCAGTCTCTCAGAAAGCCTTTCGCTGATAATTTTTCTTGTTCAATTCGAATTCCGATTTCGTTTGTCGAGAGCATATACACGGTGGTGCTACCGGTATACGCTGCAAACCATTTTACCTTTGGTGACTTGTACGCGTGATCCCGTAAGCACTATACGGGGCGTATTTAGTCTTGCGAGAGAAGGTTTTTCCTTGACTCGGTTTATTTATACGATTTTGTTTCATATTCTTCCTGCTTTCTATTTTCATTGCAGTATACGAGGTAACCCCTTTTACTATACAATTGTAAGACTATATATCTTTTTCTTGTATCTCTACAATGTCGACCGATTCTGATAATGATACGGAGATGATGCCTGTTACCACTGGTGTTACAACTGATACTGTTACTATCGATGTTAACACTGGTACTGTTACCACTGGTGTTAACACTAGTGTAACTGCCATTACCACTAATTCTACTGTTGTATCAACTGGACGTCTTAAGGATGGACCAGTACCTACATATACAACAATGTTGGGACAATGTCAGTTTTGATTAGATCCCAAAGCCCCTGAAAAGATGTTATGCCTTAGTAGTCAGGCTAGTCTTGGTTAGATCTGTACTTAGTTATTTTATAATTTACAAGAACTCAATGAGAGTGTTGATAGGCGAGCTAAATTGTCATTTGGACGATTAGGATAAACACCAAATACCTGCAGATTAAGATGAAATTAAATCAAGATCAAGATTTGACAAAGTATCTGGCGAGCAGATCCTGCATGCCGAGCAAATATTAAACAGGCGAACAGAATCAACACAAAGAGTATATGGATTCATGCAAGGATCAGGCGAACTCAGTCAGCACCCAGTCGACCAGATCTAACAACGATACCAAAATTACTGTTGGGATATGATTTAGTTTTGATGATTTTCCAAAACAACATGTAATAGGTTTGAAAGCAGTCAGGATAGTATCTTTTGTTTCAGATCAGGCTAGGTTAGCTTTCAGTAGAATAGACTGTCAGTTGAGAAGAACTCAGTTGAGGGAACACTCAGTTGAGGGGGAACTCAGCGAGGGGGAACTCAGCAACACAGCCTGAAGATATCAAGATGACACCCAGAAGAACTGACTAAAGCCATGCTTGTAACCTGAACCAGAAGAGAAGCCTGAAGGATGTCCCACTGAGTGTAAACCGGGCTGATCTAAGCTAAGTTAGGTGGACCACTCAGTGAAGAGCATGATCAAGAGGATCGGTGCTGTACCAAGTAGGCCCTGAAGGAGTCAGGCTACTGTGGTCAGGGAAGTTTGTCATTCAGCCTTATGACAAACTTCTTGGAGTGATCTTCAAACTGTCTCTGAAGGACAACTACACTGAAGACGTTCAGTCCACTGAAGATCATCAGTCAGTGAAGGAGGAAGCTACCTAAAGTCAGTGGGTCTTGGTCAACCCACTGAATCAAAGATCCGTTGGATCCAGCCCACGTGGACTAATCAGCACAATGCAGCAACTCTGACACTGACAAGACCGCATTCCAAGAAAAGTGGTTGAAACCATTAATTGTATGGATTCAAATGTAATTTCATCCAACGGTTACATTTGAATCCACACTATAAATACAAGCTCATAGCTGCGTATTCAAGTGTGTTGTGTGTAGAGAGTAAAATCAACACCTACGAGCTGTGAAAGTGTGAGTGTTTAGTGCATTATATTGGGAGTTATAAGGAGGCACGATTCACATCTTGTACACTGAACTTTAGAGTTCATAGATATACACAAATGAGTGTTCAGCTTGTAACTCATAGCTTAGAGAGGTTTTCCTAATCTTAGCTTTAGGCTATCACATTGTAAAGGAAAACCTCACCTAGTTGGAGAAAACCAAACCGAAACCAAAACCCTCTTGTTAGGTTTGTTGGGAGTAAGTTATCAGTGAGTTAGTGAGGAGGGGCAGCCCAGGGAGTGGCATGAGTCCAGTTGTAAGTGCACCTTGGCACGTTAAAAATAAGAATCCCAGTTAGTGGATTTCCTGTTAAATCAGGTCGTGGATGTAAGAGCTTGAGTCTCTGAACCACGTTAAACTGAGAGTTCGTTTCTAAAAGTATTTACTAAAGTGTTGTGAAAATCTGCTCACTGAGAGCATTGTTGAAAAGGAAACTTTGGTTAAGCTTTCAGGTCAGGGAGAATCCTCTCACTGACCAACTCAGGCAACACACTCGAGAGTTCAGTATCTCGAGTCACTGCGTTGCTTAGAGCATGAGCCTCCAAGCCTTTCACTAACTTGGTAGCTCAGCCTCTAAGCAGAGCAGTGACTTGAAGTGTAATCTCTCAAGTCACTGTCCTTGCTCAGAGCATGAGCCTCCAAGCCTTTCACTGACTGAGGTTCGAGGTGATGAGGGTAGGTGGTGAAGTGCACAACCCGGAGAGTGGATTCCAGGAAGAGATGACCAATGCTACGGTCTTCTCGACGACGAAATGCGATCAGACTTACGACGAACAAGAATTGGTCGCTGATGCTATCCTTAGTGCTTCGCCACTTCAAATTTTTGGGACCTGAAACAAAGAAGAGAAAAAATTAAAATTAGTCTTACCACTTCAAAAATAGAGAAGGGATAAGACTCACGCTTTAGCTCCCTAAACACTGCTGGGGTTTCAATCCGCTCAGGACCACCGTAGGGGCGAGCAGAAGCACGCCAGTCACCCCCTATCCAAAACCAGTCGTGCTTCCAGTCTCGCACCTTCCCCGGGATATCCTCCACCAACTTCAGGCCTGGTCGCGCCTTAAGATAATACCAGCCTACTTCTTCTCCCATGCAGCAGGTGATCATCATTAGGTAACAAACCTCCTCGGCGGACAGCTTGTTGGGATATCCCTCAAGGGCGAACAAAACCATCAGGGACATGAGGTTCATCCACCCACGGGAGTCAGCTACGTGATCGCTAGGTTTGTCCGCTCCAGGAACCTGCCGACCAAAGGATGCAAGGGCAGGGTGACTCCGGCATTGAGAGTGGCGAGATTGATCGCCGTGAGCCCGCGGGGTGGGCGGTCAGCTCTATCATCCTTCAAGGGGGCATACATTGGTACATCAAAGGGAATCTTGTAGTCCCTCCGAATCTGAGGCAGCTCCTCCTCGGTAATGGCGGACACAATGCAGCTCGCCGCGAACTCGATCGCCTTGAGTGTTCGCTTTCCATGAACTGGCACTTCAAAATGGTTGGAATACTCCCTCTTGTACTCATTCCAGTCCACCCGACTAGCAACGGCGACCGGGACTTGATGTTCTATTGGATCAGGCATGGGGAAATTGATGTCTTTCAAATATGCCCAGGTCAGCTCGTCGAGGTTCACAGGCTGGAGCACCTCGGCCTCCTCGTCCTCGTCTTCGTGGAGGTCGGAACTTGTTTCCTCCACGACCTGGTGAGCAGGATTTGCTCGCACTTCCCTCTCCCTAGATGGGCGAGCTCCCGAGTTTATAGAGCGAGCAACTGAGGCCACGTCGGGGTCTGACTCCAGGTTCACCAAGTTAGGGTTCTCCTCGACGGGTTATTTCTCAGGGTTGCGAGGATAGAATGAGCCGGTCTCGGAGTGTGAGGACATCGAGATTTAGGAGTTTTTAGAGTTATGGTGATGGCGGTTTCCGGCGAAGACAAAGGCGGCGATTCAAAATCCCCAACGTCGGAATTTAAGGCTTTACAAGCTTTTACACACACATGATGACAAAAAGAAAGAAAGAAGAAGAAGATAATGAAAGAAAACTACCTTGAAACGTATCAAAGGTCGTCGGAGACGGAGGAGCAATCGCCGGAAATTTGAAATTGGGAGAGGAGGAGTTTTCGCGCTGAGTGAACAGCAGAAATGAATAAAATTGGAATTTTTTTTCCTTAAATAGTACCTGAAAAAATGGGGTCCCGGGCGAGCAAGTCCAAGAGTTGAGGGACCAAAATGCAAATACCTCGCGCATGCAAGTTCAGCCCGACAAAATGGGAGGCGCGTCGCCTCGGGATCATGTGCGCGTGGGCGGAAGCAATTATTCCACCCACGTCACACCTCGAGCCACTCCCAAACCTTGGGATTCCAACCGTCACCGGCCCAAGTCAGCTCGGCCATTGTTGTCCGCCAGTGAGAAGTTGTTCGCACAATGATACATCAGCTCACTTCAGTGTCATCAAATATTTGCCAACCCATGAGTTGCTCGCTTTACATTGTCACAATCTAATGGTTGGCAAGGGGGCAATTGTTGATAGGCGAGCTAAATTGTCATTTGGGCGACCAAGATAAACACGAAATACCTGCGGATTAAGATGAAATTAAATCAAGATCAAGATTTGACAAAGTATCTGGCGAGCAGATCCCGCATGCCGAGCAAATATTAAACAGGCGAACAGAATCAGCACAAAGAGTATATAGATTCATGCAAGGATCAGGCGAACTCAGTCAGCACCCAGTCGACCAGATCTAACAACGATACCAAAATTATAATTTAGCAAGACTGAAGACCATCAAAATCAGACTAACGACACCTCGAGGACAAGTCCAATAGGACAAGCAGCTCTTAACTGCGAGCAAGTCCAGCGTAGAAGGATAGAATTTAGTTTAGATAAGGTCAAACTAGTCAAAGCCCAATTGTCACACATGCAGGCTTGGTAGACCAAAGGTCATAACACCTCCTGCTAGGCAAATGTTTATAAATACTTAGATTTTTTCAGCTAATAAAATAAGCAAAAATTAACATACACGTCCAAACTTCGTCTACGTATCTAAAACAACTCGTTTATCTTACGTTCAAACTAATCACGTAAGCTTATATACTCTATAATCCAACCTAAACCTAAATTTTCGTATTCACTAATTACGCTAGTGATCAATCACACGTAATTATTTGGTGATCAATTAACATTAAAAACAGCCACTAATCTTCGCGATTAGAAACGATCATCAACAGAGAGGAGTACTCATTGATGACAATCAAGACTGAAGCCTGAAGACGCAGAGCACCATTCTGAACTTACAGAAGTCTCTCTAAGCTGGCTGAGTAAGTGTCAGTGATGAAGAGTATGACCCTGAGGTCATTACTAACTCAGTCCTGAAGGGAACAGGATAATACTGAGTAATGGGAAAAGACTTGGAGTAGGGCCAAGCAATGCAAAAGGAATATCAGCGTCAGGACAAGACCGTTGTGCTTGAGACAAAAAGAACTGAATAAGACAAGCCTGAAGCCTAGGAATGAGTTCTGACATTCTCACCAACCTGATGACGTGGACCAATCCAGGAAGGACACACACGTACGTACCTGACATGAAGACTGAGTTCAGACTGCACTTTTCAAAGGGCAAGCATTAAATGGAGCATTAAATGCATTACCAAATCCATGCAAGGACGGCTGCTGCATAGGAGATGTATCCGTTGAACAAACCTACATAAATGGCTAGAAGGTTATCTCTTCCGACGGATAGTTTTCAAATCCATCTATAAATACAGAAGGCCTTGAACCCATTCAAGGTTACGAGAAATCTCCAAGCCAGAAATTACTCTAACTCTCAAGCATTCAAGCATTCAGCGTTAGAAATAAGCACTCCAAAAACCTTAAATTTCCCAAGTGTTTCTTAGCAAAGAGAGTTATTCTGTATTCCACTGAGCGAACCTAGTTATATCATAAGCTTAGAGTGATTAACCATTCTTAATTAGCATAGCCTTGTCTTGTAAGGATAATCACAATCTTAGTTGGAAACAAAACTGAAATCAAAACCCTCTTGTTAGGTTTGTTGGTTGAAGTCAGTTAGTTAGTTAGGAAGGAGTTGTAAGGGTTAGTGAGTTAACTGATCTGGGTGCACCTTGGCACGTTAAAAATAAGCTAATGCTTAGTGAACTATCCTGTTCAATCAGGACCGTGGACGTAGGAGTTTGAGTCTCTGAACCACGTTAAACTCCTTGTGTTCTTTACTGCTTTGATATTGTTCTTATTACTTATTCATTAAGTCATTTATTGCATCAGTTTTTATCAGGTTTGATTCAATCAGCCTGATCATTAACTTGAACACTGCCCTACTAATCACTATTTCAGAATTGAGTAATCAAGTTTTCAGAAAGCAAACATTAACAAGACTATAAACTTTCAGGGCTCACGCATTTCCACACTGAACTCAAGTTGATAGTTTGCCAACTGACCAACACTCAGTGCAGTCAGTAGGTGTGTTATCAACCCTGAGTTCTTTACCACTCTGAGCTAAGGAGACCCAGTCAGTTTGAAAGTCAGAAAAATTTGTGTACGTGCATTCCCCCCCCCATACACGTATCCCTCAGCCTTGTACTGGGACCAACAAGTGGTATCAGAGCAGTGGTTCAAAAGACCACTGACTTTGAATACTAATAGTTTCAGAGGTGAAACTGTTGGTGGTCACTGAACAGATCTGAGTTTGCTTTTCATAAAACATACATCATCATGACTTTGAGGAGACTTGAAGCTTCATTGCCTGAATTCTCTGTTTCTAACTTTGTCTCCTGGAAGTTCAGACTTGAGGCACATCTAGATGTCATCCATGACTAGATGTCGCACGTTATCAAGGAAGGACCCATCAAGATCACCATCCCTAATATCAGAGGACTGGGCTATGAGCATCTTGACATTGACGTACAGGTTCCTAAGGAAAGGAAGGATATGGCCAATGATAAGATCAAAATGGTGGGACTGGACAATGTGGCCAGAAATATCATCTTGCATACGGTACCTTTCGAGGAGTCAGCAAGGCTGATGAACTTAAAGATGGCTAAGGAGGCCTGGGATGAGCTGACCAGGATGTGCGAAGGTCAGAAAAGATAAAGGAGAACAAGAGAAATATTGTCATTCAGAAGTTCGAAGCATTCGAGATGCTGCCTGATGAGACGATAGATCAGATGGAGTCAAGATTCATCAAGTTGATGAATGAGTTGGTGATGTCTGACAAGTATGTTCCAAAGAGAGATGTTGCTTCCAAGATCCTGAATGCCCTTCCTGAGAGATGGGACAATAGTGTAATTATGTTAAAGAACACTCAGGATATGAGTAACATAACTTCTTCTTTACTTTTTTAAGAGCTTAAAGCACTGGAATATGATCTCAACAAGAGAAAGAAGAAAGTTCAGCAAGAAGAAAAGGAGAAAGAAAAAGCTCCTGAGAAAAGCGTGGCGTTCAAAGCCAAGTCAGAACCTATCGAGTCTTCATCAAAGTCACTGATGGAGATGAGCAAGGAAGAACTTGCTGAGGAGTACAACCTGATGGCCAGACGCTTTGAAAAGCTCAATTCCAGGTTTGGTCGTTATAAGAAATATTATCAGGATACTCGTGGTAGGAAACCTGAAGGAACCCACCAAAGCTCACGGAGATATGAGGAAAGAAAGAACACTGACCAGAGAAGAGATCGTGGTGATGAAAGAAGATATTCAAACCCAAAGCCCGATCGAATAGATGAACAGAGACGTACTCGTGATGACAGGCACTCAGGAAAGACCGAAAGCTCATCTAGACCAAGGGAACCTGACTCCAGAAGGAACCCTGAGCCAAGAAGGGAAAGAGAAGATGAGCAAGCTGCATGTTACAACTGTAATAGGAATGGGCACTACCAGTATGACTGCCAAGAGCTGAGTGCAAGGAAAATAGAAGACATGAGGGCCAAGAGAGACCAGAGGTACATTGATCGGAGAGCCTTGCTCGCTGGGGAAACTACAGACTCAGATGGTCCTGAGGAGAGGTCGCCTGAACTCTTTTCTAATGATGAGTAAGATGATATGTGTCTTATGGCTAGGGAAGAGCCTGTGGTAACATCTAACTCTATTTGTGGTTCGTAGACTGGTCAAAATCCTGAGCCCAGCTAGAGAAATGAACCTTCAGATCTGTTTGGATCAATTGATGGTTGATTTCTCCAGGCTGCAGGAAACTAATGTCTTTTTGGTAGAAGAGAACCAAAAATTGAGTACTGAGGTTCAAAACCTAAATGATCAACTCACTCAGTCGGATCTGAAAGAGTCGGATCAAATTGTAAGACTAACTCAGGAAATTGACATGATCAATGTTGAGTGTCTCCCAAGAGAGAAGATTTTGAAAGAACTGGCTGATGAAGAGTTGGCCAGGAAGGAAGAGCTAAAGGTACTCAAGAGTAAGTTTGATGACCTCTTTGCCAGGCATGGAATCCTGAAAAAGAGTGAGGACTCTCTTAGGCAGAAGGTTGCAGCAATGAATAAATCCTCAGTGACTAGAGAGGAAATAAATAGCAGTCAGATGCTTGGGAATGAGAAAAAGGGACTTGAATATGTTCCTAAGAAATCCTCACAGGGTCAATCTCATGTTGCTTCAGGGAGCAACACTGAGAGGGTTTTTTTTCAGGCAGGCCAGAATACAAAGAAGGTTGTACTTCAGGCCCGGGTTTTTTTATAAGAGCAAAGAAACTGTTGATACAGTCAGGGTTGCCCCCAAGGTTGCTAAGCCAAAACCCAAGGGAAAGGCCAAGCAACCAAAGGAGGCCCTTGAGAGCTCAGGCCAGAGAAAACCTCAGCGAAAGCAGAGGAAGACTTAGGCCAAGAGTTATCAGACTGATCAACGAGGGTATCATCATGCATGGCAATGCCAGGAGGAAAGGCCAAGTATGATGACTCCCCCATGGTTTTGGCATCCTGAGGCCTTTAACTGTTTTCCTTTCCCTCACTTGCCTAGGGGGAACAGAAAACAGGATCCTTATCAAGAACAAGCCCAAAGACCTGCTGCACCAAGGATTAGGAAGAACATGAGACCAGCCCAAAAGGCACCCACTCAGGCTCCTGTGAAGCCTAAGCCTAGCACTCATACACCATCTTCTTCTCATGCTAAGAAAAAAAAAGTCGTGTATGTTGATATTTTAGGAGACATATTTACCACTCTGAGGCAATCAGGGTAGTGAAGCAAGTCTGGATCCCGAAGGGTACAACTGACACGATAGGACCCAACACCCAATGGGTACCTAAAGCCTGATTTATTTGCAGGCGGTTGTGGATCACAACAAGAGGAGATGAGACTCAACCAAGGCTATTTGGTACCTAGATAGTGGTTGCTCAAGGCATATGACTGGAATGAAGAGTCTTCTCCAAGAATTTCAAGCTAAAGATGGTCCACAAGTAACCTTTGGTGATAACTCAAAAGGTTTTACTAAAGGTTTTTGTATCTTGATAATAGGTACAGTTAGAGTGGAGAATGTGTCCTTTGTGGAAGGACTGAAGCATAACCTGTTGTCAGTAAGCCAGTTTTATGACAAAGGTTTCAGTGTTGAGTTCTCATCGAATATATGTTCAGTCAAGGACAAATCAACACAAGTGCTTCTATCAAGTATTAGGAAAGGTAACGTTTATCTTGCTGATTGGAGCAACACTATTCCTAATACTTGCTTTGTTGCTAAAAGCTCCTTAGAGCTCAATTGGTTATGGCACAAAAGATTAAGTCATCTAAACTTCAAGATTCTTAACAAAATTTCAAGACAGTCACTTGTTGAAGGTCTACCTAATGAAGTTTTTAGCAAGGATCATGTGTGCAAAGCTTGTCAGGAAGGGAAGCAGGTTAGAGCATCATTCAGGGAGAAAGCTTCCTTCTCCGCTGACAGAGTTCTTCAGCTTTTGCACATGGATTTGTTCGGCCCTGTAACACCTGTGAGTATGAATGATAGGAAATACACCCTTATGGTTATTGATGATTATTCTAGATATACTTGGGTTATTTTCTTGTTAAATAAAAAGGAAACACAGGTGAAGCTTCCAGAGTTGCTCAGAAGACTCAGCAATGAGAAGAATCAGTCTATTACTAAGATCAGATCTGACAAGGGCACTGAATTTATAAACTCATATATTTCTGATTTCTGTAATGAACTTGGCATTGCTCATGAGACTTCTGCAGCTAGAACCCCACAACAAAACGGTGTCGCTGAGAGGATGAACATGACACTGAAGGAAGCTGCCAGGACCATGCTGGCTGAGTCAGGATTGCCCAAGAAGTTTTGGGCTGAGGCAATCAACACTGCATGCTACACTCAAAACAGATCCATGCTGAACAAACAACATGCACAGACCCCATATGAGACATGGAACAAGAGGAAGCCTCGTATTTCTTATTTCCATATTTTATGTTGCAAGTGTTTCATCCTCAACAACGGGAAGACCCAGTTGAAAACCTTTGATAGCAAATCTGATGAAGGAATATTCTTAGGATATTCTGAAGTCAGTAAAGCCTTCAGGGTTTTCAACTGTAGGACCCTTGTTGTGGAAGAATCGCCACATGTTGTGTTTGATGAATCTGTCACTGAGTCTAGGATAAGAGTGTTGAATCCTGACACTGAGAAGGTCACAAGGAGAGTGACAAGGCTGAGCTTAAAGAATCAACCTGATCCAAAGGTCAAAACTGTGCCAATTCCAAGATGGGATGATGACGATGATCAGGAAGATGACTCAAGAGCCACTCCTAAGCCCAGCGCATCAGGGACAGTTGAGCCTCAGACTGAGGAACAGGCTCAACATGAGGTAAGTAACGTCTATGAAGATGCAGTCGCAGTTGAGACGGTTCCTGAGTCACCTCATCAAGGGGAGATCGATGTCCCTAATATTGAGTTGGTAAATCCCTTTGGTATAGACTCAAGATCATCCCTTTCTGTTCAATATCCTGAATTATATGAACCTGTAGACACTAACATTGTAGGTACTTCAGGAACTACTCCAGTAAGATAACATGGCTAGAGAGTCATCCCATTGACCAAGTCATTGGTGATCCAACTGAGGGAGTCAGGATTAGACGGTTCCATGGTGAGAGCGCATTGTTCTGTTGCTTTCTCTCTGAGCAAGAGTCTCAGAACATTGAAGAAGCTCTCGCTGACTCGAACTGGATCATAGCCATGCAAGAGGAGTTGAATCAGTTCACTAGGAATCAGGTTTGGGAACTGGTAGATAGACCTAGGCATCAAGGTGTTATTGGTACCAAGTGGGTCTTCAAGAACAAGAAGGATGAGAATGGTGTTATAGTAAGGAACAAGGCAAGATTGGTTGCAAATGAGTATTGTCAGTCTGAAGGGATAGACTGTGATGAGACCTTTGCTCCAGTGGCTAGGTTGGAAGCTATCAGGTTGTTCTTTGCATATGCGACATACAAGAAGTTTAAGGTGTATCAAATGGACGTCAAGAGTGCCTTCCTGAATGGTGTACTCAATGAAGAGGTATATGTTGAACAACCTCCCGGGTTTGAGGTTGGAGATAGAGTATACCATTTGAAGAAAGCACTATATGGACTTAAGCAAGCTCCTAGAGCTTGGTATGATACCCTCTCTCAATTCCTAACTGACCACGGGTTCAGGAAGGGAACCGTGGATAGGATTCTGTTCAGGATCACTGAAGGTGATGACATTCTCTTGGTCCAGATTTATGTGGATGACACAATATTTGGATCACCAAATCATCAGCTCTGTGAGAAATTCTCTAAGTTGATGACTGGTAAATTTGAGATGTCAATGATGGGAGAGATGAACTTCTTTTTAGGATTGCAGGTCAAGCAGACTGATCAGGGGATTTTCATTAATCAGGCCAAGTATACAAGAGACTTGATTAAGAATTTTGGAGTTCAGAATAGCAATCCAGCCAGGATCCCAATGAACACCAATTGGAAGATGGATCCTGACACTGAAGGAGCTTCAGTAAATCAGACTGAGTACCGAGGGCTGATAGGATCATTGTTGTACCTGACTGCAAGTAGACCTAACATTACTTTTGCAGTTGGTGTGTGTGCTAGGAATCAGTCTGACCCCAAGAGAAGTCATTTGGAGGCTGCTAAGAGGATACTCAAGTATTTGAAAAGGACAGTTAATATGGGACTATGGTATCCTTCAGATGACAACTTAGAACTGACTGGTTATTCAGATGCAGATTATGGAGGTTATATGATTGATAGGAAATCCACCTCAGGGACATGTCAGTTTTTGGGGAGTAAGTTGATCTCGTGGTTTAGTAAGAAACAGAATTCAGTGGCGACATCCACAACTGAGGCTGAGTATATGGTTGCAGGTAGTTGTTGTGCTCAGATTTTATGGTTGAGGCAACAATTGAGAGACTACCAAGTGTTTGCTAATGAGGTTCCAATCTATTGTGATAACAATAGTGCTATAGCAATCACTCAGAACCCAGTGCTTCACACAAGATGCAAGCATATGGATATTAGGCATCACTTCATTCGAGATCATGTGGAGAAAAAGGACATTGGGATGGAGAAAATTCACACTGACAGGCATAGAGCTGACATCTTGACTAAGCCTTTGGCTGAAGCAAGGTTTATGGAACTAAACCCTCTCGTTAAGACTACTAATTGTTATTGAGTGATGCGGTCGTCCTCTCTCTAACACTTTCGTACGAAATTCAAAGGTAGAGTTAAGATTAATTATATGAATTCATTAATTAAGAGAATTAAAACTAACGTCACCAATTACCTTAATTACGTACCCACATCCTACTTCTACGAGTTCATCCTAACCCAAGCATGCAAGGGTTTTAGCCGGACATGGTTATAACAAAAATAAAAGCAATAGAAGAAACAACGAACAAAAACATAATGAATTGAACGAAGAAAATAAGAAACATGAACTAGGGTTTTAAAATAAAATAATTCTAAGAACTGAAATTTAAATTAACTAAAACGAAGTTTCAAAGTGTTTAAAGAAATCAAACTAATGAAAAGAAACTAAGAAACGAAAATAAACTAAGAATTCGTATGAAAAACCTCAACAACGTAAAAGTAAAACTTGCTCGTCTCCTTCCTCTCCAAAAACTAAGTCTAAAGTGATTTCTAAAGTTGGGGATCCTTCAAAACGTGTTTGGAAGAGGTATATATAGGCACCGGGTCGAAACGGGAGTTAATGGGCCGAAAATACGCATCCGGAGGCGAAAATACGTGCGCGCTCGAGCAAAACGCTCGAGCGGTGGCGCTCGAGTGATTCGCTCGAGCGCCAAAACTGTTCTGTAAGTTTTTGGCCGCTCGAGTGATTCGCTCGAGCGCCGGCGCTCGAGTTAATCGCTCGAGCGCTGGCTGCTGTGCACTCGTTCGTAAAATCTTCATATCTCCTCAACCGGGAGTCCGTTTTGGCCGATTCAAAGTCCTACGAACTCCTCTTTTCGCCCTCTATCCATCTATGAAAACCAAAGAGACAAATTAATAATTTTATAAAAATGATACTCATTTGACTCCAAGCACTCATCGAAAACACTCAAAACATGAGTAAATCGGGCACCAAAACATAACAATTTCACGCCTAATCAACCCCCCCAAACTTACCATGTTGCTTGTCCTCAAGCAACGAAATAATAAGTCAAGTGAAATTGTTAGGAATGAATCAAGAATCAAATCATGCAAGTAAATGAATTCGAGCTTCAAAGATCAATCACAAGTATACTCACTCACTTTCCTTCATCATACTCATGCAACAATAACAAGAAACACCAAGATCAAGCATGGATGTGCACTCAACGGTGTGTTTCACTCCCTCACAAGTGTATAACAGTGTTTAAGGGACTCACTCAATCAATCAATCACACATATTGGCAGCCATAGGCTTGTAAGCACTCTCAACTCCGACCATACTCTAGAAATCAATGCCGAATCAAAAAGGACTTTTCTCAAGGTTGTAATGTAGGCTCTTTGGACAGGTGGGATAACAATATGGTAAAGTGACTCAAGTGAATGGAGAATAGAAAATCAAACTTTGGCACTTCGAGATTAGGAACAAACTACTTCAAATATATTCAATCAACACTCTTTCAATTCCACTTCTCTCAACACTTCAATTTTTTTTTTCTTTCTCACTCTTTTCACTTTTTTTTTTTTTTCAATCACTTTTTTTTCTTTTTCGCACAACACATGAGCTCATTTTTTCTTTTGCTCATTCTCAATTTTTTTTTTCTTTCCCACAACTCAAATTTCATTCACACCCTTATTTTATCACCACTCAACCTTCAATAACTCTCCTTTTTCAACTCAATTCACTCCCTTCATATTCACACTTTCCTATTCTCCACTCAAGTTGGGACAAAAAGGCTTAGGAATTGGAATAGTGTTCATATGTGCTAGCAAATAAAATAGGCTTTAGGCTCAAAGGGGCTAACAAGGGATTCAATGTCATTGGTAAGGAAATTTTTTGGCTAAGTGACTCAATAAAAACAAAGATGGCCTAAGATCACATTCGGCATATCAAACTAGACACAATCAAGAAGCAAGAGCACATGCAAGTTCTAGCATCCTCTAAGGTGACGATCCACTCACAAACGAAAAGATTAATTAATGCATTTAAAATCTCGTAAGGCAAAACTCTCACAGCTTTCACATCCATGCTAGTCCTAGTGAATTCTCACTCTTGTCATACAAGTACTCAAAAGAAAAATTTACAAGCATACAAGTTCTTTCTCAACTCAGCTCAAACTCAAACACTCACACAAAAGAATTTCTAACTCAGCCTCACAATTCACCCTACTCATCAAATCATACTCAAAGATAGCAATCAACAAGCATAAGGTGATTGATAGGCATAAAATATTGAGTAACAAAACAAATTAATAATAGCCCAAGAAGCATCTCAAGGCACCAAATAACTAACTCAACTCAAAGATAAGGGGTGCTCCGGTGCAATGTAATAATAAAACAAATAAAAAACTCCACCCCCCCAAACTTCGACCTTGCTAGAGGTCTAAGTTTGGGGTTGTGGGTTACCTCAACCGAACAATTCAGTTTCTCTCAATAGCTTTGCACACTCCCTTGTCTCAAGTTGGTTCCTTCAATCTAAATAACTCCATGATACCTTTACTCCTTTAGAGACAAGCCTACAAAATAAAACTCTCAAGTACGAGGTTAAACATACGACTCAACAACATCCTAGTAACATAAAAGGAAAATAACTAAAAAAAAACACTCAAAAGCAAATAAAAATGGGTTGCCTCCCATTCAGCGCTATTTTTAAGGTCCTCATACCGGACCAAGCTCAAAGGAGCTTATGGGACATCATACTCAAATTTACCTCCCCCACTCTCATAAGAGTGGTGTTTGAACTCCTTTCCTTGATGCCCCACCATCATGAGTTCCTTTGCTTTCTTCTCATTCCCAAGTGTTATGGGTCTCAACTCCTTCTTGCCTCTATCTGGAGGAGTCTTACTAAACAATTTCTTGAGTTTGGACTTTTTCTTCTTAACTCCTCCTTTACCTTCTAACTGGACCACGTCCACTTTCTTCACCTCTTCATCCTTCAACTTCTTCACTTCATCCCTATCAAAATAATCAAGAACATAATGTTCATGGGTTAACTCAACAGGTGAAGAACTAACAAACTCATGAGTATGAGAGGAATTCGGGAGAGAATGTGTGTCTTCAACACGAGGATCAATGACATCCATGCAATACAAGCTCTCATCCTCCTTCGGGTGCTTCATGGCTTCATATAGGGAGATCTTCACTTCTTGATCATCAACCTTCAACGTGATCTTCCCATTCGCCACGTCTAGCACCATCCCCGCCGTAGCTAAGAACGGTCTTCCCAAAATCAGGGGCACGTGCTCATCTTCCTCCATCTCTAGCACTACAAAGTCGGCTGGAAAGATGTGATCTCCAACTCTCACTAGGACGTCTTCAACCACACCTTGAGGTCTAGTAATAGACCGATCGGCAAGTTGAAGCGTCATCATTGTGGGTTGAAGTTCACCACCTTCCAACTTCTTGAAAAGCGACAGTGGCATCAAATTAATGCTCGCCCCAAGGTCGCACAACGCTCCCTTCTTGATCCCATTCCCAATATCACATAAGATCGTGAAACTCCCGGGATCCTTCAGCTTTGGTGGAAGCGCCTTGTGCACTAATGCACTCACCTCGTGGTTCAGCTGCACCAACTTCGGCTCATCCACTCGCCGTCTTTTCGCGATCAAGTCCTTCAAAAACTTCGCATAATGCGGCATCTGTTCCAAAGCATCATAAAAAGGAATATTAATATACAATTGTTTAAAAACATCAAGAAATTTTGCAAATTTTTCATCAAGCTTCTTTTTCATGAAGCGTTGTGGATATGGGACGGGTATCACAGATTTGGGTACCCCCCATTCATCTCTTTCTGTTTCTTTCACTTTCTCCCTTGCTTCCTTTGCCTTCTTCCACTTAGGAACTCTCTCACCCTCCTTACTTTCCTTGCCCTTCTGGGACTCATCCATGTCTTCATCTCCTTTAGGCTCAATCTCTTCTTGGGGCGTCTCAGAATCAGCAGGCATCTGAGGACCTTCGTAATTGGTTCCACTTCTTAGCTGGATCGCCTTGCACTGCTCTTTCGGGTTCCCCTCCGGCATTCTATTCACTGATTTTGCAATCTGGCTCATCTGGAGCTCTAAAGAAGTGAACCTTCGATTGTTCTCTTGTTGAGTTCTAGTCCACTCAACATTCATCTTCTGGAGCTCTTGATCACGTTGATCACCCTTCTTATGCAGCTCCTTCACATCGTACTCCAAGGATGACAACCGCTTGCTACCTTCCTCCACCTTCTGAAGAATAGCTCTCAACATCTCCTCGGTTGATGCACCGCCTTCTCCACCAGGAGGTTTAGACCCCGGATCAACACCTGCAGGAACAGTAACACCAGCTTTTGGGTTAGCATAAGAAAAATTCTCATTTTTTCTCCATGTGTTTTGAGGAGGCTGCTGGCCTCCTTGAACTCCTTGTGTGTTCCTCCATTGATTTTGAGGCAGCTGTGGGCCTGGAGGTACAAATGGCTGGCCATAAGAAGGCCTTCCATACTGGTTTCCACCTTGGTAGCCATTCTGATTGTAATACGGACCTCCCATGTAATTGGCTACCTCTTGCTGTCCACTGGGCTGGTCTACTCTCTCATTCTCCACTGCATGCTCTCCACCCAAACTCTTCCCCAACTCGAGGTTGTTGATCTTTTCCATCATGGCCATCAGCAGCCTTCTCGTTCCTTCTCCCTCTTCAACCTGATTAACTCTCTGAAAATCTGCATCTCCACTCCAAGCACCGGCATTCGTGACAATGTTGTCCACGATCTCCCTACACCTCTCTATGCCTTGATTGAGGAATGCTCCGCCCGCACATGCATCTAAATGGGCTTGACCATCCTTGCTGGCACCACTATAGAAGAATGCCATAATGTCTCCCTCGTTGTACCCGTGCTGCGGGCACTCAATCAGCATGTTTGAGTATCTCTCCCACGCTTGACGTAGGTCCTCTTCTTGCTTCTGGCGGAAGGAAGAGATCTCAATCCTAGCCTTGATCGTCCTAGATGGAGGGTAGAATCGCTCGAGGAACAGACGCTCGAGCTCTGCCCAAGTGGTAATACCTCCCCGCGGGAGCGTATTATCGTACCACTCCTTAGCTATTCCCGTCAGTGAGAATGGGAACAGCCTTAGCCTCTTGGCATCTTCAGACATGCCATTGTAATTGAATGTTGAGGCTATCATGAGAAAGCTCCTCAGATGTGTGTGAGGATTCTCCTTCCCAATCACCCCCTTGAATTGATTCTCGGTAAGCAGCTTTAAAATTCCCGGGGAAATCGAGAAATTGTTCGCCTCAACAGGAGGTAGAGCCACTCCATCATAGTACCGCTGTGGCAGCGCTGCAAACCTCCCTCGAATCGCCATATTATGATCTACGTTCTGAGGAATGTATTGAGGATTAGCAGCAGGTACTGGTACTTGTTGGGGTGGTGGTTGGTAAACAGGTGGTTGGTTATAGACTGGTGGTGGATGATATGGATATGGTGGGTAAGGATAAGGTGGGTATGGGTAATGTTGGTATACTGGGTTGTTGAAAGGGTTATTTGGGTTTTGTGGGTAAGCAGGGTTTTGGTTATGAGGATTATGGACAAGGTTCTGAGCTGGGTTCCCTACGTTTTGTGTACCCGGGTTTAGGCTCTGGCTATCCCCTAATGGAATTTGATTCTGGCTACCACTAACTCCAGTGCCTTCAACTCGGTCTACTGCCTGATTGAAATCGTTGGCAGCATCGTCCAACTCATTACTAATATCCATTGGTTCCTTTCCTAAGTCGGCAGCGTTCATCCTTCTCAAGAAGGCTCGGTTCCTTCTGGCTATTGTCTCAGGATCTGCAGGTAATCTTTCTTCGCTCGTATTGCCTTGTGAGCGTGTTTTCATAAACCTGACACACTAGCAGAAGGGTCAAAACGCAACTGCCGATTGAATACAAATAAAAATTAAAACAGAAAATAAATCACCCACTACTAACTACTAAGCTATCTACAAGTCCTATTCAAAAAGCATAAAACGCCATCCCCGGCAACGACGCCATTGACTTGAAGCGACTACACTAGCTTCTACTAGTAGCTACCCCGCAAGAGAACGGGTTCACTGTAGTATGGGCAAGTATAGGGACCAAGTATTATCGAACCCAAGGGATGGTGTATATGCGAATAGATCCCTGAAGATCTACGCGTCGTAGTTAATATGAGTGTAATGTTTTTGGGTTTTTTTGAAAGAATTAATTAAGCTAACTAAATTATCCTACGAATGCAAAAGGAAAATTAAACTAAGTATCTAAGGTGTATATGCAAGTATGAGATGGTGATGCTCAGGATAGGAATCCCTACGTATACTAACGGAGCAGGTACATAATCAAAGTAATCGTGACAAACAAGAATTAACCTAAGTAAAAGATCATAGAATGAAAGCTCAAGATTTCTTACCCTAATACTTTATCCTAGCAATCGACTTCACTAATCCACTAACAAGTTAATGAATTGTGCTTAATTAATGAGACCCTAATTTAACTAAGGTGATGCGGTCGTCCTCCTTCGCTAAACCGGTAGATGAATTAACCTTTTCTAAACCCTCTCGTTAAGACTACTAATTGTTATTGAGTGATGCGGTCGTCCTCTCTCTAACACTTTCGTACGAAATTCAAAGGTAGAGTTAAGATTAATTATATGAATTCATTAATTAAGAGAATTAAAACTAACGTCACCAATTACCTTAATTACGTACCCACATCCTACTTCTACGAGTTCATCCTAACCCAAGCATGCAAGGGTTTTAGCCGGACATGGTTATAACAAAAATAAAAGCAATAGAAGAAACAACGAACAAAAACATAATGAATTGAACGAAGAAAATAAGAAATATGAACTAGGGTTTAAAATAAAATAATTCTAAGAACTGAAATTTAAATTAACTAAAACGAAGTTTCAAAGTGTTTAAAGAAATCAAACTAATGAAAAGAAACTAAGAAACGAAAATAAACTAAGAATTCGTATGAAAAACCTCAACAACGTAAAAGTAAAACTTGCTCGTCTCCTTCCTCTCCAAAAACTAAGTCTAAAGTGATTTCTAAAGTTGGGGATCCTTCAAAACGTGTTTGGAAGAGGTATATATAGGCACCGGGTCGAAACGGGAGTTAATGGGCCGAAAATACGCATCCGGAGGCGAAAATACGTGCGCGCTCGAGCAAAACGCTCGAGCGGTGGCGCTCGAGTGATTCGCTCGAGCGCCAAAACTGTTCTGTAAGTTTTTGGCCGCTCGAGTGATTCGCTCGAGCGCCGGCGCTCGAGCAAATCGCTCGAGCGCTGGCTGCTGTGCACTCGTTCGTAAAATCTTCATATCTCCTCAACCGGGAGTCCGTTTTGGCCGATTCAAAGTCCTACGAACTCCTCTTTTCGCCCTCTATCCATCTATGAAAACCAAAGAGACAAATTAATAATTTTATAAAAATGATACTCATTTGACTCCAAGCACTCATCGAAAACACTCAAAACATGAGTAAATCGGGCACCAAAACATAACAATTTCACGCCTAATCAACTGTCAGTGGAGTTAGGTCTCTTAGATCTGGGAGAGCAGTCAGTATAGGATCTAGGGGGAACTCAGGTCAGACTCGACTTAGCGAGGTATCAGGGTGCTACAATGTCTCCCTAACAGGTATGAGTTCAATCTTGACTCTTGTGAATTTGAAGCGTCTCACTGAGTCATTCGTCCTGAAAGTCTTCATTAAATGCTGACCATTTTCATTAAAATGCATCTTTTCATATTTAAACCCATGCGCGTCGGAGCATTTAATGCACGCAATTACTTTTTCTTATACGTGTCTGTTTTATGTGGAATATGACTGACTGGGGAAATGATTGATGATGAGATCAATCCTGGCCCTTCATTTCAAAAAATTTCAAATTCAGGATTAATCTCAACCCCACGTCTGAGTAACTAATAATTTCATATCAATCAAGAATGTCATTTGAGAAATTTACGCAAACACAAATGCACTAAGCACACTGAACTTTCTCTCATTCAAACCTTCATCTTGCAAATTTCTCAAAACCCTAATTCTCTAATGGCATTCATTGACACCACTTGGTCTACGGACAATCTTGAGGATGTGGTCAAGAGCAAGTTGGTAAACATGGAGCACATCTTGTCCATGGATGGAGCCAGCCAAACAGTTGCCGAAATTCTTCCAGTCTTCAAGTGGATTATTGACGCCAAGCTGGAGAAATTTGTCACGAAGAAACCCATGTACGTTCTTTCAAAGGCGGTGGTGGAAGCATACCTGAACTTGTTCCTTCGCAAAGGTGAGTTATTCACGAAGGTGACTGTGTTGGTGCCTACTGGGGAGAAGAACCAGGATGGGAAGGAGTTGTTCAATGTTGAGACCAGGACGATCGACCTGAGGAAGACCGTGAAGGAGGTGTACAGACTTCCATGCTCTGGTATCAACCCCAGGACGTACAAGGAGAATAAGGAGGGTGAACTCCTTAAGGGCTGGACGAAAATTGGGTCGCTAGAGTTCAGGGCAAGGCAACATAAGAAAACACTCAAACCTAAGTATCGTGCTATGGTGGATATCGTCTCCAAGATGATTATGGGCACGCCTGGGTCTCACGAGTAGCTGAGCCTGCCAAAGCTGAGAATTATGAGGGCTTTGGTGGATGGCATTGAGGCCAATTGGGAGCAGTTCTTCATAAATCAAATAAGTCAGGCTGCTAAGGACAAGCTGAAGAAGGATGGGGAAAAGAAACATATCTCAGTGGGAGTTGTTCTTCCCTTCGGTACGAGAATGTCAATCCTGATAGCTCATGTGTGTTAGGGCTGCACCTTCGACTGGGAGGATGATCTGTCGTCCAAGAAGGTGATGTTCTCCACAGCTGCTGACACATATGCCATCCTTGGTATCCCTGGCCCCAATGGTCCTCCTAAGGGTCAGAAGAAGAAACCAGCATCAAAGGGCAAGAAGGTGGTGCCTGCCCTGCTGGAGAAGGTGGAGAGTCTCCTGGAGAAAGGGAAGAAGACTGAGGAGGAGATTGAAGCTGAGAAGGAGGCTGAGAAGGAGAGAGAGAAGAAGGCTGTAGAGGAGAAGACAGCCAGACTGAAGGCAGTGTTGAAGAGCAAGGCCACGGCTAAGGGAGTTCGGAAAGGGACTGAGAAGGTCTCCAAGAAGGCCGTTTCTGAGGCTGAGGAGACTGACGATGACGTTAGACCAGGGGGAGAAGAGTTGGTGTACAGGCCTTTGAAGAGGCTGAGGAAAGGGCCCAAAAGATCTCCAACTAAGAAGCTAAGGGAGATAAGCTCAATTCGGGAGGAGTCGAGCTCTCCAAGAGCCTCTGACTTGGAGCAGGTGAGAGAAACGATTGACACTGCAGAGCTGCTGCAACCTGAGTCCAATCCTACTGAACCCCAACCCTCAACCACATCCATCATTGAGCCAACCCCAACTCACACTGAGCCTACCCCAACACATACTGAACCTACCTCTCTCCCCACTGAACCTACCCTACCCACATCAAATCCTGACCCCGCTGACTTGAAGCGATTGTACTAGCTTCTACTAGTAGCTTCCCCGCAAGAGTACGGGTTCACTGTAGTATCAGTAAGTATAACGACCAAGTATATCGAACCCAAGGGATAGTGTATATGCAAATAGATCCCTGAAGATCTACGCGTCGTAGTTAATATGAGTGAAATGTTTTTTTTTGGTTTTTTGAGAAAAGAGAAAATAATCTAAACTAAATTACTCTACGAATGCAAAAGGAAAATTAAACTAAGTATCTAAGGTGTATATGCAAGTATGAGATGGTGATGCTCAGGATAGGAATCCCTACGTATACTAACGGAGCAGGTACATAATCAAAGTAATCGTGACAAACAAGAATTAACCTAAGTAAAAGATCGTAGAATGAAAGCTCAAGATTTCTTACCCTAATACTTTATCCTAGCAATCGACTTCACTAATCCACTAACAAGTTAATGAATTGTGCTTAATTAATGAGACCCTAATTTAACTAAGGTGATGCGGTCGTCCTCCTTCGCTAAACCGGTAGATGAATTAACCTTTCCTAAACTCTCTCGTTAAGACTACTAATTGTTATTGAGTGATGCGGTCGTCCTCTCTCTAACACTTTCGTACGAAATTCAAAGGTAGAGTTAAGATTAATTATATGAATTCATTAATTAAGAGAATTAAAACTAACGTCACCAATTACCTTAATTACGTACCCACATCCTACTTCTACGAGTTCATCCTAACCCAAGCATGCAAGGGTTTTAGCCGGACATGGTTATAACAAAAATAAAAGCAATAGAAGAAACAACGAACAAAAACATAATGAATTGAACGAAGAAAATAAGAAACATGAACTAGGGTTTTAAAATAAAATAATTCTAAGAACTGAAATTTAATTAATTAAAACGAAGTTTAAAACGTTTAAAGTAATCAAGCTAATGAAAAGAAACTAAGAAACGAAAAGAAAACTAAGAATTCGTATGAAAAACCTCAACAACGTAAAAGTAAAGCTTGTTCGTTCTTCTCCTCTTCCTCTCTCTAAAAATTAAGTCTAAAGTGATTTCTAAAAGTCGGGGATCCTTCAAAACGTGTTTGGAAGAGGTATATATAGGCACGGGGTCGAAACGGGAGTTAATGGGCCGAAAATACGCATCCGGAGGCAAAAATACGTGGGTGCTCGAGCAAAACGCTCGAGCGGTTCCGCTCGAGTGATTCGCTCGAGCGCTGAAACTGTTCTGTAAGTTTTTGGTCGCTCGAGCAAAACGCTCGAGCGCTGGCTGCTGTGCACTCGTTCGTAAAATCTTCATATCTCCTCAACCGGGAGTCCGTTTTGGCCGATTCAAAGTCCTACGAACTCCTCTTTTCGCCCTCTATCCATCTATGAAAACCAAAGAGACAAATTAATAATTTTATAAAAATGATACTCATTTGACTCCAAGCACTCATCGAAAACACTCAAAACATGGGCAAATCGGGCACCAAAACATAACAATTTCACGCCTAATCAACCCCCCCAAACTTACCATGTTGCTTGTCCTCAAGCAACGAAATAATAAATCAAGTGAAATTGTTAGGAATGAATCAAAAAAAATCAATCATGCAAGCTAATGAACTCAAGCTTCAAAAGTCAATCACAAGTATACTCACTCACTTTCCTTCATCATACTCATGCAACAATAACAAGAAACACCAAGATTAAACATGGATGTGCACTCAACGATGTGTTTCACTCCCTCACAAGTGTATATCAATGATAAAGGACTCACTCAACAATCAATCACTCATATCGGCAGCCATAGGCTTGTAAGCACTCTCAACTCCGACCATACTCTAGAAATCAATGCCGAATCAAAAAGGACTTTTCTCAGGGTTGTAATGTAGGCTCTTTGGACGGGTGGGATAACAATATAAGGTAAAGTGACTAAAGTGAATGGAGAATAGAAAATCAAACTTTGGCACTTCGAGATTAGGAACAGACTACTTCAAACATTTTCAATCAACACCCTTTCAACTCCATACTCTCAACACTTCAAAATTTTTTTCTTTCTCACTCTTTCACCTTTTTTTTTTCAATCACTTTTTTTTTCGCACAAACACATGTGCTCTTTTTTTCTTTTTGCTCATTCTCAATTTTCTTTCTCTTTTTCCCACATCTCAAAACTTCATCACACCTTCTTCTCATATTCACTCAACAAACAACCTTTTCCTTTTTCAACTCAATTCACTCCCTTCATATTCACACTTTCCTATTCTCCACTCAAGTTGGGACAAAAAGGCTTAGGAATTGGAATAGTGTTTATATGTGCTAGCAAATAAAATAGGCTTTAGGCTCAAAGGGGCTAACAAGGGACTCAATGTCATTGGTAAGGAAATTTTTTGGCTAAGTGACTCAATAAAAACAAAGATGGCCTAAGATCACATTCGGCATATCAAACTAGACACAATCAAGAAGCAAGAGCACATGCAAGTTCTAGCATCCTCTAAGGTGACGATCCACTCACAAACGAAAAGATTAATTAATGCATTTAAAATCTCGTAAGGCACAACTCTCACAGCTTTCACATCCATGCTAGTCCTAGTGAATTCTCACTCTTGTCATACAAGTACTCAAAAGAAAAATTTACAAGCATACAAGTTCTTTCTCAACTCAGCTCAAACTCAAACACTCACACAAAAGAATTTCTAACTCAGTCTCACAATTCACCCTACTCATCAAATCATACTCAAAGATAGCAATCAACAAGCATAAGGTGATTGATAGGCATAAAATATTGAGTAACAAAACAAATTAATAATAGCCCAAGGAGCATCTCAAGGCACCAAATAACTAACTCAACTCAAAGATAAGGGGTGCTCCGGTGCAATGTAACAAGAAAACATATAAAAAAAAACTCCACCCCCCCAAACTTCGACCTTGCTAGAGGTCTAAGTTTGGGGTTGTGGGTTACCTCAACCGAACAATTCAGTTTCTCTCAATAGCTTTGCACACTCCCTTGCTTGAATTGGTTCCTCCAATCTGAATAACTCCATGATACCTTTACTCTTTTAGAGACAAGCCTACAAGCAACTTACTCAAATACGAGGTTAAACATACGACTCAACAACATCCTAGTAACATAAAAGGAAAATAACTAAAAAAAAAAACACTCAAAAGCAAATAAAAATAGGTTGCCTCCCATTCAGCGCTATTTTTAAGGTCCTCATGCCGGACCAAGCTCAAAGGAGCTTATGGGACATCATACTCAAATTTACCTCCCCCACTCTCATAAGAGTGGTGTTTGAACTCCTTTCCTTGATGCCCCACCATCATGAGTTCCTTTGCTTTCTTCTCATTCCCAAGTGTTATGGGTCTCAACTCCTTCTTGCCTCTATCTGGAGGAGTCTTACTAAACAATTTCTTGAGTTTGGACTTTTTCTTCTTAACTCCTCCTTTACCTTCTAACTGGACCACGTCCACTTTCTTCACCTCTTCATCCTTCAACTTCTTCACTTCATCCCTATCAAAATAATCAAGAACATAATGTTCATGGGTTAACTCAACAGGGGAAGGACTAACAAAATCATGAGTATGAGAGGGATTCGGGAGAGAATGTGTGTCTTCAACACGAGGATCAATTGCATCCATGCAATACAAGCTCTCATCCTCCTTCGGGTGCTTCATGGCTTCATATAGGGAGATCTTCACTTCTTGATCATCAACCTTCAACGTGATCTTCCCATTCGCCACGTCTAGCACCATCCCCGCCGTAGCTAAGAATGGTCTTCCCAAGATCAGGGGCACGTGCTCATCTTCCTCCATCTCTAGCACTACAAAGTCAGCTGGAAAAATGTGATCTCCAACTCTCACTAGAACGTCTTCAACCACACCTTGAGGTCGAGTAATAGACCGGTCGGCTAGTTGAAGCGTCATCATTGTGGGTTGAAGTTCAACACCTTCCAACTTCTTGAAAAGCGACAGTGGCATCAAATTAATGCTCGCCCCGAGGTCGCACAACGCTCCCTTCTTGATCCCGTTCCCAATGTCACATAGGATCGTGAAGCTCCCGGGATCCTTCAGCTTCGGTGGAAGCGCCTTGTGCACTAATGCACTCACCTCGTGGTTCAACTGCACCAACTTCGGCTCATCCACTCGCCGTCTTTTCGCAATCAAGTCCTTCAGAAACTTTGCATAATGCGGCATCTGTTCCAAAGCATCATAAAAAGGAATGTTAATGTGAAGTTGTTTAAAAACATCAAGAAATTTTGCAAATTTTTCATCAAGCTTCTTTTTCATGAAGCGCTGTGGATATGGGACGGGTATCACAGATTTGGGTACCCCCCACTCATCTCTTTCTATTTCTTTCACTTTCTCCCTTGCTTCCTTTGCCTTTTTCCACTTAGGAACTCTCTCCACCTCCCTACTTTCCTTGCCATTCTGGGACTCATCCATATCTCTATGCTTCTCAATCCCTTCACTTTCAATCCCCTTCTCAACTTCATCTCCTTTAGGCTCAATCTCTTCTTGGGGCGTCTCAGAATCAGCAGGCATCTGAGGACCTTCGTAGTTGGTTCCACTTCTTAGCTGGATCGCCTTGCACTGCTCTTTCGGGTTCCCCTCCGGCATTCTATTCACTGATTTTGCAATCTGGCTCATCTGGAGCTCTAAAGAGGTGAACCTTCGATTGTTCTCTTGTTGAGTTCTAGTCCACTCAACATTCATCTTCTGGAGCTCTTGATCACGATGATCGCCTTTCTTATGCAGCTCCTTCACATCGTACTCCAAGGATGACAACCGCTTGCTTCCCTCCTCCACCTTCTGAAGAATGGCTCTCAACATCTCCTCGGTTGATGCACCGCCTTCTCCACCTGGAGGTTTAGACCCCGGATCAACACCTGCAGGAACAGTAACACCAGCTTTTGGGTTAGCATAAGAAAAGTTATCATTCTTCCTCCATGTGTTTTGAGGAGGCTGCTGGCCTCCTTGAACTCCTTGTGTGTTCCTCCATTGATTTTGAAGTGGCTGAGGGCCTGGAGGTACAAATGGTTGGCCATAAGAAGGCCTTCCATACTGATTTCCACCTTGGTAGCCATTCTGATTGTAATACGGGCCTCCCATGTAATTGGCTACCTCTTGCTGTCCACTTGGTTGGTCTACTCTCTCATTCTCTACTGCATGCTCTCCAACCAAACTCTTCCCCAACTCGAGGTTGTTGATTTTCTCCATCATAGCCATCAATAGCCTTCTCGTTCCTTCTCCCTCCTCAACCTGATGCACTCTCTGAAAATCTGCATCTCCACTCCAAGCACCGGCATTCGTGACAATGTTGTCCACGATCTCTCTACATCTCTCTATCCCTTGATTCAGGAATGCTCCGCCCGCACAGGCGTCTAAATGGTCTTGCCCCGCCTTGTTGGCACCACTATAGAAGAATGCCATAATGTCTCCCTCGTTGTACCCGTGCTGCGGGCACTCAATCAGCATGTTTGAGTATCTCTCCCACGCTTGACGTAGGTCCTCTCATTGCTTCTGACGGAAGGAAGAGATCTCAATTCTAGCCTTGATCGTCCTAGATGGAGGGTAGAATCGCTCGAGGAACAAACGCTCGAGCTCGGCCCAAGTGGTAATACCTCCCCGCGGGAGCGTATTATCGTACCACTCCTTGGCTATTCCCGTCAATGAGAATGGGAACAGCCTAAGCCTCTTGGCATCTTCAGACATGCCATTATAATTGAATGTTGAGGCTATCATGAGAAAGCTCCTCAGATGTGTGTGAGGATTCTCCTTCCCGATCACCCCTTTGAACTGATTCTCGGTCAGCAGCTTTAAAATTCCCGGTGATATCGAGAAGTTGTTCGCCTCAACAGGAGGCAAAGCCACTCCATCATAGTACCGCTGTGGCTGCGCTGCGAACCTCCCTCGAATAGCAATATTGTGATCTACGTTCTGAGGAACGTGTTGAGGATTAGCAGCTGGTACGGGTACTTGTTGGGGTGGTGGTTGGTAAACAGGTGGTTGGTTGTAAACTGGTGGTGGATGATATGGATATGGTGGGTAAGGATAAGGTGGGTATGGGTAATGTTGGTATACTGGGTTGTTAAAAGGGTTATTTGGGTTTTGTGGGTAAGCAGGGTTGTTAGGAGGATTATGGACAAGGTTCTGAGCTGGATTCCCTACGTTTTGTGTATCCGGGTTTAGGCTCTGGCTATCCCCTAATGGAATTTGATTCTGGCTACCACTAACTCCAGTGCCTTCAACTCGGTCTACTGCCTGATTGAAATCATTGGCAGCATCGTCCAACTCATTATTTATATCCATTGGTTCCTTTCCTAAGTCGGCAGCGTTCATCCTTCTTAAGAAGGCTCGGTTCCTTCTGGCTATTGTCTCAGGATCTGCAGGTAATCTCTCTTCGCTCGTATTCCCTTGTGAGCGTGTTTTCATAAACCTGACACACTAGCAGATGGATCAAAACGCAACTGCCGATTGAATACAAATAAAAATAAAAACAGAAAATAAATCACCCACTACTAACTACTAAGCTATCTACAAGTCCTATTCAAAAAGCATAAAACGCCATCCCCGGCAACGGCGCCATTGACTTGGTAGCGAACTACACTAGCTTCTACTAGTAGCTACCCCGCAAGAGAACGGGTTCACTGTAGTATGGGCAAGTATAGGGACCAAGTATATCGAACCCAAGGGATAGTGTATATGCAAATAGATCCCTGAAGATCTACGCGTCGTAGTTAATATGAGTGAAATGTTTTTTTTTTTGGTTTTTTGAGAAAAGAGAAAATAATCTAAACTAAATTACTCTACGAATGCAAAAGGAAAATTAAACTAAGTATCTAAGGTGTATATGCAAGTATGAGATGGTGATGCTCAGGATAGGAATCCCTACGTATACTAACGGAGCAGGTACATAATCAAAGTAATCGTGACAAACAAGAATTAACCTAAGTAAAAGATCGTAGAATGAAAGCTCAAGATTTCTTACCCTAATACTTTATCCTAGCAATCGACTTCACTAATCCACTAACAAGTTAATGAATTGTGCTTAATTAATGAGACCCTAATTTAACTAAGGTGATGCGGTCGTCCTCCTTCGCTAAACCGGTAGATGAATTAACCTTTCCTAAACCCTCTCGTTAAGACTACTAATTGTTATTGAGTGATGCGGTCGTCCTCTCTCTAACACTTTCGTACGAAATTCAAAGGTAGAGTTAAGATTAATTATATGAATTCATTAATTAAGAGAATTAAAACTAACGTCACCAATTACCTTAATTACGTACCCACATCCTACTTCTACGAGTTCATCCTAACCCAAGCATGCAAGGGTTTTAGCCGGACATGGTTATAACAAAAATAAAAGCAATAGAAGAAACAACGAACAAAAACATAATGAATTGAACGAAGAAAATAAGAAACATGAACTAGGGTTTTAAAATTAAATAATTCTAAGAACTGAAATTTAATTAACTAAAACGAAGTTTAAAACGTTTAAAGTAATCAAGCTAATGAAAAGAAACTAAGAAACGAAAAGAAAACTAAGAATTCGTATGAAAAACCTCAACAACGTAAAAGTAAAGCTTGTTCGTTCTTCTCCTCTTCCTCTCTCTAAAAATTAAGTCTAAAGTGATTTCTAAAAGTCGGGGATCCTTCAAAACGTGTTTGGAAGAGGTATATATAGGCACGGGGTCGAAACGGGAGTTAATGGGCCGAAAATACGCATCCGGAGGCGAAAATACGTGGGTGCTCGAGCAAAACGCTCGAGCGGTTCCGCTCGAGTGATTCGCTCGAGCGCTGAAACTGTTCTGTAAGTTTTTGGTCGCTCGAGCAAAACGCTCGAGCGCTGGCTGCTGTGCACTCGTTCGTAAAATCTTCATATCTCCTCAACCGGGAGTCCGTTTTGGCCGATTCAAAGTCCTACGAACTTCTCTTTTCGCCCTATATCCATCTATGAAAACCAAAGAGACAAATTAATAATTTTATAAAAATGATACTCATTTGACTCCAAGCACTCATCGAAAACACTCAAAACATGGGCAAATCGGGCACCAAAACATAACAATTTCACGCCTAATCACCCGCCCCTCCACAAAAAGAGTCAGAGCCCATAACTTCAACTATCACTGAGCCTGACCAAAACCCAGAGCCAAACACTTCCACGCCCAACCTTGACGACTTCCCATCTTACCCCAACCCCAAAGACTGCCCTAAAACCACTACCGAAGGAGACTCAGTCGATGAGTTTCTGGACATGGCGGAGGAGGAGGAGTTGGATGCCTGGTTGATGGGTGGAATGTACGAGAACACTCTCAGGAGGAACGCCTATGAGTGGGCATCAAAGTGTTGGCCCAGCCTGCATAGATACAGGGAGCTTTGCTCAAATATAATTGAACTCAAAGTCTGGCTCGATTTCAAGCAGTCAAATATGCAGAAGCATCATATGCTTGTCGATGCCAGAGGCTGGGAACACTGGGAGAAGAAGGAAGTCAGACTATGCTCGTATTTTCAGATCACCAGCTGGCTGCAGTTGCTAAACTTTGAAAATTTAAAGCAACTGGTTGATAGGCTGAAGGCTGGTATGCATGAGGATTTTGAAGATGAGCCCAGGGAGGATGATGATGAGAATGATAACACTCAGGGCGGAGTGGATGAGAATGAGGTAGAAGAAATTGCTAAGGAGATTGATGCAGTGGTCTCTGAGCCTAGTGCTCAGGGGGAAGGTGATTCAGGAACTGCGTCCAAGGGTGGAGCAGTTGATGAGACCAACAAGGTTGATTCATCTTTCAATGACACATCAGCCTGTTAAGGGAT
This sequence comes from Ballota nigra, assembly GCA_947034835.1. Lineage (NCBI taxonomy): Eukaryota > Viridiplantae > Streptophyta > Magnoliopsida > Lamiales > Lamiaceae > Ballota > Ballota nigra. The sequence continues at coordinate 72,548,618 of OX344724.1, read as the reverse complement.
TCCCTGCCCTGAGGCAAAGGAGAATGATGTGGAGGCACCAAAGGAGACTCCTAGTTCTGAGGGTATTTTACCCAAAGTTCGAGATGGCTCAGCTGTGCCTGAGCAAGTGGCTGTGACCACTCAAAAACTGTCTTTAGTGCACCCTGAAGAGGGGACTGATGTAGGGGCTGACAAGGGAAAGCAGCCAATGATGGAGGAGGAAGAGGTTGATGATGAAGTGGTCATCACTGACATCTCGAGAGGCAACTTTACCAGTATCATTGAGGTAAAGCAAGAAAAGACTACAGAGAACTTGGCTGAGCTCAGGGAAGAGATCCAGAGGATCATGGATGAAAAAGAAGAAGCAGCCAAGGCTCTCCGCAGGCATATCCGGTGGACCAAGTCAACCTACAACACTCTCGCCAACAAAGAGCTGATCGCGCTGAAAAAGACTATGGTTGGCACTGCCAAGTCAGTGAGGCAGGAGAGGAGGAAGATGAAGAAGCAGTTCAAGCATACGCTGACCCTGCTCGAAGAGAAACATGAGCAAAGAATGAAAAAAACAGTGGAGCTTCTAGCAAGTCAGGCTGGGGAGCTTTTCACTCAGGCCTTAAATGACTCAATGGCCAAGCTGGCACTGGAGTCAGGGAAGATTGCTCAGATCTCTAAGAGTGTCACTCAGGGTTTGGCCAAGGCAGCTGAGAAGTCTACTAGAATTGTCTCCGAAGCCAACCGGATTAGCGAAGAGACTGGGAAGGTGGAGGCCAGGATCACACGGGCTGAGGAGAAACTCCACACCAACATGGAGCTTTTTGGGAAGAAGGTGGAGACCACCATAGCCAGTGTTTCGTTCGCTGGATCTGGAATTGCAAATGGAGTTGACATATTGAAGGAAGGTGTGCTGGAGGTTCAGTCCTTAGCATCTTTCATAGTCAACAACGGGCAGGAGGTCCTCACGGAGGCTCTGCCTGCGGCCAAGGATGATGCTAAAAAGGGGGAAGAAAAGAAGAAAATATCCCGCCCTGAGGCATCTGAGGCTCAGTCTACTCCAAGGAAGTCAGCGAGGTTGGCTGCAGCGGCAAAGGCTGATGACCCTTCAGTAGAACAAGTTCAAGCCCAACTTCCATCCATCCCTGAGGGAAGCTCAAAGCGCTCATCTCTTAGCACAAGGAAGAGTCTGATCTCCTTAGACACCAATGAAGTGGCGTCCTTGTGTGAAGAAGCTTTGGGCTTGCCCCATGAGAAGAGTGAGGCTCAGCACAGGACATAAATTGCTGAAAAGGAGAAAATGCGCATCCTTGAGAAGAAGGTTGAAAAGCTCTCAGAGCTTACTGAACTTCAACAAATGGAGCTAGATGATGGGATTCTGAGCATGCTGAGGAGAAAGAAGGTGAAGCCTGAGCCAAGGAAGCACAGAAAGAGGCCAACACCAAGGAAGTCAACAATCCTTCAAGTCAGAAAGCCGGAGGTGACATTGAGGGAAGCTCTTGTCGATGAGTTCATCTCAGAGACATTAAAAGAGTTTTGGGTTGATGCAAGGGATGAGTTTGTCAGACTCTGGTACGTTGTAAAGAAGTGGGGCGACACTAAAGACATCAATGCCCACTGCACTGACTACATGATGGACAATCACCCTGAACTCATTCAGAAGATCTTGGAGGAAGCTGAAGCAGTCAATGTCCAAGTGAAGGCTCCTGAGTTCATTGCTCGACCACCACCTCTAGTCCCTGGAACAAGCAAGCATGATACTAAAGCGATTATGACTGAAGTGTTGAAGATAGCCAAAGCTGAAGGATTTGTGAACCAACCTAAGAGAGAAGATGAGTTGAAGGTCAGAGTCTATACTGGTTATGGGCTCAAGCCTAAAATGAGATTAGTATAGGTGTTCACAACCTCTTGAAATAGATTAAGTCATTGTACTCATTCTCATATTATCAATGAAATCTATTACTTTGCCCGCAAATAAAAACTCATTGCCTTTTTTGCTGTTATTTAAATTTTGTACTTTATCAAGAATTGCTCTAACACTGACTTATCTTATAGATATGACTTTGTTTTTTCTCTAAGTGTTTTCAGAATATTTTCAGTGTTTTGGCATCATCAAAAAGGGGGAAATTATTGGGACAATGTCAGTTTTGATTAGATCCCAAAGCCCCTGAAAAGATGTTATGCCTTAGCAGTTAGGCTAGTCTTGGTTAGATCTGTACTTAGTTATTTTACAATTTACAGGAACTCAATGAGAGGAGTACTCATTGATGACAATCAAGACTGAAGCCTGAAGACGCAGAGCACCATCCTGAACTTACGGCAGTCTCTCTAAGCTGGCTGAGTAAGTATCAGTGATGAAGAGTATGACCCTGAGGTCATTACTAACTTAGTCCTGAAGGGAACAAGATGATACTGGGTAATGGGAAAAGACTTGGAGTAGGGCCAAGCAATGCAAAAGGAATATCAGCATCAGGACAAGACCGTTGTGCTTGAGATAAAAAGAACTAAATCAGATAAGCCTGAAGCCCAGGAATGAGTTCTATCATTCTCACCAACCTGATGACGTGGACTAATCCAGGAAGGACACGAACGTACGGACCTGACATGAAGACTGATTCAGACTGCACTTTTCAACGGGCAAGCATTAAATAGAGCATTAAATGCATTACCAAATCCATGCAAGGACGGCTGCTGCATGGGAGATGTATCCATTGAACAACCCTACGTAGATGACTAGAAGGCTATCTCTTCCAACGGATAGTTTTCAAATCCATCTATAAATACAGAAGGCCTTGAACCCATTCAAGGTTACGGGAAATTTCCAAGCTAGAAATTACTCAAACTCTCAAGCATTCAAGCATTCAACGTTAGAAAGAAGCACTCGAAAAACCTTAAATTTCCCAAGTGTTTCTTAGCAAAGAGAGTTATTATGTATTCCACTGAGCGAACCTAGTTATATCATAAGCTTAGAGTGATTATCCATCCTTAGCATAGCCTTGTCTTGTAAAGATAATCACAATCTTAGTTGGAAACAAAATTGAAACCAAAACCATCTTGTTAGGTTTGTTGGTTGAAGTCAGTTACTGAGTTAGGAAGGAGTTGTAAGGGTCAGTAAGTTAGCTGATCTGGGTGCACCTTGGCACATTAAAAATAAGCTAATCCTTAGTGGATTATCCTGTTCAATCAGGACCGTGGATGTAGGAGCTTGAGTCTCTGAACCATGTTAAACTCCTTGTGTTCTTTACTGCTTTGATATTGTTCTTATTGCTTATTCATTAAGTCATTCATTGCATCAGTTTTTATCATGTTTGAATCAATCAGCCTGATCATTAACTTGAACACGACCCTACTAATCACTATTTTAGAATTGAGTAATCACGTTTTCAGAAAGCAAACATTAACAAGACTATAAACTTTCAGGGTTCACGCATTTCCGCACTGAACTCAAGTTGATAGTTTGCCAACTGACCAACACTCAGTGCAGTCAGTAGGTGTGTTATCAACCCTGAGTTCTTTACCACTCTGAGCTAAGGGGACTCAGTCAGTTTGAAAGTCAGAAAAATTTGTATACGCGTATTCCCCCCCCCCCCATACACGTATCTCTTAGTCTTGTACCGGGACCAACAAATAATGACTCAGGGTGGTAATCCGTTTATTGGAGGACCTTCTGTTTTCCAATTTGGAAATTTTGGAAACTCTTTCGTTGAGTGGTGCAATAATAATCCCTTCGTGGGAAATTCAAGGGGCAATCCCTTTGTGGGAAACTCCAGTGCTAATCCCTTCGGGGGAAACTTCAGTGACAATCCTTTCATAGGAAATGCCATGGTCAATCCTTTTTTGGCAACCAACCAGACCTCTCATCCAAGTATTTTAAGGCCTGTAGTGGTGAAGGGAGAAAACCCGAAAAAAAATTAGGCACTTAATTTAAGAGGTGACAAAAGAAGATGTACTTCTACCTGACCACCATCTTCCTAGTGAAATATGTCACTGAGGATAGCCCAGATGTCCCTGCAAAGGATGTTGATCGGGAAACAAGGATCGTCTATGATACTTGGACCAATGGGGATTACTTGTGCCAGAACTACATCCTGAATGGGTTGTCTGATGCACTCTGCGATGTGTATGATACACAGTTGACCTCTAAAGCCCTGTGGAACTCTTTGGAGAAGAAGTACAAAATGGAAGATGCATGAACAAAGAAATTTGTTGTCTCTGCTTTGTTCGACTTCAAGATGGAAGACAACAAGCCTGTTGTCGAACAAGTCCAGAAGCTACAGGTGGTGTTTCACAACATTGCTACACAAGGAATGGAGTTACCTGAGGCCTTCTAGGTAACCACGGTAATTGAAAAACTGTCTTCATCTTGGAAGGAGTTCAGATTCTACCTCAAGCACAAGCGAAAGCAAGTAAGCTTAGCGGATCTGATTGTCCGACTTCGAATTAAGGAGGACAACAAGAAGAGAGAGAAAAAGGTCTCGACTGCTTCGATCGAGGCCAAGGCTAATCTGATGGAGAAGGGTTAGCCATCAAAGAAGAGAAAGCACCAGGATGACAAAGGCAAAGGCAAGGTTGTTGCTGTTGCTGCTGCTTCTGCCCCGAAGAAATTCACTGGGAAATACTACAACTGTGGCAAACCAAATCATCGGGGTGCTAATTATCGTCAGCCTAAGAAGGATGATAAAGGAAAGAAAGATTCTGTGAACATTGCTGAACGTGAACCCATGGAGATGGATATGTCTGCTGTGGTGACGGAGGCCAATCTGGTAGACAACAAGAAGGAATGGTCCGTGGACACTGGTGCCACCTGCCACGTTTGTTCGGAGAAGTCTGCATTCTCCACTTATTCTGCTGCTGTTGGGAGAAAGTTGTTCATGGGCAACCAAGCCTCGTCTGAAGTGACTGGTGTTGGAATTGTGGTTCTTAAGCTGATGTCTGGAAATGAGCTTAAGCTGAATAATGTGTTGCATGTCCCAAACATCCGAAAGAACTTGATTTCTGGCTCGTTGTTAGTTAGTAACAAGTTTAAGTTAGTGTTTGAGTCTAACGGAGTTGAACTAAGAAAGTTTGACATCTTTTTAGGGAAAGGTTACCTCGAGAAGAGCTTTTTTAAGATGTCTGTCATGACTGTAAGCCGTAAAGGCACAAACACTACTATCAATGAAAATGTTTCTGTTTCTGTTTCCGTTTATATCGCTGAGTGTTCCTCTTTATGGTATTTTAGATTAGGACATGTTAATGTAAAAGCTATAAAGTGTTTAGTAAATTTAGATTTACTTAAAATTGAAAATGTGGATACATCCAAAAGATGCGAAACATGTGTTGAAGCAAAAATGGTTAAATTACCATTTAAATCTGTTGAAAGGAACATAACCCGCCTAGAATTAATTCACACGGATGTGTGTGATTTAAAATTTGTGCAAACTGGAGATGGGAAAAAGTATTTTATTACTTTTATTGATGACAGCACAAGATTCTGCTACATTTACTTACTACGAAGTAAAGATGAAGCTATAGAAGCTTTTAAAACTATAAAAGTTAAATAGAGAATCAATTGAACACTAGAATTAAAGCAATTCGTAGTGATGGAGGTGGGGAGTATGTGGCTCCATTTGAACAATTGTGTGCCGAATCGGGCATCATTCATCAAATGACAGCTCCCTACTCACCTCAATTGAATGGTATTTCAGAGAGGAAAAATCGAACTTTGAAAGAGATGATGAACACAATGATGATCAGCTCGGGTTTACCTCACAATATGTGGGGGGGAAGCTAATATGTCAGCTAACCACATTTTGAACAAAATTCCACTTAAAACTCAAGATAAGACTCCTTAAGAGTTGTGGAAAAAACACAAGCCATCTTACAAATACCTCAAAGTGTGGGGGTGTTTGGCTAAGGTTGAAGTGTTGATTAGACGTGAAATTGTGATGTTTTGTTGCCCGATTAGTCCACATATTGAGTATTTTTTGTGAGTATTTAGAGTTATTTGAGTAATATTTATATAAACTCGTCAATTTGCCTCTTTGGTGTGCATTTTAGGAAAGAGGGCAAAAATTGGAGTTTGTAGGACTTTGAATCGACTCAAATGGACTCCCGGATGAGAAGATATGAAGGAAATATGAAAAGTATTAGTTCGGGTGGAGAAAAGTATCAATTGACATTACAAGGAAGAAGTGCTCGAGCACTACTCGAGCATGGGTCGAGCGGGTGTGAAATCCTGGACAAAATAGTGCACTCGAGCCAGGGGTCAAACGCGAGACGCTCGACTGCACCCGGCTCGAGCACATATGGAGCCCTGTAGGAATATGGCGCTCGACCACCCCAGCTCGAGCGGCGGAGTGCTGGACAATATTGGCGCTCGACCGGCACTCGAGCAAGCACCAGATGTTCGACCACCGCGGGGAATTTTGGCCCAAATCATATAAATAGATCCCCATACCTTTATTTTACATATCTAGACTCGATTTTCTAAGGGGAACAAGGCAAAAAGGTGATTTTAGGGGTTGAGCAAGGATTTCAAGAGAAGAAATGAGGTTTTATCATACGGATTTCATAGAACGATTAATTCTTTGAACGACTTTGTTTTCAAATTTAGTTTTTGAATTCCTTGATTGATTTAGACCTAAATTCTAGATTTAGAGATTGATTTTCCAGATTTGAGTTCAATTAAATTCATAGTTGGTTTATGTTCTTGAAATTCTTGGTTTATTTAATTATGTCTTTGATTGTTATCATTGTTATTGCTCGTGTTTACGTAATCACCATGTTAGGCTAAACCCTTGTATGCTTAGGGTAGGATGAACTCGTAGAAGTAGGATGTTGGTACATAATTAATATAATTCGTGATGTATAGTTTAAATTCTCTTAGTTATTGAATAATTCTAATAAACCCTAGAATTATCATAGAATTAAGTACGAAAATTGTTAAGGAGAGGACGACCGCATCACTCTTTATCAACAAATAGGCTTAAGGATAGGGTTTTTGAAGGGGTTTATAATTAACCGGTTTATCTAGGGAGGACGGCCGAATCACCTTAGTTAAATTAGAGTCTCAATAATTAAGCATAACTCATATAATTTGATTAGTGGGTTAGTGAAGAAAATTGTTAGAGTGGAGTATTGAGATTATTTCTGAGGTTAAATTCTTGCAATTCTTGTGCTAGATTAGGGAAGTTGATTGCCTAGTTTATAGTACACTTCGGATTTTAACTTGGAACATCACAATTATTTTAGTTAACGTACCAAGTCCGTTAGTATACGTAGGGATTCCTATCCAAGGCATCAACCATCTCTTTTGCACTTCAAACCGAAGTTAGTATAGTTTTATTTGTGTTTACTAGATTGTAATTAGTAGAATATAGTTTAGTATTAGTTTTAAAACCAAACTCGCATTCATATTAGTTACGACGTGTAGATTTCCAGGGATTTACTCATGTACAAATCCTCCCATGGGTTCGATACTACTTGCTCCCTATATTTACCTATATTACAGTGATCTCATACTCTTGTGGGGTAATTGCTAGTAAAAGCTAGTATTTTACGATCAAGTCATTTGGCACCGTTGCCAGGGAGGCGATGTATGCTCATTGAGTGAAACTTGGAAATAGTTTAGTAGTTCGTAGTGAGTGTATTCTTTTATGTTTTCTTATTTATTAGCCAGTTGTGTTTTGATATTTCTTTTTGGAGTTTCAGGTATATGAAAACACGCTTTAAGGGAGAAATAAGTGTTGATAGAACAAAACTAGATCCTGAGACTATAGCCAGAAGGAACAGAGCCTTTCAGAGAAGGATGACTACTGCAGCCGGTGATGACATGAATCTGGATATAGGCAGAGATTTGGACTTATATGGAGAAGGACTCAATCAGAATGAGGAACGGGTGGAAGGAGTGAACGGTTAGAAGCAAGTACCCAAAGGGAAAAATAACAACCAGAACCTCCCCATTCAAAACCAAAACCCACCTAACCAAAATAACCCCGTACTAAACCAGAGTCAGAACAACAACAACCATTTCATCAACCCTGTCTACCAACACCACAATCAACCATATCCATTCCCTTATCCACTCTACTATCCACCATACTACCCACCATAGCCTATCCAAAACCAATCTTATATTCCACAAGTACCTCTACCACCAGTACACCAACAGTAAGTTCCTCGGAACGCAGGTCCTCTAGGGATGGACATTAGAGGGATGTTTGAGGCTCAGCCTTAACGATACTATGATAGAGTAGCTCTGCCACCAGTGGAGGAGAATAACTTCTCAATTCCTCCCGGTATCCTAAAGATGTTTTTGGAAAATCAGTTTAAGGGAGCAGTAGGGAAGGAAAATCCACACACTCATCTCAGGACTTCCTGATGATAGCATCTACTTTTGACTACAATGGTATGTCGGTTGATGCGAAGAAGCTCCGGCTGTTTCCGTTTTCTCAAACGGGGATAGCCAAGGATTGGTACAATAACACACTTCCTCGAGGGGGTGTGAATACATGGGCCGAGCTTGAGCGTTTGTATCTAGAGCGGTTCTACCCTCCGTCCAGAACGGTAAAGGCGAGGAACGAGATTTCTTCATTCAAGCAAAGACCGAACGAGGAATTGAGTCAGGCATGGGAGAGATTCTCCAACATGCTGATTAATTCCCCCAACATAGGTACAATGAAGGAGACATTATGGCTTACTTCTATTGAAGGGCTTGTGAGAATGATCAGCAGCATTTCGATACTTGTGTGGGTGGAGCATTTCTAAACCGAAGCACAACCGAGTGTAGACAGATAGTGAAGGATATAGTAAAGAATACGGGGCAGTGGAATGCTAGTCATCCTTGTCAGCAGAGTGTGTACCAGACGGAAGAGAGTGAGGGTAATAGTAAGTTGTTGATGGCACTTATGGAGAAAATCAACAATCTAGAGGTTGGGTAGAATCTGAGATAAAGAGGGGAAGTTATGAGTAAGAAGGTGGAATAGCCAGGATACCAACAAGAGGAGGCCAACTATATGGGAAGACCTAATTACAATCAAGGCGGCTACCAGCAAGAAGGGTATCAGTAGGGAAGACTTGTCTATGATCAACCGTTCGTGCCACCAAGTCTGCAACCTCCTCAAAATCAATGGAGAAATAATCAAGGCTACCAAGGAGGGTCTTCATCTAATCAAAACCAGAGGAGGAAGAATGATAACTTCTCCTATAGTAATCCAAAAACTGGAATAATTGTACCACCAGGAGTTGATCCAGGTTCGAAGCTTCCGGGTGGAGAAGGCGGTGTCTCAACCGATGAGATGTTACGTGCTATTCTTCAGAAGGTAGAAGAGGGGAGTAAGAGGTTGTTCTCTATATAGTATGACGTGAAGGAGATAAACAAGAAGAATGATCAAAAGGACCAAGAAGATCAGAGAAGGGATATATACCTTAATAGAATTCAACAAGAGAACAATATGTGGTTCACTTTGATTGAATATTAGATAAGCCAGATTGCAAAGTCACAATATAGAGAGATGGGAAAATTTCCCTCTATGCCGAAAGTGAATCCGAAAGAGCATTGCAAGGCTATTGAACTGAGAAGTGGTACCAAGTATGATGGTCCGCCACTACCTGCTGACGTGGAGGAAATCTATAGAGAGATTGAGAAAGAGAGTGGGGAAAAGAAGAAGGGAGATGAGGACATAGTGGAGGAGAGTGTGGGGGAAGATGCTCAGAAAGGGAAAGCAAAGGAGGAAGAAGAGATTGAGGAGATAGAGCGAGTACCCAAGTGGAAGAAGGCCAAAGAAGTTAAGCGAAACGTGAAGGAAATCGAGGGAGATGAGTGGGGGGGTACCAAAATCAGTAATTCCGCTACCATATCCCCAGCGGTTCATGAAGAAGAAATTAGATGAGAAATTCGCTAAGTTCCTTGATGTCTTCAAGAAGCCACACATCAACATACCATTCTATGATGCTTTGGAGCAGATGTCGAATTATGCAAAGTTCCTGAAGGACTTTATTGCCAAAAGGAGAAGAGTTGATGGATCTGAACTTGTTCAATTGAACTATGAGGTGAGTGTTATGGTGCACAAAGCTCTTCCTCTGAAGCTGAAGGATTCCATTAGTTTTACGATCTTATGCGATATCGGAAATGGAATCAAGAAGGGGACATTGTGTGATTTAGGAGCCAACATTAATCTGATGCCTTTATCTTTGTTCAAGAAGTTGGACGAGGTTTATCTTCAACCGATGATGATGACTCTCCAACTCGTCGATATGTCCATCACGAGACCTCAAGGTATGGTGGAGGATGTTCTAGTGACGGCGGCAGATCATGTGTTCCCAGCCGATTTCGTGGTCCTTGATAAGGAGGTGGATGAACATGTACCCCTGATTTTGGTAAGATAGTTCTTAGCTACGACCAGGTTGGTGTTGGATGTGGCAAACGGGAAGACCACGGTGAAAGTGGACGATCAAGAAGTGAAAATTGCTATCTATGAAGAAATGTAATACCCGATGGGAGAAGAAAGCTGTCACTTTATTGATATCATGGACACTTGTGTTGATGACACACTTCTCAACCCTTGCTCTTTTTATGTTCATAACTATGATTATCCTATTCTTGATGAGCTAATGTACGAGTTTTTTATGATCTTGACTATTTTGACAGTGTTAGAGATAGCAAGGAATTGAAGTTCATGGATGTGAAACAAGTTGATGAAGAAGGAGAGGTAAACGTGGAGGAGACCACTTTTGAGAAGATTTTCAATAAAGCGCCACCGTTGGAGGCACGGAAGGAATTGAAGCCACTACCGGATCACCTCAAGTACGCATACTTGGAGGATAATGAGAGGTACCCGATAATTGTATCTTCCCTTTTATCTAGTGATCAATTAGAGAGACTCCTTACAGTGCTTTATAAGCACAAATCGGCCATTGGATGGTCGATTGAGGATATTAAGGTTATTAGTCCATCTATATGCATGCATAGGATTAGATTAGAGGAAGGTAGGAAAGCCATAGTACAAAATCAAAGAAGAGTGAACCCGGTAATTCAAGAGGTTATTCATAAAGAGGTATTGAAACTATTAGATAGTAACATGATCTTTGCTATATCTGATAGTCCTTGGGTGAGTCCGTTACACGTTGTTGCTAAGAAGGGGGTACCATTGTGATTAAAACTGAAACTAATGAATTGGTAGCTACTAGATTAGTGATGGGATAACGTGTATATGTCGATTATAGGGAGTTGGACAAGACAATGTGCAAGGATCACTTTCCTCTGTCATTCCTTAATCAGATGATCGATAGATTAAGTGGATTTGAGTATTACTGTTTCCTAGATGGGTATTCGGGATATAATCAGATTATAATAGCCCCAGAGGATCAGGAGAAAACCACATTTACTTGCTCTTACTTATGCATTTAGGAGAATGTTGTTTTGGTTGTGTAATGCACCTGCCACCTTTTAAAGGTGTGTGATGGCAATTTTCCATGGGTTGATAAAGAAGATTATGGAAGTTTTTTATGGACAACTTCTCTGTGTTCGGGGAGTCGTTTGATATGTGTCTAATCAATCTTGAAGTGGTTTTGAGCAGGTGTGAAAAGATGGACTTGGTGCTTAATTGGGAGAAATGCCACTTTATGGTGAAGGATTGTTCTTGGACATCACGTGTCCTCGAAAGGAATACATGTTGATAAGGCGAAGGTGATAGCTATTGAGAAGCTACCTCTGCCTTCGACGGAGAAGTGGATTCACTCATTTTGGGGCATGCAGGATTTTATAGACGCTTTATTAAAGACTTTTAAAAAATTATTAAACCTCTTTCCCGACTTCTTGAAAAAGAAGTCGCTTCTGAGTTTACTGATGACTGTCTAGTGGCTTTTAACAGGTTAAAAGAAGCGTTGGTGAATGCCCATATTCTTGTGACTCCGGATTGGAGTAATCCATTCATACTCATGTGTGATGCTAGCGATTATGCTCTAGGAGTAGCTTTGGGGAAAATAAGAGAGAAGCGGTTTTACGCTATTTATTATGCCTCGAAGATGATGAATTCGGCTCAGATGAATTATACCACGACCGAAAAAGAGTTGTTGGCGGTCGTGTATGCTTTTGATAAATTTCGGCTCTACCTAGTAGGTACGAAAATAATAGTGTATACGGACCATGCAGTGATTCGGTATCTCATGAACAAGAAGGATGCTAAGCCACGACTTATTCGTTGGATCCTATTACTCAAGAAGTTTGATGTAGAGATTAGAGACAAGAAGGAAAGTGAGAACGTGATCGCCAATCACTTTTCGAGGTTGGAACTCACCAAGGAGAATATGGTAGAGGAGCGTGAGGTGAACGATGAGTTTCCGGATGAGAACTTATTTCTAGTGGGAGATGTCCCGGTGTATCGAGTAAAGGGGAAAGCGTTGTAATTTGCAGATTATGCTAATTATTTAGCAAGTAGAGAGTTGCCGGCGGATATGGATTCTTCGCACCGAAAAGCGTTCTTGAAGAAAGTCCGAGATTTTATTTGGGATGATCCGTATTTGTTCAAGAGAGGGATAAATTCAGTGCTTAGACGGTGTGTGTCCGAGGAGGAATGGAATGATATTATGAGGCATTGTCATGCCTTACAATGTAGAAGATATTTGGGCGGCGAGAAAACCAAAAGGAAAGTGCTTCAGGCCGGTTTCTTTTGGTCGATGATATTAAAGGATTACATGGAGTGGGTGAGACGATGTGACAAGTGACAATAATTCAGCACCATCACGAAGGGGGATGAAATGCCTCTGTACATATTTATGGAGGTCGAGGTATTCGACGTATGGGGGATTAATTTCATGGACCCATTTCCCCCGAGTAATTGGTTCTTATATATCCCTGTGTACGTCGATTACATCTCAAAATGGATTGAAGTTATCCCGACTCGAGTGAATGATTCGCGTGTTGTAATTGATTTCTTGAGGAAGAATATATTTTCAAGATATGGTGTCCCAAGAGCATTGATTAGCGATGGGGGGAGTCACTTTGTGAACAAATTGATGGAGAAGCTCTTGGCCAAATACGAGGTCAATCATCGTGTCTCCACAGCATATCACCCTCAATCTAATGGTCTCACGGAGGTTTCAAATCGTTAAATTAAGGAGATCCTCAAAATGACGGTGAGTGGAAGTAGAAAGGATTAGGCTATGAAGCTTGATGACGCACTATGGGCGTATAGAACGGCTTACAAAACTCCATTAGGAGTATCCCCGTACCAGCTTGTGTTTGGGAAGGCATGTCATCTTCTGGTGGAATTGGAGCATAAGGCATATTGGGCGATTAAAAGGCTCAATTTTGATAGTACTATGACGGGGGAGAAGAGACTTCTTCAACTTCATGAGTTGGGGGAATTTCATGATAGCGCGTATGAGAGTGCCTGAATATTTAAGGAGAAGACTAAAAAGTGGCATGATGCGCGGTTGAGGAAGAAAGAGTTACAAGTGGGTGATCTAGTTCTCGTATTTAATTCGAGAATGAAGTTTTTTCTGGGGGAAGCTGAAATCTAAATGGAATGGTCCATATGTGGTGAGGAAGGTATTTAAGAGTGGATTCCTAGAGGTTGAGAAAGAGGATGGAAAGGTGTTCATGGTGAATGGGCATCGAGTAAAGAAATTCTATAACTGCTCTTATGAGAATAAGGGAGGTAACTTTGAGTCTCATGACCCATGAGCTCCTTTGAGCTCGATCCGACATTAGGACCTTAAAAATTGCGCTGAATGAGAGGCAACCCATTTTTACTTGCTTCTGTGTGTTTTATTTTCTGTTAATTGTTTATGTGATCGTGTGATGTTTAATCTCGTTGTTGAATGTTTAGATTGTAGGCTTATATTGAGGGTGCAAGAGTTTCCAAGAGAGTGATAGTGGGGAGCAAGTCAAGGGAATAAAAAGGGCGTGTTAGATTGCTCAAGTGTCGATCGGAAATATGCGCATGAGGTAATCATGAACCCCAAATGTAGACCGCTTCACAAAGTCAAAGTTTGGGGGGTGGAGTGTTTACATGTTTTACGGTGATACATATGCACCGGCACACTTGAGAGGTTTAATTGATATATTGCACAGGCGTACGCCCTCTCGTTGAGTTGAGTTAAGTTATATATTGTGCATTGATGGGTATTTGAGCTTATTGTGTGATTAATGCACTCCTTGTACGTACTCATTTCTCAAACTTTATTATTGCATAGCAAGAAAAAGTTTGGGGGGGGGGGGGGTTGTCTTCGTACTTTACACGTTGTGCACTAAATTCGTATTTGATATGTGAAAATTTGGGTCTTTACACGTTGTGCGCTAAATTCATATTTGATATGTGAAAATTTGGGTCAAATTTTTTGAAAATGAGTGTGAATGTTTTAGTGTGTGGTGAATTGGCTTGGAGAGCTATGCATTGGGAAGAGACCCCGACTCCTCGATCGAATGAGCGATCTGGCTTAAATCGAGGAGTTTTTCAGGTTAGAACTCATATTTGGATTGAATTTTCGTAAATGGGTGAGAAAAGGTGAAAAAATGCAAAAAAAATTTACAGGGAGCTCAGGGCGCTCGACCACGAGGTGCTCGAGCACCTCGAGTGGTCGAGTGCCACTCGAGCATCACATTTCCACAGCACACCCAGAGCGCTCGACCGCCCATAGCTCGAGCACTAGGCGCTCGACCACGGGACCCGGTCGAGCGGTTCCCTAGGGCTGGGGGTTCGAATTTTCCCCTTATTTAAACATATTTCACACGCACTACCCACACAAAACACACACTACTCAGTGATTTCATCCCCCCCCCCCCCCCTCTCTCTTTCACCCCAAAAACTCAATTTCTACCCACATTCATCTTCAAGGACCGAATTTATCTCCACAACGGTAAGTAATTTCATACTCTTTCTCTCTTTTCTCAGTTTTTACTAAGATTAGGGATGATTTGAGTAATTTTGAGACTAGGGTTCTTGTATGTGGATAAAAATTTGGGGCTTTTCATTGATTCCTATAATTCTTTCTTTCTTGTTAATTATTGATGTATATATGATATGGGTTTTTCAATTTTGCCTTCAATTTCATGATTGAATGTGTAATTTGATGAATTCCTAGAGAGAGAAAGTATGAATTTAGGAATTTTGTGGGTATTTCTTGTTGAGACATTGAATAATTGATTTTGGGGATTGAATGTTGTGATTTATGAAAATAGGTAAGCCTTGAGCATGTAAATTTCACTTGTGTTAATGTTACTTCATGATAGGCTTGCATTTGTTTTGTGAAAGGGATGTGTTTTTATGAGATGGGATGAGCACCCAAATTTAGGCCAATATTATATGAAAATTGATGAATTTGAGTGCTACTCATTGAATTAAATTGTGAAGGAGTATTATTGAGTAGTTATTCTTTTATGTCAAATAGGTACAATGGCCAACCGTAGAAGCCGTGGTAGGATGATTATTGGTGCTGAATTGGAGGAATTGGAACGGGATTTAACCCGTAGGGGGGTCATGCCCTCGAAATGGAACCTAGATTTTGGACTATCTTGGAGCCACGTTGCATTGAGACGGAGTCATGTAGCTGGGAAAGTGGAGAAAACCCGGTGCCCAAACCTTGATATCATGAGGGAGATGGGAATTGATCAGGAAGTCAGGGAGATTTTTCAGAAGAACAATATGTAAGGGTTCTTCAATTTTCTACTTACCATGGAGACGTTTCCCGATCTAACGGAGCAATTTCTTGCAACATTGGAATCGAGGGACGAGAACTCATTTTTGTTCAAGTTACAAGGCGAGGCGTATGAGCACCCACTTAGAGCAGCGAATGATGCCCTTATGCTCCCGTACATTGAGGGAAGGCTAACATGAGAAAGAGTTACAAGCCCAATGAGTTTTGGCATCTTATTACAGGAGGTGAAGTCGGGGCATACAAGTCATAAACAGTCAGGGTGTATGCCATTCGGAACCCGATTGTCCGGTATATCGAGAGGATCCTGGGAAACACCATTTATGCGAGATCAGAGACCGGGACAATTTCGGTGAAGGAGTTGTACGGACTTTGGTGCTTGTTGAACAAAAAAGAAATATGACTTTGGAAGGGATTTCATCGAGCACCATCTGGAGACGTCGTATACGACTGGGACCAAGAGTTCAAGAATCCGAGGAGGAGCACTGATATCAGCTGTAGTGTGAAGTGTGGGGCTTGAACCCACATCTGAACCTCTCCCGGGGCATGACATCGACTTCGATCACTTGTGGAGAACGTCGATGCTGGATAGGAAGTTGTCAACTTACTGCCTGAAGTTCAAGGACGGGCAGTTATTCCCTCTTCCCAAGCAGAAGCTAGTCACTTTAAAGGGGAAGAGGAGCTCAAACTTCGGTATGTCCAGTCAGGCTTACCTAGATGTGATCAGGAACTTTAGTGAGCGGCTTGATGAGGTGGGCTTGTTGGAAGAGTCGATGAGAAAGAGGCAAATGGGAGAAAGCTCGAGTCGAGCCCGACAAGATTCTGATGAGGAGCTAGAGAACGAAGAAGAGCAAGAAGAAACAGAAGGAGGCAACGAGCAGAGAATAGATATGGATGAAGAGGTGCCCGAAGCACCTACGCACCAAGGAGGATGGGCCCCGTCCCAGATTCAGTGGATGGGATTGGAGGCAGACATGCGAGGTTTGCATCAGGACTACACCCAGTTGTGCACGGAAGTGGCGGAGGTTCATGATGATATACGAGAAATTCGTGGGGACACCACGGATTTGAGAATATGGATGGAGAGCTTGTTCATCAACCGGCTAGGAGTCAACCATCCTAACTACCGACCACCACAACCTCCTGAGCCGTGATTGTTGAAAGGGACTGCCCCAATTTCCTTCTTCTCTTGCTTTTTCTCTGATTTGCTTAGACTCTGTTCATTATTCGTATTTGATGTGTATTATTGGTGAAACTTGAGTCTGTATTGGGCACTAATTTATTTCATATTTATTAACTCTTCCATGATTGCTTATTGATTGTTTATCATTGAGTATGAATTAGTGAGTTGGTGATTGTGAGATTGAGTTAAGTGCTAGAGAGTGTTTGTGTTGTGAGTAAAGTAGATTTGAAAGGGAAGTCGTGCACTTACAATTTTTTCTTTTGAATACTTGTGGGGTGAATGATGATAAGTTACTAGGTCTAGGCATGGATGTGAAAAGCTGCGAGATTTGAGCCTTAAAGAGATTAGAATTCATCAAGTTAATCTCATTCTTTGTTAGTGGATCTTCACCTTAGAGGTGCTAAAACTTGTGGGTACTCTGTCTTCTAGATTGTGTCTAGTATGAAATGTCAAAAGTTATCTAAGGCCATTTTTGAATTGATAAGTCACTTAGCAAAAAATTTCCCGACCAATAACATTAATCCCTTGTTAGCCCGTTTGAGCTTGAGCCTATTTATTTGCTAGCACATTTGAGCTTATACAATTTCTAAAAACTCTTTTTGTCCCAATTTGAATGGAGAATAGGAAAAGTGTGAATGAAAGGGGGTAGAGTTGGTTGATGTAGAATTTTGTATGGTTGAGTGAGCATAAAAAAAAGGGTAATGAATTTGTGAGAAGTAGGGAAGAATGAAAAATTTGTGAATGAGCAAAAGAAAATACGAGCTCATATATAGTTTGAGGAAAAGAAAAAAAATTGAAAGAAAAAAAAAGTGAGTCGAGGTGTTGAAGTTAGAGGGAATTGAAAGTGCATTATATGAAGATATTAGAAGAGTTCTGTTCTTTGAATTGAAATACCAAAGCTATGAATTTATATTCTCCATTCACTTTAGTCAGTTTATCCTATACATTTACCCCACTTGTCCAAAGAGCCTTACATTACACCCTTGAACAAGTCCTTTTTTATTCGACATGAATTCTAGTATGCGGTCAAAGTTGAGAGTGCTTACAAGCCTATGGTTACTAATTTTTGTAAATGATTGATTGAGAGTGTCCCGATTTATTGATAAACACTTGTGAGAGAGTGAAACACACCGCCGAGAGCACATCCATATTTTGATTTGGTGGTTAAATATCAATTACCCATGAGTAGGAGAAAGGACGATGAGTTTGTGTGTGGGTTGACCGATCTTTAAAGTTTGAAAACAATACTTCATAATTTGGTACTTGTACTCATTTCTAACAATTTCACTTGACTTATTATTTCATTGCATGAGGACAAGCAATATGGTAAGTTCGGGGGGTTGATTATACGTGAAATTGTGATGTTTTGTTGCCCGATTAGTCTACATATTGATTATTTTTTATAAGTTTTTAGAGTTATTTGAGTACTATTTGCATAAACACATCAATTTGCCTTTTTGGTGTGTATTTTAGGAAAGAGGGTGAAAACGGAGTTCGTAGGACTTTGAATCAACTCAAACAGACTCCCGGATAAGAAGATATGAAGGAAATACAAAAAGTATTAGTTCAGGTGAAGAAAAGTATCATTTGGCATTACAAGGAAGAAGTGCTCGAGCAAGGCTCGAGCACCACTCGAGCACGGGTCGAGCGGGTGTGAAGCCTTGGACAAAATAGTGCACTCGAGCCAGAGGTCGAGCGCGTATGGAGCCCTGGAGGAATATGGCGCTTGACCGCCATGGCTCGAGCGGCTTCGGAGTGCTGGACAATATTGACGCTCGATCGGCACTCGAGCGAGCACCAGATGCTCTACCACCGCGGTTAATTTTGGCGCAAATCATATAAATAGATCCTCATACCTTTATTTTACATATCTAGACTCGATTTTCGAAGGGGAACAAGACAAGAAGGTGATTATGGGGGTTGAGCAAGGATTTCAAGAGAAGAAATGAGATTTTATCATACGGATTCCATAGAATAATTAATTCTTTGAACGGTTTTGTTTTCTAATTTAGTTTTTAAATTCTTTGATTGATTTAGACCTAAATTCCAGATTTAGAGATTGATTTTCCAGATTAGAGTTCAATTAATTTCATAGTTTGTTTATGTTCTTGAAATTCTTAGTTTATTTAATTATGTCTTTGATTGTTATCATCATTATTGCTTGTGTTTACGTAATCACCATGTTAGGCTAAACCCTTGTATGCTTAGGGTAGGATGAACTCGTAGAAGTAGGATGTTTGTACGTAATTAGGATAATTCGTGATGTATAGTTTAAATTCTCTTAATTATTGAATAATTTTAATAAACCCTAGAATAATCATAGGATTAAGTACGAAAATTGTTAAGGAGAGGACGACCACATCACTCTTTATCAACAAATAGGCTTAAGGAGAGGGTTTTTGAAGGGGTTTATAATTAACCGGTTTATTTAGGGAGGACGGCCGAATCATCTTAGTTAAATTAGGGCCTCAATAATTAAGCACAACTCATATAATTTGATTGGTGGGTTAGTGAAGCAAATTGTTAGAGTGGAGTATTGGGATTATTTCTGAGCTTAAATTCTTGCAATTATTTTGCTAGATTAGGAAAGTTGATTGCCTAGTTTATAGTACACTTAGGATTTTAACTTGGAACATCATAATTATTTTAGTTAACGTACCAACTCCGTTAGTATACGTAGGGATTTCTATCCAAGGCATCAACCATCTCATTTGCACTTCAAACTGAAGTTAGTATAGTTTTATTTGTGTTTACTAGATAGTAATTAGTAAATATAGTTTAATATTAGTTTTAAAACCAAACTCGCATTCATATTAGCTACGATACGTAGATTTACAGGGATTTACTCGCGTACAAATTCTCCCACGGGTTCAATACTACTTGGTCCCTATACTTGCCTATATTACAGTGATCACATACTCTTATGAGGTAATTGCTAGTAAAAGCTAGTATTTTACGATCAAGTCAAGTGTCACTTCCTAAACAAGTGAAAATTGGGCCTAAGACGGTCGATGGGATCTTTATAGGATATGCCTTCCATAGTAGTGCCTATCGGTTTTTTATTCACAAATCATAAATACCCGATATGATAGAACGTACTATAATAGAATCAAAGAATGTTGTTTTCTTTGAAAATGTGTTCCCGTGTAGGGACAAAGAAGAAGTGAGTTCAATTAAGCGAACTCATGAGGAATCAAGTGGAGTTGCAGGTCCTTCCACTCAAGAGAGTGAAGAACCCAGACGCAGTAAACGAGCTAGAATTGTAAGACCTATGGTCCAGACTTCATCACTTATGTGTTAGAAGACGAACCTCAGTCTATCAAAGAAGCTCTGTCCAGACTAGATGCTCCTCTCTGGAAAGAAGCGATAAACAATGAATATGATTCGATTCTGCAAAATCATACGTGGGAGTTTGTTGACCTCCCTAGAGGTTGTAAGACCTTAGGATGTAAGTGGATCATTAAAAAAAATACAAAGCAGATGGATCAATTGATAAGTATAAAGCCCGTTTGGTTGTAAAGGGTTTTAAGCAAAGTGAAGGGTATGATTTCTTTGACACCTACTCACCAATTACAAGGATTACGTTCATTTGTGTACTTATCGTGATTGCTGCTCTGCATAATCTTGAAATACACCAAATGGACGTAAAGACTGTGTTTCTTAACGGTGAGATAGATGCTGAAATCTACATGGATCAACCAGAGGGTTTTGTTGTACCCGGGAATGAGAACATTGTGTGTAATCTCGTTCGATCACTGTATGGACTTAAACAAGCTCCTATATAGTGACATTTGAAATTTGACAATATAATATTGTCAAATGGGTTTCGAATTAACGAATGTGACAAGTGTGTATATGTGAAGGATACACCAAATGGGTTTGTTATCGTGTGCTTATATGTCGATGACATGTTAAGCATAGGTAACAATTCCAATGTGATTGTTAATACGAAAAACATGTTAAAGGAAAATTTTGACATGAAAGACATGGGTTTAGTAGACGTGATTCTAGGAATCAAAATCGAGAGAACATTAAATGGAATTCTTTAACACAATCTCATTACTTTGAGAAAGTCTTGAAGAAATTTAATGCATTTGATGATCCACCTGCTAAAACTCCAATGGAACAAAATGTTCATCTGAAGAAGAACAGAGGTGAACCTGTAAATCAGTTAGAATATGCAAGAATCATTGGAAGCTTGATGTATATTACGAATTGTACACGTTCTGGTCTTGCATGCTCTGTGAACAAACTGAGTAGGTACGCAAGCAATCCAAGTCACAAACACTGGAAAGCTCTGAAAAGGGTCTTGAGATACTTAAAGTATACTCTTGACTTTGGGCTACACTACACGAAATATCCAGCTATACTTGAAGGGTACAGTGATGCTAATTGGATATCCGATACTAAAGACTCATTGTCAACTAGTAGATATGTATTCACTATTGGAGGAGCAATTGTATCGTGGAAATCCACAAAACAGACGTGTATCGCCTGTTCCACAATAGAATCAGAGTTCATCACTTTTGATCAAGCTTGTGAAGAAGTTGAGTAGCTTCATAACTTTCTGGAAGATATTCCATATTGGAACAAACCGGTACCATCAGTAATGGTAAATTGTGACTGGCAAGCTGCTATTAGTAGAGCATTAAGCAGTATGTATAACGGAAAGTCGAGACATATTCGTCGTCGACATAACTCCGTTAGACATTTCATCTCAACTGGAATTATAACAATTGACTATGTAAGATCAATTGATAACATAGCGGATCCGCTCACGAAGAGCCTAAACCGAGATCAAATGAATAAGCTGATAGAGGGAATGGGCTGAAATCCACAAAGAAAATTGAAACAGTGGTAACTCAACCATGATGACTAGAGATCCCAAGAACTTGGTTCAAAAGGGAAAACTAAGCTGTGAATGTTAGTTGTACAACACTTGAAAATCATGACCATTCCTGACAGAATTGTGTCAAGTGTTAGTAGACCTGTGAGTTGTGGTAAAGGATAAGACGTTGACTTTTAATAATTCCTATAAGTTCACGTGGGACTGAGTATGACGGGATACTCGAAAGGAGATCACCTATATAAATGAGAAGTGAGGGCCGCTTCGACCAAATATTTATGAATACAAAGGGCGTCCAGGGTCAAAATGGACAAAAACGTGAGAACAAATCGGAATCGAGTCTGACTTGTGTCTGCACTGTCTGTAAGGTATACACTAAGGAGGATTAGTTCAAGGCATTGTGTCCACTACATCGCCAGTGTACCCGATAGTTTTGGGCTACGGAAAGTTCAAAGCCACATGCTACTTATCCGGAACAACGAGGTCTCAAACAAGCTGAACGATGAGTCTGACTCTGTATAAGCGCAATTCTCACTCATGTGGGGGATTGTTGGAAATTTATTTTTATAAAAGGGTTCATACCCCAAGTTTGACTTTTTTTTTGGAATGAAAACATTTGTTTTTGGAAAAATAAAATTAACGAGGTCGTTCTACTCGCAGAGTAGATGAATGTGGTATATTTAATATCTCAAAACTGATTTTCGGTTAGTAAGAATATAATTTGGGAAGTTGAAAGATTATTCACTCTTGTAAGTGAAATTCCATGGGAAATGGAAAATGATCTCCATCCCACATTGGAAATTTACAAGGAAAGTTCCTTATATATAAAGAGGAAAATATTCATGTTCTTCAAATTGGTACATGGGGACCCTAACCATGGAACACGCGCGCGTGCGCGCCCCTCCCGAGTCCATGCCCAGGCCCGGGTTCGTGGTTCTTGGTTCTTAGCAATTGGGCTTTGTGGCCTACCTATATTTTTAGAGTGCCAAAAAATGTAAAAGACCCAATATTGGACCAAACTGTTTGGGTGGCCCATCCGAATAAGGGTCAGCCCACGAAAATGATAATTCAGTCCATAATTCGTTTTTGAGCTCGTTTGGAATATTCGAAGGAATATTCCTTCGAAGCTTCTGGAATCCGCTTACTTCCCAAGAAATTGACACGGACATGGTCAATCCCACGATCTCCTCAACCGACCGTCCTCCTCCAGACTTTCGAATACACTTTTCAGCCTTCGAAATTTCAGTCCCTCAGAAAGTCTTTCGCTGATAATTTTTCTCGTTCAGTTCGAATTTTAATTTCGTTTGTCGAGAGCATATACACGGTGGTGCTACCGGTATACGTTGCAAAGCGTTTTACCTTTGGAGATTTGTATGCACGATCCCGTAAGCACTATACGGGGCATATTTAGTCTTGCGGGAAAAGATTTTTCCTTGACTCGGTTTATTTATACGATTTCATTTTGTATTCTTCCTGCTTTCTATTTTCATTGCAGTATACGAGGTAACCCCTTTTACTCTACACCTTGTATTCTTCCTGCTTTCTATTTTCATTGCAGTATACGAGGTAACCCCTTTTACTCTACACCTTGGTGCAAATCCTATTTTGTGGCGCTCTCGCAAACAAATAGGAGTTGCTCGTTCTTCTACTGAAGCTGAGTATCATGCTCTTGGTGCCGTTGCTTATGAGATGTGTTGGTTGCAACATCTATTTCGGGACCTTGGTCTAAATCTCTCATCGCCTGCCCATCTGCTTTGCGATAATATGGGGGCCACACGGTTGGCCTTAAATCCAATTCAGCACTCGCATATGAAACATATAGCTATTGACTTGCACTTTGTCCGCGATCTTGCTTTAAAAGACCGTCTTATTATTTCCTACGTCAACACTGATGACCAATTGGTTGGCCTTTTGACTAAACCTCTTGCTCGTCCTGTGTTTTAAACATTTATGTTCCAAAATTTCCATTGCCGATGGTACGTCAATTTTGCAGAGGCGTATTAAGGAATAAATCATTGTAAATATCATGATGATAGAATAATACACATTTACGGGAATAGAAGAATGGTTGACATTACATCTTCTAATTTATAATTGTATTTCTAGATTATTCCTTGTAATTGCTATATAGCATCCGTCTCCGTAAACATTGGAAATTATCAATATAGAATATACATTTCTTCAGTGTTGATGTAAAGATCAATTCATAGAGGTGGGTCGAGATTTATTAATCGACTATATAAATATAAATCAAATTAATAAGCGATTAGATAATTTTTTATTTTATATATAAAAGTAACTCTTTTGTGCACTTGGTGTATAGTATACTCACTCAACAGTTAAGAATGTTTACTCTGAAAAGTATGATTTAATTATACTGAAAAGTGTGGTCAAATTACACTGAAAAGTTTACATTTAAAATTGATTTTCAGTACAAACTTTTCACTGTAATCTAACCATATTTTTCAGTATAATCAACCTATACTTTTTATTGTAAATAATTTTAACAGTTGAGTGAATGCACTGTAAAGCAAATGCAAGTGCTCCGGTATATAAACACTGTAAATTACTCCATCTCTAGTCGACAACACAAAAATTTGTAATTTGATATCACCCTCCAATCACCCCGTTAATGGGGTATTCATTTAAACTAGGATAAACTCTCCTATCAAACTTTTTTTTATAATGGGATTTGATTTACACTAATACTATTACATTTATTTTATAATATAACAATTTTTATAAAAATTAATATCACATATAGTTTACACACAAACATATTAAATTGTGTATGTGATAGTAGTTTATGAGTGATTCTTGTGTATAATCAAATGTATAACATGTATTTGGATTTTGAGTTCAATTTTAAATAAATTTTTATATTTTAAAGTTCAATTTATTTAATAAGCTTTGAAAAATTAAAGTTAATTTAAACTTAGACTTTATATTCAAGTGCATGTTATTCACTTGAGTGCATACAAAAATCTATGTTAATTTATAAATATAATGATACTAATAAATAAATATTACTTCATGGGAAAAACCATACACTCCGAAGGAATGATAGGACAGCCGAAGAAATGATGCTGACATCCTAATTATGCTTAGGTAGAGGCAAATTTATGTTAATGTGATATTGTTGTCTCTGTATGATTAAAAGAGAATGATTACTTATTGGCGAAATTGATTATCTGCATAGCTATGTAAACAAATTTATATACCCATCACTAATATAAATTTAACGCATAAATTAATTTAAATAATAATGAACTCCTATATATGTATCATCGCTGTATTAATAGTGAATATATAAACTTATCTTCATCAATATACATATAATAATTTCCGTACGTATGGTATAAAACTATACACATGTTCAAGGAAATAACAATTTTGCCTCACTATATATACAGAGTATTTGCAGGATAATTTCGACAAGGATATCTCACACTGTCATTAGAGTCAACTTAAGCTTCTATATACATGTTTTAATTTTTCATAAAATATTGTAAGATACAATTTTATGCATAAAATGTGGTAGTTTTAAGTTTGTGCTTACATAGAGTAATTTGAAATATAAGAGATTTGAAAATGAGTAGATTTTGAGAATTTATTGATTTCAAATAACATGATTTTGCTAGGTATTCAAAATTTTCTCATTTTGAACTAGAATTAAAGCTAAATATTTAAAATCCATCAAATTAAATATTTTATCCAAACGAGTGAAATTAATTTAGACTGTTGATTTAAAATTTATAGGTTCAAATTCCTTCATCCAAACACAATCTTTTAAAAAACATCATGACAATTATAAAAGTGAGTATCATAAAATCAAGCAAAAACTTATGTGAACTTAAGGAGGTGTTTACTTTAGAAATAAGGATTATGTGAAATATAATTAGATGAGATAAAATAAGAGGTTACATTTAGTTTTTACTATCTTATTTTATATTTACTTTGATGTATATGATACAATTGAATTTAAATATTTTAATATTATTGTGGTGCATACAAAATGTCACTGTTAAAAAATAAAGTATTTGTTAAACAATGACATTTTGTATGCACAACAATTAAAAAATTTACGTGAACTTGAGTTTTTTTTTTTGTTATACAATATTTTCCTAATGTTTTTATGGATATATTTTAATTTTTTATTGTTGGATAAAATAGTTAGTGAAGGAAAAGAAATCTAATATGTTGACACACATAAAAAATATATATATTTATGGAATTTTCAAAATACACAATGTAGCTTTTCAAAAGAATATGCTAGAGCCTAGCTTATTCTATATTCCTATGGAATTTGTTCATAGTATAAAATTGATATTATTATATGCATTTGCCAATATCATTACACATATCTTCATTAATACTATAACATTTTATATTGTGACTTCATTTCATAAATCTAATGGTATCAGCGAATGCATGTGATAATATCAACGGATATATGTAATAGTATAAATTTCATATTATAAAACTTGTTTATAGGATATTTTATATATTCTATTATTAGGGTAAATCTTATGCAACACTGCCTTATGGAATATCATTCGTGTGTGGTGAAAAATCTATTATTTTATTTTTTTAATAAAAATACACTACCGCTGTCCGTATTTACTTCTCATAACTTTTTTAACACAAACATTAAGATAAGTATTATAATATTAATATTGTTCAAGTAGTGTGATGAAAAAAGAATATAATATATGATATTATATAGATAAAATATTATTGTTGCTTAATAATGGGTAAAGTGTGGGAATATAATATTATCTTTTATTTAAAAAAAATACTAAAAGAACATATGTTAAAATAACAAAATGAGAAGTAAATAGAGGGAATATTTTTTTTAAATAATATAAAAATAAATTTAATAAAAAAAAGCATAAGTGGTACTTCTTGCAATAGAAGTTATGATTTTTTATTTTCTTTTGTTCAAAAAGTGATAGCACACAACGAATATATTTCATGACACTATCTCACGCCAATTTTGGTGATAGTATAATACTCCCTCAGTCCCGGTATTATTCGCACATAAAAAAAGGCACACATTTTAAGAAAAGTTCACTTTTTAAGTAAAGTAATTATATATCGGTAAATATGTGTACATTATTGTGAGTGTGCATGCAAATCAATGTTTCTTTTTTTAGAGTGTGCAAATAATTTTGGGACGGACGAAAAGGGAAAGTGTGCAAATAATGGTGGGACGGAGGGAGTAAAGAATAATTTTAAGGCGTACTCTAGTATGCATCTAGTGCACGATGTATTTATTTAATAGCTGTGATTGTTTACAGTGAAAAATATGAGCTGATTATATTAAAAAATGTGGTTAAATTACAAAAAAAAAAAAAAAAAAATCAGTTTTCAGTGTAATTTAACCACACTTTTCGGTGTAATCAAATCATATTTTTCAATGTAAACAATTTTAACTGTTGAGTGAATGCACCATACACCAAGTGTACAATAGATGTACTCTTATTTTAATCATTAGTTCATATTTCTCTAAGTCTCTTTTATATTTCGAACTTATGATCATGGTCGGTTGGCACCATATCCTTTTCAAATCATAATTTATCAAAGTTGCCCTTATTAAATAGGATATTAACGTCCTAGAGCATCTAGAATAAATTCATTACTTTAGCGTCTGTAATAATTTGTGAAATAAGTTTTTGGTTTAGAAACGATATCTCAATGTTAAAAAAAAAAAAGAAAAATAAAAAAAGACCATATGTTAATATCCTTGAGTAACATTTTACCACATTATTTCCTGAACTAAACTAATCTTCTTAGTCAACTACATTCGTTTTACCTTTTTTTACTCTTAAACATTATATTATACATGGCCAAATTTTTATGTAGTACAGTTTTTATCCTACAATTAATTCGCATTTTGTGTATATTTTTAACAATACTAATTATTTTATTAAAATATACTCCCTTTGTCCATGATTTTTTTACCCATATACTGTTCAACACAGTTTTTAAGGAAAAATAATAAAATAATCAAAAAGCATAAAGTGTGAATAGTAATCAGGAATTAACAAAAAACAACCATACATTAAGTACTCCCTCCATTTCGGCTGAGGAGGGAGTTCCAATTGTTCACTGACACACACTATTCACTGATGGGATCAAAATCCAAAAATCCCCCCCAAAATCAAACTTTCAGTTTTCCCACCCATTTTTTAGTTCAATAAATACACAAATTCTGAGCAAATAATCAGCATTCAATACCCTACACTTCCATAAATGAAAACTAAGAAGCCTAATTTGTCTATTGATGAGAGAACAAGGATTGCACAATTCCTTATTGGGAACATCAAAGATGGTGAGTTACAGAGGGGCTCAATCGGCCAGGCTGCTGCTATCTTTGGAGTCACAAGGAAGACCATTGGTGGAATTTGGTCTGCAACAAAAGCCAAAATGAATGAAGGTAAGGCTGTTATTTTTCACAAAACAAAATGGAGCATGCATAAAGATAAACTTGAGATGGATGTTGAGAAGATGAAGAGCATACCATTGAAAATGAGAACAATTTATAGAAGAATTGCAAGAGAGATGAATGTGAGCAAAAGCTTAGTTCATCTTTGGGTTAGAAGGGGGCTGATCAAACCCCATACCAATGCCATCAAACCCATATTAACTGCTGCAAACAAGTTGGCTAGACTATCTTACAGCATCAATGCATTGATTTATGATAGAGCACTTAACATCATACAATTCAAGTTCATGTACAACACAATTCATATTGATGAGAAGTGGTTCTACATCACAAAAGAGAATGAGAGATATTATCTGCTCCCAGGTGAAATAGAGACATACAGAACTTGTATGAGCAAAAGGTACATTACCAAACTCATGTTCATGTGTGTAGTGGCTAGGCCAAGGTATGCAAGTAATGGTGAATGCACTTTTGATGGGAAAATTGGAATTTTTCCCTTTACATCACATGTGGCAGCCAAAAGAAACAGCAACAACAGAAGCAAGGGAACTTTGGAGACAAAGCCCATAGACTCAATTACCAAAGAGGTGATAAAGGACTGCTTAATCAACAAGGTATGATCACAAATACACAAGCTATCAGAAAATATTCATCATGTAGTTGTAAACATAGTAAGTATCCATAACAAAGATTGTGTTTTATTTACTTTGTTGGTTACATTACATTCTTTTGCAGATTATACCAAGGATTAAGAGTGTATGGCCATCAAATGCAAGCAAGGACATACATATTCAGCAAGATAATGCCAAACCACATTTGAAAGACTGTGACAGTGATTTTAGGGCTGTGGCAAGAGATGATGGATTTAACATTGAACTAGTTTGTCAGCCACCAAATTCACCAGACACTAACATCAATGACTTGGGCTTCTTTAGAGCTATTCAAAGTTTACAAGATGAGACATCTTCTTACAATTGTGATGATCTTGTTATGAATGTTACTAATGCATTTGATTCACTAACACACATCACTTTGAACAGTGTGTTCTTAAGCCTACAAGGATGCTTGGTGGAGATCATGAAATGCAAGGGCCACAATGACTATAAAGTGCCACATATGAACAAAGAAAGATTACTTAGGCAAGAGTGTCTACCAGAAAATCTACAAGTTGAAGAAGTCCTTGTGAAAGAATGCATTGACTATTTAGGCAAAATGTGAATGAAACTGGAACCCCATTTGATGTTAATACACTCATTTCAGAATTGGGGTATTAAGTTTTAGGGTAGGTAGGAAACATCTTTTGCAAATATTTTGATGTTTACCAGTTAAACAAGTCCCAAGTAGATGGGTTGTTTAAGATGTAAACATGTTGAGTCATCCTTTTTGTATTTGACTCTATATTAATGAAATCTTCTTTTTGTATAAAGTTCATGCATATGTTTTAAAAAATCACAATATTCATCACTGGAATTACTCAAATAGCATCACAAACACCAATTCATGCATAAGTGTATAAATGTCTCCAATCAAATAGCATGCTCAAAGTGATGACAAAACTCATATTTCACCTCAAAAATCACAGAAATCATCACTGGAATTCCTCAAAAAATGAAAACAGCCCCAAATTTTAACCAAAACAGTTCAAGCATATGAGTATAAGTGTCTCCAAACAAAGAGTATGCTCAAAGTGATGACAAACCTCACATTGCACCTCAAAAATCACAGAAATCATCACTGGAATTCCTCAGAAAATGAAAACAGCCCCAAATTTTAACCAAAACAGTTCAAGCATATGAGTATAAGTGTCTCCAAACAAAGAGCATGCTCAAAGTGATGACAAAACTGACATTGCACCTCAAAAATCACAGAAATCATCACTGGAATTCCTCAAAAAATGAAAACAGCCCCAAATTTTAACCAAAACAGTTCAAGCATATGAGTATAAGTGTCTCCAAACAAAGAGCATGCTCAAAGTGATGACAAAACTCACATTGCACCTCAAAAATCACAGAAATCATCACTGGAATTCCTCAGAAAATGAAAACAGCCCCAAATTTTAACCAAAACAGTTCAAGCATATGAGTATAAGTGTCTCCAAACAAAGAGCATGCTCAAAGTGATGACAAAACTCATATTTCACCTCAAAAATCACAGAAATCATCACTGGAATTCCTCAAAAAATGAAAACAGCCCCAAATTTTAACCAAAACAGTTCAAGCATATGAGTATAAGTGTCTCCAAACAAAGAGCATGCTCAAAGTGATGACAAAACTCATATTTCACCTCAAAAATCACAGAAATCATCACTGGAATTCCTCAGAAAATGAAAACAGCCCCAAATTTTAACCAAAACAGTTCAACCATATGAGTATAAGTGTCTCCAAACAAAGAGCATGCTCAAAGTGATGACAAAACTCACATTGCACCTCAAAAATCACAGAAATCATCACTGGAATTCCTCAGAAAATGAAAACAGCCCCAAATTTTAACCAAAACAGTTCAACCATATGAGTATAAGTGTCTCCAAACAAAGAGCATGCTCAAAGTGATGACAAAACTCACATTGCACCTCAAAAATCACAGAAATCATCACTGGAATTCCTCAGAAAATGAAAACAGCCCCAAATTTAAACCAAAACAGTTCAAGCATATGAGTATAAGTGTCTCCAAACAAAGAGCATGCTCAAAGTGATGACAAAACTCACATTGCACCTCAAAAATCACAGAAATCATCACTGGAATTCCTCAGAAAATGAAAACAGCCCCAAATTTTAACCAAAACAGTTCAAGCATATGAGTATAAGTGTCTCCAAACAAAGAGCATGCTCAAAGTGATGACAAAACTCACATTTCACCTAAAAAATCACATAATTCATCAATGGAATTCCTCAGGAAATGAAAAAAGCCCCAATTTTTTACCAAAACAGTTCATGCATAGGAGTATAAGTGTCTCCAAACAAAGAGCATGCTCAAAGTGATGATAAAACTCACATTTCACCTAAGAAATCACATAATTCATCACTGGAATTCCTCAGGAAATGAAAAAAGCCCCAATTTTTTACCAAAACAGTTCATGCATAGGAGTATAAGTGTCTCCAAACAAAGAGCATGCTCAAAGTGATGACAAAACTCACATTTCACCTAAAAAATCACATAATTCATCACTGGAATTCCTCAGGAAATGAAAAAAACCCCAATTTTTTACCAAAACAGTTCATGCATAGGAGTATAAGTGTCTCCAAATAAAGAGCATGCTCAAAGTGATGACAAAACTCACATTTCACCTAAAAAATCACATAATTCATCACTGGAATTCCTCAGGAAATGAAAAAAGCCCCAATTTTTTACCAAAACAGTTCATGCATAGGAGTATAAGTGTCTCCAAACAAAGAGCATGCTCAAAGTGATGACAAAACTCACATTTCACCTCAAAAAATCACATAAATTATCACTGGAATTCCTCAGATAGCCACTTAAAGAAACTAAACCAACATGCAATAAT
The DNA here is from genome assembly GCA_947034835.1 of Ballota nigra. Classification (NCBI taxonomy): domain Eukaryota; kingdom Viridiplantae; phylum Streptophyta; class Magnoliopsida; order Lamiales; family Lamiaceae; genus Ballota; species Ballota nigra. The sequence goes on along the minus strand of OX344724.1, from coordinate 72,517,036 downwards.
CAAATCAGAATACATCTAAAGGGATATCAGAGAAGACCTTTTAAGCAAGCATTTAGCTCCTGGAATCCACATGCAATACAAATCAGCAGCAAAATTGACGGAGTTCAAGTGATGCACAAGTACACGAGTTCCAAAAATCCGAGCAAAATCATCATCTTTTGGCCAAGGCAAAGGAGCGGCCACCAATGGCGGAGAACCACCATCGTCCACCGCCGCCGAAGCAGCACCAGTTGCTACCGTCGGCGAATCGGCAAAATCTACCACGTTCTGAGAAAAGAGGGGCCAATCGACAAAGGATGAGTCAGATTGAGCAATATTGGACATGTATGGAGAACCAAAGGTCGATTCTCCACTACAATCGACCAACACCGGAGAACAGAGACTCGAATCTGCGCCAAAATCTCCCACCGTCGGAGATCCAAGAGCCGAATCGTCAAAAGAATCGGCCACCACCAAACACCCCAAATCGCCATTAAAATCGGCCATATCAGATTCGGGAACAAAGGATTCAATACCCAAATCCATGGAATATAAGTGGAAAAATGATATAGATCGAGAGAGAGAGAGAGAGAGAGAGAGAGAGAGAGAGAGGCGGGTAAGAGAGAGGGTGAGAAAACCCTAGAATAATCGAGAGAGAGAGGGAGGCGGATAAGAGAGAGTGAGAAAACCCTGGAATAATCGAGAGAGTGAGGGAGAAGTAAGGGGACGCAGAGTAGGTGATAGAGGTTATTAGGGTGGGCTGGGGTGTTTTAGTGGGTTGGGGTGTATTAAGTGGGTTGGGCCCACTTAATTAGTGGGTTTAGAAAATAAGTTAGTGGGCTAATTTTTGCCAAAAAATGAATGAGTAAAAATTTGGTGGACGGACCAAAAAGGAAAGCGGGTAAAATTTTCGTGGACGGAGGGAGTAATTATTTATTGATATTAATTATTTAGTTAAAAAAATTATTATACTATATTTTCAAACCTATCTAAGATGATATGTTTGCACCACATTTCTTTTAAAGTGATGTGACATCTTTTAAATTATTTTATTTTAAAATTCTACATTCTCCTTAAAAGTTATTTTAGGCATGTTTTAAACCAAATTAAAACTTATTTACACCATATATATTAAATTTTTAATCTCAACCATACATTTTATTTCATATTTTTTATAAATGTCAAATCTCACTTTAATTTTCATTCTAATTTACAATCCTAATCATCTTCTCTTCTCTTTATTTTTTCATTCGTTGTTTATCGCATCGGGCTACCGCTTCTTGATTATTATTATTTACAGTAATAATACTGATTTTTTCTCCTATCTTCTTCTCTCAGGTCATCATTCCTCTTCTCTCAGGTTATTCACGAATTGCTTCCTCCCCACAGATCTCCCATGTCGAACTTCATCAGAACTACTGCGGGGCCTCGAACCGCATCGAAACACTGCACCCCGCCGCATTGGGTAAGAGATCAATTTTGTTAATCTAATTGAGTCATCAATTTTTTCTTGCATACATATGGATAAATTCTAGGTATGACAATCTCAATCCGTAGCACCATCGTACCGTAAACGGTCTCAAGGCCCCAGTTTATCGGGATAATTCGAAAATCAACGGATGGAGATTTTTTCTTTAATTTTTTTAGGAATTATTTATTTGTTAAAATAGAGTTGTTATTTCTCTATACTATACTATACTATAAAACTGAATAAATTTTAATTAATGAAAACAAAATATTTATGTATAATATGAAATATTCTTTTAAATAATAAATTAATGCAAGAATTTTTTTTCGATGTTGAACGATTTTTATTTATTTTAGGAATTTATTTTTTGCAACATATTGATATATGTGAAATTTGTAGGAGAGAAATCGAAATATTTTGGAAAAAATAATTTCATCGAAATAGTGTATGATACCAAAACTAGCTTGCATTCAATAGATTGTAATACAAAAGTTTATTTTTGGATAAAATTATGCGGTCAAAATAGACTATTAAACTGCAAAATACAGATATTATTTTCTAGACTAGGATTTCGATTTTTTATTTTATTTTTTTAACATACAAATATTAATAAGTAAAAGTTTGTTAGATTTTTTTATATAATTAATGTATATATTTTTCTTAAAATATGTGGGATAATTTTTTTATGAATTAGAAATTATAGTGTTGGCCAAAAGAGAAAAAGAAAAAAAAAGGACATTACGTTTATCTACTAACAATTTAAGTATTATAACTTTAAAAAGTATCTTACTCTAAAATACAATAAAATCTGAATATATTTTAATCAATGGAAACAAAATTTTTACGTATAATATGAAATATTAATTTAAACATTATATTTATGCAAGCAAATCTTTTTTCCACGATTAAATGATTTCTCTTCTTAGATATATTGGATATTATTTTTGCAAAATATTAATAGATGTGAAATTTTTATAGAAGGGAATTGAAATATTTCAAAAAATATATTGTCACCGAAATAGTGTATGATACCAAAAAAATATTGCCACCAAATATAATATCCTGCCTTCAATAAACAAAATATTTACGTAAAATATGAAATATTGTTTTAAATATTATATTAATGCAATCATATCTTTTTTCGCAGTTTTACTATTTCTCTCCTTGGATATTTTTAAAGTTATTTTTACAAAATATTGATAGATGTGAAAATTGTAGGAGGGAATTGAAATATTTCAGAAAAGATATTGTTACTGAAATAGTCATGATACCAAAAAGATCTTGCCACCAAATATAATATATTGCCTTCAATAATAGATTACAATACAAAAGTTTATTTTTTGATAAAATTATGCCACAAAAATAGATTATTAAACTGTAAAGTACACATATTCTTTTCTCGACTAGAATTTCGATTTTTCTTTTATATTATTTTACCATATAAATATTAAATTAGTTTTGTAAATCATAAATAAGTAAACGACTATTATATGTTATATAATTAATGTGTATGTATGTGTGTGTCTATATATATATATATATATATATATTTTTTTTTTTTTTTAAATATATGGAATAATTTTTTCATGGTTAAAAATTTATAGTGTTGGCCAAAAAGAAAATAAAAGGACATTAAGTTACTTTACTAACAATTTAAGTATGACAAAGTATAGCATAAAAATGGTTCATACATGAATCATTAAAGGGTATTAGTTGTTGTTTTTGCTCAGTAAAACATAATTTTCATTCCACCAAGAAGGGTATAAAGGAACACCCAATACAATACAAAGTACACTTCGAATCTTTTCAACTCATTACAAGCATAACATACTATAGAACACTTTGAATTCCCCTAAGCCAATCTTTGTAACATATTGGTACACACTTAACTTTGGATGCTCCAATCCAACTCCATACTCTATTTTTCAGCTCTTCAAAGTCCGCTTGAACCCCTTCTGAATACAATTTCATTTCTGATTTTCCAAAGCAGCCAACTCAAGCACTCCCAGACAAACACCGCCAATTCTTTTCCTCTCTTATTTTTGAGAAATTTACTAAAATGCAACAGGTTAATCGAGGGGTTTGATGACAGCGCCGTCGACACCCCGAACCATTCACAGCATTTCATCCAAATTCCATAAGAGAAATTACATTCAAAGAAAAGGTGTCTTACTGTTTCCTCCTGCTCATTGCACAAGACATATCTCAAATCCGCATCAGCTGGTAATATATTGCATCTTTGAAGCTTTGTCACTGTCGAAAGTCTTCCTCGTAATACCTTCCAAGCATGGACCTTAACTTTCGCCGGGACCAGCTTATTCCATATTAATTTTTACTCTTATTTAATCTCTTCTTCAGCTCCTCTCGTTTGTCTTCTTCTCCATTCATAGGTCCCTTTGGTCGTGTATCTTCCTCCCTCTTCTGGTTTCCATTTCCAATCATCTTCGTCATCCTCCATTAAGTAAAGCCTGTCCAAAAAATTTAAGAATTCATTAAACAATGTGAGTTCTTTCTCGAGAAGACCTCTTCTCCATTTCCAATCCCATATCCACTCCCCTTCCCTCCATGCCCCAATATTACTCACGAGTGTTTCTTTTTGCAAGGAAAGGTGAAAGAGCCGAGGGAAACAATTCTTGCGAGAATATTCCCCGGCCCATACATCCTCCCAGAAAAGCGCTCGTTTCCCATTTCCTATTACTTCTCAAAATTTTCAGCAAACCACTGACTACTCCCTACTACAGCTACTCTCAAGACTTCACCCAACCAACCCACATGTTTAACCACCCTCTGGCCCCCTACAACACCCAACCCTTTCCTCCAAGAAATGCCCCACCTAGGCTCAATTACCTTAGCCCACAAGCACTCTCTCTCTTTATAAAATCTCCAAATCCATTTCCCTAACAAAGCTTCATTGAAGCTTTTTATATCTTTAACCCCAAGCCCCCCCCCCCCCCCCCCCCCCCGATTTTTTTGAAGAGCAAATATCCTCCCATTTAACCCAAGCTAGTCTGTTTTCACTTTCTTTCTCACCCTACAAAAAATTTCTTTGTAATCTAACAATTTCTTTTCTCACATTTTTCGACACTCGATAGGTGGACAAAAAATACACTGGAAGAGAAGAGAGGACACAGTTTACCAGAGTAAGCCTTCCTCCAATGGAGATCTTTAGACCTTCCCACTTTCTAAGGCGATTTCTGATTTTTTGTAAAATATACTCCCAATCAGACGCTTTTCTATGAGAACTTCCAACTTTCACTCCCAGATACATAAAGGGCAATGAACCAGCCGAGCATCCCAAAATTTCAGCAAAATCAAATAATCTTTGTTCCTCCACATTCACCCCATAGATGCAACACTTCTCTCTATTCACTTTCAACCCAGATATCAATTCAAGATTCACTAAGAAAGCCTTCAAAAATCTAATATTTTCCTCCAGAGCCTTTCCCACGAAAATAATATCATCTGCAAATTGCAGATGCGACACTTGAACTTCTTTTTTTCCCACTTGAGCCGGTTCGAACAGATGGTGGTCTGTTGCCTTATTAAGCATGATGCTCATTCCTTCTGCTGCTAAAAGAAAGAGAAAAGGGGATAGGGGGTCCTCTTGCCTCAATCCACGTTCCATTCGAAACGAGTTGGTTGAGCTTCCATTAACCAATATCGATGTCTGGGCTGTGGAAATACACTCCATCATCCATGTTATCCATTTCTGGTCAAAGTTGAACCTTCTCAAAATGTCCCTCAAGTAGCTTCATTCCACCGAATCGTAAGCTTTGACGAAATCGATCTTAAAAAGAACACACTCCCTTTTTCTTTTCCTTGCATCTTCTATGACTTCATTAAGGATTATCACTGAATCAAGAATCTGACTCCCTCCAACAAACGCCGACTGTTGATCCGAAATTAGGGATTCCATAACTCTACTTAGTCGTTTTGACAAAATTTTCGAAAGGATATTCACCACTAACCATCGAAATCGGTCTAAATTCTTGAAGCTCTTGTGCATCATGTTTCTTTGGAATGAGTGCAATGAAAGTAGAGTTTAAACCCTTCACCAATTTTTCATTTGAGTGGAACTCATCAAGAAATCTGAGGAGATCATCCTTACAAACATCTCAGAATTCCTTAAAGAATACAAAATTTAAGCCGTCTGGCCCTGGGCTTTTGGAGCTATCGCAATCCATTACTGCTTCCCGGACCTCGTCCTCCGTAAAGGATGTTGTAAGCATACAATTTTCAGCTTCAGAGACTTTCCGCGGTGCAAAGTTTTCTTCTAAAGTAGGTCTTGTTCTCATTTCTGCCTTAAAATGGTTCTGAAAAAATTCAAATATTCCTTCCTTCACCTCGTTCACCTCCTCTTTCCATACTCCATCCATCCAAACCCCTACAATTTCGTTCTTTTTTCGCCTCCCATTAATGACCCGTTGGAAGTAATTTGAATTTGTATCACCTTCTCTTATCCATTTATTTTTTTATTTTTGAACAAGTAAGTTGTCCTTTAGTCTTATGTCCAGCAGCAGGTTTGCTCTCTCTTCATTTCTCTTCACTACTTCTTGATCTGATTGTCCCAGTGCATCATCTATGAAGTCCAACTTCTCAATCTCCTCTCTTCTACTCTTAATTCTTCAGTCTAAAACTCCGAAGCTATCTCTATTCCATGTCTTCAAGTCTCTCTTTAACAATTTGATTTTTTCTTTCAGAATATATCCGCCCCATCCTTGTACGTCATATTCCTTCCATTTGTTCGTAACCAAATCATGGAATTTTGGGTGATGCATCCAAGCATTTACAAATCTAAAGGGTTTAGGCCCTCCAATCTTTTGCCTCCTCCTCTAATCGAATTGGACAATGATCTGATAGTGATCTACGCATCCCTTTAAGAGTCGAATTTGGCCATTTTGAGAGCCACCCATTGTTCACCAACATCTTATCAATTCTACTTTTACATGATCCATCTGGTCTATACAATGTGTACGAGCGACAGTGGAGCAATATGTCAACCAGATTCGAATCACGAATAAATTCATCAAAAGAAAGAATCTCTCTCCTATCCGACCTATCTCTCCTTCCTATTCTTTCTCCCTCCCTTCTGATAGAATTAAAGTCTCCAGCTAAGCAAATAAGGCAAGAGGGATTCTGTGACAACACCTTACACTAAAGAATATTAGTTATTTTCACTGAAAAATGTTAGTTATTTACTAAAAACAAATTAAGACTCTTCAGTGTAAACAATATGAACCAATTTCAGTCTATACATACTATTTAAGTATTATAACTTTAAAAAATATCTTACTCTAAAATACACTAAATTTGAATTTATTTTAATCAATGGAAATACAATATTATGTATAATATGGAATATTATTAAACATTAAATGAATGCAAGCAAATCTTTTTTCATGGTTGAGCAATTTTTTTTCTTAGATATTTTTAGAATTTATTTTTGCAAAATATTGATAGATGTAAAATTAGGAGGGAATTGAAATATTTCTGAAAAGTTATTGTTACTGAGATAAGATTTTCAAAAAATATTATCACCAAATATAATATCTTACCATCAATAATAGATTGTAACACAATTTTCTTTTATTATAAAATTCTACCTCCAAAATAGAATTTGAAACTGTAAAATATAGATATTGTTTTGTAGAGTAGGATTTCGATTTCTATTTAACAATCTCGATATTTTTAACCTTTTTTCCCAAAATATTTGTACATGTGAAATATTTAGCAGGAAAATTGATTTTTTTTTTAAAATTAAAATTGGCCCTTAAACATCAATTTTTATTGTTGAATTGTGTATTATAAATATCAATACATTATTGAATTGTTCCCACACAAACATCTACGCAATTTTTCATTTTAATTGTGATATTTTTTTTTTTTGTCAAATGTTACTTTTAGATTTGAAATGTGTGATTCCATATTTGGAGTTAAACTTTTGTGTTTGATTGTTATTGTATACCACGAGGGAAAACTTAATATGCAATTATACAACAAATGTAAGTTTAAGCAATATTGTGTTATACTAATTTGAGATTGAATGTGTGAATTAGTTCATATTTCTTAAAAAAATTATTTATTCATTTTAATATTTTTTTATTGTTTGTTGAATTATAATTACAATTTAATATTATATCAAAATTATAAAATATTTAAAAAAATTATTATTTATAATTTAAAATAATAATAACAACTTTTTTTTCATCCACAAAATTCACAGAGTACGTACTATTTATTAATTGATGTAAATCAATTATACAATAAACTTATGGGCGCAGCTATTAACACCCACAAAAATACTTTGTTCACCCACTACTAAGTTAACCCACCATGTATTTTACTTATTTTTTTATTTTGCTTAATGTACCCCTTAAAATTTACAACTATAAGCTTAATATAATAATTAGATCATTCAATAAATATACACCTCAAATTTAAAATTAAAAAAATAGCACACCAACACTTTCATTTTTTTTTTTTACAGTGCCGACCCAACAAACCACCATCCCCAACCTCATTTTATTTCTTCCTTTCATTTTCATGGTGTACCAATTTAAAGAAAATAATAATAATTTAATCTCATTAAATTGTGTATATGGTTTATATTTTCATGATCAACCTTTTTTTTAAATGGTGTAATTGTGAGTGTGAAAAAAAAATGCGTGAATTCTGAGATTTTGGGCAGATGTTGAAAGCATGAACGTTTAATAAATTTAATGTTTATTTTTTTATAAAGGGTATATTAGTATTTTTTATTAAATATATTCTTATTATAAAAAGAGGTGGGTGAACAAAGTATTTTTATGTGGGTGAATAGTATTGCCCTAAACTTATTTTACCTTGGACAAATTATGTACTTTTTTTTTTTGGACGGAGGACAAATTATGTACTTTAATATAGCGATCTCGAGAGGGGTCAAACTACACTTGTTTGTTATTTTAATAAAGACAAACTCTTATATACACCGAGTGCACTGTGCACTCACTCAACAGTTGACACTATTTACATTTAAAAGTTTGTTCCAATTACACTGAAAAATGTGATTGGATTACACTGAAAAGTTTACACTGGGCGTTTGGTTAGCAATTTTTCAATGGTAATGGGAATGAGTATAAAAATTAGTATAATTATGATATAACAATATCATTATCCTCCTCCTAAATAAGGTAATGAATACTCCATTTTGATTACCCTATTTCCCTCATACAATTATTCTCCTCAATCACTCCTTTATTCCTTCACCAACACACATTTGTTATCCACTTTTATTCCAAAATTAGGCATGCCACTAGCAATGCAACCAACATTCATTCCCCCAACATATCATTTTTTATTATGCGGGCATAGATAAAAAATAAATTTTCATTCTCATTACCAGTGAAGTGCTTTTAACCAAGTGTCCCCTCAGTTTTCAGTGTAAACTTTTCAGTGTAATCCAACCACATTTTTCAGTGTAATTTAAACAAATTTTTTAGTGTAAACAGTGTCAACTGTTGAGTGAGTCCACAATACACCAAGTGCACAAGAGAGTTACTCTTTAATAAAATCACTCTAAAACAATGTTTTAATACTGGATTAATATTATTTAGGCAAACTCTCATATGCATCAAGTGCACGGTGCACTCACTCAACAGTTGACCATGTTTATACTAAAAAGTTTGTTTCAATTACACTGAAAAGTGTGGTTGAATTACACTGAAGAGTTTACACTAAAAACTGATTTTCAGTGTAAAATCTTTAGTGTAATCCAACCACACTTTTCAGTGTAATTTTGACAAACTTTTTAGTGTAAACAGGGTCAACGGTTGAGTGAGTGCACAATAGAATTACTCTATTATTTAAGTCACATATATAACCCATGTTTCACTTTTGGTCCCCATTTAAGCTACCATCTATCAAGTTTGATCCTAAAAGTGGTTAATCGTGCAAATAATTGACAGGATCAACATAATTCCAACCCAACCCACCGCATGTTTTTTTCTTCCTAAACACCCGTTCCCCACCCACAGGGCCTACAGCTTCAATTCCTTAGCACAATTTTAAGAATTTTAGGTCATCTTTGAGGGATTTTAGGTCAATATTGGAACAAGACCAAGCAGGTTCAATTGGAACACACAAAACCTCGGTTATAAGAGGAGTTACAAAACTCTAAACAAAATTTCCCGATGGATGCGTGTGGTGTGGGTGGAGGTAGGTTTAGAGAATGAGATTAGAGTGGTAGGGGTGGGGGTGGGGTCACCCAGCTTTACGAACACAACAAAAACTTGTGTGAACCCATGTTTACATGAGTTTATTTTTTGAAATGTTATTATTATGTATATTCTTTATCACTCTTATACATGCATTATATTACTGCCTAAAAAAAAAAAAAAATTAAATAGTAATAATTGATATGCATAATAGTGATAGTTTATTTAAATAACAATGATACTCTGCGAACATTGGGTTGGGGGTGGAGTGTGAACGAGCCGAGTTTTACTAGTTTTAAAAAAAAAAACGACTCTCCTTCGTGAATAAAGCTTTATGTTTGTGTTTTTACCCACTTTTTACCAAGATTAGACCTAATCTTCTAATTAGTCGGGCATGAAAGCTTAATTTATCTCAAATTTACAAATAATTATTGAATAAAATATTTTATACTACTAGATAATATGAAAAAATAAAATGAGTCGATTTATTGGATAATACTTGTTTTTATGTGTATGTGTGTGGACTAAGTTGAGGAGCCATGAGCATGAGGTACGTTTTTTCCAAGAAACCAAAAGGTCGTGATGGCGATGTGAGAGTATGAAAATTTGAAAGACTAAAGGAGTAAGTTGAAAAACATGAATGGCTGGTAGTAAGGAGAAGAAAAGCATTAGGTTACCAAAAACATGTCTCAAATTGAACAAAGATGAGATGGGACTCAAGACAATGACATTTCTCCTTCTGAAATGATAAGCTAACATGGAAGAACAGGACCAGTCAATCTCATTTGCTTTAATACAATCATTACAAAATTAACATAATAACCTACTTACCCTATGCTCCAAAGATTTAATTATTTCCCCCATAATACAATAAACTTCAACTATATCACAATTGAATCCTTTATGCTACTCAATACTCCTTCCTACATAGTAATCATGGATTTTCCATCACGACACGAGAACAAAGTCTTGTGTGCGTGAGGTGTATCATGCAATCCAAATGTATATTTTAACGAAAGCACCAACACTTTTCAATGTAAGCAGTCGATGTTATTCAAAATTGCACTTGAATCGGTGGGTGTCGTATAAACTACATGAAAAGGCAATTCTTTATCAAATAAACGGGACGGGTTAGACCCGGTTCACGTCCAGAGGGGCTCATCCCATTGAAGCCCGAAGGAGTTGTTGTCTTCGAAGAAGCTCTGAGGGCTGGAATTGAAATCATGGATGGAGTAGTCGTGGAGCGAGGGGGATTGCGTCATTTCCATGCAGATGAAGGCCATTAAATTGGAGTGTTGGCATTGCATAGTGACAATCTCTGCTTGTGCTTTAGCAAGCTGTTCTTGCAGGTGAGTGATGTGCTTTTGGAGTTGACAAATTGCCCCTGCGCACCCGTACACTGGGTCCCTTAGCCTCGCATTCGCCTCGTACACCATGCTACTCACTGCGTCTTCTCTCTGTGTCTCCGGGAGTTCCTGATCATTCAAACAGTTTATTTTGATTCAGTAACAAAATTCCGAAATCTTGAACAAAAGTTGATTGACAACTTTCATCCAACACAACTTTTTTTGTCTGTGAGGAATTTCATCGAACACTACATGGGCGTCCATTTACTTTGTGTACAAAACATGGAATTTGGTAGTCGATTTACCTGTAAGAACTTTATAATATTGCTGGCGCCAAACACGCGATGAGCAGTGGTGAATTTGAGTGGATCATTCGGGGGAAAATAAGGAGCTAAAACGCATTTTTCGGCGCAGCGTCTGCGCAGAATTTTGCAGGCGGCACAAGGGCTGATCACCACAGATTGAGGGGCAGGAGAAGAGGAAGAAGATGAAGTATTAATGGTGTCGCTGCACTCCATCCTTAATTGCAGAAATGATCTGATCAAAAACAGAGGTTGGGTATGGAAGAAGAATGTTGAAACAGAGTTTTTTGGGGGCTAAATGTTAATGGTTAATGGGTCTATATATAGACACACCCACTGGTGTGGTAGTCTGGAGCTGTTCTTTGAAAAAGGGATGTTTGCTTACATACATACATACCTATCATTAAAACTGTTGGAACTCCTTATCGGAATTAAATTATGAATAGGTTTCGTGTCAATCCAAGTTCAACTCTTATATTTTTTAATTATTGGAGTACTTTTTTAAAAAATGCTTACTAATACTACATAAAAAAAGTGATATTTGAAATAATAAAATTCACGTAATTTCAGTTTACACACATTTTTGTCTTGAATTATTCGATCTGGGGCCTATACAAAAAAATGCCCTAAAATCAAGTGAAGTGAAAAGGTGAAACAATAATCGTGGGAATTCTCTGAATATGTTATAGAATAAGGTTTTTTTTTTTTTTTTTTTGCTAAGGTGTATCGTATAACTCAAACGTATTTTACAAAGTTACTCCAACTATCACCCTGAAGTTACCTTTGATTTTGGATTAATTGCCTGAAATTCCCTTATGATTTATAAAAGTTGCGCAAGTCTTATTGTGGTTTGAAAATCGCACTAAACTCCTATGTGGTTTACTAATAAATCAAATTATCCCATCTTTTTAAAAAATGATTTCACAGTTTAATATATTTCCCTATTTTGTGTATCTCTTTTTTCAAATATTGAAATCTAAAAACTATTCTGTGAAGGACATAACGAGAAACGAAGAAAAATATTAATTCGTTTTTTGAAAAAAAAAAAATAGAGTACTTCACTTTATTTAATAAACCACATGTGAATTTTGCGCAATTTCTAAACCACAAGGGGATTTCGCTCAACATTTCAAATCACGATAGGGTTTCGTGTAAGTAACCCATTTAATTTTACAAGAAAGTTAATAATGTCACAGGCTTACAGCTCAAGTGATATAACTTAAGTGGTTAGAGTTCCACTACTTACTCCCTAGTTCCATCATTATTTGCACACTAACTTTATTTTCGTGTTTTAGCGAGCAAGTTGTTTATTAGTATTTGAAATGATAAAGTAATTTTTAAGGTAGGGTTTGATAGATTTATCTCTCCTCTATTATAAAATGACTTAAAAATTACTTTATCATTTTAAATACTAATAAAAAACTCGCTCACTAAAACACGAGAAAACAATAAAAGTGCGAATAATGGTGGGACGGAGGGAGTATAATCAAAATGTCATGAGTTTGAGTCACAACTTTGCCAATTGAAAAAAAACCATGCTACAATTTGATAAAGATAACTTTTTGGTAATACCAATAGTGATTTTTATTAATAATAGAGGTAACAATTTAAAAATACATTTGAGTTGCACGGTACACTTGATAGTTGATGCATAGTTGACAGTTGCATACAAGACTAATTTTGTTACATATAGAGCTACTATAATAGTTTAATAATTTGATTACAAATATATCGAATAACACAAATTATAGCATGCACTTGGATTTTAAATTCAATTTTTCACTTTAATTTTGATATTTTCAAAACACATATAAACACACCGAACTGTACTTTTTTCGAGTTGGGTATTATCGATTAGTTCTTGGGTATTATTGATTAGTTCTTGGGATATTACTGATTACTTCTTGAGATATTACTAATTTTTGCTTAGGGTATATTTTTTTTTAGAATTCAAGTGCATACCATTCACTTAAATGCATACTAAAACTACTCGGGGAAGTACCAAATACAATTAATATGTTATTGTATACTCATTAATAACTCATGTAGAAATAGAATATTAATAATTTACTCGTCATCTAAATAATAAAAAAAAAAAAAATTATACTATAGCTTAAACAGTTTAAAGTTAAAAAAAGGGGAATACACACAACACTACAATCCCTAAGCCTAAAATGCACCATACAACATCAAAAACCCCATGGAACAGTTTAATACATTTATGTGTCATGTTGTATTTTAAATGGTAGGACCCATACTCTCTCTCCCCCCAAGGCTCAGAATTTATTTGGTGCATTAATTTCCCATTTCTCTCTCTCAAATTCAAATACGAAACTCACCCACCTCCTCACCTCTCTCACGATCGGATCTGGAGGAGAAGACCGAAGGCGGATATCGAGATGACGTGAGGACGGCGGCGCCGTGGCTGGAGAGAGAAGGGGATCGGCAGCGGTTCCGATCTAGGACAGAGATGGGCGAGAGAGGGGGAGATGGAGATGGGCGGTTCCGATCTGAGTTATGGAGATGGGCGGCGGCGGCGGCGGCGAGCGGCGGCTCTGTTGGTGAGGAGAAGGCGGCGCTCGTGAGGAAACGGAGATGGCGGTCCGATCTGGGACAGCGACGCTCGTGAGGAAACAACGCTCGTGAAGGAAACGACGGTCGTGAGGAAACAGCGCGCGTGAGGGGAATCCGATCTGGGACACCGGCAGTCCGATCTGTCGGATCACTGAGGTCGTGAATGGAAAGAAAAAGAACTCCACTTCCAATTTATAAAGACAGGTAATCAAAACAAGCTACAATATGATTACTGTATACAAACTTAATTTGGATTTTTTATGTATTCCTAGATTAGATTGTGTTACGATTAAGTTTTCTAATTGTTAGAAAGGTGGAGTCAATAATTTTGTTTGAATTTAATAATGGGGGAATTTTGAATGAAATTGAAGAACTGTTATAGTTTAGAATTTGCAAGCATGTGCAGTTTGCCTTTTTTTTTATTGGGTGATTAATCTCAGAAGTGTTCTAATATGCTGAAAAATCTTATGATTTCCATGTGATTTGTGTATTGTTAGTACTTTTCTAGGAGATAGTATTGAGATGTTTGGTGTAAAACGCTGAATTTGATAGAGGTGATGGGTTGCAAAAATGTTTGTTGTAAAACTCTGAATTTGGAGCAAAATATAAAAGCATGAACTGACTTTTTCCCCCTTTTATTTCAGGTATCAAATTACAAATGGAGTTGAAGGTTTTGGATATTCACATACGAAAACGCCTTTTGTTCACAATTTTGCGACATTTGTTCATAATTTAAAGTGTTTGTTCATAATTCTTGTGCGTCTGTGCACATTTGATTTAGTAGTCTGTTCATAAATTTTTGGGGGGTTTGTGCCTAATTTTGGATATGTAATACTTTAGGAATTTTTTTATATGTAATACTCAAATTAATAATGAAAGAACTGTTTTTGAATTTGAATTTGAATTTGCTAGAATTGTTGTTGTATTTATATTGATGTTCAAAATTATTTTATACTTATGTTCATAAAATTTATGTTTATGTTCAAAATTAATAAACACTCGAAAATAACAAATATTAATGGTCAAAATCTTGCCTCGGGAACTGTGCAGAAAGGTGTCAGATTTTGTAAGAATCAGATTTTGAACATGGGCCCATCAAATTGTATGAGCTTGTGGTTTTGATTAATGGTGGGGACCACCAAATTGTATGAATTGGTACCATGGGTTTTTTTTATGTTGTATAGTGCATTTAGGCTTATAGAATTGTAGTAAATAATAAGTGCCCCTTAAAAAAAAAAAAAAAGAGGAGGTCAAGTAATCAAAACAACACATGATTATTGATTAACGGATTTGATATAATGTTCACCAGCGGGCATAACTTTGATGCCCACCGCGAATGTGATAATGACACGTAAGCAAATTTAAATAAGGGCCCCACTATTATTTTAATTTATTACTTAAATTTGCTTACGTGACATTATCACATTCGCGGTGGGCATATAAGTTTATGCCCACCGGTGGGCATTATATCAAATCCGTATTGATTAATTAATATCAACACTGGACCTAGCTAGAGGTGGGAAGTGGGAACGTACAAAATTACCTAACATGGTCAGTACAATTATTTTCTTTAACAAGTAGTAACTTTATTTTCACTTATATTTTTCAATAAAAACAAATAAACACAATTAAAATATACATTTGATTTATAGGTACACCTGATGTAAATATACAAGATTTGTCTTTATTTATTTGTTTATACTCTAGTTTAAACTTTTAGAGAAGGTCTTTTAAACTTAAGATGTTTGCTCGAAGTCTTTGTATATAAATATGTTATTCAATATATAATATTTTATTCGCTAGCTAACCATATTTATACTATTAAAAATTACATAAATGATAATATGTAATATATATATATATATATATATATATATATATATATATATATATAAACATAATATTCAAATAAAACTAATCAATCATCAATAAATCTCATTTAAATATAGAAAAAAATTATAATCTTAACATTAATATAATTATATTTAAATTTTAAATTTAAGGTGAAATGAGCTTAAAAAAAACTTTAAAACAAGTTTTTCATGCCCAACTCGTTTATTAAGAAAGTTCGTGTCTGAAACTACTAAAAAAATTGGTAATAGATAAGAATTGAGCCTAACAAATGGGATAATTTGGTCTTTGTTCTGGGTGATTTTAATGATATTAGGGAAGCGTCTGAGAGAGTTGGTCGAGGAGTCTCGTCTGATCTGAGAGATATGGCTAATTTTGATATGTTTATCTCTCAATCAAATCTGATTGATTTGCCTCTAGTGGGGAGGTTCTTTACTTGGTATAGGAAAGATGGAAGCTGGAAAAGTAAGTTGGATCGCATGTTGGTGAACGAGGAATGGCTCGGGAGATGGCCAACCTATACTTTGAAGAGCATTGGAAGATCGCTCTCGGATCATTGTCCGATTTATTTGGAAAATTCCTACAAGGATTGGGGGCCCGAGCCGTTTAGATTCATTAATGAATGGATTTTGCACCCCGATTTTAAGGAGTTCACCAGGATTAAATGGGAGGAATATCGGTTCCAAGGTTGGGCCGGTTTTCGACTCAAAGAGAAGCTGAAAGCTCTAAAATCAGATCTCAAAATTTGGAACTCAACAGTGTTTGGCAACATTGACTCTACCATTGAGGAGAACAGGCTGAGAATCGAAGCATTAGATCGCTTGGACGAGGTGTTTGGTCTCGAACAGGAGGAAATTATGGAGAGAAATCAACACACTGCTGAACTCTTGAGAGGCATCATTTGGCGAGATAAATTTCTTTCCCAAAAGGCAAAAGTTAAATGGTTGAAGGAGGACGACGTTAATTCTAGCTTCTTTCACGGTTGGATTAACAGGAAATCGAAGTCAGCAGGATTGGAGGGGATCGTGGTGAATGACACTTGGATAGATTCAGTGAATGAAGTTAGGAGAACAGTTTCCCAACATTTTAAGCTCCAGTTCAAGGATCGCAAACTGAAGAGGATGTCTCTGCCTCTCGATATTTTTTATAAGATGATTTCTGATTGTGAGAACGAGTTCTTGACAGCTAGATTCACTATTGAAGAGGTCAAACAAGCAATCTGGTCGTGTGATTCAAACAAGAGCCCGGGCCCGGATGGTTTTACGTTTGCTTTTGTGAAGGCTAATTGGGATTTTTTAAAGGCCGAGGTGATGCAAATGATGGAAGATTTTTTTAACAACGGGAGAATCACAAGAGGATTAAATTCGTCTTTCATTGTCTTGATTCCAAAAAAGGAGAGTTGTACGACTTTGGATGATTTTAGGCATATATCCTTAATTGGATGCCTTTACAAAATCATTTCAAAAACTCTAGCCAACAGATTGAGTAAAGTCTTGGAGGCAGTCATCTCAGAAAACCAGTCAGCGTTCATCGGGGGCAGACAGATCTTAGATGGTATTGTTATTCTAAATGAATTGATTGATGAAGCAAAAAGGATGAAGCTAAAGAGATTCATCTTCAAAGTTGATTTTGCAAAAGCTTATGAACTGTAAATTGGGACTTTCTGGAGGAAATGATGAGTGGCCTTAATTTTGCATCTAAATGGCGTAAATGGATTATGGAGTGCGTCTCTACAGCTTCCGCATCGGTACTCATCAACGGTTGTTCGTCTGACATTTTTAACCTCGAACGGGGACTAAGGCAAGGGGACCCTTTATCACTGTTCCTCTTCCTGATCGTGGCTGAGGGTTTAAGTCTGTTAATTAAGAGAGCTTTGGAGTTGAACATCTTAGAGGCTGCTGCAGTGGGGAAAGATAGAGTCAAGATCTCTCACCTACAGTACGCTGATGATTCGATCTTTATTTGCCCAGGTAAGCTGGAATGTGCAGTGGTGATCAATTTCCATAAATGTGGGATTTTGGGGCTGAATATGGAGCAAGATGTTTTACACTCTATGGCAGAAATTCTTGGTTGCGAGGTGAGCAAACTTCCATTTTCCTATTTGGGGATCAATGTGGGTATCAATCATCGTGTAGCATCAGCTTGGGGGTGTTTAGTAAACAAAGTTCGTCGTCGGTTGAGTTCTTGGAATGGAAAGCACTTATCTTTTGGAGGACGAGTTACTCTGATACAATATGTTCTCTCCGCGTTGCCGGTGTATTGCCTATCCTTCTACCGAATTCCCAAAAAATCTAGTTGTGAGTTAATAAGTGTGCAGCGTAATTTTTTGTGGGGGGGTTGTGAGAATCAAAGAAAAACTCCTTGGGTTAAGTGGGTGATGTTTGTAAAAGCAAGGATGAAGGGGGTTTAGGGGTGAGAGATTTAAATATCTTTAACCAAGTTTTAGTGGGGAAGTGGGTGTGGAGAGTTTTACATGAACATGATAGTTTGTGGATTAGAGTCCTAAAATCAAGATACGGGGAAAATCCTTTTCTTGTGGGGAAAGTGGGGGAAGTAAGTAGAAGGATTGGTAGGGGTAGGAATACTTGCATTTCGGGTTGGTGGAAAGACGTGTGTGAGTTGTATTGGGGGAGTAATGGAAGAGGCTTGAATGCTGAATTTTTTAAGACAGTAGGACGTAGGGATAAAACTAGTTTTTGGGCAGATTGGTGGGTAGGGAATAGCTCTTTGAGGGAGAAATTTCCTAGATCATTTAGGTTGAGTGAGCAACATGGGGCTAAGGTGAGCGAGTTAGTTGTGTGGGGAACGAATGGGTGGAGTTGGGATTTAAAATGGAGGAGAGTTTTGAGAGATTGTAAAAATGTAATGCTTAATGGTTTGATGTCTTGCTTGAACAGGTACAAATTAGATAGAGAGGCCGATGACACATGGAATTGGAGTCACAAACCAAACGGGATGTATTCTGTTGATGCAGCGTATAAAGTCCGTACAACATGCAAAGCCTCGGAAGAAGTGAAGTTGGAGTACAAAGCTTGCAAAAAGTTATGGAGTAGTTTTGCGCCAAAGAGAGTACAAGAAATTGTGTGGAAGGTTTTGAAGAAGAAGATACCCACGAAAACAGGTTTGTTTAGGAGAGGAATCATCCAAGCAAATGGAGATATCAAATGTTCGTTTTGTGGAGAAGAAGATGAAGACGTCTCTCATCTATTTTTCTCTTGTAAATTATCACAGAAAATATGGGGGGGAATTTATGAGTGGACGAATATAAGTCTTGCACCGCATTTCAATCCTTGTCAACACTTGCTACAGCACGGGGACTTATTAAGTGACTCAAGAAAATCCAAGTTCTCTTCGACGTTGTGGGCTGCGACGAATTGGACTTTATGGAACGAAAGGAATGAGATGGTATTTAACAACAAGTAGCCAAATATTTCCAAAGTGATTTCAGGTATTAAAGCCAAGGTGTGGTCATGGTTAGTGGTAAAAGACTGCTTTGTGAACAAATTTTCGTTTCAGGAATGGAGCTCTAATCCTAGATTATGCTGTTGTAAATTATGAGTAGTGGTAGGAGTTTCGTCTGATTTTTTCATGATGGTATTGTAAGGATTGGAGGACCCCTTGTTCTCCAATTTTTATAATATTATTTTCTCTTTGCTGATCAAAAAAAAAAAAAAAAAACAAATCGTATACTAGATCTACACTAAGTCCGACTCGACTTGATTCATTCTCACACCAAGCACTAGCCCTCTGCACAACTAATATAAGCTTTTTTTTTCTTTCTTTTTTTTTAAAGAAGAAATATTGTGTATACAAGTTTCACCGTGAAATGGGTTTTAAGAATATTAATTATTTCACAAAAACATATTAGTTATTTTACTATAAGGTAATTCCCTTGTCTCAATTTTATCTTGATCACACCTTCATTATTATTATTTTTGGGTCGGTCACACCTTCATTATATGAATGTCCCAAGTAGTTTTGTATTTATATATTGTGCTTATTCATTTTGATAGGAAAATTAACTTAATGATAAAGTTAGGGGATGTTCTAAAATACCATTGAATGCAGAAGTACTTTTTTTTTTACAAAAAATGCATCTCACTAACTTTTGAAAAAAATTACTTTTAGAAGCAGGTTTTAGTGCTTCAAAACACTCCCTTAATCTCCATCATTGAAGTGACCACAATACATTTTTTTTATTGGTTCCACCACCCCACTAAAATTTTGTTTCTTAATCTCTGTGCATTTTGTAGTGTGAAAATAAAGTTGAGAGGGAGGTAGTATTAGTTTTAAATGATATTAATTATTTTATTAAGAATGATAATGACATTAATATTAGTTATTTCACTAAAAAATATTAATTATATTATTATAAAATATTAATTGTAAATTAGTTTTACTACCATCTCTTTAAATAATGCACAACACTTGTCTTGTGATAAATTATTATTATTATTATTATTATTATATTATATTATATTAATTCTTATTAAAATATACAAGATTAAATTATGACTAAAAGCGTCTTGCGATCTTAAGTAGAAAAAAATAGAAGTGCCATGTGATATGTTGGAAAAATGTCACATGGTGGCTTTCTTCCATATCCATATCTTTTCTCACTATGAGTATCTTGTGGAATATATTTCATGGTTGGCGAATAAGATAATATTCTTAATTAAATTGGTGCATCATTTTTCATAATAGCATTAAATAATTATTTAAAAAGAAAATAAGTATACATTTCGTGGAATGTTTTGAATAGTATTAATATATGTAGCGCAGTCATTCATTTAATAACAAACAATATATTACACTGGACAAAATTTTGAGACTATCATCAACTTTTAATATAAAAATAAAATGTATTATTTTTCAAGTTTCATTTTATTATTTTTTCATGGGAATTTATTTCTTAAATTGATACGATTTATTTAGTAAAAAATGTATCACTTTTTAATATTTTGCCTGGAAATGATACACTTTGCATATATTTTTTAACACGTGATACAATTTATTTAAAAATTAAAGTAATATTTTTATTAAATATTATATAGTTCTTGCAAAAGTATGATCTCCATCAAGACTATGCCCATTGTACTATTGATATGAAAATGGACTCTACATTTATTTTGTGTAAATTTCTTGTTTATATAGATATGGAAATGCATGAGTCCCACCTTTTTTTTTTCACTCATTGTTTTATTATGTGTCTATTTTTCTCTGACATTTACAATAAATTTATATAATGAAATGGAGTGCATACAAATCCCTATTGATATACTTGTGTGTGACCAACTATTTGCAAATTGGATTCTGATTGCAATTTTTCAAACACACTCAAAGCAATGTGGCTGCCTCAATTTCAAATCTTGGAGCTATATACATTTTTTTATTTTCTACCGCCTTCAAGACTTTCTTTGCACTACTCCATTTTTTCTTTTTTCGTGTATTTTAGCAGACAAATTGTTTATTAATATTTAAAATGATAAAATAACTATTAAAAAGTGGTATGATAAATCTATTTGTCCTCTATTATAAAGTGACTTATAAATTACTTTATCATTTCAAATACTAATAAAAATTTCGCTCGCTAAAACACGTGAAAATGGTAAACGTGAAGAAAAATTCAGGACGGAAGAAGTATTTAATAATAAATACCGTTTTTAGAAACTCATCTACTTACTTTTACTTTTCTTTAATCTCACATTTTACTTTTTTTTTTTATTCAATTACATTATTTATATTACACTTGTAATATACTCAATATTATGTTAATACTTCTTAATTTTTGTGTAATTTTTTTGTGAAGAATTTATTGAATAATGGAGAGAGTGTTAACTATTAATATATACAATGGGAGTGGGTTGCTATCAGAAATTTAGAATTGAGACAAACGCAGACTTGTGAATTCCCCTTCATAACTTCCATTTCAGTACGTGTAAGACGGAACCCAATTGTGGGGTAGGGGGTTGGGTAATTTGGTCAGCTTGTTTGGCACATGATACGCAGTCATCCTTTATGTATTTTAGCTGCCTTCTAAATTTTCCCATATTGTATTTCATTTTTTGACACGTGTACATCTAAGGGGTAAAAGACATATAACTCCTTTCTTTGTTAAAAAATTTCTATTAAATGCATAGAATCACTTTGTATTCAATAAAATTATGCCCGAACACTTTTCATGTTAAAGAATGTATGAAAAGCGTCATATATGTTTTTTTTTTTAATGTATAGAATCCTGGTAAAGTATGCATGAAATCTCCCCGTACACATTTTATCAGCTTTGATATAAATGTACATATTTTGTACCTATATATTTTCCTCTAATGTTGTGTACGTGTTTTTAGTTTATAAAGAGAATAATCATGTAAATTCATGCTTCAAAGGAAAGTGGTGATGGAGATTTTATGCATATTTTTATTAAAGATAGGGCCTATTTCATTAAACAAGGGGTATTTTATGTGTTTTTACCCAACATCACAGTAATTGTGTAATATCTATGATTATAATTGTAATATAAGTATTTTTATATGCAATTAAATTTAAAGTTACCATTATTTTTTACAAAGTTTACGTAACATTTTAAGTGGTTAAAATACTACTATTATATTAAGAAGTCACGAGTTCATATAATCGTTTGACCTTTAAAAAAATTAAAAATATCATTTGTCATTATTTTAACTTGGGTGCTGAACACCATAAAAATAAAAGTTGAAAGAAATTCAATCTAGATGAAGCTGTAGAAATTTCTACCTCCCCAACATGGAAATAGCTATGGCCAAAAATATCATTTGTACCAAAGGACGAAAATTTCGCGAAATTTCGATTTTTTGGAAGTTTCGATATGGATATCCACCGGAATGAGATTTTTTCCAAAATATCGGTAAAATATCGGGAAATATCGATATCGATGAGCTGTAGTTCAAAATTTACCAAATATCCGAAAATTTCGAGGAAATGTCGGTGAAATATCGGTAAAAATCGGAAAAAAATCGGAAATTCTTTAATCACTTCTTTGTTTATTGTCCATGAATATTATTTTAGATTTTGAGAAGATTTAAGTTGCTAAACCACCATTTATTCAAAAATCTTGCAAGAAAAATGTTTCTTTATGCTTAGTTGTATTATTTATATTGTATTAAGGGGGCTTGGTTAGTAGTTCTTCAATGGCAATGAGAATGAAAATTTATTTCCATCTATGCCCTCATAAGAAAAATGACATTTTAGGGGAAGAAATGTTCCAATGGTGACACCATTGCTAGTGTCATGCCCCAATTTTGGAATAGAAGTTGACAACAAATGGTTGTTGGTGGAGGAATGGGGGAATGATTGAGGAGGAGGATTGTAGGAAGAGAATATGGTAATCAAAATGGAGTATTGATTACCTTATTTAGGAGGAGAGGTAGTGATTTTGTTCTCATGAACCATGCTAATTACACTAATTTTCAATCTCATTCACATTACCATTGAAGAGTCATTAATCAAGCGCCCACTAAATTATTATGAACAATTATTGTATCATTTTAGACTGCTTTAATATTTTATTATTGAATATTTGCCATAAATAATTCATTTTTTTTAGTTTAAGTTAAACTTATATATATTAATATTAGTTACAATATACCCTAAACTTTCAGGTTAAATTTCCATCATTTTAATAAAATTTCCGTCAATTTTATTTTTTAGCGATATCGATATTTCCATCGATATATACGTAAATTTAAAGTATCGATATTTCCACCAATACCGATATTTTCATCCTTGATTCGTACAGGGTCAATGAATTCATAACAAGAAAAGTGTACTCCCTCCATTTCTTTATATGTGTTGTTTTTGTTTAAATTTTATTTCAAAAAATTGTTGTTTTAACTTTTTTTTCACGATCATTATAAATTATTCTTTTACAAAAACTTGCAAAAAGTATATTTTTCCCCACACACAACTCTCCTCTCCTTTTCTATTATTGGAGGGTAATTATGTATGCCAATTTTTTTATTATCGATGAAATAAATTTTATTTTATAGAATTGGGTATAAAAAATACCAAAACGTCTTATAGAGTAGTACCAACAACTCAAAGTCAATTACAATAGCTAATACATTATTCCCTAGATTCAGCTTGAAACCAACACCAAAGACTACAACATTAACATCCCAAACCAACTCTTGGCATCTCAAGCCATTCCCAAAAAGAAAATGCGTGTACTTTATATTCACAATTGAAGTCAGCTCCAAATTCTTGCCTTCAGTTCCATGGAGATTTTGGCAAGGGACATGCCTTCATCTGAAAGACAATATTATTCTAACCAAAATTTCAAATTATAAACTAATCATATCGAAACGGGAAGTAATAAACATGAATTTATTGACTTATATGTGTTATTAACTAATTAACTAGTTTGGCTTGTGTTTCTCTACATTCCTTGCATTTGGTACGTAGGTGGACACGTAAAATGGAAATTTAACAAAAAAAAATACAAATTCATAGTACATTTTTACTTTTATACAATTTGGTTTGATTCATATTGTAATTAAGCATGCATGTAATGTCAAAAAATTAAAAAATTAAACATGCATGTCCGTATTACAACCATAAGTAGTTATACATAAAAAAATAAAAAAAAATCACTAAGTAATATAGATGAACTCATGAAATGAATAGTTTTTTTTTTTTTTTTGAATTATAAAAAAATAGAAAATATATAGCTGGAAATTGTAAAAGTAAGAAAGAGAGCAATTTCTAGAAGGCATGCATTACGGAACAAAATTGACTTTAACGTTTGTAGGTCTTGTGAAGATTTTCAGAAAATTAAAACTACGAGGAGAAAAAAAACACAAAAATGATAAAATTACATAAATAAATTGGAAAATATATATATGAAATATACATAATAATATAAAATAGTGTAATGGTAGTATACGCAATGGCAGGAGGACCAGTAAGACTGAAAGCTACTGAATATGCAGAATATTATAATTATATATGTGTCAAATTACCGTGAAGGACTGGGCATAATTATAGCGCAATTAATTGGTCAAACTCTAAGACTCCTCATTTAATACAGTATTTGACAGCTTAGCCATCACTTTAACCCTCGTTATCTTGCAGTTTTTTCTTAGGATTAATAGACTAGATTATTTCTTAAGGTCCCTGTTAATTTGGAATTAGCTAGTTATATATGTAGACATGCTAATATAGTGTTTAGCATATTTTGTGATGAAATGTATTTATTCATAATTATGTGCAATAAAAGATACACTAGGTCTCACGTGACACACTTTTTTTTTAAAATATCATCTTTTAGTACTATATGAATTATATATTATTATTTTCAAAATTGTTAAACAATGAAATGCTAAATATAGTTAATATTGATATTTTAAAAAAAAGAGTTCAAGTAAATTTGAATATATTCGATAGTATACTTGAACCGCTTGAATATCTAATATAAATAATTTTGGGGATTGAAGTCATTTTATTCCCATAATTTTTTAATTTTTTTGGAAAACGTGCAATAATTTTTTTCCCTCCCACGATTTTACGATATGCCCGGTTTTAATCTCATTCGGCTGAAATTCTCAATGTATTCAATCCCTAAACCAATACTACATGCGTAAAACAATGAAATCTAGTTGGTTTTTCGGTAAATTGGGATCTAAATCAAATTGTACAATTTGAAAAACTATGAAAATTAAATTGAAAATAAAATTAAATATGGGATCATTTAAAAGAAAATAATTAAGCGACAGAATACACTTTAATTCCTAATAAATGCACAATAGGCACATATAGAGAATTTATTAGGTATACAGCAGTATATATTGTATAACAAATCTCATATTCTTATTCAGGTATGAAGTATTTAGCCATAAAAGAGAAAAGGAAAATCACATTCAACAAATCAAATAGGTTGTCATCTTCAATTCTTCATTATCAATTAATGATGTTCTTTTCTGTATTTATTTTGCAGCCTACAAAAGAAGTAGGTGCAACACTCTCAGGTAAGAACACAAAACACAAACGTATTTATAGGGATTTTTTATACCAAAATATATGTTAGAAAATGTGGTGTATGTATTTCGAAACACTGAAGGTGGAAAGATAAGAAAACACGAAACGAATTCGTGATGAAGAAACCTAGTCTAGGAATAACCTATTCCCGCAAGATCGAATACGCCCGTATAGTGCTTACGGTGTAATGCGTACGGATCTCCAAAGGTAAAACGGTTTATCAATTCACACCGGTAGCACCACCGAGTATGAATTTCCGGCGAACTAAATCGGAAATATGAGCTGTACGGAAAATATGCAGCGAAGGCTTTTGGAAATTTGGGTTCGTAAAAATGATATCAGAGATTGGACGATATGGGGTATATATAGGTGGAAGTCCGACCCATTTGAGGATTGCTGGAGTGGAGTACGTGGTGATCATGGATCATCCACGTTCTGTAGTGGAGAGAAACGCAGTTTCTCATTTTTGGGAAGTAAGACGGAATATTCCAGATACTCTGGAGTGTATTAATCATTTTCGTAGGTGTATTAAACATGTTCGTGGGCCGGCCCAATTCTAAATGGGCCAACCGATGTGGGCCGACCCAATTCCATACGGGTCACCCAATCCGATTGGATCCAAAAAGGTAATGGGCTATTTTATATTTTTGGTACTCTTAAAATATAGGTATGGCACCAAAGCCCACCCAAAGCTCAATTGCCAAGAACCACGAACCCGGACCCGGGCCCGGGCGCGGGCTCGGGCGGGGCGAGTGCGCGTGTGGTCCATGGTTAGGGTCCCCATGTCCCAATTTAGAGAACATGAATAATTTCCTACTTATATACAAGACAATCTTCTTGTAATTTTCCAATGTAGGATGGAACTTCATTTTCCATTTCCCATGGAATTATTCAACACACATGAATAATACTACAACTTCCCAAATTAATTTCTCACTCACCGGAAATCGGTTTTGAGATATTAAATATACCACGCTCATCTACTCCGCGAGTAGAACAACATCGTTAATTTTATTTCTCCAAAAACTAACGTTTTTACTCCTAAAAAAATTGGTCAAAGTCAGGGTATGAAACCTTTATAAAACCAATTTCCAACAATCCCCACATGAGTGAGAATTGCACCTATACAGAGTCAAGCTTCTTCGTTCAGCTCATGTGAGACCTCATTGCTTCCGGATAAGTAACCAATGGTTTTGAACTTTCCGTAGCCCAGCACCATCGGGTATACCGGCGGCTTAGTGGACACGATACCTTGAACTAATCCTCCTTAGTGTATACCTTACAGATAGTGCAGACACAAGTCAGTCTCGATTCCGATTTGTTCTCACATTTTTGTCCATTTTGGCCCTGGACGCCCTTTGTATTCATAAATGTTTGGTCGAAGCGGCCCTCACTTCTCATTTATATAGGTGATCTCCTTTCGAGTATCCCGTCATACTCAGTCCCACATGGACTTATAGGAATCATTAAAAGTCAAAGACTTATCCTTTACCACAACTCACGGGATTTCTAACACTTGATACAGTGCTGTCAGGAATGGTCATGATTTTCAAGTGTTGTACAACTAACATTCACAGCTTAGTTTTCCCTTTTGAACCAAGTTCTTGGGATCTCCAGTCATCATGGTTGGGTTACCACTGTTTCAGTTTTATTTGTGGATTTCAGACCCATTCCCTCTATCAGCTTATTCATTTGATCTCGGTTCAAGCTCTTCGTGAGCGGATCCGCTATGTTATCAATTGATCTTACATAATCAATTGTTATAATACCAATTGAGATCAAATGTCTAACGGAGTTATGTCGACGACGAATATGTCTCGACTTTCCGTTGTACATACTGTTTAAAGCTCTACCAATAGCAGCTTGACAGTCACAATGTACCATTACAGATGGTACTGGTTTGTTCCAACAAGGAATGTCTTCTAAGAAATTATGAAGCCATTCAGCTTCTTCACCAGCTTGATCCAAAGCGATGAATTCAGATTCCATTGTGGAATGGGCAATACATGTTTGCTTTGTGGATTTCCACGATACAGCAGCTCCTCCAATAGTGAATACGTATCCACTAGTTGAGAACGAGTCTTTACTATCGGATATCCAATTAGCATCACTGTATCCTTCAAGTACAGCTGGATGTTGCGTGTAGTGTAGCCCAAAGTCAAGAGTATACTTCAAGTATCTTAAGACTCTTTTCAGAGCCTTCCAATGTTCGTGACTTGGATTGCTCGTGTACCTGCTTAGTTTGTTCACAGAACATGCAAGATCAGGACGTGTGTAATTTGTAATGTACATCACGCTTCCAATGATCCTTGCATACTCTAACTGATTCACAGGCTCACCTCGGTTCTTCTTCAGATGAACATTCGAGTCTAATGGTGTTTTAGCAGGTGGATCATCAAATGCTTTGAATTTCTTCAAGACTTTCTCAACATAATGAGATTGTGTTAAAGAAATTCCATTTGAAGTTCTTTCTATCTTGATTCCCAGAATCACGTCTGCTAAACCCATATCTTTCATGTCAAAATTTCTTTTTAACATGTTTTTCGTATTAACGATCACATTTGAATTGTTACCTATGATTAACATGTCATCAACATATAAGCATACGATAACAAATCCATTTGGTGTATCTTTCACATACACACATTTGTCACATTCGTTAATTCGAAATCCATTTGACAACATAATATTGTCAAATTTCAAATGCCATTGTACAGGAGCTTGCTTAAGTCCATACAACGACCGAACGAGTTTGCAAACCTTTTTCTCACTCCCGGGTACAACATAACCCTCTGGTTGATCCATGTATATCTCAGCATTCATCTCTCCATTAAGAAAAACAGTCTTTACATCCATTTGGTGTATTTCGAGATTGTGCAAAGCAGCAATCGCGATAAGTACACGAATGGATGTAATCCTTGTAACTGGAGAGTAGGTGTCAAAGAAATCATGTCCTTCTCTTTGTTTAAAACCCTTTGCAACCAAACGGGCTTTATACTTGTCAATAGATCCATCTGCTTTGTACTTTCTTTTAAGGATCCACTTACATCCTAAGGTCTTGCAACCTTTAGGGAGGTCAACCAACTCCCATGTATGATTTTGCAGAATTGAATCATATTCACTGTTTATTGCTTCTTTCCATAGAGATGCATCTGGTCTGGAAAGAGCTTCTTTGATAGTCCTAGGTTCTTCTTCTAACACATACGTGATAAAGTCTGGACCATAGGTCTTATCAATTCTAGCTCGTTTACTGCGTCTTGGTTCTTCACTCTGCTGAGTGGAAGGGCCTGCAGCTTCACTTGATTCTTCATGAGTTCGTTTATTTGAACTCACTTCTTCTTTGTCCCTACACGGGAACACATTTTCAAAGAACACAGCATTCCTTGATTCTATTGTAGTACCTACTGTCATATCGGGTATTTCTGATTTATGAATCAAGAACCGATAGGCACTACTATTGAAGGCGTATCCTATAAAGATTCCATCGACCGTCTTAGGTCCGATTTTCACTTGTTTAGGAAGTGGCACTTCAACTTTAGCCAAACACCCCCACACTTTGAGGTATTTGTAGGAAGGTTTGCGATTTTTCCACAACTCATAAGGTGTCTTATATTGAGTCTTAAGTGGAATTTTATTTAAAATGTGGTTAGCTGACAGAATAGCTTCCCCCCACATGTTCTGAGGTAAACCCGAGCTGATTAACATTGCGTTCATCATCTCTTTCAAAGTTCGGTTTTACCTCTCCGTAATACCATTCGATTGAGGTGAGTAGGGAGCTATCGTTTGATGTATGATGCCGAATTCGGCACATAATTGTTCAAACGGAGCCACATACTCTCCACTTCTATCACTACGAATTGCTTTAATTGTAGTGTTCATTTGATTCTCTACTTCACTTTTATAATCTTTAAAAGCTTCAATAGCTTCATCTTTACTTCGTAGTAAGTAAACGTAGCAGAATCTTGTGCTATCATCAATAAAAGTAATAAAATACTTTTTTCCACCTCTAGTTTGCACAAATTTTAAGTCACACACATCAGTGTGAACTAATTCTAGAGGAGTAGTGTTCCTTTCAACTGACTTAAATGGTAATTTTGTCATCTTTGCTTCTACACATATTTCATATCTTTTGGATGTATCAACATTTTCAATTTTAAGTAAATCCAAATTTACTAAACGTTTTATAGATTTTAGATTAACATGTCCTAATCTAAAATGCCATAAAGAGGAACACTCAACGATATAAGCAGAAGTAGAAGCATTCTCATTCATAATAGTGTTTTTGCCATCACGGCTTACAGTCATGACCGACATCTTAAAAAGGCCCTTTTCGAGGCAACCTTTTCCTAGAAAGATGCCAAACTTGCTAAGTACAACACCGTTTGACTCAAACACTAGTTTAAACTGACTACTAACTAAAAGAGACCCCGAAATTAGATTCTTCCAGATGTCCGGGACATGCAGCACGTCCTTCAGTTTCAGCTCCTTTCCCGAAGTCAGTTTGATCACCACCATTCCGACACCAGCCACTTCAGACGAGGCTTGGTTCCCCATGTAGAGTTGTCTCCCCTCAGCAGGAGAATAAGTGGAGAAAGCAGACTTCTCCGAACAAACGTGGCAAGTGGCAAGTTGACCTCGGTCACCACAGCGGACATGTCCATCTCCGTAAGCTCACGTTCAGCAGCGTTCATGGAGTTCTTCTTCCCTTTGTCTTCTTTCTTGGGCTGACGACAATCAGCTGCCCGATGGTTGGGTTTGCCACAGTTGTAGCACTTCCCGCTGAACTTCTTCGGGGCAGGAGCAGCAGCAACAGCCTTACCTTTGCCCTTGTCGTCTTGACCTTCCTTTTCTTTGATGGTTCGCCTTTCTCTATCAGGTTAGCTTTGACCTCGATGGAAGCAGTCGAGCCCCTCTTTTCCCTTTTCTTGTTATCCTCCTCGATCCGGAGTCGGGTAACAAGGTCCTCCATCGTCACTTGTTTTCGCTTGTGCTTGAGGTAGGACTTGAACTCCTTCCAAGAAGGAGGAAGTGTGTCAATCACAGTAGCCACCTGAAAGGCTTCAGAAAGCTCCATCCCTTGCACTGCAATGTTGTGGAAGATCACTTGCAGCTTCTGCACTTGCTCGACAATAGATTTGTTGTCCTCCATCTTGAAGTCATACAAGGTGGAGACGACGAACTTGCTAGTTCCCGCGTCTTCAGTCTTGTACTTCTTCTCCAAGGACTCACATTGAGCTTTGGAAGTCGGGTACTCATCGTACACATCACATAGGGCATCAGACAGTCCATTCAGAATGTAGTTCCTGCAGAGATAGTCATCGTGGATCCAAGTGTCATAAGCGAACCTTGTCTCACGAGTGGCATCATCAGCAGGAGCAATCGGACTATCCTCCTTGATGTATTTCACCAAAGAGATGGTTGTCAAATAGAAGTGCATCTTCTTTTGCCACCTTTTAAAGTCACTACCCCAAAACTTTTCGGGTTTCTCTCCTTTCACTACCACCGGCCTAACAGCCCCTTGAAGAGAGGCCTGGTTGGTAGCCAAAAGTGGATTGACTCCGGCATTTCCTACAAAAGGATTGCCGCCAACATTTCCCACGAAGGGATTAGCACTTGAACTTCCCACAAAGGGATTAGTGCTAGAGGTTCCAACAAAGGGATTAGCATTTCCCACGAAGGGATTGCCATTGGCTTGGTTCTTCATCCATTCGGCAAAAAAGTTGCCAAAATTTCCAAACTCGAAAGGGGGTATAGTAGTTGGATTACCTGAGGTGATATCCTTGGAAGGATCAGGATTACCAACCTTATTGGTGTCAGAAAGATCATCTTTGGTCGGTGAAGACACTTCCATCTCGTTGTCAGAGTTCTGGTTCGACATGACAGTGTTTCGAAATAAGAAATGTATTCGATCATGCGATTGTTAGAAAATGTGGTGTATGTATTTCGAAACACTGAAGGTGGAAAGATAAGAAAACACGAAACGAATTCGTGATGAAGAAACCGAGTCTAGGAATAACCTATTCCCGCAAGATCGAATACGCCCGTATAGTGCTTACGGTGTAATGCGTACGGATCTCCAAAGGTAAAACGGTTTATCAATTCACACCGGTAGCACCACCGAGTATGAATTTCCGGCGAACTAAATCGGAAATATGAGCTGTACGAAAAATATGCAGCGAAGGCTTTTGGAAATTTGGGTTCGTAAAAATGATATCAGAGATTGGACGATATGGGGTATATATAGGTGGAAGTCCGACCCATTTGAGGATTGCTGGAGTGGAGTACGTGGTGATCATGGATCACCCACGTTCTGTAGTGGAGAGAAACGCAGTTTCTCATTTTTGGGAAGCAAGACGGAATATTCCAGATACTCTGGAGTGTATTAATCATTTTCGTAGGTGTATTAAACATGTTCGTGGGCCGGCCCAATTCTAAATGGGCCGACCCAATTCCATACGGGTCACCCAATCCGATTGGATCCAAAAAGGTAATGTGCTATTTTATATTTTTTGTACTCTAAAAATATAGGTATGGCACCAAAGCCCACCCAATTGCCAAGAACCAAGAACCCGGGCCCGGGCGGACCGCGGGTGCGTGTGTGGTCCATGGTTAGGGTCCTCATGTCCCAATTTAGAGAACATGAATAATTTCCTACTTATATACATGACAATCTTCTTGTAATTTTTCAATGTGGGATGGAACTTCATTTTCCATTTCCCATGGAATTATTCAACACACATGAATAATACTACAACTTCCCAAATTAATTTCTCACTCACCGGAAATCGGTTTTGAGATATTAAATATACCACGCTCATCTACTCCGCGAGTAGAACAACATCGTTAATTTTATTTCTCAAAAAACTAACGTTTTTACTCCTAAAAAAATTGGTCAAAGTTAGGGTATGAAACCTTTATAAAACCAATTTCCAACAATATATTTATGTAAAGTATTATTAATTGTATTGTGAAAATTATTAACAAGATGCAACTTAACGAAAAATACCGTATAATAGAAATTATTGTTATACTAATTAAAAATTAAAATATTACTTTTACATCACGACTCTATATATAAATACTTATTTAATTCACATTATATATTACATTAATTGCGTAACATTGCGTGCCACGAAGTTTTAAATTAGTCAAACATTCTTGACGAAAAAAATCACCATCATATAGCATTGTCGATGAACTATACCCAAGTTGTATGCCTAATTAATGTATTTCTATAAATGCACAAAAACAATACTATATAATATGTATGACTGTCAAAGAACTGAACCTAAATTGTAAACCTAATAAATGGTTTCCACAATACGTATCATGTTTATACTAGACCTAAAATTTGATTAATTATGGCATCCACTATCTTATTATAATATATTCCCAAACCTCTCCAAGGTGATGTGTCAACACCACCTTATTCTAAGGATGAGGTGGCATGCCTCAAATCTCTCCATTTCGAAATACTTCACTCTCATTAAAAATTGATTAAACTTTTAATCTCGACCCTTCGTTCTATATCATTAAATCTAAATCATTAATTTATATCTGCATAATTAATGCAAATAGATATTTTTTCCATTTTTTTATTTAGTTATTTTTAGAATTTATTATAAATCATATTTTTTCCAAACCTTAATGTAATTAAATATAATCTACTTATTAAATGAATCTAAATTTATCATTTCTAAGTTTGAGTTAGTATATATAGTATAATATAATGTTTGATTATTTTTTTCCTAAAATAAAAGGTATATAGTTATATATTCCAAAGAATATTCTTATGTGATATATTCTTATTATGGACAAGATATAATATTGCATTTTTTTTTTATTATAAATACGAGCATATTGTATTTCATTTTTTCACATCAAAGTTTCATTTGTTCCACTCTTTTGTGAGATTTCTCCCATCAATTGTTGGTTAGTTATATATATATTGCTATTAGTATATTTATTTTATAATTAAATTCATCATTTTAAGTGCACACAATTTGATTAGATTTAAATATTATTAAGAATGTAATAATGATTGTTGATTTATGCTCTACATTGTTCAGTTTAAATATTCTTCATGTGCAAAAATAATAGATTTAACTACACCGTACATTTTTATATGAATAATTATGATGGTTTAACATGTTGTAATTTAAATCTCATTTTAGATTTCAAGAGTATGACACCTCAATTTTATCTGATTTATAATATCAAGAGTGAGAGTCAAAAATTGACCGTTAAAGTAAGGATTGAAAAAGTTGGACAATATTTTTTTAATGATTTTAATAGAGACAAGTTCTACTTGGAACTCATTTTGATCGATGAACAGGTATTTGTAATGTTAAAGTTTATTTCAAATTTTGTATTGTTTCTTATATAAATTAATTTCTTACCATATACTCACAATAACTAATAATGTTGATTAATTTATAAATTATTCAATATTGAAATGGAAATTGATTATTACTAAATTATTAGTCTAAGTAATGTTATTCCATAATTGTTATTAATTTATGTGATTTTTTATTTTATTTTTTTAATTATTTAGTTTGTAAGATATACCTATAGGGTTTAGTGAAGGGCACGGGCCACAGCTAAACAAATCTCATAATTTATTGTATATACCTCGAAATTTTTTAAAGAAAAATACTCTTATATTAAATGTCTACAGAAAATAAATATAATATATTTTTTCAGTACGCGAAATTCGCGTGGGTACACTCTAGTTATTATATATTTTACTCAAATAAAAATAAATAAAATGTTTGCTGCCTTTCTAAGACAATAATAACACGTCAAAATCGCACATTGAGCGGTTGTCAAATTCCTACGAAGGAAAACCTGTTCACTTTTCAACAAAAAATGACTAACAAGCTCTTTGCATACTTTCCAACTTTATAAATAATAAATATTTTTAATTAATTGGATACTAAATGTGTTAAAAAAATTAAAGAATACTATTTTTTTTCCAGTTTGTAATGATTATCATCCGTACTTTTTATGCATGATGATACATTGATATACAGTCCTTTTTCATTATCTTGAAATTTGATGATTGGCCCTCCTTTTACACGGAATTGTTTGCAAAGTTAATTTATAATAATCATATTTTATTTGACGTATTATTATACTACGTCCGTCCATGAAAAATAGGTTTGTTCTTTTGCACGTGGTTTTAATGCGATATGTTGGAGGGTATTACGAGGTTTTCCAAAGTCCGCTTTTAATAAAATGATCATTTATGGAAAGTATGCGAAACAAACTTTTCATTAACAATAATATTATTAACAAACGAACCTCAGAAAATTCCGTAATACCCTCCGACATTTTGCATTAAACCACGTGCAAATAAACAAGCCTATTTTTCATGGAGGGGGGAGTATTATTCACTATTATAATATTATATAATATAATTTATTATAATACACATATACACGGTACACAATTTTTTTTAAAGTTAATTATATATACGTTATATTTACTTAAATAAATTTGAGCAATATAAAATAATATAATTATATTATATAATAATATATTTAAACAATATATATGCATAAAAATACTCTCTCCGTCACATGATTATTTGTACACTTTCATTTTTCGTTCGTCCCAAAATTATTTGCACTCTAAAAAAGAAAATATTGATTTGTGTTCACACTCACAATAATATACACATATTTACCCATATGTCATTACTTTACTCAAAAAATGATTTTTCTTAAAACTTGTGTCGTTATAAGTGTGTAGATAATACCGGACGGAGGGAGTATTGGTTAATTTTTTATTAATTCACGACTTTTAGGCTCAATCTCAATTTAAATACAATTTTCAATATTCTTGTGAAAATTTGCATAGTTTTTTTTTTTTCAATTTGGTATACGCTTTTAAATTATGACATGTTTTTCTCAATTATGCGCCAGATACCTCCCTAAAGGTGCAAGTCGTGTATCTAATCGAAAAACTAAAGATGTGGTGAATTTTTATAACATTATTGAAAGTTGTAATTAAATTATGATTGCGCCTAATGATTGTGAATTAATATTGAATTAACTCTAAAATTATTAATTTTTTCAATACTTATATTTTAAAATTTTATATTTTCAAATATGTTAAATCTCTAAATTACTTAAATAATATATTATACATGTAAAAAAATAATGTCATTTAAATTATATAATATAAAATAAACTAACATGCATTTCAGAATAAAAAAAACATTAATAATATAAAATTATTAGTGGGTTTTAATATAACTTTCCTATTTAAATATACTTAAATTACTTGTTTGTATCAGTAAGTAGTAGCACATTAAGATTTTTATATATAAAATATCCTTGAATACAGTTAAATAAAATGTAATTAGTACAATAACAACAAAAATAATATACTTTAATAGATTCAAGTTTTATAGAATAGATATTCAAACTTTATAAAGATTCATAATATGACTAGATTATTAAACATCATAACTATTAGTCATGAGGTGGAGGGTTCAAATCCATTTGCAACGAAACATAAGCGGAACTAACCTAAAAATGACACATAAACATGTAAAAACTCTCTATTAGAATTATAAGAGATTTCTTTATTCTATTTTAAACAGTGCATGTTTAATTATATTTACTAGTATTTTTCCCATGCGGTGCACTGATAGAATATTATAAATTTTAAACGCGAGATTGTATAATAAAAATTATAAAAAAAAGTTTAAGTTAAATTTATATTTTCCATAAATTAATTAATATGTAAAAATTATATTGTATATATGTAAGTATTATAATTATTAAATTGTATACTAAATTCACAACAAATGCTAAAATTCATAAAATTATCTTAACATTTAAAAAACATATATAGTCTAAATAAAAAAAAAATAGATTCAATCAATCATATAGTAAAAGTCAATAGAAAAGACTTAATAATAAAATAAATATTTTAAGTATGATATTTTTTTTGCAATGTATATATATGTGTGTGTGTGTGTGTTAAATTAAAAGTGTTCAAAAGATAATATAATTTGATATATATTGTGTTGAAAATAGATTTAAAATTAAAAAACTAAAGAATTTTGAAATTATTGGTGCAAAGTAAAAAAGAAAGGAAATTGATAAAATTAATCAACTCTCTTTAGTAGAGTGTGAGATTCATTATTGCACCATATGGAAATGGCACATCACTTGCTCCAATAAATACAATTTTTTTTCTCTCCCCACTTCTACTTTTATATATACTAGTGTTTCTCCCTTGCGATGCACGGATTGAATATTATAAAATTTAAATGCGAAATTGCATAATAAATTATATAAAAAATTTAAATTAAATAAATTTAATTTCATAAACCAATTAATATGTAAAAAAATATATTGTATATTATGTGCGTATTACAACTATTTAATTAATCATACAATTTTCAATTATATATTAAATTCATACCAAATACTAAAATTCATAAAATAATTTTAATATTTAACAAAATTTATATAGTCTAAATAAAAATTATTTAAATTCAATTCATCATATATAGTTAAAGTCAATAAAAAAATACTTTAAAAATAATAAAATAAATATTTTAAATATGGTTTTTTTTTATATGTGTAGTATTTATGTTGAATTAAAAATGTTTAAAAGATAATTTGGTTGATATATAGTGTGATGAAAATAGATTTAAAATTAATAGCTTAAATTTTTTTGAAATTATTGGTGCAAAATAAAAGAGAAAAGAAAATGATAAAGTTAATTCACCCTCTTTAATGGAGAGTGAGACTCACCATTGCACTACAAAGCAAGCGAACTTCACTTGCTCCCATAGTAACAATTTTTTCTCTCTCCTCACTTCTACTTTTATATATACTAGTAATTCTCCCGTGTGATGCATGGATTGGATATCATAAATTTTAAATGTGAAATTGTATAATGAATAAATTATAAAAAAGAGATTTTAAATTAAATTTATTTTATCCATAAATTAATTAAAATATAAAATTATATACTCCCTCCGTCCCAGGGGAATTTGCACCCCTGGGATGACACACATATTAAGAAAAGTGTTAAAGTAGTAGCATATGGGTAAATATGTGTATATTTATGTGAGTGTGCACGCAAATCGATGTTTCATTTTTAGGTAGTGCACAAATTGGTTTGGGACATCCAAAAAAGGAAAGTGTGCAAATTTGTTTGGGACGGAGGGAGTAGTATATATGTGAGTATTATAATTATTTAATTGTATACTAAATTCATAAAAATATTAAAATTCATAAAATTGTTTTAATATTTATAAAACTTATATAGTCTAAATAAAAATTATTTAAAATCGATCATCATATATTTAAAGTCAATAGAAAACACTTAATAATAAAATAAATATTTTAAATATGATTTTTTTTATATGTGCAATATATGTGTTAAATTAAAAATGTTCAAAAGACAATTTAATTTGATATATAGTTTGTTGAAAATAGATTTAAAATTAAAAACTTAAAAAATTTTAAAATTATTGGTGTAGAGTTAAAAAGAAAATAAATTGGTAAAATTAATTCACTCTCTTTAGTGGAAGGTGAGATTCAACATTGCATTATAAAGAAGGTGCACTTCACTTGCTCCAATAAATACAATATTGTATCTCTCTTCTCTTCTCTTCTCTTCTACTTTTATCTTATTATACTATATATTTACAAACCTCTCCAGAATGATGTGTCAGCACCACCTTATTCTTAGGTTCATGTGGCACCTCTCAAATCATTTCATTTTAAAATCCTGCATTCTCCTTAAAAGTTATTTTAGGCATGTTTTAAATCATATTAAGACTTAATCTACACCGTATATTTAACACTTTTAATCTCAATCATACATTTCATTTTTTACTTTCTATAAATGTAAAATATGTCTTTAGTTTTCATTCTGATTCTCAACCATAATCCTCATTTCTTCTCTTCATTTTTTTCATTTGTTGTCTACTATGTGAAAAAATATAATTTTATTTTTTGTTCATTTGTTTGGATTATTTCTATAATTTTTTGTATAGATCATATCCCCCCCCCCCCCCCCTTTTTGCAGATAAACTAATTTATTATGCACATGGAGATGATCAGGCACACATTAAGAGAAAATTATATGTGCGTCAATCTGAGTTGAAGATCATTTGAGCGTATCCATAAATTATTTGTAAGTTTCTAAAGTATATTCATATTTCATATCTTTACATTCGTATTTTTTGAGAATCCACCATTAATAACTTTTTTCTCTTTCATTATGAAGATTCTCCCACCGCGCACCTACTATTTTGATCCAACTATTATTATTTTCCGAATAAGGTGAGCGTTAATTATGAAATCTGATTAAATTTTATGTTTCTTCGTTTTGTATTGCAGGTAATCTAAAGGTGATGTAGAGACTTTTTTTTCATGGTTGAATGATTTCTCTTCTTAGATATTTTTGGAAATTAGTTTTGCAAGATATTGATATGTATGAATTTTTGTTGGAGGGAATTGAAATATTTTGGGAGATATATTGTCACCAAAATAGTGTATAATACCAACATTTTTTTGCCACCAAATATAATATCTTGTCTCCAATCATAAATTGTAATATAAAAGTTTATTTTTGGATAAAATTAGGCGGCCAGAATAGACTATTAAACTACAAAATACAAATATTCTTTTCTAGACTAGGATTTCAACTTTTCTGTTATATTATTTTTAACATACAAATATTAAAAGAGTGTTGCAATTTATAAATAAGTAAAAAACTGTTGTATCTTATATAATTAATGTATATATTTTTTTCTTAAAATATGTGAAATAACTTTTTTATGGATAGAAAATTATACTATTGGCAAAAAAAAAAAAGGACATTAAGTTTCATTACTAACAATTTAAGTATTACAACTTTAAAAAGTATCTTACTCTAAAATACAACAAATATGAATATATTTTAATCAATAGGGAAACAAAATATTTACGTAAAATATGTAATATTATTTTAAATATTATATTAATGCAAGTAGATCTTTTTTCAGGGTTGAACGATTTCTCTTCTAAGATATTTTTGGAAGTTATTTTTGCAAAATATTGATAGATGTTAAATTGTATGAGTGAATTGATATATTTAAGAATATATATTGTACTGAAATAGTATATGATACCAAAAAAATCTTGCCACCAAATATAATATTTTTCTTTCAATAAAAGATTATAATACAAAAGTTTATTTTTGGATAATGTTATGCCGCCAAATAGACTACTAAACTGTAAAATACATATATTCTTTTAAAGACTAGGATTTCGATTTTTCTTTTATGTTATTTTAACATACATATATTAAAATAGTATTGTAAATGATAAATAAGTAAAAGGTTATTATATATTACATAATTATATATATTGATTAGGCGTGAAATTGTTATGATTTGTAGCTCGATTAGCCAATATTTTGAGTGTTTTTAACGAGTATTTAGAGTCAATTGAGTATCTGTTGATAGGCGAACATCAATCATTGTGGTGTGAACAAAGATTAAGCACTTAACAAAGAAAATCAAGATTGGGGTGCGTAAATCAATCTGGAGGTGTATAAAGTGACGAACAACTATTTCGACAAACAACGTATCGGCGAGCAAGTTTTGAGACCTGAGACCAGACATGAACATTCCGCCAAATCACTGGTGACGAGCAACATTGATAAAAGGTGGTGTATCTACCAGCCTAAGAGGTGTATGTAGACGAATAAGGAACCAAGATTCCAAAGCACATCTCAACAAGAAATATAGGTGAACAACTTTGAAGCCATATCCTCAAAAGGCGAACAACTTTTACTGAAAGATCCTTCTGGACAGATCAAGCCGGTCTGGATGAACAGCAATGAGTCCGAGATAAGACCAAAGAAGACTTGATAATCTTAAACGCGGGAAAAATTAACCGGGATCCCATATTATCGTAATATGGATTAAGATGGATAGTGCAATATTAATTTATTAGTGGTAATAATTAATATTAATGGATTGAATTATATTGGGGCTCAATATTGAAATTCAAAAGTCCATTAGGAGGTCCAATCTTAATTCTCCTTAAAGTCCCCTCAAGTAGCCCATTAAATAGTCCAATAATGATAAGGTGATTAAAATAAAAAGAAAATAATATGCTGATTTTTTCATAGAATTTTTGAAAATTACAATATTAGGAGAGAAAAGATTTTGTTGATTTTCTTGGAAAGATATTATGGAAGATAAGTATTCTTGGAATACAAGATTATCTCATATATTCAAGAAGATCCAAATCTTGGATTCTTTTCCTATAGTTTTCGAAAATTGCAAGATTAAATAGGAGAGTGAGATTTTTGTGGAATGTTTTATTATGGAGAAAAGAATATATGAGATATATTCAAGATTTCTTAGAGACTAAGAAAAGATTTTCTCCAGGCCCATAAAATACACCTAAAATTCGGCCATCACCTCTTATAAATAAGGGATGATTATTTCATCCCCAAGTACATAATTCCATGTGTTGGAAAAATCAAGAGCATAGATATTTTTCTTTTTCCTTAGTTATTTAAATTACTTGAAAGCATCTCCCACCGGTGATCAAGTAAGGCGAAAGGGAAATACTTGAGAAGGTGTTTGGGTTGATAAAGCGAGATCGTGATTGTCCCGTTTATTCAAAGGCCAAGTCTACAAGAGGTACGTAAGTCACATAAATTCTTATTTATTCCGCCTAGATTTTATGTGAATTAATTCAACATGCATGATGTTAAATTTGTTGTTGGAATTATTATTTGAATTAATTAGGATTAATTCATGCTAGTAATAACTGAATTTAAATTCGTATTTAAATTTCATCCCGAATAGATTTTGGGCACCCCTATTTTCCCAACAACTGGTATCAGTCTTCACCAAGTCCATCACTTGTCGTTTGGGGTGAGAGAAGCTGTTTGCATGCTCATTTGAATATGCTCGCCATTCAAAGGGGCGAGCAACTCCAGATGGGATCTCATTTTCCAACATTTTGGGATGTGGAAAGCCTATCCCCTCCAAGAACTCACGAATAAGCTCGTCAAGAACTGGACGAAGAGCCCTCGTCGGAATCTCTGCTCGCAACAGCAACCACCTCCCTGATTAAGCGTGAAATTGTCATGATTCGTAGCTAGAAACGCCCTAGTTTTGGTCGAATTTATTGAGTTTTTAGAGCCAAATGAGTACTATTTCTATACATTGATGAATTTGTCTCTTTGATACTCATAGGTGAATCGAGGACAAAAAACGGAGTTCGTAGGACTTTGAATCGACTCAAACGGATGCCCGGATGAGAAGATATCGAAGAAATACGATTGGTATTAGTACGTGTGAAGAAAAGTGTTAGTTGCAAAGGAAGGAAGACCCATTCGAGCATCATCACTCGAGCGCCCCGCTCGAGTGAAGTAGATCGAGCGCCTAAAAACATACAGAACGTTTGGGCCGCTCGAGGGAGGTAGCTCGAGCGCCCCGCTCGAGCACCAGAACCGCTCGACCAAAGGAGCTCGAGCGCCCCGCTCGAGCACCTGATCCGCTCGACCACCATAGCTCGAGCGACCAGCTCGAGCGGGTCTGCTCGAGCGCTTCCAAGGCATTTTCACCAACTTACGTTTTTCGGCCCACGAGTTCACGAATCGGCCCGTTGCCTATATATATCTCTTCCAAACACATTTTGAAGCAGCCCCGAACTTTAGAAATAACTTTTAGACTTAGTTTTTGGAGAGGAATGAGAGAAGCAAGTCGACGTTTACGTTTTGTTGAGGTTTTTCATACGAATTCTTAGTTTCTTTTCGTTTATTAGTTTCTTTTCGTTAGTTTGATTTCTTTAAACACTTTGAAACTTCGTTTGAGTTAATTAAATTTCAGTTCTCAGATTTATTTTCTTTTAAAAAACCCTAGTTCATGTTTCTTATTTTCTTCGTTCAATTCATTATGTTTATGTTCGTTGTTTCTTCTATTGCTTTTATGTTTATTAAAGCCATGTCCGGCTAAAACCCTTGTATGCTTAGGGTAGGATGAACTCGTAGAAGTAGGATGTGGGTACGTAATTAGAGTAACTTGTGACGTTAGGTTTTAATTCTCTTGGTTAATGAATTCTTAAAATTAATCTAGACATCGCTCTTGAATTTCGTTCGAAAGGTGTTAGAGA
Source organism: Ballota nigra (assembly GCA_947034835.1). NCBI lineage: Eukaryota > Viridiplantae > Streptophyta > Magnoliopsida > Lamiales > Lamiaceae > Ballota > Ballota nigra. Next base: position 72,474,160 of record OX344724.1, on the reverse strand, counting down.
GAGGACGACCGTATCACTCTTTAACAACGAGTAGACTTAACTAGAGGGTTTAGGAAAGGTTAATTCATCTACCGGTTTAGCGAAGGAGGACGACCGCATCACCTTAGTTAAATTAGGGTCTCATTAATTAAGCACAATCTATTAACTTGTTAGTAGATTGGTGAAGTCGAGTGTTAGGGTAAAGTATTAGGGTTTAGAATCTTGAGCTTTCACCTTGCATTCTTAGACTTAGGTTAATTCTTGTGTGTCACAGTTATTTTGATTATGTACCTGCTCCGTTAGTATACGTAGGGATTCCAATCCTAAGCATCACCATCTCTCATTAGAACACAACCCTTAGTTAATTTGATTTCTTTAGTATTTTAGTTCACTTAGTTTAATTCAGTCTTTTAATTAATCTTTCCAAAAATCCAAAAACAACACACTCATATTAACCACGACGCGTAGATCTTCAGGGATCTATTCGCATATACACCATCCCTTGGGTTCGATACTACTTGGTCATTATACGTACTTATACTACAGTGAACCCGTCCGCTTGCGGGTAAGCGACTAGTAGAAAGTTAGTATCATCGCTTCAAGTCAATGGCGTCGTTGCCGGGGATGGCGTAATATGCTTTTTGAATAGGACTTGTCGATAGCTTAGTAGTTAGTAGTGAGTGCTTTCTTTTCTGTTTTATTTTTATTTTTATTTATTCGGCAGTTGCGTTTTGATCCTTCTGCTAGTGTTTCAGGTTTATGAAAACACGCTCACAAGGCAATACGAGCGAAGAGAGAATACCGTTGGATCCTGAGACAATAGCTAGAAGGAACTGAGCCTTCTTGAGAAGAATGACTACTGCCGCGGGAAATAAAGACAAGATTTCTGATGAACTTGGGGAGTTAGACAAAATAGCTGCAGAGTATACTGCTCTTGTGGAACGGGCAGAGGGTGCCAATGGAAACAGCAGTAATCAGCAGATACCCATAGGGGGAACTGAGAGCCCACACCCGAACCCACAAGACACAATCAACTCTGCACAAACACAACCCCAAAGCCAGAACCAAAACCCTGCCTACCCACAAAACCCAAATAACCCTTTCAACAACCCAATATACCAACATTACCCATACCCACCTTATCCTTACCCACCATACCCGTATCCTCCACCACCAGTTTACAATCAACCACATGTTTACCAACCACCACAACCCCAACAAGTACCCGTACCAGCTGCTAATCCTCAACACGTTCCTCAGAACGTGGATCACAATATGGCTATTCGAGGGAGGTTCGCGGCACAACCGCAGCGGTACTATGATGGAGTGGCGTTGCCTCCTGTTGAGGCAAACAACTTCTCGATATCCCTGGGGATTTTAAAGCTGCTCACCGAGAATCAATTCAAGGGGGTGATTGGGAAGGAGAATCCTCACACTCACCTGAGGAGTTTTCTCATGATAGCATCTACTTTCAATTACAATGGCATGTCTGAAGATGCCAAGAGGCTTAGGCTGTTCCCATTTTCATTGACGGGAATAGCCAAGGAGTGGTACGATAATACGCTCCCGCGGAGAGGTATTACCACTTGGGCCGAGCTCGAGCGTCTGTTTCTCGAGCGATTCTACCCTCCATCTAGGACGATCAAGGCTAGGATTGAGATCTCTTCCTTCCGCCAGAAGCAAGGAGAGGATTTACGCCAAGCGTGGGAGAGATACTCAAACATGCTGATTGAGTGCCCGCAGCACGGGTACAATGAGGGGGATATTATGGCATTCTTCTACAGTGGTGCCAACAAGGCGGGGCAAGACCATTTAGACGCCTGTGCGGGCGGAGCATTCCTGAATCAAGGCATAGAGAGGTGTAGGGAGATCGTGGACAACATTGTCACGAATGCCGGTGCTTGGGGTGTGGATGCAGATTTTCAGAGGGTGCAACAGGTTGAAGAGGGAGAAGGAACGAGAAGGCTATTGATGGCCATGATGGAGAAGATCAACAACCTCGAGTTGGGGAAGAGTTTGGTTGGAGAGCAAGCAGTAGAGAATGAGAGAGTAGAACAGCCAAGTGGACAGCAAGAGGTAGCCAATTACATGGGAGGTCCGTATTACAATCAGAATGGCTACCAAGGTGGAAATCAGTATGGAAGGCCTTCTTATGGTCAACCATTTGTACCTCCAGGCCTACAGCCACCTCAAAATCAATGGAGGAACACACAAGGAGTTCAAGGAGGCCAGCAGCCTCCTCAAAACACATGGAGGAAGAATGAGAACTTTTCTTATGCTAACCCAAAAGCTGGTATTACTGTTCCTGCAGGTGTTGATCCGGGGTCTAAACCTCCTGGTGGAGAAGGCGGTGCATCAACCGAGGAGATGTTGAGAGCTATCCTTCAGAAAGTGGAGGAAGGGAGCAAGCGGTTGTCATCCTTGGAGTACGATGTGAAGGAGTTGCATAAAAAGGGTGATCATCGTGATCAAGAGCTCCAGAAGATGAACGTTGAGTGGACTAGAACTCAACAAGAGAACAATCGAAGGTTCACTTCTATAGAGTTCCAGATGAGCCAGATTGCAAAGATGGTGAATAGAGAGCCGGGAAAATATCCTTCCATACCGGAGGGGAACCCGAAAGAGCAGTGCAAGGCGATCCAGCTTAAAAGTGGAACCAATTATGAAGGTCCTCAGATGCCTGCTGATTCTGAGATGCCTCAAATTGAGAAGGGGATTGAAAGTGAAGGGATTGAGAAGCATAAAGATATGGATGAGTCCCAGAAGGGCAAGGAAAGTGAGGAGATTGAGAGAGTTCCTAAGTGGAAAAAGGCAAAGGAAGCAAGGGATAAAGTGAAAGAAACAGAAAGAGATGAATGGGGGGTACCCAAATCTGTGATACCCGTCCCATATCCACAGCGCTTCATGAAAAAGAAGCTTGATGAAAAATTTGCAAAATTTCTTGATGTTTTTAAACAGCTTCACATTAACATTCCTTTTTATGATGCGTTGGAACAGATGCCGCATTATGCAAAGTTTCTGAAGGACTTGATAGCGAAAAGACGAAGAGTTGATGAGCCGAAGTTGGTGCAGTTGAACCACGAAGTGAGTGCACTAGTGCACAAGGTGCTTCCACCGAAGCTGAAGGATCCCGGGAGTTTCACGATCCTATGTGACATTGGGAACGGGATCAAGAAAGGAGCGCTATGTGATTTAGGGGCGAGCATCAATCTCATGCCCATGTCGTTTTTCAAGAAGTTGGAAGGTGGAGAACTTCAACCCACAATGATGACGCTTCAACTTGCCGACCGGTCTATTACTCGACCTCAAGGTGTGGTTGAAGACGTCCTCGTGAGAGTTGGAGATCACATTTTTCCAGCTGACTTTGTAGTTCTAGAGATGGAGGAAGATAAGCATGTGCCCCTGATCTTGGGAAGACCGTTCTTAGCTACAGCGGGGATGGTGCTAGACGTGGCAAATGGAAAGATTACGTTGAAGGTTGATGATCAAGAAGTGAAGATCTCCCTATATGAAGCCATGAAGCACCCGAAGGAGGATGAGAGTTTGTATTGCATGGATGCCATTGATCCTCGTGTTGAAGACACACCTCCTAACACTAATCCATCTCATATTCATAAATTTTATAATCTTTCACTTGATAATTTAACCCAAGAGCATTATGATCTGACTTATTTTGATATGGATAAAGTGAAGAAGTTGAAGGATGAAGAGGTGAAAAGTGTGGATGTAACCCAGTTGGAAGGAAAAGGAGGAGTTAAGAAGAAAAAGTCCAAATTCAAGAAACTGTTAGGTAAGACTCCTCCAGATAAAGGTGAGAAGGAGTTGAGACCCATAACACTTGGGGATGAGAAGAAAGCAAAATAGCTCATGATGGAGGGGCATCAAAGAAAAGAATGCAACCACCACTCTTATGAGAGTAAGGGAGGTAAATTTGAGTATGATGTCCCATAAGCTCCTTTGAGCTTGGTCCGGCATGAGGACCTTAAAAATAGTGTTGAATGGGAGGCAACCCATTTTTATTTGCTTTTGAGTGTTTTTAGTTTTTTTCCTTTTATGTTATTAGGATGTTGTTGAGTCGTATGTTTAACCTCGTACTTGAGAGTTTTATTTTGTAGGCTTGTTTCTAAAGGAGTAAAGGTATCAAGGAGTGGAGATTGAAGGAACCAACTTGAGACAAGAGAGTGTGCAAAGCTATTGAGAGAAATTGAATTATTTGGTTGAGGTAATCCACAACCCCAAACTTAGACCTCTAGCAAGGTCGAAGTTTGGGGGGTGGAGTTTTTTTTATTTGTTTTATGATTACATTGCACATGCATGCACCTCTTATCTTTTGAGTTGAGTTTGATTGATTATTGGTTTGTTGAGATACTCCTTGGGGTGATTTTGATTTGACTCGCTATTGCATATTTCATGCCTATCAATCATCTTATGCTTGTTGATTGCTATCTTTGAGTATGATTTGATGAGTAGAGTGAGTTGTAAGGGTGAGTTAGAAATTCTGTTGTGTGAGTGTTTGAGTTTGAGCTGATTTGAGAAAGAACTTGTATGCTTGTGAATTTTTCTTTTGAGTACTTGTGTGATGAGAGTGAGAATGCAATAGGACTAGCATGGATGTGAAAGCCGTGAGCTTTTGAGCCTTATGAGATTTTGATGCATGAATTAATCTCTTCGTTTGTGAGTGAATCGTCACCTTAGAGGATGCTAGAACTTGTGTGTGCTCTTGCTCCTTGATTGTGTCTAGTTTGATATGCCGAATGTGATTTTAGGCCATCTTTGATTTAATTGAGTCACTTAGCCAAAATTTTCCTTACCAATGAAATTGATCCCTTGTTAGCCCCTTTGAGCCTAAAGCCTATTTTATTTGCTAGCACATATGAACACTATTCCAATTCCTAAGCCTTTTTGTCCCAATTTGAGTGGAGAATAGGAAAGTGTGAATGTGAAGGGAGTGAGTTGAGTTTAAAAAGGAAAAGGTTGTTTGTTGAGTGAATATGAGAAGAAGGAGTGATGAAGTTTTGAGTTGTGGGAAAAAGGAAAAAATTTGAGAATGAGCAAAAGGAAAAAATGAGCTCATGTGTTTGTGCGAAAAAGAAAAAAAAAAGTTAAGTGATTGAAAAAAAAAGTGAAAAGAGTTAAAAAAAAAAAATTGAAGTGTTGAGAGAATTGGAATTGAAAGGGTGTTGATTGAACATGTTTGAAGTAGTTTGTTCCTTATCTCGAAGTACCGAAGTTTGATTTTCTATTCTCCATCCACTTTAGTCACTTTACCCATATTGTTATCCCACCTGTCCAAAGAGCCTACATTACAACCTTGAGAAAAATCCTTTTTGATTCGGCATTGATTTCTAGAGTACGGTCGAAATTAAGAGCACTTACAAGCCTATGGCTGCCAATTTGTGTGAATGATTGTTTGAGTGAGTCCCTTGATCATTGTTATACACTTGTGAGGGAGCGAAACACATCTTTGAGTGCACATCCATGCTTGATCTTGGTGTTTCTTGTTATTGTTGCATGAGTATGATAAAAGAAAGTGAGTGAGTATACGGGTGATTGACTTTTGAAGCTTGAGTTCATTAGCTTGCATGATTGATATTTTTTTTACTCATTCCTAACAATTTCACTTGACTTATTATTTCATTGCTTGGGGACAAGCAATATGGTAAGTTTGGGGGGGGGGGGGGGGTTGATTAGGCGTGAAATTGTCATGATTCGTAGCTAGAAACGCCCTAGTTTTGGTCGAATTTATTGAGTTTTTAGAGCCAAATGAGTACTATTTCTATACATTGATGAATTTATCTCTTTGATACTCATAGGTGAATCGAGGATGAAAAACGGAGTTCGTAGGACTTTGAATCGACTCAAACGGATGCCCGGATGAGAAGATATCGAAGAAATACGATTGGTATTAGTACGTGTGAAGAAAAGTGTTAATTGCAAAGGAAGGAAGACCCATTCGAGCATCATCACTCGAGCGCCCCGCTCGAGTGAAGTAGATCGAGCGCCTAAAAACATACAGAACGTTTGGGCCGCTCGAGGGAGGTAGCTCGAGCGCCCCGCTCGAGCACCAGAACCGCTCGACCAAAGGAGCTCGAGCGCCCCGCTCGAGCACCTGATCAGCTCGACCACCATAGCTCGAGCGACCCGCTCGAGCGGGTCTGCTCGAGCGCTTCCAAGGCATTTTCACCAACTTACGTTTTTCGGCCCACGAGTTCACGAATCGGCCCGTTGCCTATATATATCTCTTCCAAACACGTTTTGAAGCAGCCCCGAACTTTAGAAATAACTTTTAGACTTAGTTTTTGGAGAGGAGGAGAGAAGCAAGTCGACGTTTACGTTTTGTTGAAGTTTTTCATACGAATTCTTAGTTTCTTTTCGTTTATTAGTTTCTTTTCGTTAGTTTGATTTCTTTAAACACTTTGAAACTTCGTTTGAGTTAATTAAATTTCAGTTCTCAGATTTATTTTCTTTTAAAAAACCCTAGTTCATGTTTCTTATTTTCTTCGTTCAATTCATTATGTTTATGTTCATTGTTTCTTCTATTGCTTTTATGTTTGTTAAAGCCATGTCCGGCTAAAACCCTTGTATGCTTAGGGTAGGATGAACTCGTAGAAGTAGGATGTGGGTACGTAATTAGAGTAACTTGTGACGTTAGGTTTTAATTCTCTTGGTTAATGAATTCTTAAAATTAATCTAGACTTCGCTCTTGAATTTCGTTCGAAAGGTGTTAGAGAGAGGACGACCGTATCACTCTTTAACAACGAGTAGACTTAACTAGAGGGTTTAGGAAAGGTTAATTCATCTACCGGTTTAGCGAAGGAGGACGACCGCATCACCTTAGTTAAATTAGGGTCTCATTAATTAAGCACAATCTATTAACTTGTTAGTAGATTGGTGAAGTCGAGTGTTAGGGTAAAGTATTAGGGTTTAGAATCTTGAGCTTTCACCTTGCATTCTTAGACTTAGGTTAATTCTTGTGTGTCACAGTTATTTTGATTATGTACCTGCTCCGTTAGTATACGTAGGGATTCCAATCCTAAGCATCACCATCTCTCATTAGAACACAACCCTTAGTTAATTTGATTTCTTTAGTATTTTAGTTCACTTAGTTTAATTCAGTCTTTTAATTAATCTTTCCAAAAATCCAAAAACAACACACTCATATTAACTACGACGCGTAGATCTTCAGGGATCTATTCGCATATACACCATCCCTTGGGTTCGATACTACTTGGTCATTATACGTACTTATACTACAGTGAACCCGTCCGCTTGCGGGTAAGCAACTAGTAGAAAGTTAGTATCATCGCTTCAAGTCACTCCCCTCCGGATGGGCGGGCATCAGTGTCCTCCACTGATCGAACAACAGAGTCCACGTGGGGGGTCGATGCCGAAGAAATCTCAAATGGGGGTTGGTTTTCGTATGTCACAATGGGAAAAAGGGGATCAAGGGTTTCTTCAGATTTGTTGCTCGACTGTGAAGACATAGTAAATTGAGGAGAAAAATGGAGGAAAAAATATTAACGGCGGCGGAATTATTTGCAGATGGTAGCGATTCTTGGAGAAGACGGCGGCGCTAACCTCCACACGGTGGCGATGGGGGTTTTTGGAAGAAAAAAGAAAAATAAAAGAGAAAATTGAGTGATAAGAACGAAAATACTACCTTGAAACTAAATTGAAGACATGAAATTAGATTAATCGCCGGAGAAAAGCTTGAAATCGCTGGAGGAAACTTAAAGACGACGGAGTACTGTAGCACGAAGGAAAGAAGTGGGAAAAAATTCATTTCCCACTTCTATTTATACCAATTGAAAAAGCGGGATAAAACCCGCAATTTCCCCAAAATTTGGGGGTTAAAATGACAAGAGACGGGGGTTATTTGCGAATTCGAGAAAAAGGTGTAGGGCCTAAGAATAAATATAGAGAAAAAAGTTTTTTTTGGTCCAATAACTTATCTTGTGTCCAATTTACGTCCCAAAAAAATTAACTATTCAATTTTGGTCCCATAACTTATTTAGTTGTCCAATTTTGGTCCCAATTTCACCGGAAAAGCCAAAATAACGTCGTTTTATGTCACGCGTGACTCACGTTCCTGCCAAAATTTTGGATTTCTGTTGCCCATGCTGACGTGGTGCTGACTGTATTTTTTCTTTTTTTAATTAATTATTTTTATTCAATATTTGTTTTCACCTCATTAAATAATTAATAAAATTAATTTTAAATAAGATACCACTCAATACCAATTTAAACTTACGGTTTTTCTAAACCAATTCAAACTCACATTTTCTAAATAAATATTACATAAAATAAGAGAAATTGAATTACCCGAACAAAGATTTCACATCGTCATTTCAAAGGCAGACTCTTAGATACCTTTCTTGAAATCCGATTTCAATCTTCCCTATTTTTTTTAAATATTAATTTGAATTGGCTTAGTAAATCCGTAAGTTTGAATGGGTATTAAGTTGATATCTTATTTAAAATTAATTTTTATTAATTATTTAATGAGGTGGAAACAAATATTGAATAAAAATAATTAATTAAAAAAAAGAAAAAAATACAGTCAGCGTCACGTCAGCATGGGTGATTAGGCGTGAAATTGTCATGATTCGTAGCTTGAAATACCCCAATCTTGGTCGAGTTTATAGAGTATTTAGAGTCAATTGAGCATTATTTCTATACGTTGATGAATTTGTCTCTTTGATGCTCATAGGTGAATAGAGGACGAAAAACGGAGTTCGTAGGACTTTGAATCGACTCAAACGGATGCCCGGATGAGAAGATATTGAAGAAATACGATTAGTATTAGTGTGGACGAGGAAAAGTATCAGTTGGGAGGAGTTGTAAGTCACTCGAGTGACTAGGTCGAGCGCCACCGCTCGAGCGCATTGCTCGAGCGCCTAAACGTACATAACTTTTCTTGCGCTCGAGCAGCTCGAGCGCCACCGCTCGAGCGAATTGCTCGAGCGCTCAAAACATACAGTGTGATTTCATCGCTCGACCGGCTCGAGCGGAACCGCTCGAGCGATTGTGTCATTCGAGCTACACTGCTCGAGCGGGACCGCTCGAGCGTTTTGCTCGAGCAACCTTGGATTTTTGCCTCCGGATGCGTATTTTCGGCCCATTAACTCCCGTTTCGACCCGTGCCTATATATACCTCTTCCAAACACGTTTTGAAGAATACCCGAACTTTAGAAATACTGTTAGACTTAGTTTTTGGAGAGGAAGGAGACGAGCAAGCTTTATTTACGTTTTGTTGAGGTTTTTCATACGAATTCTAGTTTCTTTTCAATTCTTAGTTTCTTTTCATTAGTTTGATTTCTTTAAACACTTTGAAACTTCGTTTTAGTTAATTGAATTTCAGTTCTCAGTATTTATTTCTTTAAACCCTAGTTCATGTTTCTTATTTTCTTCGTTCAATTCATTATGTTTATGTGTGTTGTTTCTTCTATTGCTTTTATTTTTGTTAAAACCATGTCCGGCTAAAACCCTTGCATGGTTAGGGTAGGATGAACTCGTAGAAGTAGGATGTGGGTACGTAATTAGGGTAATTCGTGACGTTAGTTTTAATTCTCTTGATTAATGAATTCTTATAATTAATCTGAACTTTACCTTTGAATTTAGTACGAAAGTGTTAGAGAGAGGACGACCGCATCACTCAATAACAATTAGTAGTCTTAACGAGAAAGTTTAGGAAAGGTTAATTCATCTACCGGTTTAGCGAAGGAGGACGACCGCATCACCTTAGTTAAATTAGGGTCTCATTAATTGAGCACAATCCATTAACTTGTTAGTGGATTAGTGGAGTCGAGTGTTAGGGTAAAGTATTAGGGTTTAGAATCTTGAGCTTTCACCTTGCATTCTTAGACTTAGGTTAATTCTTGTTTGTCACAGTTATTTTGATTATGTACCTGCTCCGTTAGTATACGTAGGGATTCCTATCTTAAGCATCACCATCTCTTATTTGAATCCAACCCTTAGTTAATTCGTCTGCTTTAGTATTTTAGTTTAATTAGTTTATTTTAGTTTTAATTAATCTTTCTAAAAAATCCAAAAACATACACTCATATTAACTACGACGCGTAGATCTTCAGGGATCTATTCGCATATACACCATCTCGTGGGTTCGATAATACTTGGTCATTATACTTACTCTTACTACAGTGAACCCGTCCGCTTGCGGGTGAGCGACTAGTAGAAGTTAGTAAAATCGCTTCAAGTCAATGGCGCCGTTGCCGGGGATGGCGTTGTATGCTTTTTGAATAGGACTTGTAGATAGCTTAGTAGTTAGTAGTGAGTGATTTATTTTCTGTTTTTATTTTTATTTGTATTCAATCGGCAGTTGCGTTTTGATCCTTCTGCTAGTGTGTCAGGTTTATGAAAACACGCTCACAAGGCAATACGAGCGAAGAGAGAATACCGTTGGACCCTGAGACAATAGCCAGAAGGAACCGAGCCTTCTTGAGAAGGATGAACGCTGCCGACTTAGGAAAGGAACCAATGGATATCAATAATGAGTTGGACGATGCTGCCAACGATTTCAATCAGGCAATAGACTGAGTTGAAGGCACTGGAGTTAGTGGTAGCCAGAATCAAATTCCATTAGGGGATAGCCAGAGCCTAAACCCGGATGCACAAAACGTAGGGAATCCAGCTCAGAACCTTGTCCATAATCCTCATAACAACCCTGCTTACCCACAAAACCCAAATAACCCTTTTAACAACCCAGTATACCAACATTACCCATACCCACCTTATCCTTACCCATCATATCCGTATCCTCCACCCCCAGTCTACAACCAACCACCTGTTTACCAACCATCACCCCAACAAGTACCCGTACCAGCTGCGAATCCTCAACACGTTCCTCAGAACGTAGATCACAATATGGCTATTCGAGGGAGGTTTGCAGCACAGCCACATCGGTACTATGATGGAGTGGCTTTACCTCCTGTTGAGGCGAACAACTTCTCGATATCCCCGGGGATTTTAAAGCTGCTTACCGAGAATCAGTTCAAAGGGGTGATCGGGAAGGAGAATCCTCATACTCACTTGAGGAGCTTTCTCATGATAGCCTCAACATTTAATTATAATGGCATGTCTGAAGATGCCAAGAGGCTTAGGCTGTTCCCATTCTCATTGACGGGAATAACTAAGGAGTGGTACGATAATACGCTTCCGCGGGGAGGTATTACCACTTGGGCCGAGCTCGAGCGTCTGTTCCTCGAGCGATTCTACCCTCCATCTAGGACGATCAAGGCTAGAATTGAGATCTCGTCCTTTCGCCAGAAGTCCGGAGAGGATTTACGCCAAGCGTGGGAGAGATACTCAAACATGCTAATTGAGTGCCCGCAGCACGGGTACAATGAGGGAGACATTATGGCGTTCTTCTATAGTGGTGCCAACAAGGCGGGGCAAGACCATTTAGACGCTTGTGTGGGCGGAGCATTCTTGAACCAAGGCATAAAGAGGTGTAGGGAAATCGTGGACAACATTGTCACGAATACCGGTGCTTGGAGTGGAGATGCAGATTTTCAGAGAGTACATCAGGTTGAAGAGGGAGAAGGAACGAGAAGGCTATTGATGGCCATGATGGAGAAGATCAACAACCTCGAGTTGGGGAAGAGTTTGGTTGGAGAGCATGCAGTAGAGAATGAGAGAGTAGACCAGCCCAGTGGACAGCAAGAGGTAGCCAATTACATGGGAGGTCCGTATTACAATCAGAATGGCTACCAAGGTGGTAATCAGTATGGAAGGCCTTCTTATGGCCAACCATTTGTGCCTCCAGGCCCTCAGCCACTTCAAAATCAATGGAGGAACACACAAGGAGTTCAAGGAGGCCAGCAGCCTCCTCAAAACACATGGAGGAAGAATGATAACTTTTCTTATGCTAACCCAAAAGCTTGTATTACTGTGCCTGCAGGTGTTGATCCGGGGTCTAAACCTCCTGGAGGAGAAGGCGGTGCATCAACCGAGGAGATGTTGAGAGCCATTCTTCAGAAGGTGGAGGAGGGAAGCAAGCGGTTGTCATCCTTGGAGTACGATGTGAAGGAGCTGCATAAGAAAGGTGATCAACGTGATCAAGAGCTCCAAAAGATGAATGTTGAGTGGACTAGAACTCAACAAGAGAACAATCGAAGGTTCACTTCTTTAGAGCTCCAGATGAGTCAAATTGCAAAGTCAGTGAATAGAATGCCGGAAGGGAACCCGAAAGAGCATTGCAAGGCGATCCAGCTTAGAAGTGGAACCAATTATGAAGGTCCTCAGATGCCTGCTGATTCTGAGACGCCCCAAGTTGAGAAGGGGATTGAAAGTGAAGGGATTGAGAAGCATAGAGATATGGATGAGTCCCAGAAAGAGGAAGGGGTTGAGAAGGGAGATAGAGTTCCTAAGTGGAAGAAGGCAAAGGAAGCAAGGGATAAAGTGAAAGAAACAGAAAGAGATGAATGGGGGGTACCCAAATCTGTGATACCCGTCCCGTATCCACAGCGCTTCATGAAAAAGAAGCTTGATGAAAAATTTGCAAAATTTCTTGATGTTTTTAAACAACTTCACATTAACATTCCTTTTTATGATGCTTTGGAACAGATGCCGCATTATGCAAAGTTTCTGAAGGACTTGATTGCGAAAAGGCGGCGAGTGGATGAGCCGAAGTTGGTGCAGCTGAACCACGAGGTGAGTGCATTAGTGCACAAGGTGCTTCCTTCGAAGCTGAAGGATCCCGGGAGCTTCACGATTCTTTGTGACATTGGGAACGGGATCAAGAAAGGAGCGCTATGTGATTTAGGGGCGAGCATCAATCTCATGCCGTTGTCGCTTTTCAAGAAGTTGGAAGGTGGTGAACTTCAACCCACAATGATGACGCTTCAACTAGCCGACCGGTCTATTACTCGACCTCAAGGTGTGGTTGAAGACGTCCTAGTGAGAGTTGGAGATCACATTTTTCCAGCCGACTTTGTAGTGCTAGAGATGGAGGAAGATGAACACGTGCCCCTGATCTTGGGAAGACCGTTCTTAGCTACGGCGGGGATGGTGCTAGACGTGGCGAATGGGAAGATCACGTTGAAGGTTGATGATCAAGAAGTGAAGATCTCCCTATATGAAGCCATGAAACACCCGAAGGAGGATGAGAGCTTGTATTGCATGGATGCAATTGATCCTCGTGTTGAAGACACGCCTTCTATCCCTAATCCTTCTGATATTCATGATTTTGTTAGTCCTTCACTTGATTATTTAACACATGAGCGTTATGATCTTGATTATTTTGATAGGGATAGAGTGAAGAAGTTGAAGGATGAAGAGGTGAAGAAAGTGGACGTGGTCCAGTTAGAAGGGAAATGAGGAGTTAAGAAGAAAAAGTCCAAACTCAAGAAATTGTTTAGTAAGACTCCTCCATATAAAGGTGAGAAGGAGTTGAGACCTATACCACTTGAGGTGGGGAAGGAAGCAAAAGAGCTCATGATGGTAGGGAATCAAGGAAAGGAGTTCAAACACCACTCTTATGAGAGTGGGGGAGGTAAATTTGAGTATGATGTCCCATAAGCTCCTTTGAGCTTGGTCCGGCATGAGGACCTTAAAAATAGCGCTGAATGGGAGGCAACCCATTATTTTTTTTATTTATTTGCTTTTGAGTGTTTTTAGTTATTTTCCTTTTATGTTACGAGGATGTTGTTGAGTCGTATGTTTAACCTCGTATTTGAGTAAGTTGCTTGTAGGCTTGTCTCTAAAGGAGTAAAGATATCAAAGAAGTGGAGATTGAAGGAACCAACTTGAGACAAGGGAATGTGCAAAGCTATTGAGAGAAATTGAATTATTTGGTTGAGGTAACCCACAACCCCAAACTTAGACCTCTAGCAAGGTCGAAGTTTGGGGGGGTGGAGTTTTTTTTGTTTTTTATGTTTCTTGTTACATTGCACATGCATGCACGCCCTTATCTTTGAGTTGAGTTTGATTGATTATTAGTTTGTTGAGATACTCCTTGGGGTGATTCTGATTTGACTCGCTATTGCATATTTCATGTCTATCAATCATCTTATGCTTGTTGATTGCTATCTTTGAGTATGATTTGATGAGTAGAGTGAGTTGTAAGGGTGAGTTAGAAATTCTTTTGTGTGAGTGTTTGAGTTTGAGCTGATTAGAGAGAGAACTTGTATGCTTGTGAATTTTTCTTTTGAGTACTTGTGTGATGAGAGTGAGAATGCACTAGGACTAGCATGGATGTGAAAGCTGTGAGCTTTTGAGCCTTATGAGATTTTGATGCATTAATTAATCTCTTCGTTTGTGAGTGGATCATCACCGTAGAGGATGCTAGAACTTGTGTGTGCTCTTGCTTCTTGATTGTGTCTAGTTTGATATGCCGAATAGGATCTTAGGCCATCTTTGATTTTATTGAGTCACTTAGCCAAAATTTTCCTTACCAATGACATTGATCCCTTGTTAGCCCCTTTGAGCCTAAAGCCTATTTTATTTGCTAGCACATATGAACACTATTCCAATTCCTAAGCCTTTTTATCCCAATTTGAGTGGAGAATAGGAAAGTGTGAATGTGAAGGGAGTGAATTGAGTGAAAAAGGAAAAGGTTGTTTGTTGAGTGAACATGAGAAGAAGGTTTGATGAAGTTATGAGATGTGGGAAAAAGAGAAAAAAAAATTGAGAATGAGCAAAAGAAAAAAAAAATGAGCTCATGTGTTGTGCGAAAAAGAAAAAAAAAAGTGATTGAAAAAAAAAGTGAAAAGAGTGAGAAAAAAAAAATTGAAGTGTTGAGAGAAGTGGAATTAAAGTGTATTGATTGCAAATGTTGAAGTAGTCTGTTCCTAATCTCGAAGTGCCAAAGTTTGACTTTCTATTCTCCATTCACTTGAGTCACTTACCCCATATTGTTATCCCACCTGTCCAAAGAGCCTACATTACAACCTTGAGAAAAGTCCTTTTTGATTCGGCATTGATTTCTAGAGTATGGTCGGAGTTGAGAGCGCTTACAAGCCTATGGCTGCCGATATGAGTGATTGATTATTTGAGAGAGTCCCTTAATCATTGATATACACTTGTGAGGGAGTGAAACACATCGTTGAGTGCACATCCATGTTTGATCTTTGTGTTTCTTGTTGTTGTTGCATGAGTATGATGAAGGAAGGTGAGTGAGTATACATGTGATTGATCTTTAAAGCTCGAGTTCAATTAGCTTGCATGATTGATTCTTGATTCATTCCTAACAATTTCACTTGACTTATTATTCCGTTGCTTGAGGACAAGCAACATGGTAAGTTTGGGGGGGTTGATTAGGCGTGAAATTGTCATGATTCGTAGCTTGAAATACCCCAATCTTGGTCGAGTTTATAGAGTATTTAGAGTCAATTGAGCATTATTTCTACACGTTGATGAATTTATCTCTTTGATGCTCATAGGTGAATAGAGGACGAAAAACGGAGTTCGTAGGACTTTGAATCGACTCAAACGGATGCCCGGATGAGAAGATATTGAAGAAATACGATTAGTATTAGTGTGGACGAGGAAAAGTATCAGTTGGGAGGAGTTGTAAGTCACTCGAGTGACTAGGTCGAGCGCCACCGCTCGAGCGCATTGCTCGAGCGCCTAAACGTACAGAACTTTTCTTGCGCTCGAGCAGCTCGAGCGCCACCGCTCGAGCGAATTGCTCGAGCGCTCAAAACATACAGTGTGATTTCATCGCTCGACCGGCTCGAGCGGAACCGCTCGAGCGATTGTGTCATTCGAGCTACACTGCTCGAGCGGGACCGCTCGAGCATTTTGCTCGAGCAACCTTGGATTTTTGCCTCCGGATGCGTATTTTCGGCCCATTAACTCCCGTTTCGACCCGTGCCTATATATACCTCTTCCAAACACATTTTGAAGAATACCCGAACTTTAGAAATACTGTTAGACTTTGTTTTTGGAGAGGAAGGAGACGAGCAAGCTTTATTTACGTTTTGTTGAGGTTTTTCATACGAATTCTAGTTTCTTTTCAATTCTTAGTTTCTTTTCATTAGTTTGATTTCTTTAAACACTTTGAAACTTCGTTTTAGTTAATTGAATTTCAGTTCTCAGTATTTATTTCTTTAAACCCTAGTTCATGTTTCTTATTTTCTTCGTTCAATTCATTATGTTTATGTGTGTTGTTTCTTCTATTGCTTTTATTTTTGTTAAAACCATGTCCGGCTAAAACCCTTGCATGCTTAGGGTAGGATGAACTCGTAGAAGTAGGATGTGGGTACGTAATTAGGGTAATTCGTGACGTTAGTTTTAATTCTCTTGATTAATGAATTCTTATAATTAATCTGAACTTTACCTTTGAATTTAGTACGAAAGTGTTAGAGAGAGGACGACCGCATCACTCAATAACAATTAGTAGTCTTAACGAGAAGGTTTAGGAAAGGTTAATTCATCTACCGGTTTAGCGAAGGAGGACGACCGCATCACCTTAGTTAAATTAGGGTCTCATTAATTGAGCACAATCCATTAACTTGTTAGTGGATTAGTGGAGTCGAGTGTTAGGGTAAAGTATTAGGGTTTAGAATCTTGAGCTTTCACCTTGCATTCTTAGACTTAGGTTAATTCTTGTTTGTCACAGTTATTTTGATTATGTACCTGCTCCGTTAGTATACGTAGGGATTCCTATCTTAAGCATCACCATCTCTTATTTGAATCCAACCCTTAGTTAATTCGTCTGCTTTAGTATTTTAGTTTAATTAGTTTATTATAGTTTTAATTAATCTTTCTAAAAAATCCAAAAACATACACTCATATTAACTACGACGCGTAGATCTTCAGGGATCTATTCGCATATACACCATCTCGTGGGTTCGATAATACTTGGTCATTATACTTACTCTTACTACAGTGAACCCGTCCGCTTGCGGGTGAGCGACTAGTAGAAGTTAGTAAAATCGCTTCAAGTCAATGGGCAACATAAATTCCCAATTTTGGTCGAGGCGTGAGCCACACGTGACATAAAACGACGTCGTTTTGGCTTTTCCGGTGAAATTGGGACCAAAATTGGACAACTAAATAAGTTATGGGACCAAAATTGAATAGTTAAATTTTTTGGGACGTAAATTGGACACAAGATAAGTTATGGGACCAAAAAAACTTTTGTCTCGGGCGCGTGGCCTCGGGACTGATCGCGCGTGGGCGGCGCGCAATCATGCCGCCTACGTCATCCTCGTGCATCCCCCAGACCTTGGGGAGACAAAACGACGAACCTATGTTACTCGCCAATTTCAATGATGTTCGTCCAAATCCTTATCAGTTTGGTATCCTAACTATTGTTGCTCGCCCAAAGATGCTCGTCTGTAGCAACGCCTAGTCAGGATAGGGGGCAATTGTTAATAGGCAAACATCAATCATTGTGGTGCGATCAAAGATTAAGCACTTAACAAAGAAAATCAAGATTGAGATGCGTAAATCAATCTGGAGGGTGTATAAAGTGACGAACAACTATTTCGACGAACAACATATCGGCGAGCAGGTTTTGAGACCTGAGACCAGACATGAACATTCCGCCAAATTACTGGTGACAAGCAACATTGATAAAAAGTAGTGTATCTACCAGCCTAAGAGGTGTATGTAGACGAACAAGGAACCAAGATTCCAAATCACATCTCAACAAGAAATATAGGCGAACAACTCTGAAGACATATCCTCAAAAGGCGAACAACTTTTACTGAAAGATCCTTCTGGACAGATCAAACCGACCTGGATGAACAACAATGAGTCCGAGATAAGACCAAAGAAGACTTTGTAACTAAAATTCAGCTTAGATAAGGTCAAACAAGGTCAAAGGACACTTGTCTAGCATGCAAGCTAGGAAGTCCAAGAGTCTTGGACACCTCCTGCTTGCTAGTCTCTATAAATAGTTGTTCTCCAGCTAAGAAATACAAGTTCAAATTCACAAATACTCCCAAAACACACACAAACACACCTTAACGTACACATACACAAAATAAGTACGATTTTGACTTTCGTATTTACAATTTTATAACCATAAGATTCGATTTATCATTTATGGTGATAGTCAATCACACGTTCTTGTTTGGTGGTCCTAAACCGAACTAAACAACCACTAATCTATTCGATTAAATTCGATCACCAACAGTATCATTTTCATAAACTAATGAATTTGCCTCTTTAATACTCGTAGATGGAAATAGGGAGGAAAACGGAGCTCGTAGGACTTTGAATCGACTCAAACGGATGCCCGGATGAGAAGATATTGAAGAAATACGAAAAGTACTAGTTCGAGCGAGCAAAAGTATTATTTGGCCCGAAGGAGGGGGCACTCAAGCAGTTGAGCTCGAGCAAGAGGTGGTTGAGCCCTCCATGAGTTCTGGAAGATTGGAGGCACTCGAGTAGGACAGCTCGAGCCCAAGGCGCTCGAGCACTCGAGCTATCGCGGGTCGAGTCCTAGGCGCTCTAGCAAGGCAGCTCGAGCACCAAATTGGCACTGGAAAGAGAGGGCACTCGAGTGCACTAGCTCGAGCACTAAGCACTCGAGTAAAGCATGCGCTCGAGCCCTTCGAGCAAGTTAGGCCCAAATCGTCCCAAATCGACCCGTTGCCTATAAATACTCCGTCCAAGATCCATTTTAGGGACCCTTTTGATCACTATTGATATTTTACATACTTGGAGCAAGAATTTCGATTGAGAGAGATATTTGAAGAGTTTCATACTTTGTAATCGAGGTTTTAGCTTACGGATTTGTAGTTTAATTATTCCTTTCGAACTTTTTAGTTTAATTCTTTCTTTCTTAAGTATTTTAGACAATAAACCCTAGCTTTTCAGACTATAAGAGATTATTTTTTAGACTTTGATTTATTCGTTGTTTATATTCTTTAATTTATTAGTTAATTCAACTATGTTTATGTTTATTATCACCGTTATTGCTTTTGTTGTTTCAATCACCATGTTAGGCTAGAACCCTTGCATGCTTATGATAGAATGAACTCGTAGAAGTAGGACGTTGATACGTGTTGGGAAAATAGGGGTGCCCGGAATCTATTCGGGATGAAATTTAAATACGAATTTAAATACAATTATTACTAGCATGAATTAATCCTAATTAATTCAAATAATAATTCCAACAACCAATTTAACATCATGCATGTTGAATTAATTCACATATAATCTATGGCGGAATAAACAAGAAAATATGTGATTTACGTACCTCTCGTAGAACTTGGCCTTTGTATAATTCGGGACAAACACGAACTCGCTTTATCAACCCAAAAGCCTTCTCAAATATTTCCCTTTCTCCTTATTCGATCACCAGTGGGAGATGCTTTCGAATAATTTAAATAACTAAGGAAAAAGAAAAATATATATGCTCTTGATTTTTCCAACACATGGAATTATGTACTTGGGGATGAAATAATCATCCCCTATTTATAGAGTGGGGTGGCCGAAAATTTGAGGGTATATGGGCTTTGGAAAAAATCTTTTCTTAGACTCTAAGAAATCTTGAATATATATCATATATTCTTTTCTCCAAAATAAAATATTCCACAAAAATCTCACCCTCCTTATAAGCTTGAAATTTTTGAAAAATTCAATTAAAGATCCCAAGATTTGGATCTTCTTGAATATATGAGATTTTCTTGTATTCCAAGAATACATATCTTCCATAATATCTTTCCAAGAAAATCAACAAAATCTTCTCTTTTCTTGACACCTTATTTTCGAAAATTAAGAGAAAAATCAGCATATTATTTTCTTTTTATTTTAATCACCTTATCATTATTGGGCTACTTAATGGGCTACTTGAGGGGCCTTTAAGGAGAATTAAGATTGGACCTCCTAATGGACTTCTGAATTTCAATATTGAGCCCCAATATAATTCAATCCATTAATATTAATTATTACCACTAATAAATTAATATTGCACTATCCATCTTAATCCATATTACGATAATATGGGCTCCCGGTTATTATTTTCCGCGTTTAAGATTATCAAGTCCATTAATTAATTAAGCCTCTGAATAGCTCTAAATTAATTAATATATTTCACCTTGGAGTAAAGACAGCTCAACATTATTATCCGTACCGAAGAAACTGATTCTTCACTTGCAAGATTTGGTACGATAAAACTTCTGAGCCCACCAAGGGGACTAATCACACGAGCCGTACTCGCACGCGTTTCTCCGTATTAAATCTTAGCAACCGTCGTATGATTAATATTACTGCCCAAAGCACAAGGTTCGAAGTCACAATGATTCTCACCCAACATAAATCAAAGCAGTAACCATCAAGCACACACGGTCCTATTTAAGTGACGGAGATTAAGAAATCATCAACCACTGAGGTCTAATTCTTCACATTTCAGAACAGAAGAATTTATCCTCGATGTAGGTCCTCTTCAACACATACTAAATGTGCTAGTGCAATCTCTAAGTCAAGACAGACCAATCTGAGACTTACACATTGACCTTTCATGGCGGATTGTTCAATTCCACCTAGGTCGTGAAAATGTACGTTTAGTTACAAAGAAACTGTTAATGTTGTCTTCCGTGATCAGGTATCACCACATTAACTACAATGTAACTAGTACTATTATGAACTGTTTGCAATAAATATTCAACATTCAATCATATCTAAATCAAATGCGATAAAAGAATTATTCTCATAAAACAAGTGTTTGATACACGAGTTATACAAAGTAAAAGCATACTTTCACGTATAACTCCAACAATCTCCCACTTATACTTAAAGTCTGTTTTTTTGTATACATCATGCATGTCTTAGTGTAGTAGCTCTACGTGACATCTCATGTCAACCTACACTAACCTAATAATTCCTCCCACTTATACTTAAAGCAGATTGACAATAGTCTTGACTCCCATTCCATCCACATGTCTCTCGAATGTACTCTGAGGCAGACCCTTTGTGAATGGATCCGCTAGGTTGTCACCCGACGCTATCTTTGCCACCTCTATATCTCCTCTCTTAACAATTTCTCGTATAAGATGGTATTTTCTTTCTATGTGTTTACTGGCCTTGTGGGCTCTCGGTTCCTTTGAATTTGCAACTGCAACGGCATTGTCACAAAAGACAGTTATCATGTCGGGCAAATTCGGAACAACGTCCAAGTCCACTAAGAAGTTCTTGAGTCAAACTGCCTCTTTCACTGCTTCACAAGCAGCTACATACTCTGCTTCCATGGTCGAATCGGCGATGCATTTCTGCTTAACTCTTCTCCATGAAATGGCTCCTCCTCCCATTCAAAACACACTACCCGAGGTTGACTTTCTTGAGTCTATGTCTGATTGGAAATCCGAGTCCGTGTATCCCACGGGAACAAGACTATCTGACTGGTAAATCAGCATCCGCTCACGAGTTCTTTTCAGATACCTCAAGATGCACTTTACGGCAGTCCAATGGTCTTTCCCAGGATTACTTTGATATCTTGCCACCATGCCCACGGCAAAGCAGATATCCGGTCTCGTACACAGCATTGCATACATAAGGCTTCCTACGGCCGAAGCGTACGGAACACCTTTCATGTCATCTATCTCCGCTTGCGTCTTAGGGCTCATTTCTTTGATATATGGATTCCGTGCCTAAAAGGTACAAAACCTTTCTTGGAATCTTGCATGCTGAAACGCTTCAAAACAATGTCAATGTATGAAGCTTGTGATAAGCCCAACATCCTCTTTTTGCGATCGCGAGTGATCTTGATCCCAAGGATGTGACCGGCTTCCCCTAAGTCCTTCATATCAAATTGTTTTGACAGTCATACCTTTACGTCTGACAATACCTTTACATTGTTTCCAATGAGTAGAATACCGTCTACGTATAATACTAAGAATACCACTGCAGTTCCGTCACGCTTCTTATACACACAACTTTCGAACTCGCTTTGATCAAACCCATAAGACTTAATCACTTGATCAAAACACTGATTCCAAGTACGCGATGCTTGCTTAAGTCCATAAATGGATCTCTTAAGCTTGCATACGAGATTCTCTTGGCCTTTTTCAATGAAACCTTTGGGCTGTTGCATATAGATATCTATCCCGTCAAGACTTTCGTTAAGGAAAGCCGTCTTGACATCCATTTGCCAGATCTCGTAATCTAGGTGCGCAGCGATCGACAAGAGAATACGGATGGACTTAAGCATAACTACAGGCAAAAAGGTTTCCTCATAATCGATCCCTTCTTTCTGAGTATACCCTTTGGCCACAAGCCTTGCTTTGAAGGTCTCAACCCTTCCGTCCGGTCCTCTTTTCCTCTTGTACACCCACTTGCATCCAATGGGTTCTACCCCATTGGGTGGTTCGACTAACTCCCACACTTGATTATGATCCATCGAACCCATCTCAATTTCCATTACCGTTTGCCACGACTCCGCGTCTTTTTCTTGGATTACCTCGTCGTACATCCATGGGTCTGATTCATCACCGGGAACCAAATCCGAAGATTCTCCTATCCCCATGAATCTCTCGGGTTGCCTAGCAATCCTCCCACTACGACGGGGTTCTGGTTGTGAAGATGTGACGTGTGGTACATCATCTTGTATACTTGGTATCGAGGTTTGAACTCTCAATTCTTCTAAGGTAATTTCACTTTTAGGTTTCCGATTGTTCATATAGTCTTCCTCCAAGAATTTAAAGTGTGTACTGATCACGGTCTTTTGATCCTTGGCACTATAGAACATACACCCTTTCGTTCCCGCAGGGTATCTTATAAACAGCCTTAATTCCGAACGTGGATCCAACTTACCGACTTCCTTGTCTAGCACGTATTCCGGACAACCCCAAATCTGCAAATGTCTTAGACTGGGCTTGCGCCCGGTCCACAATTCCATTGGGGTTTTAGGAACCGATTTGGTTGGCACCAAGTTTAGAATATAAGTCGCCGTTTCCAAGGCGTTACCCCAAAACGACTTGGGTAAATCCGAATAACTCATCATGGATCTGACCATCTCTAAAAGAGTCTGGTTTCTTCGTTCCGCCACACCGTTCTGTTGAGGGGTTCCCGGTGCGGTTAACTGGGATACGATCCCTTCGTCCGATAAGTAGTTCAAGAATTCATCGCTGAGGTATTCGCCTTCACGATCTGATCGTAGAAACTTGATACTCTTTTCCCTATGTTTCTCGACTTCGGCCTTAAACTCCTTGAACTTATCAAAAGTTTCAGACTTATGCCTCATAAGGTAAATGTACCCATATCTCGAGTAATCGTCAATGAAGGTGACGAAATACTCATACCCCATTCTCGCTTTGATCGTCATTGGACCACATACATCGGTATGAACGAGTTCTAACCGTGACTCTATTCCCCTTGGCTCCAAATGCCCTCTTGGTCATCTTACCCTCTAAACAGGATTCACAAGTTGGAAACGGTTCGACTTGGAATGATTCCAAGGATCCGTCTTTCACCAATCTCTCTATCCGCTTTAGATTAATATGACCTAGTCTAAGATGCCATAGAAGTGTTTCGTTCATCTCCGAAGAACGCTTTCTTTTATTACTCGAAATGACAACGTGTTATTAGATTCATTATTTGAGTTGTGTGCACACTTAATCGTATAGAGATTGTTTACCAACGTTCCATG
Organism: Ballota nigra; assembly: GCA_947034835.1. Lineage (NCBI taxonomy): Eukaryota > Viridiplantae > Streptophyta > Magnoliopsida > Lamiales > Lamiaceae > Ballota > Ballota nigra. Next base: position 72,450,621 of record OX344724.1, on the reverse strand, counting down.
ACAGATAGTATCATTCTTAAAAGAAACAGTAACAACTTTATTAAAAGTAACTGAATATCCATCAAAAAACAACTTAGAAACTGAAATTAAATTCTTCCTAAAGTTCGGAACGTATAAAACATCTCTTAAAATTAAAACTCTATCTTCAAAAGATAGGTGCACGACTCCCACTGCTTCGGCTGCCACTCTCGTAGCATCGCCCAAAGTGATGGTGATCTCATTCTTGCTAAGTTGTCGGGTTAGCTGGAACCCCTGAAGAGTGAAATAAATATGATCAGTTGCCCCGGTATCCACTACCCAAACATGGGCAGCATACGCCGCAACATATGTTTCAACGACTAAAGCATGAGACTTACCTTTCTTTACCGTCTTCTTAGGCTTAGAACAGGTCGCCCTCCAATGTCCTTTTTCACCACAATTGAAGCACTTACCCTTAGCAGCTTTCTTTCCACCTCCTTCTCCCTTTGCCTTGGGTTTCGCAATGGTTGGATTTGCTTGGGTCTGGCCTTTCGTCCTCTTTCTCTTCTTCCCTCCCTTGGGACCCGAAGAGGCAGACGGACCGTTTGCCACCATAGCAACAGTTTGATGATCCATTAACGTCTCCGCCGATACCAAAGCTTGCAAGAGCTCGGGCAAACTATTTGCCCGGTCATTCATTTGATAGTTCAACTAAAACTGCTCAAAGCTCTTCGGCAGAGAATGGAGAACGAAATCGACCTTAGTAGGGAGATCAAATTCCGCACCAAGTACTTCCAACTTGTTGAGATAACCCATGATCTCGATAACGTGATCCCTTACGGACGTACCTTCCACCATCTTCAACGAAAACATCTTTCGCATGGTGATTTGCCTAGCTGTACGGTTCTGATGTTTAAACATCGCTTCAAGATTGAGCATTATCTCAGAGGCGGTCTCCATGTGTTGGTGTTGGTGTTGCAACACATCTGACATTGAAGCCAGAATAGTACACCTAGCCATCTCATCGGAGTCTAACCAACTCTTATGCTCTTTCTTGACCGACTTGCTCGCATCTTCGGCAGCCTCTTGGGGCTTAGGAGTAGTAAGTACCCATTTGTGGTGTTGAGCGGTTAGGACAATATCAAGATTACGTTTCCAATCAACATAGTTCTCACCAACAAGTTTGTTATCTTTAAGTATACTAAACAGTGGATTAAAAGGTTGCGACATGATGAACTGAGAATAAAATATACATTCATATCAATATCTAGAAAAATACAAAATTATCACATAATTCGATCACATCAATTATATTGAAACCTTAAAACAATATAATCATGCATCAGCCAACATCTCGGAATAATTTAAATGCGCCACGAGGGGTGGTATATACATTTAAATACATTCAAGCGGATCACAAACTTAAAAGTTACAAATCCTTAATTCAAAATTAATAGTTGACTCCCACTTTGACCACATAGAAATTGACAGGGACTCCGAGGGGAGTAAGTTAATATCAATTTCCTATGCCTAAGTAATAACCACAATTAAATACATGATTATTATTTCACTTTGAGCAAGCCACTCGTGGTGAGGGTCAATACCGCCACTAGTAATAATCCACAATCATCCTTTCGGAAATTATTCATGTGAAATACGTTCTTTTGGCCGATCCGAGGGGGAAATGTATTCCAAAAGAACTTCACAAATAAATAAATTATGGAGGCCAAATTAATCCAATTTTAATATCCGGAATAAAATTGCGATTAAATAAACATACTTAGTAATTTTCGAAAGTAAGGTTTTTCTTGGACAATTAAATTCATGCAAACACATATTAACAATTAATAATAAGTGCACGAAATAAAACATCCATCAAAACAAAATTAAACACATTGGAGCACTCAAATCCAATTGTCACGGTTTAATTTCTTCACGTCTTGATGCGAAAAATCGTCCTTGTTGCTTTCCGTCGTTCGTCTCGACACGCTCCCACTCGAATAGCAACACTTCATCAAAGCAGCATCGTTTGGGGTTCAGGACGACGTTCAAGATCACACAAAAAAAAATGCAGAATTGGAATTAATTTTAAAAAAAATTCCACGGCCCGAGATACGACGTGCGTCGGCCCACGGAGTGGGCCCGCACGTCACTCGGCACGGCGCCGAGCAGCCACCGAATGCCCCATCGTGCGCGCAGGCTGCCCGTGCGGCGTCGGTCACCCGTCGCACGCGGGTCGTGCGCCTTGCGCACCCCGTGCGCCGGGTTTCGCCGTTAGTTCTCGTTTTTCTTCACCCCATGCATGATTTTACGTCCATGCACACGTCACACATGCATGCATCGTCCGGGTACGCCGTCTTTAATTCTTCGTTCTTCATCTCGATCCAGTTACAATTTATTTTACAAAAAAAAATACTAGATCTAGACTAGTCTATTACAATGATCAAATCAAAATAAAACCAACTAATCTACTCGTGGATTTTCTCACGAGAAAAATGAATTCGAACGAATCGAATTAAAAACAATTAATTCACACGCATGAAAAATTAACAACATTAAAACCATGACAATTGGATACCTACAAAAAAGATCTAGCAATTCTACTATCCAATTTCAATTTAATGTTTAAACAATTTAAATTCCAATTTAAAGATCAGAGCCCGAAACCGTGGCTCTGATACCAGTTGTTGGGAAAATAGGGGTGCCCGGAATCTATTCGGGATGAAATTTAAATACGAATTTAAATACAATTATTACTAGCATGAATTAATCCTAATTAATTCAAATAATAATTCCAACAACCAATTTAACATCATGCATGTTGAATTAATTCACATATAATCTATGGCGGAATAAACAAGATAATATGTGATTTACGTACCTCTCGTAGAACTTGGCCTTTGAATAAAACGGGACAAACACGAACGCGCTTTATCAACCCAAAAGCCTTCTCAAGTATTTCTCTTTCGCCTTATTCGATCACCGGTGGGAGATGCTTTCGAATAATTTAAATAACTAAGAAAAAAGAAAAATATCCATGCTCTTGATTTTTCCAACACGTGGAATTATGTACTTGGGGATGAAATAATCATCCCCTATTTATAGAGTGGGGTGGCCGAAAATTTGAGGGTATATGTGCTTTGGAAAAAATCTTTTCTTAGACTCTAAGAAATCTTGAATATATCTCATATATTTTTTTCTCCAAAATAAAATATTCCACAAAAATCTCACACTCCTTATAAGCTTGAAATTTTCGAAAATTCAATTAAAGATCCCAAGATTTGGATCTTCTTGAATATATGAGATATTCTTGTATTCCAAGAATACATATCTTCCATAATATCTTTCCAAGAAAATCAACAAAATCTTCTCTTTTCTTGACACCTTATTTTCGAAAATTAAGAGAAAAATCAGTATATTATTTTCTTTTTATTTTAATCACCTTATCATTATTGGACTACTTAATGGGCTACTTGAGGGGCCTTTAAGGAGAATTAAGATTGGATCTCCTAATGGACTTCTGAATTTCAATATTGAGCCCCAATATAATTCAAACCATTAATATTAATTATTACCACTAATAAATTAATATTGCACTATCCATCTTAATCCATATTACGATAATATGGGCTCCCGGTTATTATTTCCCGTGTTTAAGATTATCAAGTCCATTAATTAATTAAGCCTCTGAATAGCTCTAAATTAATTAATATATTTCACCTTGGAGTAAAGACAGCTCAATATTATTATCCGTACCGAAGAAACTGATTCTTCACTTGCAAGATTTGGTACGATAAAACTTCTGAGCCCACCAAGGGGACTAATCACACGAGCCGTACTCGCACGCGTTTCTCCGTATTAAATCTTAGCAATCGTCGTATGATTAATATTACTGCCCAAAGCACAAGGTTCGAAGTCACAATGATTCTCACCCAACATGAATCAAAGCAGTAACCATCAAGCACACACGGTCCTATTTAAGTGACGGAGATTAAGAAATCATCAACCACTGAGGTCTAATTCTTCACATTTCAGAACAGAAGAATTTATCCTCGCTGTAGGTCCTCTTCAACACATACTAAATGTGCTAGTGCAATCTCTAAGTCAAGACAGACCAATCTGAGACTTACACATCGATCTTTCACGGCGGATTGTTCAATTCCACCTAGGTCGTGAAAATGTACGTTTAGTTACAAGGAAACTATTAATGTTGTCTTCCGTGATCGGGTATCACCACATTAACTACAATGTAACTAGTACTATTATGAACTGTTTGCAATAAATATTCAACATTCAATCATATCTAAATCAAATGCGATAAAAGAATTATTCTCATAAAACAAGTGTTTGATACACGAGTTATACAAAGTAAAAGTATACTTTCACGTATAACTCCAACAATACGTAATTAGGATAGTTCGTGATGTTTAGTTTTAGTTCTCTTAATTAATTGAATTCTTAAAATAAACTCTAGAATTATCTTGGAATTGAGTACACAAATTGTTAGAGAGAAGACGACTGCATCAATCTTTAATAACGAATAGGCTTAAGGAAAGGGTTTTAGAAGGGGTTTATAATCTACCGGTTTATCTAAGGAGGACGACCGCATCACCTTGGTTAAATTAGGGCCTCAATAATTAAGCATAATCCATATAACTTGATTAGTGGATTAGTGAAGTAGGTTGACAGAACTAAGTATTAGGATTAATTCTTGAGCTTTTATTATTTCAATCTTGTGCTAGATTAGGGAAGTTGATTGCCTAGTTTTAGTACGCTTAGGATTATTACTTGCACATCACGATTATTTTAGTTATTGTACCAACTCCGTTAGTATACGTAGGAATTCCTATCCCAGGCATCACCATCCCATATTTGCATTTAAACCCAAGTTATTTGGTTTAACTTAATTATTAGTATAGAGTAGTATAATACAATTTTCAACTCTGAAACATACATTCATATTAGCTACGAGACGTACATCTCCAGGGATTTACCCGCATACACACTTTCCCTTGGGTTCGATACTACTTGGTCCCTATACTTGCCCATACTACAGGGATCCCATACTCTTGTGGGGTAACTACTAGTATAGCTAGTATTTTCCGTTCAAGTCATATATATATTAATGTGTGGAATTAGTTTTTTATGGATAAAAAATTATAGTGTTGGCAAAAAAAAAAAAACAAAAAAAAAAAAAAACAAAAGGACATTAAGTTTCCTTACTAACAACTTAATTATTGTAACTTTTAAAAGTATCTTACTCTAAAATACAATAAATTTGAATATATTTTAATCAATGGAAATATAATTTTTACATATAACATGAAATATTATTTTAAACATTAAATTAATGCAAGATTTTAAACATTAAATTAATGCAAGCAGGACTTTTTTCATGGTTGAACGATTTCTTTTCTTTGATATTTTTGAAATTTATTTTTGCTAAATATTGATAGATGTGAAATTTGTTGCAAGAAATTGAAATAGTTTTAAAAAGATATTGTCACCGAAATAACATATGATTCCCAAAAAAATATTACCACCAAATATAATATCTTACCATCAATAATAGATTGTAACACAATTTTTTCGTTTTTGGATAAAATTCTACTTACAAAATAGAATTTGAAAATGTAAAATATAGATATTATTTTGAGAGTATGATTTCATTTTTTTTTTAACAATTTCGATTTTTTACCTCTTTTTTTTTTTTTTTGTAAAATACCTGCATGTGTGAAATGTCTAGGAGGGAAATTGAATTAAAGAAAAAAAACTAAGATTGTCGCTTAAAGGTTAATTCTTATTGTTGAATTGTGTATTATAAATACCAACACATTAATTAATTGTTCCCACACAAACATAACAATATTTTATTTTAATTATGACATTTTTTTTTTCAAATGTTACCTTTAGATGTGAAATGTGTGATTTTATCTTTAGAGTTAAACTTTTGTATTCGATTGTTATTGTATTTTCATACTAGGAGGGAAAATTGGGCATGCAAGTATACAACAACGGTAATTTTAAGTAATGTTGTATTATAGTAATTTGATATTAAATGTGTGAACTAATTAATATTTTTCAAATTTTCTAATTATTAATGTTTAGTATTTTTTTTATTTGTTAAATTATAATTACAATTTTAATATTATATCGAAATTACAAGATATTAAAAAAATTAATATTTATAATTTGAAATAATAATAATAATTTTTTTCCAACCCGCAAAATTCGCGGGGTACCAACTAGTATATCTTATAATAATATTTTTTCAAACCTCTCCAAGATGATATGTCAACACCACCTTATTCTTAGGCTGATGTGGCATGTCTCAAATCTCTCCATTTTGAAATACTGCGCTCTCATTAAAAGTTGGTTAAACTTTTAATCTCGACCCTTCGTTCTATATCATTAAATCTAAACCATTAATTTATATCTGCACAATTAATGCAAATAGATATTTTTTCCATTTTCTTATATAGTTATTTTTAGAATTTATTATAAATCATATTTTTTCCAAACCTTAATGTAATTAAATATGATCTACTTATTGAATGAATCTAAATTTATCATTTCTAAGTTTGAGTTAGTATATATAGTATAATATAATGTTCGATTATTTTCTCCTAAAATAAAAGGTATATAGTTATATATTCCAAAAAATATTCTTATGTGATATATTCTTATTATGGACAAGATATAATATTGCATGCATTTTTTTTTATTATAAATAAGGGCCTATTGTATTTCATTTTTTCACATCAAAGTTTCATTTGTTCCACTCTTTTGCTGAGATTTCTCCCATCAATTGTTGGTTAGTAATATATCTATTGTTATTAGTATATTTATTTTATAATTAAATTCATCATTTTAAGTGCTCACAATTTGATTAGATTTAAATATCAATATCAATATGAATGTAATAATGATTGTTGATTTATGCTCTACATCGTTCAGTTTAAATATTATTCATGTGCAAAAATAATAGATTTAACTATACCATATATTTTTATCTGAATAATTATGGTGGTTTAATTGTTGTAATTTAAATCTCATTTTAGATTTCAAGAGTATGACATCTCAATTTTCTCTGATTTCTAATATCAAGAGTGAGAGCCAAAAAATTGACCGTTAAAGTTATGATTGAAAAGTTTGACAATTTTTTTTAATGATTTTAATAGAGACAGATTCTACTTGGAACTCATTTTGATCGATGAACAGGTATTTGTAACGTTAAAGTTTATTTCAAATTTTGTATTATTTTTTATATAAATTAATTTCTTACCGTAAACTCCCAATAACTAATAATGTTGATTAATTTATAAATTATTCAATATTGAAATGAAAATTGATTATTATTAAATTATTAGTCTAAGTAATGTTATTCCATAATTGTTATTAATGTATGTGAATTTTGATGTTTTTATTTAATTATTTAGTTTGTAAGATATACCTATAGGGTTTAGTGAAGGGCGCAAGCCACAGCTAAACAAACCACATACTTTATTGTATATACCTCGAAATTTTTTAAACAAAAATACTCTTATATTAAATATCTATAGAAAATAAATATAATATATTTTTTCAGTACGCGAAATTCGCGTGGGTACACTCTAGTATATAAATATAGATATAGATTATTTACATAAACAAAATCTGAAATTAAAATTCTGATAGAATGTCGAAGATGAAAGTCATAAAATGGCAAATGCGAGTCCAACTATGTTGTTGCGTTCCATTATTATATAATATAACCTTGAATGTGATTTGATCAGTCACCCTACTCCTAAAAAGAGCCCACCTCAATTATTCTATTTTATTTTCATAGGTTTTTAGAACAAGAAACTCAAGTAAAAATTTATAATTGAGTAGGATTTATATGAAAACAATTCATAATAAGTTTAATATGAAATAATTTTAGAGTATCATTAATCTCATCAGGAGTATCATTAAACCTGTTAGGGGTATCATTAGTCTGAGTTCAAGAAAATTGAACTCAGACTAATGATACCCCTGATGAGATTAATGACACTCCCGATAAGATTAATGATACTTTAAAATTATTTCATGATAAACTTATCATAAACTATTTTCATATAATATTTTGTCTTTTATAATTTGTCTTGACAACAAAAGTTTCAACCAACAGAAGCTAAAATGACCAAGTAACAAATCTGAGTTTGGGAAACTCCATAGTAGGAGGAAGTTTTGTGCGACTCCATATTAAGTATTTTTGTTTTACTTTAATTAGTTTAAAATAGAATTAGATGGAAGCTCCATAAATCTATATATCATATTACACAAATTTTAATATGCAATATTGCACCAAATTTGACCCGTGCAATTTGTTCAAGTCCTATCCAATTGCTTTTTATATAAATTAAATTAAAATTCGCGGGTCAAACGGGTCGCCTATTTTTTATACTGTTGAAAATTGTGTTGCTGTATGAACAAACAAGTGTTACTGCATGAGAAAAAGTGTGTTACTGATTTAAATAGAAAATTCCAAAATTCGCAGGTCAAAGGTTAGTCAAACGATCGCACATTTTTCATACTGTTAAAAATTGTGTTAATGTATGAACAAATGAATGTTACTGCATGAGCAAAAGTATGTTACTAGCTCATATCGTAGCACTGATTTTAGTTCTTGTAGTAACACTCATTTGTTCATGTAGTAACACATGAATTACTTAATCATATAGTCGTTTTATTGTTCAGATTCTTCCAATTTCATATGGTAACACATGAATAAGAATTATGATGTTATGATTATCTAATAATTTTAAGTTTTTTTTTTTTTTTTTTGTGTTTATCAAGTTTTTCTTCTTCATGATTTGAACCTCTATTTTTTCGCGATTCTACACAGTTTCTAATATAGTAACACTTACGTACTCTTACTGTAACACTCACTTGCCCTTAAAGTAACACAGACCTAAGAACAAAATTTTATGTTTGCTTTTGCGCGATTTTTTTTTTAAAAGATCCATTTGACCCGCAAATTTTATTATGCTGGCCCGAATCTCAATATTGACCCGTGAATTTTAGAAATCTTCCTTTATTAGCGAACTTGCACGTAAGACCTACTAATCATAATAATATAGTCTATAATAAATGAGATTTGTGTTATGTATAAGACCTCTCCAACCCAAATTCTAAAATACAAATCTTTATGCAATAAAATGCAATACCCCATACTCTGTTTTAGAAATCTTCCCTTTTTCTTTATATCTTATTCTATTTATTATTTTCAATATATTTTAACAATTAAATATTTATATTTTAATTATTGATCAATATAATTTAGATAATTGAATATCGTGTAGGTCTCATATACACCAGTTACACTTGTGCACTCGCCCCGCCCAACCCGTCTGCCTAACCCGTCCGCGCTGCCCGCGCCGCCCAACCTGCCCTTCTCACATCTCTCTCCCCTCTTTCACTTCTCCCTTTCTCTCTCGGTTGAACAATGGTTCCGGCTTCCTCACAGTAAGCCCAAAGCATGAAAAAACAACCCAAATCCCCTAACTTCATCAAGAACACCGCCAACGTTATCCGGATCCATATTTCTTCCCACCCTCGTTTATGGCTCTTCATCACATTTCTCTGGATCAAAGCCCTAATAATCTCCATGGCCTGCATTCCTCCGCCTGCTTCCCCGACCGCTCCGCTGCAATCCCTCCCCCGGCACCGTCCACTACATCCCCCAACCCCGTGAAGACGCCGTCGTATCAAACGCCACAAACCCCAAGCCCCAACCCGAAACCGAACCCACCTTCACCGACGAATGCCCCTCCGGCAGAGTCTATGCCTACGACCTTCCTTCATCTTTCAACAGAGATCTGGTCCTTCCCGATTGCAACAACATAGATCTGTGGAACTGGGAATGCGGCATCGTCTCTAACCATGGCTACGGCCGTGCCGCCACCGAGCTCCGCCCCATCTTACCGGAGGATCTACATAAATCGTGGTACCACATGAATCAGTTCACTCTAGAAGTCCTCTTTCACCACCGGATTTTGAAACACAAATGCCGAACCCTAGACCCGGAATCTGAAAAGTTACATCAGACATAACTGAAAAGTTACACTAGAAAATACTGAAAAGTTACTCGAGAAAACACAGAAAAGTTAATCAACGTTACACCAACTTCAACTGAAAAGTTACACTAAACATAACTGAAAAGTTACACTAATTTTAACTGAAAAGTTACACTAGAAAATACTAAAAAATTACTCGAGAAAACACTGAAAAGTTATACCAACTTTAACTAAAAAGTTACATCAGACATAACTGAAAAGTTACACTAACATTAACTGAAAAGTTACACTAGAAAAATACTGAAAAGTTACTCGAAAAAATATTGAAAAGTTAATCCACATTACACTGAAAAGTTACCCTTACAAGCAGTAGGATCAATAGGATGTTTCACAATTTTTTTTGTATTAATTAGTAAAAATGGGCGTTAATTAGTACAAATAGGATGTTTCACTGAAAAAGTGTACGCCCTTTTGGACAAACAATTATGGTGGATATATTGTTAAGTAAATTTTTACCCTACATAACATAGAAAAATTACTCTACAAAGAATTGAAAAGTTACCCCATGTTACACTGAAAAGTTACATTAACAAACACTGAAAAGTGCATGATTTTTTCCCCCCTAAAGTTACCCTACCTAACATGAAAAAGTTACTCATTCTAATACTAAAAAGTAAAGAAAAAAAAAATTGTCAAACAATTATGGTGAATATATTCGTTAAGTAAAGTGTTACCCTAAATAACAAAAAAAAAAAAAATCTATAAAATATTGAAAATTATCCACATTACACTAAAAGGTACATAATTTTTCCCTTGAAAAAAAAGAAAAGAAAAAAATAGTCTGAAAAAAGAAAAAAAAAATGAACAAAAGAAAAGGAAAGAAGAAAAAAAAGAACTAAACAAAAAGAGTATTCACAGGTATCGAAACTGCGACCTCCGCAAGTTCAACCAAAATTTAATGAAAATAATTATTAGTGTACATTGAAAATAACTATTACTGTTTACTTAAAATAACTAATACACTTTAGTGGAAACTAATAATACCCTTCAATAATTTATGTATAAACCATTTTTACTCTATACTTTATCTTAATAAATATATAAATTATAGAGTATTCAACATGATACTTTATTAATGAAGTACAATGTTAAAAAAAAAGTTATTTTTAGAGCATATTATTAATACTCTCCATTATGAAGTATGTATTTAGATGGTCTAAGACAGTCTATACATATACATTTATTTAAATCTTTAGCATGTAAAGAATCAATTCACCCTTAAAAGTTGACTGATCATAAGACAAATTCTCCAGAAATTTTAATTATTGTCACGACAACAGAAATTCCAGTTAAAATGGCTGAAAAGGATCAACTATCAAGTATCAAATCGAATTCGGAAACCTCAAAATAACTAAATCTTTTGATCATATCATGCAAAATGAATCAATTTTGTCGTAGATATTGAGCACAATCACACGAAATTAAATTTGTGCATTATTGATCTAATTTGATAGAGGTTACAATGGTGTGTACTTATGGAATGAAAAAGATCTAGAATCTTCATCTAGCAACCGCCTATATAATGGAGAAGATAAATAACAAATTCTGTTAGACAAGTGGAATAACAACCAACCCTTAGAGCTGCGTCTCACGTGCATGAATATGAATACGCATGTGATATAACAGTAGACACGTACTTAGGACACAAAGTCCCTAGAAATTAAACTGAGGAACTCGTGCAGAAAGAGAAGCAAAGGCTTCCAAGTAATGTTTTAATGGAATCGAATCGGATTGAATCAAAATAATATTAACACAAAGACTTGTATGCACGACAGCATTGTAAGCAAATAAATTTTGCACCCAATTAAATGGTGACGCGTGTGCAAGCAAATATTAGTATCAAATTAAATTTACTATTACATTTTGAGAATTTAATTAAATTAATTCTCAAATTAAATAGTTAAACTTGATACTAAATGTACACGATACAAGTCGGTCAAATTAAATGAGTTTTCAGTACTCATATTGGATAATAAATACAGTTTATTTGCCATAAGATCGGAAATTAAATAATATCTCATCAAAATGAGAAGTGAACTAAATTAATCAAATCAAATCTGATTAATTCGCAAATCAAGCCAATCAAATGGCACCGGCCAATTAGACAATGCCACGTGGCATGACCGGAAAGGAAGGTTCTCCAACCTCCACCCTATAAATAGGGGTCCCTCACTTTGTTCATTTCCACACCGAAGCCAACAAGCATTCAGACGATCGAGCAAGCGAACGAATCCTCTGCAACCGCTCTTGAAGATTCGAAGTGTTCTTCATCATCCTCAAGGCGTTCTTCGTGGAAAGCAATCAGAAACAGCCTTTGATCCAAGATTAAGATCTAGAGCCCCTTCGATCTGGCGTTTCTCCTCGAAGAAGCTTCAAAGGCGTTCTTCTCAGAAACGACATCCGATCCGAGATCAAGGTCCAAAACCCCTCCGATCCGGCGTTTCTCCTTAAAGATTCAAAGACATTCTTTGCAGCTTCAAGACGTTCTTCGCGCAAGTCCACCACAAACGGTCTCCGATTCGAGATCGGCATTTCTCCTTAAAGATTTGAAGAATCTTCAAAGTCGTTCTTCGCACAAGTCCTTCACAAATGACCTCCAATCTGAGACCAATGTCTAGCACTCCTCCGATCCTGCATTTCTCCTTGAAGATTTGAAGAATCTTCAAGAACATTCTTCGCATCCGCTCGAAGATTCAAATGGCGTTCTTCACCAAATTCAAAGACGTCCATCCCGCCTTCGAATGTGTTTATCCACCAAATCCCGAAAATAATGTTTAATCCAAAATAAGGCGTTCCACCCTTGGATTAACGTTATAAATTCAAACCCAATCTCAGATGAAGATCAAGACGGGGACTTCGCCAAACGATCATCCAAGCCAAGGTCAACACTGAAGAGAAGAATCAGAGGAGCAAATTTAGAGTTAGTCAACCCGCAGAAGTTTTTCGGTTTAATCCGAATAAATTAAAGTTATAATTTTTTTCGTATTTATTATATTTAATAAATTCGAAATTTGTTGTTACAAACATTTTCACATGGTCACACGGTTTTTCTTCCTCTTTCTTGTCCTCATGGTATTTTTTTTCCAATCTAGTTTCATCTTCTTCCCTACAAGTTTCCGTTACGAGTTTAGCCACGTTTTCATTTTTTTTCTTCCATTTTCATCACTGTTGGGTTTTTCGCATCATGTACTCAGAATATTGTGTTAATATATGAATAAACGAGTGTTACCGCATAAGCCAAAATGTGTTACTACTTACTAGTTTATATCGTAATACTGTTTTGTTTTTGTAATAACATTCATTTGTTCATGTAATAACACATGAATTACTTAATCATATAAGTTTTGTATTGTTCAGATTCTTTCATTTTCACGTAGTAACACATAAATCAAGAATTATGATGTTATGATTATCTAATAATTTTCAGATTTTTTTGTGTTTTTCAAGTTTTACTTCTTCATTATTTAAACCTCTGTTTTTTCGCGATCTTACACTGTTTTTATATAGTAACACATACGTACTTTTATAGTAACACACATTTGCTCTTATAGTAATACAGACCTTGGAGCGGAGTTTTTGGTTTGCTTTTGCAAGATTTTTTTAGAAGATCTATTTGACCTGATATGACCGAGGATCCGCGATTTTTCCCCTTCTTTAAATATGTTTATATTGCATGTGCAATATTGCACAAAAGACCACCTCTAATATTAATTATATATATTCGTATGGGAAAAATGAATTACATGTATTCGAATATTAAACTTGATTCTTTTTCGAAAAAGATACTCAGATAGTTTTATTCCAAAATTTTCATTTGAATTTCACTTATTTAACTTAAAAAAAATACTCCTTCCGTCATAGGGGTATTTACATCCTTGAGATAAAGGGGTAAAATAGTGACATATGCAAAAATATATATAAATTTTTATAACTGTTCGCGTAAATCAATGTTTTTTTAGATAGTGTGTAAATTGATGTTAGATGTCCAAATAAAAAAAATTGCAAATTTCTCCGAAACGGATGGAGTATTGAGTAGTTATTTTTTCTCACAATGTTTGTTTAATTAAATAAAAAATAGTACATAATTGCCAAATACATATCCAACACATAAATAATATGCATATAAATTTCCTAACAAATATTAATCAATTAATAAAGGGTTGATTGAAAAAAAAAACATCATGAACTTTATGATTTTTATCAATTACAATATGAACTTTTTTTTTTTTTTTTGCAATTTAATGCGCCAACTTTATAAATTTTGCAATTTGAAATATCTGATAATTTTCCGTCACCAATTAAATGACGTACCTACTGAAAATGTCACATATATATTCACGTAGAAGCCAACAAATAAAATTATTTTTAAAAAATAAAAATAACATCTTTAAAATGCAATTTTAAGTTATGTTTCTAAAGTATAAACGTATTTTAAGAATGTTATTTTAATTATAAAAAATTATAATTTTATTTGTTGGCATCTGCGTGGGCTCTATGTGGCATTTTTGACAACCATGTAATTTAATTGTTGACAAAAAAACTATCAAATGTTTCAAATTGCATAACTTATAAAGTTGGTATATTAATTTGCAACAAAAAGAATTATATTATAATTGATAAAAGTCATACAGTTCGTGATTTTTTCCACAATTAACCCATTAATAAACCCTAGTTTTAGATATTTATTATTGATTTGATATATAAGTTTATTCTTGAAATATTCTCAAAATACTCTAATCGATGTGATGACCTAATTACATTTTATATACAAATTCGAACTTGTAGAGTGGTGTGAAATTAATTCATTTTATTAATTATTTAACATTCCTCCTCATTCATTGGCGGAATTCTAAAATTCACCTCTGAAGAGAACATCCAATGGGTAGATAATTTCATACGGGTGGAGTTGTTTTTAGCGAGAATTAAATTCCGGACTTAGGGGTGAGACTTTTGAAAAATTTCATGTTATTTTAAAAAGTCCAAACTTGTAGGGTGGGGTGAATTTTTTTATTTAAATTAATTCTCTATTATTGGATATATTACATATTCTTTAATTATTTAAGTTTAAAGAAAAAAAAACTTACTTAGATATTCTTTTTCTAATTTCACAAATATGAATTTTGATAGTCGAATTGGAATATCAAATCCAGCAACGATTCTTTCATAATTCATACCCTACTTCCATAAACATGTGATTGGAAAGAGAGAGAGAGAGAACAAATTACGAGAAAACATTAGTTATTTTGTAAAATCAAAATCACTTTTCCATATTCCTTAAGAAAAAAAAAACACTTTTCCATATTGACTCTAGGAGAATGATAAAGAGGGCACAGAGTTTTTACAAGTGAAGCGTTGAAACTTTCATCAATTAAATCTTGTATGATGAGTGATGACCCGCTATCATGCTATTTTCAAAGTGCACCTTAACTGGGGTTTGAGGATCAACAATTTGAGGCCCACGGATAAGAAGTTATCTTTGTTTAATTTTTATTTTCTAGAACTCGTTGCTTGAAATATCCATCTGATTGAGCTTTAATAAGTCAAATTAAATGAGTTAAATTATCTTTAAAAGATTCAATAAAATTGATTCACTATACTTTCAATTATAGACTTACCGGAAAAAAAAAATGTTATTTTTATTTTAAAATTATAAATATAATATTTTTTATTTTAAATATATTGTAATTTTGATATAATATTAAACGTCAATTCGAATTATTTAAAAAAATTTAATTCCCTCCTAATCATTTCATGTATACATATATTTTGAAAAAAATATATTAAAAAAATCGAAAATTTAAAAAAAATTGCTAACTTTCAGTATCATAGTATTATACATGGTAAGTTATTATATATCATGGCAAATAATTTTGGAAATAATGTGTTATTTCAGTGACAATATCTTTTAGGTAGTAAAATTTTGTCCAAAAAAAGAAGTAATGTTATAATCTATTACCTATAGTAAGATATGGTATTGGATGGCAAGATTATTTGAGAATCTTGTCATCTTATATGTGATAATATCTTTTGCAAAATATTTCAATACCATCTTAGAAAATTAGCATATATAAATATATTGCAAAAATATTTATTCCAAAAATATCTATTATTGTATTATACATGGTAAGATATTGCATTTCATGGCAAAAAAAAAAATTGGGAATAATATGCTATTTCAGTGACAATAACTTTTGGATTGTAAAATTTTGTCCAAAAAAATAAATAATGTTACAATCTATTATCCATGTTGAGATATGGTATTGGATAACATGTGTTGGTGATCAAATTTTATCGGGTGGATTAGTGACTGTTTAAGTTCGGTTTATTGATCATCAATCAATTACGTGTGATTGGTTACCACCGTAAATGGTAAATCGAGGTTCGGGTTATGAACTTGGGTATACGAAAGTCGAAATTGAATTAATTTCGTATGTGTGCACGTTTAGAAGTGATTGTGTGTGTTTTTGGGTGGTGTAGTCGGTTATCACGCTAGTCTCACACACTAGAGGTCCCCGGTTCGAACCCGGCTCAGACAACAAGATGATCAATAAACCGAACTTAAACAGTCACTAATCCACCCGATAAAATTTGATCACCAACAATTTTGGCGCTAGAAGGAGGGTCCGAACCTTCGATTAGTGTGGTTACTCTAGAACTTCAAGTTGAAAACTTGAAGATTCAAAGAAAATCTCAAGAAATATTTGAAGATTCAAGCAAAGGTGTTCTTGGTGTTCTTGGTGTTCTTCAGTATTAAAATTAAAGAAACAATTTATATTGAAATGCCTCAATCAAAGGAAACCCAAGCATCACGTTTGTCAAGGAGAGCGTCTCCAACTCGAGCCTCGTCGGCTGACCACCAGGATCGAAATCCTAGACATGTAAACAAATCACAGCACACGGCCATAACCCATAATTTCCCGCCTGAAATGGAGACCCTGGCGAACAACCCTAATGAACTGGCCAAAACCATTGCTGCTCTCCAGGCTCTTCAGAGACAGCAAAAACAGAATAAGCCTTCACAGGCAAGGCCTAAAGATAGACCCTTGGAGGTTGTTAGGGCCAGATCAACAAGGGGCGAGCAACACGAGGTAAACAGCGCCCAGATCAGACGGGACAAGGGCAAGGCTAAGATGGACGAGCCAAGGGAGGGCCAAGCAGAGTCTACTCGCGGGCGAACAACAATGTCGAGCCACGGAACAACACGCTCCAGTGCCCAGGACAGACTTGGCCAACCCCAGCAACGAGAGAAAGTTGCTCGCCAGGAAGAGGGACATGGGCGAGCAACGTTTGAACAGCCTCGCTCTTCGGTCCATGAAAGACTTTCTCAATCTGCCTTCAGGCGTTTGGGACCTAATGCAGCGAGCAACCCTAAAAAGAAGCTCCAGGATTTGCCTTCTCCAAGCGAGGGACTGCGACGAACAGAAAGGTTTGTACCTTTGTTCGCCGAACAGCCTCCAAGTCAGGGGGCATCTCTAGATGAGCTATCAAGCTTGAGGAGGGCAATAGAAAATATACAGGGACAATTGGACCAGCAAAGAGGTGTAGGGACGACCAGCTTGCCATCTTCACCATTATCAACCTACATCCTGAAAGCCCCGATTCAAAAGAAAGTCCAGTTCCCTGCAAGCATTCAATATGACGGCCTTGCTGATCCCCGAGTTCATCTAACAAAATACTCAGATTATATGGTCTCGGTGGGAGCTAGCGATGCCACTCAATGCCGGAACTTCCCGTTAACCTTGGGAGATCGGGTGCACAAATGGTTCTCAGCATTGCCACCAGCATCCATCCATTCATTCATTCAGCTGAGTCGGGAGTTCCTGTCTCATTTCTCAACCGCGGGATCGTACTTGTCCCAGAAACATCGATTGTCAGACCTAAAACAAAATGATAACGAGTCAGATCGAGCATTCATGGAAAGGTTTGACAAGGTGCTGTTGGAGGGTGAGCCCGTCAGTGAGGACACAAAAATTGTTGCTATTATGGCAGGACTGAAGAAAGGACCGAAGTTGTGGAAAGAGGTGCATCTAAAGTGCCCAAGAAGCTACGCTGAGTTCAGAAATCAGGCCGGCATATTTGTTTCTATGCATGAAGCCCTGCAGTCAAACTTGGGGGAGAACAAAGTCGACCCCAAGGAGAATAACAAAAAACCTGGTGCAACAAGCTATCGAGTCCCTAAGAACATGAAGGCATTCACTGAAGGGACAGAACTCAAAGAAAAATTGAACCAGGTGCTAACAGTGTCAGTCGATACTGTTTATGAGAATGTGAAGGACAAGGAGTTGTTCTCCCCTCCCCGGAAAATTCGCCAGGACACTGGCAAACTCAATCCTAACAAATATTGTGCCTACCATCAAAGTGTGGGGCATTTTACAAGTGAATGTAGAGATTTGCTCAGGCAGCTCTGGCGTTTCTACGAGGACGGAAAGCTCTCCGATTTTGTCAAAAGGCAACCCGGAAAAAGAGTCCGGGAGAGTAACTCTGAGGATGAAGATGATCAACCTCAGAAGAGCAATAAACCGGTGCGACCAGGTCCTACCATCCCTGCTCGTCCTTTAGAAGATTTATACATGATGGAACCTACAGGCCCAGCAGGGGGATGTTCAGATGGACGGCCGCCAATCTCTAATCGAAAAAGAAAGGCTGAATTACGAGCAATCGATCAAGTTCAAGAATTCGGGGTCAAACCATCTATTATGCAGACAGCAGAACTGACTTTCACCGAGAAGGACTTAGAAGGAATTTTGACTCCGCATAACGATTCGCTCGTAATATGTGCAAAGATCATGGGGACTCGAGTCCATAGATTGTTGATCGACACTGGAGCTTATACCAACATCTTGTTCAAAAGCACTCTCGATAAACTTGGAGACTTTTCAGCTCATATCCGGGATTCAAACCATAGAATCCTAGGCTTCGGAAATGCAGTAACTGTCCCGTTGGGAGAAATTTCTTTGCTTGTACAACTTGTAACGATCGAGGAACCCGAAAAGAATATTACAAGAATGGTAGATTTCTTGGTCGTAGACCAGGAATCGACCTATAATGGGTTCCTTGGTCGACCCTTTTTTAATGAATTTAAAGCTGCCTGTTCAACTTACCATTATTGCTTAAAGTTCCCAACAGCAAGTGGAGCAGGTACAGTAAGAGGAGATCAAAGAAAGGCTCGGGAATGCCTCTTACAAATGCAAGCAAAACATGCGCAAGTATCCATGATGGAGGCCACAACAAGCTATCCAGCTGAAGAACCATCAATATTGGAGAACATGATGGACATAGAGGAAGACCACATGGATACCGACGAACAACATCATGACGAACAGATGTTGGACGAACAACTCATCACCACTCATGAGGAACATCATCCTGACGAACAACTAGGGGGTGGTGACGAGCAACATTCATATGATGGCTTGGAGGACCAGGTGTTGACTAACAACAGCGAATCAAGGCCAACAGATGATCTAGATCCCCGTCTGGGGGCAGAACCAGTGAACATCGAAAATGATTTCAACTCTGAGGGACCAATACTTGACCCTCGTTGGAAAGGACAAAAACGACGAGCAACTCCAGTTGAAGAACTGGAAGTGTTCAAAGTTAATCCTGAAAATGAGGATCTTGAATTATACATAGGATCTGAGCTCCCTGAGCCTTACAGATCCCGAATGAAAGAGTTCCTCAGCAAAAATCTAGATGTTTTTGCTTGGTCTCATGCAGACATGGTGGGGATAGATTCGAAACATGCTTGCCACAAGCTAAACATTAACCATGCAAAGAGGCCCGTCCATCAGAAACGACGGAAGTATGGCCCAGACAAGTATCAAGCCCTGAATGAAGAAGTTAAAAAGCTGTTAGACAACGATCTGATCCGTCAAGCACTTTGTCCACAATGGGTAGCAAACCCCGTGCTGGTGAGGAAGCCAAACGGAACCTGGAGGCTATGCATAGACTTTACAGATCTGAATGCAGCATGCCCGAAGGACAACTTTCCTCTCCCGCACATCGATCAATTGGTGGACAGCACTGCGGGTCACGAAATGCTAACATTCATGGATGCTTTTGCAGGGTATCATCAAATCCCAATGCATCCTGACGATCAAGAAAGCACAGCTTTTTACACTAACAAGAACTTGCTGTGCTGGAAGAGAATGCCCTTTGGCCTCATCAACGCTGGAGCAACTTACCAAAGGTTGGTGAACAAAATGTTCGACCAACAAATTGGAGATACAGTAGAAGTCTACGTTGATGACATCGTAGTCAAGAGTCCCCATAAAGAAGATCATCTTCAACACTTGACCCAAGTGTTCGAAATTCTTCGACACTACAACATGAAGCTGAATCCAAAGAAGAGCAGCTTTGGAGTTCATTCAGGCAAGTTCTTGGGTCATCTTGTTAGTCAACGGGGAATTGAGGCTAACCCAACGAAAGTTAAAGCCATTGTGGATATGCAACCACCGCGTTCAATAAAAGAAGTGCAAAGACTCACAGGATGTCTAGTAGCACTAAACCGGTTCATATCCAGATCGGGGGACAAATGCCGTCCATTCTTTGAAGCCATCAAGAAAGGACAGTTCACGTGGACTAACAACTGTCAAAAGGCGTTCGACCAACTAAAAAACTACCTGGAAGATGTAAAAATCCTATCAAAGCCCGTCCCAGGAGAAAAGCTATATTTATACTTAGCAGCGTCGGAGGTGGCTATCAGCTCCGTCCTGGTACGAGAAGACGGCAAGTTCCACCAACCTATTTACTATGTCAGCCAAGCTTTGCATGAGACGGAGATCAAATACTCCCTAACCGAAAAACTGGCGTATGCATTGGTCATGAGTGTGAGAAAGTTACGGCCATACTTTTTTTATCATCAGGTTGAAGTGCTAACAACTTTCCCACTCAGACAAATTCTCCATCGCCCCGACACAGCTGGTCGTCTACTAAAATGGTCACTGGAGATTAGCCAATTCGGGGTGACTTATGCTCCTCGAACAGCGATCAAAGGGCAAGCGTTGGCCGACTTTATAGTCGAACTAACCTTCCCACCAGATCCGACAAGAGGACTTGATCACCCCTGGCATCTTTATGTTGACGGATCTTCAACTAACGTAGCCTCGGGGGCGGGAGTGGTTCTAATCAGTCCAGGCAGACAAGTATTCACTTCGGCAATCAGATTTGGCTTTATGGCAACCAACAACGAAGCCGAGTATGAGGCTCTCATTGCTGGTCTCCATCTATCCCTTGCAGTAGGTGTCAGACGATTGCAAATATTCAGCGATTCACAATTGATTGTGAACCAAGTCCGAGGTGAATACGAGGCGAAGGATGGCCATATGATCGAATATCAACGGATTGTTGCTCACCTGATGTCCTTGTTAGATCAAGTATTCATTGAACAAATCCCAAGGACGAGCAACACTCAAGCAGATGCATTGGCCCGACTAGCAACAAGCGAAGGACCTGCAGAGTTGGCAGACATTATAATTACGAAAATGAATGACCCATCAACAACAAGTTATAATGTCAACCAACTAAGTGATCAAGCCAGTGAAGAAGAAGACTGGAGAACAAGTATAGTCAAATACTTGAAAAGTGGGGAAAAACCAAACAACTCTTTTGAAGCTGCCAAGCTAATAAAGCAAGCCGCCAGATATACTCTGGTAGGCGAGCAACTTTACAAAAGAGGAATATCACTCCCACTTCTCAAATGTTTGCCTAGGGGGCAAGGACGAGCAATACTCGAAGAAATACATGCCGGAGTATGTGGAAATCACACTGGGGGGCAAGCCTTGGCATACAAAACTATCAGATAAGGCTATTACTGGCCAACTTTACGCCAAGATGCAATAAAAAAAGCAAAGACTTGCCACCAATGCCAAATTTTTGCACCAAACATGCATACCCCGGCTCAACAGCTCGTATCGGTTTATAGCCCATGGCCTTTTGCTAGATGGGGAATGGACATTATTGGTCCCTTCCCAGCAGGAGTTGGAGGAGTTCGATTTGCCGTTGTGGCAGTCGATTATTACACAAAATGGGCAGAAGCAGAGGCCATGTTGAAGATCACGCAACAGAAAATGATCAACTTCATTTGGAAGAACATTGTCTGTCATTTTGGAATTCCGCAAACCATCGTGACAGACAATGGTCCGCAGTTTGATGGAAAAGAGTTGAGAGATTTCTGTACAAAATGGGGGATCAAGAAACATTACTCTACGCCCTATCATCCCCAGTCAAATGGACAAGTCGAAGCCGTAAACAAAATCATCAAGCATACGTTAAAAGTACTGCTAGCGGAAAGCAAAAACAGTTGGTCAACGGAGCTTCCGGAAGTCTTATGGGCATACAGAGTTTCTCCCAGGTCAAGCACCGGAGAAACACCCTTTGCGATGGCTTTCGGAACAGAAGCTGTGATACCAATTGAATTAAAGACCAACACAATCAGGACGACCAACTTTGATGAGCAGGCGAACAACTCTGCTTTGGCTGCAGAAATGGATTTGCTCGAAGAAAAAAGATTAAATGCGGAGCTAAAAAATGCCACCTATAAGCAGCGAGCAGAACGCTACTATAATTCCCATGTTAAACTTAGGGAATTTAGAGTTGGAGATTTGGTTCTAAGAAAGTTGCTCGCCCAACCTCCAGGTGTATTGGGACCAACTTGGGAGGGCCCGTATCGTATAACGGAAAAATTAGTTAATGGCGTATACGATATCGAAGATATGGAAGGCAAGCCGGCCCAATACTCCTGGAACGCCACACATCTAAAGAAGTATTATCAATAAGGCGAACAAATTCTTAGTTGGACGAACAACTGTCTTGGGGGGCAGAGAAACCAAGTAAGGCATGCCAAAAAACTTGCCTAATTTTTTGAAATTTTGCTAAGTATAGAATTTAAAGTTGTTCGGCACATTGTATAGTTTAGTGTTGTTTCATCTTTTTTAAATTTTAGATAAGGTTGCTCGGCAAAAATCTTATAAGCGAGCATGTTTTGATTAGTGTTTAAGGTTGTTCGTCGATTTGTATATGTTAGTGACGAGCAGTCTTACAACCCTTGTAATTTTTTATGAATGTAAATACAATAGTTGTTCGTCAAAAAAAAAAGGAAAAGTCCAAAAGCTCGAGGTACAAGTCCACTTAAAGGTTGTTCGTTTTACAAATGAACAGAACCTAAGGACTAAAGCCACTTAAAGGTTGTTCATTTTTTTAAATGAACAGAACCTAAGGCTGAACCCTGATTCCACTAAAGGCAAAGTTCAAATTCATAAACACTCCAAAAAACACACACAATCACTTCTAAACGTGCACACATACGAAATTAATTCAATTTCGACTTTCGTATACCCAAGTTCATAACCCGAACCTCGATTTACCATTTACGGTGGTAACCAATCACACGTAATTGATTGATGATCAATAAACCGAACTTAAACAGTCACTAATCCACCCGATAAAATTTGATCACCAACAACATGATTCTTTGGAAATCTTGCCATCTTTTACGTGACAATATTTTTTTGCAAAATATTTCAATATCCTCCTACAAAAATTAGCATATATAAATATTTTGCAAAAATAAATTCCAAAAATATCTAAATAAGAAAATCGTTAAACTGTGGGAAAAATTATATGTTTTACATCTTAGAGGACATGGCGGCGGCGCCGAGACTGTTCAATGGAGGATGACAAAAACTAAAAAAAGAGGCGAGAAGAAACAAACCTAAGACAAAAAAATATACTATAAAAATAAGTATCATACCTTCAGTTCAAGGCCGCGGTATCCGATGCGATTTGAGGCAGCGGAAGTAGAGCAGCGAGGCGGCGCTGGTTTGTAAACAATCTGACAGGAAAGGGATGACGGAGTGAGAAAAGAATAAAGAAGAGGTGGTGGCGGTTCGGGATCTACATACCTTGAATTTATCCCTATTTTGCATATCCGCTTTCGACGAGCTTGCCAGAGTTCACGATAGATGCTGCCACTTGAATCACTGGGCTAGGCGGAGAAGTCGCCTGAGATGGGTTTGGAGTAGGCACAATGATCGATCAATTTGGAGCAACGACGGTGCGTAAGCAATAATGGTGACGACGATGCCTGTTGTAATAGTGGAGGCGGCGCCGATGATGGATAAAATGGGAGAGAGAAACATACGGCGTATTTGAGCGAAAGGGGACGGTGTGTGCGATACTCTTAATAAGAGATTAATAAAACCTAAATATAAAATGAATTATTTAAATTTAATTTTGTGAGATAAATGGTCGAGATCAAAACTTAAACCAACTTTTAATGAGAGCACAACATTTCGAAATGAAGAGATTGAGACATGCCACATCAGCCTAAAAATAAGGTGGTGTTGACACATCATTTTGGAGAGGTTTGAAAATATATTATAATAAGATATGAGTATTAAATAATCATGTATTTTATGTGTGGATACCATTAAGTGATTTTAATATATTGAGAGACCAATTAAAAATAAAGGATATGGTTCCCAAACATCAAGAGACATGAAGTTGAAAATCAACTCAACAAAAGGATTAAATGTGTTGAATCTAACAGTTATGGTGAGTATTACGGTAGATATGACGGTTCAGGAAAACAACATGCTGAAGGAATGTAGAATTAGACATGTTCACGGTTTCGGAACCGGCGGTTTCGAACTACAGGTTCCAAAAGTCCAATGTGTGGAATCGGAACCGAACCGTGGTCAAACCGGTTTCGGTTCGTTTCCTGAACCGGCAATTTTTTTAATTTTTTTTTTAGTTTTT
The DNA here is from genome assembly GCA_947034835.1 of Ballota nigra. Lineage (NCBI taxonomy): Eukaryota > Viridiplantae > Streptophyta > Magnoliopsida > Lamiales > Lamiaceae > Ballota > Ballota nigra. Next base: position 72,425,809 of record OX344724.1, on the reverse strand, counting down.
TTACATGTATTTTTTCGTTTTTTAATCTACATGTAAATGACAAATTGAATAGAAAAAGATTTAATTAGTAATTGAATCATTACAAAGTAATTGAACAATTACAAATTAGTAATTCTAATTTAAAATAAGTATCTAATATCTATTATTACAAACTAATTGAAATATAAAAAATTTACAAATTGAATATTGAACTATTCCAAATTATTAATTACAAGTTTACAACTTAAAATCTTAATTCTACAAAATGAATTTGGGGGAAGGGGTTAAAGAAATTGGACTTGAGCTTAATTTTAAGAAATAAACTTAGGGGGTGTATTGGTTATGCAGTCTGTAGGATTTTTTTAGACTTTTAAAGTTTGGGAGTTTTCAATTTGAATTTTCAAAAGTCTTTAAAAATTCTAAGGTATTCAATACGGATTTTAAAAAGTCTTAAAAAATCTTTAAGTATTCAACGGTTTATGGATTTTCTTTGATTCTCTTCCAAAATATAAATAGATTTCACTCTCCAAAATCTCTTCTAATAACCAGAGATTTCTACGGATTTTAAAAAGTCTTGAAAAATCTTTAGGTATTCAATAATCTATGATTTTCTTTGATTTTCTTCCATAGGGATGTCAACGGGGACCGGGGGGGGGGGGGGGGGGGGGGTCATTCCCCGTCCCCACGAAATAAATGGGAAAAAAAATCCCCACATCCCCTCCCCGTTGGGATCCCCGTCCCCGCGGGGATTCCCCGTTCTCCGTCTAATAACTTTTTATCTCATTTAAAAAATAAAAATAAAATATAAAATAACATCTAAATTATAATTTTAATCATACACATGTTAAAAAAAAACTAATTTAAACAAATTGAAGAACCTCTAATTTTAATAATTTTAGTTAACATATATATTAAAGTGAAAATTACATAATTTGGAACTAATAACATAATATTAAATATATAGATGTAATTTTGTATAAATAGTTAATTGAGTAGGAAATTATGAAATATTTATTTTTAATTAACTTTTAAATTAAAATTATATATATATATATATATATATACATATATATATATATATCAGGGATGTAAAAACGGCCTAGGCGCTGGCCGCCGCCGCGAATTAGCCCAAATCAGCCAGCAAAGTCGTTTTCTCTTCCAGGCGCCACCTAGGCGGCCAAGTCGACCGAGTCGAATTTAATTTTTTTTAACTTTTAATTAAACCGAGAGAGAAGAAACAGAGGTAAATCGAAGAGACAGAGAGAAAGAACCCTAGTCTGATGACGCTCGATACAGAGAGGAGGAAGATGACGGCGCTGTGAGGAGGGGTGCGGCGCTGGTGGCGTCACGACAGAGGGAAAAAGTCGATTGACGTACCGTGAGGAGGGCGAGCAGCGATGGTGGTTGGCACTGAGAGGAAGGCGATGACGACGACCCAACGTCACGGGAAATGATGGACTTGGTTCGCCGGGAATGGTGGATGAGCAAGTCCAAGAAAAAGAGAGAGGGAGAGGAGAGAGAGTTGATTTTTACTTTTAAAAAATGAATGTTAATGATTATGGGGAAAATGGGAACCGAAGATGACCTATATTTTGGGGAAACTAAAACCATCTATACCACTTTGTTTTTGGGAAACTAAAACCGTGGGAATGGGATGTGGTTTCAAAAATATTTAAAAAAAACAACAAAAACCTAGGCGTTTTTCTAGGCGGCGCCTAGTCGGCCAAGAAACACTCGCCTAGCATTTTCCGACTTCTACACCTTTGATATATATATATATATGTTAATTATATAAAAAATAATATGGGTCCCCGCGGGGAACGAGGCAGGGATTCTCGCGGGCCGGGAATATTATCCCGTCCCCGCCTACGGGGCAAAAAAAATTCTCCCTCCCCATTTGCTTCGAGATTCCCCGCCCCGCTGTCAAGTCTGTTCTTCTAAATATATAAATAGGTTTCACTCTCTAAAATCTCTTCTAACAACCAGAGACTTCTAATAAGGCTGAGGTATAATAGTGATGAAAATGAAGATGAGAATAATAATGATGAATAATAATTTTTTTTAACTAATGTATTTTTGGCATTTTTTCTAAACAATTTACATAATTTTTTTTATATACAATTGTGTTCCATATACATCTGCATCAATGGTTCCATCGCCGGCGTCTATGAAAATCCATGTATTTCAATAAAAGAAAATGTATTCCACAATCCTGTCGAGTCTTTGAAAATCCATGTATATCAATAAAAAAAGTCAGTCAAACTCTGCATGGAGTCTATAGATTTTCTAAATCCACTGACTTTTTTAAGTCCAAAAAAATATAATAGGATCTCAATTGAACACATCCCTCTTAGAAATTCTAAGTTTGAAACTCAAAATTGTAAGTCATTTATTATTTATTTTTTTTAACTTTTTTTAGGGTTTTTACTTGTGTTTTTTGGTTTTTTAATCTAAATGTAGATGACAAATTAAATGAAAAAAAAAATTCATTAGTAATTGAACTATTACAATTTAGTAATTCTAATTTAAAATAAGTATCTAATATCTATTATTACAAACTAATTGAAATATTACAAATTTACAAATTGAATATTGAATTAATCCAAATTAATAATACAAGTTTACAACTTAAAATCTTAAATTTTACAAAATAATTTTGGGGAAAGGGTGGAGGGGTTAAAGAAATTGGATTTGAGCTTAATTTTAAGAAATAAACTTAGAAATTCTAAGTTTAAAACTCAAAATTAAGAAATAAACTAAAAAATTTAAGTGTGGAACCGTCGGTTCGAACCGGAACCACCTAGAAACCGACGGTTTCGGTTCTGACTTTTACTGGAATTGGAACCGAATCGTATGATTTAGGGTTTCGACCGTGGAACCGGCGATTCCGGTTATTTTTTTGAGCATCTCTAGTAGAATAGTCCTACGGTATATCATTTCAGGAGGAAACATATGGGAGAATGATAACACAACCGTACCTTTTCCTTCTCAAAATTATGATGTATTGGTTTTTTCTTTTTAAAGGCCAAATGATAACTCAAAACCTATTGTTTTCAAGGTATATGCAGACTGTTCAGTGGTGTCCTGACCACATAAGATATTCCACTTCATTTTGATGTATTGAAATTGAGTGTGCAACATTTATAATAAAACATATATGGTGTATGAAATAACAATATAAGCAATTGGTGTCATGTGCATATATGATTAGGTACGGATGTAGAAATATAATTTCGGAAAATATTAGTTAGAATATGCTAAAATAAAAGAATACACAAATAAATGACTTGGGGTGATTGGTAAACTTTTGTGAAAATGGTCAATTTAGCCCCTCAACTTATTTGTGGGGATCAAATAGGACCCCTAACTTTTTTGTTTACCCCCAAACCCTTTTTCTTTTCAAATAAGATCAAATAAGTCATTATTCTCAATAAAAAGGATAAAATAAACTCCTCCTTTCAATAAAAGAAATCAAATAAACATTTTCGTCCAAAAAATCAAACGACGTTAATATGTGACCCTCTTCTTACATTTCTTATTTCTGATTAGGCATGAAATTGTTGGATTTTAGAGCTCGAAATGCCCGTGTTTTGATTGATTTCGATGAGTATTTAGAGTCAATTGAGTACTATTTTTATTAACTAATGAATTTGTCTCTTTGATGCTCATAGATGGATAGAGGGCGAAAAATGGAATTCGTAGGACTTTGAATCGACTCAAACGGATGCTCAGATGAGATGATGATATCACTAGTGTGTGAAACCTTGTACACCATTGATTAAATTTGAGTTTGAAAAGCTATTTGACTTGATTGTGATTTTCTTGGATATTCATGAGTCGTGTTGGGTGAATTGCTTTGATGCATTAGGTTATGGCTCCTCCAAAGAAAATAAGGAAGAAATACGAAAAGTATCAGTTTAAGGGAGCAAAAGTATCACTGGAGTACACAAGCAAGAAGAGCTCGTGCACTCAGTGCACGAGTGCTCGTGTACTATGCTCGAGCGGGCCTTGGTTGTGCACTCAGTGCACGAGTCTCGAGTACACTGCACGAGTGGTGTCAAGTCGTGCACTATGTGCACAAGCTAAGGAAGTCGTGCACTCTTTGTGTTCTGGAGGATTGGTGCGCTCGAGTTGCACGAGCTCGTGCACTTAGTGCTTGAGCTCTACTCGAGCTTACGTGATTCTGGCCCATTAACTCCCGATTCGACCCGTTGCCTATTTATACCCCTTCCGAACACGTTTTTGACTACCACTTCACGCATAGAGATAGATTTTAGAGAGAAAAGAGCACCAAGAGTTAGAGGAAGCATATTTTACTTTTGATCGAGGTTTTTACATTACTATTTGATAGTTTAGAGTTGGATTTTGTTAACTTGATTATTCGTTCTTTGATACTTGACACTTGAGACTTCTATTTTTGTTCTAATTCGATTATACTTTAGATTTTAATTCTTCCTTAAACCCTTGTTTATGTTCTTTAGTTATTTACTTAGATTAATTATGTTTTTGTTCGTTGTTTGTTTAATTACTTTCGTTATCATTAAAACCATGCTAGGCTAAAACACTTGTATGCTTGGGGTAGGATGAACTCGCAGAAGTAGGACGTTGGTACATAATTAGGGTAACATGTGATGTTTAGTTTTAATTCTCTTAATTAATGAACGCTTAAAATAAATTCTGAATTTACCTTTGAATTTCGTACGAAAATTATAAGAGAGAGGACGACCTTATCACTCTTTAATAACTATTAGGCTTAACAAGAGGGTTTAGAAGGGGTTAATTCATCTACCGGTTTATATAGGGAGGACGACCGCATCACCTTAGTTAAATTAGGATCTCTTTAATTAAGCACAATCTATTAACTTGTTTAGTGGATTAGTGAAGTCGATTGATAGGATAAAGTATTAGGGTTTAATTCTTGAGTTTTTCATCTTACAATCTGTTGTTTACCAAATAAATGTTGTTGGGATTAAATGGCTATTTATGAGAGCTTTAGTAAAAACATCAAATGATTGGGTTCTTTAATGCTAAAGTGATTGATTTGAATGAAAGATAATAAAGAAAGAGCAAGAACACCAAGATTTGCCAGGGGTTGTTAGTCCCTGGACTTAAATGAAGATTGTATTGATTATACTGAAAGAAATTGAACCTTTTTTCTATGTTACAAATGTGAGGCTATTTATAGCTTTCTCACTTCATGGGTACATCGGTCATTTCCGACCTCTCAGGGGACAATGCTCATGTCTCTGAGGACGCGCGGGCACTGGTGTGCCAGAGTTTGCAGGTGACCGGCCACTAGGGTGCTGACGTGTTGGAGTTATACGTGAAAGTATGCTTTTACTTTGTATAACTCGTGTATCAAACACTCGTTTTATGAGAATAATTCTTTTATCGCATTTGCTTTAGTTATAATTGAATGTTGAATTTCTATTGCAAACCGTTCAATATATAGTACGTGTTACATTGTAGTTAATGTGGTGATACCCGATCACGGAAGACGACATTAACAGTTTACTTGTAACTAAACGTACATTTTCACGGCCTAGGTGGAATTGAACAATCCACCGTGAAAGGTAGATGTGTAAGGCTCAGATTGGTCTGTCTTGACCAAGAGATTGCACTAGCACATTTAGTATGTGTTGAAGAGGTCCTACAGCGAGGATAAATTCTTCTGTTCTGAAAGGTGAAGAATTAGACCTCAGTGGTTGTTGATTTCTTAATCTCCGTCACTTAAATAGGACCGTGTGTGTTTAATAGTTACTGCTTTGATTCATGTTGGGTGAGAATCATTGTGACTTCGAACTTTGTGTCTTGGGCAGTAATATTAATCATATGACGATTGCTAAGATTTAATACGGAGAAACGCGTGCGAGTACGGCTCGTGTGATTAGTCCCCTTGGTGGGCTCAGAAGTTTTATTGTACCAAATCTTGCAAGTGAAGAATTAGTTTCTTCGGTACGAATAATAATGTTGAGCTGTCTTTACTCCAAGGTGAAAGATGTTAATTAATTTAGAGCTATTCAGAAGCTTAATTAATTAATGGATTGATAATCTTAAACGCGGGAAATAATAACCGGGAGCCCATATTATCGTAATATGGATTAAGATGGATAGTGCAATATTAATTTATTAGTGGTAATAATTAATATTAATGGGCTGAATTATATTGGGGCTCAATATTGAAATTCAGAAGTCCATTAGGAGGTCCAATCTTAATTCTCCTTAAGGCCCCTCAAGTAGCCCAATTAAGTAGCTCAATAATGATAAGGTGATTAAAATAAAAAGAAAATATTATGCTGATTTTTTATGAAATTTTCGAAAAAATGCATGTGTAGGAGAAATTAGATTTTGTTGATTTTCTTGAAAAGATATTATGGAAGATATGTATTCTAGGAATACAAGAATATCTCATATATTCAAGAAGATCCAAATCTTGGATTTTATCCTCATATTTTTCGAAAATAATAACCTTATAAGCTAAGTGAGATTTTTGTGGAATATTTTATTTTGGAGAAAAGAATATATGAGATATATTCAAGATTTCTTAGAGATTAAGAAAAGATTTTCTCCAAGGCCCATATTCTTCATAATTTTCGGCCACTATGCTTATAAATAGGGGGTGATATTTTCATCCCCAAGTACATAATTCCATGTGTTGGAAAAATCAAGAAGCATAGATATTTTTCTTTTTCCTTAGTTATTAAATTACTTGAAAGCGTCTCCCACCGGCGATCAAGTGAGGTGAAAAGGGAAATACTTGAGAAGGCTTTGGGTTGATAGAACGAGATTACAAGTGTCCCGTATATCCAAAGGCCATTACTACGAGAGGTACGTTAATCGTATATTTACTTGTTTAATTCCGCCTAGTTAAATATGTGAAATTAATTTAACATGCATGATGATAATTAGTTGTTGGAATTATTATTTGAATTAATTAGGATTAATTCATGCTAGTAATAATTGTATTTAAATTCGTATTTAAAGTTCATCCCGAATAGATTCCGGGCACCCCTATTTTCCCAACAACTGGTATCAGAGCCACGGTTTTGGGCTCTGAATTTTAAATTGGAATTTAAATTGTTGAACATTAAATTTGAAATTGGATAGTAGAATTGTTAGATCTTTTTTGCAGGTATCCAATTGTCATGGTTTTTAATGTTGTTAATTTCATGCGTGTGAATTAATTTGTTTTTTAATTCGATTCGTTCGAATTCGTTTTTCTCGTGAGAAAATCCACGAGTAGATTAGTTGTTTTTATTTTGATTCGATCATTGTAATAGACTAGTCTAGATCTAGTATTTATTTTTTTTGTAAAAATAAATTGTAACCGGATCGTGACGAAGAACGAAGAATTAAAAACGGCGTACCCGGACGACGCATACAAGCGTGGAGCATGTATGGAGGTAAAATCATGCAAGGGGTGAAGAAAACGAGGACGAACGGCGAAAAAACGGCGCACGGGGGTGTACGGCGCACACCGTGCGCAACGGGCGCACGGCGCCGCGCGCACGGCGCGCGCGCGCCTCGGCAGGCACCTGCAGCGCCTCGGGTGCGCCTCGGCGCGCCTCCGTGCAGCGCCTCGGGGCTGCGCTTCGGCGTGCCTCGGGCGCTTTTCCAGCGCTTCTCGGGCCGGGAAGCGCGCGGGCCCACTTCGTGGGCCGACGCGCGCTGTATCTCAGTCCGTGGAATTTTTTCGGTTCGTGTTTTTTTTACGTGTGATTTTAAACGTCGTCCCGAACCCCAAACGATGCTGTTTTTTTTAAGAAGTGTTGCTGTTCGAGTGGGAGCACGTCGAGACGAACGTCGGAAAGCAACAAGGACGATTTTTCGCATCAAGACGTGAAGAAATTAAACCGTGATAATTGGATTCGAGTGCTCCAATGTGTTTAATTTTATTTTGATGGATGTTTTATTTCGTGCACTTATTATTATTTGTTAATATGTGTTTGCATGAATTTAATTGTCCAAGAAAAACCTTACTTTCGAAAATTACTAAGTATGTTTTTATAATCGCAATTTTATTCCGGATATTAAAATTGGATTATTTTGGCCTCCATAATTTATTTATTTGTGAAGTTCTTTTGGAATACATTTTCCCCTCGGATCGGCCAAAAGAACGGATTTCACATGAATAAATTCCGAAAGGATGATTGTGGATTATTACTAGTGGCGGTATTGACCCTCACCACGAGTGGCTTGCTCAAAGCGAAATAATAATCCTGTATTTAATTATGGTTATTACTTAGGCATAGGAAATTGATATTAACTTACTCCCCTCGGAGTCCCTGTCAGTTTCTATGTGGTCAAAGTGGGAGCCAACTATTAATTTTGAATTAAGGATTTGTAACTTTTAAGTTTGTAATCCGCTTGAATGTGTTTAAATGTATAGACCACCCCTCGTGGCGCATTTAAATTGTTTCGAGATGTTGGCTGATGCATGATTATATTGTTTTAAGGTTTCAATATAATTGATGTGATCAAATTTATGTGATAATTTCATATTTTTCTAGATATTGATATGAATGTATGTTTTATTCTCATTTCATCATGTCGCAACCTTTTAATCCACTGTTTAATATACTTAAAGTTAATAAACTTTTTGGAGAGAATTATATCGATTGGAAATGTTTTTTTAAATTTGTCTTTACTGCACGAAAACACAATTGGGTTATTTATGTTAATATGCAAGCCTAATGATAAGTCAAGCAATGGGAAGAGGCAGTTTATGATCGGAAGCGTGACAATGAATGAAGTGCATCATCTTGACATTTCTGTCTGAGGATTTGAGGCGCGCTCATGAAGACATTGTATCCGCTGTTGAAATCATGGAACACCTTGAAGAGATGTTTTCACATCAGAATCCCATGACTAATCAGTTCACCAAACATGACTCGGTCAAGTTGGAAATGGTGGAAGGAACGCCCGTGAGGGAGCACGTTCTCGAGATAATGGCATACCTTAACAAGTTGGAAGTACTTGGTGCGGATTTTGATTGATTTCATATACCATTCCCTACCGAGAAGCTTTGAGTAGTTTCATCTGAACTGTCAGATGAATGAACGGACAAGTCGTTTGCCCGAGCTCTTGCAAGCTTTAGTTTCGGTGGAGGTGATAATGGAGCACCAGTCTAGTGCTATGGTGGCTAATGGTTCGTCCACCTCTTTTGGTCCCAAGGGAGGGAAAAAGAGGAAGAGAACCAAAGGCCGGATCCAAGCAAATCCAATTGTTGCGAAAGGCAAATGCAAAGGCAAGCATCGAAGGGGAAGTGTTTTAGTTGCGGTGAGAGAGGACAATGGAGGTCTGCCTGTTCCAAGCCTAAGAGGCTAGGAAAGTTAGGAAATTCACACACCTTAGTCGTCGAAACTTGTGAAGTGGCGTATGCTGTCTATTCGTGGATAGTGGATACGAGAGCTACTGATCACATTTGTTTCATGGGTTTAAGCTAACCCGACGACTTAACGGAAGTGAGATCCCCATCACATCGGGCAATGCTACGAGAGTGGCAGCTGAAGCAGTGGGAGAAGTGCGCCTATCTTGTGAAGATAGAGTTATGGTCTTGAGAGACGTTCCTCATGTTCCTAGTTTAGAAAGAACTCAACCTTCAGTTTCTAAACTGTTTGAATAGATACTCGGTTTCTTTTAATAAGGATGTTATTATTGCTTGAAACGATGAGTTTATCCGTTCCGGAACTTTAATGGATGATCTTTATACCATTATTTGGGCACACCACTCACAAAATTGAATCTAATAACACATCGATTATTTCGAGTAATAAAAGAAAGCGTTCTTCGGAGATGAACGAAACACTTCTATGGCATCTTAGACTAGGTCATATTAATCTAAAGTGGATAGAGAGATTGGTGAAAGACGGATCCTTTGAATCATTCCAAGTCGAACCGTTTCCAACTTGTGAATCCTGTTTAGAGGGTAAAATGACCAAGAGGGCATTTGGAGCCAAGGGGAATAGAACTACGGAAGTGTTAGAACTCGTTCATACCGATATGTGTGGTTCAATGACGATCATAGCAAGAAGAGGTATGAGTGATTTGATGATTACTCAAGATACGGATACATCTACCTTATGATGCATAAGGAAAGAAGTATCAAGTCTCTACGATTTGTTCGTGGAGGCGAATACCTTAGCAATGAATTCTTGAACTACATATCGGAAGAAGGGATTGTATCCCTGTTGACCACATCGGGAACCCCTCAATAGAACGGTGTGGCGGAACGAAGGAGCCAGACTCTTTTAGAAATAGTCAGATCCATGATGAGTTATTCGGATTTACCCAAGTCGTTTTGGGGTAACGCCTTGGAAACAATGATTTATATTCTAAACTTGGTGCCATCCAAATCGGTTCCTAAAACCCCAAATGGAATTGTGGACCGGGCGCAAGCCCAGTCTAAGACACTTGCAGATTTGGGGTTGTCCGGCATACGTGCTAGACAAGGAAGCCGGTAAATTGGATCCATGTTTGGAATTAAGGTTGTTTATAGGATATCCCATGGGAACGAAAGGGTGTATGTTCTATAGTCTCAAGGATTAAAAGACCGTGATTAGTTCGCACTTTAAATTCTTGGAGGAAGACTATATGAACAAAAGAAAGCCCAGAAGTGAGATTACCTTAGACGAGTTAAGATGGCAAACTCCTATACCAAGTATACAAGATGATATACCACACGTCACACATTCACAACCGGAACCCCGTCGTAGTGGGAGGATTGCAAGGCAACCCGAGAGATTCATGGGAATTGGAGAATCTTCGGATTTGATTCCCGGTGATGAATCAGACCCATGAATGTACGACGAGGCAATCCAAGACAAAGACGTAGAGGCGTGGCAAACCGCAATGGAAATCGAGGTGGGTTCGATGGATTATAGTCAAGTGTGGGAGTTGGTTGATCCACCTAGTGGGGTAGAGCCCATTAGATGCAAGTGGATGTACAAGAGGAAAAGAGGACCGGACGGAAGGGTAGACACCTTCAAAGCAAAGCTTGTAGCCTGTGGTCTGTAGCTATGCTTAAGTCCATCCGTATTCTCTTGTCGATCGCTGCGCACTTAGATTACGAGATCTGGCAAATGGATGTCAAGACAGCTTTCCTTAACGGAAGTCTTGATGGGATCTATATGCAACAGCCCAAAGGTTTTGTTGAAAAAGGCCAAGAGCACCTCGTATGCAAGCTTAAGAGATCTATTTTATGGACTTAAGCAAGCGTCGCGTACTTGGAACCAGTGTTTTGATCAAGTTATTAAGTCTTATGGGTTTGTGATCAAAACAAGTTTGAAAGTTGTGTGTATAAAAGGTGTGACGGAACTGCGGTGGTATTCTTAGTATTATACGTAGACGATATTCTGCTCATTGGAAACAATGTAAAGGTATTGTCAGACGTAAGGGTATGGCTGTCAAATCAGTTTGATATGAAGGACTTAGGGAAAGCCGGTCACATCCTTGGGATCAAGTTCACTCGAGATCCGAGAGGAGGATGTTGGGTTTATCGCAAGTTTCATACAAAGCCACTGTTTTGAAGCATTTTAGCATGCAAGATTCCAAGAAAGGTTTTGTACCTTTTAGGCACGGAATCCATCTATCTAAAGAAATATGCCCTAAGACGCAAGTGGAGATAGATGACATGAAAGACGTTCCGTACGTTTCGAACGTAGGAAGTCTTATGTATGCAATGTTGTGTACGAGACCGGATATCTGCTTTGTCGTGTGCATGATGGCAAGATATCAAAGTAACCCCGGGAAAGCACATTAGATTGCAATTAAATGCGTTCTTTAGTTTCTGAAAAGAACTTAGTATGGAATGCTGATTTAACAATCAGACAATATAATTCCCATGGGATACACGGACTCAAATTTCCAATCAGACATAGACTCCAAAATACCTACCTTGGGTAGTGTGTTTTGCATGGGAGAAGGAGCCATGACATGGAGAAGCGATTTGCAGAAATGCATCGCAGATTCGACCATGGAAACCGAATAAGTAGTTGCTTGTGAAGTAGCGAAAGAAGCGGTTTGGCTCAAGTACTTCTTAGTGGACTTGGACGTTGTTCCGAATTTGCCCGACAAGATAACTGTCTTTTGTGACAATGCCGGAGCAGTTGCAAATTCAAGGGAACCGAGAGCCCACAAGGCCAGCAAACACATTGAAAGAAAACACCATCTTACACGAGAAATCGTTAAGAGAGGAGATGAAGAGGTGGCAAAGATATGCGTCGGGGACAACCTAGTAAATCCATTCACAAAGGGTCTGCCTCTGAATACATTCGAGAGACATGTGGATGGAATGAGAGTCAAGACTATTGCCAATCTGCTTTAAGTATAAGTGGGAGGAATTATTAGGTTAGTGTAGGTTGACATGAGATGTCACGTAGAGCTACTACACTAAGACATGCGTGATGTATACTAAAAGCAGACTTTAAGTATAAGTGGGAGATTGTTGGAGTTATACGTGAAAGTATGCTTTTACTTTGTATAACTCGTGTATCAAACACTCGTTTTATGAGAATAATTCTTTTATCGCATTTGCTTTAGTTATGATTGAATGTTGAATTTCTATTGCAAACCGTTCAATATATAGTACGTGTTACATTGTAGTTAATGTGGTGATACCCGATCACGGAAGACGACATTAACAGTTTACTTGTAACTAAACGTACATTTTCACGGCCTAGGTGGAATTGAACAATCCACCGTGAAAGGTCGATGTGTAAGGCTCAGATTGGTCTGTCTTGACCAAGAGATTGCACTAGCACATTTAGTATGTGTTGAAGAGGTCCTACAGCGAGGATAAATTCTTCTGTTCTGAAAGGTGAAGAATTAGACCTCAGTGGTTGTTGATTTCTTAATCTCCGTCACTTAAATAGGACCGTGTGTGTTTAATAGTTACTGCTTTGATTCATGTTGGGTGAGAATCATTGTGACTTCGAACTTTGTGTCTTGGGCAGTAATATTAATCATACGACGATTGCTAAGATTTAATACGGAGAAACGCGTGCGAGTACGGCTCGTGTGATTAGTCCCCTTGGTGGGCTCAGAAGTTTTATTGTACCAAATCTTGCAAGTGAAGAATTAGTTTCTTCGGTACGAATAATAATGTTGAGCTGTCTTTACTCCAAGGTGAAAGATGTTAATTAATTTAGAGCTATTCAGAAGCTTAATTAATTAATGGACTTGATAATCTTAAACGCGGGAAATAATAACCAGGAGCCCATATTATCTTAATATGGATTAAGATGGATAGTGCAATATTAATTTATTAGTGGTAATAATTAATATTAATGGGCTGAATTATATTGGGGCTCAATATTGAAATTCAGAAGTCCATTAGGAGGTCCAATCTTAATTCTCCTTAAGGCCCCTCAAGTAGCCCAATTAAGTAGCCCAATAATGATAAGGTGATTAAAATAAAAAGAAAATATTATGCTGATTTTTTATGAAATTTTCGAAAAAATGCATGTGTAGGAGAAATTAGATTTTGTTGATTTTCTTGAAAAGATATTATGGAAGATATGTATTCTAGGAATACAAGAATATCTCATATATTCAAGAAGATCCAAATCTTGGATTTTATCCTCATATTTTTCGAAAATAATAACCTTATAAGCTAAGTGAGATTTTTGTGGAATATTTTATTTTGGAGAAAAGAATATATGAGATATATTCAAGATTTCTTAGAGATTAAGAAAAGATTTTCTCCAAGGCCCATATTCTTCATAATTTTCGGCCACTATGCTTATAAATAGGGGGTGATATTTTCATCCCCAAGTACATAATTCCATGTGTTGGAAAAATCAAGAAGCATAGATATTTTTCTTTTTCCTTAGTTATTAAATTACTTGAAAGCGTCTCCCACCGGCGATCAAGTGAGGTGAAAAGGGAAATACTTGAGAAGGCTTTGGGTTGATAGAACGAGATTACAAGTGTCCCGTATATCCAAAGGCCATTACTACGAGAGGTACGTTAATCGTATATTTACTTGTTTAATTCCGCCTAGTTAAATATGTGAAATTAATTTAACATGCATGATGATAATTAGTTGTTGGAATTATTATTTGAATTAATTAGGATTAATTCATGCTAGTAATAATTGTATTTAAATTCGTATTTAAAGTTCATCCCGAATAGATTCCGGGCACCCCTATTTTCCCAACATGACGCGTGTCCAAAAAGGACGATTCTCTAGCGTATTTCCTTATTTGGATGGAATATTCTCTCTGCCACTATGTACGGAGGCGGCCTTTTTCCTCTTGGGGGAAGATCTCGCCTGATTCCATCACGTGCTCCAAATCTTCCTTGCCGGCCGGGGATATATCGAGGTCGGAGGCCGGTCTCCTAATGGGTCACGAGGTCGGAGACTACTCCTGCACATCGGTCGTGCCCTGGTGACCTCTATTGGTCTTCTTTGGTTGAGGCCGGACCGGTCCGGTCTCGGCCCGTCCGTCTAGCATCCGGATCAACGTATACGAGTGTTTCAAGGTGGTTTTCGGCCTTGTTTTTTAGGTCGGAAAATGGGGTCGGAGCCCGCTGAGGTCGGATATAGACCGGTCAGGTCGGACCCGCCTTCTGAGTGTTGTTTTGCCTTTTCCGGCTCATTTCAGGCCGGTGCCGACCTGTGGTCCAAAATGGTCAGAACACAATCTTATACTTAGGTTATTTCTTACACATCACGGTTATTTTGATTATGTACCGGCTCTGTTAGTATACGTAGGGATCCCTATCCTGAGCATCACCCATTTATATCTGCAAACAACCTTTAGTTAATTGGTTTCATTCGTTCTTAGCATAATTAGTATAATTTAGTTTAGAATTAAATTCTTCAAAAAAACCAAAAACATACACTCATATTAATTACGACGCGTAGATCTTCAGGGATCTATTCGCATACATTCCTTCCCTTGGGTACGATATACTTGGTCACTATACTTGCTGATACTACAGTTAACCCTTACGTTTGTGGAGTAACTTCTAGTAAAAGCTAGTAAAGTTTGGTTCAAGTTAATGGCGTCGTTGCCGGGATTGAGTAGGACTTGGAGATAGCTTGGTAGTTAGTAGTGAGTGCTTAATTTTTCTATTTAATTCTTACGTGTTCAGTAGTTACATTTTGATTCTTCTGTTAGTATTTCAGGTTTATGAAAACACGCTCGCAAAGAGATACGAGCGAGGAGAGAATACAGCTTGATCCTGGGAGAATAGCAAGAAGAAACTGAGCATTTTTAAGAAGAATGAACACTGCCGGAGGAGATACCGACAACATGAACATTAGTAATGAGTTGGATGATGCTGCAGCTAAGTATAATCAAGAAGTAGAACGGGTTGAGAGCACTGGAGGGAATAACAGTCAGAATCAAGTCCCATCAGGGGAAAGCCAGAGCCAAAACCCGGCTACACATAATCAAAACAATCCAGCTCACAACCTTGTTCAACATCCTCAAAACAACCCTGTTTACCCACAAAATAATCCACCTTATCCTTACCCATACCCACCATATCCTTATCCACCATACCCGTATCCTCCACCTCCTGCTTATAACCAACCACCAGTTCCGCAAGTACCTATACCACCCGTCTATCCTCAGCACGTTCTTTAGAACGCTGACCGTGATATAGCAATCCGAGGAAGGTTTGCGGCACAACCGCAACGATACTATGATGGAGTGGCATTGCCTCCGGTAGAGGCAAACAACTTCTCTATCTCCCTAGGAATCCTGGAGTTACTTACCGAGAATTAATTCAAAAAGGAGGTCGGGAAGGAGAATCCTCATACTCATTTGAGGAGTTTTCTGATGATTGCCTCAACTTTCAATTATAACGGCATGTCTGAAGATGCCAAGAGGTTAAGGTTGTTCCCGTTCTCTCTAACTAGAATAGCAAAGGAGTGGTATGACAACACGCTCCCACGAGGAGGTGTAACCACATGGGCCAAGCTCCAGTATCTATTTCTCGAGCGATTCTACCCTCCATCTAGAAGCCAGGATAGAGATCTCGTCTTTCCAACAGAAGCCAGGAGAGAACTTACGTCAGGCTTGGGAGAGATACTCCAACATGCTCATTGAGTGCCCGCAGCACGGGTACAACGAGAAGGATATCATGGCTTTCTTCTACTATGGAGCCAGCAAGGCAGGTCAAGCTCACCTTGATGCATGTGCGAGTGGAGCATTCTTGAATTATGGTACAACCAGGTGTAGAGAGATCGTTGATAACATTGTCAAGAATGTCGGGCAATGGAACGAGGACCCATAATTTTAGAGAGCATATCAGTTGGAGGAGAATGACGGAACGAGGAAGCTGTTGATGGCGATGATGGAGAAGATAAGCAACCTCGAGATTGGGCAAAATCTGGTTGGAGTGAGTATTGTAGCGAGTGAGAAAGTGGACCAGCCCACAGGTCAGCAAGAGGAGGCCAACTACATGGGAAGGCCTAATTATAACCAAGGCGGGTATCCACAAGGTGGCAATCAGTTTGGAAGACCTTCCTATGGCCAACTGTTTGTACCACCTGGTCCACAACCTCCTCAGAATCAATGGAGGAATAACCAAGGATATCAAGGAGGCCAGCAGCCTCCTCAGAACCAATGGAAGAAGAACGAGAATTTTTCATATGCCAACCCGAAGACCGGAATCACAGTTCCTCCAGGAGTTGATCCAGGTTTAAAACCCCCGGGTGGTGAAGGCGGTTCCTCGACTGAGGAGATGTTGAGAGCTATCCTTCAGAAGGTGGAGGAAGGAAGCAAGAGATTGTCCTCATTGGAGTATGATGTGAAAGAATTGCATAAGAAAGGTGATCAGCATGATCAAGAACTCCAAAGAAGGGACATAGAGATGAGATTGAGGAGATAGGAGTTGAGAAGAGGGTTGAGGGTGAAGACACTCAAAAGAGCAAAGAGCCTGAAGAGGAAGGCATTGAGGAGATTGAGAGAGTTCCAAAGTGGAAGAAGGCAAAGGAAGCAAGGAAGAATGTGAAAGAAACTGAGAGGGATGAATGGGGGGGTACCCAAATATGTGATACCTGTCCCATATCCACAGTGGTTTATGAAAAAGAAACTAGATGAAAAGTTTGCAAAATTCCTTGATATTTTTAAAAAGCTACATATTAACATTCCTTTTTATGATGCTTTGGAACAGATGCCTAACTACGCCAAGTTCCTGAAGGACTTAATAGCGAAGAGACGTAGAGTGGATGGACCTGAGCTAGTGCACTTGAACCACGAGGTGAGTACTATGGTGCACAAGGCGCTTCCTCGAAAATTGAAGGATCCCGACAGCTTTACCATCTTATGTGATATCGGGAACGGGATCAAGAAAGGAGCTTTGTGTGATCTAAGGGCGAGCATTAATTTGATGCCTCTGTCGTTGTTCAAGAAGTTGATGGGGGTGAGCTTCAACCCACGATGATGACTCTCCAGCTTGCTGATAGGTCGATCACTAGACCTCAAGGAGTGGTGGAGGACGTTCTAGTGACGGTGGAGAATCACGTTTTTCCCGCCGACTTCATGGTACTAGATATGGAAGAGGATGAGCATGTGTCGCTGATTTTAGGAAGACCGTTTCTAGCCACAGTCGGGATGGTACTTGATGTGGCGAATGGGAAGATAACGGTCAAATTTGATGATCAAGAAGTGAAGATAGCTATTTATGAAGCTATGAAATACCCCATAAGAGATGAAAGCTGTCATTTCATTGACATCATGGACACTTGTGTTGAAGACACACTTCTAGACTCTTGTTCTTTCTATGTTCATCAACTTGATTATCCTATCCTTGACGGTCTATCTTATGATTCTTATGATCTTGATTATTTTGACAGCTTGAAAGATAATGAAGATGTCAAGTTCTTAGAGATGAAGAAAGTAGAGGATGAGGACGACTTGGAAGCAGATAAGTCGACTTTCGAGAAGATGTTTGATAAGGCGCCACATTGGAGGCGAAGAAGGAGCTGAAACCACTCCTGGATCACCTCAAGTATGCCTACTTGGATGAGACCGAGAAGTACCCGGTAATTGTATATGCCCTTTTATCTGATGATCAGTTTGAGAGACTTTTAGTAGTGCTTCGTAAGCACAAATCTACTATAGGATTGTCGATCACGGATATTAAGGGAATTAGTCCTTCCATTTGCATGCATAGGATTAGATTAGAAGAGGGTAGAAAAGTTGTAGTGTAAAATCAAAGTAGAGTCAATCCGGTGATTCAAGAGGTGATACATAAGGAGATTTTAAAGTTGTTAAATAGCAACATGATCTTTGCGATTTCTAATAGTCCATTGGTGAGTCTGTTACACGTAATTGCTAAGAAGTAGGGTACCACGGTGATTAAGATTGAGTCTAATGAATTGGTAGCCACTAGATTAGTGACGGAATGGCGTGTGTGTGTAGATTATAGGGAGTTTAACAAGGCAATGTTTAAGGATCACTTTCCTCTACCGTTCCTTGATCAGATGATTGATAGATTGGGTGGTTTTGAGTACTATTGTTTCTTAGATGGGTACTCGGGGTATAACCAGATCATGATAGCCCCCGAGGATCAAGAGAAAACCACATTCACCTGCTACTATGGGACTTTTGCTTTTATGAGAATGTCGTTTGGGTTGTGTAATGCACCCGCCACCTTTCAAAGGTGTATGATGACTATCTTTCATGGGTTGATTGAAAAGATTATGGAGGTTTTCATGGACAACTTCTCTGTCTACTGGGAGTCGTTTGATAAATGTCTAATCAAACTTGAAGTTGTGTTGAGCAGGTGTGAAGAGACGGACTTGGTGCTAAATTGGAAGAAGTGTCACTTCATGGTGAGAGAGGGTATTGTTCTTGGACATCATGTGTCCTCGAAAGGTATCCAGGTTGATAAGGCAAAGGTGATTGCTATTGAGAAGCTTCCACCACCTTCGACCGAGAAGGGGATTCGGTCATTTCTAGGACATGCGGGATACTATAGACGTTTCATAAAAGACTTTTCACAAATTGCTAAACCCCTTTCGCGGCTTCTTGAAAAAGAAGTCGCCTTTGAGTTTACTAATGAGTGTTTAGTGTGTTGGGATATATGTTTTGAAGATGTTAAAACAAGAACTTGTAATAGGACTAGTTGAACCTGTTATTCAGCTACAAATTAGTCTATGTCTAGAATAGGTCTTTGGTTAAGGGGGAAGAAATTTGTGCAGACCAGATAAGGTGACCAGATGAGGTGATCAGATGAGAGGTCACCGGAGGAGTCTGCCAGATGAGCTCTGACCAGAGGAGTCTGTCAGAGGAGTCTGACCAGAGTAGTCTGCCAGAGGAGTCTGCTAGAGGAGCCTGACCAGAGAAGTCTGCCAGAGGAGCCTATCCAGAGGAGTCTGCCAGAAGACCTCTCCCAAATGAGGTTTAGAGCAGAAATGTCACCAGACCAGACCAGAAGACCCCAGATCAGACGAGTCCAGACCAGATGAGGGAGACGAATTAGTTCACCCACATGGAGGCTGCGTGTAATCTGGAGACAAGGAGATCTTGGAGTTCTATGATGGAGAAGAAGGCAATTTGGAGAGTCAACTGATAGGAGGATTGATTGATTGATTGGTATCAATCTTAAAAGATCCAATCAATGGAGGAGATCAATCAGTCAATATAATCAATCTGTGATTGATTATATCCCTCCAATTATGGTTGTTTGAATTTCTAGCTTCCAACGGCTAGTTAATTCCTACAACTATAAATAGGAGTGTTTTTGGATGAGTTCATAAGAGTGAGACAAGAGTCGGGCAAGAGCACAAAGCACACACGAACTCTCACCGTACACTCACCTTATTTATACAAGTATTATATCTACTCTTTTAGGAGTTCTAGTTGGAATATTACTCAATCTATTCACCATATTGAAAGGTTGGACTAAGCAAGTTGTACGAAGGAGCTGGTACTTCGCAATTCCAGTGAGTAAGTAAGTGGATTAGTGAGTGAGACCCCTTTGGTGAAAGGGAGAGTGGACGTAGGATCGTTATATCCGAACCACTATAAAATTCTCGTGTCTTTTTTATTTACTATTTTTATTTTCAATTTCTGCATAAGTAATTTTAGCACTTTAAAAGAGGATTTTCTTAAAATTAAGTATAAAACGCTTTCCGCTAATAATATTTTTGGGACCAACAAGTGGTATCAGAGCAGTGTGTCCTACAAACCACTGTTTTGAAATTATTTTGGTGGTCACCAGGGCAGATCCATTTTTTTGAAAACCCAAATATTTGTTGTGCTAACAATTTCTTGCAGAAATGGGTTCGAAGAAAAGCAATAGAAGATACACTAGGTGTTACTCCAAAAGAAGCTTCACAGATGAGGAAGAAGAGGTATCCACTTCTGGTTCATCATCCAATTTTGGACCAGGCAAAGAAATATGTCTAGTAACAGACGAGGTATGTAATCTAACTTCCTCTTCCTTTTCATCTTCTTCTTTTTCTGGACAATCAGAGGAGTCTGATATGCAGAAGATGCTATTAGATCTCCAAACTTCTATACAACTTTGTCAAAAGTTGGAAGATGAGAACTCAAAGCTGAAAGCAGAAAATCAGAAGCTTTCACAATGTCTAGGCAACTCAGCTGATCTACCAGCTGAACAAAATCATACACTGGTCGAAGAGTCTTCTGACTTGACAACCAGGTGTATTGAACAAATTAAGATGATAGAAAGGTTGGTTGTTGAAAATGTTGAGAAAGACAATGAATATAATCTACTCAAAGCTAAGTTTGATGAACTCTTCCACCAAAACAAAATTATAAGAGAAAGTGAGGACAAGCTCAAGATGAGATTGGAGCAGCTGACTACAGCAAACAATGTTGTGTCACACATAGCTGCCTCATCTCAAAGAAAGCATGCTAAAACAGGCCTTGGTTATTCCAAACCTAAATCCTCATATTGTTAGGATATAGATTAGATGTTTTGAAGATGTTAAAACAAGAACTTATAATAGGACTAGCTGAACCTGTTAGTCAGCTACAGATTAGTCTAGGTCTAGAATAGGTCTTTGGTTAAGGGGGAAGAAATCTGTGCTGACCAGAGAAGGTGACCTGAGGAGGTACCAGAGAAGGTGACCAGGTGAGGTGACCAGATGAGAGGTGACCAGATGAGATGTCCAGAGCAGAAGAGTCACCAGAGCAGAAGAGTCACCAGAGCAGATGAGGTCCAGAGGAGTCTGACCAGATGAGCTTGGACCAGAGGAGCCTGACCAGAAGAGTCACCAGAAGACCCCACCAGAGGACTTCACCAGAGGACTCCCCAGAAGACCTCTCCCAGATGAGACCAGACCAGAAGACCCCAGACCAAACCAGACGAGAGACGGATTAGTTCACCTACCAGAAGTATCTTAGTAATCTGGAGACAAGGAGATTTTTGAGATCATTGATGGAGAAGAAGACAATCTGGAAGTCAACTGATGGAGGATCTGATTGTTTGATTGATTGATTGAAGTCAACTAATCAATCATATAATCAATCTTTGATTGATTATATTCCTCCAATTATGGTTGTTTGAATTGCTAGTTCCCAACGGCTAGTTAATTCCTACAACTATAAATAGGAGTGCTTGGATTAGTTCAATATACAAGAGTCGCGCGAGAGCACACCAAGAACACACGAACTCTTCCAATCACTCACCTTTGTCCTTTCTAGTTTATAAACACTCTATTAGGAGTTTTGTTGGATTATTACTCAACCTGTTCATCTTGTTAGATAAGGTTGTTGTAAGTTGTAAGAAGGAACTGGTACTTCGCAATTCCAGTAAGTTAGTGAGTACGTAAGTTGGAGAGTGAGAAAGACCCCTTTGGAGAAAGGGAGAGTGGACGTAGGACAAGTTGGTCCGAACCACTATAAATCCTTGTGTTCTTTATTTTCTGCACTTTAAATTTCTGCAATTTCTTTTAGCATTTCTTTAAAGGGTTTTCTTAAAAAATAAACTTAAAAACGCTTTCCGCTGGATATTTTTGGGACCAACAAGTGGTATCAGAGCAGTGTGTCCTACAGACCACTGTTTTGAAATTATCTCGGTGGTCACCAGGGCAGATCCATTTTTTTTAAAACCCAAGTATTTGTTGTGCTAACAAATTTTGCAGAAATGGGCTCAAAGAGATGCAGTAGAAGAGACACCAGGAGATACTCCAAAAGAAGCCTAGCAGATGAGGAAGATGAGGTATCCACTTCTGGTTCATCATCTAATTTTGGACCAGACGAAGAGGTTTGTCTTATGACAGACGAGGTATGCAATCGAACTCCCTCTTCTTCTTCTTATTCTTCGTTTTCTGAACAATCAGAGGAGTCTGATATGCAGAAGATGCTATTTGATCTCCAAACTTCTATACAACTTTGTCAAAAGTTGGAAGAAGAGAACACAAAGTTGAAAGCAGAAAATCAGAAGCTTTCACAATGTTTTAGCAACCCAACTGATCTACCAGCTGAACAAGTTCAAACTCTGGTAGAAGAGTCCACTGACTTGAAAACCAGATGTGATGAACAAACTAAGCTAATAGAAAAGTTGCTTGCTGAAAACATTGAGAAAGATAATAAATATACTCTGCTGGAAGCTAAGTTCGATGAACTCTTCCATCAAAACAAAATTGTAAAAGATAGTGAGGACAAGCTCAAGCTGAGACTGGAGCAGCTGACTACAGCAAACAATGCTGTGTCACACATAGCTGCCTCATCTCAAAGAGAGCATGATAAGACAGGCCTTGGTTATGCCAAACCTGAATCCTCACATGATCAGAAAGAAGAACAGTCTAGTAATTTCATTGATAAGGGTAAAAGGCCAGCTGACCAGGCAACTCAGCCTAATGGGCAGATGAGTCCTAAAACTCAAAAACCCAAAAGGCAGAGGAGGAATTTTAAGAAGGGTTATACCCAGAATAAAAGACCTCAGCCAGGCCAGCAGAGTGGAAGACATTCTGGATCTTCTCAAAAGAGGCAGAACCAGATGACTCCTACTCACCTGCAGAGGACTTTCAAGTCACCTGCCAGACCAGCTGGAACCTTTGATGGTTCTAGTAAGACTTACCCATATCAAAAGAATTTCAAGTCTGTTGCATTAAGACAAGTTACTTCTTCTACTGGACAAGCTCATAAGAGAAGAAGAGCCTCTAGAAGAAATAACCATGTCGAAGCTTCTTATGTTCAGTGTGTTTTTGTGGATATATATGGAAGAAAGATAAGATCACCTGATCCAAAAAGGGATGATCTATTCTTGTGGCTTCCTAAATATTGTGATAACCCCCCTGGACCCAGTAGGGTACCAAAAAGTTGATTGCCTGCAGATACACAAGAAGACCAGCTGATGTTTTGCCCCAATATCAGCTGAGCATACTTTGAGGGGGAAGATCAGTTGACCCAGCCTGCTAGATTCTCTATTTGTTATTTCAATATTTTCTTGTCTTTTTTTATTTAAAGTTCTTCCAGTTTTAACATCATCAAAAAAGGGGAAATTGTTAGGATATAGATTAGATGTTTTGAAGATGTTAAAACAAGAACTTATAATAGGACTAGCTGAACCTGTTAGTCAGCTACAGATTAGTCTAGGTCTTTGGTTAAGGGGGAAGAAATCTGTGCTGACCAGAGAAGGTGACCAGAGGAGGTACCAGAGAAGGTGACCAGGTGAGGTGACCAGATGAGAGGTGACCAGATGAGATGTCCAGAGCAGAAGAGTCACCAGAGCAGAAGAGTCACCAGAGCAGATGAGGTCCAGAGGAGTCTGACCAGATGAGCTTGGACCAGAGGAGCCTGACCAGAAGAGTCACCAGAAGACCCCACCAGAGGACTTCACCAGAGGACTCCCCAGAAGACCTCTCCCAGATGAGACCAGACCAGAAGACCCCAGACCAAACCAGACGAGAGACGGATTAGTTCACCTACCAGAAGTATCTTAGTAATCTGGAGACAAGGAGATTTTTGAGATCATTGATGGAGAAGAAGACAATTTGGAAGTCAACTGATGGAGGATCTGATTGTTTGATTGATTGATTTAAGTCAACTAATCAATCATATAATCAATCTTTGATTGATTATATTCCTCCAATTATGGTTGTTTGAATTGCTAGTTCCCAACGGCTAGTTAATTCCTACAACTATAAATAGGAGTGCTTGGATTAGTTCAATATACAAGAGTCGCGCGAGAGCACACCAAGAACACACGAACTCTTCCAATCACTCACCTTTGTCCTTTCTAGTTTATAAACACTCTATTAGGAGTTTAGTTGGATTATTACTCAACCTGTTCATCTTGTTAGATAAGGTTGTTGTAAGTTGTAAGAAGGAACTGGTACTTCGCAATTCCAGTAAGTTAGTGAGTACGTAAGTTGGAGAGTGAGAAAGACCCCTTTGGAGAAAGGGAGAGTGGACGTAGGACAAGTTGGTCCGAACCACTATAAATCCTTGTGTTCTTTATTTTCTGCACTTTAAATTTCTGCAATTTCTTTTAGCATTTCTTTAAAGGGTTTTCTTAAAAAATAAACTTAAAAACGCTTTCCGCTGGATATTTTTGGGACCAACACATATGTTCAGAAAGAAAAACAACCTAGAAATTTTATTGATAAAGGCAAGAGGTCAGCTGACCAGGCAACTCGGCCTAATGGGCAGATGAGTTCTAAAACTCAAAAACCCAAAAGGCAGAGGAGGAATTTTAGAAGACCTCAGCCAGGTAAGAAGAGTAGAAGACAGTCTGGATCTTCTCAAAAGAGGCAGAACCAGCTGACTCCTACTCAGCTGCAGAAGACCTTCAAGTCATCTGCCAGACCAGCTGGAACCTTTGATGGTTCTAGTAAAACCTATCCTTATCAAAAGAATTTCAAGATTGTTGCTTTAAGACAAGTTACTTCTTCTACTGGACAAGCTCATAAGAGAAGAAGAGCCTCTAGAAGAAATAACCATGTCAAAGGTTCTTATGTTCAGTGTGTTTTTGTGGATATGTATGGAAGAAAGATAAGATCACCTGATTCAAAAAGGGATGGTCTATTCTTGTGGCTTCCTAAAAATTGTGCTAACCCCCCTGGACCCAGAAGGGTACCAAAAAGTTAATTGTCTGCAGATACACAAGAAGACCAGCTGATGTTTTGCCCCAATATCAGCTGAGCATACTTTGAGGGGAAAGATCAGTTGACCCAGCCTGCTAGATTCTTTATCTTGTTATTTCAAACTTTTCTTGTCTCGTTTTATTTAAGTTCTTTCAGTTTTAACATCATCAAAAAGGGGGAAATTGTTGGGATATATATTTTGAAGATGTTAAAACAAGAACTTGTAATAGGATTAGCTGAACCTGTTAGTCAGCTACAGATTAGTCTAGGCCTAGAATAGGTATTTGGTTAAGGGGGAAGAAATATGTGCAGACCAGATGAGGTGATCAGATGAGAGGTCACCAGAGGAGTCTGCCAGATGAGCTCTGACCAGAGGAGTCTGCCAGATGAGCTCTGACCAGAGGAGTCTGCCAGAGGAGTCTGACCAGAGGAGTCTGCCAGAGGAGCCTGACCAGAGGAGTCTGTCAGAGGAGCCTGACCAGAGGAGTCTGCCAGAGAAGCCTGTCCGGAGGAGTCTGCCAGAAGACCTCTCCCAAATGAGGTTCAGAGCAGAAATGTCACCAGACCAGACCAGAAGACCCTAGATTAGACGAGTCCAGACCAGATGAGGGAGATGAATTAGTTCACCCACATGGAGGCTGCGTGTAATCTGGAGACAAGGAGATCTTGGAGTTCTATGATGGAGAAGAAGGCAATTTGGAGAGTCAACTGATAGGAGGATTGATTGATTGATTGGTATCAATCTTAAAATATCCAATCAATGGAGGAGATCAATCAGTCAATATAATCAATCTGTGATTGATTATATCCCTCCAATTATGGTTGTTTGAATTTCTAGCTTCCAACGGCTAGTTAATTCCTACAATTATAAATAGGAGTATTTTTGGATGAGTTCATAAGAGTGAGACAAGAGTCGGGCAAGAGCACAAAGCACACACGAACTCTCACCATACACTCACCTTGTTTATACAAGTATTATATCTACTCTTTTAGGAGTTCTAGTTGGAATATTACTCAACCTATTCACCATATTGAAAGGTTGGAGTAAGCAAGTTGTACGAAGGAGCTGGTACTTCGCAATTCCAGTGAGTAAGTAAGTGGATTAGTGAGTGAGACCCCTTTGGTGAAAGGGAGAGTGGACGTAGGATCGTTATATCCAATCCACTATAAAATTCTCGTGTCTCTTTTATTTACTGTTTTTATTTTCAATTTCTGCATAAGTAATTTTAGCACTTTAAAAGAGGATTTTCTTAAAATTAAGTATAAAATGCTTTCCGCTAATAATATTTTTGGGACCAACATAGTGGTTTTTAACAGGTTGAAAGAAGCGTTGGTGAATGCCCCAATATTTGTACCCCGAATTGGTCTAGCCCGTTTGTGCTTATGTGTGATGCGAGTGACTTTGCAATGGGGTTGCTTTGGGGAAGATTCGAGAGAAGCATTTTCACGCTATTTACTATGCCTTGAAGATGCTGAATTCTGCTCAAGTGAACTACACTACAATCGAAAAGGAGCTGTTAGCGGTCGTGTATGTTTTTGATAAATTTCGGCTCTACCTAGTAGGGGCGAAAATAATAGTATATAGGACCACACAACAATTCGGTATCTTATGAGCAAGAAGGATACAAAGCCCCGTCTCATTCGTTGGATCCTATTACTCCAGGAATTCAATGTTGAGATTCGAGATAAGAAGGGATGTGAGAACGTGATAGGTGATCACCTTTCGAGGTTGGAGCTTACCAAGGAAAACACAGTGGAAGATCGAGAGGTGAATGATGAATTTCTGGACGAGAAACTATTTGGTTTAGAAGATATTCTGGAATATCGAGTTGAAGGGAAAGCACCGAGGTTTACCGATTATGCTAATTATTTAGCAAGTGGAGAGTTACCGGCGGAGATGGACTCGTTGCACCGGAAGGCATTTCTGAAGAAAGTTCGGGAATTTATTTGGGACGATCCATACTTGTTCAAAAGAGGGATTGAGCATGTGTTGAGAAGGTGTGTGCCAGAGGAGGAGTGGAGTGATATCATCAGACATTGTCACGCCTTGCCATGTGGAGGACATTTGGGTGGAGAGAAGACCGGAAGGAAGGTGCTTCAATCTAGTTTTTATTGGCCGACTCTCTTGAAAGATTGCATGGAATGGGTAAAAAGGTGTGATAAGTGCCAACGATTTGGCTCTATTACTAAGAGAGACGAGATGCCTCTGCACGTGTTCATGGAAGTTGAGGTATTTGACGTATGGGGGATTGATTTCATGGGTCCATTTCCTCCTAGCAATGGATTCTTGTATATTCTCGTGTGCATCGATTACGTCTCGAAGTGGATTGAAGTTGTCCCTACAAGAGTGAATGATTCCCGAGTGGTGATTGAGTTCTTGAGAAAGAATATTTTTGCTAGATATGGAGTCTCAAGAGCTTTGATTAGTGATGGGGGTAGTCACTTTGTGAACAAGTGGATGGAGAAGTTGTTGTCAAAGTATGAGGTAAGTCATCGAGTCTCTACTGCTTATCACCCTCAATCTAATGGTCTTGCAGAGGTGTCGAATCGTCAAATCAAGGTGATCCTTGAGAAGACGGTGAGCATTAGTAGGAAGGATTGGGCATTGAAGCTTGATGGTGCGTTGTGGGCATATAGGATAGCCTTCAAAACCCCTCTTGGTATGTCTCCTTACCAATTAGTTTTTGGAAAGGCATGTCACCTGCCTGTGGAGTTGGAGCATAAGGCGTATTGGGCAATCAAGAAGCTGAATTTTGATAGTGCCTTGGTGGGTGAAAAGAGACTATTTCAATTGCATGAGTTGGAGGAGTTTCGAGATAGTACCTATGAGAATGCCCGAATTTTCAACGAGAAGACTAAGAGATGGCATGATGCTCGATTGAGGAAGAAGGAGTTCTAAGTTGGAGATCAAGTCCTCGTATTCAATTCGAGGATGAAGTTGTTTGTTGGAAAGCTCAAGTCCAAGTGGAACGGGCCGTATGTGGTGAGAAAAGTTCATAAGAGTGGATTCCTTGAAGTCGAGAAGGAGGATGGACATGTGTTCATGGTGAACGGGCATCGAGTAAAGAAATTCTACAACTTCTCTTATGAGAATAAGGGAGATATTTTAGAGTCTCAAGTCCCATGAGCTCCTTCGAGCTCGGTCTAGCATTAGGACCTTAAAACTAGCGCTAAATGGGAGGCAACCCATTTTTACTTGCTTTTATGTGTTTTGTCGTTTTTGTCGTTGTGTGAATCGTATTTGTTAACCTCGCTTGTTTGAGACTTTTGGTGTAGGCTTGGCTAATGGTGCTTGATCTATGTATTTGAGCCGAAGGAAAAGCAATACATGAAGATGGAGACGTGTCGAGTATTAAAGCATTCGACTGTGGTGTATGAGGTAACCCGAACCCCAAATATAGACCTCTTTGCGAAGTCGAAGTTTGGGGGGGTGTTTTTATTTGTTCATTGATTTGCATTGATAGTGATTTAAGTTCATGAGAATTTAGTGTACGTACTCGTTCGTACTCATTCTTTTCAAACTTTATTATTGCGTAGCAAGAACAAAGTTTGGGGGGTGTGCATTCGTACTTCGAGTTGTACACGAAATTCGAATGAAAAAATTGGTCAAATTTTTTCGAAAATATTGATGCATGAAGTGAGTGCAAAGTGATGAGAATGTGATTTAATTGGGTGATGATTTGGTTCGTTGAAAAGCACATTGGAAGAGACTCCAACTCCTCGTTCGAATGAGCGATCGGGCTTAAATCGAGGAGTTTTCCAGGTTAGTACTCGTGTTGGTCGTAAATTCTCGTTAATCGGATCGAAAAGGTTGAAATTCGAGCTTAGGAAGTGAAAGTACTCGAGCAGCCTTGCTCGAGCACTAAGTGCTCGAATGGTCGAGTAATATGCTCGAGCTATGCGTGGTCGTGCACTCGATGCTCGAGTACTCGTGCAGTGTGCTCGAGCTGACTCAACTCGTGCACTAAGTGCTCGAGTACTCGTGCACTTTTGGCATTCTGGAATTTTGGGGCGCTCGAGTGGAACCTGCTCGAGCACTAAGTGGTCGAGCACTACTCGAGTAAGCGCACACCCGGTTTTTCTTGCCCTAGCTCGAAAGTTCCACCCTTCATAATCATTTCACACACTTTTCACACACAATACACACACTTGGAGGGGCGATTTTCGGCAATTTTCAGAAATCTTTCATCCTTTTGCTCACTTTGTGTCCGATTTCCACACAAATCCTTCATTTCTTCATCTCAAGGTAAGTAATTTCTAACTTCTTCCAATTATTTTGAGGTTTTGACT
Source organism: Ballota nigra (assembly GCA_947034835.1). Taxonomy (NCBI): domain Eukaryota; kingdom Viridiplantae; phylum Streptophyta; class Magnoliopsida; order Lamiales; family Lamiaceae; genus Ballota; species Ballota nigra. Next base: position 72,396,519 of record OX344724.1, on the reverse strand, counting down.
TCAATTATGCACGAATTGAGTATGAGAGAGTTAGGGTTCATGTGTTCTTGAGAAGAATTGGGGATTTTCACATTACTTGTTGATTTTTGCTTCTATGATGATAAATGATGCCTCTATGCTATGAGTTTATGAATTCAAGCTTCAATTTTGAAATTGCATGAGTGCATTTTGTGTATTTCTAGAGAGAGAAAGTAGGAATTGACATGGGTATTGTGAAATTTGTAATATTGGGATTGAATTGAGAAGTGAGAATGATGAATTGAGTCTTGAGCATGTAAATTGCATGTATATGTGATGTTACTTCATGATAGGCTTGTTGCTTTGGAGTTCTTGTAAATTTTGAAAGAGTATGAGAATGGTGAATTGATTTGAGGTGATGATATCACTCGTGTGTGACACCTTGTACACCATTGATTAAATTTGAGTTTGAAAAGCTTGACTTGATTGTGATTTTCTTGGATATTCATGAGTCGTGTTGGGTGAATTGTTTTGATGCATTAGGTTATGGCTCCTCCAAAGAAATTCGAGGATAGGTTTGTTGAGGGTGATGAGTTGCTAGCTTTGACTGCGGAGTTGACGAGGAAAGGATTGATGCCCTCTCGTTGGGATAATTTGACATATGGGGAGAGATGGTTCGCTCACGCCTATCGTTGGAAATTGGTTGCTGGAAAAGTGGAGAAGACTCGGCGACCTTGTGTTGATTTCATGAGGCAGTTGGGAATCGAAGAAGAGGTCAAGAGAGTTTTCGAGAGGCACAATATGCATGAATTTTACGAGATTTTGGTCTCTATGAAGACTCACCAAGACTTAGTGGAGCAATCTTAGCCTCTGTGAAGATGCAAGGGGATGGCACATTCAGGTTCATGATAAGGAATGAGTGGCATGCCTATGAGATAAGGATGGTGAATACAGCCCTGCACTTACCACAACCAAATGGCAGGAACCACAGATCGAGTATGTTCAAAGCTGATGAATTCTGGCAGCTTATCATCGGAGGGTTCGCTGGAAAGTACTCTTCGAGGACGGCCCGAGCTTCGTCCATCAGGAATCCTGTGATCCGATACCTTGAGAGAATCCAAGGAAACACCATCTATGCTCGGTCTGAAACGGGCACAGTGACTTCGAAAGAGTTGCATGGACTGTGGTGCTTGCTTCATCGAATGGAGCACGACTTTGGTAAAGATTTTCTCGAGATGCAGATTAAGGCCCCATATAAGTGTGGGACGAAGACTTCTAGGATACGAGGCGGGGGCCTCATTTGTGCGTTCTTGGAGAGCATGGATATCAGACCGATGGCAACCCCGTGTGATGGAAGAGATCTCGATTTTGAGCATATGTATCACACTTGGATGTGTGGGCATTGGCTTGATAGATACTGCATGAGGCTTCGAGATGATGAGCTCTTCCCGATGCCTAATGAGAAGTTGGTGACCTTGAAAGGTTTGAAGAAGGATAATGTAAGGATGGATGGTCCGCACCACATAAAGGTAATGGAGAAATTCAAGGCAAAATTGGAGAACTGCGGTTTATAGGATCAAAGTCCAAAGAAGAGGCATAGTAGTGCAGCAGGAACGAGCGGAGCCGGAACCAGCGGAGTTCAGGACCTTGATGAAGAAGAGGAAGAAGAGTATGAGCAAGGAGGGAACACCCCTGAGGAATAAGAGGCTGATGTTGATGGAGGAGGTCAAGGACCTCAAGAGATGGAGGTTGAGGCACCTGAAGTGTCCACTCCCGAGCCGTGGTACCCAACCCAAATCAAGTGGGATGGAATGAGGGCTGATATTCAGGATCTGCGAACCGAGGTTACGCATCTTTGCACAACGCAGAATCAGTGGTGCACGGACGCTACAAGTGTACGATGGGAGTTTCAAGAGGTCCGATCAGAGGTTTTGGATTTGAGAAGATGGATGGAGGCACTCTTTATCTCCCACTTAGGATCGGATCACCCGAGCTACCGTCCACCACCGCCTCCGGATGCTTGAGGATCATGGGGATTCCCCCAGTTTCTGTTCCTTTTTTCTTATCTTTTTTTCCTTTCTTTTCTTTTCTTATTTTCTGCTTTTGAGTGTGAACTGATTTGTTTGAGTGATGTGGTTGATTATGGGGCTGTAATGGAATTCTTATTCAAACTATCGGGTTATGATTTGTGTTGAACTGATTGAGCTGATTGTTTTATTTCATGCTTATTAACCCTTGTTACTTACTGATTGTTATTCTTGAGTATGATTTGATGAGTAGAGGTGAGTTGTGAAGTTGAGTTAGGAATTTTATTGTGTGAGTGTAGGAGTTATAGTTAATTTGAGAGGGAACTAGTATACTTACTAATTGTCTTTTTGAGTACTTGTGTGATGAGAGTGAGAATTCACTAGGACTAGCATGGATGTGAAAGCCGTGAGATTTGAGCCTTTTGAGATTAAGATGCATGAATTGATCTCTTCGTTTGTGAGTGGATCGTCACCTTAGAGGATGCTAGAACTTGTGTGTGCTCTCGCTTCTTGATTGTGTCTAGTTTGATATGCCGAATGTGATCTTAGGCCATCTTTGATTTGATTGAGTCACTTAACCAAATTTTCCCTACCAATGACATTTATCCCTTGTTAGCCCGTTTGAGTCTTAGCCTATTTTATTTGCTAGCACATTTTAACACTTATCCAAGTTCCTAAACTTTTTTGTCCCAATTTGAGTGTAGAATAGGAAAAGTGTGAATAAGGAGGGATTGAGTTGAGTTGAAAAAGGTGAATTGTGATGGTTGAGTTGTGATAAAAGAAGGGTGTGATGAAGTTTTGAGTTGTGGGGAAGAACAAAATTTTGAGAGTGAGCAAAAGAAAAAATGAGCTCATATGTATGTGTGAAAAAGAAAAGTGTGGTGATTGAAAAAGTGAAATGAGTTAGAGAAAAGAAAAAATTGAAGTGTTGAAAGTAGAGGAATTGAAAAGTGTATTGCATGAAGATGTTTGAATTATTTTGTTCCCCGTCTTGAAGTATTGAAATTTGATTTTCCATTCTCCATTCACTTGAGTCACTTACCCCATATAGTTACCCACCATATCCAAAGAGCCTACATTACAACCTTGATAAAGTCCTTTTTTATTCGGCATTGATTTCTAGAGTATGGTCGAAGTTGAGAGTGCTTACAAGCCTATGACTGCTGATATATGTGATTGATTGATTGGGTGAGTCCCTTAATATTGTTATACACTTGTGAGGGAGTGAAACACATCGTTGAGAACACATCCATGTTTAATTTTGGTGGTTCCTGCTATTAGTGCATAAGTATGATGAAGGGTGTGAGTTTGTATACGTGTGAACAATCTTTGAAACTTGAGTTCGATTACTTGCATGATTTGATTTTTGATTCATTCCTAACAATTTCACTTGACTTATTATTTTGTTGCTCGAGGACAAGCAACATGGTAAGTTTGGGGGGGTTGATTAGGCGTGAAATTGTTAGATTTTAGAGCTCGAAATGCCCGTATTTTGATTGATTTCGATGAGTATTTAGAGTCAATTGATTTACTATTTTCATGAACTAATGAATTTGTCCCTTTGATGCTCATAGATGGATAGAGGGCGAAAAATAGAATTTGTAGGACTTTGAATCGACTCAAACGGATGTCCTGATGAGAAGATATGGAAGAAATACAAAAAGTATCAATTCAAGGGAGCAAAAGTATCACTGGAGTACACAAGCAAGAAGAGCTCGTGCACGAGCGCTCGTGTACTGTGCTCGAGCAGGCCTTGGTCGTGCACTCAGTGCACGAGTACTCGAGTACACTGCACGAGTGGTGTCAAATCGTGCACTATGTGCATGAGCTAAGGAAGTCGTGCACTTTTTGGGTTCAGGAGGATTGGTGCACTCGAGTTGCACGAGCTCGTGCACTTAGTGCTCAAGCTCTACTCGAGCTTACGTGATTTTGGCCCATTAACTCCTGATTCAACCCGTTGCCTATTTATACCCCTTCCGAACACGTTTTTGACTACCACTTCACGCATAGAGATAGATTTTAGAGAGAAAAGAGCACCAAGAGTTCGAGGAAGCATATTTTACTTTTTATCGAGGTTTTTACATTACGATTTGATAGTTCAGAGTTATTTCATTTGACTTATACTTAGGTTATTTCTTGCACATCACGGTTATTTTGATTATGTACCGGCTCCATTAGTATACGTAGGGATCCCTATCCTGAGCATCACCCATTTATATCTGCAAACAACCTTTAGTTAATTGGTTTCATTCGTTCTTTAGCATAATTAGTTTAATTTAATTTAGAATTAAATTCTTCAAAAAACCAAAAACATACACTCATATTAATTACGATGCGTAGATCTTCAGGGATCTATTCGCATACATTCCTTCCCTTGGGTACGATATACTTGGTCACTATACTTGCTGATACTACAGTGAACTCGTACGCTTGCGGAGTAACTTCTAGTAAAACCTAGTAAAGTTTGGTTCAAATTAATTTCCATCTCCACGACTCCGAAATTCTGCCTGATGAAGCAGACGTCTTCCTCAAGTGGAGTAAAATTTAATTTCCAGTGAATTGGGCTTTGTATACGCCCACCGTTGAAATATTCGACAGATAATTATATGAGAAAATCCCCAAAATCCTTAAGATGAGTAATGTCAAGGTCTGGAGGGCTATAATTGAAAACCCCATTGTTTTTTCCTTTTTGGTGGAAAATTGAGTGCCAACGATAATGATGGTGAAGGGACTACAAATTGGTAAAATTAATTAAATCAAAATCGATGTCAGGATCCATCGCAGACTCTGTTTTTAGGTTGTAACTTGTAACCCTGCTACTGAATATCAGCCACAACAAATTGCGCCACATATTGGAGGGATTTCTTACCAGTGAAACCTCACCGGAGTTTCGCTTGTTTTTTAATCTCTTGTACCTCGCTGGTAATAAGCTAACTGGAGCCACAAGAAATCTCAAGAAATGCGCCAGCGTCGTAACATCGTTTGCTTTATCTTGGATGGAAGGGTTTATTTAATCCTTATTATTGAGAGGAGGGGCTTATTTGATCTCATTCGAAAAGAAAAAGGATTTAGATGTACAAAATTAGAGTTGAGGGTCCTAATTGATCCTCATGAATAAATTCAGGGGCTAGAATTACTCTTTTCGCTAAACTTTTTACAATGAAAATAGTAATGAGTGTTATTGAATATTGAATTATAATAAAAATAATTGTGGGATAAGTGTATACAAAAAAGATTGATGGTTGATGAATAATTAAACAAAAATAATTATAGGAAGGGAGATAAAAAAAAAATAGAAGAAAAGAGGTAATTTATCTGAAGACCGAGTAGTGTATTCATCTTGATAGTGTATTTAATAGAGAGGCTAGTGCAAATAACCTGTGCCTAAAAGTAAAGTGGAAAAATGGGCTAGGCCCAAGTGCTAATATAAGTGGAAAATAAGGACAAGAGGGGTGCAGCCCCAAAGCAATTGGAAAAGACCAAATCTATAAGGAAAGCCCATGCCAAAATCCAAAAGGCCACGGTTATTTGCACTACCCTTTCTATTAAATATACTACCCTTGACTTTTTTTTTTTCAAAAATGTGTAAAATTTTTGAAAAAAAATTCTGATTTTTGTTTTTCAATTACACTATGTTCGAATTTTTTTTTTTCCGAAAAAGTGAAAAAAATTCGAAGTTTTTTACCAAACACGAAGTAATGTATTCATCCTGATAGTATATTTAACATAGAGGCTAGTGCAAATAACATGTGTCAATCCAAAAAGGATCGATATTTAAAAGTAATGTGGGCAGCGATCATATAAGAAAAGGCCATAGTTATTTGCACTAGTCTTTTTGTAAAATATTCAAAAAAATAAAATAAAATCCGAAAAATTCCGAAAAAGTGAAAAAAATTCGAACACCGAGTAGCGTATTCATCATGATAGTGTATTTAACAGAGAGAGTAGTGCAAATAACCTGTGCCATAAGAAAAATGTCTTAATTCATATTCTCTCCGTCCCAATATTATCTGCCACTAAAAATGACACATATTTTAAAAAAAAAATTATTTTTTGTGTAAAATAGTGGCATATGGGTAAATATGTGTATATTATTGTAAGTGTGTATGTAAATCAATGTTTCTTTTTTAGAGTGTGCAAATAATTGTGGAAAGGACGAAAAAGGAAAGTGTGCAAACAATTATGGGACGGAGGGAGTATATAAAACTATCCCAAGAAGACGACAATCAATGGATACTATACTTGCATCCCTTTCAAAAGTTCGAAATCGGTATATTTTTATATGTATTCTGAGACCTTTATGTTTCCAGTGTTCATCAATGATGCACAAATTCTTAAAACTTTACTACTATGCATTCGCCGGAATTCGTGGCGTGGGTAAAATTTGAAAATTATCATTCTTTGGGTATTGTTTTGTGATTTAAAAAAAGTTTTAAACTTTAAAACTAAAATTAATACATTCTGAAAACTAAATAAACTAATAAATTAAAATATTTAAAAATTAATTTACTTTACTTACCTTACAGAAAGCAGAAATCAATACACAAAATCAATTCTCGGTATTCGAGTGCACCCACACGACGACCGCGACCAAGATGGTTTTTGTGTAAAAGAATAAAAAAATGAAATCTCAGTGCTCTTCTCAACTCAGTTCCGACGCATCTATGGTCTGTTCAATAGCTCAATACACTGATGATTTCGTCCTTTATCTTTTAATTGATTTTGGGAAAAAAAAATTCTAGGGTTTAATTTTTTAAATTTTCTAACTCTTATGATTTTTTTAGGTATTTAAATTATTGTTTCTTATATTTAATAGGTGTTATATAATAAAATATAAAATAAACTGAAATATTTTTACCGCATCCTAACATTCTCATAAATTAATATCCCTGCATTCGCTCCACACCTGCTAGAAAAAAAAAAAAAAAGGACTAAGTTGCGCAATGGTGATTGTACATTGTGTACAAGAAGAAGCTGAGTTGTGTGGCTGCATATTTGAAGGAGGCGAGTTGTTTATTTTGAAAAGTATAAGTTGATTACTCACTTTTTAACGTAATCAAATGGTATTTTTCAGTGTAATGAGTGCACCATACACCAAACACACAAGAGAATTACTCTATACTAACCTAGGTAGGTGTATTTACTATTGTAGTAATGTATAGTACTTGTTCATTAAAAAAGCCTGTTAAATTTTAGGATCGTGCCAGGGTGCCCCGGGTACACTGGTCCATGGTCCAATCATCACCCTCCACCGAACCGGTTTTTACCTTTTACTGTTGAATTTGGAAAATGTCAGAGCAATCATTGCTTCTTCACATCTTCTCCACGCCTTCTTCACACAGACCCACTTCACAGGTTTGTTTGTTTTTCATTTGTCCAAACTTTTCTGAAATCTTGCTCTGTTTTCTAATTTTGTGCCCTGACTTTCATTTTTTTTCTTTCTACAAATTTGACTCTCCATGGATTCCGGCGATTCCTTCAATGGCGGCTAGAACCGGCTGACTCGGCGGGTGGGGCATCACGTCAATACGATTCCGGCGCACCACGTAACCTCTTTTTTGCTCTTCCCAGTTCTATTCGATGGATACAAAGGTCCCAAAATTTCCTCTTCCATCTATTGATAATTACTTCGAATTATAAATTAGTGATTTTGAGATCTTCAATTTATTTTTGAGATTCTCAATTGAGGAGGAAATTTGATAGAAATGAAATAGAGAAGGTGAAGAGTGAAGGCGACGACATACAACGCAAATAGCAAAGTTAGAGGAACAAATATCTTTCAGCCATTATCTCACAGAAACTTCCTCAAATAGAAATTAATAAATTTTGTCCAGTGACCCTCAAATCCATCGGAATCTTCCATTATAATAGCGAAAAAGGGGAAATTTGCTTGCAAAGGCAGACCCAGTTCCGGCGAGTCGGCGATGACTCTTTGGAAAATGGGGAAGAAGATCTTTTCCGTCCAATTTTTAATTTAATTACTTTGGTCTTGTGATTGGACTTCAATTTTTAATTGTTCGCCTGGGCCAAGTTATCAGACTATGGGCCGACTCTTAAGTGTTTAAATTTTGTTTCTATAGGCTTTAGTAATTTTTGTCTGGGTTGCATTATATAATTATTTTTATAATTTTCTTTTAAAATTAATTTCTATAAAAGTTCATGGTAATGCATGATGTGAAACACCTACCCATTAATTACTATTTTAATAATTAATTTCAGTTAACTACAATAATTAATTTCAGTTAAAAATTATGTCAGTTGTAGTTTGCTATTACAATAATTTGTAATTTACACACACATATATACATATATAATTATATAATTGTTAGGTCACTTTCATCGAGGATGGTTCCTACAAGTTCATGATAATGTTATTGATAGCTCCTAAATATTGAAAATTCAATTAACTTATAATATTAATTTTATTTGAACTTTGCACAATTTATTTGTATATTTAATTTCATTGTAAGAACTTTAAATACAAAATAATATGTGTGCAAATACTTTTTGTAATTTACAATCTTTGGGTCCGCCCTGTTTGCTTGATATTTAATAGTGAAATTTGTTGGAGATTCTCCCACCTGCCGTTCAACTATCTAATGTTACAGAAGCTTGATTGAGATTTTCAAGAAAACAGTATGTGATTTTTCTTGAGATGTTAAGAAATATATAAGGGGTAATTTTTTTTTATCTTGGCATTATAGTTTTTTATCGTAAAAGAAATCCAATCAATCAAAAATTAAATTTTGATTAATATCATGGCATTATAATTTTTTTTTTAATTCTAAGAATATTCTACCATATATATAGGAGTAAATTAAAAAAAAAGGTGATTTAACGAATTTTATATATATATTCGACCATATATATATATATATATATATATATATATATATATATATATATATATATACATATATATATATACATTTCAAACTCCCCCCCTCCCCCCACACACACACATATATATATATTCATACCCATTAAAATAGCAAACTCTTAGACGTGGTTGAAATGTTAATGTAAATTAATTCATATCATATCTTCAGCCCCATTATATTATTCACACAATTATTGCTTAATTATTCATTAGATTTGGCATTTGAAATAATTTTTTTCTTTATGGTTATTTAATAAAAAGAAATATATATATATATATATATATATATATATATATATATGTATAATGATAGAAGGTAAGAGACAAAACACGTTGATTTAGTTAGTATTACTCATTTCACCTAATAATATTAATAGTTTTATTTAATGGTATTATTCATTTTGTTGAATAATATTACTTTTAATGAATATTTTTACTCGTTTTGACACGTTTGAAGGTTAAATTGTGAGATTTGCAAAAAAAAGAAAAAGAAAATCCTACCCTATTTGGGTTCGTGCAGGAGAATAAATGAACTTCATTAGAGTTAGAGTTACCAATAAGTGAATCAAGACTCACAAAACTAGTATTATTTGTTTCACTTAATAATATTATTACTTCCAAAGTTTTAATGAATAGTATTACTTGTTCTAAACAATATCATTTTTAGTTAATAGTTTTACTCGTTTTGAAATATTTGACAGTGGAATGGTGAGTTTGCAAAAGAAAAAAGATCTTACTCGATTTGGGTTCGGTCAGAGGAATCAGTGGATTCCAGATAGGGTTAGTGTTCCCGAAAAATGAATCGAGACTTACAAAACTAGTATTACTTGTTTAAGTGAATATTATTATCAATTAAAAAGTTTGGTGAATAGTATTACTCGTATTAAAATATTTGATTAGGGGTGGTTCGGTACAGTATACAAAAAATAAAGAAGCATATCATATATTGTACCAAAATCTTCGGTATGAGAAAATTCAAAAGTTGAAATCTTCGGTATCAGAGAAATGAGACCAAATAGTATGTTTAAACAATAAATTATGAATAATATGTTTAAATCATCAATTATAAATAATATGTTCAAACCATCAATTATTAATAATATGTTTAAACCTGATATTATATAAAATATGTCTAAAATATAACTTTTAAATAATAATGTGTTTAAACCATCAATTATATAAATAATGTTTGAACTATAATTTTTAAATAATATGTTTAAACCATTAATTACATAAAATATGTTTAAACTATAATTTACATGTAATATGTTCAATACTTATTTAACTACATGATTAATGGGCTAAAATTATGACACAAAAGTAAAGAAAACAAAATAAATTGAGCCAAAATATTTAGTGAAATGGGCCGAAACACTGAGGCCCAAAGTGAGTGTGCATAGAGCGTGCAACATTCATGGAGGAACCGTGCACATGCCAATCATTTGCATGCCTCGGTATGCGTGAAATTAAAAAAAGAAAAATGGTGGATTACCTGGGAGTCACCTGGTGACTGGACCAGGTACACTGGTGTCCCAGGGACTAGGGGTGGTCATTCGGTCCAAATGGTCGGTTCGGTCCAGTTTTTGGACCGAACCAAAATACCCGAAATTTTAATTGTATGGACCGAACCGAACCGAATTAGGGATAGGACCGAACCGGACCGAACCGAATTTTTTCGGTTCGGTCCATTCGGTCCATTAGGGTCAATTCGGTCCAAAATATCATTTTATATAAAAAAAATATGTATTTCAATATAATAAATATTATGCATTATAAATATCATTAAATCTAATTCAATACCAACAATTTAAAGAGATACTCATACAATACGAAATAGAGTCGAATGTTAATATTTAAACGAATACAACATAATTTTGTTCAATAAAAATCTTCAACACACAAATACACCATAGTCCAAAGTTTGAAGTTTAATTAAAATCAAACAATATTAATTTAAATATAAAACCACTTCATTCTTGGCTTCAATCCTCCAATATTATGCAAATCTGCAATTAATATAATTTTTTTTTTATCAAATTACAAATAAAATGTTTAAACTATAAAGATTCGGTCCATTTGATTTTTATTTTATACAAATATTTGGTACATTCGATTGATATACAAATCACTTAATTCATTCAATCATGACTACTGATCCATATACAAATATATTTTTTATTTTATATGTATATATATATATTTATATTATTTAATTATAAAATTCGGTCCATTCGGTTTTTTCGGTCCGTTCGGTTTTAAAATTTTAGGACCGGACCGGACCGAACGGACCGAATTTTTTAAAATTTTGGACCGAAAACCGAACCGAATTTTTTTGGACCGAACTGAATGGACCGAATTTCCTCGATTCGGTTCGATTTTTCGATTTTTTCATTTTTTCGGTTTTCTGCTCACCCCTACCAGGGACTCCCTAGAATTCCCCTAAATTTTACCGATAAAAACGTGTTGGTAGTACACACGCAAATGAGTACACATTCCCCTTCCCGAAAACTCCAATTCTCTCTCTCTTCCTTGCACACGCACCCACCTTTATTTTTTTTCCAGTTTTATTTCTTCATCTTCCCTTTCTCTCTCCTCTCGCTGAACATATTCCTCCGCCACCCTCTTCTTTTTTTCTACTCCTTCCTTCTCTCTCCTCCTCCCCACTCCTTTTCCCTCTCGCCCATTTCATTTCCTTTTCTTCTCCCGAACCCACACTTTCGCCGCCAACTATCAACGATGGATTTGCAGTTATAAGTATATTTTTCCCTTTTTTTTTCCTCCTCTTTCTCTCTCCTTTTCTCCTCATCTTCAAACTTTTGGATCTATTTTATGAAAAACTGGTAAATTTTTATATCATTTCGAAAACATTTTCCAAATTATTGTTCGACTTGTTCTTTTTTTATTGGTGCATTATGTATATTTTTTTTCCGAACATTTTATATATTTTTGAAAAAAAAACTTGTAGCAAAAAGCGTCCGACAGAATTGGGTGGAGGAGGTAAATCATGGTGACTCAGCGGTCCATTAGGTGGGAGGACCAGTGCCTGGTCAGAAGGATAATTTTTGCTTCCCCGGGGCAGCAGACTGCAGCGATCTTGATGCTGGAAGTTTTTTTTGGAAAAAAACAAGGGTATCGGGAAAGAATGAAGAGGGTGGGTCAAAATAAATGACCACAGTTATTACCACTAGCCTCTTGGTTAAAGACACTACCACTATAAACTCATTGGGGTGGGCATTCAGTTTCGGGTTTCGGGTACCCGATCCGAATCCGGAAAAAAAAAAAAAAAAAAAAAAACCGATCGATTCGGATTTTTTAATTATAAAACCCGAATTTTGGGTTACCCGAACCCGATATATATAATCGGATTCGGGTTCGGGTATTAAATGCAGAGGCGGATCCAAAATTTTAATTTTGGGGGTGCAATTTATAATTAAAATTTCACAAGTTGATGCAAGTTAAATAAAATAAAAAATTGGGTATAAAGTGAAATTGATTCATACATGAACCATTGAAGGATATGAGTTAGTTTCACTAAATAATTTAAGTTGTTTTCAGTGAAGAATATTAGTTATTATCACTAAAGAGTTATCACAGGAAAGTCTTAATTCTCAGTAAACAGTTATATGCTTAGTGAAAACAACTAATATACTTCAATTAAAACAGCTAATACTATTTTTTTTAACAAGACAACTAATATTCTTTAATGAAAACAATTAATATCTTCAATGGTTCATGTATGAACCATTTTCACTCTATACTTTGTCATCTTTGAAAGCAATCTATGATAGGCAAAGATTGAAATTGATTCATATATGAAATCATCTATGATTCATATATGCTTTAGTGAAACTAAAGGTATTAATTTTGTATGGTACAAATTGTTTTCACTAATGAGTATGAGTTGAAGGGTATGTGTTGTTTCACTAAATGATATTAATTATTTTTACTAAATTGTATGCATTATCCAACTAAAAGTACTTTAAAAGTAGTTTTTTTACGAACAAGTTTCACGCTATACATACTCTCTATAATATTACTATTGAAAATTTGTAGAAATATATATTTAACAAAAGGTATGTAAACAATATTTTAATATTTGATTATTCATCTTATTCTGCAATTCCTTTTTAATATTTTTACTAACTAGTAATTACTAATTAAGATTATTCTAAAGTTTAATCGGTGATGTATTTAAAAATAAAAAAAACTTAGGAATCTCGATTTTTATCTAGGCAACAAAATAACTATACAAGAAGGTTTAAAATGCCCATAGAAGAAGGCCCTAATTACAAGGATCATCCAAAAATAAAACCGAAAGAAGAGGATAGCAGCAGGAGTATAATTAAACAAGAGTATTTTCTTTAATCTATATATATTAGGTAAAGAATATAAAATCGTTTTGGGGGTGCAGTTGAACCCCCTTGTTCTTAATTAGATTCGCCTCTGATTAAATGTCTACCCAAAAAATTCGATCGGGTTACCCGAAATTACACATATAATTTAATATATTTATTTATGTAAATTATAATAATATATATAGTTTGATGTTTCATGGTTGCAATTCAGTATTTGGTGAATGAAGAATGAAGTTAAGTATTGGTGTTTCATGGTTGCAATTTCAATATTTGATGAGTGGAGGATGAAGTTCAAGTGTTGTTATGTTTGCTCGTTCATTCATGCCTTGATGCCTCGATGAGTGGAGAAATAAGTTTGCTACAATTTTAGTTGGAGTTGATGTTTTAATAGACTATTTGTATTAAGTATGAAATATTCACTTTTTTAGTTGTATTTGCTCGACTTTGGTAATTGGTATTGAAAACATATTTAGTAACTTTTTAAAGTTGTTTATGTTATTGTTTGGTGAAATAAGATCATTTGTTATGTTTGATGAATGAAATGACTTTGTGAGGTAGTATATTATATTTGAACGTTTAAACAGGAAAAAAGAACAAAAAGATTCGGGTTACACGCATTAGGTATCCGAAAAATCGGGTAACTCGAATTTCGGGTAACCCAAAAAATTTGGATCGGATTCGGATAATGTTATTTCCAACCCGAAATTTCGGGTACCCGAACCGGAAATTCCGAACCCGCAAAACCCGACCCGATGCCCACCCCTATAAACTCATATATACAAAATGTCAATAATGTCCTTAATTAATTCCCTCCAAAATTAGTGTAGTAAATACACTTCCTCAGTTTTTCATCAATTTTGTTCGAAAATCACTCCAAAATTCGATAAAAACGAAAGAAACTTTGAACTCCATGAATTTATTGAACCACGAACGAAAATTTGTGTGTTGTATGGTTTGTTAAATGCCTATGTACTCAAGATGGTGAATACTCCAAGCCCTACTCACACATATGGAAGTGTTCATAATTTTTTGTAAAGTTAGATTTTTAAAATCTTGAATATGATGATGTTTATTGTATTTGGAATGTTTTTTTATTCATTTCTTTATTGTTTGAGAGTGTTAAATTGAATGGGTGTGATAATGTTGTTGTTTGATCATATTGAGTGTTAAATTTTCGAAAAATCGCGACTTCATTTTTCATGTTTGGTTTGCCGAAACTAATATAAAATTTCAGAAATAAAAATCGAAATTAGTCTAAAATTTTGAAAAAAAAAATCTGAAATTTATGTTCGACTGTGTTTTCCAATTTTTAATGCAATTTTCGAAAAATATTGTTGAACACTTGTTCAATTTTCGACAAAAAGTTTCGAATATAATGTTTCGGAAAAAATATATGAATTTTATTCAATATTTCGGAAAAATCTTCCGAAAATTTTCAGAATTTTCGAGTTTTTTTGGAGAAAATATATGTTTTAAATTCTGAGCTTTCTGTTTTGATTTTTTTTGAGAAAAAATGAGAAATTTTCGGCAGTTTTTTTCGAAATTTAATGAAAAACTCTCAAAAAAATTCCAAATATTTATTTGCTATGTAAAAGGTCTTTTTTTCACAACCAAAATTAACCATTCATTAAAGTACTCATAAAACCAAAATACCATCCATTAAAGTACTCATAAAACTAAAATTTCATCCATTAAAGTACTCATAAAACCAAAAAATAACATCCATCAAAATATTAAATATCATACATCAAATAAAAGCAAAATAACAACTACAATAGCATTCATCAAAGTCATCTACAATATGAACTTGACCACGTGTTTTTTAAAGCCATTAAGAAGTGGAGGAGATGCAACATCTACTACATCTCCTTCTTCTTCTCCAGAATCATTTCTACCATCATCTTCTTCATCGTCTCCTCTATCATCATCATCCTCTTCTTCTTCCCTTGTCTCTTCGTCATCGTCTTCAATTTCAGGTGGGTGTGAGGATCCTAACTCTTGTTGCTCCGATTATTCTTGAGGTTCTGGTTCTTGTTCTTCCTCGGTAGCACTCGTATTTTTCAATATTTTTGCTCTTTTCGCTCTATTAGAAGCAGTAGGGCGAGTCTTATCATCGTTGGCTGAAAAATGGACCCAAGGTGTGTGAGTTAAACAACATAACCAGAAGCAAAAGGATCAAACAGAAGAGACATGCTTAACAAAATTTTCGAAAAAAATAATAGAAATTCTGTACAAATTTCTAAAATTTAAGCCGAAATTCTGTCAAATTTTCGAAAAAAATTACCAAACACGAAGTTCGGCAAAAAATATAGAAAATACGTATAATTTTCGAAAACTTTAGTCGAAATTATATCTTAATTTCGAAAATTTTTCTCGAACACGAGTTTCGGCAAAATAATTCGTAATTTATACAAAATTTCGGTCAAATTTTTCGAAATTAAGACAAAATTTCAGCAAAATTTTTCGAATAGCAGCGACGAACAGATTTTTTTCAAATCTTGCATCAAATCGAATAACAAGATGCAAATCATACATAATCATACAAAATCGTCTATTAACATGAAATATAAACGTCCAAGAACATAAATAAATCAAAATTTTAACTTTAAACCCTAAACCCAATACACTAAACCCTAATTATAGATTCAAACAACAAAAAAGAGAGATATACTTACCCATTGGAGCAGCAGTGACGGCGACGAAATCGGCGGCCGGCGGCGGCGCGAAGCGGGCTATAGCCTTGCGATTTGCCCTACCCTTCTCGTTCAAAAGTGCCGAAACCTGTGTATTTTAGGTAGTGTATGTATTTCAAAGGATATTTTGAAAATAAAAAAGTAGTGTAGGTAGGGTATTTAACCCAAAAGGCAAAGGCTAGTGCCAATAACCTGGGCTAAAATAAATTGACTTAGCATTTCAAGGCCGAAGCAGCCCAAATAAGTTAAAATCTGACCCAAAATTTCATTGGGCCTCTGTTTTTCACGCGCGCAACTCCCACCCCAATTCCCCATTTTTTCTCCACTTCTTCTCCTCCTCCTCCTCCTCCAAATCCCTAATCCCTCCCTCCCCACGCCATTCTTCCCTTTTCCAAAACTCCGAGCCCACCCTTTGCAAAAGCAGCAGCCACATTCCCCGACCCTCCAAATTGAAAAAAGAAATCCGATACACTGATCTTCTTGCTAAAGCCGCCGTCCTCCAGCCCATTTACAAGTGGCGGCCTGAAGCACTAAAAGGTAATAATATATGAAATCTTTTCGATTTTGGTGCGAACAATTACTTTAATGATTAATCGGTACTCTCTCTCTCTCTCTCTCAAAAATACCTGAGACTCAAGGTATACTTCAACCTACATGAATAAAATTGAGGTTTTTGTTGTACTACATAATGCGATTTTTGGCTTCTCTTTGGTTATTCTGATAGAACTCTTGTGCTGTATTGTCTATTGATGCACGTTTACCTTCTATTGTTCTAAGTTTAGTTAATCTTGTGCTTTTCCTTGGACATTTTCATGTTTTTACTTAATGAGCTTTACGAGGGAAACTTGTTTTTACTATTAGAGTTCAAATTGAACTCTAGCATATACTTTTTCAAAGAGCTGAGCTGAAGGCTGATGGTCGACTCTTTTACATCCCTACATGTGCCCTGGAATGCAACTTCTTTGTTTTTCCTCCATCTGATAAGTAAACACAAATTCTTATCTTTGAATATATGGCCTTACTTGTCTTTTCATCCTGCATCCTTGACTATTTATCTTTGTTTGTTTATTGCCTTTTTTGTTTCTATATTTTCGTTTGGATTGAATCTCTACTTTCCCTTGGTTTCGTCTTTTTATCGTGTTGTTACTGCATTCCTAGTCTTAGTCTCTTCCAGTATTAGCAAGCAGCTTCCCGAGTTGGGTCATATATGCCCTTTGCCTTTTAGAAGCCATGTTTCTGTTTCTGTGGAAAGGTTTTTTATGTGTATTACTTACTAATGGTTATATTATGATATAAAATAATACAAAAAAGAAGTTCTGTATATGTGGTAACTCTTGATACAAAATAAACAAATTAAGCATAAGTATGAGACACTATAGCAATTCACAACTCTGTCTAGTAATAATATGCAATGTTATCTTGTTTTGTGGATCTTATTCTATGAACTTGGATGAACTTGTTTGAGACACTTGTGTAAATTTTAATAATCTAGGCAGTAAAGAAGTTAAGTTTCTGCAAGTTTATTTTCATAATCAATAGTATACACTTGCATTGTTTGACGAAATGCCTCCTGATATGTATTGATAAAATAAAGACAGATATACTTCAGTTTTATTCATGGAAATCTGATAAAACCTATTCAGTATTCAGTTCGATGAATTCCATTAGAACCAAAATCTCTGTTTGGCCCGCGTCATATTACTAAATCCATTATGCTACTATCCAGTTCTTGATTTTTTTATGACAAACAAAAGCTAATAATTACATAAGTATGCTGATCCTTGTTGTTTTATATCCCTTTTGGAGCATAAAATGGATCTTAACATCTTTCTTGAAGCAGATTATGTCCCCAAGATGGAAAGGAAAACATGCCGAAGCAAAAGCTCTTGCAGAACCCATGTCAACACTAGTTTCCAATCTTCAATCCTCTTTGCTCGAATCTAATTCCCAAGGACTTCTCGTAGGTTGTACTGTACTACTCCTTGCAGCACATCCAGAGCAAACAGACTTATTCATCCGTGCAGCTTTTGGTCATCCCCGTAAAACTGCAGAAAAGGACAATAAGCAGTGGTTTAACCTTAGTTTTGAAGAAGCTATTTATTTATCATTTGTGATGAAATGCATCAAGATTGTAGGTATAGGTAAACGTCCAATAAATGACCAAGAGCTATGGAGTTATATGACAACAAAGAGGGTTAATTTCCCGATTCTGTTTAAAGCTTATTGTCATCTCCGTAATAAGAACTGGGTGGTGAGGGTGGGTTCCCAATATGGGGTCGACTTTGTTGCCTATCGTCATCATCCGTCTTTTGTGCACTCTGAATATTCGGTTCTGGCCTTATCAGATGATGAAGCTACGAATGATCGTTTGAAGGTCTGGTCTGATTTTCACTGCACTCTTCGACTTTGTGGTAGTGTTGCAAAGACCTTGTTGGTTCTTCGTGTGAGTAAAAAGGGTAAAGATGACATTTCTCTTTCGAGTTTGGAGCATTGCTGTGTCGAGGAGGTGATCGTCCCTAGGTGGAATCCTGAGCTAAGCCGTCAGAATCTAGCGATGATGGTAGAGAAGGAACTGTGTAAATTGGGAACTTGATTGTGTGATGGCCTAATTATCTTGTAAGATCTTCATAATTTTGTCTACAAGTTATATGAAGGTAATCTAATGGAAAGGTGGTTATGGTATATGATACAATTTTGAAATAGGAAAATTGTATTTTGACCTGTTTACCTGCACAATTTCTTTCAATTAGAGTTGTGTTTCCAAATTACCACAGTTTTGACTCATGTATTAAATCAAAGCGTTGCTATAATTACAATTTGACAACTGAGTTTGATCTGGATGCAGAAGAGTATGTCCCACTTCCTAAAGGAGGGGTTCACAAAAAGAGAGTACAGGTTTGTATTCATATGCTAATCAAAACCAACCTATTGCTTTATAAGGCCCAGCAAAGCATGATTGAAGTTTGAAGCCACGTGCTAAAACTGTATGATTAGCATACCCTATTCCTAAGGGTTGTTTCCTTCCCGATCAAGTTATTTAGGTAAGTTGGAAAGCATTCCCTATAACTGTATAATTTGGTGATCTGTATGCCAAATTGCTGATTTTGTGTGTTAAACTTCCTGAGTATTAAGCATAGCATTGCCGTTTCTCTTGCATCTTTGTCCCATTTGTTGGCGCTTGTTTCAGTTGTTGCTTCATTCATATTGCACACTTGTTTTATATTCTTCAACCTATGTCTTGATTTTCTGCTCATTCTCTCTCTTTGTTGTGGTGAATAGTGGTATTCATAGATAAAAAATAATCTGAGCGTCACAACTCAGTCTCAAGTTGTTTGCAACATCCTTGGTTTTCTACATTTGTTTTCTTAAGAATACCCTCATTCATAACCCTCCCTCAACCTAACTTAAAATAAAATATTAATTTCTCTTTCATCCACCTACACAACTCAACACTTAATTTAACTTTATCTTTTTTATACTCACATCCACAACCCAACTCAACCTAACGTAATAATTATTATTTTATTATTTACTAATTACATATATTTTATAATCAGTTTTTATTATATTTAAAATGTATAAAAAATACATAAATTAATTTAATATTCTGTATTTATAATTATATTAAAAAAAATTAAAACATATTTAGAATAAGATACAATAACGAAATTACAATTACAATAGGTGAAATATGAAATTGAAATTACAATACAAAAGATGCAAATTACAATAGTTGAAATTACAAATACAAAAGATGCAAATTACATATTAATTCCTAACTAGTTCCAAATTTTTGCCATATATGCTCAATCAAGTCGTATATTGAAAACGTTGATCATCATTTGTAGGATCATCGATTAAAAATTCAGTGGGATCAAAATAATTTTGGTAAGTGTCTCATTCATCCTCTACTATCATATTGTGCATGATGATACACGCCATCATAATTTTTTTCATCAACAGTGTATCCCAAACAAGACACGGACGTCGAAGAAATGCAAAACGAGCTTGTAAAACTCCAAATGCTCGTTCAACATCATTGTGTACAGACTCTTGGTGTTGAGCGAACAACTTGTGCTTTTGGAGCTGTGGAGAAGTAATTGACTTGACAAATACAGCCCATGAGGGATATATGGCATCAGTGAGATAATATGCTATATCATTTTCCCGACCATTCACAACATATCTAACCTTTGGTGCTCGACCTTCCAAAATATCACTAAAAACAGAATCGATGAAGTACATTAATATCATTGCACGTACCCGGTGTTCCAAAAGAAAGCATGGCATACCCATAAGTCATAAGATGCAACAGCTTCCAAAATGATTGTTGGTTTTCCACTTCTCCCTGCATATTGTCCAGCTCATGCAGTAGGACAATTTTTTTCATTCTCAATGCATGCAATCAATACTACCTATCATGCCCGAGAATCCACGTTGCTCCCCGACATATAGTGTCTTGTCAAATCTTGTTCATTGGGCTTTCTGAGGTACTCGTCACCAAAGCAAGAAATGACGCCTTCTACAAATTTAATGAGAGCTTGTCTGTCACAGTTGCACTCATTCGTAAATATTCATCAACAGCATCAGAAGATGTCCCATACGCCAACATCCTCATAGCTCCAGTGCATTTCTGAATCGGTGAAAGACCTTGTCTACCAGTTGCATCAGGCCTTTGTTGAAAATATACGTCATTGGCACTTACAACTTCCACTATACGAAGGAATACTGTTTTTTGCATGCGAAATCTACGTCGAAAGACCTCAGGAGTATACGTCGGTCTGTCGACAAAATAGTAGTTCATCAAACGCATCTCACCAACTTCCCGCTCTCTTTCACAATACCTTTTTCTGGCTCTAGGAGTGTGATCTCCTATGAGCATATTAGGATTGTTTATGACCATATCCTCTATGATACGATCAAATTGACGATTTGTTCAGCAACTCGTTTCTCCCATTCATCAATCTCCGCTAATGGATTGTCTGAACTAGAGCTTGAGCTTGAATCTGAATCTACCGATGGGATTTCGTTGAGAGACATTTGTAAAGTGAATTGTGAAGGAGAGTAAAGATATAAGGATTGTAGTGTTCCAATTTGATATGAATTTAAATGGTATATATAGACAAATGTTAAAGATGTATGGATGTGATGCCAATAAGTGTTAAGATGCATGTGATTAAAGCTGGAAATATGACAAGATAAAAAACGACAAGTGCATGTGATTAAAGCTGAAAATGTGACAAGATAAAAAACGACAAGTGCATGTGATTAAAGCTGAAAATGTGACAAGACAAAAAACGACAAGTGCATGTGATTAAAGCTGAAAATTTGACAAGACAAAAAACGACAAGTGCATATTATTAAAGCTGAAAATGTGACAAGACAAAAAACGACTAGTGCATGTGAGAAAATGACAAGGCAAATGCATGTGATTAATGCTGAAAGCTTGGAACGGAATTGACAAGTGCATGCCAAAATGTGACAAGACAACAACATGTAAATAAAGCTGTAAAGAGGGTTTGAGTTCAGCTGTACATGAGACCCCTGACCAGCTCAGCATAGAGGGTTTGAGTTCAAAGCATCTTGACAACAAAAGGTGTACAAAGAGACGAATAAGACCCAGTAGGTTCCGAAACAAATGTAACTTTTTGAACTTGTTCAGATTAAAATGACACAAATTTAAATTAAATGACATAAAATAAAATTACATTAATTTAAATTACATAAGTTAAATGACATAAAAATTAAAATTACATGAAAACAAACTACATTGACTGCTTGGACATAAAGTCCATAAGTTGCGTTTCAGCACTTCCTCTTCTGGGGATAAGATATATTTAGCCATCAATGTTCTCAAGACACCAGAATTTATCTTCATAAGCTTCCTTTGTTGCTTCATTTGTTCCTTTTTTTTTTTCTCAAATTCGAGTCTATCTATTCCCAGTTGGGTCATTTTTTTAGCTTCACTTTCTCTAGTGAGCCTCATTGCATTAATTTATGTAGCAATATCAGTAGTACCTGCATACATTTTCCTTTTTCTTTTCATTTTCTTTTCGCTATATCTCTGCCTATAGGACGGGGATTAGTTGAGCATCCATTGCCTGAAGTTTTTGCATTGGAGGGGATTGAATAATCTCCACTTTCACTGGTTTTGGATCTCTTTGAGCTACCACCATTTTTTTGGTTACCCTCTCCATATGATTCACCCTCCGTGTTGACATCTGGTGTTGAACCAGGATCTAGTCTTAAAACTCACTTTTTATTTTTATTCATTATCTCATTAAATATAAACAAGTCTTGAAACTTGTTAGAACCCCCTACATCTTTTCCGAATATTGTATGAGCTTCTCCCTCAATATCCGTCTGGCTCATTCCGCTTCTTTTTCGAGAATACGCTTCTCTGTAAGCAACAATCCATTTGTTTGCACTTTCATTAAGTCGTTTCCAACGACCGTTCAAAGAATCCACGTTTCTTTCGCTTATCTCCTCCGGATTTTCACCTCGTTGATTTGTGTACATCTTATGTACTTGTGCCCATAAAGAGAGAGTCTTTTGATGTTTTCCACGTTTGCTATCTTCATTAACGAAACTCCAAGATGACATTAAAGTTATATCTTCTTTCACAGTCCAAACTTTTGGGTTTCGAACATCTTTGAACAAGTTTCGGGAGATATTTTGTGGTGGTTGTACATGCTCAGAGATAGGAACTCGATTTAGATTCGGAGAAAACTGAGAGTTTTGATAATGACTCGAATAATCTTCTGAGTTCATAAAAGATTGAAAGCTTGGATAGTTGTGAGAGTTTGGATAAGTTTGAGAGTTTGGATAGTTTTGAGAGTTTGGATAAGTTTGAGAGTTTGAAAAATAATCAGGATGATTTGGATCCATGATAGAAATCAAGAGATAAAATGATGAAGAATAGAGGATATGAGATTATGTTTCAAAATATATCAATATTGGTATCTATTTATAGAGAATTGAAAAATACGAATTTTGATATATTTTTTTTTAATTTTTTTAAATAACTTATTATCCATAATATATACAATATATATTTTATCTACATAAAATCTAACCAATCAATACAATCACGCCATGTGTCCTTGAATGATTGGGCAACCCACTTTTTTATTTGGTTGGGACTGTGCCCTTCTCTCCATATGTTGTCATCCTTTATTTATTTTTCCGTTTTTTTTTTTTGTCCGCTTTTGAGTCGTGGTTGCCAAATACCCATCGATGTGGGCATTCTAAGTTAAAAGAGTAAAACTAACATTGTTTTAGCAGCAAGTAGGGGCTTTTTAGCCTTGCTACTGCTTCCCGAGAAGAATGATAAACAATGGGTTGCAATTTGCATGTATATTGTAGTTCACTTTATGCCTTTATTTTTTTGGTAATTAACTTATTGAACTCCACCTTAAGCTTGTTCACTTAGGTGCCCTGTCATTCTAATTTCGCCGTTTTGTAAATTTAAGTTAATATGTGAGCTAAATTTGTAACTAAAGCTAAGGAGGTAACATTGGCTTTTGGAGGACTAGACATGACATGAATAGACCAGTCCTCGTGGTATACCAGTTGACTTGTTGGTCTTATACGAACACAAATGTGTTAGAAAATTTATATAAATGAAATGATTTCATACCTGTGTATAAGTTGGATTCTTTCACTATGATATCATGCTGAAATGATATAGCTTAGACCTTATTATTTGCATATCAAATTTCATATGTACCTACCTTTTCTTAGAAGAAGAAAAATGGTCAGTTATTAGCAAAATAAATGAGGAAAGCCTGGCCGATTTTGGACAGCAAACATCAATTATGAATTATGATAGTAGCAAAAAAGAAAAGGAAGTGCGTCAAATAAATTATGGTCGGACATCAATTAATTAGTTAGTAAACAAAAGGAGAAGGAAGTGAGTCCAAGAAAGTAATAAATTATCAGAAGAAACATAACCAGATATTGTGCGTATCTGGTGATAGATTGCTCAATTACAATATACTTATCATTTACAAGTGAGCATAAATTTTATTTTCTGATCGGAAAAATTAGTTTAGAGGTCCATCTAACCAATAAGGTTCGCTCATCAAGAATTTGTCATTGTAGGAGTATGTGCACAATATAAATATTGTATATACAACTATTAATTGCGACCTATTTGTTCAATTAGTAAAAAAAAGTGTCGTAATAACAATATTATATTGCAATTAACTTTTCTTTCTTTCTTTTTTAAACAAGAAAATTGTAGTGTTGAGTAGGGTTGTAAACGAATCAAATAATTTTGGTTCGATTTGGTATTTGTATTCGAAATTCTGTATTCGTATTCGAAATTTTATAATTCGAATTCGGATACAAATAATTTTTTTGATTCGATTAGTTATCAAATACAAATACTATGATATTTGATTCGATATTTGTAAATATTCGATTAAATATTCGGTTAAATATATAATTACATAATTATACATTAGTAGTAATAATAAATATAATTATTTATAAATTTAAGTTCATTATAATTATCTTAAGGATATTAACCTTTATAACTTCATTCAACAAGTGGGCTTGTAGGCAATTCTTAATTAAGTATTTTAATTTAAAACATATAATGTAATTTAATTATTAAAAAACTTAACTAATTAAAAAAGAATTGTAGTTCAACACTCTTAATTTGATTATTAAAGTGTTTTTCCATGAATTTGATAATTTTTTATTTTCATATACTTATTTGATTATGTTATGCAAATTTTTAAGTTTATAATGAGATTGTGAATTCAAACAATGACAATTTTGAAATGAATATTTGAATATAGGCAAAGTATTATGTGAATAATACTCACGGTAACTATTACCGTGAACAACAAGTTACTAATATTTGACGAAGTGGAATAACTCAAGTCAAATGGTTAAAATCCCACTACCTATGATACAAAGGTCGTGAGTTCGAGCCACAACTTTATCGATGAAAAATACTAATACCTTATGTTGAAATAACTAACACCTTTAGTGAGAATAACTAATACCACTTCAACTAATAGCTTTAATAAAAAAACTAAATACTATTTGGAGCTGATAATTTTAGTGCAATTCACTGATACTTTTAGTTTTCATTGTGAATATTGTTCACATAATACCTTCTCTTGAATATTATTTGTTAGGAACATGCTTGAGAAAAAAAATCGATTCGAATATTCGACTCAAGTATTCGTATATTTTCTAATAATTCGATATGAGTTTCAAATCAAATATAAATCACATTTACTATTCGAAAAATATTCGATTCGAAATCGATATTCGAAATAATTTTACGAATACGAATTCAAATATAATGGTATTCGACTCGATTCGTTTACATCCCAGTGTTGAGTCCGCATATACGTGGTCATTGTCCTATCACACATGTTGATATTTTCTATTGGAACTTCAAATAGATTCAAAAAATAAGTGTCCGGGTATTTTTTATTTTTTTTTATTTTGACCTAATAAGTGTCCGAATATTAATATAATTAAATAGAAAACAATATATGTTTCAATTTCAGATCAATTTGAAGCAAATAGCGTACTATATCCTAACATGTTAGAGTCAAACTTAGTAGTAGTGATAAATAAATGAATCACGTGTTACCTAGGATGTAAACATCTCATAGAGTACAGTTAGTTCAGAGAACCCCCTAGCCAGATCCAACCCCACCCCACCCCCTTATTCCTCGATCCATGTCTCATGAAGCATTAAGCACATGCAATTCTAATAATTTCAATTTCAACATGTTAACATGCCACCTTTCTTGCACTTGAAAAAACAACCCACATCTCTCTATCTCTCATCACTTCTCCATGTGCTCTCTCTCTCTCTCTCTCTTAACAAAAATCTACTTCCCAAAATAGGCAGCAAGCCATTTGCAACAAGTGAATACAAAACATATACAGGGAATATAATTTTTTCTAGTTTTCCTTACAAGAAAATCAAGGACATCAATTTTAAACAACAAAAAGAAACCACGCTGTTCTTTAAAGTCTTGATATAATTACCCTTTTTCAGTACTCTACTTAAAAGTGTATCCTGCTGGGCTGTGACTTCTCCATTCGGGTCTCCCCATACGGTTCGTCGTTGTCGACCCGTTTGTTGTGCCTAAAAGCGGCACAGGCAACCACGTACACTATCACGAGTATGATGAGCATAACGATATTGATGATCGACACTTTCCTCCAGCTCTTCTTCAAGCTAGCCAATACACCGGCCTTACATGAGTCACAGCTATAGCATAGCTGTTCCTGATCGACGCTCCATTTTACACAATCGGGATCGTTCCCCGCGAGCCCAGCTCCAGGCACCCAGTACGTCTCGTTCATGTACGTATAGCCACATGACGTCGGGGGCTTGCAACATCCAGACTGCAGTGGTTTTATGAAACAGAAAACTATAAATTTAGAAAATAATCAAGAAATAAATACTGCCTCCGTTTCGCAATAAGTGTCTTTTTAGAGATTTACATTAAAATTACGGGACATTAAATTAGACATCTTTACCATCAACCAATTAAACGAGAGGTAATTGAAGTATGAGATCCGGAATAAAAAATGTCCTCAATTAAAAAATACTGAGAAATTTTTAAAGTGGGATAAATTGGAAAGAATTGAGGGAAAATTAGTTAAAAGGGAAAATAATTACTCAAAAAAAATTAGACTCTAAAACCCACTTTTTGCAGAATGGAGGTAGTATGTATTATAAGCTGGGTAAGTATTTGATAAGCTATCAGTCAATGGTGAATTGGTGATATCAAGCAATGGGAATAGATTCCATAAGGAAACTATAAGGCAAAAAGAAAAGAGATTGTGGACATATTTTATCTTGATTCCTTTGCTCACCAAATCAACTATGAATCTTTTAAAACTCAGGAAAGTGAGACAGTGATGATATATGGAACTGCTACTCAATCAATTTCATCATCAAAGCTATCTTTATCCAACCAACTTCCATAAAATTGAACTCTATTTTATCATGTATTACATCAAAGATATTTTATTGTAAACGCTAATTAATCCGAGAATTTAGTAAAGCCTTATTTGGATAAAAGTAGGTAAGAGTCTTTTTCTTGATCTAATAGTCTTGCCACAAGCCACTTGCGGAGAAATCAAGAACTTCACTTATCGAATTGTATTATTGATTCTCACCAATCATACTCAACCAAACAAAATACATCACAATTTACTAAAACATTAATTTGGCTATAATCTTCAATGAAAATCCAACATGTACAAAGTATATTTACACCGACACCCTATCAAGGAACTATACCTAAATAATTTCATTACTAATTCCATAATAGAGTAATATTTCTTAATAAAATAATAATATTGTTATTAAGTTCTTTCAAGGATGGGCAAAGGTTCAAAAGGACCATGTGCACAAGTATGGAGCACGTCATTGGCAATACTACTCATCAATGCTTTAGAAATGCACCCTTTTTTTTCATGGAAATTTCCCTTTGAAAAAAAAATGATAGATATCTTA
The DNA here is from genome assembly GCA_947034835.1 of Ballota nigra. Taxonomy (NCBI): domain Eukaryota; kingdom Viridiplantae; phylum Streptophyta; class Magnoliopsida; order Lamiales; family Lamiaceae; genus Ballota; species Ballota nigra. Next base: position 72,369,100 of record OX344724.1, on the reverse strand, counting down.
AAGTATAGAAAATGACCATTCAGCTTTTGGGATCTGGAAAAGACACATGAAGGAGAAAGGAAATTTCGTGCTCTTGTGTATATACTGATCCTCAAATTAACCACACTGTGCAATAAGGAAAAGGAAGAAAATTGTAACAACAATGATTTCAACGTTTACTAATGATGTAAATTTGACGAAAATACCCCTGCGAATATGATCCAGGTCGTTTTGAAAATTCACAAAAATTGTAATTAGTGGCAACGATTGATAACTCCTTTTTTTTTTTTTTGGCAATTATATAGCATTAAACGACAAAAAAAGGTGGGTATTATGTCTCATTCTCTTGAAAAAGATTGAGAACAGGAAAAATGACCCCTTATGCCCTAGAGAGGCCCAGGTGTAAACCCCCATCATTTTTTAAGCTTTTTGCAGTATTTTTTCATCAGTCTACAAAAAGTATAATTGTTTTATTGACTATTTCTAAATCATGTAAAATTCTTAATAAATTCAATTCAATTCTAAAAATAAAAAATAAATTACTGAGCAATAAATGAGTAAAAGTAGATGGAAATTACCTCAATAGAGGTGAGTTTTCTCATGTAAAACATCTCAGCAGATTCGGGGGTGCCCTGATAACGGCGACGGATTTTTTTACAGGCGTGGGAATCCCTAATGCAGGAGCTGATTTTGCCCCAATAGCTGTCGCTGGAGACCCGATCCGAGAGCCAACCCGAATAGTCCTGGAGCGAGTAGTCCAGGTAAGCCCGGTTCATGACGGGCCGGCCCGAGCCCTTGTCGGTCACGGCGTAGGCGAATATGACGAACGCGATGAGGGCCGCGATTATGACGAACATGGCCCACAGGTACAGGTACATCAGGAAGTTGTTCCGGTAACACGCGCCCGCGAATCCGGCGAGTGAGACCACCATGATGGAGACTCCGATGATGATTACCGGCCACTGGAGGAATTTCAGGCAGTCGGTGTTGTTGGCGCGGCTGCTCAGCCATATCCCGCCCCCCAGGATGGGGATTGAGATTAGGAAAGTCAGGAAGTTGAGGAACCCGATTAGGTGGTTGCTCGTTCTCATGGCGGCGGTGGTTGGGTGATTTTACTATTTTCTCCTTCAAAGGCGGAGCACTGTGTGTTTATTTGGGACTGGAAATGATGAACAGATAATATATATATACTGTAATGAGGGAACTGGGTTTGATTAATGCTTAACTTGGAATTTAAATGGTTTTCCTAGGGAATTGACTAAGGTGCCCTCGCGTGGGAGTTCTTTTTTTCAAAGGGTTTAACAATGGTATTTGGCAGTATTAATCATTTGTAAGTGTCGACGATTTAACATCACTATATATAGATATAAATTCTCCACCAAAAATAAGTGGCAGTCAAATTTTGTTGTAAATTGTGTTGGTGGAAGTGGCCGACATGCATTTTATCACGCATAATGACAAAAACAAGTTTGTTCGCGAGTAATATTTCGCTATAAATAGTGGATTTAAGGAAATTGAGGTTTAATTAGAGGCTAAGCTAATTTACATTGAGGAATAACACTTGCGTGCATACACAATTAATGGGGTTAAAAACCCCACTCATTTTTTCTACTCCATTATTTCAAAAAAAAAAAAAAATTTAATGTGAGAGTTGTTAATTACGAGTAAATTTCTTACTCTTGTTGCTATTTTGTATAAGCAAATATTTTGTTTATTAATATATAGTGAATCAATATGTTAACTTTTGTAAAAATAATGATTAGATGGAAAAAGTAAATGGTAGTTAAAAAATATTTTTATTAATACATGTAGTGTTGTTTTTACTATATATAAAAATATAAATTTATTGTGGAATGACTCGAAAAAAGAAAGTGAGAAATCTACTTTAAAAAAGAGGGAGTAGTATTTATAGTAATATAAAGTTATTTTTTGTGATAACCAAGTCATTTTTACTTCATTAATAAAGGTATATACTTTTGTGCGTATAGAGTGTAGAGTGATGATATGAGGTATAATTGTGTGATGTTGTGAGGAAGATAGTTATAAAAAATGGATATGTTTTATTGGTTTTCGATGAATATAACTAATGTTGTATCGTTAAAACAACTAATATCATATAAAATACGTAAAAATTGTGTAGTGCAATTAATGTAAACAAAAATTTGTGTATAGCGTCCAATTTTTTTATTATTATTATTAAATTTTTTTTTTTTTTTGAGAAATTTGCAATTCAAATTTTAATTGTTGATCAAATCTGAATTTCAGCGCCTACTAGACTAGTAGTTGCCCTAGCGTACTTGTTTTACATGTACGCAAGTTTAATGGTCCCTTATTAACTAATAGAACAATTATAATACTTAGTTTTTTTTTTAAAGTTAATAGTTGGTTTGAGCACCAAATTGTCTAGTAGAAGGATGCTCGGAGGTATGGAACAAGATGGCTCCAATGAAGGTCATGATTTATGCGTGGAGGATAATTAGAGAGAAAATACCAACAAGGATGAATCTATACAGAAGGAATGTCCTAAAAGATAATGATGATCTAAGTTGTGTACTGTATAGGGAGCATATGGCATGTGTTCTTTAAGTGTGATTTGACTTATTATGTATGGATGAAATGTTGTAAATGTGTGGGGATTGAAACAGTTTTACCATCCTTACCCATAGAAAATTACCTATTTTTAGTATTTTTTTTGCGGAAAAATGATGGTAAAATAGTGGGGGTGTGCATTTGAGAATGTGTCTTGTGGTTATTGTGGAAAGGGAGAAATGCTAAGATATTCAGAAACGATGAAGTATCGAGCTTCAAGATAGTGGAAGAGATGAAAGTGAGATTGTGGATTTAGGTCCAGGCGAAACAAAAAAGACGCAAAGAACTTTCTTTTAATAAGTGGATGCAAAGTCCTAAATTATTTTTTGGGTGATGTCTTTGCTTTTTTACTGGGGGAAGGTTGTTAAGATAGTTTGGTTGTCTATATTACGAATGGTATTAATTTCAGTAGTATTTGAGTTAGGGGTGGAAATAGGTCGAGCCGAGCTAGGCTTCTCGTTGGACGGTCTGGACCTGCTATTTGATCTTTGGGCCCAAGCCTGGCCTGTTAACTGTCATAGGTTTTTTTCAGAGTCTTGGTCTGACCTTTTTAATAAATAGTCCTGGCCTAAAAGCCTTTTACGGGCCTTTTTAATCATGCTTACAAAATTATATTCAATAATTATATTATTATTAAATCATAACAATTAACTATTTAAATCTTAAAATGAAGAATAAAAATAATTTACCAAAAGATTATCAAATAATAGCATAATAATAAATTTAAATAATATTTAATTTATATTTAGCAATATTCTTACATATATATATATTAAATATTTATTATATTATATATGTATTGTATTATATATATATATATATATATATGTGTGTGTGTGTGTGTGTTATAGTTAAATAGGTCGGCCTGTTGGGCTTAAAAGGCTTACATAAAAGCTCAAGTCTGACCTATTTAAATAAATAGGCTTTTAAAAAGGCCTAAGCCTGACTCGTTTATTAAACGAGTCGAGCCGAGCTGGGCTTTAGGTAGGCCGAGCCGTAGGCCCCTGTTGGGTAGTCTGGCCTATTCTCACCCCTAATTTGGGTAACTCTCGTGCTATTTGTTGGGAAATTGTATAAGGCTTAAGTTTTGATTAAGATGCCACAATGTTCCTCCTAGGTTGTTTGTAAGTAAAATATTCAGTAGAGTTGGAGTTTAGCTAAACAGATCAAAATGTTAAGAACTGGAGTGCAGTTAGTAACTTCTAGAGTGTATTGAAGAACGAAGTCCGCTGAAAGCAAAGTCTGCTGAAGATGAAGTCCACTGGAGACAAGAGATTTGAGGAAGTAGTCTAAGTCTTGAATGTTTTCTAAGTGCATTCTCACTAAGACTAAAACCATCAGGAGAGGACCAAGGTCCACTGATGAGAACTAACAAAGCACATTCAATGCTAAACATATTAAAAGTTGTTAGTTAATCTGGTTGAAACAAGGCAAAACGAATTTCAGTGAAGCTTACAATAAATGAAGGAATAAGAAGGTCCTCTCAGAGGAGTTCCACCTTAAAGCAAGACAAGAATCTGGGCAAGCAGACTGAAGGTCCAATGAGAAGATGACACGTCAATGTACTTTACTGACAGTCGACCTGTCCCAGACTGACAAGTACCAAAAGTCTTTCCCTAGCAATCTACAAAAAGTTGGTGAACAGGCATGGTCTTTCAGCCGTTTCTTGACAAGACTTAAAGCTCCAAATAGAGCCGTTTGAACCAATCAGATACAAGAAGACTTACTTGAGAAGATTCAAATCCAACGGGAAGATTTTCAAGGAAGCCTATAAATACAGAAGGACGTGCTCATTTTTATGCACGGGAAACTCACAAGATCAAAGCTATCTCTACATTCATAACTACCTAGAAGCACTCAAAATTACCATTGTTTCCCAAGTGTTTCACATTTTTAGAGAGCATAACAAACCTTCTGTAACCAAGCTTAAAAGCTATTTCCAAACCTTAGAAAGAGATAATCCATCCTAAGCTTTGAGCTACACTGTAAGGATTATCTCACAACAGTTGGAACCAAACCCTACTCAAAACCCTACTCAGTTGATAGGTTGAGAGTGAGTGTTTAGTGGTGTTAGTAAGCTGATTATTTGTATCAGTCTGTAAGCTGGTTTGTTTTGGGAACTAGGATCTGGAATTATCCTAGTGATCAATCATCCTAAGAGATGATTAATTGATCAGTGCACCTTGACACTATAACACAAGGAATTCCAAGAGAAAGGAATTCTCCTGTTTGATCAGGACAGTGGACGTAGGAGTTTCATCTCTGAACCACTTTATATCTTGTGTATTTACATTCTGCTATCTCCTAAGTGTGTGTTATACATTCAAAGTTTATCAAGTAAAACGAGTTTTCTAAAGGGCTCACTAATCCGCATTTGAAAGCTAATTAGATAGTAGTTCAACTGAAAGTCTTGAGCTTTCAGTGGAGGTATTATCTCAGTAAGTTTTCTCTAATAATTCTCAGCATACCTAAGTCCACTGACAAATTACTATTTGAAGTAATCTGATAAGTTTTAGAATAAATTTTAAGTCTGTAACCTCAGGTGTATCCCCCACCCCCCCCCCCCCCCCCCCCCAATACACCTGTTTACTCGTTATGGGACCATCACCAACTTTCTTTTCAATAAACCAATCTAAAAAATAGTCATTTGAGAACCATTATACTCTATTATTGTTAATTATTAAATGAAAAGAATCCATGATCCAACTGCGTCGTAATTAAGACAATTATACATTTGAATTATCTTTTTTTTTTTTTTTTATCAAATTATACATTTGAATTATCTATGTTGTTTACAAACTTTTACTACATTTTGTTGATTAATTACCTTCTGGAGTGATTTATATGTCAAGAGCAATCTACTATAAAATAAAGAATTAATTTCATTTACACACAAACATAAGTGTTGCTGTGGCCTGTGAGTCTATAGGAATGTATCATTTGGTTGATTTGGAAAGGGAGAAACAAGAAGATCTTTGAACAAGTGGAGTGCTCACTCAAAAAGTTGTTGGACGAGTTGAAAATACGTACGTGGAGTTGGTTCGTGGGAAAGGATTACAGTTGGAAACACTTTAACTTTTAAATTTGGTCAGAAAATTCTAGATTAGTAGTGGGAGTTTGAATTTCACTTTTTTCTCCGTATTTAGAAGCTGCGTTATTAATAATGTAAGATATCACGCATGCCTTTATAATCCTTATGTGGTTGAAATAAAATTGTTTGTTTACCGATAAAAATAAAAATAAAGTGTGTTGTGAAATAACAATTGAATACTAGGTTAGGGAGGAGTATATGTTAATGTACCAAATGAATGAGAAGTGTGGGTTCAACTGATGGCATTATAGTATACACGAACGAACCAGGCGGTAATTTGCCGAGCAATTGGTGGTCCCATCACTTGTAAAGAAAAGAGCAGTTTCATATACTGCCAAAATTACACTGTCAAATTGGTCGGTTGCGGGGAAGAATAAAGAATTGGTCCTACAATTTATCCTAGTTTTATTTTATTTTTCCCCTTATTACAAACCGGATGATAAATATTTGAACATATGCTCCATATATGCATGCTGTATTAGTATATGATTAGTTTGAAACCATGCTCCACGTATGTATGTAAGCCATAATACAATAAATTTCAGGCATAATGTATCAAAAGGCTCCCAAACTATCAAATTTTATTTTAAAAGGTTTTTGAACTCATTTTTATTTTAAAAAACTCTTAAACTATTTATTATTGTTTCATTAGGCCCCTAAATTATTATTTTTATTTCAAAAAACTCTTAAAGTATATAATTCATGTTTCATAAGGCCCTTACAGAAAATCCGCCAGAGACATATTTTTTTGTTGAAATTCGATCTTAATAGCAATGCATTTGGTTTATTTGCCATATTTTAATGAAAAACATTAAAATAACTTAGCAAAACTCATGAATTTTCGTTACCAGGGGCCTCGTGAAACAAGAATTGATAGTTTAGGCTCTTTCTAAAATAAAAAATAGTTTAGGTGTCTTTCAAAACAAAATGTGATAGTTTAGGGTCATTTTTAATGTATTATGCCTAAATTTGATTAGGATGGACTTGTTTCATTATTGAAAATAAAATTGTAGACTAGTTCATAAAATATTACACATAATATATAGAGCATAGGGAACATTTGCACTGAGCTTCAGTCCAGTGCAACTAATGCATATATCCGCCCCTGAAGCTAAGTATCGGCAGTACAACATTTTTTTATCAGGTAAAGAGTACAAACTTTACAATTTCAACAATATAAAATTATTTTCAAATTTGATAATTAATCAATATATGAAAAACTAGAACATTTCATACTTTTAACATAGAATCAACTCCACAGTCTAACTTTAATTTTTTCTACTGCATTTCTGTTGAGAACGGAATATTGTTAAAAATCACTGAATTTCTATCTTTTCAAAGCACTCATACTATATCATCTTAAAAAAAAAAACATCCACATTATACACAACCAAATAGCTATTGCCACGGATCCGCTCATCTTTCCTTTCAAAATTCATTTATGACCAATCAAGTTAAGGAAATGATATGATGGGAAATTGGAGATACACTCACCCATTTAAAACAATTCATTCATACTTTATATAAAGCAATGCATTCTAAGAAAAAATGTCTCCTCATCTTTTCGTGATCACCACAGCTCACTTCAGTTTGACCTAGCGCATTTCTCCTCCTAAAGTTGCATTTTGTCGAAGATCTATTTCAAAGGAGTATATATTCATCATGCATGTGCTATGACATTATTAAGTGATGTTTTCTATAAATTATAAGTGATTTAATTATCTAAAATTGTGTATAAAAATAATTTTTAGAGTCTTTAAATTGAAAAGGAGGATATGCCTCTACCAATTTTTTTTTTTTAAACACTCAATATCTTCCTTCAAAATTTTCACACTTATTACTTTTGCTATTAAACAAAATTTTCCACCATTACTAAATTAAATAGCATATTTTTTGCAAACGGGAACGAGTCATTTTGATATTCTAGTATGCATTGTGAATACCACAAGTGCTCTATTCAATGGATTATTCAGGAGTATATTATAACAATTCCATTCTGCCCAAAATGGAAATCATTTCCATTTACCCCATTTTTCGTCACCAGAAGGGTCTTTTTTCCCCAATATACACGGAACTCAGAAGGCCCTACCAAAAAAAAAGAAGGCCCTACCACAAAAACACAATATTACTAAGAAATAAAATTGTAGACCGCGCTCGTTTTAAGCTCTTCATGTAATTAAAACATTCTCTTTCTATATTCCGAATATGTTGAATGATTAATTATTTTTATTGTAATTATATTATTAATGTTTTACACAAATTTTGAAAAACAAAATTGATAAAAAAAAAAAAAGATTGTTAGTGGTGGTGGGTGAAAATGATTGAGGAGAAACCATTATATTAATTATACTAGGAGAACTATTAATTAAAATAGATAAGATTACCTTGTTTATAAAAGAAAATAGTGTCTTTATCATATTTTATTTTTATTAACTACCATAATAATTATCTTATAACTCATTCTCATTCCAAATATTATTTAAAAATTTATAACCAATCACCGTCACAATATATTTGTAGCAAAAGGCGAAGCCTTTGCCCCCAGGGCCCTCGCCCCCTGGCCCGACAGGATTGGGTGGACCGTCACAGTATACTTGCTGTGAAGTAATTAACCGGAGAAGTTTTTTTTTTTTTTTTTAAAGTAACCGGAGAAGTATATTAAAAGTACAATCAATACAACATTTTTTAGACTAAAATTCATATATAGTTGTTTTGATCCGCAGGATTCACCTTCATCCCGAATGGTTGATCTAGTGGTAAGGACTTAAAATTTAGGATTGTGCTAGCTTTTTTAGGTCTCAAATTTGAAATTGTGCGATCAATTCTTGAGATAAGTCAATTCATATAACAGTAAAGATGTATATTAAGGTCAAGAATTGGTAGCTCAATTTTCGAGACATGCTATAGTAATTGATTAGGTTAGAAAACTATTGTAATTGATTACCTTAAAAAAAATGTATGTTCAGAGTCTGGACATCCAGAAATTAATTAAATTTAATTTAATTATATAATTACTTAAATGCCCTTAATTAACTCTAACTCTTATTTTAGTGGATAATGATGCTACATTCCCTCATTCCTCGTTTCCATCTACAACTTTTAAAGCAGAACACGAGTTTTAAAAATATCCCTGGAGAAGCGTGTATATATTTGTTTTAGTTAAATAGGTTAGTTTAATTTAAATTAGAAAAACGTTTTTCCAATTTCAATTCTAATTCTAGAGAAAAATATAATTTTTGTGATTATTGAATTGATAGTTGTTCAAAACTTCAAATAAACTGGAAAATATAAAACTTTATTTAGATTTTCAGATTTATTTATTGTTTTAAGAAATTCATAATTATTAAGATTTTTTATATCATATAAATACATGGTATGTATTTTATAATTTTTTTTAAGAGTAAGTTTTATATGAAAAATAGTTCATGATAAGTTTATTATGAATCTGTTTTAAAGTATCGAATATTTGACTAGAAATATCGATAATCTCACCAGGAGTATCATTAATCTGGGTTCAAGAAAATTTACAATAATTATAATATAATACTACTGACCCAGATTAATTATATTCCCAGTGAAACTATCGATACTCCTGATAAAATATTCGATACTTTAATATAAATTCATGATAAGTTTACTATGAACTATTTTCATATAATACCTTGCCTTTTTGTAAATATATGTTAGAGTATGTATAGAGTGAAATTGGTTCATACATAAATAATTGAAGGGTATTAATTATTTTCATTAAAGAGTATTGGTTGTTTCATTGAAGGGTCTTAATTTGTTTTCACTGAACAACTAATACTCTTCAGTGAAAACAACTAATACACTTTAGTGAAAACAATTAATATCCTTTAATAATTTATACATGAACATGTTTCACTCTATACTTTTTCCATATGTGCAACTTTAAATTTTTAGTACATAGTTAAACAATAACCGTGTAAATAGATTGTTAAATTAAATAGTAGGACATCATTAGAAAGCAGTATGGATTTAGAGGACGCGGGGATCGTCCCCTTTGGTTTTACATTGTTTTCCATTATATATGTAGAAAGTTTTCTATTTAAAATTTTATTTTATGATAAAAATTCATATTAGATATTTTACATGTAAAATAATTGTCATATTGAAAAATTCGGAGATCCTGACCGGGCCGGACGAATTTGAACCAAAATCTCGTGTAACTGTGTAAGACTAATTTCAAGATTTTCGCTCTCAATTTATGTTACTATATGAACAAATGTGTGTTACTATCATACTAATTTTTTTTTTTTTTTTTACAAATATTTTTTGTGTTTTTACATGAATAGATATTGATTACTATAAGGGCAACATGCGTGTTACTATCTATTTAAATATTGATTTTTCACAAATATTTATATGTTTTTACAAAAAAAATTATTTTCCATACAGTAACACATGATGTAAGGTAATGAAAAATGTGTTACACTAATAATGGGTTTCTCAATGGAGAAAGATGTTTTCACACAAAAATATAATAACACTCTCCCAAGTTGTGTTACCATAATGGCAAACATATGTTACAGAAAATGTCTGTTACTGTAAGAATAAATGTGTGTTACTGCAAATGTCATGTGCTACAGATGGAGCAAATTTGTGTTACTATTAGAGCAAATGTTTATTACAGAAATATATTTGTGTCCTTATAAAAATACATGTAAAGTATTGAAAATGTGTTACGACATGAACATAATAGTACCAACATGAAACAATAATCCTTGATTTAAAGGAACGTTGAATAAATTAAAAAACACATATATTTTCTTATAAAAACACTTATTTATCCTAATAGTTACAATAACGTACAAATATTTATTATTTTAAGGACTAGTAACACACATTTTATGTTTACAGTAATACACGTTTACCTATGTAGTAATACAGTTTGGGAGCAAAAATTCCAAAATCAGTCTTGAGTGATATTTTTTCTGGAAATTTTGTTTGATTCGGACTGATCCCACTTAGAATCTGCAAATTTTGATCAGGAACGGTCCATGACCCGCAAATTTATTATATTTGTCTATTTTAAATATATTTACATGTCTAATATTTTAAAAAATGTTCCTCTTATTCTACGAGGGTTCGTTCTCGAATTGTAAATGTGCATCTGATATTATATAATATAAGAATTTTCGCCCCTTTGAAGTAAAATTCTAGATCTGTTCAATGATTAGAAATGGAAAAAACACACACAGAGTCCTAGTACAATTTCTTCATAGATACATGTTGCAAAGCCAATTGATTCATTTCATAAATGCAAGGATCAAAATGTTGTTTAGAAGCCAAACCCCTATACTATACAAACATGAGTAATAATCAATACATATAAAATAACAAAAACTTATACTAAAAATAGAAAGAAAATAAAGTAACACCAAAAGCTTATTTCTAATTTTGTCATAAAGTCTAAAACTTACATATTAATTAATATAATAAATATTAATTAACATATATATTAAAAAAAAATGTGATACTTTTATTAAGGATTTTTCACTTTAAAATGGAAAACTTATAATCTTATTTTATTGTTTTAATTAATTAGAATATCATGTAATATATGTGTGTACATTTCATTCCCTTAAAAAAATTTTTGTTCTAAGTAATATATTTATTTTCTTTATGTGTGTGAATTTTATCATCACGATGATTATATTTAGGTTTAATTGAAATTCACAATATTTTGGGCATTCATCAATTATAACATGTCTTTATAAAATTTATATTTCAATACACCAGCTAGCTAATTGTTGCATTAATTTGATGCACCTGACTAATTTCTGACGTGACTAAAAAATAATGTGGCTGTCAAAATTTAGTCTGGTGCAAGGCTCACAAAGATTATGTAATTGGAGTTGGAGCAACACACACACACACACAAATATTTCCATAATAATATAATTTTAGGTATTAAAATAGTTTTGTTTTACAAGACGATCGACTAAACTTAATTTGAAGGAGTTCTAAACTATAATTTAATGTGATTCAATATTTAAATCAATTTACTAATACTTAGATATGTCGGATTTTTAGCAGTATATTATAACATGTTAGAAAACTAAACAAAACATATAAAATATATATGTGTGAGTGTGTCTATGAGTTTATGCATGTTTGTGTATATACAAAAAATAGTAACTAAATTTTGCTCTTACAACAAATTTCTTAAAAAAAGAAACATAAATATAAAATAAACTAATTTACACTTTTGTCATTCTACTTTTAATATTACAAAAAATTAGTCGTGAAAATAAATTATTATATAACTAACCAAATAATTAAATTAAAAATTAACAAATGGTGTTTTCTAAATTTAATTTATGAGTGCTCCAAAACAATTAAATATGGTTAATTATTGTGTGAAACAATGACGTGTGGGATACATCTAAAATAAATGTATATCTATCATTTACTCATTTACTCACTAATCCTACACATTTTGTCTCTCAAGTGAGCACCTCATAAGAATTAGAATTTAATAACTCCTCTAATTACAATTCGTGTAATATTTTGAATCACATTTATCAAGAGTTAAGGTCAATCGCTAAAAAATGTTGGACCTTTCTTGAAGATGTGTGTTTTCATCATGAGCCATTACACTAAGTGTTGAGAGAACCAAGCGACAAGATTTGAAAATCTGAATATGTGTCGGGGATGACAATACAAAAAATAAACAATCAACATGGTTTATAAGGAAGTGTTTTAAAATTTATAAGCAAATAGTGTAGATTTATTCTCCTATGAACCCGGATTCATTTGAACTTTTTTTTAGTATCATTGTTATACATATTTACTATCAGTATTTAAAAATGTTTGATTTTCAAACAATGTGTTGGTAGACGACCAGGCGAGCAACAGTGTTTAGAGGTTTAAGTGATTAATCATGCAAATTAGATGAAAGCGACCAGCAGAGATTAAGAAAGCCATAAACACCAGGCGACCAAGAGTGACGTCACACGGATGACAGGCGACCAGCACAGCAAAGAAACAAGATGAACAAATAATTAAAATAAAGCAATGACAAGATACACCACCTAGGCGACCAAGCGAGCAAGAATGGCCCGCGAAGATCAGCTCAAGATTCCACTAACTTAAACATTACATTAAAAACAAACAAGTGTACTAAACACTTGTCATTGTATAAAGTGTAATAGTTTAGGAATAAGACAAGTGGCTAAACACTTGTCAAAGCCAAAATCAAAGGGCTAAGAAAGTGACACCTTCTACTTGCTTGTAAGCCTATAAATACCCCTTCATGAAAGGGTCAAAATAAGTTGAAATATTCAAAAATACACCAAAACTCTTGCAAATTTCACTTTGTTAATTCTAAGTTCTTGTTTGATGATCTTGTTTAGCTAAAAACGGCTACTAATCATTATTGGATGATCAAGGTCATCAACAATTGGCGCTAGAAGGAGGGGCGAACCTCCGTTTGATCAAAGATTTGAAGAATTCGATAGGAGTGCCACCGGAATCTGCAAAATCAACACCGGAATCCGGCCAAAGTCACCAGGAACTGGAAAAAGTCACCGGAAAGCTGGAAAATTAAAGAGGTAATTCAACACTTGTGAAGAATTTGGACATATTTAAGAATTATAATGCATGCATGTGTGAATTAGGGTTTGTTAAATAACCAAATTCACACATACAAGGCTAGTTATTCTTAAGTTGATAAAGATAAACACAAGATCTTCATCACCGGAATATTCAATCGAAAATGGCGGGATCACAAGAAAGACAGTCTTCAAGTGCACATTCGTCACGAAGATCGCGGATGCGGGTATCATCTACGGATGACCATGCACGCACTGTACGAGCCACGTCCAACAGAAATGTGCAGGTTACTATCGACACCCTTCCCCCGGAGGTGGAAGCCTTAGCCAGAAATCCGGAGGAACTCGCGAAAACAATTGCCGTTCTACAATCGATTCAAAGACAACAAGAAAGAGCGGAACCGTCAAGAGCGCTGGAGACGACCAGGCGGTCAGCCGAGCAGAAGAGTAAGAGGCACGAGGATAAATGAAATGATGAGGCAGATAGCGCTCAGGCTCAAAGAAACAAGGGCAAAACCCCAATGAGCGAGAGGTTAGGAAGCAAAGGAGAATCCACGCCGGGAGGAAGGACGGAGCTGAGCAAAGGAGCGACAAGGAGTACGGGGCAGGACTACGATGGAAAAACAGAGCGCAGGGGAAATTTAAGAGAAATCACACCACCAAGGAGCGAGCTGCAGCTACGCACTGATGCTCGCCCATCTGTCCATGATCGACTTCGGTGATCAGCCTTTGGGCGGCTAGGCCCCAATGGGGCCAGCAACATCGCTAGGCGACCAACATAGGAGAAACGTCCCATTGACGAGGGACTGCATCAAGATGAAGCCATTGGGCTTGATCGTGACGAACAGTCTCCCAACGGTGGAGCGTCTCCGAACGAGTTGCAAGCCCTCAAGAAGGCAATCGAAGAAATGCAGAGACAGCTAGATTCTTAAAAGGGCATTGGCTCAACGATTTTGCCATCATCGCCATTGTCACCAGCAATCCTGAACGCACCGGTTCAGAAGAAAATACAGTTCCCGGCCGTCAGTCTATACGAAGGAAGTTCAGATCCCAAAGTTCATTTGGCAAAATACTCCAATTTCATGATATCCATGAGGGCATCAGATGCTACACAGTGCCGTAACTTCCCACTCACACTTGGTGATGGCCCCCATCGTTGGTTTTCGGCACTCGCTCCAGGATCCATCAACTCCTTCGCACAGTTGAGCAAGGAATTTTTATCACATTTCTCCACTGCCGGATCATTCTTAACTCAGAGGCACCGCTTGGCCGACATCAAGCAAGGGGATGACGAGTCAGATAGGAAGTTCCTAGAGAGATTTGATAAAATACTTCTGAAAGGAGAAATGGTCAGCGAAGACACCAAGATGGTGGTTGTAATGACGGGCTTGAAAAAAGGAACCGATTTATGGAAGGAGATACATCTCGCCTGCCCGAAGACATACACAGAATTTAGACATTGGGCAGGCATACATGTGTCCATGCAAGAAGCACTGCAGAAAGAGTTGGGTGATTAAAAAGCAACCCCAAGAAAGCCGGAAAGAAATCCACGGGAAGTGACTACAAAGCCCTGAAAAACATGAAAGTCTTCAATGAAGGGGCAGAACTGAAAGAAAGGTTGAATCAAGTGTTCGCTACATCAATAGAGGTCGTCTATAACAATGTCAAGGACAGAGATATGCTTTCAGAACCAAGGAAAATCCGACAAGAGCGTGGAAAGCTGAATCCAAATAAATATTGCGCCTACCACCAGAACATCGGACATTTCACTAGTGAATGTCAGGACTTATTAAAGCAATTGTGGAGGTTCTATGAAGAAGGTAAGCTGTCTGAATTTGTGAAGAAGGAACCTGGAAAGAGACCTAGAGAGGTTGGTCCACCCAGCTCAGATGACGAAGACAGTGACGACCAGCCGAGCAAGGCGACCAAGAAAGGAAGAAAGGTTCCAACAGCCCCAGCAGAGCCGATGCGAGAAATTCTTATGCTTGAAGCAAGTGGACCTGTTGGGGGATGCTCGGACGGAAGGCCTCCAATCTCAAAGAGGAAAAGGAAAGCAGAGCTGAGGGCGGTTGCCCAAGTAAGAGAAGTGGGAGTCAATCAAGCCACCAAGAAGATGAGAGACTTGGTGTTTTCAGAAAAAGACTTGGATGGAGTGCTCACCCCGCACAACGACTCATTGATCATATGTGCTAACATCATGGGAACCCGAGTCCACCGATTGCTCGTGGATATTGGATAGTACACAAACATTTTGTTCAAAAGCACATTAGATCAGATAGGAGATTATGCGGAGTATGTGAAAGATTGTAATCATAAAATAGTGGGATTCGGAGATGATGTAACCATTCCTTTAGGAGTAGTAACGTTGTCAGTTGAACTTGTATCGACCGAGAATCCTGACAGGAGGTTGACTAGAATGGTAGAATTCCTAGTGGTAGATCAACAATCCTCCTATAATAGATTTCTCGGTCGACCTTTTATTAATGAATTTAAAGCAGTTGTTTCAACGTGTTACTATTGTGTTAAATTCCCAACACCAAAAGGGTCAGGTACGGTAAAAGGCGATCAAAAGAAAACCTGTGAGTGCCTCCTGCAGTTGCTGCCCAAAGATAATCAAGTGTCAGTAATAGACGAACAGTCGAGCATCGGCACTGAAGATGAACCATCCATACTTGATGAAATCATAGAGTCTATCGATACGGAGATGATGGAGGTGGACGACCAGCAGGAGGGCGAACAAGAGATCCAAAACGACTAACAAGGACAAAAGACTGAACCTTGCCCAAACAATGTGGAAGACCTTGAACCACGGCTAGGAGCAGAGCCGATGATGGTAGAAGATGAACTCAACTTGGAAGGGCCCATCATAGATCCTCGATGGAAGAATAAAAAAAGGAGAGCAACACCGGTCGAAGAGTTGGAAGCAATCAGAGTCGACCCGAACCGAGAAGACTTAGAACTCTTCATTGGATCTGAGCTCTCAGAGCCTTACAGATCTAGAATGAAGGAATTCTTAAAGTCCAATCTCGATGTATTCGCATGGTCACATCCCGATATGGTAGGCATCAGCCCTGGGCATGCTTGCCATAAGCGAAATATTGACCCAACCAAAAAAACCGGTGAAGCAAAAAAGAAGGAAGTTTGGGCCCGACAAGTACGAAGCATTGGATGTAGAGGTAAAGAAACTATTGGACAACGACCTTATCAAAGAGGCATTGTGTCCTAGATGGGTAGCGAATCCAGTGTTGGTGAAAAAACCAAATGGCACGTGGAGATTATGTATCGACTTCACAGACCTGAATGCTGTGTGCCCCAAGGACAACTTTCCATTGCCACACATTGACCAGTTGGTGGACAACACAGCTGGACATGAACTCCTCACATTCATGGATGCATTCACTGGCTACCATCAGATACCAATGCATCCAGACGACCAAGAAAGCACGGTTTTTTACACCAACAAAAATTTATTATGTTGGAAAAGGATGCCATTCGGGCTAATCAACGCGGGAGCCACATATCAACGACTCGTCAACAAAATGTTCGATGAACATATTGGCAGAACAATGGAGGTATATGTGGACGACATAGTGGTGAAAAGCCCGAAGAAGGGGGGTCATTTGGAACACCTAGCACAGGCATTCGAGATACTCCGAGCATACAACATGAAGTTAAATTCAAAGAAAAGCAGTTTCAGAGTCCATTCAGGCAAGTTTCTCGGACATCTTGTTAGCCAGCGGGGCATTGAAGTAAATCCATCAAAGGTGAAGGCCATTCTGGACATGCAGCCACCAAGATCCGTCAAGGAAGTGCACCGGCTTACCGGATGCTTGGCGGCCCTGAACAGATTTATTTCAAGATCCGGAGACAAATGCCGACATTTCTTCGATGCTATAAGAAAAGGCGGATTCCAGTGGACGGATCATTGTCAACAGGCATTTGAGCAGCTAAAGGAATATCTCAGCTATACCAAAATCTTGTCAAAGCCTGTTCCCGGAGAAAAATTATATCTTTATCTGGCAGCTTCAGAGGTGGCCATCAGTTCAGTTCTGGTTTGTGCAAAAGGAAAGTTCCATTTACCCATATACTACGTAAGCCAAGCATTGCACGAGGCTGAAATCAAATATTCCCTGATGGAAAAGCTGGCATACGCGCTGGTGATGAGCGTCAGGAAACTACGACCATACTTCTTCGATCACCAAGTAGAAATCCTGACGACTTTCCCATTAAGGAAAATCTTGCAAAGACCAGACACTGCTGGTCGCCTACTCAAATGGTCTCTCGAAATAAGCCAGTTTGGGATATCCTATGCACCTCGAACAACGATCAAAGGACAAGCGTTGGCCGATTTCATCGTCGAGCTAACCTTTCCTCAAGATCCGACGAGAGGTCATAATCACCCATGACATATGTACGTAGATGGATCATCCACCAGCACAGCGTCAAGGGCCGGAATAGTACTAATCAGCCCAGATAGACAAATCTTCAGCTCGGCAGTAAGATTCGATTTCATGGCAACAAACAATGAGGCCGAGTATAAAGCGTTGATAGCCGGACTTCGTCTAGCATTGGCAGTCGGGGTTAGGAGATTGCAAATATATGGAGACTCACAGCTGATAGTCAATCAAGTCCGAGGAGAATATGAAGCGAAGGACAAAAACATGGCATTAAATCAAAAGATCGTAGCTCATCTAGCGTCTATGTTCGAGCAGATTTTCATTGAACAAGTGACTTGAACCGAAAATACTAGCTTCTACTAGTAGCTTCCCCGCAAGAGTACGGGTTCACTGTAGTATAAATAATTATAATGACCAAGTATTATCGAACCCAAGGGATGGAGTGTATGCAAACAGATCCCTGAAGATCTACGCGTCGTAGCTAATATGAGTGTAATGTTTTTGGGTTTTTTTGAAAGATTAATTAAAAGACTAAAATTATCCTAGGAATGCAAAAAGCAAAATGAAACTAAGAATCGAAGGGTTGTTTTCAAATGAGAGATGGTGATGCTTAGGATAGGAATCCCTACGTATACTAACGGAGCAGATACATAATCAAAATAATTGTGACGCGCGAGAAATAACCTAAGTAAAAGAATGCAAGGTGAAAGCTCAAGATTCTAAACCCTAATACTTTACCCTAACACTCGACTTCACTAATCCACTAACAAGTTAATAGATTGTGCTTAATTAATGAGACCCTGATTTAACTAAGGTGATGTGGTCGTCCTCCTTCGCTAAACTGGTAGATGAATTAACCCTTCCTAAACCCTCTAGTTAAGTCTACTCGTTGTTAAAGAGTGATACGGTCGTCCTCTCTCTAACACCTTTCGAACGAAATTCAAAAGTAAAGTCTAGATTAATTTTAAGAATTCATTAACCAAGAGAATTAAAACCTAACGTCACAAGTTACCCTAATTACGTACCCACAACCTACTTCTACGAGTTCATCCTACCCCAAGCATGCAAGGGTTTTAGCTAGACATAGGTTTAACGTAAATAAGAGCAATTAAATAAGTAACGAACATAAACATGATAATCAAGACGAAGAAGAGATCAAACATAAACTAGGGTTTAACGAAATAAAAGAAGAACTGAAATTAACTCAATAAAAGAAGTCTAATCGTGTTCAAGAACGAAAATATAAAGAAAAGAAACTAAAAAGTAAGATCGTAATTCGAATTCGTAATGAGAACCTCAAAAACGTAATTGAAAACTTGCTTCTCTTCTTCCTCTCCAAAAATGAACTCTAAACGTCTAAAACTATCAAGTGAAGTGTGGTATCTGTGTCGTCCCCTCTAAACGTGCTTGAGACGAATATATATATGCACGGGCCAAATCGTGAACTCGTGGGCCGAAAAACACCTTTGAAAGCGCGAAAATAGAAGGCGCTCGAGCATGCCTGCTCGAGCGGTCGCGCTCGAGCATGGAGCTCGAATGGAACAAGTGCTCGAGCGGTCGCGCTCGAGCATGGAGCTCGAATGGAACAGGTGCTCGAGCGCTCGCGCTCGAGCTGCTCGAATGGTGGATTTCTTCTGCATAAATTGGGCGCTCGAGCAACACGCTCGAGCGGTGGCGCTCGAGCTGCTCGAATGCTCAAACTTTTCTGTATGTTTTGGGTGCTCGAGCAACGTGCTCGAGCGCTAGTGCTCGAGTGCTTTACTCGAATGCTCCCAAATCTTCACCAAGTAGCACTTTTCTTCTTCAATACTAACAACAATCGTATTTCTTCGATATCTTCTCATCCGGGCATCCGTTTGAGACGATTCAAAGTCCTACGAACTCCATTCTTCACCCTCGATTCACCTACGAGCATCAAAGAGACAAATTCATCAATGTAGAGAGATAATGCTCAATTGACTCCAAATACTCGACAAAATCAGCCAAAATTAGGGTATTTCAAGTGACGAATCATGACAATTTCACGCCTAATCAACCCCCCCAAACTTACCATGTTGCTTGTCCTCAAGCAACGAAATAACAAATCAAGTGAAATTGTTAGGAATGAGTCAAAGAATCAATCATGCAAGCAAATGAACTAGAGCTTCAAAGATCAATCACATGTATACTCACCCACTTTCCTTCATCATACTCATGCAACAATAACAAGAAACACCAAGATCAAGCATGGATGTGCACTCAACGATGTGTTTCGCTCCCTCACAAGTGTATATCAATGATCAAGGGACTCACTCAAACAATCAATCACTCAAATTGGCAGCCATAGGCTTGTAAGTGCTCTTAACTTCGACCATACTCTAGAAATCAATGCCGAATCAAAAAGGACTTTCTCAAGGTTGTAATGTAGGCTCTTTGGACAGGTGGGATAACAATATGGTAAAGTGACTAAAGTGAATGGAGAATAGAAAATCAAACTTCGGTACTTCGAGATAAGGAACAGACTACTTCAAGCATATTCAATCAACAAACTTTCAATTCCAATTCTCTCAACACTTCAATTTTTTTTTTCAATCACTTCACTTTTTTTTCTTTTTCGCACAAACACATGAGCTCATTTTTTTTCCTTTTGCTCATTCTCAATTTTTTTTTTCTTTTTCCCACATCTCATAACTTCATCACACCTTCTTCTCATATTCACTCAACAAACAACATTTTCCTTTTTCAACTCAATTCACTCCCTTCACATTCACACTTTCCTATTCTCCACTCAAATTGGGACAAAAAGGCTTAGGAATTGGAATAGTGTTCATATGTGCTAGCAAATAAAATAGGCTTTAGGCTCAAAGGGGCTAACAAGGGACTCAATGTCATTGGTAAGGAAAATTTTGGTTGAGTGACTCAATAAAATCAAAGATGGCCTAAGATCCTATTCGGCATATCAAACTAGACACAATCAAGAAGCAAGAGCACACACAAGTTCTAGCATCCTCTAAGGTGATGATTCACTCACAAACGAAGAGATTCATTCATATATCAAAATCTCATAAGGCTCAATTCTCTCGGTTTTCACATCCATGCTAGTCCTAGTGCATTCTCACTCTCATCACACAAGTACTCAAAAAGAAAACTCAAAAGCATACAAGTTCTCTCTCAAATCCACTCTAACTCAACTACTCACACAAAAGAGTCCCTAACTCAAATCCACAAGTCAACTCTACTCATCAAACATGCTTAAGAATAACAACTAATAAGTAGAAGGGGTCAATAAGCATGAAATATGCAATAGCGACTCAGATCAAAATCACCCCAAGGAGCATCTCAAGGCATCAAATAATCAAGCACACTCGAAGATAAGGGGTGCTCCGGTGCAATGTAACAAGAAACATAAAAAACTCCACCCCCCAAACTTCGACCTTGCGAAGAGGTCTAAGTTTGGGGTTGTGGGTTACCTCAACCAAATAATTCAGTTTCTCTCAAACGTAGCACACTCCCTTGTTTGAGTTCCTTCCTTTTGAATACTCCATCGAGACAAGCCTACAGA
The DNA here is from genome assembly GCA_947034835.1 of Ballota nigra. Taxonomy (NCBI): domain Eukaryota; kingdom Viridiplantae; phylum Streptophyta; class Magnoliopsida; order Lamiales; family Lamiaceae; genus Ballota; species Ballota nigra. Next base: position 72,347,926 of record OX344724.1, on the reverse strand, counting down.
ATAAACTCTCACGTACGAGGTTAAAACTTACGATTCAAAAATACCCTAATAACATAAAAAGAAACTAAAATCAAATAAAAGCAAATAAAAATGGGTTGCCTCCCATTCAGCGCTATTTTTAAGGTCCTCATGCCGGACTGAGCTCGAAGGAGCTTATGGGACATCATACTTAAAAATACCTCCCTTACTCTCATAAGAGTGGTGCTTGCATGTCTTTCCTTGATGCCCCTCCCTCATGAACTCTTTTGCTTTCCTCTCATCCCCAAGTGTTATGGGTCTCAACTCCTTCTTACCTTCATCTGGAGGCGTCTTACCAAACAGTTTCTTGATTTTGGTCTTTTTCTTCTTAACACCTCCTTTCCCTTCCAACTGGATCACGTCCACACTTTTCACCTCTTCATCCTTCAACTTCTTCACTTTATCCCTATCAAAATAATCACGATCATAATGCACATTGGTTAAATCATCAAGTGAAGGATTATAAAATTCGTGAATATGAGAAGGATTAGAGATAGGAGGTGTGTCTTCAACACGAGGATCAATTGCATCCATGCAATACAAACTCTCATCCTCCCTCGGGTGCTTCATGGCTTCATATAAGGAGATCTTCACTTCTTGATCATCAACCTTCAACGTAATCTTCCCATTTGCCACGTCTAGCACCATCCCTGCCGTAGCTAAGAACGGTCTTCCCAAGATTAGGGGCACGTGCTCATCTTTCTCCATCTCTAGGACCACGAAGTCGGCTGGAAAAATGTGATCTTCAACTCTCACTAAGACGTCTTCAACCACACCTTGAGGTTGAGTGATAGACCGGTCGGCTAGTTGGAGCGTCATCATCGTGGGTTGAAGTTCACCACCTTCCAACTTCTTGAAAAGTGACAACGGCATCAGATTTATGCTCGCTCCGAGGTCACATAGCGCTCCTTTCTTGATCCCGTTCCCGATATCACAATGAATTGTGAAGCTCCCAGGATCCTTCAGCTTTGGAGGAAGCGCCTTGTGCACTAATGCACTCACCTCATGGTTCAGCTGCACCAACTTCGGCTCATCCACTCGCCGTCTTTTCGCGATCAAGTCCTTAAAAAACTTTGCATAATTGGGCATCTGTTCCAAAGCATCATAAAAAGGAATGTTAATATGCAATTGTTTAAACACATCAAGGAATTTAGCGAATTTCTCATCAAGCTTATTTTTCATGAAGCGTTGTGGATATGGGACGGGTATCACAGATTTGGGTACCCCCCATTCATCTCTCTCGGTCTCTTTCACTTTCTCCCTTGCTTCTTTTGTCTTCTTCCACTTAGGAACTCTCTCAACCTTCTCAATGCCTTCCTCTTCAAGCTCTTTGCTCGCTTGAGTGCTTTCACCCTCAACCTTCTTCTCAGCTCTCACCTCTTCAATCTCATCTCTATCTTGGGACGTCTCAAAATCAGCAGGCATCTGAGGACCTTCATAGTTTGTTCCACTTCTTAACTGTATAGCCTTGCAATGCTCTTTCGGGTTCCCCTCCGGCATGGAAGGATACTTACCCATCTCCCTATTCAATGACTTTGCCATCTGGCTCATCTGGAACTCTATAGAAGTGAACCTTCGATTGTTCTCTTGTTGAGTTCTAGTCCACTCAACGTTCATCTTCTGGAGCTCTTGATCACGTTGATCACCCTTTTTATGCAACTCTTTCACATCTTACTCCAAGGATGACAACCTCTTACTTCCTTCCTCCACCTTCTGTAGAATCGCTCTCAACATCTCCTCAGTTGAGGAATCGCCTTCTCCACCCGGAGGTTTTGAACCTGGGTCAACACCCGGAGGAACTGTAATAACCGTCTTTGGGTTAGCATATGAGAAATTCTCATTCTTTCTCCATGTGTTTTGAGGAGGTTGCTGGCCTCCTTGATATCCTTGAGTGTTCCTCCATTGATTAGGAGGAGGCTGTGGACCTGGTGGTACAAAAGGTTGGCCATAAGAAGGCCTTCCATATTGATTACCACCTTGGTAGCCATTCTGATTGTAATACGGTCCTCCCATGTAATTGGCTACCTCTTGCTGTCCACTTGGCTGGTCTACTCTCTCATTCTCTGTTGCATGCTCTCCAACCAAACTCTTCCCAACTCGAGGTTGTTGATATTTTCCATCATGGCCATCAACAGCCTTCTCGTTCCTTCACCTTCTTTCTCCTCCAACTTGCAAACTCTCTGAAACTCAGGATCCTCGTTCCATGCACCGGCATTCATGACAATATTGTCCACGATCTCTCTACATCTCGCTATCCCTTGGTTCAGAAAAGCTTCACTCGCACATGCATCTAAATGGGCTTGGCCAGCCTTGCTGGCTCCACTGTAGAAGAATGCCATCACATCTCCCTCGTTGTACCCATGCTGCAGGCACTCTATCAGCATGTTTGAGTATCTCTCCTACGCTTGGCGTAAATCCTCTCCTGACTTCTGGCGAAAGGAAGATATCTCAATTCTTGCTTTAATAGTTCTCGGTGGAGGGTAGAATCGCTCGAGGAACAGACGTTCGAGCTCAGCCCATGTGGTTACACCTCCCCGTGGGAGCGTGTTGTCATACCACTCTTTAGCTATTCCCGTCAATGAGAATGGAAACAGCCGCAGTCTCTTGGCATCTTCAGACATGCCATTGTAATTGAATGTGGAGGCTATCATGAGGAAACTCCTCAGGTGAGTGTGAGGATTCTCCTTCCCAATCACCCCCTTGAACTGATTCTCGGTAAGCAGCTTAAGAATTCTCGGGGAAATCGAGAAGTTATTTGCCTCAACAGGAGGCAATGCCACTCCATCATAGTACCATTGTGGCTGCACTGCAAACCTCCCTCGAATAGCCATATTGTGATCTACGTTCTGAGGAACGTGTTGAGGATTAACAACTGGTACGGGTACTTATTGGGGTGGTGGTTGATAAACAGGTGGTTGATTGTAGACTGGAGGTGGAGGATACGGGTATGGTGGGTAAGGATAAGGTGGGTATGGGTAAGGTGGATAGGGTAAGTTGTTTTGTGGTAAGTTAGGATGTGGGTAAGCAGGATTGTTCTGAGGGTTATGGGCAATGTTATGAGCTGGATTGCCTACGTTTTGTGTATCCGGGTTTAGGCTCTGGCTATCCCCTAAAGGAACTTGATTCTGGCTACCACTAACTCCAGTGCCTTCAACTCGGCCCAATTCCTGATTGAATTCGTTCGCAGCATTATCCAACTCATTAGAGATGTCCATTGGTTCTTTCCCTACTCCGGCAGTATTCATTCTTCTCAAGAAAGCTCGGTTCCTTCTAGCTATCGTCTCAGGGTCCAACGGTATTCTCTATTTGCTCGTATTGCCTTGTGAGCGTGTTTTCATATACCTGACACACTAGCAAAAGGATCAAAATGCAACTGTCGAATGGATAAAAAAAATAGAAAATAAAGAACTCACTACTAACTACTAAGCTATCTACAAGTCCTATTCAAAAAGCATACAACGCCATCCCCGGCAACGGCGCCATTGACTTGAACCGAAAATACTAGCTTCTACTAGTAACTTCCCCGCAAGAGTACGGGTTCACTGTAGTATAAATAAGAATAATGACCAAATATTATCGAACCCAAGGGATGGAGTGTATGCGAACAGATCCCTGAAGATCTACGCGTCGTAGTTAATATGAGTGTTTTTGGGTTTTTTAAAAGATTAATTAAAAGACTAAAATTATCCTAGAAATGCAAAAAGCAAAATGAAACTAAGAATCGAAGGGTTGTTTTCAAATGAGAGATGGTGATGCTTAGGATATGAATCCCTACGTATACTAACGGAGCAGATACATAATCAAAATAATTGTGACGCGCGAGAAATAACCTAAGTAAAAGAATGCAAGGTGAAAGCTCAAGATTCTAAACCCTAATACTTTACCCTAACACTCGACTTCACTAATCCACTAACAAGTTAATAGATTGTGCTTAATTAATGAGACCCTGATTTAACTAAGGCGATGCGGTCGTCCTCCTTCGCTAAACTGGTAGATGAATTAACCCTTCCTAAACCCTCTAGTTAAGTCTACTCGTTGTTAAAGAGTGATACGGTCGTCCTCTCTCTAACACCTTTCGAACGAAATTCAAAAGTAAAGTCTAGATTAATTTTAAGAATTCATTAACCAAGAGAATTAAAACCTAACGCCACAAGTTACCCTAATTACGTACCCACAACCTACTTCTACGAGTTCATCCTACCCCAAGCATGCAAGGGTTTTAGCTAGACATAGGTTTAACGTAAATAAGAGCAATTAAATAAGTAACGAACATAAACATGATAATCAAGACGAAGAAGAGATCAAACATAAACTAGGGTTTAACGAAATAAAAGAAGAACTAAAATTAACTCAATAAAAGAAGTCTAATCGTGTTCAAGAACGAAAATATAAAGAAAAGAAACTAAAAAGTAAGATCGTAATTCGAATTCGTAATGAAAACCTCAAAAATGTAATTGAAAACTTGCTTCTCTTCTTCCTCTCCAAAAACGAACTCTAAACGTCTAAAACTATCAAGTGAAGTGTGGTATCTGTGTCATCCCCTCCAAACGTGCTTGAGACGAATATATATATGCACGGGCCAAATCGTGAACTCGTGGGCCGAAAAACGCCTTTGAAAGCGCGAAAATAGAAGGCGCTCGAGCATGCCTGCTCGAGTGGTCGCGCTCGAGCATGGAGCTCGAATGGAACAAGTGCTCGAGCGCTCGTGCTCGAGCTGCTCGAATGGTGGATTTCTTCTACATAAATTGGGCGCTCGAGCTGCTCGAATGCTCAAACTTTTCTGTATATTTTGGGCGCTCAAGCAACGTGCTCGAGCGCTAGTGCTCGAGTGCTTTACTCGAATGCTCCCAAATCTTCACCAAGTAGCACTTTTCTTTTTCAATACTAACACCAATCGTATTTCTTCGATATCTTCTCATCCGGGCATCCGTTTGAGACGATTCAAAGTCCTACGAACTCCGTTCTTCACCCTCGATTCACCTACAATCATCAAAGAGACAAATTCATCAATGTAGAGAGATAATGCTAAATTAACTCCAAATACTCGACAAAATCGGCCAAAATTAGGGTATTTTAAGTGACGAATCATGACAATTTCACGCCTAATCAACAAGTACCAAGAGAGAATAATGCTCAAGCAGACGCACTGGCTCGTCTGGCCACCAGCACAGGCCCGACAGAATTGTCAGAAGTCACCATCACAAAAATATGTCAACCATCAACACATGACTACATGATCAATCAAGTGGATGAAGAATCTGAGGAAAGTGACTGGAGAATACCATCCTTAAATACCTTCGTGATGGTGAAGTTCCTGGGGACCCCCAGGAAGCAGCCAAGACGGCCAGGCGAGCAGCAAGGTTTACAATCATGGACGACCAGCTCTACAAAAGAGGATTCTCACTCTCGTTATTGAAATGTTTGACAAGAGAGCAAGGCCAAGAAGTTTTATGGGAAATTCGTCAAGGCGTCTGCGAAAATCACGCTGGGGGCGTGCATTGGCCTACAAGACTGTAAGACAAGGGTATTACTGGCCGACATTACTGTAAAATGCTAACAAAGTTGCGAAAACTTGTCACAAATGTCAGATATTTGCACCTAACATCCATAAACCACCAACCGAGATGATAGCAGTCAATAGTCCATGGCCATTCGCGAAATGGGGAATCGACATCATAGGGTCTTTCCCAACTGGAAAAGAGAATGTAAAGTTCGCAGTGTTGCCGTGGATTACTATACAAAATGGGCTGAAGCAGAGGCACTCGTGATAATCACGCAAGAAAAGATGATCAGTTTCATATGGAAAAATATTGTATGCCGGTTCGGAGTCCCACAAGCAATTCTGACAGATAACGGACGATAATTTGAAGGCAAGAAAATAAGAAACTTTTGTGAAAAGTGGGGGATAAAAAAGCATTTTTCAACCCCATATCATCCACAATCCAATGGTCAAGTAGAAGCAGTCAACAAAATAATCAAACACATATTGAAGATCTGATTGGTGGACAAAAAAGGAAAATAGTCAGAAGAGCTACCAGAAGTGTTATGGGCATATCGAGTATCGTATAGGACAAGTACGGGAGAAACTCCATTCACCATGGCATTCGGTGTTGAAGCTGTAATACCCATAGAGTTGAAGGTACCAACAGAGCGAACAACAACGTTCGACGAACAGGCGAACAACAAGGCTTTAGCTGCAGAGATGGATTTGCTTGAAGAAAAGAGAATTTTGGCAGAAATGAAGAACGCAATATACAAGAAAAGGATCGTAAAGTATTATAATTCACAGGTAAAAGTTAGAAAATTCAAGATCGGAGATCTCGTACTTAAAAAAGTTTTGGGACCACCACCAGGAGTGTTTGGACCGACTTGGGAGGGCCCATGCAGAATAACTCAGAAATGGGACAACGGCACTTATGACTTAGAAGACATGAAAGGTAACTCGGCCCAATACTCCTGGAATGCAGCTTTATTAAAAAAGTATTATCAATAGGCAAAAATTGTACTGAAAATGTAAAGTTTAGTTTAATTCAGAATTTTATGTTATTTGTATGAGTACAATTGTATGTTAAAAAAATTTTAAAAGATGTATATGAAGCATGTATTGTAAAGAGTAATTTGCTAATTCGTTCACTCCACAAAGCAAGTTTGCTCACTCAAATACTAGAAAAGGGGGGGCGAGCAACAGAGTTAAAAGAAAGCAGACCCAAAGGCCAAATCCGCATAAGGATAATAAGGCCCAACATTTATGGGCGACCATCAAAGAGGCAATCAAGGCCAAGTCCATTAAGGGCCCATAGAGTCCAATTATTTGAGGCTGTCTTTTTAAAGACAAAAGCCCACCTAAGCCGATCAAGCGATCATTAAGTGCAAAGATATCCATTCTAAAAAGAGAACGTCAAGTTCTTAAGCTTATACAAAGTTCAAAGCGAACATCAGTGTTAGCAGCGAGCAAACGGAAAGCAAGAGGCCATAATAAAGGAAAAAGATAGCCAATGTCTCCAAAATTATCTTTCATTAAAAAGAAAGGGATTACAAGTAAAAGGAATGAAAGTACAAAGTTGGCCCTAACACAAAACTAAGAAAAAACAAAAACAAGAAATCTTCAAGCTTGGGGGGCTGGAGGAGCATCCGTGGTCGCTGGATCAGTCGGTGCCGCATCAGTAGAGGCAGTGGCATTCGTGGCCGCTGCAGCTGAGGTGCCCGCTCCATCAATAGGAGTTAGGGGAAGAGAATGGAGGCCATCAAAGAATTTTGCTTCTCTGCTCGGCTCCTCGCCCGAGAACTGGGGAGGGATGATTTGAACACCTTCCCCAAAGATGTCCAAGGGGATTCCCATCTCCCCGAGATTGGCCACCGGGAGCGAGAACCCAGCACCAATAGATTGTCCTTGACATAGCCAATGAAGTCTTTCTTGGTGGTGGCCAGAACATCCAGGTTATGGTCCAAGGCGAGCTTCACTGACTTTATACTCTCGGCGTAGGCACACACATACCCTAAGTTGGTGTTGTCGGCCACGTCTTGAGCATAGATGTCGTAGGTGAACAGGCTAGTTTTCTCTTGTTGAAGGCGAGCGACCTCAGCCTGGAGCTCTTCGATTTGGGCGGCCATGATGGTCTTCTCACCCTCCAACACTTTGTTTTGCTTGTCGGTAACCCCCAGTTCAAGAGACAGCTCCGGCTGATTTATGGCGAATTGCTCGCTATGCACAGAAGCGTTGTACATTTGCTCCAGGTTTGTCACCGCTTTGGCATGATCGGCTTTCTCTTGGACGAGCTCATCATCCTTTTTCTTTAAAGCGGCCGTCTTCTCCGCTTCAAAGCCTTCAATCTTGCGACCAAGGCTGTAGTTAGTTCTCTCCAGTACAACAATCTGGTCGAGGAGCCTCTGGGTCACCACAGCTTGATGGCTGGCATTATAGGCGACCAACCGAGCATTATCGCTAGCGGTCTGGTCCTGGACAATTTCCTCGCAGGTCCTAGTCCAAGAACGTGGAACCATCTCAGTCGCCCGACGAACATGAGAGTCCGGGATATCAAGATATGGGGGCAGAGTCTTCACGCAACTGAGTTGATGAAGCACCTCTGACCGCCCAGGGTGCTCCTCAGGTTTGTACCTAGAAGGAAAGAGGAAACCTCAAGTTAAAGTGCATTACAAAAAAAAGACAACCAATAAGGATATTGTTCGAAGACTTACTCTCTCAACTTCACGGGGTCATACCCCAAGTACAAGCGATCGTTGGATGCTCGTTTTTTCTTTAAAACAACAGCCACAGCCTGCTGCTCGCTCACAACCTCTACAGAGGAAGGTTTGGAAGTCGGGGATTGAGGGGCCCTGCTGCTTGCCTCGATCATTGACTTGGAGCGCTTTGATGCTCACTCAGCAGCTTCCCCTTCACGAGTGTCCTCCCAAGGGGCCTTATTTGATTTCTCCTTCTCCGCACCACGGGGAGGAGCGGGCACTTTGGAGGCTCCTTTAGAGCGACCAGTGGTAGCTCGTGGGCGAGCATGAGGAGCAGTTTCCTCCCCAGCCCGGAGACGCATAAGGGATAGTGGTGGATCTTGTCTCTTCCTGGTCGGCTCCTCAGCAGCCATTTGCTTTACTCTGACAGCGAGCAAGTGATAAGATCTTGGGATGGTTGGTACGGCAACAGTCACCCGTCGATCTGTTTAAAAGTAAAAATTAAAAAAGAAAGTATTAGTTACAGGCGATCAGACGTGCAATAAAGTAAAATAAGTAAGAGTGGTTACCTTCGGGGATCTCTGCTTGAGCCTCTAAGTGATGAGGACTCGTGAAGAGTTGGGCAATCTTCCGACAATGTGCCTTCGAAAGATGGAGGATGTCGCGATGAGCGGGATTCCGGAGTACTATCACGGCCAATGTGTACAGGAACTCCTCACTCAGGCCTGGATTACCCCACCTCAAAACTTTTGGACCTGTAAAACAACAAAAAAGAAAAAATTAAAATTAGTCCCCAACGCGGTCCCAAGAAGGAAATGAGAGAGCCTACGTTTGACTACGCCAAAACGTTCAGGGGAGTTAATGCGCGCTTGGCCGCCTGAGAAATCCGCCAATGCTCGCCAGTCACCCCCGATAAAAAAGAATTGGTTATGCCAACTCTTGACTTTGTTGGGAACTTCTTCAATGAGCTTTACTCCCGTCCTCGCCTTAACATAGTACCAGCCTACGTCTTCTTCTTTGCAGGCTGAGATGACCAGGGCGTAATGGATTTCGGCCGTACTAAGTTTGTATTTGTACCCTTCGAGGCCGAAAAGAGTCATCAAGGCAAGCAAATTACTCCATCCATTGAGAGTAATCTGAGTGATCGCCAAGCCAATATCCTCCAAGAAGCGACCAATAAGAGGATGGAGCGGCAACGGGAACCCCGTGTTGAGTACGTCTAGGTTGATCGCTGTACAACCTGGTGGTGGGCGATCAGCAGTTTCTCCTTTCTTGGGGGCATACAAGAAGATGGCATAGGGTATTTTATAATGAGACCTGATGCTATCCAGGTCATCCTCGGTAACTAAGCTGAAAATCCTGCTCGCTGTATAAATACTCTCTTGGGCGGACATGATCACACGACTGTAGAAAAGCGAGCAGCGTATTCACCCCATTCATTCTGATGAACAACACCTTCAGGTATCTGGGACTCAGGAGTCACTCTAGAGGTAGGAAAACCTATCTCCTCAAGAAACTCCCAAGTCACAGACAGTCGTGGTCGCTCGACTTCAGGTTGGTCGCTCTCGGTTTCAATTTCGGCGGCCACCTCCTCCGAATCCTCCCCCAAGTCAGAGGAAGTACCTTCTTCTATGTCCGGGCGACCAGCAGGGTTTTGAACCTCTTCGTCGCCAGAATGTTCTGAGGCATGGTCTTCAATGGAGCGAACAACAGAGGATGCCTTGGAACCCGTTTCTTCGTCCACCAACAAAGTTCTTGGGTTCCGAGCAAGGGCTTGGCGAATCGATCGACGAGGAACGGGAGAGGTTTCTTCCATAGGGCGTTTTTCGGGATTACGCTAAAAATCTCAAGAGACGCAGTATCACTCGAAGAAGAAGACATTTAGAAGAAATTCTCAAAAGAATAAGAATGATAGTGAAAAATTTTGAAGAAAAAGAATGGAAATTGGGAGCAGAAACGGCGAAGCACGGCGGCGCTCGAAGGCGTAGACGGCGGCGGAAGAGATTTTCGAAAAGAAATAAGCAAAAACAAAAGCAAAAACAAGACAAAGAGTTATGATCTGTAATTACCTTGATGATTCACGCGGAAAATGGCAAAGATTCAAACAACAAATGAGAGAAAATCGAAGTAAAAGCTTGGAAGAAAGCTTCAATGGCGGAAGAGAAAAGAAATTTTTGAAAAAGAAAATGAGAGTGAAGACGGGTATTTATAGAGATTAAAAAACAGGGGCAAAAAACGAAATTTTTGAAAAATTTTGTAGGCCCCTACTTGTAAATAAAAATACGCATGGGCGGTTGGTGACGTCATCGCCGCCCACGACGTTACGGATTCCAAGAAATCTCGGGAATCCAACCGTTACATACGGATGGGATGCCTTCTTGGTCGCCTTATTGACTGAATGATCGCCAGTTTTCCCGCCTAAAGAAATTCAAAAAATTTGTTGCTCGCTTCAAGCACAGAGTCATCATCCTATCAAAATTATGCCTTGTCCTCCATCAGTCAACAAATTTCCTAATAAAGAACAAGTCAGGGGGCAATGTTGGTAGACGACCAGGCGAGCAACAGTGTTTAGAGGTTTAAGTGATTAATCATGCAAATTAGATGAAAGCGACCAACAGAGATTAAGTCACACGGATGGCAGGTGACCAGCACAACAAAGAAACAAGATGAACAAATAATTAAAATAAAGCAATGACAAGATACACCACCTAGGCGACCAAGCGAGCAAGAATGGCCCACGAAGATCAGCTCAAAATTCCACTAACTTAAACATTACATTAGAAACAAACAAGTGTACTAAACACTTGTCATTGTATAAAGTGAAATAGTTTAAGAATAAGACAAGTGGCTAAACACTTGTCAAAGCCAAAATCAAAGGGCTAAGAAAGTGACACCTCCTACTTGCTTGTAAGCCTATAAATACCCCTTCATGAAAGGGTCAAAATAAGTTGAAATATTAAAAAATACACCAAAACTCTTGCAAATTTCACTTTGATAATTCTAAGTTCTTGTTTGATGATCTTGTTTAGCTAAAAACAACCACTAATCATTATTGGATGATCAAGGTCATCAACACAATGATAGTGCATATATAGACAACAGTGATAGTGAGTACATAATAGTAATATTAAAAAAAAACCGCATGACGTAAACTCGAGTTCACATAAAGTGTTTGTCAAACAAATTTGATATCTTTTGAATTAGGTTTACTTAACATTAATGTAAACGATTTTCACATTTCGAGCGTAAAATATTTTCAACGGCTTGAAAAGAAAGCAAAAAAAAAAAAGGTTCACAAGTCGAGCATCACATTAAAAAAAACACGATTGTGATATATATATATATATATATATATATATATATATATATATAGCTTTCAGACCTCTTACTCTTAAAGGTCTCCCGGAAAGCTTTCTTGCTGCTTTAAGAGATGGCAGAAACTGTAACTGGAAACAATCTCTTATGGGAGTTATTGAGTCCAGTCTTGCGTTAGGACCTGTTTATTTCAATGTTTATCCTAACCTTGCTCTCTCTTTATCTGATGAAAATATTCTCAATGCTTTAACTCTAAATGTTAAAACTCATGGTTATGATTATATGCCAGGTACGCAGGTTATATGTATTTGCTACCGTATTTACTATAAACCTCTTTTTTCTCTAAATCCTATGTGCAGGATAAGTGAAAAGGATAATAATGAGACTATTCTCATTGAAACTAATTTTGGTAAGTCTAGTATTACCAAAAGAAAACATATAAAATGGGAAGAAATTAATTTTCCTGATAACTGGGTTTTGGAACAATCTGTGCCAAAAATTCTTTTTGTTAACAGTGACTTAAGTCACATAAAACATGATAATAATGGTGTTATCAATATTGGTTTTAATAGCCAAAGGAGACAAAATTCTCTTTCAAAGTCCTTCTCAGGACACTCTTATATTTCTCCTTTAGATTACGAGGTTAATTTTCCCTCTTCGTCTAGAGCTTCTACTTCTCACTACAGAGAAAATACGTTTTCTAAAAATAATGTTTTTGATGAAAACGATATTATTATTAATAAAAATAATATTATTCATAATGCTGAAAAAGAACCCGAAACAATTTCGGAATGCAATTTCAAACTTTGATTTATGGATATTAAACCTATCCTTGATTTTGCAAAAGGTTCTTCTACAAGAGCCTATATCAATAATGAGTTTAATGATCCTAAATGGGATGATTTTAGAAATTGGTATTTTAAAACCTTTTCTAAAGATGATTTTGATTACTTTGTCAAAAGTTTTTATGAATTTTGTGAAAAAACACAATGAAATCACTTTTTATGTTCCTTGGTTTATGAAAACCTTTTATATTGATTTTATATCTGTGATTGAGCGAGATTATAAAATCGTTGCAGGAGGAATTCAAAGATTGATCTTTCCTCCTCATACCCCTTTTCAAATGGAAAAGAATGGCAGAACTTTTAATTTTCTTCCATTCTCTAAAATTATTGAAAATGATACTCTTCATATTACTGCTAAGCATATAAATTATATGATTGAGCAGAATAACTTCTGCAATATTTATCTCTCCATTCTCGGAGAAGAAATTATTTCTTTGCATGGAAAAATTGACAAAATTATTTCCTTACAAAATAAAATTGTCTCTCAGACTAAGTCTGAAGAAAAAGACAGTCATATTGACACTGTTATTAAAACTGCCTCTTCTATTCAATCTCCTATTGAAATTAAGGATTTTAAAACAGAAGCTTCTGTTTCTGAAATTGAAAAAAGTTCTTAATGAAAAACTTGAAAAAATGAATATTAATATTTCAGTTCTTAATAATGATCTTGAAGATAACCCTTCTAGTTCCTATGAGCTTGATAATCCAAGTATTAATAAAATTAAATGGGCTGATAAACCCAACCTAACTAAATACTATTATCAAAGGCCTACTCCTTTAGATGTTCTCCATGAAGAACAAGAAAACTTTTTCACTACCTCTTATTCGGGGAAAAGTATTTATGAATGGAATATTGATGGTGCTAGTGATAAACATATTTTTGTTCAGTGTCATAGAATGCTTATGTATAGTTCTGCTTGTAGAATTTGCGGTAATAATGATCTGCAAACCGCTCAGGCTATAACAGTTGGTTTTACTGGCCAACTCAAAGGTTGGTGGGATAACTATTTAAGTCCTAATAACAGAAACGAAATCTTTTCTTCTGTTAAAACTGAGAATAATGAGGTTAAACCTGATGCTGTTTATTCTCTTGTGTGTACTATTTTAGAACACTTCACTGGCAGATTTACTAATAAATCTGAAAATACCAAAACTCTTCTTTTAAATATGAAGTGTAAAACACTGACTGATTTCAGGTGGTACAAAGATACCTTTTTATCCAGAATTTATGATATCCCTGATTGTAATCAGGATATATGGAAGAATAAATTTATTGATGGTCTTCCTTATCTTTTTGCTGAAAGAGTCAAGAAAATTTTGAGAAAAGACTCTGACTCTATCCATTATGAATTACATTCTTTTGGAAAAATTATCAGTATTTGTGTCCAAGAAGGATTAAATCTTTGTAATGAGCTTAAATTAAGAAATCAAATGAAAAGAGATAATCTCTTAGAAAAGAAGCAGTTAGGTCATTTTTGTGACCAATTTGGTTTAGACAATTCTAAACTTAAAGCCAGTCTGAATAAGAGAGACCGGAAAGATACTAATTTTAAAAGAAAGAATAAGAAGTTTAAGAGTTATCCTGATAAATAGGGTGATGGTCGCGAAAGAAAGCATGCTTATAGGCGTGGAAAGGGTAAAAGAAATTCTTTTAAAGGAAAAAATTATCTTGACCAAATTATTTGTCGAAAGTGTGGCAGAAATGGCCATTATGCTAACCAATGTTATGCTAAAGATAAAATCAATAACCTTGATATTGATGATGCTTTAAAGAAAACTATTTCTGAAATTATTATGGATTCTGAAAATAATGTGTCTGAAGAAGAAAAAATTTCTGAAAATTCTGACACCGATTTCTCTAAAGATTCAAACTCTAATGATGAAAAAGAGTGTGATAATTGCTTAAATGGCCAACCTTGTCTCAATCTTAATTGTATTAATAATAACAAAGATGATGACTTTTATAGACTTATAAGTCAATTTCAAGACATGAATATCAGTGTCTTAGATAATAATAATAATATTATAGATTTTCTTAAACAAATCTAAGATCCCAGTTTAAGGGATAAAATTATTGAACAGTTTGATGTTTCTTCTTCTAAGAATAATACTAGTCTTTCTAATAAGGTTAGTAATAATAATTACTACAATATGGGAGAATTAGAAAAAATTCTCAGAAGTAAAAATATTAAACAGAATCCTGTTACTATAAATGATTTAACACAGGAAATTGAAAAGATCAAAAGTAATGTTAAAATCCTTCAAAAGCAGAATATTGATCTGTCTCTTCGACTTTCTCTTGTCGAAAAAGGTAAAGGAAAAATTAATGATTTTGATTCTGGCACCACTTCTTTTGGTGAACTTGATATTGATAAAAACCATCTTTCTGCAATAAATATTGTTATGTCTCGAAAATGGTACACTAAGATATCTCTTCTTATCAATAATTCTTTTAAAAAGGATTTTATTGCTATGATAGATAGTGGTGCCGACCAGAATGTTATCCAGGAAGGCATTATTCCCACTAAGTTTTTTGAAAAAACTACTCAATCTCTTTCACATGCAGGAGGAGGTTCTTTAATAATTGAGTATAAACTCAGAAATGCTTCTGTGTGCATCAATAATTGTTGTATCCCCAATGATTTTTTTATTGTCAAAAACTTAACTAGCCAAATGATTATTGGTCTTCCTTTGATCCAAAAAATTTATCCAATTAAAGTTAGTGAAACAGGTATTTCTGGTGTTTATAAAGAAACACCTATCTCCTTTAGTTTCATTACTAAACCTTATAACAATATCCTTGATATTATTCAAAATCAAATTAATTATGAGAAAAGTCAAATTAATTTTCTCAAAGAAGAAATTAACTCTTTTACTATTGAGGATAGGATTAAAAACCCTTAACTCCAGGATAAGATCCGGCTTTTATTTAATAAGTTTTCTATTGATATTTGCAATGATTTTCCAAATGCTTTTTGGAACAGAAAAAGACATATTGTCTCTCTTCCTTATGAAGAAAATTTTAAAGATACAAATATTCCTACTAAATCCAGGCCTTGCCAAATGAAATCTGATTATTTAGATCTTTGTAAAAAAGAAATTGATTCTTTATTACAAAAGAAGCTTATTACACCCTCTAAGTCCCCCTGGTCTTGCACTGCTTTCTATGTTAATAAACATTCTGAGCAGGAAAGAGGTGCTCCGAGGTTAGTCATTAATTATAAACCTCTTAATAAAGCTTTGAAATGGGTTAGGCACCCCATTCCTAATAAAAAGGATCTCTTAGACAGGTTAGTTAATGCCCTTGTTTTCTCAAAATTTGATTTGAAATCTGGATTTTGGCAGATTCAAATTAACCCTGCTGATAGGTACAAAACTGCCTTTAATGTCCCTTCTGGACATTATGAGTGGACTGTCATGCCCTTTGGTCTGAAGAATGCTCCCTCAGAATTTCAGCAAATTATGAATGATATTTTTAATCCTTTTAGTGATTTCATTATTGTCTATATTGATGATATTCTTGTTTTCTCCAAGGACATTGATATGCATTTTAAGCATCTTGATATCTTTAAAGAGATAGTCATAAAAAATGGTCTTGTCATTTCAAAACCTAAAATGGTTTTATTCCAGACAAAAATTAAATTTTTGGGTCATTTTATTGAAAAAGGGAATATTATCCCTATTCAAAGAAGTATTGATTTTGGAAATAAATTTCCAGACATTATTACTGATAAAACTCAGTTACAGAGATTTCTGGGAAGTCTTAACTATGTTTCTTCTTATATTAAGAATCTTGCGGAAGACTCTGCTATTCTTTATGATAGACTAAAAAAGAATCCCCCACCTTGGAATGATAATCATACCAAAGTTGTTTCAAAAATTAAAGAAAAGGTGAAGAATATTCCTTGCCTTTCTATTTCTAATCCCCTTTGGGAAAAAAACGGTTGAAACAGATGCCTCTGATTTGGGTTATGGAAGTATTTTAAAACAAATAAATCCTATGAATAAACAAGAATATATTATCAGATTTTACTCTGGAAAATGGAATACTTCTCAGAAAAATTATTCTACCGTGGCTAAAGAAATTTTAGCTATAGTTAAAAGTGTTCTCAAATTTCAGGATGATTTATACAATCAGAAGTTTACTATTAAAACTGATTGTAAAGCTGCCACTTTTATGCTTACTAAGGATGTGGAACATAATGTTTCCAAGCAAATGTTTGCCAGATGGCAATCTCATCTTGCCTATTTTGATTTTAATATTGTCCATCTTAAAGGAAATGATAATCATATTCCTGATTTTCTAACCCGAGAATATATTTCTTGAATGACAGTTATGAGCCTTTCTGGCAGAGGTTCCTATTCCTCTTTTAGAGGAAGAGGAGGCAGAGGAGGGAGACCTCCAATTATACAAATGGGACAAAGATCTCTCTACAACCAGAATATTTCTGGTATCAGTTCTTCAAAAGAACAAAAGGAGTTCCAAGAATTCCTTAGACAAAGGGCTAAAGCCTCTACATCAACAGAGAATAATTCTCAAAATGATGAGGAAGTTTCTTATGCTTCCACGGTTCAAACAGAGAGCAAATATTTTGACTCTTCTAACAAAAGTTTGATTCTTCTTATAGAAGATGGTGACGAGGAATTTAAAGATTCCCCATGGACTCTCATGGAAAAATATATCCCAAATATTTCTTGGGCAAACCAGACTTATAAACCCAGAGGGTTTTATGAGAATATTCTCATCGAGCTGGGCAGTGTTGATATTTCACACTTTATGATCAAGAATAATATAAATTATTCAAAATTTGTGATCAAAAAGATTTTTTCCATCCAAGAATGGGGAACTTCACCTCTTTCTGAGAGAAAATTGACTAATAAAAATAGTCAGGCAACCTACCAGTATAATTATTGGGATTACGTTGAAAGTTTTTATAAAACTCTTCTTCATCAGAATGCTAAGCATTCTCACACTTGGCTGATTAAAATCTGCGAAAATATTGGACGGAATCAAATTCCAAACTGGTTCACCTCTTGGTGGAATACCTATGGGGCTTCGGTAGATATTCTGCCTGAACATTTGAAACCCCTCCTTGAAGAATATTCTATTGCCGCTTCTTCAAGAAATACTCATAATACTTGTGAGAAAACCACTTTCAGGTTCTTTGTTGACTCAGGTATTCCTTGGGTCTGGAAGTGGAGACCAGAATTCGGTTATACTGAATTCAAGCTACCTTGCTTATGGAGAATAAGTTCTACCAGATTTTGGGGCAACCTAAATGTTGTCCAGGAGGGTTCTCAGGAACCGCCCATCCAGGAAAATATTGAAAAAATTCGATCTAAGATTGAAGACTTCAACAAAGAGATAATCTCTGGGACTCTTCCTACCCTGTCTGAATATACCAAGAGATATCAGGGAATCCTTGAGAAAGGAAAAATTGTTGATCTCTATATGGATCACCTCAAGAAGAATCTTTTTAATGACATAGATTTTTCTTCAGATTTAAGATCTGATTCCTCTGTGGCCTCTGGGTCGGACATGCAAGATTCACAGGACCCAAATGAAGAAGATGATGTTTGCTTCTCTATCCAAGAAAGCTTTGATCTCCTCAAAGAATCCCTTAAAGGGAAAAATAAAGCTTAAAGTCTTATGGAAGAAATCTACCCTGGAGACTGGGGATTCCTCCTCAGAAATGATCGTGATCTGCACCACGAAATTTGGCAGATCCCTTCTCATTTTAATTTTAATGAAAATAATAATCTGATTAAAGATAAGAATTATCTTAAGGTTCTTAGTAAGAAGATCAGACTTCTTAAGATTTATATCCCAATTTTAAAAAATTCTCACTTCAATCCTCAACAATTAGAGAGGTTCAAGAAGACTCTTTTTCTTCTACAAAAGCAAGCTTCTCTTTTGGCAATCTAAAAACCAGAGGATTTTTCAAGAAGACGAATTAAAGGTCGTCACCGCATACGTCACCAACAGGGTCGTCACTGCTTGCGTCACCAACAGAATAAGTTCTGTTCCTGAATAGTTCTTACTATTCATTTTTTATTTTGGAATCCGGGGTTTCATGTCCGGCTCTTCCTCCCCTATATATAGGGCTTTTTCTTTTCTGTTTTGAACACACTTGAGTTTAGACTCGCTCTCTCTTTCTCTCTCTACAAACCCCCTTGTAATCTTTCAAGCTGTTCTCTTTGTTTGTGAATAAACTGTTTGCCCTGGTGGCTTTTTAAGGTATATTGTTTTCTTTCCTGTATTTTGAGTTCTTACTTAGTATCGCCGCCTTAATGGTCGGCTAATTTATCTTGTATTGAATCATGACCTAGCATAGCTATACTCTACCTTCAGATGCATTTGTTAGCTTGTTTCTATTGTATCTGTATGTTACTATATCAAAGGTAGCGTTGGTTTAACCGATAGGTTTGAGTTTTCCAGTGATATCTATGAGTTAACTATGTGGGCGTGCCCTTTTGCCGTTATGCCGATGGATAGGCGCAGGCGTTTGTGGGCGTAAAGCTTTTTTCAGGTTAACTCATAGACTATGGAATTTCTCAGTCAGTCCTATCTGGTTTGGAAAAGATCCACAGGATACTATTGATATAGTTTGATACGATCCGGTATATATATATATATATATATATATATATACACAAATTCAAAAATGAAAAATCAACAATACACATGATGTAAAAGGAAAAAAATATTAATTTTTTTATAAAAAATAATTTAGCACAAAAATAAACATAATTTTTTTCTCAATTGAGTTAACTACAACAAAAACAAACATTATATTTATTTTATACTTATAAACCCGTGTGAATACACGGTGATATAGTAGTGGACTTAATAGCATTTGAGTTGACTCGGTTTCGGGCTAGCGGGCCTCATATTGGGCAGATTAAAGACCAATTTCAACAAATCGGGCCGTCGTTTTGTTGAAGAAACTAACCCATGAGATTTGAGACCAGGCCCAATACACATCCAATAGAGTACAATTTTTATATAAGAAAGATTTGGAGGGTTATCTTGTAAATTAAAAATGGCGCAGGTTATTTGCAATAGCCTTTGAGTTAAATACCCTACCCAGATTAACACACTACTTTTGGAGAAATACACTACCCCTTTATTCCAAAATATTCTTTTGATATCCATACACTACCTAAAATCAACACATAATTTCGGAAATAAAGAACGAAAAAGCAAGGGCTATCCGCAACTATGTATGATTATGTATGATTCGCATCTTATTTTTCGATTTGATGCAAGATTTGATGAAAAAAATCTTCGATTACTGTTTTTCGAAAAATTCTGTCGAAATATTGCCTAGATTTCGAGAAATTTAGCCGAAATATTGTCTAAATTTCGTAATTTTTTGCTGAAATTTGTGTTCGATAAAGTTTTCCAAAAATCAAACAAAGTTTCGGCTGGAATTTTCGAAAATTGTACAAATTTTCTCATTTTTTTGCCGAAATTTTTCATAAATTTCGAAATTTTTTTCCGAAATTGTGTATCAGTTTCGGCAAACCAGTCATGAAAATCGAAGTCGCGATTTTTTGAAATTTTAACACTCAATATGATCAACCAACAACAACATTATTACACTCATTCAATTTAACATTCTCAAACAACAAATAAATGCATAAAAAACATTCCAAATACAATAAACATCATCATATTCAAGATTTCAAAAACCTAAATTTACAAAAAAATTATGAACCTTTACATATGTGTGATTAGGGCTTGGGGTATTCACCATCTTGAGTACATAGACGTTCAACAAACCATACAATACACAAATTTTCGTTCGTGGTTCAACAAATTCATGTAGTTCAAAGTTTCATTCGTTTTTGTCGAAAATTTGAGTGATTTTCGACCAAAATTGTAGAAAAACTGAGAAGTGTATTTACTACATTAATCTTGGAGGGAATTCATTGAAGGGCATTATTGACATTTTGTATAATTATTATGATATGGTAGTGTCTTTAACCAAGAGGCTAGTTCTAATAACCGTGGCCATTAAAATTTGTTTAAAGCGATAAATTATTATGAGCTGAATGGTTATGCTTGATGATGGGGGACCCATGGACGGAGCCACATAGGGCCCAGGGGGTCACTGGGCCCCCCTAGATTTTTTTTTATATACTAGATATATAGGGTAGTTTCTAAACATACAGTTAAATGTTGGTGCCTTAGTGGTTGCGTGAGTGGGCCTTACTCACTTCTTTTTAGAGATCAGGTTTCGATTCCCTAAAGTGTCTTTTTTCCATTTGATTTTTTTTAAGTACTCAGCCCTTTTCTTTGTTTCTCTTTTCAATTTTATTTTTTTAATTATTAATTATATTTCATTCTTATACCTAACAAATAGTTTTAAGTCCAGTTTAAATTTCTTTCTCAATAAATATGAATGGTATAAAAAACTATTATACTAATTGATTATTGTGTAAACACTTTTTGTTCCCAGTAGAAATTTATCATTAAAATAGAGCATTTTAATATTAAAACTGAAATGATTTTTCTAATGTATTCATCTCCCAACTAAAAAAATACTCCCCCTATTCCATATTTGTTTGCTACATCGTCAAAAAAAATATGTCTCATACTTGGTTGTTACATTCATTTTTTGCAAAAAAATAAAATAAAAAAATAATACTTTTTAATATTACATTTTTCATACACTCATAATCAGAAACATCGATTTTGTCACTTTACATACTAATAAAAAAAATTCTTCTTAAAACATGTGTAAACGGTAAAATAGAAAATAAGTATTGGACCCCCTACCCAAAAATTTCTGGCTCCGTCACTGACGGGGACCCAATCACCCAATTGATTTCCGAGGCTCTTCTTCCATCGACTCTAACGACTAACGAGTAGTATATTAATTTTTCAGCCATCCCATAATTGCATCTTGTAGTGTGAACCAGATTTTAGATTTGAATTATATATATACTAGATAGGTGTCCCGCGTATTACGCGGGATTTTCATAGAAAAATGATTATACATTATAATGCATTATATATACAATAGTATTGTAAATTTGTTCACATTTAAATAATATAATTATATTATATAATAAACATAATTAGAATAATGTCACACATAACGACATATTGAATTTAATTTTAAAATAAAAAAAATTAAATAATTAAAATTGTGTTTCCAAGGCAATAAAAAATTATCAATTAAATGCTAAAATTTATAATTATGTGATTAAAAAAAATTCAATCAATCATTTAATCGATAAAAAATAAAATCAAAACTATTAAATATGTTTAATTTCATTTTTAATTTATATTAACAAATTAAGATTTTTTTTAATTGAAAATCCTCAAATATAGTGAGACAATAAAATAAGTTAATTAAACATTAAAGTTTCATATAATTAGAGTTTTAAATTTAATTGATCAATTCAATATAATATATTTTTATGGACTCAAATTATATACAATAGATATTCCAACTTTGTATACATTCATAGTATAGCGTAATTGGTCAAACTCATAAATTATACTCATGTGGTCCTAGGTTCGAATCCACACATATGCATATATTTTTTAATTAGATTCTTTATTATATAATGACACAAAGATGGCACATAAGCATAATGAATTGACACATAAGCATGCCACGTAGAACATAAATGCCACATAAGCATTTGACACGTAGGCAGAATCAACCACAAGACGACACATATGCAAAATCAACCACATAACGACACATATGCAAAACCAACTCCCTATTAGTATAATAGAGGATTATAGTTGCTCGTAACTTTAAAAATGTAAAGATTATATATTCAAAAAAAAACAAATTGTCCTACAAGTTTGCTATTTTTGTTTCAGGACACTTCACTGTTTCCAATTAATTTTCAAATTTTAACTTTTTTAATTATAATTTATCTCTAGTCATTTACGCTTTTTTCTTTTGTTTAAATAGGTCTTGCGTGAGACTGACTCATAGTAAAACGGAACATAAGTTAAACATAATACATTAACATTTTAAAAATAATTAATGTTAATTTGTATTAGTATGTGAATCGTCTCACACAATAATAAGTTTGCTTATCGTAGTTTTATACTTTTATTCCCTTTCAGGAGAATAGAAAATGCATGGTGGAAAATATGCGTTGATTCAAAAAATTTAAACGGTTTCTACTCTTTATTAGTAAGGGAGACTAATTAAGAAAATAATAGACAATGATAAAACTTTAAAAATGAATTCCAGTGCTAAATATGGAGAAAAAGAGTAAGTCTCTTGTGCATTTGGTGTATGATGCACTCACTCAACAATTGATACTGTATACAATGAAAAGTTAGTCTCAATTACACTGAAAAGTTAGTCTCAATTACACTAAAAAGTTTACACTGAAAATCAATTTTCAATGTAAACTTTTCAGTGTAATTGAGACTAATTTTTCAGTGTAATTGTGACTAACTTTTCAGTGTATACAGTATCAACTGTTGAGTGAGTGCACCGTGCACTTGGTGCATATGAGACTTTGCCGGAGAAAAAATGCAATACTTTGTATACTAAAATGTGATATTTGAAAAGGAGAGTTCACATGAAATTGATTTCACGTAGTCATACTCAACAATTGAATCCTTGAGTCAAGATTAGGCATGGTTTGATATTGTAATGTGTTGTATATTATATAAAAAATTGGTATATAAAATTGAATATAGATATTGTATCAAAATTTTGGTATATGAAAAATTCTTAATGATTGGTCCGCCACTTTCAAATTTTGGTATACCAATTTTTTTTTTTTTTAAGTATATAACGATTTAAAAAAAAATTGAATGTACTTGATATTATTGTACCAAAAGATTCTATATCCCAAAGAATTGATATTTTTCGTATTTTACCATTCAAATATAATATACCAAAAATTCTACTCTCAACCCCTAAAGATTTCACACTTTATTTTTACGACGTTTCAAATTATAGTTCACACTCCTAAAATAAAAATAAAATATTTTGATAATACCTATTTTATTTTAAAATAACTTTCATCATTAATTTAAAAGGTTAATAAATTTTCTTTTAAGTGTTTCATTCCAGGTATGAATTTATTAAGGTAATCGGTGGAGTAATATTGTTTTTAAGTCCTTGAAAATACTGGGGTTTGGTACCCGCAGCATGCTCCCATGTTACAAGGTATCATAGATTCATAGTCCAGTCCAGTCCTGCAGCAAGTGGTCCATCTTTCCATAACCCCACAATTCAAATCTATATTTATATTCGGAAAATGCATCTAGGCTTCCATACACGTTGTTCATAATTATTTATTTTTTATATAATTTTTTTTTTTTTACAAACTAACGTACGGCATACATCATTATGATATAACTTGGGTGGAGTATACATAGTAGGGATGTTAAACGTGCTGGCCCTATACAGGGCTACGGACCTAAACGGTTTCGGGCCTTATCGGTTCACTAACACTTGAAACCTAACCCTAACCCTAACGGTCCGCGGGTTAAACGGGCTACCAACGGGCTTCGGAAAAAAAATTAATTTTTAATATAAAATATAGATTTTTAATTGTAATATGCTACTATTCAAACTAAAAATTTTTAAATTAATACATTTAATATAGAATATATATTTGTAATTGTTAAAAATTATTTATAAAATTCATAATTGATACATTATATATAAAAAAGAAGTTAAAATAACTAAATTTATATATATATATATATATAAACAGGATAGTCTGCTAATTATGGCAACCCCTATTTTTCCGCCCATTTTTTATACTAAATATAAAAAGTTATTTAGTCCATTCTAAGCTGAGCGCGTGAACTTGGGGAGTCCAACAGTTGGTCAGTCTTGATGATTTGTCGCCCTTTTCAATAAGTTGTTCTCTCTCTTTTAATCTATCTTTAATTAGTAGATTGTTTCAGATTCCAGTTTTTGTTTCGTAATTCTTTTTAAATTTAAAAATTCTTATGGTAATATTTTTTTTTTTTGAGAGAATATTTTTATGGTAATATCCTGCTTAAATTGTATTAGACTTGATTCTTAAATTTGAAAAAATAAACTCTTTACCTTTTAAAAGAAAAATCTCATTGTACATTCTACGAAATATAAATTCAAATTATGTAATGATTTTTTCGAACCTCTTAACTTTTTTTTTTAAAAGTTAGTTACCGATAATAAGTTATATTATCGTTTTTCTAATATTCTACTTATTTATATGTGTTTATATTTAATAATTTCTAACTTAATATTACGAGTAACTCTCGTGTGCATTTAGTGTATGGTGCACTCATTCCACAGTTAAAGTTATTTACACTGAAAAGTGTAGTTAAATTACACTGAAAAATTTACATAGAAAATAATTTTTCAGTATAATCTGATCACATTTTTCAGTATAATCAAATCATATATTTTAGTGTAAACAATCTCAATAGTTGAATTCATACACCGTGCATCTGGTGCATAAATGGGATGCGTAATATATATTACATTGTTGTAATTTATTGTATAGTAATATATTTTATTTAGTTGAGCTCGGTTAACTTATTTTAAAGTATTTTATTGTTGCACCCTTCAATAAAGCTTAAGATTGCACATTCTAAGTTTTTTTAGCATTTATAAAAAGATATACCGAATATGTTTGAACATCGATTTAAATTATCTTCCTTAATGTTTTTAAAATGGTTTTAGTTGATTTTGATTACATTACATTCAATTTAAGTTGAGTTATAAGATTCAAAATATGATATTTAATGTTTTTTTAATTCATATATTGAAATTTAAATTATGAAATAAAATTTAGTTATAAGATTCAAAATATGATATTTAATGTTTTTTTAATTCATATATTGAAATTTAAATTATGAAATACTCGCACGTATAATATTTTTTAAAAAATATACATTAACAACAAAAAAATAGTAAGAAATTAAAATAAAAAAATGGTTAATTGCAAATAACATCACAACGTTTTTGCAAATTGCAATTTAATTTAAACTTTTAAATTTTTGAAAACAAAACTCCAATTTAATTTTTGGATGCAATTTGAACAATTTCGAAAATGATGTTTCACCTACCCGACATTAAATAAATAATTGTATTAATATATTTATATTGATTCAGATGACAACACATAAATAATCATTATGTTCGGGTAGATTGAAATCGGTCTTTTTATTGGAATTGCTAATAAAAATTTAAATTGAAATTTTGTTTGCAACGATTCAAAAATTTATATTAAATTGCAATTTGCGAAAATATTGTAAATTCATTTGCAATTAACCCTTAAAAAATAAAAATACTCAACATCTAAATGAACAAAATAAATTTAGTTTTAACTTTCAACCACATTATTTTTCACATTATGTCGTGCATCGCACGGGAGAAATGCTAGTAATATGAAAAACAAGTTATTCATAACCTATTAAAGGGACTACAGAACACACACAAAATTGTAAAATAATCACCACAATTAAAGAGATGTTTACATAATTCAAGCAAAGAAAGTTCTCATAATTTGACAAAATTAAAGATGAACCTTTACTAAAAAAAAATACTATTAGAATGTAAATAAATGAAGTAATAGTAACAGTAGGTATATAATGGTAGAAAAATATAAAAAATAAAAAAGAATCCGGGCTAACGGGCCAGCCCGGTAAACCGGCGGGCTAGCCCGTGGGCTAACCGGTCCGGGCCAAAAATGTCTGGGTTTTAATCGGTCAATTAGACCCCTCGAACCTAGCTCTGTGCGGTTCAGGGTTAAACGGGCTGACTCGCCAGCCCGCGGCCCGTTTAACATCCCTAATACATAGGTGTGTTTTCAATAGATTAAGAGTAATTTAATTTCATTAAGTAAAAGTTATTTTGAGAGTTATATATATAAATATTTTTATTTAAATTAATCACGTAGAATCTATAATCTAAAAGCTGAACATTGTATATATCTATCCAATTTTTCTTTTTATTAATATTTTATTCTATTAACTTTTTTATTAGACACTCAACATTATCTTTTTATAAATTTTGCATTATCCTTTTATAAATTTTGCAAACGCTTATAACTTTTATTTTAAGCTGTTTTTTCAAAATTACTCCCCCCGCACCAAAGTTGTGCTCCATTGTTTGTGCACAACTTTAAAAAAAAAAATAGATAAAGTATGAATAAAATAATTGTTTGTAAGTTCAAACTTAAATTAATTGTTAACAAATAATAAAAAGACACATGTTTGGTTGGCAAGTAAATAAGAAAAGTGTACATACTTTTGGTGGATTGGTGGAGTACAAAATTATATCACTTCTCACAATACATACCCCTTAATTTTATCGATTTGATTTAATTTTGACCCGTATTAGCCAATCCCCTTAATTTTGGAATAACTTTGATCGCCTGTAGAAAAAAAAATTACCTTTGTCTCGAAACATTTTCCACAGTTGATTTTTCAGGAATTTATATATGAGAGTTGACTTGTAGTATTTAAATGAATAAAATATTTTTTAATGAGATTTATTGTTTAATTTAAGTAGATGGAAAAAAATTTGTTTTAGTGTGTAACTATTAGTGGAACGAAGTGTAATTAAGAGGTCTTTATATGGAATGAATAGTGAACTGTGCAAAATGTTTTGGATGAATGTAATATTATGGAAGGTACTCTTTCTGCCCAAAATTATTTTCATTGTTGGAGATGCTACATTTTTTTAAAGAAAAAATGAGCAAGTGAGTGGGGTTGAATCTATCTATATATATATATATATATATATATATATATATATATATATATATATATATATATATATAAAGTAGAAGTGAGGAGGGAGAAAAAAATTGTTATTATTGGAGTCAGTGAAGTCTACTTGTTATGTAGTGTAATGGTGAGTCCCACTCTCCATTAAAGAGAGTGGATTAACTTTATCATTTTCTTTTCTTTTTTATTTTGCATCAATAATCTCAAAAAAATTTAAGCTATTAATTTTAAATCTATTTTCAACACACTATGTATCAACAAAATTATCTTTTAAACATTTTTAATTTAACATATATACTACACATATAAAAAGAAAACTCATATTGAAATACTAATTTTATTATTTTTAAAGAGTTTTTTTTATTGACTTCAACTATATATGATGGATTGAATTTAAATAATTTTTATTTAGATTATATAAGTTTTGTTAAATATTAAAATTATTTTATAAATTTTAGTATTTGTTATGAATTTAATACATAATTGAAAATGTATGATTAATTAAATAGATGTAATTCTCACATGATATACAATATAATTGTTACATATTAATTGGTTTAAGGAATTAAATTTATTTAATTTAAAATTTTGATATAATTCATTATGCAAATTCGCATTTAAATTTTATAATATTCAATTCGTGCATCATACGGGTGAAACACTAGTATTTCATAAAAAAATAAAGTTATATTGTTGACTTTTGTGAAATAGATTTTTTTTTTAAAGTGTAAAAATAGTTATGAGGCGTACAAATAAAATAAGTATGAAAATAGTTGTGAAATAATAGAAGTATTAGTTAATACATGTAAAAATTATTATTATATACCGAATAATATTAACATTTTTTTAAATGTATATACAAATTAATATCATTTCACAAACTGTTTCGGCAAATAAAGAAAAAAACAAATTGATATGCACGAATAATTTTGTTAACAAGCAATTCAAATTGAATGCATCGTACACCGACACATTATAATTTCACCTTTAAATCTATTATAAATCCAACATATTTATTATACCAAATTTAGAAGATTTAATGTGGACATTACTAATGGACTTATAACTTAAACTGGCTTTAGATTTAGACTAGGTCTTTTCTATTATAAATAGATCATTATACTCAAAATTGGATATATGCATACACACACATATTATTGAAACTCCTTGCTTGGTACGCCCCAGACGTAGTCGTTATCGACGAACTGGGTGAACAAATTCACGTCTCTACTTTACGCTCTCAATTTACAACACGTTATCAGCACGAGACTCTGCCCAAAACTAAGCGGTACGGATCTAAATTAATTTTCTCTATTGCAAGATTATTAATTGTCGAATCGAATTCTTTGATCCATGCGTATTATATTTTTATGTGCACTTGAATTATTGCATCAATTATTATTTTATTTGCAATTAATTGGATCAAATCAAGAAAAAAATTATTAATTAAAACAAGCACGGTTGCCGCCGCGCGCCACGCCCGTGCGCCCGTCGCACGCCCGTAGCCGCGCGCACCCATCGCGCCCGCCGTCACGCCCGACGCGCGGCCACAGCCGCGTGCATCAGTCGCACCCTCCGCACGACCGCCCTGCGGGCGACCTCACCGCAAGCCGTTGGGCGTTGAACCCTGCTCCACTGCGGCCTGGCTTCACGCAACCGTGTGCCCCTATCGGCTCCGAGCGTCGAGCGCCGCGCTCCGCCGGGCAACCATGGCCGAAGGCCGTGCAGCCTCGCAGCGGCGCGCAGTCGCCCATGGCCGCCGCCATGGCTCCGCTCGAAGCTGCCAGCGGCGTTTGCCTCCTCCGCCCTCCCAATCCTGCACTGCCCTCATTATTTTGGACTCTACAAAAAAAATTGTGTTTTGGGCCTATTTTATTTAATACTTTGGACCTGGAACTCCAATTTTATGGGCTAAAATCAATTTATTGAGCTATTGAATTTTATTATAATATTTGGGCCTCATATAATTTTGAAAATATTTTTGTGCCTTCAACTTATTTTATCAAGTTTTCGAAAAATACTTGAAAAATTAAAAGGTAATAATTCTTGCATATTAATTAAGCTCGAAAATATTTGGAATCAATTTTAATATTAGTTCCCAATAAATTTTTATTGTTATCTAATGTTCTTAATTGATATACGTGCACGCTTCTATGATTTTATTATCTTGCATGAATTATTATTTTTGCACATAGTCCCCATATTATAGTCCGCATAGATTGCCCGGGTAGGCGGCGCCTGGTACTTGTCGGACCGTAAATTATATTTTGGGTAGACGGCGCCCAATTCTTGCTTCTATGTGCCATAGAATAATCAAATAAATCCTTATTTCTCCGTTGTCAATAAATTTGGTCACTTTTCTTACCATGTCACTTTAAAAATTATAGCGTATAATGTCTGATATTACCAATAGAGAATTCGTTGAGCTTGCTCTTGATGGTAGTAACTACCTGACATGGGCGCTAGATGTTGAGATCCATCTAGCCTCA
Source organism: Ballota nigra (assembly GCA_947034835.1). NCBI lineage: Eukaryota > Viridiplantae > Streptophyta > Magnoliopsida > Lamiales > Lamiaceae > Ballota > Ballota nigra. Next base: position 72,318,350 of record OX344724.1, on the reverse strand, counting down.
ACTAATTTAAGCGGTGCTATTATCGATGATTCAAAATCAATTGACGTCCAGAAGGCGAAAGACTTGATTTTTCTCAGACATCATCTTAATCAGGACTTGAAAAATGAATATCTCACTGAGAGAGACCCCGGAACGTTGTGGAAGTCCCTGAAGGACCGTTTCCAACAACAAAACGATATACTCCTCCCTCAAGCCGAGGTCGTAGTAAATCCGGTGGTCCAGGTACCTTGAAAGACAATCAAGCTCAGGCTCGTGGAAAGACTGCATCTAACAGAAATCCCGCTCTTCAAAAATCTGGCACTCAAGATAAGGTTGAGCAGTCCTGCTACAGATGCGGATGCAAAGGCCATTGGTCTCGCACGTGTCGCACTCACAAGCACTTGGTTAAGGCTTATCAAAAGCAGCAGAAAGACGACAAGGAAAAGGCTCCTAAAGTCGAATCTCACCATGTCAGTCTGCCTGAAGTAGACTTTGACCATGACAACGATGATCTTTTTGGCATAGAGCTCAAAGACTTTGGAGACAATGAGTGATTTGAGTATTTGATTATTTTAGTACTTTGTTTATTTTTTGTTAAGACAATTTATATTTTGGATCATGTCTTTTGGATATTTTATTTTATGGATGATATGATATTTGCGATTTAGCTTTGATGTGTTTACCTTAATGCTATCCGTCAAATTTATTTGGATACTGTTATTCTTATATATAGCTTTGTAAACATATCAGCTATTAGGTTTGAGCTTCTTCTTTTTTGGCATGATGGATTCAAATTGTGATTTATGTTTGGTAGATAGCGCTACCACACACACAATCTTAAGAGATAGACAGTATATTCATAGCTTGGTAGAACATAATAGGAGTGTAACTACGATAGCCAATGATAATATTATGATAGTGGGCTCCGGAAGAGCTTCCATTGTCCTCCCCATGGGTACCGAACTCATAATTGATAATGTTTTATTGTTTCCATAATCTAAGCGTACTCTGCTCAATTTTAAAGATATAAGATCTAATGGCTATCACATTGAAACTGAAATTGAGAATAATAATGAATACCTTTTGATGACTATTACTCGAGGTAGCCGTAAACAAGTTATAGAAAAAATTTCCTCCTTCTCTTTCGGATTGTACTATTCCTACATCCGGCCATCTAATTCCATCTAGCCATGAGTATGAAATTTCACGACCCGAACTCCTTTAATTAGGGCATCAGCGGTTAGGTCATTCAGGACAAATTATGATACGCATGATTCTATCTAATTCCACTGGTCATAATATTTCGAATAATAGAATCTCTCCTGTTGATGAATTTATATGTAATGCATGTTCTAAGGGTAAATTAATAGTGTGCCCATCGCGCACCAAAGTGGGACTAGAGTCTCCGTTTTTCCTTGAACGGATTCAGAGAGACATTTATGGACCGATTCACCCAGCATCAGGACCATTTCGGTATTCCATGGTCCTAATTGATGCCTCCACTAGGTGGACATATGCTTGTTTGATGTCTACCTGCAATCAAGCTTTTACAAAGCTCATTGCAAAAATTATCGAGCTTCGAGCTTAATTCCCAGATTATCCAATAAAATCTATTCAAATGGATGATGCTGCCGAGTTTAGCTCAAAAGCCTTTACAGATTACTATATGGCTCTGGGAATTAAGGTGGAGCATTCGGTCCCCTACGTCCACACCCAAAATGGTCCTGCTGAAGCGCTAATAATGCAGTCCTACATGCACCACACCTGATACAAATTCGTCCAACTGCATATAATGATCATTCCCCCTACAGTTAGTGCGTGGGAAAGAACCAAGCATTTCCCATCTGCGTATTTTTGGATGTGCGATGTATGTTCTGATTTGACTCTCCATCTATCGTGAAAAACCTAGAACCTTTGTCCGGAGATCAATTAACGGCCCCGCTGACTGCACGTTCGATGAAGATCACTTCCCGGCATTAGGGGGAGATCCGAATTCAAAATTGAATAAATGCCGGGAGCTTACGTGGAACGTAAGTAATCTTCAGTATCTAGATCCACCCACTAGTCAATATGAACTAAAAGGTCAGAAGATCATTAACTTTCAAAATTTAGCAAACAATCTGCCAGATGCGTTCACTGACCATAGAGGTGTAACTAAATCGCATATACCAGCAGTGAATGCACCCCAAAGGGTTGTGGTCCTAAGTAAATCAAGTATACATGCCCCCACACGCCAGAAGCGTATTGGACCTACAACCAATACAAACACACCTAAAAGAAAGGCTAGCAAAACTGGTCAGCCGAACGTAAAATCTCTAGAAGAGATTCGTCTAGAAAACTTAAAGTCTCTAAAAGAGATTCGTCCAGAAGACGAGCGTCCTAGTGATGAAGCACGTGTACAAAATATTCAACGCACTAGGACCGCGGAACGACCAGACCCAGATACACTGGGAAATGAAGAAGGTCTGATTGACATAAATATTGAAGTCTCTATGAATTTCATAGATACGGGAGAAACATATAATAGAAATATTACTGTCGTCGACGACACATTTGCAGCGACAATTGCTCTTTCCGTTATAAATAACGATCCATATCCAAAACCCAAAACTATCGCTAGGCAATTGAAACAGAGCTTGCATCGCTAAATAAAAGAAAGTATTTGACTCTATCATTCATACACCCGCGCGTGCTATCCCTGTAGGATATAAATGGGTTTTTTGTATGAAAACGAAATGAGAACAATAATGTGGAGAGATACAAAGCGAGGCTAGTAGCTCAAGGGTTTTCGCAGAGACCCAGTATTGATTTCGATCAAACCTATTCTCTCGTAATGGACGCAATAACATTCCGCTACTTAATATCTTTGGCAGTTAAATTAAATCTCCAGATGAGATTGATGGACGTTGTAACCGCATATTTATACGGATCATTAAATGCCAACATCTATATGAAAATCCCTGATGGATTCAAGATTCCCCAGATGAGGAATGGTGAAATTGCAGTATGTATAACATAAAACTGCAGAAGTCGTTGTATGGCCTAAAACAATCAGGTCTTATGTGGTACAACCTGATGGAACGCGCCGGTGAAGGTGGTCCGTCCCCAAGATCGTTGTTGGGATACCAAACGTGTATAAACAATTAAAGACCTAAACATGCATCTAAAGACAAGTTTAGATCCGTTACCCTTGAAGACCGAGGCGTTGATTCCACTACTGATCTTCTAGTCTGTCTCCCAACCTCGTTCGTACACCGGGTGGACGGCGAACTAGCGAACGTGGAGAAAAGTGCCTCACAATTTCGTCTCCCTCTCAACCCACTCACGAATTTCGGCTGCTGCACGTTTTATCTTAGAGTGCTAGGGTTTTAAACACGAAATTGAAGCCTTTATATAGACTCCTTAAGTTTCATGGGCCAGACTAGGGATCTGTTAGAAGGTATAGGGTTTGGGCTCCTCACGGACCCAAATACTCTTATGTTCAGCCCAGAACATTTATTTGGCCCATGAACATTAATTCATTCCACTAGAGAATTAATGTTGCACTCCCATCCTATCCCGAACCGAATCAGGGCTTCTATTAGACTCTATAATTCCCCGTGTTAAAGATATCACACGTCCATTAATTATTAAAGCTCCTGACTGCTTTAATTAATTAACATCTATTATTCCTTGAGTAGTACCACTCAACCTTGTTGTCGTACGGATATAATCCACCTGTAGGGTTTAATACGACAATCCTTTATGAGTTTCCTCAAGGGAACGTCATCAACCTGGATCACCAGGACACGGTGCCTTAATGTCAATAAATAGACATCATGCAAACGATGTCACTACCCAAAATACATAGTGCGCTGAATCTAACAAGATTCTCACCCATAGTAAATCAAAGTAGTGAACAAGCGCTCCACATATCTAGATATCACAATTAGGGTTAAGAATTACAAGAGTCACCAAGACCTTTAGTTCTTCATAACAGTCAGAATAGAAGAACATGTCTTAACTGTGATCCATTCAATACGACATAGCGTACTAGTATGAACTAATGGCCAAGACAAGCCACTAACAAGTTCATACTACAACTTATACCAATAGTTATGTCCAGAACTATCTCAGTTGTGAATACTGTTTATATCTTATAAGGAACTGACAATGTGATCTTCTGTGTGACTACAAACCCACCACATTATCTACAATATAAGATAAACAGACATACAAGTAATACAAGCAATTAATAAGATTGCAATAATGTGAAAAACCATTTATTTCAGATAATAAGGAAATCGAATATATCCATAAAAGCCCAACAAAAGTTTGCTTTACAGTATACACCAACACAACCGACTTAATGAATTCCTCCAGAATAAGGGATACACAATTGATATAGTTTTCCCATGCGTATTCACGAATAAATCGCAAAGTGGTTTTTGCATCATATCTGTATATGTTGATGATATAAACATAATCGGAACATGCAAAGAGATTGAAGAAGCCAATTCAATCTTGAAAGCTGAATTTGAACTGAAAGCCTTGGGTAAAACCAAGTATTGTCTCGGCCTGCAGATCGAGCATCTCCTAGAAGGAATTTCTTATACATCAGTCAACCTACGTGAAAAAAGTATTGGAGAGATTTCTCATGGATAAATCTCATCCGCTCAGCACACCAATGGTTGTCCGATCCCTAGAAGTGGATAAGGATCCATTTAGACCAAGAGAATATACAAAAGAAATTATGGGGCCAGAAGTTCCTTATCTTAGCGCTGTTGGAGCATTACTCTATCTTGCAAATTGCACTAAACCGAACATTACATTTGCAGTTAATTTGCTTGCGAGATATAGCGCTTCTCCTACAAGGAGACATTGGAATGGTGTTAAACATGTTCTATGGTACCTCCAAGGGTCTCAAGATCTTGGACTGTTTTACCGTAGGAACCAAGACAAAACCTTGGTAGGTTGTGCGGATGCTGACTATTTGTTTGATCCACATAATGCCATATCCCATACTGATTACATCTTTCTCTATGGTGGTACCACAATCTCATGGAGATCGGTTAAGAAAACCATGGTTACCACGTCTTCAAACCACTCAGAGATAATAACTTTGTTTGAAGCCGTACGAGAATGTGTTTGGTTGAAATTCTTGGTAAAACACAATGGTGACTCGTGTGGTATCGCTAAAGGCGATACGTCCCCCACTGTTATATTTGAAGACAACGCAGCTTGCATCACACAAATGAGTAATGGGTACGTCAAAGGAAACTTGACGAAACATATTTCACCTAAGTTTTTCTACCCATACGAACTCCAGAAGAGTGACGTGTTACCATTCAAAAGGTGCAATCTAGTGACAATCTAGCAGATCTGTTCATTAAGTTCTTACCTAAATCTACTTTTGAAAAGTACATTCATGATATTAGGATGCGAAAGCTCAAAGGGTTGTTGTCTTCAAGGGGAGCGGCAATCCCGAAATAAATCCAGAAGATTTGATCCGGAAGATCAATAAAATTACATTCCTCCCTAACTAAATATTTGGTCGCTACCTAGCACGTGGAGTTTTTATGATAAGACATATATGCTATGTTGTAATGTCCAAGGGAGAGTGTTATAAATCCAGCAGATTTATTATACCAAATCTAGAAGATTTGATGCGGACATTACTAATGGACTTATAACCTAAACGGGCTTTAGGTTTAGACTAGGTCTTTTCTATTATAAATAGATCATTGTACTCAGAATTTGATATATGCATACACACACATATTAGTGAAACTCCTGGCTTGGTACACCCCCAGACGTAGTCGTTATCGATGAATTGGGTGAACAAATTTGCGTCTCTACTTTACGCTCTCAATTTACAACAAAACCATTTAATTGAAGACATATCACATCACATTTTATCCAATTTTTAATCGGCGTTTTAATCACCCAAGATGCTGATGCATATTAATGATATTTAGAGGTGTTTTAAAACACTAAAAACTATTTCTAGAAATATTTTATTTTAAAAGTTAGTGAGAAACAATTTAAAAAAAATATATTTATAGCAACAGTGTTTTAAAACACCCCTTAAGCTATTAAACTATTATATGCTTGCAGCATTTTCCTTTTTTTTGTGGGTAGATTTTTTTTTTCTTCTGGTAGATTTAAACCAGGATAAACATACTTTTGAGCATTTATAGTGAAATCAAGTTTCACTATTTAATTGATTTTCAGTTAATATATTCAATAAAAATAATTAATATTTTTAATTAAAATAATTAATACACTTTAATAATATTTTTTAATGAAACAATTAATATGCTTCAGCAAATCTCTTAATAAATCAGCTAATACTTTCTAGTGAAATGAATTAGTACTCTATAGTAAAATAATTAATACCCTTCAACTTATCAAGGTGGTTGTTTATTATACATATTTTTTTTTTAGGAAGAATTCCATATCAAGACCCAAATTTTAGGTTATGTCTCAATATAAGTTCACATTTTAAATGTGCCTCAAATCAAGTCTCAATTTTTATTATTATTTTCTCAATTTAAGGCTTGTTTTAGATTCTCATTCAATATGATTTTTTTAGAGACATTCGTCATAAATAAAAAAATAATAATTTAAAAAAACATTAACTTTTTTTATTAATATAATGAATATTTCTAAAAAATTGTATCACCATGGATTAATTTAATTTATTATTTAAAAAAATGATAACTAGCATTTTGAAATTAAAAAATAAACCCAACATTTTTTTATATACCATGGGAAAAGATTATATGGAAAAATACTTAGTTGTCATATTTTTTAAAATACTAAATTAATACACAATTATATGAATTAGAAATATAGATTATTTTAATAAAAAAGTTAATTTATTAATTTAAAATTAATGATTTTTTCTAATTTATGTTGAATGTCTAATTTTTTTTCATACTGAATGAGTTTAAAATTAATTGTTTGTTGGATTTTAAATTGAGAAAAACCTTAAATCTTGGATCTAAAACAAGTCTTAAATTGAGAAAAAAATCAAAATTAAAACTTGATTGGAGATACTTATAAAATGAGTATTTATATTGAGACATAACCTAAAATTTGGGTTTTGATATGAATTTTATTTATTTTTTAATCTTATTACATGCTTTGCATTAAACGATGTTGACATTATTTGAACAGAAAGTTTCGAACACTAATTATACTAAATTTACAATCAATATAGATTACCTTTAAAATGATTGGCAAAGAATTTGGCTTTACAAAATTTAAAACATTAATAAAGTAATTTCGACTTCAAATTCGTTAGTACAAATGAGTGCGTTAAACATGTTAGTAAATTTGGAAAATTTAATATTCCTAATCTAGGAGATTTGATATGGACATTACTTATGGACCAAGAAACCCAATGGGCTTTATCTATTAGACTAGGGTTTTAGTATTATAAATATACCTTTGTATTCATTATTGTAATCACTCTCATACACAAGAATATTATCGACGAACTGGGTCAACAAACGTTGTCTCTTTATTTACGCACTTATTTACAACACGTTATCAGCACGAGTCTCTAACCGAGATTATACGGTACGCCTTTAATTTATTTTTATATGAATCACATGATTTATTGTGTACTTTGAAATTTGATTTCGTTCCTGAATATACCTGCGTAAAATTGTATTTCGTTAAAATTATTTTCGTGAATTGAATCAACAAGCAACGACCGCCGCTCGACATCGGCCACCGACAGGCAGCAGCCGCGCGCCCGTAGCGCCGCATGCTGCCGCCGACCCGCGCCCATGCCGCCTGGTTGTGTGCACCGTGCCTCCGTGCCGGGTGCCGCCTGCTCGCGCGCACCGCGCCTCTGCGTCGAGTGCTGCCTGCTCGCGTGCGCACCGCGCCTCCGCGCCCGTGCCGCCTGCTCTCGCCGCACCGCGTCGTAGCGTGCATCTATGTGCCTTAGAATAATTAAATAAATCCTTGTCTCCCGTTGTCTATGTTTGGTCAATCCTCTTACCCATGTCACTTTAATTGTAGTGAATAATGTCTGATATTACCAAAAGAGAATTTGCTGAGCTTACTCTTGATGGTAGTAACTACCTGACATGGGCGCTAGATGTTGAAATACATCTAGCCCCAAACAATCTTAGCGGTACGATTGTCGATGATCCAAAATCAACTGACGTCCAGAAGGCAAAAGCTTTGATTTTCCTTAGACATCATCTCAATCAGGACCTGAAAAATGAGTATCTCACAGAGAGAGATCCTGGAACGTTGTGGAAGTCCCTGAAGGACCGTTTCCAACAACAAAATAATATACTTCTCCCTCATGCCCAATACGATTAGTTGAACCTCCGTTTCCAAGACTTTAAGTCCGTAACGGAGTATAACTCAGCCATACATCGTATTGTGTCTCAGTTAAAGTTATGTAAGAAAACGATAACTGTGGAAGACTTAATCCAGAAGACTTTGTCGACTTTCCACGCAAGCAACCTTGTACTCCAGCAGCAGTATAGGGCTAAGAACTACACTGTACACTCCGAGCTAATTTCTGCACTCCTAGTAGCGGAAAAGCACAACCAGCTCCTTATGCAGAATCATAATGCGAGGCCGGTTGGCTCGAAAGCGGTACCCGAAGCACATGCTGTAGCTCAAAGTGATACAAGAGGTCGCAAGCATGGAAGGGGGAGAGGAAGTAAACGAACTCGTAGCCAAGGCCGAGGTCGTAATAAATCCGGTAGTTCAGGTGCCTTGAATGACAATCAAGCTCAGGTTCGTGGGAAGGCTGCATCTAACACGAACCCCACTACCCGAAAATCTGATAATCAAGATAAGGTTGAACAGTCCTGCTACAGATGCGGATGCAAGGGCCATTGGTCTCGCACGTGTCGCACTCCCAAACATTTGGTTGAGGCTTATCAAAAGCAGCAGAAGGACGATAAGGGGAAGGCTCCTAGAGTTGAATCTCACCATGCCAGTCTGCCCGAAGCAGACTCTGACCTAGACAATGCAGATCGTACGGGAATTGAGCTTAAGGATTTTGGAGATGACGAGTAGATTTACGTGTTTAGTTATTCCTAGTATTTTGTTTTCTGAATAAAACAATTTCTCATTATGTTTTGGATTCTTTCTTTCAGATATTTTATTTATGAATGAATTTAATAGCTTTGATATGTTTACCTTAATAGCTGTCCATGTGTTTATTTTGGATATTGTTGTTCTCATTTATGGCTTGTAAATAAATCAGCTATTAGGTTTGGACTATTTCCTCTTGCATGATGGACGTTCATAGTGATTTATGTCTGGTAGATAGCGCTACCACACATACGATCCTAAAGGATAGGAAGTATTTTCATAACCTGATAGAACGTAAGGGGAGTATAACGACAATTACTAATGATAGTTCGTTGATAGTGGGCTCTGGAAGAGCTTCCATTGTCCTCCCCATGGGTACCGAATTAATAATTGATAATGCTTTATTGTTTCCGCAATCTAAGCGTACCCTACTCAGTTTTAGTGACATAGGATAAACGGGTATCATATTGAAACTAAAATTGAGAACAATAACGAATACCTTTTGATGACTAGTACTCGAGGTAGTCGTAAGCAAGTTATAAAAAAACTTCCTTCCTTCTCCTCCGGTTTGTACTGTTCCTACATCCGGCCGTATAGTTCCCATCTAGCGATGAGTATGAAATTCCATGACCCAAATTCCTTTAAATTGTGGCATCGGTGGTTAGGTCATCAGAGACAAACAATGATACGTAGGATTCTATCTAATTCAATTGGTCATAATATTTCGAATAATAGAATCCCTCCCGTCGATGAATATTTCTGTGATGCATGTTCTAAGGGTAAGTTGATAGTGCGCCCGTTGTGCACCAAGGTTGGACTAGAGTCTCTAATTTTCCTTGAGCGAATTCAAGGAGACATTTGCGGACCGATTCACCCAGCATCAGGACCATTTCGTTATTTCATGGTCCTTATTGATGCCTCCACTAGGTGGACATTTGCATGTTTGATGTCCACCCGCAATCAAGCTTTTGCGAAGCTCATTGCGAAGACTATCGAGCTTAGAGCTCAATTCCCAGATTATACAATTAAATCAATTCACATGGATAATGCAGCTGAGTTTAGCTCGAAGGCCTTCACAGATTACTGTATGGCCATGTGAATTAAAGTGGAGCATTCGGTCCCCTACGTCCATACCTAAAATGGTCTCGCTGAGGTGCTAATAAAACGTATCAAATTTATCGCGAGACCATTGCTTATTAACTCTAAACTACCCACCTCATGCTGGGGGCATGCAATCCTACATGCATCGCACTTAATTCAAATCCGTCCAACTGCATATAATGATCATTCCCCCTACAGTTAGTGCGTGGGAAAGAATTTAGCATTTCCCATCTGCGTATTTTCGGATGTGAGGTATATGTACCAATAACGATACCCAAGCAAACCTCTATGGGCCCACAAAGAAAACTCGGTATTTACGTCGGATTTGACTCTCCATCCATCGTGAAATACCTCAAGCCTTTGTCCGGGGATCAATTAACGGCCTGGTTCGCTGATTGCACGTTCGATGAAGATTACTTCCCAGCATTAGGGGGAGATCCGAATTCAAAATTGAATGAATGCCGGGAACTTACGTGGAATGTAAGTAATCTTTAGTATCTAGATCCGCGCACTAATCAATCTGAACTGGAAGTTAAGAAGATCATTAACCTGCAGAACTTAGCAAATAACCTGCCAGACGCGTTCACTGACCATAGAGGTGTGACTAGATCGCATATACCTGCAGTAAATGCTCCCCAAAGGGTTGAGGTCCCAAGCAAAATGAGTACTCATTCCCCCACACGCCAAAAGCGTAAGGGACCCTCAAGAGATAGTAACACACTTAAACGAAATGCTAGCAAATCTGGTCAGTCGAATGGAAAATCTCTAGAAGAGATCCGTCTAGATAACTCCAAGTCTCTAGGAGACGAGAGTCCTAGTGATGAAGCACGTGCACAAAATATTCCATGCACTAGGACCGTGGAACGACCAGACCCAGATACAATGGAAAATGAGGAAGGTCTGGTTGACGTAAACGTCGAAGTCTCTGTGAACTTCACAGATACGGGAGAAACATACAATAGAAATATTACTGTCATCGACGACACATTTGCAGCGTCAATCGCCCTTTTCATTATAAATGATCTAGATCCAGAACCTAAAACAATCGTCGAGTGCCGGAAGCGCTCCGATTGGGTTAAATGGAAAGAGGCAATTGATGCAGAGCTCGCCTCGCTTAACAAAAGACAAGTATTTGACTCTATCGTTCGTACACCCGCGCGCGCTATCCCCGCAGGATATAAATATGTATTTGTACGAAAACAAAATGAGAACAATACTGTGGAGAGGTATAAAGCGAGGCTGGTAGCACAAGGGTTTTCGCAGAGAACCGGAATTGATTTTGATCAAACCTATTCTCCCGTCATGGACTCAATAACGTTCTGCTACTTGATATCTTGGACAGTTATGTTGAATCTCCAAATGAGATTAATGGATGTAGTAACTGCGTACTTATACGGATCACTAGATGCCGACATTTATATGAAAATCCCAGATGAATTTGACATTCCTCAGATGAGGGATGGTGAAAACCGCAGTATGTATAGCATACAACTGCAAAAGTCGTTGTATGGCCTAAGGCAATCAGGCCTCATGTGGTACAACCGACTTAGTGAATTCCTTCAAAAGAAGGGATACACATTCGATAAAGCTTTCCCAACGTATTCTCGAAGAAATCGCAAGATGGTTTTTGCATCATATCTGTTTATGTTGATGACCTAAACATAATCGGAACATGCAAAGAGATTGACGAAGCCAGTTCAATTTTGAAAGCTGAATTCGAAATGAAGTCCTTGGGTAAAACCAAGTACTGCCTCGGCTTGCAGATCGAGCACCTCCCAGAATGAATCCTTATTCATCAGTCGACCTACGTAAAGAAGGTATTGGAGAGATTTCACATGGATAAATCTCATCCACTTAGCACCCCTATGGTTGTTCGATCCCTCGAAGTGGATAAGGACCCATTTAGACCAAGAGAAGATTCAAAAGAAATTATGGGACCAGAAGTTCCTTATCTTAGCGATGTTGGAGCATTGCTCTATCTCGCAAATTGCACTCGGCCGGACATTGCATTTGCTGTCAATTTGCTTGCGAGATATAGCGCTTCTCCTACAAGGAGACATTGGAATGGTGTTAAGCACGTTCTACGATACCTCCAAGGGTCTCAAGATCTTGGACTGTTTTATCGTAAGAACCAAGACAAAACCTTAGTAGGTTATGCAGATGCTGACTATTTGTCTGATCCCTACAACGCCATATCCCAGACTGGTTATGTTTTTCTCTGTGGTGGAACCGCGATATCATGGAGATAGATTAAACAATCCATGGTTACCACGTCTTCAAACCACTTAGAGATAATAGTTTTATTTGAAGCCGCACGAGAATGTGTTTGGTTAAGGTCCTTGGTAAAACACATTGGTGACTCGTGTGGTATCGCCAAAGGCGATACACCTCCCACCGTTATATTTGAAGACAACGCTGCTTGCATCGCACAAATGAGTAATGGGTATGTCAAGGGAAACCTGACGAAACACATTTCACCTAAGTTTTTCTACCCATACGAACTCCAGAAGAATGACATGATTACCATTCAAAAGGTGCAATCTAGTAACAATCTAGCATATTTGTTTACTAAATCCTTACCTACGTCTACTTTTGACAAGTATGTCCGTGGTATTGGGATGCAAAGACTTAAAGTGTTGTTGTTTTTAGGGGGAGCAGTAACCTCGAAATAAATCTGGAAGATTTAGATCTAGAAGATCAATGACATTCCTCCCTACTTATTATTTGGCTGATCCCTAGCACGTGGAGTTTTCATGACAAGACATTTATGTTATGTCGTAATGTCCAAGGGGGAGTGTTGTGAATCTGGAAGATTTAATATTCCTAATTTAGGAGATTTGGTATGGACATTACTTATGGACCAAGAAACTCAATGTGTTTTATCTATTAGACTAGGGTTTTAATATTATAAATATACCTTTGTATTCATTATTGTAATCACTCTCATACACAAGAATATTAGTGGAACTCCTGGCTTGGATCTCCCCCAGACGTAGTCGTTCCCGACGAACTGGGTCAACAAATATTGTCTCTTTATTTACGCACTTATTTACAACAAAACACACCCCTAAAATTCTCATAGACACCAATTTGCTACACACACCTTATTAAATTTAAAAAATTAATTTACATTACTAAACATACCATATTTAATTACCATTCTACCCCCATCTCAAAACACAAATACTGCCCGCACTTTGATTTTTGGCGGAACAAAATTGTAGGTGAATTCATCTGGGAAAATTGACCATTTAAATGTAACAAATTTATATATATTTTAATGTTGGTTGACAAATGATTTCTTGAATTTCTAGCTGGGGTATTAGCATACTTTTATGTTTTGATATAATTAGTGGTATTATAGTGCATACAAACAATGCGAGAATGATTTTTTGTTGATTGACACATAAAAAAGTTGGATTAATTAGCCTGAGCATAATGCACAATTTTATTATCATTTGGCCAAATGATCATGCACATATTTATAGTGGTCGGTTCTACCGACAAAAAACAATTAACCCCATCTCTGAAAATTTTACATACTTGTCTTTCTAATTTGTTTCACAAAAATTTATATTCTAAGAATGAAAATATTCCTTGCAAGCTCCTTCTCACAATGTCCACCCTTTACATCTACTAATTACATTTTCTTTTCTAATCTTTGTGCTAAATATTTCCAACAAACCTTTTTAAAACGAAGGTAATATAAACTTTATATGGTTTAATATAAGTGTATCATGGTGATTTTACATATAAATATTTTCATGTTAACAAATATAGGTTGCGTGTGAAATTTTTTGGGGTATAGTACCTAATTAATCCAACATTAAAATCCTCTTATATGGAGTATATAGTACTTCACTCCACTACTATTTTAGATTCTGTTTTAATTTATTGCTGAAACCTACTCTGCCCCATCTTCTAAAACGACAACACCTCACTGCCCTCTTCATACGTTTGTCACTAGTCACTACTCACTCTCTAGTCTCTACGGGTATGTTTGTTTTGGGATTTAAGTGTGCGGGGGAAGTCATGACTTTGAAATCTTAGGATGTGAAAATCTTGATGAATAATATGAGTATGTGTTTGTTTTGAGATTTTAGTAGGGTGGGATTTTGCTTTATGTCAAATCAATGTTTATTAGTGGTTGATGTTGTATTATTTTATTATATTGTGTAAGAGAAAAGTAGGAGAGATGTTGAGTGGATGATAAAAAAGTGATGATGTGATTGCATTTAATTATATGAAAAATAGTAATAGGTTTATAGATAGGGATTGAGTTTGGGATTTGAAAACCCGATTTTAAATCCCGAACTCGTATGGGGCGTGGATTGCAAAGTCCAAAGTCCATCCGTGTGAGTCCCAAAACAAACATACCCCTACACTATTTTTTTAAATATACATTTTCTTCGATACTTACTTATTTATTGGCCATTCCATTCCTGCATTTCATTTAAAAAAAAAAAAAAACCTTCTTCCCAGTCATATTTATATATACAGACTCACCCACCACTTGAAAACAGCGAACATTTTGATTTTATGGACTAAAATAGAAAAAAGAAAGAAGCCCTCGATAACTGAGCTTTCTCCAATGGCCTTCTCTCTCCTCTTCTCTTCCTAATTATTTCATATTTCAAACTTTGACTGCCACCGTTGAGCTCACTCTTTCCTGAAGAATTCTTGGTAAGAACAATGACCACCAAATAAGCAACCACATTTGCTTTTCCCTGTATTTCAAAGCTCTCACCTTTCCATTAATGGCTCAAAGTTTCTTCATTTTGATTTCCATTTTGTGGGTTCTCTCTCATATGGTTTGTTGATGTTGGGGTGATGGAAGCACTGTTTCTGTATATTTAGATGTGAAATGAAATGATGGTATCTTTTTGAAGTATAGTATCCGGGATTTGTTTCTTTTCTCACTTTTTTTCACTCACTGATACCTCCGTAACCTCAGCCCACACTTTACGCTTTACAGTCTTTTTTCAAAAGCAAATTGACCCCTTTTCAATAATCATTCATATCCCCCCCTCCCCTCCCCTCCCCTCCCCTCTTATCTTGTTTTGCCCTCTCTGTCTTTTCTTCCTTGTTGTTTCCACCTTTTTTCTTCATTTCCAAGATGCTCTTCTGTTTTTCTTTTTTTAAAGAATATCCTTTCTGTGTAGTTGAGATAATATTTGGACAGATACAGCAAATTTGTTGATTATCTTATCCTATTTTAACTGCAGGTTTGTAATTGTTAACTTTCTTGTTTGATTTCCTTTTTCACTCAGTATTACAAATCTCACCATTTTTTTTTACCCTTTTCTTGAATCAAATTGACCTTGATTTGAACTGTTTCCATCTGCATTGTGTGCAATGAATGATTGATTTACTTTCTAAGTACAATCTCAGTTGCATCATTTGCCATGATTTTCTTTTTCTGGCAAATGTGCTTCTATATAGTTAAACAATAATAACTCTTGGATTTTCAGTGCTGCACATGTGAAAGTTTAACCGATCTCCCTTTTTAGTTGGACATCATAATAAATCATAGTTGATTTGTCTTAATGGATTTAACTTGTTGTTGATGCAATTAAATTTCATGGAATTCCCTACATTTGTTGGTACAATACTTTTTCTAAAGCTTTTGATATTTGTAGGTGTTGTGGGACACAAAGCAGAGCATTCAATAACTAAACAATATGCAGACTCCTAAAGCGAGGTATCTTTCGGTGGTATCATAATATTGAAGCTTTCTTTATGAAATATGATTCTCTCATTGACTTACCAATTACCATGTAACTCTCATGATGCAAACCATTCTTTATTGCAATGATTTCGAGTAAATATGCGACGATTATGCTTGGATAAGTATATCCTGTCTGTTGGCACTGGAAAGGCCCTTCCCTTCCTTTTATAGGTTGATGGTGTGAAACTTGTGTGATAAAATAAATATGTCATCACTTCCTCTCCTGTAAATGTTGTCTAAGGTATCATAAATCTTTATTTATTTCTAGATTAATATTTTCTACATCAAGAAATAGAATGTTTACCATGTTTTTCGACTGATGATTTGTGACTGGAAATGTCATTCCTTTTAACGGTTGATGGAAATGTCATTCCTTTACCAGTGTGAAACATAAGTACATCATCACTTCCTCGTCTGTAAATGTTGTCTAAGGTATCATCACTTTCTGTCAATGTTTTCCCTTGTGTTTTTGATGTAGAGGTATTAAGATCAGGTCCATTAAATTGTTATCTAGTTTCTTTCTTGGCCCTGAATGTAGCATGAGACCCATTTTGTTTTTGACATTTCTAAAGCTGCTCATCCTTGTTTTAGAGAAAAGGCAGTTTCCCTGATGATGTTTCCATATGCATATTGATGTATGAGTTGTTGGATTGCTTTTTTACTTGTGCTAATTGAAACTATTTTCTTAGACTTGGAATATAATATGAGAATATTGTTGATTTGTAGAGCCACTTGGTCTGGAACAACACCTCCAAAGATTTCTCCTCGATCTATCACCTTGGAGGCGTCAGAGAAGAGTTCGCCTCGACCTGCTTCCAAAAAGCATTCTCCTCGCTATTCTGAACCCACCGCATCTTCGTTGAAACTAGCAGCAACTAGACCATCAAAGGATATAAGTCCTAACATTCGCAAGTCGCCCAGAAGCCCCCTTCCTGAGGTACGTAAACCGAGACTAGAAAAAATCCATGTTCAGTTAAGCCTTCTATATGTTTTAGTTCCTTGACTTAGAAATTTTTTGGAAAAGGTTGGTCCAAAGTTTTCGCACATAGAGGGCTAGAGCTCCACTCATTAACGTTCTCTGACGCATCATTTTTCAGGAGAAGCGCTCGAGTAGAGTTGCTGAACTCGAGTCCCAGATTTCTCAGCTTGAGAATGATCTGAAAAGCGTCAAGGATCAATTATGCTCTTCCGAAACATCCAAGAAGCAAGCCCAGAAAGATGCGGAGGAGTCGAGCCAACAGCTCATAGCCCTGTCCTCAAAGCTTGAAGAGTCGGAGAAGCAAGTTTTAGAGCTATCAGCATCTCAGAAAGTTGAGACTTGTGAAGAGCGAGATCAGACATTGCACTCACATGACTCAGCTGCATTGGATGAGATCGAACAAGTCAAAGCCCAGGTAGAGCTCAATAAGCTGAGAGAAGACCTTGAGGAAAAACGTTTAATTGTGGAAGAAATGAAGAAAGAGATGAGTGATTGCAAGAAGTCTGAAGCGGAGGCTAAAGAACTGGTATCTGAAACTCTAATGCAACTGGAAACGGCGAAAAAGATGGTCGAGACGATTAGATCAGATGGATGCAAAGCGACAGACGCCTTAGCTTCTGAGCTGGAACAGTCAAGGGCTCGTGTTAACTTTCTTGAAGACCTCGTAAGCAAGCTCAAGGCTGAAGCAGACGAGAAGAAAGCTGGGGAGTCGAATGAAATGGAAGTTGAACAATTAAGGGCTGCTTTACAAGTTTCTGAGAAACGACACAACGAAGAACTGGCTAAAACTACGGAGCAGATGAAGATTGCATTCCAAATGGTGGAACAGATGAAGTCCGCGTCAGGCCAACGAGAGGCAGAGCTGGAGGCGGAGCTACGCAAATCCAGCTACGAAATCGAGGAGCTGAAGGCAAACTTGATGGATAAAGAAACCGAATTACAAGGCATATGTGATGAAAATGACGCCCTTATAATGCAGCTGGAACGAGAGTATGAAAACATGAAAGCCCGTCTCATGGACAAGGAGGCGGAGATCAAGAAAGCGTCAGAGGAAAACGAGGCGCTGAAGATGGAGATTAAGGAAATATGGGAAGCTAATAAGGTGAAGAATGCAGCAGAAACTGATTTAGAAGCAGCTAGATGTGCAGAAAGAGAAGCTCTTATGAAGATAGAGTATATGAGAGAGGAAATGGAGAAGAGTGAGAGAAAGGCAGCACGAGTGGGGGAGCAACTGGAGGCAGCACAAGGCGGCAATGCGGAGATGGAGGCGGAGCTAAGGAAGCTGAAAGTGCAGTGTGATCAATGGAGGAAAGCTGCTGAGGTGGCGGCCTCGATGCTTTCGGTTGGGAACAACGGGCAGCTCGTGGAGAGGACGGGATCCATGGACAACAATTATAGTCCTAGGATGAGGGGGCTTTATGCAGAGGATTTTGATGAAGATTTGATGAAGAAGAAGAATGTTAATATGCTGAGAAGAATTGGTGTTCTGTGGAAGAAGCCTCAGAAATAGGATTAATTTGCATGGCTGTTGGACAAGCTTGTGCTTCATTGGTAATTAAGGATCGTAATTAGGATGTTCATTCATGCTTTTTATATTTGCTTCTTTAAACTGTAGGGATAATATTATTTCTCAACTCCGCATTTCCATCTTTCATGATTATGGGACCTCTCTTTTAACATTTAAGCCTTTGTGATTTTAGATTCAGACTTATAAATAGGAAATAAATTGTTAAGAGTCTCTTGGCTGGTAAAAGTCTTGTGCTACCGGTATCATTTTGCAATAGAAATATTATCAATTTTAAAGTAAATTTTATCACTTAAAAAAAAAAGTGCAGCCCTTTAAGATAAATATATAAAGTTGTACATTTTACATTAAATAAATTGTTATACTTCCATCCCAAAATTTCTTTTTTAGAGTGCGAAAATAATATTGGAACGTCTAGAAAAGAAAAGTGTGAAAATTATCGAGAGATGAAGTGAATATCACTTTCCAAAAAATATATGTAAAATGTGTAATTTTAAGACAAAAATTTGAAAAGTGATAACATTTTTATTATAAAGTGAGAATGAGACGGTGTAACTGTTTGTTTCTTGCATTACATTTATTCTGTCATCCAAATGTTTAAATATAAGTGACAAGTGTTGCTAGATGAGTTCCTCCTTTGAGTTAGTTGCGACTCGAAATAACGGTTTTTTCCTCACTATTTTAGGGTAACATGCACATATAGGATATAGCACTAGATTTATGGTTGAGACAGGCAATTGAGAGGGTTTTATTGTTATGCATGCACGGTGGATATACTAGGGCGTATTCTGACCGTGGCCGTATTGTAAGTTGGAGTGATTTTGGCGGATATACAAAAACTTTGGTAATCGGGAAATTCCAAAAATGAAAATATGTATAGTGGATATAAAAGTATTAGAATGTGTTTATCGGCCTTAAAGATAGTTACGTGACGAAGAAGTTTCTAGTGATTGTGGTTGTGGACAATCATAAATTTCAATAACATCGAGCATATGTCCAAAAATACGAATATAGGATAACTTTGGTGCACCCCTGAGTATCCATACCCCATTTGACTCATTGCCAATTTAACAGGTAATAGGTAATATTTGAAATCATGGGTCCCACCTCACAATAATATCATAATTGCTCTTGCAAGATAGTCACGTGACTTCCTACCTCCTCATAGCAATTCTCTTTATCAATTTGCCATTAAAAAAAAAACAAATATTGCTAATTAATAATATAAATGGGTTGCTGGAGTTTAATTGCTAGGGTGCCCAAATTAATGGGCTCAAAAGTCACTAAGGAGTTAATTCAATTTAATCCCCATTTCTATTCATTCATCCTCAATTTTTTTTTTTAATTCCCTTCTCTTCTCATTTCTTCAGTTTTACTCCAATAAAAATAGGCTCGTGTTTGTCCAAAAAACTACTCAATTAAATTTTTTTTTTACAAAACACTGTCTTTCTTGAAAATTAAGTACGAATAATAGTCAAATTTATGTAAATAAATACAAGACATTCGATTAAATTAAAAAAAAAAAAATTGAGTACACAAATTTTAAGTGATTTTCACAACAATCACAATGTAATTTGGAGAAATAAATGCACCAGAGAGAAAATTATGGGTAAAATGGGTAATTGGAGTGGAGAGAAATTTAGAGAATAATGAAAAATCAGAGTGAAGTGAAACGTGAGTGAAACTGTGAAAGTTGGAAATGTGGAAGACAAAAAAAAATAGTTATATAAGTAGTTTTCGTTTTTCTTTATATCAAAATTTTGAATGATTCAGATAAAGTTGTGTAAATAATGAGAAAATGGATTTTTTAAGTTCTTTCTATCTCTAATTAATTATGACATGTGTTATCATTATTCTAAAATCAAATAAATAAATGAAATAAAATCTTATAAGAATGTAAAATAATTTTTAAAAAAATACTCCAAAAAGAAATCATGGTACCAATACGGACAATCAATTTTTAAAATAACCGAATTTCGGTATGGCATAAATATTTTCAAATATTTATTTTGGTTTGTACTGTGAATAACCCTAGTTATATTACAATTTATAGTGAGACTTGTTCACACAATACCAACTTATTTATATAAATAATGAGTATGTATAGAGTAAAATTGGTCCATACAATTTAAAATATTTCTTTAGTGTAACCAACTAATGTTCTTTAGTTAAACAAATAATATTCTTTGTATCATTCAACTAACACCCTTCACAAAAAACAATTATTTCTATACATTGGTCATTCACAAAAATATTTAATAACTATTATTTTAAAATAATTGAAATATCTTTTATACTACAAACTAAAGAGATTTATTATAGTAATATATATATTTCAAATATATATTCAATATATTTATATTATTCTCAATATTTATTATTTATTATAAGTTATATTTCAAATATACATCCAATATATTCTGTAAATAATTATTAGTCAATATTTACGATAAGGATTACAATAAAATATATTTTAAAGATATATATCAAATATATAATATTTTTTAAAACGAATATTACTAAATTTAGCAATAATTTTGATGGAAAAATTCAATGGTTTCTAAAAGTAACGCTGCTATGAAGAGGGGAAGTCACGTGATTATTATCTTAAAAAAGCATGTATATGGTAGTAAAGTGGGGCCCATGATTAAATTCAAGAATTCAACCACTGAAAATGCAAAAAGAAAGCTTTGCACGGGAAAAGCTTCGAGATGCCGGAAGAAGAAGCCATGACCGGAAAATGCAACTGTTGGTTTCAACAATTAATTCGAAAAAAAGGGTGTCGTATGCCGCCGGAAATAGAAAGAGAAAACAGAGCATGACGCCGGAAATCAAAGTGAAATTCACCGAAAATTGAAGAAGAAGCAGAGCCCGATCACGCCGGAAAGCTTCGTTAATGGGAAAGCAGAGCATGGAAAACGATTTGATTTCGGAAAATGACTCGACCAAAATAGAGTTTGATTCGACCGAGTTAATGCACACTCCCAAAAATTATCTTCCATATTTCATCTTTCCATCTTCTCAATACAAGAATTTCAAAATCAGAATAATCAGGAATACGCTGGAATCTAGAAATTTATTGAACGCAAATACAAAGCAACCACACCTATGACAAAATCAGAGCAATAAATCATAAATTATGAAACACCTGGCGAACAAAAATTCCGGGCATGATCACCGGAAAACGAAGAATCCACGAGCCAACGGAAATTGCTCAGAGTATGGAGGGAGAGCCGACAAACATGCAGAAAAAGCATGAAGAGAGAGAAAGGAAGGTAAGACAAGCAGAGAGAACCGGTTGAACAAGTAGCTTGGAACTTGTTTTTTGACTTAAAATATCTAATGACTCGATTTAAAGTGACTTTAATCCAAGGGTTGATATTGATTGGGGTATACATACACCCGGGGCACAGTAGTAAGTCTCATTAATATAATAACGTATAAATAAACACGTTTTCCTTTCGGTATTGAATTGAGGATGACTTTTTTTTTTGAGTAAATAACTTAGCCCGTCCATATTCTGAGCTAATTAATTAACATATTTTTTTCTCAAGAAATTAAACATGAATTTGAATTTGTCCTTTTATTTTTAATATTGAGATTATAATCTTAATTATCTATTTCTTTATATCTGAATAATCTATTCTATGTCGTATATTAATTAGGAATAAGACAATAGAGTGGAGCGGACAAGTACTCGAATATTCAAGCCCGTCTCATCTATTGAATTGAACATACAGAGTAAGGTAACAAATTTCGAGTTAAACTTTTATTACCCAAAAATAATACATAATATATTTTTAAATATTCAAGATAAAGTGAAATTGATTATCATACCTAATTTCCATGTTGGATTACATGTTATACCACATTTTATTTGAACTTAATCCTTTTGATTAGGAAAACATCATTCCAAAAGAACCAGACTAGAAAATAGATATACTGAGAGCTGGGTGACGTCGATTGGGTAAAGGATTAAACAATGAATGTCTTCAAAAGATTAAAAGGTGTGAATTAAGGCCCAAGCCCATACTGCGGAGACCGTTAAAATCGGGCCGATATGTCCCGCCCCATGTAAAAGGCGGTTCAAAAGAACTGACCCGTTGGGCAGGGATTTTAACCTGGCGGCCGTTTTTTTTTTCTTTTTCTATTAATATTTTTAATTATTTATTTATTTATTTGAAGAAGTAGTAACTAAGTAGTTAAGAGGTGATAATTTTTTAAGAAAGAAAATCGTTCAATTTAAAATTGTATTAATTTTTTATTATAAAATATTGCAATTAAATTAATATCTCACCGTCCACCAAATTTATTATTATTATTTTTTTTTGCATTGTCCATCAAATTTATTCAACTTCCTTCTTTTTTAGAAATAAACATTACCCTTAAATAAATAAATGGGTCCTACAATTAGGGATGACAAAATGAGACAGACCGATGGGCCGGCCCGATTGACCCGTCTTTTAGAATAGACTGGCTTTGATAAATACATGCCCGAAAAGAACAGGGCCGATTTGGCCCAGCACGATAAGCCCGTCGGGCTGACCGGGCTCGGGTCGGGACAAAACTTTTGGTTGATTCGATTTTTTTATATATAAAATTTAAATATCAAGTGTAGTTTGATCTAATATGTTAAGTGTAGCTATTAATATGAGAAGAATTTCATGTGAAGTTTTGAAGTGTTTGTTGAGTTCATATTTACTATTTTCTTGTTACAATAATTTTTTCAAGAAATTGATATAAGCTATTTATTGGAAGCGAATAGTCAAATCATATCATACACTAGTTTTAATCGTCATTATATTTCATATCTTAACCAAAAAAATAGGACTATAAAATTTGTAAAAATAAGATTATTTTATTATATATAAATGCTTTATTTTATATATTTAGTTTTTTTTTTAAAAACAGACCATTTTTGCCCGGTGGCCCGCCCAGGGATAAACTGGGCCTTTAAAATAGAGGCTTGATTAGTACTGGGTCGGGCCCGGTCCAACCCGTAAAATGGAGACAGCCCAATGGGCCAGTGCCGGGCCGGCCCATTTGCCTCCCCTATCTACAATACATTCACAAACACTTTATTTATTTTTCAATAAAATATTAATTTACATTAAATTATGTGTCTAATAGTAAAGGAGAAAAGATTCATGGACGGAGGAAGTATCTTTTAACGAAACAACTAATATTGATTAATAATACATACAATATATAAACAAATTCTACTATGAAACTGATTCATAATATATTTTGTCTTAATTCTCTACCTTCATTTATTTAAAATTACATTAAGAATCCTACCTAAGTAGTATCAAATTTATTAAAAAAAATAAAAGAAACCATTTCAAGGGTGAAAATAAGTATGTGAAAAGTGGTATCATATTCTTATGAGTCCAACGAAAATAATTGGTTTCTTAAATTTATTCAACAAGAACTTGGTGTGGGAGTTGGTTTCTCAATTTAATTGTTATGTTTTAAAGTACTATGAAACCAAATATTTAAATGGTTATGAGACAATTTCATGCAAAATTTAGATCCTCCACATTCGATTCATTTTATTTTTATCAAAATAACTTCAATACATCGATATAATTTTTGACTAGTATAATGACAAATAAATAGGCACTTGTTTCACATTCTGTTAGTGGACTGTAGGTTATAGGTCCCCCGAATTAGTCGACCAATGAGCCGGATATCGAGTAAAAAAAATAGACACCCGTTTCTGTAATACCCAAATATTAGAAAACAAATAATTAATCTTTTGGGTTTAGAAATACACACTTCAATCTCATATCGAAATCGGGTCGTGTAGATAATTTCACTTGTTAATTTTTTATTATTATTATTATATACTCTCTCTATTCACCCAAAATATATTTATTTATTTTATTTGTCTGTCAAAATATAATCATCATTTTCTAATACAATCACTTTATCTTTGTTATTGGGAAAATGATCAATTTAGCCCATCAACTAAGATCATAAACTATTTTTTTTATACACCTAAACCCTTTTTCTTTTCAATTGAAATTAAATAAACCCCTCTTCTAAATAAAAGAATCAAATAAACCCTTTTGGTAAAACACAACCAGATGAGATCGATAGGATCAAACAAAATGAATCAAATAAGCCCTTTATGTGTACATAAATAAAGATATATTTAAAAGTCCTATTTAATTCTCACAAAGAAAAATTGAGGGCTAAATTTACCAAATTCCCTTTATTGTATAACACAATCTGGCCTATATTAATTTAGACCAACTCAGCTTTTGGGTTAGACGTGGGATTTAACATAATCAATCGCTGTATATAATTTCTCATTTAGCCCGTTTTTTCAAAATAAATTTAAAAAGAAATAATACTCCCTCCGTTCCGGTATAAGTTTCTTGTTTCTTTTTGTTGTTTTGTTTAAAAAAGTGTATTGTTTATTAATATATGGTGGGTCATATGTTGACTTTTGTGTAAAGTAATGGGGATTTGTGAATAAGTAATGAATAATTGTTTAAAAAAATATTTGTTTATTAATATATGGAGTGTTTTTTTTGCTTTATATGGAATAGGATGAGACATAAAAAAAAGGAAAGTAGGAAATTTACCGAAACTATGGAAAATCAGATGCTTCCCAGGTGTAGTGTAGTGTAGCTGACAAAATTATTCTCTAGACTTTAATTTCACGCCCAAATCTGAAGTTAGATTTGATCTGTCTAACCGCGGAAATCTGCATCCTGAAATTTTGCTGAATTTCAATGTCATAGGGACAGGCAGGTGCAACAATTATTAAATAATAATTTCCCTATTAAACATTCCCACTTACAATTAAATAATCAACTAAGATCTACCTAAAAACAAGAAACAATCATGACAGAATATCTTGAAAATAACTTATTCCTTGTATTTTAATCCTAAACTGTGCAATTGTTTATCGTTTTCCTGCAACCAAACACTGCCAATGTCAAGATCTTTGTCCAGAGTTTCACACAGACATGCGCCTATACAACCTACGAAGCATCGCTTTCAATTTCTTTCTTTCCCCCAATACCCAAACATTGTCTTCTTTTACAAATTGAATCTGGCACTAGATTTAATTGAAACGTGACATTAATTTTAGGAAGCATGTAAATTATGTAACTGAAACGTAACACTAAATTTAATTGAAAATGTAAAATATAATGTGTTGATTAATATAACTGAAACGTGACATTAAATTGGAATGAAAAAGTTTAATGTCACTACCTTTAACTAAAAATGTGACAAATGCATTGATTTAAAATCCGTGCACCAAGTTTAATATATGATAATTGGCAAAATACTAATCCTTACACAATGTGCAATCACAGTAACACTAGTTTTGACTGAAACATGCATATTAATTTAATTGAAACACAATATTACTCATATGATTAAAACGTGAAATGAAACCTAATAGTAGTTCGCTTTATTTGAAATGTAACATTAAATTTGACTTAAACATGAAATTTTGACACTAACATAATTTGATTGGATGTGGCACTAATTTTAATTAAAATATTAAATGAATCTTAGACACTAAACGCCACAAGATGGTATAAATTAAATTATGTGGAGCAGTTGCAAGACATGACAAAATACTAATAATTGTTGAAGACAAAGAAAATTGAAATTTCATGAGTTTGTCATCAGTAACAGAAGCTGGAATGTAGACAAAATTAAGAAGAAAACAGGAGATGATTCAACTGCGAATCAACCCCCTCTTACTACAGACAAATTCCGCAATCATTAAATTAAGGTTTTAAAGTTAACACTTGAGGAGGAGAAGGAGATCGATCAAAACCACCCTCCCAAAAAAAAAAAAAAAAAAAACCCTATCAAACTCCTGATCTACATGAGAGGGCTATTCAAAAGGCCTTGCCAATTAGACGCCCCAATCCCATTCCAGCCCAACTCCGCCGCCGCGGCCCCACCGCCATTCTGCCACGGAAACCCCCACAAAACTCTGCTCTCCCCTTCCCTTTCCTGCTTCACCGTCGTAACCGCCGTGGACGCCGTGGTGGCGCCGCCGCTGCTAAAATCCTCGAACGGAATCCCCATTCCCATTCCCATTCCCATCCCCATTCCTCCCCCGTTTTCCAATTCAAGATTCCCGTAGTACAAATTGTGGGCAGGGGTTTCGGCAAACCCTGTCCTGAGGGCATCGAACAAACCTGAATTATTATTACTAGTACTAGTAGTACCTAAAATGCCCCCGTGGTGATGGGGCATGTTTGGATTGCCCCAAATGGAGAAGTCATCCCCAAATTGGTTAGTGGATTGTTTCTGAAGCCTGGCGATGGCTAAGGTGAGGTCATTGGATTCATATGAAAAGGGTGTGGTGAGGGGCTGGTCCGGGTTTCGTTTAGAGGATGAGGACGAGGAGGAAGACGAGGAGGAGCGCTTGTTCTTGCGGCAGCCTCCTCCGACGGGGACGTTGCGGAGGGTTCCGCCTTTGGTCCAGTAGCGTCGGCACGATTTGCAGAAGTAGCGCGGCTGGGAGAGGCTGTAATTGTTGTAGTAGCAGAATTTGGTGTTGGTGGAGTCGCATCTGGGGCATTTTAGTGCTTGCATATCCGCGGCCTTTGCTCTTTTATCTTGCTGTGGGTTCACGTTTCTGCAGACAAGCATGCTTTCAAGTGTTTGGGATCCCATTTCCTGATGCATGCATCATTAAGTATTTATATATATAGATGAATGTATGAACAAGAAGTGGAATTTTTAACAAGTCTAGCTAAAATTGGAGGGTTTTAATTTCAATTCTTTTTTGGATAAATACCAACCAGTTGGATTAATTATTAATGTGGCAAGCATTTTTTAATTATAATCATTTATCTAGATCTTTGCCTTTATGTCGGGCTTTCAAATTGATACAATCAGTAGAGTAAGGATGCAGAAATGGAGGAAAATGCTTCAAAATTCTCCTTCTTAATTAATTCAAACAAGCTAGGGTCATCAAAGTCTAATATTCAAATTCAAACAATATTCGGAACAAGAATTTCATCAATCTTTCCCACTCAAATTAAAGTAACTGTTAAACATTCTACAAAATCTTGCAACCCCAAAATCTGAAATCAAGAATTTTCCCAGTAGATTTTTCTTTTCCACATCCCATAAGTGTGATAGCTAAAGAAAACCAGAAAAGGCCATTTTAGTCTCCAAAAAAAGAAAAGAAAGTAGAGTGATTTTAGCACCACATGATCTTTTGCAGAGAATTAAGCATGATTAATTAAACTCACCTGAGCACTTGAAGAATCCATTTCACCATGCAACACTTAATTTGTTCCTATGTATGATTCACCTTTCTTCACACAAATTAATACTCAAGAAACAAAGGCTTATGTAAGGAGAAGCTTAAGCTGAGATGATGATGCAAGAAAAAGAAAGGGAAAGAAAAGCACAGCCTAATACCCAAATGGGCACCAAACTACACAAATATATATATCCAGAGAGAGAGGGAGAGGGACAAAGTGGGGTGTGGATAGAGAGAGAGAGAGAAAGAGTGAGTGTAATGATTACAAGATTTGTACTATATATCTAGGGATGTGTGCAAGTATATTTTGGACTCTGGGAGTTGGCACGCAACAGGAGAACAAACAAAAGCACCAGTGTATGTATATGCATATATACGTATTTTGCAAGAGAGAGAGAGAGAGTGCGTAGACAACGGATTTTGATTTCGATTTGCGCCAGTACTTGTGTCAGTGGGTCCCGCCAGCGTGGGAGCTTAACCTTAGGTGGGCTCCACGTATGCATGCACCGCTCTCTTCCTTCCTTCCTTTCAATTCATCTTTCCAACCACGAATAAACCCTCGTCTTAATCGCCCCTACACATACCTCTCTACGTACCATAGGCTTGTACCTTTTTTTTTTTTTTAAATTTTTTTTCCGTGTATTCTCAGAAATTATATAATCGACTCTTTATTAATTTGTCTATAATTGAGTTTAATCAAAGTAGACTGGGAAATTAATGAATCAAATTGTAGGCAGCTTAAAGTGATGGCAACATGTTTTAAATGGCTTGAGATTGATGTAGTGCAGCTTAAAATTAATTTTTCTTTACCTAAGTTTTCTATATATATGTATATGTATTCTAAACATGTTGCGTTCTTTTTGGACTTGAGTGGGATGAGAGGGTGAAAGAAAAACAAAAGGAGAATAAAAGAATGAGTAAATTAAAAGTCGTGATCCAATATGTTGATGTATACAAATTCTTGTATGTAACTCTAGTGCATAACATGTATTTTGATTTCAAGCCTTATTTTAAATTAATTTTGACTTTTTAAATCCCAATTTATTTAATGAACTTTGAAAAATTAGAATTGATTTGAAATTGGACCCAAAATTTAAGTACATGCTATGCACTTAAATGCACACAAGAATCACCTGTAGATATATACTAGAATAAGTGTATGTGTTGATGGAGAGATTGAATTTGTGAATAATTCAAAAGGATGAGACGTGGGAAGTCAAATCCCCCCACTTGGATCTTGTAGGTTGAAAAAGAATATAACCTAAAGAAATTCAAAATGTAGTTGGAACCTATAACAATAAAACTCTGTTTTTGATAGAACTTGGAAATAGACACTTTGAAGAGTTATCTAGTAATTAAGTTGGATTGACTGAAAAGTTGCTATTGTAAGAGAAGAATGGACTCGGAGAAACTTTCAAATAGATTATCAAATCCTTTTGAAATAAGAAATTACCCCAACTTGCTTGAGAAGAATGAAGTTAAATATGAGATTTCGAGTTATTATATAAATCCTTATGTATTCTGTACTGTTTTATATTCTTAACTGTCATATAACATTTCTATTAATTTTATAGAAAAAGCATACAATGGTACTAACATTTAAGTTAGCCGGCTACTAGCATAAGCAATTTCTCATAAACACTTATAGCGTTTTTACATTTAAGTAGAGGGATTTGTACATTGTATCTAATCTAAGAGAGTAACAATTTTATACAAACTCAACATAATAGTAGTATCAGTTTAGATAGGTAGTTAGTGGAGTTGGTTATTGATGAAAAATGTAATTCATTTTAACTCTTCTTTTAACTAATACTACCTCCATCTTGACTCTTTTTTCACACCTTCGTAATACATTATGTTTAGTATTTTTATATAAAATATGCTACTTGCGACATGAAAATTAACTTTATCATTAAAGTTAATTTTCCCACAAAAATTATTTTAAAGAAATATATACATACAATCTAATTTACAACGGATAAATTATGCAGGTGTGAAGAAAATAATGATATGGAGAGAGTAGTTTTCACTATTTAAACTAATTTTCTGCATTTTTTTTTGTTTGAAAATTGGTTATGCTAAAAAAAATGCTTCCTATTTTTCTTCTATTAGAAATATCCATTTCCATGTTAATACTAATTGCACATTGCAAGTAGTATACAATAATATTTTTATAGCTATGACAAAACCGCAAGTTTATTTCATTAATATTATGAAATAGGACGCTTAATTCTAACTTTTACCATTATCTAGAGCATTGTGGACCCGGATCAAATATACTATTCCACTATACTCGTTTTAAGTCCAAATATACTGTATATATTTTAGAATAGATATGCATGTATGTAATTCAAATTGGCCGGGGCAGTCTAAAATTAATTCGTATACGAGTAAAATTACGGGAATCGTGGAAATAAAGTGTACATCCTCCCTGTCATTGCTTATTGGCCCATCATCATATCATTTGTCCACATCAACACCAATTCTTCATACTTTTTTTTTCCATGGTTTGGCTGGGCCCTAGGTGCCTAACAATAACATGCTACTCTCATTCTTTCATATTCTTCAAAATTAAAAAAATGTTTATCTTATAATTTGAAGAAAAATATGACCAGTCTTAATTATTATATACTAACACCCACCCCATCCCCTATTAATTTTCATGTGATTAACTTTATGAATCAATGGATGAAGAATATTTTGAAATAAAGTGAATAGTGTAAAAGTATTTTATTTTTATTTTTGAAATGTAAAAATTATTGTGGAACGTTTAAAAAAGAAAAGCGTAAAATTTATTAGGAGATAAGGGGTCCCATTTGTTTTTATACGAAAACACATTTTTAAGTCCAGTAAAATTTAATAAAAACTGCATTTAGTGATATGCACCATGCGCACTCAGTATTTCTATTATATACATATATATATATGAATAGATTAATTATATATTTAAGTTATTCAAGTTTATTTCGTAAATGTAACTATATATATACCTACGACTACACAGCATTACGTATTATATACAATAGGCAAAATATTATATGAAAATAGTTCATGATAAGCTTATCATGAAACAATTTTAAAATATCATTAATCTCATCGGGAGTATCATTAATCTCATCAGGGGTATCATTAGTCTGAGTTTAAGAAAATTGTTTTAAATTTTCTTGAACTCAAACTAATGATACTCATGACAGGTTTAATGATACACCTGATGAGATTAATGATACTCTAAAATTATTTCATATTAAATTTATTATGAAACGTTTTCATATAAAACTTACTCATTATACATATAATGTATATATATCATCATCACAAATTATGTGTATATATGTTGTAAACGGTGACAGTGCATGGCTACAGATGTAATTAGTGAATTCAATCATTCAACTTTATGTCCATTCATTTAAATTGTTTCAAACCAAAGGTTGCTCTATATATTTGCCACGTTCAACCCTATGCTTTGAACGGACACTTGATGCCTGTATATTATTGCACACGTCATTCATTACATATATGTTGTGTTAATGGTGTATGAAAGCCATTTTGTAATGACAGCATGATGTAATTTTGTCAATTAATCAGGTTTCCATTTGTAGAATATCATCGATTATTTGATTATTTCCTTTCTCCCAGACTTAGTTGTTACTTATCAAAATTATTTTATTTAATCGATATTTACATAAATAACAATAAAATAATATTATTTTTATAATTATATCTTTTCTACACATATTATTACTTTACACGTATTAATTCACATTTATTAATAAATTCACTTTAATTTAGAAGTGACAATTAAAAGATAAGTTTGGAATGGAGGAAACCAATACTCAGAGGATCTCATGCAATTAATAATGGTTAAGATCGGTCTGATATCGTTTCACGAAATACATTTTTTTTTATCACAAAACCCCATTTGCTTAATAACTAAGGGTATGTTTGTTTTGGAATTCGCCCGGATAAATTTTGTACTTTGCGATCCACGTTCCATACAAGTGTGAGATTTAAAATCAGATTTTCAAATCTCAAACTCAATCCATACCTATAAACCTATTACTACTTTTCACATAATTAAATACAATTATATCATTTTTTTTATCATCCATTCAAATTCTCTCCTACTTTTCTCTTACACAATACAATAAAATAATACATCTATCACTAATAAACATTGATTTGATATAAAACAAAATCTCACCCTACAAAAAAATCCAAAACTAACACATACATATATTATTAATCAAGATTTTCACATCCTAAGATTTCAAAGTCATGACTTCCCCCACACACCTAAATCCCTAAACAAACATACTCTAAATGATTCAATTACTATTCAAACCTAAATAGTAGCCCTCTAAATAACAAATAAAGAACTGCCTACAAAAAATTTCAACAAAAACTTCTGTATGTAGCTGTAATTGTCTACGATTTGTCTACAAATTTTTTATAAACATTTTCATTCATCAACCTACAAACAATTTGTCCAGGAAAAGAAATTCATATATAATTAATTATCTACAAGCAATTTGCCTAAAAATAATTTGTGTACGGATTTTTTTTGTAGGTTATTCGTAAATAAGAAATGAAGATTCTTATAAAATTTAAGAAAATTGTAGGCAAGTCGTAGTCAATTCCCACCACGGAATTTTTTGTGAGAAATTATGTAGCTATATTGATGAGTTTTCTAGACGTCATAGACGATTCTTTATTTTAATTACTGTAGTGTAAGCCATTTGAAATAAAATTCAATCAAGACTGATAGACACATATTTATTTTAGAAATGTGTATTATAAAATTTATACTTTTAAAATTTTATATTTAGTTGTGATAAAAAAATGATATTAAGCTAATATAAATTAATTGCAAATTATCACAAATTCCTCCGATTTTTTTTTCTTTTGAATACCAAAAGAACCATGTAATTTAAAATATTGCCATATACCCCTTAAAATGATATATTTTCCTAACCAATTGAAAATTATTTTTACCTTTTAACATATTTACATCAATTGGTTATTTTATGCTTTTGCATTACTCAATACTCATCAATCAATACAACTTTATGGTCACTCGGGAAGTATATATGGTAATTTAAAATTACAAATTTTTTTGGTGATTTGAAAAATTAAACTTCGGTGTGAGGTGATAATTAATTTACCAAATTATATTAGTTTTACGTGTGTATACATACAGTTATGTACATCACATTGATCTTTCATATGTCAAATCTTGTCACATGAACCTAAAAAGCAGATATAAATGAATCTTCACACGGAAATCAATTTACCCCAATAAGGTACAATTCTTCAGTCTTGAATTCGTGACCAGATCTTATTTTTACTCCAAAAAAAACATAGAAAGACCTTTTTACCATTTACGGAATGCACTATTTTATCTTTTTCATTTATTAAAAGGTTATCTTAAGGAAATTTATAAAGGGGCTGCTAAAGCAAATCAAAGACATCTCATGATTAATTCCTAAATACATAACTTTCGAAATACTTATGCACTTTAGATTGAAACATGTGTATAATTGAGATCACTAATTAAATAGATTTGACAACACATATACTTTGGAATAAAACATTACATTTGAAGGAGATGCTAAATTCAAATTGATGTACATATTGATAGAGAATAGCACCCTTTCTTAATAAAAACACATGTTCTTTGAGAAGATGTTTCATCTTCAATTTCTTCTTTAATATGCATATTAATACAATATATTTTTTTACTGTTAAGGAATTAATATAAATAGAATTTATTTCACACCTCATTTAAAGTTCGAACTTTTAGATGATTTTTTTTTTATGTACCAGGGTCTTTTGTCCACTGTCCTGAGTGCAAATCCCACATGCACTACAAAAAAAACACTGTTTTGCGACGGAATTAGCGACGGAAAATCCGTCGCAAACAGTGTTTTGCGACGGTATCTGCGACGGACACGTATCCGTCCCTAAAACAGCCGTAGCTAATTTTTGCGACGGATTTTGCCATCCGTCGCAAATTAACGACGGACAAATCCGTCGCAAAATCGGCGGGTCAGACCCGGCCGGGTCACACAGAATTTGCGACGGACAGTATTCCGTCGCAAATATTTCGGGTCAGACCCGTTCAGGTCAACAACATTTGCGACGGCCACATTCCGTCGCAAATGTTTATATATATTTATTTTTATTTTTTTCTGTTATAATTTGCGACGGGTTGTTTTCCGTCGCAAAATTCAATATTTGCGACGGAATTTGGCCGTCGCAAATTACCGAGCCTATACAAAAAAAAAGTGGCTCGCGTGGTTCGAGCCCGGGCACCCGAGGCGGCCGGGGCGGGCGCGGACCACTGGGCCAACCGGCCCATCTCTTTTTATATGCGGCCCACCTTCTATATTAGTCTTATTAGGCCTTGAACAATTAATCCATTTTTTGCGTCCAAGGGGAATCGAACACGGGACCTCTTGTGCAAGAGGAGGGGGCGCGCGCCACTAGGGCACAAGCTACTTTCGTTTATTTTTATGCAATTAATTGTATATGTATTCAAATTAAGTCATTTTTTTTTATAATTCACCAAATTAATTTCTTTTCGTATCTAAGTTGTTTATTAAAATATTTTGCCCAACTATTTTTTTTATTTTGTAAAATTATTTATTTCGACTCCCGCTTAAATTTATAATTCGTTCATTTGTACGCAATTAATTGTATATGTATCCAAATTGACTCATTTTTTTTTCTACAATTCACCAAATTAATTCATTTTCGTTTCTAACTTGTTTTTATAAATATTGGGGCCATTTAATTTTTATTATTTCTGTAAAATTATTTATTTCGACTCCCGCTTAAATTTATAATTCGTTCATTTGTACGCAATTAATTGTATATGTATCCAAATTGACTCGTTTTTTTTCTACAATTCACCAAATTAATTCATTTTCGTTTCTAAATTATTTTTATAAATATTGGGGCCATTTAATTTTTATTATTTCTGTAAAATTATTTATTTCGACTCCCGCTTAAATTTATAATTCGTTCATTTGTACGCAATTAATTGTATATGTATCCAAATTGACTCATTTTTTTTTCTACAATTCACCAAATTAATTCATTTTCGTTTCTAACTTGTTTTTATAATTATTGGGGCCATTTAATTTTTATTATTTCTGTAAAATTATTTATTTCGACTCCCGCTTAAATTTATAATTCGTTCATTTGTACGCAATTAATTGTATATGTATCCAAATTGACTCATTTTTTTTTTCAAAATTCACCAAATTAATTCATCTAAGATCATGTATATGTTTGCTACAAGTAATTATGCTAATTAACACTGAATTAGTAATATCTTTGTTGAAATACTATTTGTAGCATCATTCCCGGTCACAAGGTTTCCGCCATTATTACAGAGATATTGAGGGATAATGTAGAGGAGAACGCAATGAAGTTCAAACTCGTCTCGTCGCAGCGGAAGCAGTACTACTTGGATGAGTTTCGGGTATATATATGCAAATATTTTTAACCAACTAATTGTTTATAAATATTTGCATATATATACCCAAAACCCATCCAAGTATTACTGCTTCCGCTGCGACGAGACGAGTTTGAACTTCATTGCGTTCTACTCTAAATTATCCCTCATTATCTCTGTAATAATGGCGGAAACCTTGTAACCGGGAATGTCTTTACCAAAAATTGTTCAAAAAACATAAATAAATTGTTCAAAAAACATAAATAAATAGTTCAAAAAACATAAATAAATTGTTCTTCATCAGAATGATGGTTCACTGTTCCAGTGATCCACCAAACCATCCCATATCGATCGTCCGTCTGGTGCTCGACCCAACTCCACCCGATCCCCACGCTCCCACCGCTTCTTCAGGCCGTAGATAATATCTTTGTACCGTTCTTGCGCTTTCGCATAGAACAATTGGTACATAATACTATCGTTGGCAGGGTCCCAAACGCACCGCCTCTGCAAATAAATTAAAAATAGAATATTAACGAATAAATTAAAAAAATTAAAAGTTAAATTAAAATCATAATAAATAAATTTTTTATACCTTGAAGTCATCAAAGTACTCCAACCTCTTTTGCTCGGACACTTGACTCCACGAATGGGCATCATACTCAAATTGTCCCATCCTAATGATTTGTGAGACGATTAAGCTAGTCTCATGGGCTGGAAGCAGTCTGTGACAACAAAATTAAAAAATCAAGTTAATTATATTAATATATATATAATTAAAAGTATACATAATTCATTAAAAAATATTTACTTGTTGTCGACTATGATGACAGTGAGAAAATTATCTTGACCTGGGTTCATCTGTAATAATTTAACAATTCAACTAATTCAATTATAAACTTAACAAAAATTAAACATGCTTTAAAATTAAATTAAAATTCGATCTACTAATTAAATTAGATCAACTAATTCAACTAAAATCAATTCATTTCTAATATAATTCAAACAATTCAACTAATTCAATTCTAAACTTAACAAAAATTAAACATGCTTTAAAATTAAATTAAAATTCGATCTACTAATTAAATTAGATCAACTAATTCAACTAAAATCAATTCATTTCTAATATAATTCAAACAATTCAACTAATTCAATTCTAAACTTAACAAAAATTAAACATGCTTTAAAATTAAATTAAAATTCGATCTACTAATTAAATTAGATCAACTAATTCAACTAAAATCAATTCATTTCTAATATAATTCAAACAATTCAACTAATCCAATTATAAACTTAACAAAAATTAAACATGCAAAATTAAATTAAATTAAAATTCGATCTACTAATTAAATTAGATCAACTAATTCAACTAAAATCAATTCATTTCTAATATAATTCAAACAATTCAACTAATTCAATTCTAAACTTAATTAACAAAAATTTAAAAATGATTTAAATTAAAATTCGATAAACTAATTCAACTAAAATCAATTCATTACTAATATAATTCAAACAATTCAACTAAAATCAATTCTCAACTAAAATCAATTCTCTAAACATGCTTTAAAATTAAATTTTAAACGGTAAAAATGAAGAAAACTTACGGTTTATTTGTAGAAAATGTTGAAACGAAAACTCGGTGGGGACGGACGCCTTCCTTTTCCCGACTTCTCCTTCCTTTTCCTTTCGTTTTCCTCCACTTCTTCCTTTTTCTCGCAGGATCCGTCTGCTTCGCGAGGAGAGTATTTATAATTGTAAAAAAATTTGCGACGGACGCCTATCCGTCGCAAATTTCGCCTGTCAAAGACAAAACGACGTCGTTTTTACTGATTTGCGACGGCTTTTCCGTCGCAAATCAGTCAACGCACCGTTTCCCGAGAAGACGCGTAAAAACGGTTCGTACTTGCGACGTAAATTCCGTCGCAAAACAGTCAAAGGACCGTTTCCCGAAAGGTTGCGGATATAAATGTAAGATTTGCGACGACTTTGGTCCGTCGCAAACTCAAAGTTAAAATTTGCGACGACCTTATCTGTCGCAAATCAGTCAAACGGGTCGCTTCATGAACGGTCACCTTTAAACGGGTATATTTTGCGACGGAATGGACCGTCGCAAACTCAAAGTTGAAATTTGCGACGACCCTTCCGTCGCAAATGTAGTCGTTTCAAGACGAAGGCGGTGGGCCATAGTGTTTGCGACGGATTTTCCGTCGCAAATTACAAAACTTTGCAACGGCCATCCTTAGTCGTCGCAAAATTTCATTTTTTTTCGACGGCTTAGTAAAATCCGTCGCAAATTCACTGAATTTGCGACGGATATTTGGCCGTCGCAAAATTTCCGTCGCTAATCTCCGTCTTTTTTGTAGTGATGACACAATTTCACACATATTAAATTGTCTATTCAATGAGCCTCCTCCCAAAAGAATAGTAATGGATTTTCAGCTCGAGTGAGGAGGACTGTTTAATTTAATATAATTCCACGTCAGCTTGAGCTTTTATGTGAGATTTTTTTTTTCATACTTCAATCTTTCGTATCGCTCATTGCATACTTTATCCTAAAATAGTTACCGCTATTTAAAAAAACAATATACTAGATATAGGCTCCTTTAAATAAAAAATTAATGAAAGAAAAGTCGTCCGTCTATTAAACCCATCACAAATTAAGCATATAGTATATGACTACAAATTAAAGTAGTAATATTCAAGTAATGAATGATTGAGTGAATTATATATCTTATCCGTCAAGATAACAAATCAGCAACACATGCAATCCACTGGAAATTATAATCAACCAATCAAGATAAAGAAAAGAGACTCATGGCCTAGACCCTTAATTATGTTAGTAATTTTTTTGTATTTCCTAAAATATGATAAATTAGATTGAAGGGACCAAGATTCTTGGAATTGTGGGAAAATCAATGCATATAGGGTAATAGCCAACAGATATTCTAATACTGTCATCATCTGTCACTGCCGCATATGATCATAAACAAACAATCATTGATCCCACTCTTGGGATCCCATGAAAATATATATTGGCTTTTAATTTGTTATGTTTCCCTCTACATATTTTCAAAAGACACAATAATTATAAAACTGGGGTTTTGTAGACGTTACGTCATGTGAAATACGTGCATTAATTTCCACTATACAGAAATTTAGATACTATATATGTATAAATGAAGTATAGACATATTTGATATATTTCATACTAGTACTATAAAAATTACATCAATAAGACTTGGACAGTTCAAATTATTGTTCCAACATTTATTTTCAATTTTATATTCTATTTATCAATGGAAACACACAATATTGAAATATTCACGTGTCAATTATATAAATATGTAGTGAAACATCAGATCATATATATGATAATAAACAGACTATTCATGTAAATTGTGGAAGCATGTGTCTACTACAAATGATGTGGTGTTGAAATATATTAGTTGTAAAAGGAATTTAAGAAATAAAAGGGGATAATTAATTTGATGAATAATGGTAATGGATGATCAATCAAGAAACCCTACTTTTGGTTGAAATAATTATTTGGCCCACATGTACCACATGTAAGAGAGTGTGGGCCGTGGTCCATAATGGGCAATCAGGATCAGTCAAATAAGTTGACTAGTCAACACATGGTATTTCCAGTCAAAATAATACTTAGATAATAGTGGTGAGGCAAAGTGAAAGCTGAGTAGGAAAACTGTGCCTGCCCTTGATAACATATGGCATGCTAGCTGCATCGATGAAGAAAAGAATCTGCCTTGGAAACGGTTTCCTAATCTTGAAACTTCTAAGTATTATTCATTTTTTTATTTGGTTTAATTGTGTTACATATGGACCCCGAACCTCTAGGTATTACATGTAAATGCATTGAAATAAATTAAATAACATGTAGACTAACACTAGAAACTAATTATAATTTAAACTATATAAACTAACATTATTGTTGAAATTCCTTAAACCTGCGAGATAAGTGAGAAAAATAGTTTTTTGGTCCCGCAACTTGTCTAGTGTCAAATTTTGGTCCAAAAAAAATTAACTTTTTAATTTTGGTCCCATAATTTACTGAATCGTCCAATTTTGGTCCCAAATAGGACCAAAATTGGACGATTCAGTAAGTTATGGGACCAAAATTAAAAAGTTAATTTTTTTGGGACCAAAATGCCACTTTTATGAACCTTCTTAATTAATATTACTCTAGGATTATAGTCGATACAACAAAAGCACGATACAATAATGTAAATTCCATTAACACAATATTTTTCAATACCAATAATTATTATTTAAGATGAATTACAAAGCTCCCATAAAATATTAATAATAAAATTTTAATTACTAACTAAGAAAGTAAATCGCGATAGAGTAAATAGAATAATAAATTAATAATTTTTCTCTAAATTTTGATTATTCATATCTTCGTAAAATAATCCTAAGTCGATATCATGATCTTGTCTCCACCAATAGTATATAAACGATTATTTTAGAGTAAAATATGAAATTATAAGATTGAAACAACTATCATGCTCGTCGTCAATATTTTAGAGAATGTCATTTTATCTTCCAAAATCTACATATATAATTAATTAAATAGTGTTTGATATATGTATATATGTATATATATATATATATATATATATATATATATATATATATATATATATACAAGGTGAGATAAGAAAAAAATATTAATGAATACGAAAAAATAATTTTTTTTGTCCCTAAATTGTTTGGTGTCCAATTTTGGTCCAAAAAATTTTAACTTTTCAATTTTGGTCCCATAACTTATTGAGTTGTCCAATTTTGGTCCCAAATGGGACCAAATTTGGACGATTCAAATAGTTATGGGACCAAAATTGAAAAGTTAATTTTTTTGGGACCAAATTTGGACATAAGACAAGTTGCGGGACCAAAAACTATTTTTCTCGAGATAAGTGGTTCGGTATATATTATGTTTGAGTTCAGTTTGAATTTTAGGTTATATTTTTGACTCAATTTATTAATGGTTTATTTATATAGTATATTATTTGACATATGGTCATAAATTTTATACTCTATAAACCGTTCTGCTTATAATCATATATATGAGTTTCTCTTTTCTTCTTATGGAAGAAGCTAACACAACGTTAGTGAACCACGTAACTATGTATTCGTTGTTTTTCGTTTTACATATTCTTTCTTGCATCTGATCAATTTAACAGCTATAACATTTAAAATACACACATTAAAAAAAAAATAGTAGAAATAAGATATCTTACTGAGAAATTGAAGAACATCTAGGTATAGACCGGTAGAGAAGAGACCCCCAGGTTGCAAAACCGACTTGCTAAAGTGTGTTTTTAGCAAGAGAATATATAACAAGAAAAATGGCGGGAAGAGAGTAGAGAATGAGATAGAAGAAGATCATTGTTGCCACCCTGTCGTAAAATAGATTATTCCAACGTCGTTTTATTTAATTTTACAAAAGTTTCTCACAAATTACGGCGAGGTTAAATATCGAAGCTAGTTTCCTAAACAGATGTGTTATCACAAATCCGTAAAAAAATACTATAGTTTTCTAGGTCATGCAAATGCCCATCGCGATTTTTTTTATTTTTTTTTAGTGATAGCTCCTTTATATATACAATGTTTAATTTAGAAAAATAAAAAGTCCAAATTTCTAATGAATATTACCTCATGCTCTTTTTAAACTATTTATTGGTATATCATATTAAAATATTTTAGTAGTCTTAGACCGGATACGTGTGGTTAGGATTTCTCAATAGGAAAGAAAATGTGATTTCTCTCCTCTTTACCTCATTTTGATTATTCTTTTGCCTCCTGCAATCCTACTCAATCATTTTCCAACCAACAACTATTTGTTAACCACTTATATTCCAAAAATTAAGACATAAGACTAGCAATACAATCATATCATTCTAACTCCCAATTCTCCTATGTTCTTTAGTCATGCTCGACTCTCCCCACTATGGCTCTGATACCAGTTTGTTGGAGTCCTGAATGGACCTTGATCTCTCATTGGTATGATATTGTCAGCTATCACGGATTTTTTTTTTAATTCTCCCAAAATGTCTCATACCAATCGAGACACATATATAATGTTCATCTTTATTAACAATGATCGTTCCTTGTAAATTCGATGTCCCAAACAATTGACTTATAATGCATTTTTTAATTAGAATAAATTATTATATGTACTCCCCCCGTCCCTAATAATATTCACACTTGTGGGCACATGTTTTAAGAAAAATTGTTTTATTGACTTTTTGAATCAATGAATGAAGAGTATTTTGAATTAAAGTAGGTAGTGTGAGAGTGTTTTATTTCCTTTTTTGGGGTGTGAATATTATTGGGTGAAATGCACTTTTGATCCCATGAGGTGGTCTACAAAAGTGGTCCCTTTTTCAATATTTTTGGTCCCATAGTTTTTTTCGATATTTTTTATCCCAAAAGAATTGCAATTTTGATCCCAAGAGAATGCATAAATTGCAGTTTTGGTCCAAAAAAATTGCAGCTTTGGTCCCAAAAATTAATGTAAGGGACCAAATTTGCAATAAAAAGAACCAAAAAAGAAGGTGGAACCAAAATTGTTATTTGAAAATTCTCACGGGACCAAATTTACAATGTCCCCTAATACCATTTTTTGTCCAAGTAAATGCAAACATGAATGGAACAATTTATTTTGGTTAGATTTTAAAAGAAATTCGGCTTCAGTTGGTTTTAATCAAATTATCAAATCAACTTTTGGGTTTTAAATTCAATTCGACTTAGAGATCGAACCGATCGATACCAACCTTGCCTATATGTCAACTCTGTTAACTATATCATCATGCATGCATCATGCATTACCATACATGACGGTTAGTTTGTTAGAGGAATACACACACGCACGCATAGCCAGCTGTTAGAGTTAGTTAGAAGGGAAATATGTTAGACAGTTACATAACTTGATCAATACTCTAGCTACTCTATAAATATATCATGTATTCACTCTTGTGAACTACTGCTGAATAATGAAGAATTCCATTCTTTCGTGCATTGCTTGCCTCTCTATCCACATTCTCTACATGGTATCTAGAGCCTTTTAGATTTTTTTTTGGGGGCGGTATGGGGATCCGTCAGGATCCTATTGCTTGGCCTGCTTTGAATTCGTCTGCTTCGGATTCTTCTTCTTCTTCGAATGATCCTGCTCATCTTCATAACAATGATTCCCATGGGATGAAACTTATCTCCATCACTCTTACCGAACATAATTTTGTGTTGTGGAGCAAGGTTGTTTATATTGCTCTAGGAGCAAAGGCAAAGTTAGGATATATTGATGGCTCGATTACGGCTCCTGTGGATCGATCTTCCGATGAATACTCTACCTGGAAACGTGTTGATTGCATGGTATCTTCGTGGATCATTGGTTCGATGTCAAAAGATTTGGCTGAATCCTTCATATCCTGTAAGTCTGCTCGATTGCTTTGGCTCACTATATGTGAATGTTTTGATGTCACAAACGGTACCAAATTATTCCAATTGCAACAAAGTGTCTACAATCTGAAGCAAGGACATGATTCTCTTCAAATCTATTATGGTAAAATGAAGAAATTATGGGATGAGCTTGATGATTTTTCAAGTATTCAAGGCTGAAGTTGTGGTAATTGTTCCTGCCAGATCGAAAAACAAATTCATGACAAGGAGATGAATAATCGCCTTATTCAATTTCTTATGGGGTTAAGCTCTGAGTATGAGGCAGCAAGAAACCAAATCCTTATGTTAGATCCTTTACCAACTGTTCCAAAGGCTTTTTCCACCATTCAACGTATTGAGCAACAGAAACAACTTGATGCTGTTGTAGAGGTTCCTATATTGTTTAGCAAGGCCAAATCTGGAAAATCCTTGACAAATTGATGGAATAACAAACCATTTTCTGCTTCACAAACTTTTAGATCAAAGGAGGACAAAGATAAACTTGTTTGCACTCACTGTGGGGGAAAGAGACATGAAGCTTCTCAATGCTTCAAGCTTCACGGATATCCGGATTGGTATGATAAGCTTAAAGGACAGAAGAAAGCGGTTGCCAACTATACTGGTGTTGATACAAGTTCTGAGCATACCACTGGGGACATTTCTTAGATAATTCAACTTGAACTTGCCAAGTACTTTGCTAAACCTTCTCAGAACACAGATAATGTCAATCTGGTAGACTTTGCAGGTGACTCTCATTTTTGTTTATCCACACTTGATAGCTTGAAATGTGATAATTGGATATTAGACACAGGTGCTAGCCGACACATGACTCATGATAAGTCCCTATTTACCTCAGGCTTAACATCTCTACCAGAGCCTATTACAGTATTTTTGCCTAATGCTACTAAAATAACAATAACTTCTTTTGGTCATATCCAAGTTACACTATCCATTATACTTCTTGATGTCATGTACATTCCAAGTTTCAAATATAATCTCCTATCTATATCACAATTGTTTTCTCAATCTAACCTCACATGTACCTTCCTTGCCTCTAAATGTGAATTACAGGACCAACTGAGTAAGAAGGTCATTGGTGTGGGGCAGCTAGTCGGAAAACTCTATGTCCTCAAGCCACTTTTTACTTCCTCTTCTAATCCATCTTTTGTTTCTGTTAATACTGTTGTTTCATGTTCTTCACTTGATGTATGGCACAAAAGATTAGGCCACACTCCACCTCATGTACTCAAGCATTTATGCTTCTATCATACCTTGAATAAAACTATTGATCATTGTTCTACACCTTGTTCTATATGTCATTTTGCTAAATAAACTAGACTATTTTTCAGTGCCAGTCATATTACTACTACTGCTGCTTTTGAACTCCTCCACATTGATATATCACTACAAAAAAAGACTAATTTA
Organism: Ballota nigra; assembly: GCA_947034835.1. Lineage (NCBI taxonomy): Eukaryota > Viridiplantae > Streptophyta > Magnoliopsida > Lamiales > Lamiaceae > Ballota > Ballota nigra. Next base: position 72,274,392 of record OX344724.1, on the reverse strand, counting down.
AAGAGGGGGTTAAAGAGGGACTTAAAGAGGGGAAATTGTTTAAAGAGGGTTTTAAAGAGGAACAACAACCCTCGACAAAATGAGCCTCGTTACCAAGTCCCTCGTCTCGGCCCTCATTAATTAACGAGGGGGGCGCACCCTAGTTAGTTAAAGAGGGCAGTGCCCTCGTTAGGTCTGTTCCGCATTCCCTCATCTCGGCCCTCGTTAATTAACGAGGGGGGCGCACCCTCGTTAGTTAAAGAGGGCATTGCCCTCGCCAATTCATTAATGCAAAATATGTGTTGTTTGGGAATCGAACCCGCGACCTAACTACATGTTATTCCCATAATTTTGCTGGGGCTGGGGGTCGAGCCCAAGACCTCCCACATGTGGAGGACTTTAAGCATTTCGCCTTACCGTTTGGGCAAGACAAGTCATTCGATATGCTTTCACTTTAAATATATATATATATATATATATATATATATATCATATAATATCATTTTTTTATGTTTGTTATATGTTTGTAATATATTTATATATTCATTTGTACATAAAATTATTATAATCATTTGTTTATTATCACATTTAAAACTAAATTATCATTTGCAAATTAATTTTTACATATACATTAACACATGTATATAATTAAATTAAATGTTCACTTATATATTCTTTTTAAATTAAATGTTCACTTATATATTCATTTTAAGTATATATTAACACATGAGAAAACATATATACACATATATTGAATGTTTTAATCATAATATTTCGAATAAAATTAAATTATCACTTGTATATATTTTTTTAATTATATATTAACACATGTATACACATATATTAATCATTTTAACTATAATATTCAAAATAAAATAAAATAAAATTATCACTTTATATTCTTTTAAATTATATATTAACACATATTTACATTTATACACATATGTTGATCATTTTAATTACAATATTTCAAATAAAATTAAATTATCACTTAATTATATATTCTTTTTTAATAATATACATTAACACTTGTATATACATGTATATACACATATTAATTGTTTTAATTATAATATTTGAATAAAATTAAACTATCACTTGTAAATTATTATTTTTAATTATAAATTAAAACATACAATGATCATTTTAATTATATATTAACACACATATTTTTATTATATTTAAAATATTTAATATAAAATCAAATTATCACTTGTATATTTATTTTAATTATAAATTAATAGATAAATATTTATTTTAATTAAACTATTTAGAATGAAATTAAAATATCACTTAAAGAGGCCTTTAGCAAAGGTATTAATTAACGAGGGCACTGCCCTCGTTAAGTAGGATGTCATTTGATCGAGGCGAGGGGAACACCCTCGTTAAGTGACGAGGGGCCCATGCCCTCCTTAAATTGTTTTCGTTTGACCGAGGCGAGGGGACCACCCTCTTTAACTAAAGAGGGGACTCTCACCCTTGTTAAGTCCCTCGTTAATTGCCGAGGGTTATTTTACCCCTCGTTAAGTCCCTTGTTAGAAACGAGGGTAATTTTTGCCCTAGGTAAATTCCTCGTTAAATTTAGAAAAAAATCCCCCTCGTTAATGCCCTCTTTAATATAGAGGGTTTCAATCCCCCTCTTTAAGTCCCCTCTTTAAATCATCCCCTTTTTGTAGTGTATGGGGACCATATAATCAACCTTCAATCACAAATACTCCTTATTTCCTAACTATTGTTGATGATTTCACTAGATCAACATGGACATTTCTCTTAAAACACAAATCAGATACACTTGCTGTTCTTCAGTCTTTTCTTACCATGATATCTACTCAATTCAATTGTCATGCAAAGGTTATTAGAACTGATAATGGTCCTGAATTCTTGAGCAGTAACACTCAAAATCTCTTCTCTTCCCTTGGAATATTACATCAAACTAGGTGTGCATATACACCACAGCAAAATGGTGTAGTTGAAAGGAAGCACATACATATCCTTAATATTGCCAGATCATTGATGATTGATTCTAAACTACCCATTAAACTGTGGCCTTATTCCATCCTAACAACCACTCACCTAATCAATCTCATTCCAAGTCCTTTAATATCCTGGCAGACTCCATATTCTTTACTATACAAAAAGCCTCCAGACTACTCTACTCTCAGAATATTTGGTTGCTTATGTTTTGCTACAATTACCACTGCTTATTTACTATGGGATCTGCTGATCATTTTTTGGCACTTATTGTATATGTAGATGATGTCCTAATCATAGGAGCAAACATGTCTGATATTGCAGCTCTTAAGCAACACTTGCACAAGGTGTTTACCATCAAAGATCTTGGATTTGCAAAATACTTCTTGGGTATTGAAATTGCTTGAGGTAAAACTGGTACTACTCTTACTCAGCACAAATACATTCTTGACTTGCTCAGTGATTCTAAGTTGAAAGACTGCAAGCCAGCTCCCACTCCATTCCCTCAGGGTGTTCATTTATCCAGCACTACTGGTACTCTCCTCATTCAACCTGATAGATATAGAAGGATTGTTGGCAGACTTCTATATCTTGGATTCACTAGGCCGGATATCTCTTTTCAGTCCAACAGCTTAGCCAATTTGTTACTTCTCCTCGCACTTCTCACTGGGATGTTATGATACATTTACTCAAGTACTTAAAGGGGACTTCAAATCTAGGCTTGTTCTATCCTTCATCTCAGTCACTCTCTTTGACAGGCTTTGGTGATGCAGATTGGGGCAGCTGCATTGATACAAGGTTATCTACTACTGGTTATTGTGCTTTCCTAGGTTCTTCTCTTGTCTCTTGGAAGGCAAAGAAACAATCCACAGTCCCAAAGTTCCTCCGCTGAAGCCGAATACAGAGCTATTGCTACCACTGCTATGGAGTTGAAATGGATATCGTATATAGCTCGTGATTTACATATTCCCATCAACCTTCCAGTTTCCTTAGCTTGTGACAACAAAGCAGCTATCCACATCACCGAGAATCCCGTTTTCTATGAAAGAACTAAACATATTGAGATCGACTGCCACCTAGTTCGTAATCTTTATAAGGATGGTTTTCTCAATCTTCATCATGTTCGCACCACTGAGCAATTGGCCGATATTTTTACGAAGAATCTTCCTAAGGCGTCCTTACTTACTCTCAGGAACAAGTTGAACCTGATTCCACTTGCACCAGGCCCAACTTGACGGGGGGATGTTAACTATATCATCATGCATGCATCATGCATTACCATGCATGACGGTTAGTTTGTTAGAGGAATACACACACACGCATAGCCAGCTGTTAGAGTTAGTTAGAAGGGAAATATGTTAGACAGTTACATAACTTGATCAATACTCTAGCTACTCTATAAATATATCCTGTATTCACTCTTGTAAACTACTACTGAATAATGAAGAATTCCATTCTTTCGTGCATTGCTTGCCTCTCTATCCACATTCTCTACAAACTCGAGTGCTGATCTATTCAGATAAGTGACAAAACAAATAAGTGGTCAATCAGAGTCAAGAACAATTGCGCTTACATCAGGAAGGTGATCAGTCCTCAAGATTATTAAAATTCTAAATTTGAAATTTTTGTTATAATTAAAATTGAAAACATTCCCTCAGGATGAAGATTAGAGCTAAAACCAATAAATGTAAGCCTTTTTTTTGTTAGGCTGTCCTAGCTAGAAAACCTTATACTCTCTACCAATAACATAGACTTATTTATCTTTTACACATATATCGATTTATACATTGTTTAGTTTCTTTAACAAAGCACTGGTTATTATTTGTGGACCAATATATCCCTATTTAATTCACTTAATCTTTTTATTCCAATGAACATTTAAATATTTTTATGTTATCATATGAAAGGGTAAAATAAAAAATTTAGAAAAAAAAATTACATTCACATTCAATGTGTCTTATTTATCTGTGTTAAAAAAAAAAAAAATCAAATTTATCTTGTTGGGACCGACTAGAAGTATTAGTTATCGAAAATGATTCATAATTATAAAATCAAGATCATTCCGCCCATAACTATATTAATTATGCTAGGCTTAATAAAATTCAAAATGAACAAAGTGTAAAAGGACTAGCTATATATATATATATACACATGTCCATTAATAGATCTCAAGTTTCATTAATGAAGACTCACACACATAGGCTAATTAATATATATATATATATATATATATATATATATATATATTTTGATGATTTGTACAATGATTCCATTGAGCAATTGCTTTAATTAAGGTTTCCTTTGAGTGTAAGATATGTATTAATTAGTTTTAATAACAAAACTAGCATTTATGATTTTTATTCAGAAAACAAAAATTGTGTTAGTTCATATGGAAGCTAAGTAAGTAAGTTGCTAATTATCATGGGAACTCTATATGTTGAAGTGTCCTAATTAAGAGAATTCACTGCAAAATACACGTTTGTGTTGGTCCCGGCCCCTTTGTCAAAGGAATATGCTAAACTTCATTACAAATCAAGCTACTTAATTAGTCCAGAAAAGCAATGTTAAATGCTATCCATGCGTTTGACTTGGTAGTGAGAAGTGGGAATGCATTCAGATTAACTAACCCAAGTATTCCTAAAATAATCACTACTTTGTATATATAGTTTAATACTGTATCGTCCGATGCGCTTTGTATATTGATACCATCAATTTTGAAATATTTATTTATTGAGTGACTTGTGATTTGAAATTTAATCTATACGAGCCATTTAAAAAAATCGTCACATTTAATAATTTTATCCCTAACTCATCCAATTTATCTTTGATATGATTAAGAATTAAATCATGACATTTAATAATAATTTTATCCCCAACTCATCTAGTTATCCATCAATATCCAACTCAAGAATATCTCTCACGTCGGGGGTGGGGGTGGGGTGGGGTTGGTGAATGGGGGCTGATAATATATTATATGGGATAGTTATATTCTTGATTTTTTTAATGCCTCCTCCTCTTGTTCCAATAAAGTGGCAATTAGATTTTGGGCCACTCTTGTCGGATCTTAGAAAGAATTTTGGAGATCAATGCTGGTTGCGATCAAATAATTATTAAAAAATTATGAGTAATTGATGTGGAACTTGAGGGATATATGAAGAAAGATTTGCTAAGAGGCAAGTGTGGAAATAATTAAAGTGCATTATCGATGGCTCTAAAATTCATTAAGAATTGTAACTTTACTTGGAGCTATAATTGTTATTTTTACCTCTAAAGATATTAATTATCTGATTTTGTTCTTATCCTTCTTGTTTTTTTTTTTTATTAATCGAACATTAAATTATAAGTGTGATAAATTTAGTACAACACGAAGTTCAACTTAATACGGCTGCGTGGAACATTGGAGTATTCTTTTAAATAGTTATAGTGGTCAGTTCTGTTGGGAAATATTATATAAATAAATAAATTTTATATTTTTTTTTTTATAAACTTGAATTCTTATATGGGATGAAATTTTTATTGGTATTACAATTTTATGTATTCACCCAACATTTTTAAATTCAACTCGCTGAAAACAACTTCACCCATATTAAATTGTTCACTTATTGAGTTCTTTCCCAAAAGAGAGAGTTGAGAGTCCAACTCAGGAGTTGGAGGAAGTTTTACTGAATGAATTAACATTTTTCTATAAATACAAACTTTCAAATTAAAGGTTTTGGATTTTATGTTTTTTTTCAAACAATAATAATAAATTAAAATATGTTTATATACCATAAAAGAAAGAATAACTTTAATAACTACTTAATCCTTATACTATTTTCGCCTCTCTCTTCCATCTATTTTCTCTTTCTAAAACTAACTTTTTACCGCTGATTTTATTTTTTTTCGCCGCCTCTTTTCTTCTGTTGCGGAAACGTTGGTTGCCGCTTTTTTTCATGGACCCCTCATCTGGTCAGACTTCTCAACCCCATCCGGTAGGTTTTTCTTCTCCGGTCTTTTTCTTTTTTGTTTAATGGGTCGATCTTGCCCCGAAGCCATGGTGGACAACGGTTGGATAAATTTGTTGGATCAATTATATTTTATGTTTTGTTGTTTTCTATAGTTTAATTTCTTACTTAGTTAGTTTGTTAGTTACATCTCCTCTAGATTTCTAGATGTGCGTCATCCGCGCCTAATGTTGTAGGTTTTCCTCCTAATTATAGGTCTTGTTGTTTCTTTTGTCTGCGCCTTGTGTAGTTTTTTTTATGGTTATAAATTGGCGTTGTTTATTGATTTGTGTAGGTTTAAGTCCAATTTTATTTTTCGTTGATCGTACAAGCAATCACGTGGCAGGGTATTTTTGGATTCAAAGCTAGTTTAGTTGGGTGTTTTCTTTTCTATAATTTGCCCATTTATTTGAAATGTGTTAATTTGCTTTGACTAGTGATATATACATATTATTATAATTGTGTTGTTGATTAATGAAATTAGTCCTCTGTTTAAAAAAAAAAAAACTTTAATTACTACTTATCTCGATTAAGGCCAAGGCTCAAGAGTCAGTTTGTTTCTTTTTCTCATTTCTTGATAGTATGATATATAATTATAGTCCCCTATTATACTAATAGAGAGTTTGAATTGCTAAAGTATCACTTTGTGGTTGATTTCGCCTACGTATCGAATGCTGAGAAATTTCAATCTTACGTGACATGATTGCATGTCAATTTATCCTATATGTCATTCATGTGGCATTGTGGTCTTTCATAAGAATAAGTCCAATAAAAAAAATTGAATTTAGTTGGATTTGAAGCAATGACCTCAGTGAATATTTTGATAAAAAGAATGTTGTGTTTTCTTGATCGTCCGGGTGCATTGGGATTTGATGATACCCGGCAAAGGCGTCCATGAATGTTAACATTTCATGTCCAGCAGTGCTGTCCACCAATTGATCAATGTGTAGGAGAGAAAAGTTGTCCTTCGGGCATGCTGCATTCAGATCTGTAAAATCTATGCATAGCCTCCATGTTCCGTTTGGCTTCTGCACAAGAACTGGGTTTGCTACCCATTGTGGACAAAGTGCCTGCCGAATTAGATCATTGTCCAGCAACTTCTTCACTTCTTCATTCAAAGCTTGGTACTTGTCTGGGCCGTACTTTCTTCGTTTTTGATGGACTGGTCTTCTTGCTTGATTGATGTTAAGCTTGTGGCAAGTATGCTTTGGATCTATCCACACCATGTCTGCATGTGACCATGCAAAAACATCTAGATTCCTGCTGAGGAACTCTTTCGTTCGAGATTTGTAAGGCTCAGGAGCTCAAATCCTATATATAACTCAAGATCCTCATTTTCGGGATTAACTTTGAACGCCTCCAGTTCCTCGACTAGAGTTACTCGTCGTTTTTGTCCTTTCCAATGAGGATCAAGTATTGGTCCCTCAGGGTTGAAATCATTTTCGATATTCATGGTCTCTGCTTCTAGGCGGGGCTCTAGATCATTTATTGGCCATGGTCCATTGTTGTTAGTCAAAATCCGGCCCTCCAAGCCATTTGTTGTATATTGCTCGTCACCACCCACATGTTGTTCGTCTAGTGTGAGTTTCTCCTGGGTGGTGATGAGTTGTTCGTCCAACAGATGTTCATCAGTGGGAAGAAGCTGCTCATCAGTGTCCATATGGTCCTCCTCTGCCTCCATCATGTCTTCCAGCACTGATGGTTCATCAACTGGGTAGCTGGTGATGGCTTCCATCATGGAAACTCGTCCCTGTCTTGATTGCATTCGTAGGAGACACTCCCGAGCTTTTCTTTGGTCTCCCTTTACTGAGCCAACTCCACTTGCTGTTGGGAATTTTATGCAATAATGGTGAGTTGAACATGCAGCCTTGAATTTATTCAAAAAGGGTCGACCAAGAAACCCGTTATAAGTCAATTCTTGATCTACAACCAAGAAATATACCATTCTTGTGATATTTTTCTCGGGTTCCTCGGCCGTTACAAGTTGCACAGACAAACTAATTATTCCCAGAGGGATTGTTACAGCATTTCCAAAGCCTAGGATACGATGATTTGAGTCTCAGATATAGCCTGCATAATCCCCCAGTTGATCAAGTGTCTTCCTGAAAAGGATGTTAGTGTAAGCCCCTGTGTCCACCAACAAACGATGCACTCTGGTCCCCATAATCTTAGCACAAATTACGAGAGAGTCATTATGGGGGGTCAATATTCCCTCTAAGTCTTTTTCAGTAAAGGTTAATTCCGATGTTTGTAGGACGGACATATTAACTCCCATTTCTTGTACATGATCAATCGCTCGCAACTCCGCCTTTCTTTTTCGATTAGATATTGGTGGTCGTCCTCCAACAGGTCCTGAGGGTTCCATCATGTATACATCTTCTACTGGACGAGCAGCAGCTGTTGGTGAACGAATTTAATCGTAAGGATTAGTGGCTGTTTTAATCCGTTTTTACGTCACCAATCAATATCGTGTGATTGATTACCACCGTAAATGGTAAATCGGGGTATAAATTTATCGAATTTAAAATTGGACTTATTTCGTGTATGTGTAGGTTAGGGTGTGTTTATGTGTGTATTTTTTGTCTGAAATTCGAAATTATTTCAATAAGCTGGAGAACAACTATTTATAGAGGCTAGCAAGCATGAGGTGTCCAAGACTCTTGGTCTCCCTAGCCTGCATGCTTGACATGTGTCCCTTTGATCTTATTTAAGCTGAATCTTAGCTACAAAGTCTTCTTTGGTCTTATCTCGGACTCATTGTTGTTCGCCTAGGTCGGCTTGATTGATCTTGTTGATTCTCCAACTGAAAATTGTTCGCCTCTTGAGGTTGTACTTTGGAAGTTGTTCGCCTTATGGCTTTGTTCAGCTTGGCTTTGGGATCTTTGTCCTTTGTTCACTTGTACACACTTCCTTGGCTGTTTGTTGTATCATTGTTGATCACCAAGTTGTTCGTCATTGATGACTTCACAGTTGGCTCATTCTTGGTCTCGGGTCTTAATACCTGTTCGCCCATTAGTTGTTCGTCGGGGGAGTTGTTCGTCACTTTATACACCTCTCAGATTGGTAGATGCACCCCAACTTGATTTTTATTGTTGATCACCCTTGATTTGAGGTTGGCTCTTCATAATCCTTGATGTAGCTTTAATCCTTGTTCGCCATTTATTAACTTATGTTCCCCTATCAACAATTGCCCCCTATCCTGGCTATATGTTGCCCCAGACGAGCAACTTTGTGGCGAGCAACTATAGTTAGGATATCAAAATGATGAGGGTTGGGGCGAACATCATTGGCTTGGGCGAGCAACATATGGTCTGTCGTTTCGTCTCCCCAAGGTCTGGGGGTTGTACGAAGATGACGTGGGCGGTATGGCTGTGCGCCGCCCACGCGCGAGCAATCCTGAAGCCACGCGCCCCTATATTTGCATGTAGGCCCTTCGATTTTTATACTTGCTCGGAAATTACCCCGTTTTCTTTCAATTTGGCCCGTATTTTGTTGGAAATTACGCTTTGTGCCCCGTTTTTTGCTTGGGGTATAAATAGAAGGGGGAAACACGTATTTCCCACTTCTTCCTCTCTTGCTACAGTGCTCCGGTGATTCTTCCTTCTCCGGCGATTCCAAGCTTCTCCGGCGTCTGTTCTTCCAGTGTTTGGCCTCAAATCTTCGAAGCAAGGTAGTTACCCTCTTGTCTCTCCTCCTTTTTTCTTTTTGTCCTCGAGAATTCCCATCGCCGCCATGTGGAAATTTGCGTCATCGTCTTCTTTGGGAATCGCCGCCGTCTGCAAGTGGTGTCGCCGCCGTCTGCGTTCTTCTATCTTTCTTCCATGTCTTCACATTCGAGCAACAAATCTGAGGAAACCCTTGATCCCCTCTTTCCCATTGTGGCACATCAAGATCAACCTCATTTTGAGATTTTCTCGGCATCGAACCCCCACGTGGACTCGGTTGTTCGATCGGTGGAAGATACTGGTGCTCGCCCGTCAGTGAGATCTGGGAGGGAGTTGGTTGCTATCGCGAGCAGGAATTCGGAGGAAAGCTCCTCGTCCGGCTCTGAATCCGAGGAAGATCCATTTTTTGACGAACTCACTCCCGAGTTCTTAAAGAGCATTGAATTCCCATCCCCCAAAATGTTGGAGAATGAAATCCCAGTAGAAGTTGCTCGACCCTTCGAATGGCGAGCATATGTTGAGGAGTATGCGAACAGTTTTGCTAGCCCACATAGACAAATAATGGACTTAATAAAAACTGACTTTCAGGCGAGTAAGATCAAGAGTGTTGTTCGCGAGGATGAGTTGGACTCAATCCGGGAGACCTACAAGATTCCCTATGATATTCACATGTGGGCTCCCCGGAAGAGAGAGAGAGAGCTGATCGCCCACCTCCCGGATGTACCGCGATCAACATTGACACCCTGATCGCTGGTCTAAAGTTGCCTTTACCCCCAGTTGTTGGGCGCTTCCTCGAGGCGACCAATCTTGCTATTACACAGATCACACCAATAGGGTGGATGAATCTGCTCGGCGCCATGGGTTTATTTGCCCTAGAGGGATATGTTGATCGCCTTACTGCGGAGGAAATCAACTATCTCATGACGATCACCGGATGTCCCATTGGTGAAGAAGACTACTACTACCTCAAGGCCAGGACCGGACTTAAGATGGTAGAAGGGGTGCCGAACAAGATCAGAGATTGGAAACAACACTTTTTCTTCATAGGGGGTGATTGGCGAGCATCTTCTGGTCCACACGGTGGCATTGGGCGAATAAACTCTCCCGCAGCTTACGGAATAATTAAGCGTAAGTTTATCTTTGCTCGCCTTCGAAATGTGTTGTTCTAATTTAACTTTTATTGTTTGCTCGCAGGTCCTCGATTGCTCAAGTGGAACTCGGAAGGAGAAGAGATCGGGGACGAGTTCCTGTTCACCTCCTATTTGGTCGGCTTGCGCAACAGAGCGGACAGGACCATCCAATATCTAAGCGACGAGAAGCGTCAAAGAGTTGCTCGTTTGTTTACTTATCCCCATCACCTGGAAGCACAGATTGAAGTGCCCCCTGGTATATCAAAAATTTCTAACTCCAAAAACCAATTTTGCTCGTCATTTGACTTCTATAACTTGCTCGTCTAACACTTTTTTTTTTTAGCCGAGCAAGTCACTGTTGCTGTTCCACCTTGTTTTGCTCTCTTCGAACATAGAGTTTTTGAGATGGCGCCTCCGAAAGGCCGAAAAAGGAAGGGTGATCCGCCTTCCAAAGTACTGGGAATGACGAACAAGGCTGAAGGAGCCAAAGTTCCTCGGTCTGCGGCACCCTCCGGCCATGCTCGGCCAGTTCCCCCGATTTCTCCTCCTCAAGGGGGGAAACGCTTAAAGAAGGCGGACGGGACTCCGCTGGCCCAAGATGTCGCCGGTGGTGGCAAAGGGAAGGAGAAGGTGGGCCACAGTCATGCTCGCCAAGAGGGGGATGCTGTTCGTCGCTCTATTGAGCCTGTAGAAAGAACAGGCAAAGCGAGCAAGGATTCTACCTCTGGCCGTGGGCCTGAGGATCTCACCCATCTGGGTTGGGATGAGCGAAAATTCAAGGAGTAAGTCCACATTAGCTTCTGCCGAGCAAGTTCCATCATCATCTTTTATTATTTATTTTTTTAAGTATCCTTTCCTTTCTTGTTCGCAGATATCGTGTTGACGATTATCCTAGTCGAGCAAGTGTTGTACATCAGTACGCTTGCTCGAAGACTCCCGTTAACATAAGGGAGATCCCTGGCGAGCATGTTCGCAAGGCGACGAAGTTGGTCGCCCGAGCCTGGACGCGTCCCTTGGACAAAGCCATCCTTCAACAGGGGCTAGTGGACAATCTCCACCTCTCAATGATGCTCGTTGCCAACGGCCTCGTCACAGCCCAAAAGGCCATTGCCCAAGTCGCCGAGCAAGAAGAGTCTGCTCGCCATTATGCCAGCACTGCTCGGCAGCTTACTGAAGAGAAGGATGGTCTGGTCGGCCAATACGAGGCTAAGATTGCTCGCCTCAACAACCAGATCAATGTTTACATTGATGCTGAGCACAAGTGCCTTGAAGAAATTCAAGGCCTGTCCAAAGAGCTGAAGGGCAAGGAGGCCCTACTCAAGGATAAGGAGGCCTTGCTCGGCGAGGGGGAGAAAAAGCTGTCCGCAGCTGAACAAGAAAACGCCGAACTGAAAGTAGAAATTGCTCGTCTTCGGGAGACGGAAGCCAACCTCTTTACGCGCGAGCAACTTGAAGAGGAAGTTCAGGCTCGAACTGCTCCCATTTCCAACCTTGGATATATCTGCGCCTATGCGGACAGCATCCGCACGGCCGATGCTTATGACTTCAAGGATCTGGTGGAGGAAATGAGCAAGGACTTGAATGAATTCATGGAGATCTATCCACCGCCGAACAATATTGAAATTCAGTTAGCGGATTTGGCTGTGCTAGGGGTTAAACTTGACAAACTTGACCCCAGTATTTCCATCACTCATCCTCCTCCTCCAGTTGATGAAGGCGAACAAGAGGAAGAGGTGGCCGCCGCTGTCGAGCAGAGTGCTAAAGAGGCTAAGGATAAGGCTGCCGAAGACTTGACTCGAGATATGATTGTCGAACCTCCCGCCGAGCAGGCTCAAGATCCTCCCCCTGCCGAGCAACAATAGTTCTTAGGACTTAGCTTTTTCCTTTTCTTCTTCTCTGTAATAGTTGTTCGTTCCTTTTTGTAGTACTTGACTTCTTGAATCATTGTACTATTTTTTAGGCTTAATGCCTTTTGATCAATGGAATGTCTTTCTCATGTTCGCTCATTTTCTTTATATGTTAATTGCCTTTACATTTTTGTCAATGCCTTTGCAATTATAACATATAGTGTTGGGCTTTTGTTCGAATTGAACTTTGCCTTTAGTGGAATCAGGGTTCAGCCTTAGGTTCTGTTCATTTTAAAAAATGAACAACCTTTAAGTGGCTTTGGTCCTTAGGTTCTGTTCATTTAAAAACGAACAACCTTTAAATGGACTTGTACCTCGAGCTTTTGGACTTTTCCTTCTTGACGAACAACTATCATATTTACATAATATAAAATTTACAAATGTTGTAAGACTGCTCGTCACTAACATATACAAGTCGATGAACAACTTTGAACACTAATCAAAACATGCTCGCTTATAAGATTTTTGCCGAGCAACCTTATCTAAAATTTAAAAAAGATGAAATAGCACTAAACTATACAATGTGCCGAACAACATTAAATTCTATACTTAGCAAAATTTTCAAAAAATTAGGCAAGTTTTTGGCATGCCTTACTTGGTTTCTCTGCCCCCCCAAGACAGTTGTTCGTCCAACTAAGAACTTGTTCGCCTTATTGATAATACTTCTTTAGATGTATGGCGTTCCAGGAGTATTGGGCCGGCTTGCCTTCCATATCTTCGATATTGTATACGCCATTAACGAATTTTTCCGTTATACGATACGGGCCCTCCCAAGTTGGTCCCAATACACCTGGAGGTTGGGCGAGCAACTTTCTTAGAACCAAATCTCCAACTCTGAATTCCCTAAGTTTAACATGGGAATTATAGTAGCGTTCTGCTCGCTGCTTATAGGTAGCATTTTTTAGCTCGGCACTCAGTCTTTTTTCCTCGAGCAAATCTATTTCAGCAGCCAGAGCATAGTTGTTCGCCTGTTCATCAAAGTTGGTCGTCCTGATTGTGTTGGTCTTTAATTCAATTGGTATCACAGCTTCTGTTCCGAAAGCCATTGCAAAGGGTGTTTCTCCGGTGCTTGACCTGGGAGAAACTCTGTATGCCCATAAGACTTCCGGAAGTTCTGTTGACCAACTGTTTTTGCTCTCCGCTAGCCGTACTTTTAACGTATGCTTGATGATTTTGTTTATGGCTTCGACTTGTCCATTTGACTGGGGATGATAGGGCGTAGAGTAATGTTTCTTGATCCCCCACTTTGTACAGAAATCTCTCAACTCTTTTCCATCAAACTGCGGACCATTGTCTGTCACGATGGTTTGCGGAATTCCAAAACGACAGACAATGTTCTTCCAAATGAAGTTGATCATTTTCTGTTGTGTGATCTTCAACATGGCCTCTGCTTCTGCCCATTTTGTGTAATAATCGACTGCCACAACGGCAAATCGAACTCCTCCAACTCCTGCTGGGAAGGGACCAATAATGTCCATTTCCCATCTAGCAAAAGGCCATGGGCTATAAACCGATACGAGCTGTTGAGCCGGGGTATGATTGTTTGGTGTAAAAATTTGGCATTGGTAGCAAGTCTTTACTTTTTTGATTGCATCTTGGCGTAAAGTTGGCCAGTAATAGCCTTGTCTGATAGTTTTGTATGCCAAGGCTTGCCCCCCAGTGTGATTTCCACATACTCCGGCATGTATTTCTTCGAGTATTGCTCGTCCTTGCCCCCTAGGCAAACATTTGAGAAGTGGGAGTGATATTCCTCTTTTGTAAAGTTGCTCGCCTACCAGAGTATATCTGTCGGCTTGCTTTATTAGCTTGGCAACTTCAAAAGAGTTATTTGGTTTTTCCCCACTTTTCAAGTATTTGACTATACTTGTTCTCCAGTCTTCTTCTTCACTGGCTTGATCACTTAGTTGGTTGACATTATAACTTGTTTTTGATGGGTCATTCATTTTCGTAATTATAATGTCTGCCAACTCTGCAGGTCCTTCGCTTGTTGCTAGTCGGGCCAATGCATCTGCTTGAGTGTTGCTCGTCCTTGGGATTTGTTCGATGAATACTTGATCTAACAAGGACATCAGGTGAGCAACAATCCGTTGATATTCGATCATATGGCCATCCTTCGCTTCGTATTCACCTCGGACTTGGTTCACAATCAATAGTGAATCGCCGAATATTTGCAATCGTCTGACACCTACTGCAAGGGATAGATGGAGACCAGCAATGAGAGCCTCATACTCGGATTCGTTGTTGGTTGCCATAAAGCCAAATCTGATTGCCGAAGTGAATACTTGTCTGCTTGGACTAATGAGAACTACTCCTGCCCCCGAGGCTATGTTAGTCGAAGATCCGTCAACATAAAGATGCTAGGGGTGATCAAGTCCTCTCGTCGGATCTGGTGGGAAGGTTAGTTCGACTATAAAGTCGGCCAACGCTTGCCCTTTGATCGCTGTTCGAGGAGCATAAGTAACCCCGAATTGGCTAATCTCTAGTGACCATTTTAATAGACGACCAGCTGTGTCGGGGCGATGGAGAATTTGTCTGAGTGGGAAAGTTGTTAGCACTTCAACTTGATGATCAAAAAAGTATGGTCGTAACTTCCTCACACTCATAACTAGTGCATACGCCAGCTTTTCGGTTGGGGAGTATTTGATCTCTGCCTCATGCAAAGCTTGGCTGACGTAGTAGATAGGTTGATGGAATTTGCCGTCCTCCCGTACCAGAACGGAACTGATGGCCACTTCCGACGCTGCCAAGTATAAATATAGTTTTTCTCCTGGGACGGGTTTTGATAGGATTTTCACATCTTCTAGGTAGTCCTTGAGTTGGTCGAACGCCTTTTGACAGTTGTTAGTCCACGTGAACTGTCCTTTTTTGATGGCTTCGAAGAATGGACGACATTTGTCCCCCGATCTGGATATGAATCGGTTCAGTGCTGCTAGACATCCTGTGAGTCTTTGCACTTCTTTTATTGAACGTGGTGGTTGCATATCCACTATGGCTTTGACTTTTGTTGGATTAGCCTCAATTCCCCGTTGACTAACAAGATGACCCAAGAACTTGCCTGAATGAACTCCAAAGCTGCTCTTCTTTGGATTCAGCTTCATGTTGTAGTGTCGAAGAATTTCGAACACTTGGGTCAAGTGTTGGAGATGGTCTCCCTTACGGGGACTTTTGACTACGATGTCATCAACGTAGACCTCTACTGTATCTCCAATTTGCTGGTCGAACATTTTGTTCACCAGCCTTTGATAAGTTGCCCCGGCGTTGATGAGGCCGAAGGGCATTCTCTTCCAGCACAACAAGTTTTTATTAGTGTAAAAAGCTGTGCTTTCTTGATCGTCAAGATGCATTGGGATTTGATGATACCCTGCAAAAGCATCCATGAATGTTAGCATTTCGTGACCCGCAGTGCTGTCCACCAATTGATCGATGTGCGGGAGAGGAAAGTTGTCCTTCGGGCATGCTGCATTCAGATCTGTAAAGTCTATGCATAGCCTCCAGGTTCCGTTTGGCTTCCTCACCAGCACGGGGTTTGCTACCCATTGTGGACAAAGTGCTTGACGGATCAGATCGTTGTCTAACAGCTTTTTAACTTCTTCATTCAGAGCTTGATACTTGTCTGGGCCATATTTCCGTCGTTTCTGATGGACGGGCCTCTTTGCATGGTTAATGTTTAGCTTGTGGCAAGCATGTTTCGGATCTATCCCCACCATGTCTGCATGAGACCAAGCAAAAACATCTAGATTTTTGCTGAGGAACTCTTTCATTCGGGATCTGTAAGGCTCAGGGAGCTCAGATCCTATGTATAATTCGAGATCCGGGTTTTCAGGATTAACTTTGAACGCCTCCAGCTCTTCGACTGGAGTTGCTCGTCGTTTTTGTCCTTTCCACCGAGGATCAAGTATTGGTCCCTCAGAGTTGAAATCATTTTCGATGTTCATTGGTTCTGCCCCCAGGCGGGGATCTAGATCTTCCGTTGGCCCTAATTCGTTGTTGGTAGTCAACACCTGGCCCTCCATGCCTTCGGAAGAATGTTGCTCGTCACCACCCCTTAGTTGTTCGTCAGGATGGTGTTCCTCATGGGTGGTGAGGAGTTGTTCGTCCAACACCTGCTCGTCATGATGTTGTTCGTCCGTATCCATGTGGTCATCTTCTATGTCCATTATGTTCTCCAATATTGATGGTCCATCAACTGGATAGCTGGTGGTGGCTTCCATCATGGATACTAGTGCATGTTTTGCTTGTAGTTGTAATAGGCATTCCCGAGCCTTTCTTTGATCTCCTTTAACTGTGCCTGCTCCACTTGCTGTTGGAAACTTTAAGCAATAATGGTAAGTTGAACAGGCAGCTTTAAATTCATTCAAAAAAGGTCGACCAAGGAACCCGTTGTAAGTTGATTCCTGATCTACGACCAAGAAATCAACCATTCTAGTAATATTCTTTTCGGGTTCCTCGATCGTTACAAGTTGTACAAGCAAAGAAATTTCTCCCAACGGGACGGTTACTGCGTTTCCGAAGCCTAGGATTCGATGGTTTGAGTCCCGGATATGGGCTGAAAAGTCTCACAGTTTATCGAGTGTGCTTTTGAACAAGATGTTGGTATAGGCTCCGGTGTCCACCAATAATCTGTGGACTCGTGTTCCCATAATCTTTGCACAGATTACGAGCGAATCGTTATGCGGAGTCAAAATTCCTTCTAAGTCCTTTTCGGTGAAGGTCAGTTCTGCTGTCTGCATGATAGATGGTTTGACTCCCATTTCCTGGACTTGGTCGATCGCTCGTAATTCAGCCTTTCTTTTCCGGTTGGAGATTGGCGGTCGTCCATCAGAACATCCTCCTACGGGACCTGCAGGTTCCATCATGTATAAATCTTCCAACGGACGAGTAGGGACGGCAGGAACTGGTCGCGCCGGTTTATTGTTCTGAGGTTGATCATCTTCGTCCTCAGAGTTGTTCTCCCGGATTCTCTTCCCGGGTTGTCTTTTGATAAAATCGGAGAGCTTTCCGTCCTCGTAGAAACGCCAAAGTTGTCTGAGCAAATCTCTACATTCACTTGTAAAGTGCCCCACGCTTTGATGGTAGGCACAATACTTGTTAGGATTGAGTTTGCCAGTGTCTTGGCGAATTTTCCGGGGAGGGGAGAGCAACTCCTTATCCTTCACATTCTCATAAACAGTATCGACTGACACTGTTAGCACCTGATTCAACTTTTCTTTGAGTTCCGTCCCTTCAGTGAATGCCTTCATGTTTTTAGGGACTCGATAGTTTGTTGCACCAGGTTTTTGGTTGTTCTCCTTGGGGTCGGCTTTGTTCTCCCCCAAGTTTGACTGCAGGGCTTCATGCATAGAAACGAATATGCCGGCCTGATTTCTGAACTCGGCGTAGCTTCTGGGGCACTTCAGATGTACCTCTTTCCATAGCTTTGACCCTTTCTTCAGTCCTGCCATAATAGCAACAATTTTTGTGTCCTCGCTGACGGGCTCACCCTCCAATAGCACTTTGTCAAACCTTTCCATGAATGCCCGATCTGATTCGTCTTCATTTTGTTTTAGGTCTGACAACCGGTGTTTCTGGGATAAATATGATCCCGCCGTTGAGAAATGAGACAGGAACTCCCGACTCAGCTGAGTGAATGAATGGATGGATGCTGGTGGCAATGCTGAGAACCATTTGTGCACCCGATCTCCCAAGGTTAACGGGAAATTTCGGCATTGAGTGGCATCGCTAGCTCCCACCGAGACCATATAGTCCGAGTATTTTGTTAGATGAACTCTGGGATCAGCAAGGCCGTCATATTGAATGCTTGCAGGGAATTGGACTTTCTTTTGAATCGGGGCTTTCAGAATGTAGGTTGATAATGGTGAAGATGGCAAGCTGGTCGTCCCTACACCTCTTTGCTGGTCCAATTGTCCTTGCATATTTTCTATCGCCCTCCTCAAGCTTGATAGCTCATCCAGAGATGCCCCCTGACTTGGAGGCTGTTCGGCGAACAAAGGTACAAACCTTTCTGTTCGTCGCAGTCCCTCACTTGGAGAAGACAAATCCTGGAGCTTCTTTTTAGGGTTGCTCGCCGCATTAGGTCCCAAACGCCTAAAGGCAGATTGAGAAAGTCTTTCATGGACCGAAGGGCGTGGCTGTTCAAATGTTGCTCGCCCATGTCCCTCTTCCTGGCGAGCAACTTTCTCTTGTTGTTGGGGTTGGCCAAGTCTGTCCTGGGCACTGGAGCGTGTTGTTCCGTGGCTCGACATTGTTGTTCGCCCGCGAACAGACTCTGCTTGGCCCTCCCTTGGCTCGTCCATCTTAGCCTTGCCCTTGTCCCGTCTGATCTGGGCGCTGTTTACCTCGTGTTGCTCGCCCCTTGTTGATCTGGCCCTAACAACCTCCAAGCGTCTATCTTTAGGCCTTGCCTGTGAAGGCTTATTCTGTTCTTGCTGTCTCTGAAGAGCCTGGAGAGCAGCAATGGTTTTGGCCAGTTCATTAGGGTTGTTCGCCAGGGCCTCCATTTCAGGCGGGAAATTATGGGTTATGGCCGTGTGCTGTGATCTATTCACATGTCTAGGATTTCGATCCTGGTGGTCGGCCGACGAGGCTCGGGTGGGAGATGCTCTCCTTGACAAACGTGATGCTTGGGTTTCCTTTGATTGAGGCATTTGAATTAGACTGTTCTTTAATTTTAATATTGAAGAACACCAAGAACACCTTTGCTTGAATCTTCAAGTAATTCTTGAGGTTTTCTTTGAATCTTCAAGTTTTCAACTTGAAGTTCTTGAGTAATTATACTAACCGAAGGTTCGATACCCCCTCCTTCTAGCGTCAAGTTGTTGGTGAACGAATTTAATCGTAAGGATTAGTGGCTATTTTAATCCGTTTTTACGTCACCAATCAATATCGTGTGATTGATTACCACCGTAAATGGTAAATCGGGGTATAAATTTATCGAATTTAAAATTGGACTTATTTCGTGTATGTGTAGGTTAGGGTGTGTTTATGTGTGTATTTTTTGTCTGAAATTCGAAATTATTTCAATAAGCTGGAGAACAACTATTTATAGAGGCTAGCAAGCATGAGGTGTCCAAGACTCTTGGTCTCCCTAGCCTGCATGCTTGACATGTGTCCCTTTGATCTTATCTAAGCTGAATCTTAGCTACAAAGTCTTCTTTGGTCTTATCTCGGACTCATTGTTGTTCGCCTAGGTCGGCTTGATTGATCTTGTTGATTCTCCAACTGAAAATTGTTCGCCTCTTGAGGTTGTACTTTGGAAGTTGTTCGCCTTATGGCTTTGTTCAGCTTGACTTTGGGATCTTTGTCCTTTGTTCACTTGTACACACTTCCTTGGCTGTTTGTTGTATCATTGTTGATCACCAAGTTGTTCGTCATTGATGACTTCACAGTTGGCTCATTCTTGGTCTCGGGTCTTAATACCTGTTCGTCCATTAGTTGTTCTTCGGGGGAGTTGTTCGTCACTTTATACACCTCTCAGATTGGTAGATGCACCCCAACTTGATTTTTATTGTTGATCACCCTTGATTTGAGGTTGGCTCTTCATAATCCTTGATGTAGCTTTAATCCTTGTTCGCCATTTATTAACTTATGTTCGCCTATCAACAGCAGCGGCAGGGGCTTGTCGTCCAAGTCTGTTGTTTTGTGGCGGTTGATCGTCAATCTTATCTCCCGAACTGCTCTCCCGGCCTATCTTCCCAGGTTGCCTTTTGACGAATTCGGAAAGCTTTTCCTCCTCGTAGAATCGCCACAATTGTTTGAGCAAATCTCTACATTCACTTGTAAAATGCCCCACACTTTGGTGGTAGGCACAATACTTGTTTGGGTTGAGTTTGCCAGTCTCTTGACGGATCTTCCGAGGAGGGGAGAGCAACTCTTTTTCCTTCATGTTGTTGTACACAGTATCAATGGATACTGTTAGCACCTGGTTGAGTTTTTCCTTCAGCTCCGTCCCTTCGGTAAATGCCTTCATGTTTTTAGGGACCCGATAGCCTGTTCCACTGGGCTTCTTGTTGTTCTCCTTTGGATCAGCCTTGTTGACCCCCAAGTTTGCTTGTAAAGCTTCATGCATGGAGACGAATATGCCGGCTTGATTTCTGAACTCGGCATAACTTTTTGGGCACTTCAGACGTACCTCTTTCCATAGGTCTGACCTTTTTTTCAGCCCGGCCATGACAGCTATAATCTTGGTATCTTCACTAACCGGTTCCCCTTCTAACAATACTTTATCGAACCTTTCCATGAAAGCCCGGTCCGATTCCTCATCATTTTATTTTAAATCTGATAGTCGGTGCTTTTGGGAAAGGTACGATCCTGCAGTGGAAAAGTGAGAGAGAAGCTCCCGGCTTAACTGAGCAAAAAAATGAATAGATGTTGGTGGCATTGCTGAAAACCACTTATGTACTCTATCCCCCAAAGTTAGGGGAAAATTCCGACATTGAGTAGCATCACTGGCTCCCACAGAAATCATATAGTCCGAATATTTCGTTAGATGGACTCGGGGATCAGCAATGCCTTCGTATTGTATGCTCACCGGAAATTATATCTTTTTCTGGATTGGGGCCTTCAATATAATTGATGATAAAGGTAAAGATGGCATGCTGGTTGTCCCGACTCATCTTTGTTGGTCAAGTTGTCCTTGCATGCTCTCCACAACTTTTCTTAAGCTTGACAATTCATCAAGAGATGCCCCCTGACTTGGAGGTTGTTCGGCGAGCAAGGACGTTTGCCCTTTTGCTCGTCCCAGTCCCTCTCTTGGAGGAAGAATCTTCTGAGGTTGTCTTTTAGGGTTGCTCGCCGCATTTGGCCCTAAGCACCCAAAGGCGGATCTAGTGAGTCTCTCATGCACCGATGGGCGAGCCTACTCAAATGTTGCTCGCCCACCCCCCTCCCTGACGAGCAACTTCTTGTTGGAGTTGAGGTTGGCCAAGTCTGTCTTGTGCACTGGAATGAGATGTTCCATGGCTAGACATTGTTGTTCGCCCATGGGCAGACTCAGCTTGTCCTTCGGTTTGGTCGACCATTTTAGCTTTGCCTTTGTCCCCTCGATTTTGGGCACTGTTGACTTCATGTTGCTCGCCGTGAACAGACTGTGCTCTCACTACTTCTAGGTGACGAGACTTAGACCTTGCTTGTGAAGGTCCATGTTATTTTTGCTGCTTCTAAATCGCCTGGAGAGCAGCTATTGTTTTGGCCAATTCCTGAGGGTTTCTAGCCAATGCCTCTAAATCTGGAGGTATTACATGAGCTGTAACTGAAGGTTGGACTTTGTTCGCATGGCGTGGGTCATGATCTTGATGATCAGTAGACGAGACCCGGGTTGGGGAAACTCCCATCGAGGGATGTGAAATCCTAGTTTCCTTGGATTGAGGCATCCTAATTTGAATTATCTTCTCTATCCTTGAATCTTCAAACTTGATATTGAAGAACACCAAGAACACTATTATTTGAATCTTCAAGGATTTCTTGAGGATTCCTTCAAATCTTCAAGTTTTAAACTTGAAGTTCTTGATAATCCCACTTAAACCGGAGGTTCGAATCCCTCTCTCTAGCGCCAAATTGTTGGTGATCGGTTCTAATTGTGAGGATTAGTGGCTGTTTTTAACCGGTTTTAGAATCACCAAATAAGAACGTGTGATTGATTACCACCGTAAATGGTAAATTAGATTGTTCAGGTTATAAAATCGTAAATACGAGTATTGAATTTGTATTTATTTCGTGTGTGTGTACGTTTAGGTGTATGAGTGTATGTTTTTGGAGTGTTTGTGAATTTGAACTTAATTTTTATTGCTGGAGAACAACTATTTATACTGACCACCAAGTAGGAAGTGTACATGACCTTTGGACTACCAAGCTTGCATGCTTGACATTTGTCCTTTGACCACTTTTGTCCTTATCTAAGCTGAAACTTAGTTACAAAGTCTTGTATTTAGTCTTATCTCGGATCCATTGTTGTTCGTCCTTACTTGCTTGGTAGACTATTTGTAGTTTTTCTGTAGAAGTTGTTCGCTCTCTAACTTTATGATTTACATGTTGCTCGCCTAGATGTTTCAAGGTGGGTGAGCTTCTGGATATGTTAGATTTGTTCGTCAATAGACGGTGCAGCTTGGTAGGTTGATTGATGTCATGCTCTTCATAAACTGACAATTACTCCACCCGTTGGTAATATTGTTCGTCATCTACGACCTGGTGTTGAGTCCATATTTGGCCTCGGGTCCTAGGACCTGTTCGCCAGAAAGGTGTTCATCGAGAATGTTGCTCGTCACAAAATACACTTCCCGAATTAGTTTATGCACTCCCCTTTGATTTTCTTTGTTAATCATCTCTGGTCCGGGTATTTTTCTTCTTAATCTTCAATTATGCCTTAACTCTTGTTCGCCAAGTAGTAATTGATGTTCGCCTATCAACAGTAGTCACTGTGGAATGAATGGATGGATTGTTAAAATTTAAGCTCCATTTTGCAAACGATCTTCCAAAATTCTACACATGAACATAAATAAAAATGATTGGAATCTTAGACAGGTCTATAGGAGAATTCCAAAATAATCGCACGATGACGAACAAACCACAAAAAAAACGAAGAAGAAGAAGAAGAGAGAAAGACGAAAGAAAACAACAGAGGAGAAAAACACATGTAGAATGAATTGAAATATTGTGTGGAAGTGAAGAACTTATATAGAGAAATACCAAATCAAATGAACGATCAAGATTCGACAAAAGAAATTGGACGGTCAAGATCCAAAAAGGCTAGAATGAAGGGGAGAGCAAGGAATCAAAATAGATGATGGAGGGCTCGCCACATAGGATTTGGCAGCTTCTCCTATATAGTATATTATGATAAGGATAGAAATATCATTAATCCGACAAATTATAATTTAATTTCACACATAAGTACTAATTATGTTTGGAACTCATTCTCTTGTAATCAAAAGTGCAATTATTTTTTTGAAACAACACGTTTCATTATTTAGGTTCCGCAAACGCAGGGAACAACGTGAAGACTCTTGTAATCAAAAGTGCAATTAT
This sequence comes from Ballota nigra, assembly GCA_947034835.1. Lineage (NCBI taxonomy): Eukaryota > Viridiplantae > Streptophyta > Magnoliopsida > Lamiales > Lamiaceae > Ballota > Ballota nigra. The sequence goes on along the minus strand of OX344724.1, from coordinate 72,250,738 downwards.
TCCAATAATAAAAGTTGAGCATTTTTACAAAAAAAAAAAGAAAAATCTTCAAGGTCGTTATTAAATTGATATTAGGCCTAAATGAACGTTACATTGTGATATTACATAATATTAATCCTAAAATTTATTGTTTAGATATTTGTCGTAAATATATATTGTTAATTTTTTTTTTATAAAAGTATGTGGTAATATTCATTGAAATTTTATATTTACCTTTCCAATTTTTTTAATTATTAAAACTATGTCAATTTGTCGCTCTCAAAAGAAAAGAAAAAATGTGTATTGAATTATAATAATATTGTTGATGATCTTAGTTCGAATTGGGTAATTAGTGGTTGTTTTTAGGCTTAGAAGATCATCAAACAAGAATTAAATCAAAGATCTAAGCTAAATTTTTGTAAGGAAGATTTGAGGAGAAATTTGGCAAGAGTTTGGTCTTGTTTTGAATAATTGAACCTATTCTTATTACCCCATGAAGGGGTATATATAGAGTACAAGCAAGCATGAGGTGTCACCTCCTTAATCACTTTCATTTACAATGTGACAAGTGTTAAGACACTTGTTATATCCTTAAGCTATTACATCTTATACAATGACAAGTGTTAAAACACTTGTTTGTCCCTAATGTAATGCCTAATTATTGGGATTTCTGATGATCTTCCGAGGTGCCCACTTGCTCGCCTCCTTTTACTTCTTTTTATCCTTCTTGGTCAAGTTGGTCGCCTCTCTTTTTATGCCCAAATGGCCAGCTGCTTGCCTCCTCTGACTTGGCCATTTACCCAGCTGCTCGCCTCCTAGTGCCTTCTTCCCTGCTGCTCGTCCTCTTTGTCTTTCCTCTTAACGACCTCTTAATTTTATTATTTTAATATCTTTTACCTTAATCCTCGTTGCTCGGCTGTTCGCCTATCAATAATGCCCCCTAGGATGAATTTTTATCATTTTATGTCAAACTACAAGTTGGATCATACCTTCATAGTGGGAGGCTAACAACAGGGATTTGAATTTTATGGGCGGGAAATTTCGGAGCGGCCAACAGGGAATGACTCTTGGCCTGGTGACGTTTCGCTTCCCGAGATGCGAGACACAAGGCGACGTGGGTGGTTGATGACATCACCGCCGCCCACGCGTGCATTTTTATTTTGCCAATAGGGGCCTTCATTTTTCAAAAATTCTTAAATTGACCCCGGGCTTCCTCCTTATAAATAACCCTCTTTCATTTTCTTATTTCTTTTTTGCGATTATGAACGGATTCTCCATAGACGAGTGTTTTGAAGCTTTCCCTTTCCTAATCTTCTTGAATTTCTTGTCAATTCCGTCTGAATCGAAGGTGAATCCATTGTTCTTTTCACTTGTAATCTTCAATTTTCTGTATTTTGTTTTTAATTTTCTTCTCTTTTCGCGATTTATTACCTCTTTCACATACCTCCGCCACACCGCCGCCGTGTCGCTACCATAGCGCCGCCGCCGCTATCTCTTTTCCGCCATCGCAACACTATTGGCGTCACTGGGTGACCATCTTTCTCTCCGAAATGATTAAATTTTTACTATGGCATCCCCATCTTCAAGTAATACGCAATCCCTTGAGATACTAGATTGAAATCTTGGAAAACGGCCTATGGAAGATGAGCATTCACCCCCTGCTCCTCGCCGCTCGCTTCGCCAAGCGATTGACCAAAACCCACGGACTCTGCTTATTGACGAAGACACGGGTTCGGAAGTGAGTTATGTTGTTCGCTCCATGGACGATTTCTATGTTGTGGACAGCTCAGGCGAGCAGGACGTCGATCTCCCAGCTGCTCGCTCCTCGCCAAGAGAAAGTACCTCCTCTGACTTGGGTGAGGATTCTGCCGAGGTCGCTGCTGAGATTGAGGAGATGAGTATTCTTGGGATAGCGGGAGCGAGCACCGAGCAGCCGGGCCCAAGCGAGCAGGTGGCTCAATCAGGAAGCAACCAGCAGGACCCATCCTCTCAGGGTGTGACTTGGGAATTTCTTCGTGAAATTAATTTTCCCATTTCCAAGCCAACTCCTGAGTCCCTGATACCTGAGGCGGTTGTTCGAAGGTGGGAGTAGATCGATTATGCCAATCAGTACCATAATACCTTCCCAACTCCTCCAAGGATTATCATGAAAGCTCAAGAATCCCCCTATACGGCGAGCAAGGTGACGAGCATAGTCACAGAATATGATTTGGCCCAGATTCGCTCCTTCTACCGCATCCCGTATGATATTCACCTGTATGCTCCGCAGAAAGGGAAGACAGCTGATAACCCGCCCCCCGGATGTACCGCCATCAATCTGGACGTCCTCAATACGGGGTTCCCTTTGCCCCTTCATCCGATAATCGGGCGGTTCCTTGAAGACACCAATTTGGCCATAACTCAAATTACTCCGAACGGGTGGAGTAACCTGCTAGCCTTCATAACTCTCTTCGGGCTAGAGGGTTATAAAAAATAAGATTAGTACTGTGGAAATCCACTATGCGATGACCATTTCCTCGGCCGTCAATGAAGAGGAGCTAGGGTGGTACTACATCAAAGCTCGTAGTGGTGTTATATTGATTGAGGGGATGCTAAACAAAGTGAAGAGCTGGCACAAATAGTTCTTCTTTATTGGTGGCGACTGGCGGGCGTCCTCTAATTTTGCGGGGGGACTTGGGCGTATTAACTCCCCCACGCATTTTGGAGAAATTCGGCGTAGGTTTCACCTTTTGGTTTATCATATCCATGGTGAACTAATTTTAATCTTTTTTTTTCTTTTTGTTTTGACCTGTCCGCGCATTCTAAAGTGGAGGCATCCCGAACTGAGCCAGGAGTTCTTATACGTTTTTGCCTTGATCTCTATCTGGGACATAAAGGATCGCAGCATCAAACATCTCTCCAAGGCACACCGTCGAAAGCTTGCTCTCGTGACCACTAGTGCTGACCACCTGGAGGCTCAAGCCGACGTTCCTGAAGGTAACTCGATATATTTAGTTATTTTCATAACTCTTGGTCGTCTGGTCGCCCCTGGCCTACTGGTCACCTGATCGCTTGACTAACCTCATTCTTATTTTCAGCTCAAAGAGTAACTGTAGTCATCCCCCAAATCCTTGAGTGTTATCATCTTCTTGCTCGCCGGGTGAGGCAGATGGCGGCCAGTCAACCCTCTAAAAAGAAAAAATTTAACCCTTGCACCTCTCTCATCAAATTGCGTACTGAGGAGCATGACAAAGAAGAAGCTCCCCCAGCGCCTGTCCCTACTCCTCACCTCCCCCCCGTTCCTCGCCTCCTAAAGACACCCGGGGGAAGAAGAGGCTAATAAAGAAGACGGTCCCCCCGGAAAGATGATGATCGCTCTAAGCGAGCAAGAGGTCAAGGCCAGGCCAGGGTGAGCAAGACTTCCGCTCGCTCCTCTCCCGTGGAGGAGGTAACCGAGCAACAGGTTGTCGGTGCCATGGTTGAGGCACGAGGAAGGAGTTCCTCACCAGATAGCTCCTACCCAGGTTATGACACAGTCAAGCTGAGGGAGTAAGTATCCTTCCCTCTGTCCGGCTGTTCGCCCCCCTTCCGTTTGTATCTAACATCATCCTTTTTTGTGTAGGTATAGGAAGGAGGAGTACCCAGGGCGAGCAAAAGTACTTCATCAACTTAGATGCGTCAAGTTTGCTCCTGCATACCAGGAAATAAAAGACTCTCACATCCGACGGGCAACGGAACTCGTCCCTCGCTCTTGGACGAGGATGGGCGAGGAGATTCTCAAGAGCCAGAGCTTGAGTGACAATGCTCGTCTCCTGAGCTACAATGCTAGTCACCAAGTTATTTCTGCTCAGAGGGTCCTTGATCAAGCTATCGAGCTTGAGCGGACGAATCGGGGCCTGGGTCGGAGGATAGAGCAGCTTGAAGCAGATAGGGATGCTCAGCTGAAGAGAAAGGGGGATGGGATGGCCAAGCTGAAGGCTGAATTTGATAAAGCCAAGCTCTCCTGGGAGAAGAGTCTGAGGGCTTCCGAGGATCGAGAGAAGGTGGCCTTCAATGCTTCTGAGAAGCTGAAGTTGGACTTGGGGGTGGCTACTGAGCGCTTGCAAACTTTGGAGACGGAGCGAGTGGGTCTAGTGGAGCGGGTTGAATCTTTAAAGGTTCATGTCGACCGGCTGGAGAAGGAGAAGAAACACACTATTCCATACACCACGTATGTGCAAGATGTGACTGATAACACAAATTTTGGTTACATCTGTGCATATGCGGATTGTGTGAGGTCCGTGAAATATGCTTTGAATAACGGTCCCGATGTCATGACTTATATCGTTAAAGACTTTGCGGACTATGTCGTCGAGAACCCTCCGGCCTCCGGTTTCGATATTCCCGTTGTCGACTTGGGGGAGATGGGTGTGAACTTGGAAATCTTTAAGGATGATGTCCAAGTGTTTGCTCCGAAGGAGAGGACTGAAGAAGTAAATAGAGATGCCACAGTTTTCGACGCTCTAAGTCCTCTCTTCCCAAACCCACTAGATGGAGCGGGCACCTCTGTTGCGGTAGGCGAGCAACAAGTCCCTGTAGCGACCATCCCGGATGCTCCTACTGCTGAAACTTCTTCGGCTACACCAGCTCCTCCGGCTCCTCAGACCTGAAGTTCTTTTTGTTTATCCTGCTTTTTAGTTGATGTATTAAGAATGATGTACTTTCTTCTTTAATGTCCTTTTTGTTGGAACTTTTTAATGAATGAATTCGCACTTTATGTTTCATTTGTTTGCCTTTTATTTGCCTCTTATTTATTTTTGCTTAAGTATTTCTTTCTCTGATTGAAAGTTAAATACTTTTCTTTGCAAATCTGTATATGTTGAGCATGTATGAGCCTATTTGGTTCTTTAAGAACTTGACCCTTATTACACTTCTTTTTATGCCCTGTTGCTCGCCACATGCTATGTTTGTGCTTAAACGCATTTAGCTTTGGGCGAGCAATTTTGTGTTATGGGGGTGATCAGTTGCGCTTTGGCGACTCAGGAACCCTGCTGCTCGCCTCCTTCTGAACTTGTGCTGTGACACTTGACTGTTTCCGGCAAGCAGTTTTTCCCTTTAGGCGAACAACTGGCTTTGACGCCTTCTTGTTTATTTGATCGCGTAGTATCACGGATGACCACTCTTACTTACTAATTTTACCAAAAAAAGTTTGAAAATTTTATCAATCTTACAATACAAATAATCTTAAATAACTTACACTACTTCAACATAATCTATATAACATAATCTACATAGAAAAACTTTACACTGGTTTCCTAACTATTGATTATATTTCTTTAATAAAGCTGCATTCCAGGAGTATTGGGCCGAGTTGCCTTCCATGTCCTCAAGATCATATGTGCCGTTGTACCACTTCTGGGTTACTCTGAATGGGCCCTCCCAAGTCGGTCCAAATACTCCTGGTGGCGGTGCTAAGACTTTTCGGAGTACTAGATCTCCAATTTCAAACTCTCTGACTTTCACTTGCGAATTGTAATATCTGCAGCTAATGCCTTATTGTTTAACTGCTCGTTGAACCCAGCTACTCTTTCTGTTGGTACTTTGAGCTCTATAGGTATAACCGCTTCGGTACCGAATGCCATAGTAAATGGTGTTTCTCCGGTGCTCGTTCCATGCGATACTCTGTATGCCCAAAGTACTTCTGGCAGTTCTTCTGACCATTTGTCTTTCTTATCCACCAGACGGTTTTTAGGATATGTTTGATTATCTTGTTAACTGCCTCGACTTGGCCGTTGGATTGAGGATGATAGGGTGTTGAAAAATGTTTCTTAATACCCCATTTTTTGCAAAAGTCTCTTATCTTCTTTCCTTCGAACTGTCTTCCATTATCCGTCAGTATTGCTTGTGGAATTTCGAATCGGTACACTATGTTTTTTCAGATAAAGCTGATTATCTTTTCTTGTGTTATTGTCACTAGTGCTTCAGCCTCGGCCCATTTTGTGTAATAGTCCACGACCACTACTGCAAATCTCACATTCCCCTTTCCTGTTGGAAAAGGTCCTATGATGTATATCCCCCACTTTGCAAATGACCATGGACTATTCACTGAAATTAATTCTGTTGGTGGCTTATGGATGCTAGGGGTGAACAACTAGCACCTGTGGCATGTCTTCGCAATTTTGATTGCATCTTGTAACAAAGTTGGCCAATAGTATCCTTGTCTTACCGTCTTGTATGCCAATGCTCGCCCTCCTGCGTGATTTCCACATATCCCCTCGTGTATTTCTTTTAACACTTACTGGTCTTGCCCCCTTGCTAGACATTTTAATAAGGGCAGTGAAAACCCTCTTTTGTAAAGTTGATTGTCCATGATAGTGAACCTTGCTGCTCTTTTGGCTATCTTGGCTGCTTCCTGCGGGTCCTCGGGCATTTTGTTATCTTTGAGATATCTGTATATTGGTGTTCTCCAATCTTCCTCTGTCAATTCCTCTTCGACTTGATTGATTTTGTAGTCACTGGTGGATGGGTGAGAAATCTTTGTTATCGTGACTTCTGAAAGTTCTGCTGGTCCCGTGCTAGTAGCCAAACCAGCAAGTGCATCTGCTTGTGCATTGTTGTCCCTCGGCACCTGTTCAATATAAATTTGCTCGAAGAGTGAAGCCAGGTGAGCAACAATTTTCTGATACAAGGCCATGTTTTCATCTTTAGCTTTGTACTCCCCACGGACTTGGTTGACTATCAGCTGGGAATCTCCATAAATTTGGACTTTTCGAACCCCCACAGCCAGAGCTAATCGTAGTCCGGCTATCAGTGCCTCATACTCTACTTCGTTGTTTGTTGCAATGAACTCGAAGCTGACAGCTGAAGTGAACACTTGCCTGTCTGGACTGATCAACACTATCCCGGCTCCTGCTGCTGTACTATTTGATGACCCGTCTATGTAGATATGCCATGGATGGTTATGACCTCTCGTCGAATCTTGAGGGAAGGTCAACTCGACTATGAAGTCGGCTAAAGCTAGACCCTTGATCGCTGTTCGAGGTGCATAAGATATTCCAAACTGGCTTATTTCTAGTGACCACTTGAGGAGGCGACCAGCAGTGTCAGGCCTTTGCAGAATTTGTCTTAGTGGAAATATTGTTAAAACCTCCCCTTGATGATCAAAGAAGTATGACCTTAGCTTTCTCACGCTCATCACCAGTGCATAGGCCAATTTTTCCATGGGCGAATATTTGACTTCTGCTTCATGTAAGGCCTGACTTACGTAGTAGATTGGCAAGTGGAACTTTCCTTCCGCCCGAACTAAGACCGAGCTGATGGCCACCTCTGATGCAGCTAGGTATAGGTACAGTTTCTTCCCTGAGACAGGCTTTGATAGAATCTTGGTGTCGCTAAGATACTCCTTTAGTTGCTCGAATGCCTGTTGACAATTGCTTGTCCACTGGAACTGACCTTTCTTGATAGCATCAAAGAAAGGTCGGCATTTGTCACCAGATCTTGAAATGAATCTGTTCAAGGCTACTAAGCATCCGGTCAGTCGTTGAACTTCCCTAATCGACCTTGGTGGTTGCATATCCATGATTGATTTGACCTTTGATGGATTTGCCTCAATGCCTCGCTGACTTACCAAGTGTCCAAGGAACTTCCCCAAGTGGACTCTGAAGCTGCTTTTCTTTGGATTTAGCTTCATATTGTATGCTCGGAGTATTTCGAATGCTTGTGTCAGGTGTTCCAAATGATCTTCCTTCTTCGGACTTTTTACGACTATGTCGTCCACGTACACTTCCATTGTTTTGCCAATGTGTTCATCGAACATTTTGTTGACGAGTCTTTGGTACGTGGCTCCTGCATTGATTAGCCCAAACGACATCCTCTTCCAACACAATAAGTTTTTGTTGGTGTAGAATGTTGTGTTTTCCTGGTCGTCCGGGTGCATTGGGATTTGGTGATACCCAACGAATGCGTCTATGAAGGTGAGAAGTTCGTATCCTGCTGTGTTGTCTACCAACTGGTCAATGTGTGGTAGCGGGAAGTTGTCCTTAGGGCAAACGGCATTCAAATCGGTGAAGTCAATGCATAACCTCCACGTGTTATTTGGTTTTTTTCACTAACACTGGATTCGCTACCCATCTGGGGCATAAGGCTTCTTTGATAAGGTCATTATCAAGTAGCTTCTTCACTTCCACGTTCAGTGCTTCGTATTTGTCAGTCCCAAATTTTCTTCTTTTTTATTTCACCGGTGTTTTGGTTGGATCAATATTTAGCTTATGACAGGCATGCTCAGGGCTGATGCCTACCATATCAGCATGCGGCCATGCGAATACGTCGAGATTAGACTTGAGGAATTCTTTCATTCTGGATCTGTATGGCTTAGGGAGCTCAGACCCAATGAATAATTCCAAGTCTTCTCGATTCGGGTCGACTCTTATTGCTTCCAATTCCTCAACCGGGGTTGCTCTTCTTTTCTGACTTTTCCAACGAGGATCAATAATGGGCCCCTCTAGGTTGATCTCATCCTCGATCATTGACTCCGCCTCTAGTCTTGGCTCAAGATCTTCAACTTTGTTTAGCCTAGGTATGGCTTCACTTCCCTGTTGCTCGCCGAAGCCTTCCTGCTCACCCTCATCCCGCTGGTCGTCTACCTCCATCATCTCGGTGTCAGTGGACTCCATAATTTCATCCAAGTTGGAGGGTTCATCCTCAGCCCTGCTGCTCGGCTATTCGTCCATGACGGACACTTTGTTGTCTTTAGGTTAAAGTTGCATGAGGTACTCTCGAGCTTTCTTTTGATCGCCCTTAACCGTACCTGAACCTTGTGAAGTTGGAAATTTAAGACAGTAGTAGTACGTTGAAACAGCCGCTTTGAATTCATTCATAAAGGATCGACCGAGAAACCCGTTATAGGCAGACTGTTGATTTACAACTAAAAATTCTACCATTCTAGTCAGTCTCCTTTTGGGATTCTCGGTTGATACAAGTTCGACCGGCAACGTAACTAGTCCTAAGGGAACGGTTACAACATCTCCGAACCTTACTATCTTATGATTACACTCCTTTACATACTCCTCACAATCACCTAATTGATGTAGTGTACTTTTAAATATGATGTTTGTGTATGAGCCGGTGTCCACAAGCAGGCGGTGGACTCGGATCCCCATAATGTTGGCACAGATGATTAGCGAGTCGTTATGTGGGGTGAGTATTCATCTAGGTCTTTTTCAGAAAACACCAAGTCGCCCGTCTTCTTGGTAGCTTGGTTCACTCCAACTTCCCTGACTTGAGCCACTACTCTGAGATCTGCTTTTCTCTTTCTTTTGGACATCGGGGGCCTTCCGTCTGAACAACCTCCTACTGGCCCGGTCGGTTCAAACATTAAGATTTCTCGGACGGGTTCCGCGAGAGAGCTGTGAATGCCTTTTTGCCCTTCTTGTCCATCCTGCTCGGCTGCTCGTCTTCTTCGTCATCCTCCGAGCTAGATGAAACTGTCATTCTGGGCCTCTTGTCTGTCTGCCTTTTAACGAACTCTGATAGCTTTCCTTCTTCATAGAATTTCCATAGTTGTTTCAAGAGGTCCCGATATTCACTTGTAAAATGGCCTATGTTCTGGTGATATGCGCAGTATTTGTTGGGATTCAACTTTCCTCGCTCTTGCCGTATTTTTCGGGGTTCTGACAGCATATATTTATCCTTCACAATGTTATATACAGCTTCTATAGATGTGGATTCATGTTCTTAGGGGCCTTGTATTCTCCTCCTGACTTCTTTCCCGACTTCTTGGAGTCAGTCACCTAACTCCTTTTGTAGAGTTTCTTGCATTGAGATATATACACCAACCTTGTGTCTGAATTCCGAGTAAGTCTTAGGGAAAGCCAAGTGCATTTCTTTCCAGAGGTCCGTTCCTTTTCTGAGTCCTGCCATCACTGCCACAATCTTTGTGTCTTCACTTACCATCTCACCTTCTAACAGAACCTTATCGAACCTCTCAAGAAATGCTCTATCAGACTCCTCATCACCTTGTTTCAAATCTGCAAGTCTATGTCTTTGTGTGAGATAATACCCGACCGTTGAGAAATGTGATAAGAATTCCTTGTTGAACTGCATGAACGAGTTTATAGAGCCAAGGGCGAGTGCAGAGAACCATCTGTGAGGGCCATTGCCCAAAGTCAGCGGGAAATTGCGGCACTGTGTTGCGTCTGATGCTCTTACTAATATCATGTAATCAGTATATTTTGATAGATGCACCTTCGGATCTGAATTCCCCTCATATAAACTAATGACTGGGAATTGTACTTTTTTCTGAACTGGCGCATTTAGGATAGCTGGGGATAAGGGTGATGATGGCAGTATCGTCGATCCAATGCCTTTTTGGGCCTCCAACTGTTTCTGCATCTCTTCCACCACTTTTTTTTAGAGCTTGCCACTCATCCGGAGTCGTTCTTCCATTAGAAGGTTGTTCGTCATGGTTGGGTTCGACGACCTCTCCATGACGCAGTCCCTTGCTAACAGGATATTTCTCCTGTGTGACATGCTTAGCGATATTGCTAGCTCCGTTGGGACCCAAACGCCCAAAGGCTGACCTTCTTAACCTTTCATGAACAGAGGGGCGAGCAGCAGGGTATGCTTGCTCGTGTACTCGTTCTTCGCTTCTTTGGTGAGTCTCCCTCATATGTCCTCCATGGTTATTTGTTCTTCCTCTTGTGTGAGAGTGGCTCACACTCCTTATCCCCCCATTGCTCGACTCCTCGCCTGTCCCCGGAGTGGACTCTCCTCGACTCCCAAGTCGTTCACTTACTGGGGTTTTGCCCTTGGCTATCCTTGCTTGTTCACTATCAACCTCATCCATTCTTATATCTTCACGTTGCTTGGTTCTTCTTTCGGTTGCCCGGTTGCTCGCCTCCTGGGCTTTGGATAGCCTTTGCCCAGCTGCCCGGTTGCTCGCCTCCGGGGCCCTTGATAGTCTGGCAGCTTCATGCCGTCTTTGTAAAGATTGTAAAACGGCAATTATTTTCGCTAATTCCTCCGGGTTTTGAGCCAAGGCCTCCACCTCCGGGGGAAGAGTATCGATTGTAACTTGTACATTCCTTCGGGACGTTGCTCGCACCGTTATTGCATGTTCACCCATTGATGACACCCTTGTTCGTGATTTATTCGACGGATGAGAACTTGATGATTGCATCTCGTGTGATCTCGCCATTTATCAAATGCGATGTATTTCTTGACAAAAGATCTATGTTTTATGAGTGTTGATTTAAAAACAACTAGCCTTGCATGTAATAATTTGGCTTGTTACAACCCTTCTTATACATGCATACGTTCAAGTCTTTAAATCTTCAAACAAAACACTTCTCAAATACCAGCCAACACCTCCAAACTCAATTTCCGGCGACCTGCTGCCGGATTTTTGTAGATTTCGGCGACTTTTCACAAGAATTCTTCAAATCTTCAACCAATCGGAGGTTCGAACACCCTCCTTCTAGCGCCAATTGTTGATGATCTTAGTTCGAATTGGGTAATTAGTGGTTGTTTTTAGGCTTAGAAGATCATCAAACAAAAATTAAATCAAAGATCTAAGCTAAATTTTTTTAAGGAAGATTTGAGGAGAAATTTGGCAAGAGTTTGGTCTTGTTTTGAATAATTGAACCTATTCTTATTACCCCATGAAGGGGTATATATAGAGTACAAGCAAGCATGAGGTGTCACCTCCTTAATCACTTTCATTTACAATGTGACAAGTGTTAAGACACTTGTTATATCCTTAAGCTATTACATCTTATACAATGACAAGTGTTAAAACACTTGTTTGTCCCTAATGTAATGCCTAATTATTGGGATTTCTGATGATCTTCCGAGGTGCCCACTTGCTCGTCTGCTCGCCTCCTTTTACTTCTTTTTATCCTTCTTGGTCAAGTTGGTCGCCTCTCTTTGTATGCCCAAATGACCAGCTACTCGCCTCCTCTGACTTGGCCATTTACCCAGGTGCTCGCCTCCTAATGCCTTCTTCCCTGCTACTCGTCCTCTTTGACTTTTCTCTTAACGACCTCTTAATTTTATTATTTTAATATCTTTTACCTTAATCCTCGTTGATCGGCTGTTCGCCTATCAACAAATATTAAAAGAAGATCGGGATTAAATTAATATTATTAGGCATAATGGTCATAAATTTATATGATTAATCCTTCATTATACGAAATTCTTCCCATTCTCCAAATCTATTCTCATTTTTTCTTTTTATTCGTCCTCCAAATCTATTTTCAATTTACTATTTTTGGAAATCATTATTTTATTAACATTTTCACAAACAATCACTTTATTCAATAGAACTACACAATACTTTTACTTTATCTATTTTATCTTATTTTTCTTAAAACTCATATCTATTTCTAAAGAGAATATGTTTGGTGGATGGATGGAGAGAGTATTAATATTTTGACAAAAATTTGTGTGAGATCGTCACATGATATGAAATAACACAAATTAGCACTCTCCCTATCAAAGTATTAATACGTCATGTCCAATTTATACCTCGTCTCACTTGAAATGGTTTCACAAAAAACCTACTCTAATATTTTTACTATCAATCAAATGTTGCAATACACGGCCAGAACCGGCCGAAGTTACGTAAAATTACAAATTTCACTATAAGAAAATAAAAAACTTCTAAAGAAATTAAAATTGCCTATAAAAAATTTTAACAAAAGATTTCAGTAGTGAGTTACTTACGACTTTCCTACAATTATTTTTTATCATATGGACACATTCATTCTTACAAGCAATTTGCCTATAAAATCAATTTGTCTATAAAATGAAATTTCTAGGTATTAATTACCTACAAAAAATTTGCTTACAAAAATTTATCCACAAATAATTTGTCTATGAAAATTTTGCAGGCAAATTTTTTATAGGTAAGGAATGAAAACCCCTTATATAATTAGAAAATTTTGAAGGCAATTTTATAAGCAATCCCCACTGTTGGTGATCGGTTCTAATCGTGAGGATTAGTGGCTGTTTTTAACCGATTTTGGGATCACCAAACAAGAACGTGTGATTGATTACCACCGTAAATGGTAAATTTGATTGTTCGGGTTATGAAATCGTAAATACGAGTATCGAATTCGTATTTATTTCGTGTGTGTGCATGTTTAGATGTATAAGTGTGTGTATTGGGAGTGTTTGTGAATTTGAACCTGTATTTCTTAGCTGGAGAACAACTATTTATAGAGACTAGCAAGTAGGAGGTGTCCTAGACTCTTGGACTTCCTAGCTTGCATGCTAGACAAGTGTCCTTTGACCTTGTTTGACCTTATCTAAGTTGAATCTTAGTTACAAAGTCTTCTTTGATCTTATCTCGGACTCATTGTTGTTCGTCATGGTTGGCTTGATTGGTCCAAATTGGTCTTTCAATAAAAGTTGTTCACCTTTTGAGGTTATGGCTCGGAAGTTGTTCGCCCTTGTATCTTGTTGAGATGGGCTTAGGAATCTTGGTCATTTGTTTGTCAACATACATCTCTTAGGCTGGTAGATGCACCACCTTTTGATAATGCTGCTCGTCATTAGTGATCTGATGAAATGTTCATATCTGGTCCCAGGTCTCAGAACCTGTTCGCCAATATGTTGTTCGTCAGTAGAGTTGCTCATCATTTTATACACTTTCTGGATTGATTTATACACCCCCGTTGAGACTTGTCAATCATCTATAATTTGGGGTTGATTTTTATAACCTTTGTTAGGGCCATAATTCCTGCTCGTCCATCATTGATAGTTGTTCGCCTGTCAACAATTGCCCCCTATCCTGACTAGATGTTGTTTTTGACGAGCAACTGTAGTTAGGATATTTTCTTGGTAGTGGTTTGGACGAACAGCCTCGTCTTCCCATGTTCTGGGGGGTATTCGAGGGTGACATGGGCGACATGATTATGCACCGCCCACGCGCGAGCAATCCCTAGGCCACGCGCCTCAATGTTTGCATGCAGGTCCTTGGATTTCTAATTTTGCTCGAAAAAGACCCCGCTTTCCTTCAATCTTGTCCAAATCTTGGGGGAAATTACAAGTTGTACCCCGTTTTTTAGCTTCAATATAAATACAGGTGGGAATTGAATTATTTCCCACTTCTTTCTTTCTTTGATCTTCCGGCGACTTTCCCCTTTTTCCGGTGACCTCTGAGTTTATTCCGGCAACATTTATTACAATTTCAAGGTATTTAGTTTCGATTTTTCTTCAATTCTAATTCTTCTTCTTCTTTTCTTCATTTCATTTCTCTTTAAACATTGTAATCGTACTCCTCTTGGGAAAATTTACCACCGGCCCCCTCGAAAACTTACCGAAAAAATTACACCACCTCTCTTCCGCCCTGAGATTCAATGTCCTCACATTCCAGTAGCAAAACCCCCTCCAGAGTTCTTGAAGCTGACCCCTTAAGGGTAATTCCGTACGGCGACCAACCCCCCTTTAAAGTATCGTCTGAAATCCAGCAGGAGATAGGTGTGCAAGGGGTGGTTGTTGATTCTGGGAATCAACCGGGCGAGGAGGAAACGAAGTGAATCTGAATCGTCCAGTTCAGATTCCGAGGAAGAGGAGGATCCCGAATTTGACGAGCTTACAAGGGAATTTTTGGAGGTGATCGAATTTCCAAACCCTAGGTACATGGAAAACGAGATCCACATAGGAGTTGCTCGCCCTTTCGAGTGGTAAACATATGCGGATCGATATGCGAATAGCCTCCTGACCCCTCGAAGGCGTAAATTCAATTCTCCCAGGACCAGATTCCAAGCTTCGAGGATTAAGAGCTCTGTTCTCCCAGAAGATCTGGCGAGCATACGGGAGACATACAAGATTCCCTTTGATATTTTTATGTGGGCTCCCAAAAGGAAAGAGCGAGCAGATAGGCCTCATCCCGGGTGTACGGCGATCAACATTCACACCCTGATGGTTGGACCGAAGCTTCCACTCCCTCCCATTGTTGGTCGCTTCCTGGAGACGACCAACTTGGCCATTACTCAAATTACCCCTATTGGCTGGATGAACCTCCTAGGCGTGATGAGTCTGTTCGACCTTGAGGGGTACATTGACCGGATTACTCCAGATGAGGTGAACTATATGATGATAATATCCAAATGTACAGCCGGCGAGGAGGATTATTACTATTTGAAAGCTTGTCCTGGGTTGAAAGTCGTTGAAGGGGTGTCGAACAAGATTCGGGATTGGAAGCACCAATTCTTTTTCATCGGGGGTGATTGGCGAGCAGCTGCGAACGAGCATGGGGATAATATCCGGATTTAAACTCCGGACTCCTATGGAGTGCTTCATCGTGAGCCCCAAATGTACTTTCAAATTAATACAAGTGGGATTAATTTTAACTTTCTTTTCCTTTTATGTAGGTCCTCGACTTTTGAAGTGGGCGAGTCAAGAAGAGGAGATCAACTCTGAATTCCTTTTCACATCTTGCCTCGTTTCTCTTTGCAACATCTCAGAGAGGACGGTGGAATATTTAAATCAGGATAAGTGTAAAAAAACTACTCGTCTTTACACTTATCCTCATCACTTGGAAGCCCAAGCCGAAGTTCCTCCTTGTAAGGTTTCAAATCCTGCCCCCACTCTTGTTCGTCCTTGAAAAAATATATGCTCGCCTAACCTTACACTTATCCAAATATTTTTTTTAGCCGAGCAGGTTACTGTTGTTTTCCCTCCAACTTTGCCCTCTTAGAGCAGAGAGTATTTGAGATGGCGCCACCAAAAGGACGAAGAGTGAAAGGGGACCCTCCATCGAAGGTGTTGGCAATGACCAACAAGACCCCCGCCGCTGAACAAACTCACCAGACAGCTCTCTCGCCGAGCTCGTTGCCGACCCCCATCCCAGCTTCCTCTCCGCACAGCTCCAAGAGGCTGAGGAAGGGGGATGGTTCATATGTGTCCCAATCACCCCCCACAGCCGACAAGGGGAAGTCCAAGGTGGGAGGATCTTCTGGCCGTCTGCCCTCCGAAGAAGCTGCTCGATGTTGATGATCTTGCTCCAAATTTATAATTTAGTGGTTGTTTTACTCTAATAAGATAATCAAACAAGGATTTGAATAAAGATTAAAACTATATTTCTTGAAGGAAGAATTGAGAAAAATATTTGCAAGAGTTTTGCCTATTTTTGAATTAAGTGGAAAAAACCCCCTTTCATTATCTCATGAAGGGATATTTATAGGGGTACAAGCAAGTAGGAGGTGGCACCTCCCTAATCATCCTTATTTACATGGTGACAAGTGTTAAGACACTTGTTAATTCCTAAGCTATTACATCTTTACACAATGACAAGTGTTAAAACACTTGTTTGTTTCTAATGTAATGCCTAATTATTGGGACTTCTGATGATCTTCCGAGGTGCCCTCTTGCTCGCCTGCTCGCCTCCTTTTACTTCTTCTTTATCCTTCTTGGTCCAGCTGGTCGCCTCCCTTTTATGTTCAAATGACCAGCTGCTCGCCACCTCTGACTTGGTCACCTGACCCAGCTGCTCGCCTCCTATGGCTTTATTCCCTGCTGCTCGTCCTCTTTATCATTTCTATTTTTAATGATTTCTTAATCTTTATTATTTTAATAATTTTTACTTTAATCTTTTTACCCTACTGTTCGCCTATCAACAATGCCCCCTAGTTTGGCATATAAGGATAATTTTCATCCTTTTATGTCAAACTATAAGATGGGCTACCTTTT
Organism: Ballota nigra; assembly: GCA_947034835.1. NCBI lineage: Eukaryota > Viridiplantae > Streptophyta > Magnoliopsida > Lamiales > Lamiaceae > Ballota > Ballota nigra. Next base: position 72,234,109 of record OX344724.1, on the reverse strand, counting down.
TATGGTAAGAGGCGAGCAATAGGGAGTTTGCCCTTTTAACTTTTGCAGGGAGCGAGCAACGGGGTTTCAAATTTTTTTTTTTGGGCGGGAACTATTGGAGGCGACCAGTGGGGAACGCTTTTTGAACTTGTGACGTTTTGTTTCCCGAGACGCATAATACGAGGCGACGTGGGCGGTTGGTGACGTCACCGCCGCCCACGCGTGCATTTCTCATTTTGAATATAGGGGCCTCTTTGTTTCAAAAATCTCCAAATTTGCCCCCGAATCCTTTGTTTATAAATAGCTCTTTTTTTACTTTTTTGTTTCTTTTCTTTCGATTCCTGCATAGAACCTCCATTGACGATTTTCGAAGCTTCTTCTTCACCAATTTCTTTCGAATATCAATCGATTTCTCTTGAATTGAAGGTGAATCCTTTGCTTTTTTATTGCAATTCTCTATATTTTGTCTTTCAATTTTTGTTTTCTCGCAATTTTTCTTCATTGTTGCACTATTCCGCCGCCTTCACCACCATCACCGCCGCATCGCCGCCGTCGCACTGCCGTCCTTCTTCGCTTTTTGTCCTTACGATGTTATTGGCACTGTCCTATCCATATTTCCACCCCTATTGTTTGATTTTAAATCTTGCAAATGTCATCTCCCTCCTCGAGCAACACTCAATCCATCGAATTTGTTGGTCGAAATTCGGGAAAAAGGCCTATGGAAGATGAACGACCTCCCCCTGTTCCTCGCCGCTTGCTCCGGCGAGCAATTGCGCAAAACCCCAGAACTTTGCTCGTTGATGAGGATACAGGTTCCGAGGCGAGCTCTGTTGCTCGCTTCGTTGACAACTTCTATGCCGTGGAAAGTTCGGGCGAGCAGGACGTCCAAGGTCCCGTTGCTCGCTCCTCGCCAAGGGAAGGGACTTCCTCGGATTTGGGCGAAGACTCCGCTGAGGTCGCCGCTGAAATAGAAGAAATGAGTCTTCCTAGAGACACGGGAGCGAGCAGCGAGCAACAAGTCGTGAGCGAGCAGGTGGCTCGGCCAGGAAGCGACCAGCTGGGCGTAACTTGGGAATTCCTCCGAGAGATCAATTTCCCCATTTCACGACCGACTCCTGAGTCTCTTATTCCAAAGGCCGTAGTCCGGAGGTAGGATTGGATTGATTACGCCAATCATTATCACAACACTTTCCCTACTCCGCCAAGGCCTATCGTGGAAGCCCGGGAATCTTCGTACACAGCAAGCAAGGTGGCAAGTGTAGTCACGGAAGATGACTTGGCCCAGATCCGCTCTTCCTACCACATCCCGTACGATATCCATTTGTACGCTCCACAGAAAGGAGAGACTGCTGACAATCCGCCCCCAGGATGTACTGCCATCAATTTGGATGTTCTTAATACGGGATTCCCACTACCTTTGCATCCGGTGATTGGGCGGTTCTTGGAATATACAAATTTGGCGATCACCCAGATTACTCCAAATGGGTGGAGTAACTTGTTAGTCTTCATTACTCTTTTCGGATTGGAAGGCTACAGAAATAAAATCAGCACGGTGGAGATACACTATGCAATGACTATCTCCTCGGCTGTCAATGAAGAAGGGCTCGGGTGGTATTACATCAAAGCCTGTAGCGGCGTTAAGCTGATTGAGGGAGTGCCTAATAAAGTCAAAAGCTGGCACAAGCAATTCTTCTTCATTGGCGGCGATTGGCGGGCGTCTTCCGATTTTTCGGGAGGACTGGGGCGTATAAATTCCCCTACACACTTTGGGGAGATTCGGCGTAGGTTTCATTTCTTAGTTCATTACTTCTAGGGTGAACTAATTTTAATCTCTATATCTGTTTTGTAGGTCCGCGTATCTTGAAGTGGGGGCATCCCGAGCTGAGCGAAGAGTTCCTATACGTCCTTGCTCTGATTTCTTTGCGAAACGTTAAGGATCGGAGTATTGGCCATCTTTCACAAGCGCACTGCCGTAAGCTTGCTCAACTCACAACCAGTGCTCATCACTTAGAGGCCTAAGCGGAGGTCCCTGAAGGTAACCTTCTTCATGCACTTTGATTATTTTTATAAGTTTTCACTTTTATAAATTCCCCTACACACTTTGGGGAGATTCGCCGCCATTATGCCTTTTATCTTACTTTGATTTTCATGTTTTTATTTTCAGCTCAAAGGGTAACCATAGCCGTTCCACAAATACCAAGAAGTTACCACCTTCTTGCTCGTCGAGTGAAGCAGATGGTGGCTAACCAACCCTCGAGAAAGAAGAAGTTCGACCCCTGCACCTCTTTGATCAAGCTAAGGGCGGGAGCACATGATGAGGAGGAGGTTCCTCAAGTACCTGCCCTAGTTCCTCGCCCCCCTGCTCGCTCTTCGCCTCCTCCCAAAGATACAAGGGGTAAGAAGAGGCTTACCAAAGAGACTGATCCCCGCAAGAAGGACGGCCGCTCCAAGCTAGCTAAGGGACAGGGCTCTTCTCAGGCGAGCAAGTCTGATGCTCGCTCCTCGTCAATGGAGGAAGTGACCGAGCAGCAGGTCGTCGGTGCAATGGTCGTCGGTCGAGGGAGGAGTTCCTCGCCTGACAATTCTTATTTGGGCTATGACCCAGTAAAAATGAGGGAGTAAGTATTTTTCCTCCTGCTCGGCTGCTCGCTTCCTTGCATACATTTCAACTATTTAACTTTTTAATTTTGTACAGGTACCGGAGAGATGATTATCCTGGTCGTGCTAAAGTGCTTCACCAATTCAGTTGTGTGAAATCAGCCCCTGCTTATCACGAAATTAAGGATTCGCACGTCCGGCGGGCTACAGAGTTTGTCCCTCGCTCTTGGACAAAAACGGGGGAAGAAATTCTCCAGAATCAAAGTTTGAGTGACAACGCCCGTCTCCTCAGCTATAATGCCAGTCACCAAGCTATATCTGCCCAGAGAGTCGTTGACCAAGCCATTGAGCTTGAGAGGACAAACCGGAGTCTGGGACGCAAAATAGAGCAGCTTGAGGCAGAGAGGGACGCTCAGCTGAAGAGGAAGGAAGAAGAGCTGACCAAGTTGAAGTCTGACTTTGAGAGAGCCAAGCACTCCTGGGAGCGGGATCTGAAGGCATCCGAGGACCGAGAGAGAGTTGCTTCCAATGCCTCAGAGAAGTTAAATTTGGACTTCGGTGTTGCTGCTGAGCGCTTACAGGTTTTGGAGACGGAACGGGTGAGATTGGTGGAGAGAGTCGAGTCTCTGAAGGTCCATGTCGACCGGTTGGAAAAAGAGAAGAAACGGGCCATATCCTATACCACGTACATGCAGGATGTAACCGATAACACTAATCTCGGTTACATCTGTGCTTATGCGGATTGCGTGAGATCTGTGAAGTACGCCTTGGACAACGGTCTTGATATAATGACCAGTACCGTTAAGGACTTCGCGGACTATGTCATCGAGAATCCTCCAGCCGCCAGTTTTGACATCCCTGTTGCCGACCTAGGGGAGATGGGGCTGGACTTGGGCATCTTTAAAGATGATGTCCGAGTCGTGGCTCCGAAGGAGAGGACTGAAGAGGTGAATCGAGACGCCACCGTATTTGATGCTCTAAGTCCTCTCTTTCCGAATCCTCTCGGGGAGACCAGTACCTCCACCGCTGTAGGCGAGTAGCAGGTCCCTATGGCGACCAACCAAGATGATCCTCCACCTCCTCCTGCTGAAGATCCCCCAGCACCTCCAGCTCCTCCGGCTCCTGAGTCTTAAAGACTTTTTTATTTTTCTGCTTTTCTAGTTTGATGTGATAGGCTTAGTTGTAAGTTTTCCCTTGTTTTGTATCCTTGTACTTTGAATGAATGAGATCGTACTTCTTTTGTTAATGTACTCTTTTTAGAACTTTTAATGAAATGAATTCGCACTTTATATTTCTTGTTCGCCTTTTATCTTTATTTGCTTAAGTATTTTCTTTCATAAATGAAAGTTCAACACTTTTCCTTGCAATAAAATTTTTGTTTGTTAGTCATACATGGGTCACTTAGGTCCTTTTGAGGACTTGACCTTAATCTATGCCCTTAATGCCCTGTTGCTCGCCTCCACTATACTTGTGCTTATGCATTTAGTTTCTTGGGCGAGCAACTTTATGCTATGGGGCGATCAGTTGGGCTTCCGGGTTTCAAGAACCCTGCTGCTCGTCTCCTTTTGGACTTGTGCTACGACATTTGCTTGTTCTCCGGTGAGCAGCTTCTCTGCTAGGCGAACAACTGGGCTTTGATGCCTTCTTGTCTATTTACACATAATACAACGATTGACCATTCTTACAAATTTTGCTAAAAAATTTGAAAATTTTACAACAAAAATATTCTATCTTAACTAACTCATACTATTTCGACATGATATATATAGAAAAACTATTTTACATTGGTTCCCTATCTATTGATAGTACTTTTTCAATAAAGATGTGTTCCAGGTGTATTGGGCCGATTTGTCTTCCATGTCTTCGAGGTCATATGTGCCGTTGTACCACTTGTGGGTTATCTTGACTGGGCCCTCCCAAGTCGGTCCAAATACTCCTGGAGGTGGTGCTAGAATCTTTCGTAGTATCAGATCTCCGACTTCAAACTCTCTGACCTTTACTTGCGAATTGTAGTATTTCGCGATTCTTCTCTTGTATATTTCTTTTTTATTTCTGCTGAGATTCTTTTTTCGTCAATCAGATCCATCTCTGCAGCTAGTGCTTTGTTGTTTTCTTGTTCATTGAACTCGACTATCCTTTCAGTTGGTACTTTGAGTTCTATAGGTATCACTGCTTATGTACCGAATGCCATAGCAAATGGTGTTTCTCCTGTGCTTGTTCTATGTGATACTCTATATACCCAAAGTACTTCTGGCAGTTCTTCTGACCATTTGCCTTTCTTGTCTACCAGTCGAATTTTTAAGATATGCTTTATTATCTTGTTAACTGCCTCGACTTGGTCATTAGACTGTGGGTGGTAGGGTGTCGAAAAATATTTCTTGATTCCCCATTTTTTGAAGAAATCTCTTATCTTTTTTCCTTCGAACTGCCTTCCATTGTCTGTCAGTATTGCCTGTGGAACCCTGAATCGGCACACTATACTTTTCCAGATAAAACTGATCATTTTTTCTTGTGTTATTGTCACTAGTGCTTCGGCTTCAGCCCATTTTGTGTAATAGTCCACGGCCACTACCGCAAATCTTACATTCCCCTTTCCCAAGGAAAGGTCCTATGATGTCTATCCCCCACTTTGCGAATGGCCAGGGACTATTTACCGAGATCAGCTCTGTTGGTGGCTTATGGATGCTGGGGGCGAACAACTTGTTGGTAAAATAGGGGTGCCCGAAATCTATTCGGGATGAAATTTAATTACGAATTTAAATTCAATTATTACTAGCATGAATTAATCCTAATTAATTCAAATAATAATTCCAACAACAAATTTAACATCATGCATGTTGAATTAATTCACATAAAATCTAGGCGGAATAAACAAGAATTTATGTGACTTACGTACCTCTTGTAGAATTGGCCTTTAAATAAACGGGATAATTACAATCACGCTTTATCAACTCAAAATCCTTCTCAAGTATTTCCCTTTCGCCTTACTTGATCACCGGTGGGAGATGCTTTCAAGTAATTTAAATAACTAAGGAAAAAGAAAAATATATATGCTCTTGATTTTTCCAACACATGGAATTATGTTCTTGGGGATGAAATAATTACCCATTATTTATAGAGGTAATGGCCGAAATTTTTAGTGGTTTATTGGGCTTGGAAAAAATCTTTTCTTAGTCTCTAAGAAATCTTGAATATATCTCATATATTCTTTTCTCCACAGTAAAATATTCCACAAAAATCTCACTCACCTTAATGACTTGTGTTTTTCAAAAATTATAGGGGAAAATCCAAGATTTGGATCTTCTTGAATATATGAGATAATCTTGTATTCGAAGAATACTTATCTTCCATAATATCTTTCCAAGAAAATCAACAAAATCTTTTCTCTCCTAATTAACCAATTTTCGAAAAATACAAAGAAATATCAGCATATTATTTTCTTTTTATTTTAATCACCTTATCATTATTGAGCTACTTAATGGGCTACTTGAGGGGCCTTTAAGGAGAATTAAGATTGGACCTCCTAATGGACTTCTGAATTTCAATATTGAGCCCCAATATAATTTAATCCATTAATATTAATTATTACCACTAATAAATTAATATTGCACTATCCATCTTAATCCATATTACGATAATATGGGCTCCCGGTTATTATTTCCCGCGTTTAAGATTATCAAGTCCATTAATTAATTAAGCTTCTGAATAGCTCTAAATTAATTAATATATTTCACCTTGGAGTAAAGACAGCTCAACATTATTATCCGTACCGAAGAAACTAATTCTTCACTTGCAAGATTTGGTACGATAAAACTTCTGAGCCCACCAAGGGGACTAATCACACGAGCCGTACTCGCGCATTTCTCCATATTAAATCTTAGCAACTGTCGTATGACTAATATTACTGCCCAAAGCACAAGGTTCGAAGTCACGATGATTCTCACCCAACATGAATCAAAGCAGTAACCATTAATCACACACGGTCCTATTTAAGTGACGGAGATTAAGAAATCAACAACCACTGAGGTCTAATTCTTCACATTTCAGAACAGGAGAATTTATCCTCGCTGTAGGTCCTCTTCAACACATACTAAATGTGCTAGTGCAATCTCTTAGTCAAGACAGACCAATCTGAGACTTACACATCGACCTTTCACGGCGGATTGTTCAATTTCGCCTAGGTCGTGAAAATGTACGTTTAGTTACAAGGAAACTGTTAATGTTATCTTCTGTGATCGGGTATCACCATATTAACTACAATGTAACTAGTACTATTATGAACTGTTTGCAATAAATATTCAACATTCAATCATATCTAAAGCATATGCGATAAAAGAATTATTCTCATAAAACAAGTGTTTGATACACGATTTATACAAAGTAAAAGCATACTTTCACGTATAACTCCAACACAGCTGGCACCTGTGACATGTTTTTGCTACTTTGATTGCATCCTGTAGCAGTGTTGGCCAGTAGTATTGTGTGATTTCCACATACCCCTTCGTGGATTTCTTTCAGTACCTCCTGGCCTTGCCCCCTTGCCAAACACTTTAGTAGGGGCAGTGAAAATCCTCTCTTGTAGAGTTGACCCTCCATGATCGTGAATCTTGTTGCTCGCTTGGCTATCTTGGCCGCTTCTTATGGGTTCTCGGGTGTCTCGTTGTCCTTGAGATATTTGTATATTGGTGTTCTCCAATCTTCTTCTGTTAATTCTTCTTCAACTTGGTTGATTTTGTAGTCACCGGTGGATGGATTAGAAATTCTTGTTATTGTGACTTCCGTAAGCTCTGCTGGTCCCGTACTAGTAGCTAATCAGGCAAGTGCATCTGCCTGTGTATTATTGTCCCTTGGCACTTGTTCTATGTAAATTTGTTCAAACAGTGACGCCAAGTGAGCAACAATCTTTTGGTATGTGGCCATGTTTTCATCCTTGGCTTCGTACTGCCCACGGACTTGGTTGACTATCAACTGGGATCTCCGTAGATTTGGACTCTTCGGACTCCCACGGCCAATGCCAGACGTAGTCCAGCTATCAGTGCCTCGTACTCAGCTTTGTTGTTTGTTGCCCTGAACTCGAACCTGACCGCTGAGGTGAACACTTGTCTGACCGGACTGATTAGTACTATCCCAGCTCCTGTTGTTGTGTTATTTGATGACCCATCTACGTACATGTGCCATGGATGATTATGCCCTCTCGTCGGATCTTGAGGGAAGGTTAATTCAACTATGAAGTCGGCTAACGTTTGTCCCTTGATCGCTGTTCGAGGTGCATAAGATATTCCAAATTGGCTTATTCCGAGGGACCACTTGAGGAGGCGACCAACAGTGTCAGGCCTTTGCAAGATTTACCTTAATGGGAAAGTTGTTAAGACCTCCACTTGGTGATCAAAGAAATATGGCCGTAGCTTTCTTACACTCATCACCAGTGCATAGACCAACTTTTCCATAGGTGAATATTTAATCTCCGCTTCATGAAAGGCCTGACTCACGTAGTAGATCGGTAAGTAAAATTTTCCTTCTGCTCGAACTAGGACCGAGCTGATGGCCACCTCTGACGTGGCTAGATATAGGTACAGTTTTTCTCCAAAGACAGGTTTCGATAGGATCTTAGTGTCACTCAGATACTCCTTCAGCTGCTCAAACGCTTGTTGGCAATTACTTGTCCACTGGAACTGTCCTTTCTTGATGGCGTCAAAGAAAGGCCGACACTTGTCTCCTAACCTGGAAATGAATCTGTTCAGGGCTGCCAAACATCCGGTTAGTCGTTGAACTTCCCTAACTGATCTTGGTGGTTGCATGTCTACGATTGCTTTGACTTTCGATGGGTTTGCCTCAATTCCTCACTGACTTACCAGGTGTCCCAAGAATTTTCCCGAATGCACCCGAAGCTACTTTACTTCGGATTTAGCTTCATGTTATATGCTCGAAGAATCTCAAATGCCTGTGTCAAATGTTCCAAGTGATCCTCCTTCCTTGGGCTTTTCACGACTATGTCGTCCACGTACACCTCCATTGTTCTGCCGATGTGTTCATCGAACATTTTATTGACAAGTCTTTGGTACGTGGCTCCTGCATTGATTAACCCGAACGACATCCTTTTCCAATATAGCAGGTTCTTGTTGGTGTAGAATGTCGTGCTTTCCTGGTCGTCTGGGTGCATCAGTATCTGGTGATATCCAGCGAATGTGTCCATAAAGGTAAGAAGTTTGTGTCCTACTGTGTTATCCACCAGTTGATCAATATGCGGTAGCGGAAAGTTGTCTTTAGGACATGCAGCATTCAGGTCCGTGAAATCAATGCACAATCTCCACGTGTCATTTGGCTTTTTCACCAATACCGAATTTGCCACCCATCGAGGACATAAGGCTTCTTTGATCAGATCGTTATCAAGTAACTTCTTCACTTCGACATCTAATGCCTCATATTTGTCAGGTCCGAATTTTCTTCTTTTCTGCTTCACCGGTTTCCTAGTTGGATCAATATTTAACTTACGGCAAGCATGCTCAGGGCTAATGCCTACCATATCTGCATGTGATCATGAAAATACGTCGAGATTGGACTTAAGGAACTCGCTCATTCTGGATATGTATGGCTCTGGGAGCTCAGATCCAATGAACAATTCTAAGTCTTCTCTGTTCGGGTCGACTTTATTGTTTCCAACTCCTCAACTGGGGTTGCTTTCCTCTTTTGGCTCTTACAATGAGGATCAATTATCGGACCTTCTGAGTTGAGTTCATCTTCAATCATGGGTTCCGCCTCCAACCTTGGCTCGATATCGTCTACTTCCTTTGGTTCAGGTATGACTTATTTTCCCTGTTGCTCGCCAAGGCCCTCCTGCTCGTCCTCACCCTGCTGGTCGTCTACCTCCATCATTTCAGTATCGACGGACTCCATGATTTCATCCAAGATGGAGAGTTCGCTTTCGTCCCTGCTGCTCGGCTGCTCGTCCATGACGGACACACTGTCATCTTTAGGTTGGAGTTGCAGGAGGCACTCTCGAGCTTTCTTTTGATCACCTTTGACTGTTCCTGAACCTTTTGTTGTGGGAAATTTAAGACAGTAGTAGTACGTTGAAACGGCCGCTTTGAATTCATTCATAAAAGGTCGACCGAGAAACCCATTGTAGGCAGACTGTTGGTTTACAACTAAAAACTCTACCATTCTAGTCAGTCTCCTTTCGGGAGCCTCGGTCAATACAAGTTCGACCGGCAACGTAACTAGACCTAAGGGGACGGTTACAGCATCTCCGAACCCCACTATCTTATGGTTGCATTCTTTTACATACGCATCACAATCACCTAACTGATCTAGTGTGCTCTTGAATATGATATTCGTGTAGGATCTGGTGTCCACAAGCAGACGGTGAACTCGGACCCCCATGATGTTAGCACAGATGATTAGTGAATCATTGTATGGAGTGAGTATCCCATCTAGATCCTTCTCAGAAAATACCAGATCTCCCGTCTTCCTGGTTGCTTGGTTTACCCCGACCTCTCAAGTCCGTCTTCCTCTTTCTTTTGGACATCGGGGGTCTCCCGTCCGAGCATCCTCCTACTGGCCCAGCTGATTCGAGCATTAGAATTTCACGAACTGGTTCTGCCGGTGTTGTAAATGCCTTCTTACCCTTTTTATCCATCCTGTTTGGTTGCTCGTCCTCTTCTTCATCTTCCGAGCTAGATGGAGCTGACATCCTGGGTCTCTTGCCTGGTTAACTTTTAACAAACTCTAACAGCTTTCCCTCTTCGTAGAATCTCCATAGTTGTTTCAAGAGGTCCCGGCACTCACTCGTGAAATGGCCTATATTTTGATGATACGCGCAGTATTTGTTGGGATTCAACTTTCCTCATTCCTACCGTATCTTTCGGGGTTCTGACAACATGTCCTTGTCCTTCATGTTGTTGTATACAACCTCTATTGATGTGGATAGGACATGGTTCAACTTCTCCTTTAACTCGGTCCCTTCACTGAAGGCCTTCATGTTTTTAGAAGCTTTATAGTCTCCTCCTGACTTTTTTCCCGACTTCTTGGTATCAGCTTTATCTCCCAACTCTTTATGCAAAGTTTCTTGCATTGAGATGTACACCCCTGTTTTATGTCGAAATTAAGAATACGTTTTAGGAAAAGAAAGGTGCATCTCCTTCCACAGATCCATTCCCTTCTTGAGTCCTGTCATAACTGCTACAATCTTGGTATCTTCACTCACCATTTCCCCTTCTAGCAGGACTTTATTAAACCTTTCAAGGAAAGCTCTATCAGGCTCCTCGTCTCTTTGTTTCAGATCTGCAAGCCTATGTCTCTGCGTAAGGTAGGATCCGACTGTGGAGAAATATGATAGGAATTCCTTGCTGAGTTGCATGAATGAACTGATGGAACCAGGGGCAAGTGCAGAAAACTATATGTGGGGACCATCGCCAAGGGTTAATAGAAAATTCCGACATTGAGTTGCATCAGATGCTTTCACCGATATCACATAATCGGTATACTTGGATAGGTGCACCTTCGGGTCTGTGTTCCCCTCGTATAGGCTAACAGCTGGGAACTGCACCTTTTTCTGAACCGGCGCGTTCAATATCGTCGGGGACAATGGTGATGATGGAAGTACGGTTGTCTCTCCGCCATTCTGGGCATCCAACTGTTTCTTCATTTCCTCAATTGTTTTCTTGAGATCAAGCCATTCATTCGGAGGCGCTCTTCCGTTAGAAGGTTGTTCATCGTGGTTTGGCTCGAGGCCTTCTCCACGGTGCAGTCCCTTGCTAACGGGACGTTTCTCCTGTGTGACCCGCCGGGCCACATTACTTGCCCCATTGGGACCCAACCTGCCGAAGGCTGACCTTCTGAGTCTATCATGCACTGAGGGGCGAGCAGAAGGGTATGCTCGCTCCTCACTCCTCTGTGAGTTATCTCTCCTGAGTTCATGATTTTGGCTCCTTGTACCCCTGCTGCTCGACTCTCTATCCCCTCCTGGTGTGGACTCACCTCGGCTCCAAAGTCGATCACTTATTGGTGCTTTGCCTTTGGTTCTCCTTGCTTGACCACTATCTGCCTCTTCCACCCTTATATCTTCTTGTTGTTTGGCTCTTCGTTCTGTTGCCCGGTTGCTCGCCTCCGGGGTTTTAGAGGATTTGTGCCCTACTGCCCGGTTGCTCACCTCCCGGGCTCTTGACAGTCCTGCGGCTTCCTGTTGCCATTGCAATGATTGCAAAATGGCAATTATTTTGGCTAATTCCTCCGGGTTTTGAGCCAATGCCTCTACTTCCGGGGGAAGAGTGTCGATAGTGACTTGAACGTTTCGTCGCGACGTAGCCCGCACCGTTCTTGCATGGTCACCCGTCGACGACACCCTAGTTCGTGACTTGCTTGCCGGGTGAGTGCTCGATTCTTGCAGTTCTTGTGATCGTACCATTTTCTGGATTTTAATGTTTCTTTGATGAAGATCTTATGTTTGTAGATGTTTTGACCTAGAAACAACTAGCCTTGCATGTAAGGATTTGGTTGTTTACAAACCTTTATCCACACATGCATGCATTCAAGCTTGTAGGTCTTGTGTAACACCACCTAAAACACTCAAATCTTCTTCCTAATTCCAGTTTCCGGCGACTTATTGCCGGATTTTTGCAGTTCCCGGCGAATTTTTCCAGAAATTCCTTCAAATCTTCAACCAACAGAGGTTCGCACCCTTCTTCTAGCGCCAATTGTTGATGATCTTGCTCCAAATTTATAATTTAGTGGATGTTTTACTCTAATAAGATCATCAAACAAGGATTTGAATAAAGATTAAAACTATATTTCTTGAAGGAAGAATTGAGAAAAAGATTTGCAAGAGTTTTGCCTATTTTTGAATTAAGTGGGAAAAAAAAACCCCCCTTTCATTATCTCATGAAGGGGTATTTATAGGGGTACAAGCAAGTAGGAGGTGGCACCTCCATAATCATCATTATTTACATGGTGACAAGTGTTAAGACACTTGTTAATTCCTAAGTTATTACATCTTTACACAATGATAAGTGTTAAAACACTTGTTTGTTCCTAATGTAATGCCTAATTATTGGGACTTCTGATGATCTTCCGAGGTGCCCTCTTGCTCGCCTACTCGCCTCCTTTTACTTCTTCTTTATCCTTCTTGGTCCAGCTGGTCGCCTCCCTTTTATGTTCAAATGACCAGCTGCTCGCCACCTCTGACTTGGTCACCTGACCCAGCTGCTCGCCTCCTATGGCTTTATTTCCTGCTGCTCGTCCTCTTTATCATTTCTATTTTTAATGATTTCTTAATCTTTATTATTTTAATAATTTTTACTTTAATCTTTTTACCCTGTTGTTCGCCTATCAACACTTGCCATGCTCCTACCGAGAAGGAGAGGGGTGGCAAGACGAGCAAGGATAGACATACCCCTCCTCACAGACCCGAGGATATCACCTATCTCGGATGGGATGGAGCTAAATTTTCCGAGTAAGTACCCTCTCCTCAACTCCTCAAGGGACTGAAAAAGTTACAAATTAATCAAGTCTCATAAACTTCTTTGTTCGCAGGTACCGACCTAACGATCACCCGGGGCGAGCAGACGCGATCCATCAATATGCATGCTCAAAGACCCCAGTGAGCATTCATGAAATCCCGGATGAACATGTCCGTCGGGCAACTGAATTAGTTGCTCGCGCCTGGTCCAGGCCCTTGAATAAGGTTGTTCTTGCCCAAGGGGCCATTGATAACTTCCATCTATCAATGGTTAAAGCCGCCAACTTTCTCGTGTCTGTCCAACGTGGGATGACTCCAATGGCGGAGCTAGAGGAAGCTACTCGCCACCACGCTGCATCCGTTCGCCAACTTACGGAAAAGAAGGAGAAAATGGCGAACGGCTTCAACGGCCAGATTGCTCGGCTCAGGGACCAACTGAAGCTAGCCGATGAGATTGAAAAGAAGCACGTAGAGGACTATCAGCTTGTGTCCGGTGAGCTGAAAGAGAAGAAGACCGAGCTACTCTCTTCCCGAGCTGAGTTGGAAGAGAAGAGGAGAAAAAGGGAGGAGGCCGAAGCTGAACTTGCTCGCCTAATAGAGCAGATGACAGGGATGGCCACAATGGAACAAATCGAGCAGGAGTTCCAACTCCGGAGTGGCCCTATCACCAACTTAGGCTATATATGTGTGTATGTTGACTACATTCGCATGGCCAACTCATTCGAAGCCTTGGAGATGGTCACGGAGTTGGGAAAAGACCTGGCCGAGTTTGTCGAGCACTATCCTCCTCCCAACGGCATCGAGCTTCAATTGGGAGATATGGTGCACTATGGGATCAATCTTGATAAAATTGACCCAAGTATCATCATTACTCGTCCCCCCGCTCCCGTTGATGATGGCGAGCAAGCTGCTGAAGACCCTCAAGCTGTTGCAGATGAAGAGCAGAGGGCGGCTGAAGACTTAGCAAGAAATATGATCGTTGACCCCCCAGCCGACCAGACTCAAGTTCTAGAGAATCTTCAAGGCGAGCAGCAGCAGTAGAATTTAGGACCCTGTATTTTCTTTTTTGTAATAGTTGCTCGTTTCTTTTGTAGTACACTTTCTCCATGTTATACTATTTTTTAGGCTAAAGCCTTTTATTAATGAATGTCCTTTTGTTCGCTCATTTTCTTTTTATATGTTAATTACCTTTACATTTTTGTTCAATACTTTTGCAATTATAACATATAATGTTGGGCTTTGTTCGATTTGAACTTTGTCTTTTAATAGAATATGGGTTTAGCCTTAGGTTCTGTTCATCTTAAAAGACGAACAACCTTTAATTGACCTTTGTCCTAAAAAACGGACTTACACCTTGAGCTTTGGATTTTTTTCTTTAACGAACAACTATATTTACATCGTGAAAATTTACAATTATTGTAAGAATGTTCATCATTAACATATACAAACTGACGAACAACTTTGAACACTAACCAAAACATGCTCGCTTATAATACTTTTGCCGAGCAACTTTGTCTAAAAAAAACAAAAGATATGAAATAGCACCAGACTATACAATGTGCCGAACAACTTTTGAATCTATATTTAGCAAAAATTTCAAAAGATTAGGCAAGTTTTTGGTTCATTCGCTTCACTTGCCCCCCAAGACATTTGTTCGCCCAACAATTGTGAATTGAACTTGTTCGACTTATTGATAGTACTTCTTAAGATGTACAACATTCCAGGAGTATGGAGCCGGCTTGCCTTCCATATCTTCGATATCGTATACACCATTAAGGAATTTTTCCGTTATACGATACGGGCCCTCCCAAGTTGGTCCCAATACACCTAGAGGTTGGGCGAGCAACTTTCTTAGAACCAAATCTCCAACTCTGAATTCCCTAATTTTAACATGGGAATTATAATAGCGTTTTGCTCGTTGCTTATAGGTAGTATTTTTTAGCTCGGCACTTAATCTTTTTTCTTCGAGCAAATCTATTTCAGTAGCTAGAGCAGAGTTGTTCGCCTGTTCATCAAAGTCGGTCGTCCGGATTGTGTTGGTTTTTAATTCAATTGGTATCACAGCTTCTGTTCCGAAAGCCATTGCAAAAGGTGTTTCTCCGGTGCTTGACCTGGGAGAAACTCTATATGACCACAAGACTTCCAGAAGTTCTTCAGACCAACTACTTTTGCTCTCCGTCAATCGTACTTTCAACGTATGCTTGATAATCTTGTTCACAACTTCGACTTGTCCATTTGACTGGGGATGATAGGGAGTAGAATAGTGCTTCTTGATCCCCCATTTCGTACAGAAGTCTCTCAACTCTTTCCCATCAAATTGTGGACCATTGTCTGTCACAATGGTTTGTGGAACCCCAAAATGACAGACAATGTTCTTCCATATGAAGTTGATCATTTTTTGTTGCATTATCTTTACCATGGCCTCTGCTTCTGCCCATTTCGTATAATAATCGACTGCCACAACGACAAATCAAACATTTTCGACTCCTGCTGAGAAGGGACCAATAATATCCATCCCCCATCTTGCAAATGGTCATGGGCTATAAACTGATACGAGCTCCTGAGCCGGGGTATGAATATTCGGGGCAAAAATCTGGCATTGATGACAAGTTTTTACTTTCTTGATTGCATCCTGACATAGAGTCGGCCAATAATAACCTTGTCTAATAGTTTTGTACGCCAAAGCTTGCCCCCCAGTGTGATTTCCACATACTCCGGTGTATATTTCTTCGAGTATTGCTCGTCCCTGCCCCCTAGGCAAACATTTGAGAAGTGAGATTGATATTCCCCTTTTGTAAAGCTGCTCGCCTACCAGAGTATATCTGGCGGCTTGCTTTGTTAGCTTTGCAGCTTCAAAAGAGTTGTTTGGTTTTTCTCCACTTTTCAAATATTTGACTGTGTTTGTTCTCCAATCCTCTTCTTCACTTGCTTGTTCGTCTAGTTGGTTGACATTATAACTCATTGTTGACGGGTCGTTCATCTTTGTGATTACAATGTCTGTCAACTCTGCAGGCCCTTCGCTTGTTGCTAGTCGGGCCAATGCATCTGCCTGAGTATTGCTTGTCCTTGGAATTTGTTCAATGAAGACTTGATCCAATTAGGACATTAAGTGAGCAACAATCTGCTGATACCTACTGCAAGGGATAAGTGAAGTCCAGCAATAAGAGCTTCATATTCGGCTTCGTTGTTGGTAGCCATGAAACCAAATCTGATTGCCGAGGTGAAAACTTGTCTGTCAGGGCTTATCAGGACTACTCCTACCCCCCGAGGCTATATTAGTTGAAGATCCATCAACATAGAGATGCCAGGGATGATCAAGTCCTCTCGTCGGATCTGGTGGGAAAGTTAGTTCGACAATAAAGTCGGCTAATGCTTGCCCTTTGATCATTGTTCGAGGAGCATAGGTCACCCCGAATTGGCTAATCTCTAGGGACCATCTTAGTAGACGACCAGCTGTGTCTGGGCGATGGAGAATTTATCTGAGTGTGAAAGTTGTTAGCACTTCAACTTGATGGTCAAAGAAATATGGTCGTAACTTTATCACACTCATAACAAGTGCGTACGCCAGCTTTTCGGTTGGAGAATATTTGATCTCTACTTCCTGTAAAGCTTGACTGACGTAGTAAATTGGTTGATGAAATTTGCCGTCCCCCGTACCAGAACAGAGTTGATCGCCACTTCTGACGCTGCCAAGTACAAATAGAGTTTTTCTCCTGGGACTGGCTTTGATAGAATTTTAACATCTCCCAGGTAGTCTTTAAGTTGGTCAAATGCCTTTTGACAATTGTTAGTCCACGTAAACTTTCCTTTCTTGATGGCCTCAAAGAATGGACGGCACTTGTCTCCTGATCGGGATATGAACCGGTTCAATGCTGCTAGGCATCCTGTGAGCCTTTGCACCTCTTTTACTGAACGTGGTGGTTGCATATCCACGATGGCTTTGACTTTTTTTGGGTTGGCCTCAATTCCTCGTTGGCTAATAAGATGGCCCAGGAACTTCCCCGAATGAACTCAAAAGCTGTTCTTCTTTGGATTTAATTTCATGTTGTAATGTCGAAGGATTTCGAACACCTGGGTCAAATGCTGGAGATGATCTTCTTTTCGGGGACTCTTGACCACGATATCGTCTACGTAGACTTCTACAGTATCTCCAATTTATTCGTCGAACATCTTGTTCACCAACCTCTGATATATTGCACCGGCATTGATGAGGCCAAATGGCATTCTTTTCCAACACAACAAGTTTTTATTCGTATAAAATGTTGTGTTTTCTTGATCGTCTGGATGCATTGGGATTTGATGGTATCCGGCAAAGGCATCCATGAACGTTAGCATCTCGTGATCGGCAGTGTTGTCCACCAATTGATTAATATGTGGGAGAGGAAAATTGTCCTTCAGGCATGCTGCATTCAGATCGGTAAAGTCTATGCATAGCCTCCAGGTTCCGTTTGGTTTTCGCACAAGGACTGGGTTTGCTACCCATTGTGGACAAAGGGCCTGATGGATTAAATCGTTGTCTAACAACTTCTTCGCCTCCTCATTCAGAGCTTGATACTTGTCTGGGCCGTACTTTCTTCGTTTTTTTATGGATTGGCCTTTTTGCTTGATTGGCATTAAGCTTGTGGCAAACATGCTTTGGATCTATTCCCACCATGTCTGCATGAGACCAAGCAAAAGCATCTAGATTCTTACTGAGGAACTCTTCCATTCGGGATCTGTAAGGCTCGGGGAGTTCAGATCCTATGTATAACTCAAGATCTTCGTTCCCAGGATTAACTTTGAATGCCTCCAGTTCCTCGACTGGAGTTGCTCGTCGTTTTTGTCCTTTCCAACGAGGATCAAGTATTGGTCCCTCAGGATCGAAATTATTTTCGATGTTCATGGGCTCTGCTCCCAGGCGGGGTTCTAGATCATCTGTTGGTCCTGATCCATTGTTGTTAGTCAGCATCCGGCCCTCCAAGCCACTTGTGGTATGTTGCTCGTCACCATCCCTATGTTGTTCGTCAAGTTGGAGTTCCCCATGGGTGGTGACGAGTTGGTCGTCCAACACTTGCTCGTCAGGAGGCTGCTCGTTAGTATCCATATGGTCCTCCTCCATGTCCATCATGTTCTCCAGCACTGATGGTTCATCAACTGGGTAGGTGGCGGCGGCTTCCATCATGGATACTTGTGTTTGTTTTGCTTGCAGTTATAGGAGACATTCACGAGCCTTTCTTTGGTCTCCCTTTATTGAGCCTGCTCCACTTGCTGTTGGGAACTTTATGCAATAGTGATAAGTTGAACATGCAGCTTTAAATTCATTTAAAAAGGGTCGACCAAGAAACCCGTTATAGGTTAATTCCTAATCTACGACCAAGAAATCGACCATTCTTGTAATATTTTTCTCGGGTTCCTCGATCGTTACAAGTTGGACGGACAACCTAATCTCCCCTAACGGGACTGTTACAACATTTCCGAAGCCTAAGATTCTATGTTTTGAATCTCGTATGTAGCCCGAATAATCTCCAAGTTGATCGAGTATCTTTTTGAAAAGGATGTTGGTGTAGGCTCCGGTGTCTACCAACAATCTATGTACTCTAGTCCCCATGATCTTTGTGCAGATTACGAGCGAATTATTGTGGGGGGTCAATATTCCTTCCAAGTCTTTTTCAGTGAAGGTTAGTTCTGCTGTTTGCATAATGGACGGTTTAACCCCCATTTCTTGTACTTGGTCGATCGCTCGTAGTTTGGCTTTTCTTTTCCGGTTGGAAATTGGTGGTCGTCCATCAGAACATCCTCCTACAGGTCCTGAAGGTTCCATCATGTATATATCCTCTAATGGACGAGCAGCAATGGCGGGAACTGGTTGCCCGGGCTTATTATTCCTTTGAGGTTGACCATCCTCCTCATCCTCTGAGTTGTTCTCCCGGGCTCTCTTTCCAGGTTTCCTTTTGACGAAGTCGGAGAGCTTTCCCTCCTCGTAGAATCGCCAAAGTTGCTTGAGAAAATCTCTACACTCACTAGTAAAATGCCCCACACTTTGATGGTAGGCACAATACTTATTAGGGATGAGTTTGCCAGTTTCTTGGCGAATCCTTCGGGGAGGGGAGAGCAACTCTTTCTCCTTTATATTTTCGTACACAGTATCGATGTATACTGTTAGCACCTGGTTCAGTTTTTCCTTTAGTTCTGTCCCTTCGGTGAATGCCTTCATGTTCTTCGGGACCCTGTAGCCTATTCCGCCGGGTTTTTTGTTGTTCTCCTTGGGATCAGCTTTATTTTCCCCCAAGTTTGCTTGCAGGGCCTCGTGCATGGAAACAAATATGCCGACTTGATTTCTGAACTCGGCATAGCTTTTTGGGCACTTCAGACGTACCTCTTTCCACAACTCCGACCCTTTCTTCAATCCGGCCATAACAGCGACGATTTTTGTATCTTCGCTTACCGGTTCCCCTTCCAACAACACTTTGTCGAATCTTTCCATAAACGCCTGGTCCGACTCGTTATCATTTTGCTTTAGGTCCAACAACCGGTGTTTTTGGGACAAATAAGAACCCGCTGTTGAGAAGTGGAAGAGGAACTCTCGACTCAATTGAGCAAACGAGTGGATGGATGCTGGTGGCATTGCAGAAAACCACTTGTGTACTCGGTTCCCCATAGTCAAGGAAAAGTTTCGGCATTGGGTAGCATCACTGGCTCCCACAGAGATCATGTAGTCCGAATATTTCGTTAAATGGACTCGGGGATCAGCAACGCCTTCGTATTGTATGCTGGCCGTAAACTAAATCTTTTTCTGAATTGGGGCCTTCAATATGATGGATGATAATGGTGAGGATGTCATGCTGGTCGTCCCCATCCCTCTTTGTTGATCCAGTTGCCCCTGCATGCTCTCCACATCCTTTCTTAGGCTTGACAACTCATCCAAAGATGCCCCCTGGCTTGGAGGTTGTTCGGCGAGCAAAGGCACAGGCCTTTCTGCTCGTCGCAGTCCCTCACTCGGAGCGGGCATATCCTGGAGTTGTTTCCTAGGTTTGCTCACCGTGTTTGGCCCTAGGCGCCTAAAAGCAGACTGGGACAGTCTTTCATGAACTGATGGGCGAGGCTGCTCAAATGTTGCTCGCCCATCTCCTGCTCCTTGGCGAGCAGCTTCTTTCTGATGTTGGGGTTGACCAAGTCTATCCTGGGCACTGGAACGAGTTGTTCCATGACTTGACATTGTTGTTCGCCCACGAGAAGACTCAGCCTGATCCTCTCTTAGGTCGGCCACCTTGGCTTTGCTCTTATCCCGCCTGACTTGGGCACTGTTCACCTCATGTTGCTCGCCCCTAACAGACCTGGTTCTAACAACTTCCATGGGTTTAGCCTTAGACCTTGCTTGTGAAGGTCTATTTTGTTCCTGCTGTCTTTGAATAGCTTGGAGAGCAGCAATGGTTTTAGCCAGTTCGTTAGGGTTGTTCGCTAGGGCCTCCATTTCTGGTGGGATGTTATGAGTTATGGGCGTATGTCGTGATCTGTTTTCATGTCTAGGTTCACGATCTTGATGGCTAGCTGATGAAGCTCGAGTGGGAGATGCTCTCCTTGATAAACGTGAACCTTGTGTTTCCTTGGATTGAGGCATCCTAAGTTGAATTATCTTCTCAATCTTTGAATCTTCAAATTTTATATTGAAGAACACCAAGAACACTTTTGCTTGAATCTTCAAGGATTTCTTGAGGATTTCTTCAAATCTTCAAATTTTCAAACTTGAAGTTCTTGACTAATCACACTTAATCGAAGGTTCGAACCCTCCTTCTAGCGCCAATTTGTTGGTGATCGGTTCTAATCGAGAGGATTAGTAGTTGTTTTTAATCGATTTTGGGATCACCAAACAGGAACGTGTGATTGATTACCACCGTAAATGGTAAATTCGATTGTTCGGGTTATGAAATCATAAATACGAGTATCGAATTCATATTTATTTCGTGTGTGTGCATGTTTAGGTGTATAAGTGTGTGTATTGGGAGTGTTTATGAATTTGAACCTGTATTTCTTAGCTGGAGAACAACTATTTATAGAGA
The DNA here is from genome assembly GCA_947034835.1 of Ballota nigra. Lineage (NCBI taxonomy): Eukaryota > Viridiplantae > Streptophyta > Magnoliopsida > Lamiales > Lamiaceae > Ballota > Ballota nigra. The sequence continues at coordinate 72,213,043 of OX344724.1, read as the reverse complement.
CTAGCAAGTAGGAGGTGTCCAAGACTCTTGGACTTCCTAGCTTGCATGCTAGACAAGTGTCCTTTGACCTTGTTTGACCTTATCTAAGCTGAATCTTAGTTACAAAGTCTTATTTGGTCTTATCTCGGACTCATTGTTGTTCGTCATGGTTGGCTTGATTGGTCCAAATTGGTCTTTCAATAAAAGTTGTTCGCCTTTTAAGGTTATGGCTCGGAAGTTGTTCGCCCTTGTATCTTGTTGAGATGGGCTTAGGAATCTTGGTCCTTTGTTTGTCAATATACACCTCTTAGGCTGGTAGATGCACCACATTTTGATAATGCTGTTCGTCATCAGTAATCTGATGGAATGTTCAAATCTGGTCTCGGGTCTCAGAACCTGTTCGCCAATATCTTGTTCGTCGGTAGAGTTGTTCGTCATTTTATACACTTCCTGGATTGATTTATGCACCTCCGTTGAGACTTGTCAATCATCTATACTTTGGGGTTGATTTTTGTAACCTTTGTTAGGGCCATAATTCCTGCTCGTCCATCATTGATAGTTGTTCGCCTATCAACACCCACTATAAAAAAAAATTATTGAAAATTTCGTAATTACATAGGCATGCAATTTTGTATTTTCTTGTAGTGTTTCCTCATAAAAGCATTTCATATTAAACAATTAAAATTAATTGATCAACAATTTTATTTAAACAATTTAAAGAAATACTCTCTTCGTTATGTAACTACTTTCGTAGTAGAGAATGATACATTAAAAAAATAAAGTATACCAGTGTGAGATTGAATAAAATAATATTCTCTCCGTCCCAGAACCATTTTCTTAGATGATGACATATTTTTTCAAGAATAAGGAAGTATGTGAGTTGAAGTTGAATAAAATAATACTCTTTTTTACTTTATTGACTTTTGTGAGAGAATCTTCTTTTTTAGGAGTCTGAAAGTAGTTGAAGGACGAAGTTAATACTCCCTCCGTCCCCTCTAACTTTCAGAGGTGGGGTGACACAGATTTTAAATAAAATTACTTTATTTACTTTTTAAACCAATGAATGAAGAGTATTTTGAAATAAAGTAGGTATTGTGAGGGGGTTTTATTTCTATATTTGGGGTGTGAAAGTTATTGTGGAACGTCATGAAAAAGAAGATGTGAAAGTTATTAGGGGACGGAAAGAGTAATATTTTTTACTTTATTAACTTTTGTGAGAGAATTTTTTTTAACAGTGTAAAAATAATTGTAGAGTGTGAGGGTAGTCATGGAATAGAGGGGTTGGTAGATAATAAAAATATACTTAATTTTAATTAAATTACAACCATGCATCCCCACAGAATTTTGTAGTAATAAAATAGGTTTTGTTAAGGGGCCCAGCCGAAGGCGATGGGTGTGGGTGGGTCCACCGTATTATTCAAGGAATACACGTGGCATGTGGAGGAGGGGTAGACGACGAATAATTCAGTTTACGAGGACGAAGAAAACTGTCCAAATCAATCCTCATCATGTTTTTGTTAGTGCGTGGGTCCCGTTTTTGTTTTGCAGTTTTCTGTTCTCTCAAGTAAAGAATAATCGCTAGCTCTATCCTATCCATCCATCACTACGTTAGCGTGGGGCTGCTCGTACCGGATCACAGCCTAGTTGGCGTACGTGTACAGAAGTTGGTGCTGTACCTGTCTATAGAAATAGAAATAGAAATAGTGTAATAATCCTCTCCTCTATAGTCTATAGTAGAATAGATGCTGGACACTGAAATTGTGTAGTACGTAGAAATGATGTTGCATACCCTACTTATGTAATAATTCTGCGATTAAGACTAATGATCACGCCGTTATCAACTAATCCGATTCGGATTCGGATTCCCTCCTCTACATAAGAGGGGAGTACATAATAAAAAATTGAGATTATTACTAGATGGTTTATTCCTTACTTTTATATAACACTCTAGTACAGTAATTTTTATAAATGTCATTTTTGTTCAAAAGTGGTCTCTACATTAAAAAAAATAGGAAAATACACACAACACTACAATCCCTAAACCTAAAATGCATTATACAACATCAAAAATCACATGGAACAGTTTAATACATTTATGTGTCATGTTGTATTTTAAATGGTAGGACCCATACTCTCTCTCTCCCCCAAGTCACAGAATTTATTTAGTCCATTAATTTCTCATTTCTCTCTCTCTCAAATTCAAATACGAAACCACCCACCCACCTCCTCACCTCTCTCTCACGATCGGATCTGGAGGAAAGGAACGAAGGCCGATATCGAGATGGCGTGAGGACGGCGGCGTCGTGGCTGGAGAGAGAGGGGGTCGGCAGCGGTTCCGATCTGGACAGAGATGGGCGAGAGAGGGGGAGCTGGAGATGGGCGGTTCCGATCTGAGTTATGGAGATGGGCTAGCGGCGGCGGCGGTTCCGATCTGGGTTATGGAGATGGGCGAGCGGCGGCTCTGCTGGTGAGGAGAAGGCGACGCTCGTGAGGAAACGGAGATGGCGGCGTTGTGTTGGTGCAAATGGGAGAGAGAGAGAGAGAGGGAGGGGGCCTCGGCGGAGGTTCCGATCTGGGATAGGGAATGGGCGAGCGGCGGCTCTGTTGGTGAGGCGACGACGGCGCTCGTGAGGGGGAGGCGATGGCGTGGTGCAAATGGGAGAGAGATGGGGGCCAGCGGCGGTCCGATCTGGGACAACGACGGTCTGATCTGTCGGATCACTGAGCTCGTGAATGGAAAGAAAAAGAACTCCACTTCCAATTTATAAAGGCAGGTAATCAAAACCCGCTACAATATGATTATTGTATACAAACTTAATTTGGATTCTTTATGTATTCCTAGATTAGATTGGGTGATTAATCAAAACCCGCTACAATCATGTGCAGTTGCATTTTTTTTTTATTGGGTGATTAATCTCAGAAGTGTTCTAATGTGCTGAAAAATCTTATGATTTCCATGTGATTTGTGTATTGTTAGTACTTTTCTAGGAGATAGGATTGAGATGTTTGTTGTAAAACGCTGAATTTGATAGGGGTAATGAATTGCATAAATGTTCGTTGTAAAACTCTGATTTTGGAGCAAAATATAAAAGCATGAACTGACTTTTTCCCCCTTTTATTTCAGGTACCAAATTACAAATAGAGTTGAAGGTTTTGGATATTCACATACGAAAACGCCTTTTGTTCACAATTTTGCGACATTTGTTCATAATTTTAAAGTGTTTGTTCATAATTCTTGTGCGTCTGTGCACATTTATTTTAGTAGTCTGTTAAAAAAATTTGGGGTGTTTGTGCCTAATTTTGGATATGTAATACTTTAGGAATTCTTTTATATGTAATTTTCAAATTAATAATGAAAGAATTGTTTTTGAATTTGAATTTGAATTTGCTAGAATTGTTGTTGTATTTATATTTATGTTCAAAATTATTTTATACTTGTGTTCATAAAATTTATGTTTATGTTCAAAATTAATAAACACTCGAAAATAACAAATATTACTGGTCAAAATCTTGTCTCGGGAACTGTGCAAAAATGTGTCAGATTTTGTAAGAATCAGATTTTGAACTTGGGCCCATCAAATTGTATGAGCTTGTGGTTTTGATTAATGGTGGGGACCACCAAATTGTATGAATTGGTACCATGGGATTTTTTATGTTGTATAGTGCATTTAGGCTTATAGGATTATAGTAAATAATAAGTGCCCCAAAAAAATATCAGCACCCCACCCACCCCTCTTTTCTCTCTCTCTCTCTCTCTCCCGTCTTTTCTTATCCCCACCCCATTACATTTTCATTACCCACCCCCTCTCTCTCTCCTCACCCTAAAAACCCTTTCCACCTCTCTCTAAAATTAGGAATCGTCGCCGCTCTGGTGCTCGAGGCGCTGCCGCCCTCTCTCTCTCAAATTAGGCATCGCCGGTGCTCTGGTGTGCCCTCGGCGCCGCCGCAGATCTGTTGCCACACGCATCGGCCCAGAGTCACCTCCATCGGAGTTGGTCCATATCCGGCGACCTGGTGTGCCCTCGGCGCCTCCTAAAAATCGGCCTCTCCAAATTTTGCCGGCCACTCCAAATTCCGCCGCTCCAGCACATCTCTGCCCCTAATTCCGCCGTCTTTGTTCACTCAGGAAGCCAGCTCCTCAAGGCCACTATTTTGGATCTGTTTCGATCCGTATTTCATTAGTCGCGGTGAGGACGCAGACGCGGATTTTCGAGACTGCCGTCCAGATCGAAGTGAGAGGTGGCGGCGGCAGAGAAATGATTTAAGAATCTCGGCGGTGATGAAGGTTAGTTTTTTTTTTTTGTAAATACATAATGGATCTGTAATTTCTGGCTTCGAATGTGTAATTTCGGCCTCCGATCTGTAATATTTGGCGCCCCTAGATATGATACAACGTCTCTTTGTAATTTTCGGCGACCCGATCTGTAATTTCCTATTATTTTAGTTTTTGATTGGGTAAAAGTACTGGATTTGTGTTGCGTCTAGAAAATATCGGGTGTGTTTTTTTGTGTGTGTGCGCGCTTTGTGCGTGTCTATGCGTGTTTTGCTATGTGTGGGTATATATTTGTTGGATGTACTAATTTTAGTTGAATACTTATTTGAATCTGTTTTTTTTTTTTAATGAAATGAAGACCTTGAGCGGTGATAGTGGATGGGGAGAAGAATGAAGACGAAGATAACATGCAATAAATATGATCAAGAATTGAAGATGGAGATGGTGGTCAATTTTTAGATATGAATATGTTGTATAAGAACACACATGTGGTTTGAACAAGTCTTTTGCACAAGTGTTTTGTGTGTGAATTTGTTTGAACATATTCTTTGCACAAAGTTTTTGCATAGGATTTTAGATAGGAATATATTGTATATGAACGCTAATATTTCTTGCACAAGTGGTTTGAATAGGTATTCCGCATAGAGTTTTGTTTGTACATTTTTATTGAACATCTTATGTGCGCAAATAATTTTTGCATGGACTTTTTGCACTGAAATTTTGAACCTTTAATAAAAAATACATAAAAAAATAATAAAAAATACATAAAAAAAGGTATTGAATTTTTATGGGACCAAAACAATGAAAAAAAATGAAAGGAAATTAAAAAGTAAAAAAAGTATTAAATTTGTAAAATTAGATAAAAAAAAATCGTGCAAATACTAAAAAAAAAGATTTGAGGAAAGAAGAAAAGCAAATACTAAATAAATTTTGAAGGTGGGAGCAGAGGGTGAGGGGTGGATTTGAGGAAAGAAGAAAAGCAAAAAAGCTGCGGCTGTGTGACTGGTGTCACATCAGCCTAAGAGGTGGGTTATATGGGGGAAGACATTCAAGATAGTTGGTCAGCGGGTCCCACAAAATGAACCAAAGTGTATTTATTGTAAAGTGGTATACTAAAATGCAATAAATGGGTATGAAAAGCACCATAATGTAACTACCCCTAAAAAATTGATCTCCTATTGATAAAAGTATTATAAAAACTTCTTTTACATGTTCCATTAAATGCATAAGTCCCTATTTTTTTAATAAAAACATGCACGAAATTTCCACCATCAATTTCTTGACACCTTTGATATGTCCATAATTTGTGTCAATGTGTTTTTGTCTGAGTTTGTGTGATTGTATTATAGATGACAAATATATATCAAGTTTACATTTTCAATTTAACATCGTTAGTGTTCTTTGAATGAAAATAGTTAATGATGATTTTTGTGTATGTTGTTATCAACTTTATGCAATTAATAGAACACATTGGTGATTTGTATATGTTTCATCAAACACGGGATCTCTTTGCATTTTACTCAGTGATTGACCTATTTGGATTATAATTTTTTCTTTTTTGTATGTGAAGTTTTTTTTTTATTATTATATACTCATTTGTCTTTAAAAATATATACATGATTCCATTATATAAGAAAACTAGTTGGTACCCCGCGAATTTCGCGGATTGAAAAAAAATTGTTATTATTATTTTAAATTATAAATATTTTTAAAAAAAATATCTTGTAATTTTGATATAATATTAAAATTGTAATCATAATTCAACAAATAATAAAAAATACTAAACATGAATAAATAGAAAATTTGAAAAATATTAACTAATTCACACATTCAATATCAAATTAGTATAACATAATATTACTTAAAATTACCGTTGTTGTATACTTGCATGCCCAGTTTTCCCCCATGATATGAAGATAAAATAACAATCGAACGCAAATGTTTAACTCTAAATATAGAATCACACATTTCATATCTAAATGTAACATTTTACAAATAAAATATCATAATTAAAATAAAATATTGTGTAGATGTTTGTGTGGGAACAATTGATTAATGTGTTGGTATTTATAATACACAATTCAACAATAAGAACTGACCTTTAAGCGTCAATCTTATATTTTTTTTAATTCAATTTATCTCCTAAATATGTGAATATACAGATTTTGCAAAAAAGAGTTAAAAAAATTAAAATTGTTAAAAAAAATCCTACAAAACAATATCTATATTTTACAGTTTTAAATTCTATTTTGCAGGAAGAATTTTATCTAAAAAAAAATTGTGTTACAATTTATTATTGATGGTAAGATATTATATTTGGTGGCAATGTTTTTTTGGGAATCATATGTTATTCTGGTGACAATATCTTTTCACAAATATTTCAATTTCTTGCTACAAATTTCACATCTATCAATATTTAGTAAAAATAAATTCCAAAAATATCAAAGAAAAGAAATCGTTCAACCTTGAAAAAAGATCTATTTGCATTAATTTAATGTTTAACTCTTGCATTAATTTAATACTTAAAATAATATTCCATATTATACGTAAATATTATGTTTCAATTGATTAAAATATATTTAGATTTATTGTATTTTAGAGTAAGATATTTTTTAAAGTTATAATACTTAAGTTGTTAGTAAAGAAACTTAATGTCCCCTTTTTTTTTTTTTGACCAACACTATAATTTTTTATCCATAAAAAAATTTATTCCACATATTAAAATATATATATATATATATTAATTATATAACATATAACAATCTTTTTCTTATTTATCATTTACAATTCTATTCATTGTTAGGTAAGTGAAACATCATTTTCAGATGATAAAAAATTTATTTATTGGTTCAAATTGCAAATAAATGTTAATTTGAGGTTTTGTTTGTCAAGATTCAAAAGTTTAGATTAGATGAAAATTTACAAAAAGGTTGTGATTTAATTTGCAATTAACCCAAGAATATGTGTACTTTACAGTTTAATGGTCTTATTTGGCGGCATAATTTTATACAAAAATAAAATTTTGTATTATAATCTATTATTTAAGGCAAGATAATATATTTGGTCGCAATATATTTTTGATATCATATACTATTTCGGTGACAAAATCTTTTCTTAAATATTTTAGCTCACTCCTACAAATTTAACATCCATCAATATTTTGCGAAAATAACTTCCAAAAATATCTTAAAAGGGACATCGTTCAACCGTGAAAAAAAAATTTACTTGCATTAGTATAATATTTAAAATAATATTCCATATTTTACGTAATTATTTTGTTTAACCATTGATTAAAATATATTCGGATTTATTGTATTCTAGAGTAAGATACTTTTTTAAAGTTTTAATACTTAAATTGTTGGTAAATAAACTTAATGTCTTTTTTTTTCCTAGACTATAATTTTCTATCCATTAAATTGTTATTCCACATATTTTAAGAAAAAATGTATACATTAAATATATAAGATATAACATTATTTTTTACTTATTTATAAATTACAATACTCTTTTAATTAATATTTGTATGTTAAAAATAATAAAAAAGAAAAATCGAAATTCTAGTCTAAAAAAATATCTATATTTTGCAGTTTAATAGTCTATTTGGCCACATAATTTTATCCAAAAATAAACTTTTGTATTACAATATATTATTGAAGGCAAGATATTAAAAAAATTGTTAGTATCATACAATATTTTGGTGACAATATCTTTTTCAAAACATTTCAATTTCCTCCTACAAAAAATTCACATATATCAATATTTTGCAAATATAACTTTCAAAAATATCTAAGAAGAAAAATTGTTCAACCATGAAAAAAAATGGTCTCTACATCACCTTTAGGTTACCTGCAATACAAAACGAAGAAACATAAAATTTAATCAGATTTCACCAATAACACACACCTTATTCTAAAAAGAATAATAGTTGAATCAAAATTGTATGCGTGTGATGGGATAATCTTCTTATTGAAAGAGAAAAAAATTATTAATTGTGGATTCTCAAAAAATACGAATGTAAGGATATGAATATGAATATACTTTAGAAACTTACGAATAATTTCTGGATACGCACGAATGATCTTCAACTCAGATTGATGCACATATAATTTCCTCTTAATGTGCGTCTAATCATCTCCATGTGCATAATATATTGGTTTACCTGCAAAAAAAAAAAAAAAGGAATATGATATATACAAAAAATTATAGAAATAATCCAAACAAATAAACAAAAAAATATAATCATATTTCTTGATATAGAAGACAACAAATGTGAAAATGAAGAGAAGTGATGAGGATTAGGGTTGAGAATCAGAATGAAAACTAAAGACAGATTCAATATTTATAGAAAATACAAAATGAAATGTATGGATGAAATTAAAAGTGTAAAATATATGGTGTAGATTAAGTCTTAATATTCCTGTCGGGCCAGGGGGTGGGGGCCCTGGGGGCGAGGGCTTCGCCTTTTTTTGCTACAAGATTAAGTCTTAATATGATTTAAAACATGTTTAAAATAATTTTTAAAGAGAATGCAGAATTTTGAAATGAAATGATTTGAGACGTGTCTCATCACCCTAAGAATAAGATGATGCTGACACATTATTTTGGAGAGATTTGAAAATATATTTTAATAAGATAAGATAGTTGCCCTCAATATAAAATTTTGGATCTCTCCTCATGAACAACTATTTCACGGTGAAATTTTAATTATTTATTTTTTTAAAAGACAGCTACACTTCAAATCTACAATAATGTGGTGTAATTTTAGTTCGATATTAATTTTAAAAAAAATCAACTAATTTTTTTTTTTTTTTACGGGTCATTGAAAAACAGCCACAAAGTTTTGTTTGTATGATGAAAAAAAATTATATGATATAAAATATTAATTGTTTATTGAAAGAATATAAATATTGTTCCACCTACAAATTAATATATATAAATGAATTTTCTTCATATGAACTAAAACATTGCATTAATTTTATTTTATTTTACAAATTAATCACATTTTAATAAAAGTTGAGATAAAATTGCACTAGCGCGGAAATATTTGTTCTTTATAAACTAATTGTAAGTGATTATTTATATATATATATATATATATATATATTAAAAAGGTATGGCATTGTTTGATGTATAATTAAAATTTCTTATAATTTTATAGTATTATAAGAAATTTTACTTTAATTTTATATTTTTCTATATTATACTTCACCTGTCTTAGGGGTATTTGCACCATTGGAATTACACAAGGAATTAAAAAAATTAATAAAACAGTGACATATGTATAATGCGCATATTTTTTTTAAGAGTCCCACTAATCAAACCCCAAAATCCTCTAAACTCACCCCATTTACTAAACATACCCCAATAAAATTTAAAAATTAACAAGAACTACTAAACATACCCAATTTTATTCCTATAATATATCTACCTTATCAAAATAAAAAATAACACTTTCCTATTTCATATTCTCATAATAATTGTCTCTCTTTTCAAGAAAAAAAAATATGTATTCATTCTTATTCTTTAACTTTTGATTGAAATTTGAAAAAAAAAAAAAAATTCTTAAAAAATTAAATATATTTTGAAAAATATTATAAAAAATCAACCAAATTAAAAAAAAAATTTAAATTACAAAAATTAATTAATAAAATAAAATTCTTAAAAAATATTTAAATAAATAAATAAAATATAAATAATGTTTTAAAAAATAAATTAAATTGAAAAAAATTAATTAAAAATATAATCTGAAAATAAAAAAACTAGGTAAATTTTTAAATAATTAAGAAAATAAAATAAATCTTCAAAAATCAAATAAAAAAAAAACTTCAAAAGAAAAAAGTTAGAGCCTAATAAAATAAGAAAAATATTTTATAAAAATCAATTCAATCATGGTAAATATTTAATTTAAAATTAATTCATTTTTATTTAGTTTTGAAGGTTTTTTTTTTAATGTAGTTAATTTACTTAAAAAATTAGATTTGTTTTTTATTGAATTATTTGGAAGATATAATTAATTTATTTAAAGAAATTAATTTTTCAAATTTTAAAGATTTTTTAATTGAATTTCTAAATTTCTTATAATTTTATTATTTAAATATTTATCCGATTTTGGTAAATATTTTTCAGATTTAATTCTAACTTTTCTTAGATTTTTCAAATATTTTAAAGGAAAATAAAAAATTTATCAATTTTAATTTGATGTACTAATTTTTAAATTAAATAACTTTAAAACTAAAGTCAAAGTCAACAAAATTTAGAAGATAATTTATCCATATTTATATAACGATTACTTAGTCATTTTATACATGTCTATTATTGTCTTTGAAAAGATGAGGTTTGTTTAGAAGATTTTGGGGTTTGAGTAGTGGTACTCTTTTTTTAAATGTACATGCAAATAATTGTTTCATTTCAAGTAGTGTATAAATCGGTGTGAAACGTTCAAATAATAACAAAAAGGGTAAGCTCTCCCAGGATTGAGAGAGTATATTTTTGTGGCTGGAGGAAAAAAAAATGAAGATATATCTTTTGTCTAATCTTATTAACAGAAAAACTAATTTTGGATAGAAGCAAAATATAATATCACTATATATTTTAATCAAATAATGTGTAATTGGTTGAACAATTGTTGTGAGATGATGTGAGGAACGATTTACATGTTGAAATGACATAAAGGTGTTTGATTAAATTATTTTTGTTTTTTCGACACATGAAGTAATGAATATATGGTGGGTCGACAGGGCATGTGAATGAATATTGGGCTATTTTTGAATTTGGACAAGAGATAGATACGTCTTGTGATGATTGATTTTCTTTATTTACCCACACTAGATACACGTTTTATGCCCAATTCATTTTCTGACGTTTACAATTTTCTTAAGAATTTGCTCTACTCCAAATTTGTAGGTTTCGTAAAAGTGAATTGTGTGCTGCATTTAACTAAATGATGTATCACTATAATTTCAGTACGTTACCATACATGTCATCTATGTCGTGGGAATTTAATTGTGAACGATTCTTCGTGCGTGTATATATATAGAAGCTATTTAAAACCACAATTTGTATGTACATAAAATAAATAGAAAAATTAGAAAGCATGGTCAATAAAGTAATTGTAGAATGAAAATAATTTATATATAAACAATCGAAGGTTATCAGTTATTTTCACTAAAAGGTATATGAGTTGTTTGCATTGAACAATATATATATGCGTTGTTTTTAATATAGAGTATGAATTGTTTTTATTAAAGAATATTATTTTTATCCAAAAAATTGTTAAACTTGTTGCTTTTTTTTTTTTCTCTCCGAATAAATTTTTTTTTTTCTCTTTTGAGGAAATATATACAAAGTATATGACTATAGAATAGGCCCAGAACTTTCTTATCAACAGGTATTTCAAGTAATAGGCTGTCCTCACTCGAAATTGGGCTGGACCTCGACCCATCATTTCTTCCTTCAGATTATTCCTTTTAATCTGCTTAGCCATATATTAATGGTTTGGCTAACCCATTACAAACACATTGACGAAGACAACAAAAAAATTATGTGTGCTCAAGTTCATAGTGGGTCCTACAATTGGAAAGATGTAGTGTGGAAATTTTTAGAAATCATTTATACCAAATTAAACTTTTAGAAATTAATCATATCTTAGAAAATAGGATCCATAATATAAAGATGGTTTCCATCAATTAAACTAATCAAATGAGATATGTAATAAATAATGAAAAACATTATATCTAATTTAGTCGTTTTCAAATTCATAAAATCAAATGCATACAAAAAAAAGCTACCTACAAATTTAAATATAAAATTATTATCTTAACAACTTTATATTGGCATAATGCATCTAAAAGGACTTTCTTATTCACTTTAAACTTAAATGAAACTACTTTTGGGTTAGTGTTACTAAAAAACTAATATTAAGCCTGCCCGTGCTTTGCACGGGAGTCATATTACTCACTAATTTTTTTAAATATAATAATATATATATTATATGTTGTATGTTTTAAACTTCAAAAAAGTATAGAGTGAAAATTGTTCATACATAAACCATTGAAGGGTATTAATTGTTTTCACTAAAAAGTATTAGTTTTTTTCATTGAAGAATATTAATTGTCTTTACTAAAGAGTCTTAATTGTTTAATAAAAATAAACTAAGACTCTTGAGTGGAGATAACTGATATTTTTCAGAAAAAACAATTAATACCCTTCATTGGTTAATGTATGAACCAATTTCACTCTATACATACTTTTAACATTCATATCTATTATGTATTATGTTTATCACGTATTCTTCGAAGAAAAAAAAAAATATTTTTATTAAACATGATCATATTATGAGAATATATTTGTTTTATTATAATATACACATCAATAAATAAATAAAATTATTTTTTCTTTTCAACATAGATTATTTTTGTTCAAATAGTTTCTCATATATAAATTGTAGACATAAATAGTCACGGTCTCATATGCATTTGTTGCACGCACACACTCAACAATTGAGTTTTTTTTAATACGAATCAACAAAAGGAACTTAACTAAAAATATACCCCTTGGAACATAAACAATGAAAATTGTTATTTATCTGATATCAATACAATTATTTTTCTTAATAATGATTTTAACATTTTACATTATCATTTGTTTCTATTTTTTTTTTTTTTTACTAAACGTTAGTATGACAATATATATGAGGATCCGTGTCTCCAATAAAATTGATTTTAATCCAGGACAAATCTTCAGTTCTGACATACTCAATATAATAAAACTCAATTCTAGATCTCCTCCAAAAAAAAAAATATTCACCCGACAATGTTATGTGCTAAAATAACAAAAGAAAGATGAAAAATATAATAAATTACAATTTCAGTAAGAAAAGAAAGATATGCATCTAGAAATGGTAAAGTAGCCCGCCTTGAGGCCGTCCCAATTGGGTCAGCTAAGAACGTGGGGCATACCTAGTATGAATATACATATTGCTTTGATCTGCCCCGCCCCACAATGTATCCAATATGTGTGTGTGTGTGTGTGTGTGTGTGTGTGTGTGTGTGTGTGTGTGTGTGTGTGTGTGTGTGTGTTATTGTAACTCATTAATGAGTTATAAATATATTAGTTGTAGGTTTGATGATTATGTTTATTGTTACATTTAATTGTGAACTTGTTTTTTTTTTTTTTTTTTTTTTGCTTGAAATGAGTTATATGATGCACAACATGTTTAGTATTAAAATATTCATATACTTTTATTTAAAATTTGTATTTATCTTTTTTTAACGGGAGAGAGAAATGGGGTGGGCAGGGCGAACATGTCCCATGCAGGATAGACATGTGGCTCAAAATGTTGCTCCATATCAAGGCACAAGGCAGGCGGTTGGGGATATGGGCGGGGTGGCCCTGAGTATTTAGATACCCACCTTACTCTGCCCCTTCGCATTGTCATCCCTAATGCATCCAAAGAAATATACATCTCACCATACAACGTTTAAATTCAATATTATTATAACATATAAAGCTCAATAATATCACTAACAGTCACTGGTTCTATTTTTTATTTAAAATGACCAATTTAACTTTTATCTGAAACATGTGAAGGAAAACATAAATTGTCTATAAATTATCCAATAAATTTTCATCACTGTTCAAAAAAAAAAATATATTATAAAATGAAATAAAGATTATTACATTAACATTAAAAAAACATAATACATAAGTCCATCCATGAAACTTGTTCATATTATAAACTGATTATATAGATGCAATCAATGACATTACATGTTTTCACTGATATCAAGGAAAACATTAATGGTATCATTGAATACACATTATAATATAAATTTCATATTATGAAATTGATTCACCCTAAATTTTGTGTAGTACATTTTAACAAATTACCTTATTTTGTTGGTTTTATTTCACACTCCATTTCAAGTCTCTCTACCGAATGTACCTCTTTTATAAAAAATTTATCATATTTTTAATGTTGAATTAAAGCGGTGGGAGTGTGTGTATGTTTTGTGGTGGTACAAAAATCGAATGAGATTGATGGATGAATATTTTTAAGGATGTGTAAGTACTATATGTTTGATAATGTTATAATCTTATAGTGGGTATATTTAGTAAAAAAATATAATGAGGTGGTTATATTTTGTAAAATAGTGGATATAGATAGTTGCATTTATAACATATATATATATATATATATATATATATATATATATCTTATAAACAACTTCATATTTAATTTGATAACAAATTAATAATTTCAATATATTATTTTGAATAAAAACAAAGACAAATTCTAATTTGTTTATTTTTAAACACTTAATAATAATAAAGTCATTGTTATTTCAAAACTTTTCAGAATATGAACTTTATACTAATAATAGTAACAAACACACAAAAATTGAATGTCAAATTATTTAAGGTAAAAAAGAGTATCTCGGATTATAATAAAAATTATCAACTTCGAATCATAGTAACCCAACAATGAACTTTTTTACAATCTTAACATCCACATAAAATAATATTTTTTTAAAATAATCAACAAAAAGAAATTAATTAAAAAAAATGCAAAATACTCAACCTTGGAACACAAACAATAAATGTTATTTTTTCTCAAACATCAATACCATTATAATTCTTAAAAACATTATATCATTCTTGTGCAATGCAACATCTCTATTAAAATTTTACTATGATTTAGTGAGACAAAAAAATGCAACAACTCATGTCGCCAATAAACCTAGATTCATAATATAAGAGGAGCAAATCTTCAGCTCTAACATAATTCAATATAATATAACCTGAGTTTATTTAAGTTTTCACCCAACACCGGTATGTGCTAAAAAAAATAACAAAAATATCAAAAACATTTTAAATTCATCTTTTTTATAAGAACTTTACATTTTGCAAAAACTCAATTACTTCACTAACATATACTTGCTCCAGCTTTCCTTCAAAATAATCAATTTAACTTTAAGCCAAAACATTTGGAGGAAAACTTAAATTATCTAAAAATGATCCAATAATATTTTCCACTGTTGCTCAAACATAAAGTAATAAAAAATATTATAATATAACTAAAATAAAACTATTACTTAAGATGCAAAAAAATAAAAATACATTTTAACAAATTGTCTTGCTTTGTTGGTTTCTTTCACACTCAATTTCAAATTCACCTACCTAATAAACCTCTTGTACAGAGTGTTAATCATGTTTTTTAATGATGTATTAAAAAGGTGGAGAAATTAATTTTTTTTTTGTGATTTTACTGAAATTGAATGAGATTGATGGTGAGTATTTTTTGAAATGTGTGTAAGTATTATATGTTTGATAAAGTGGGTATATTTAGTAAAAATTATGAATGAGGTGAGTAAACTTATTAAATTAGTGGGTGTAGATAGTTGCACCGTATAATTTTGGATGACTTGGTATCTAGTCCAAGGATTGACGAATCTGGGGAACAAAATTGCGGCCTATAATATTTTTATCTATAAACAAATTGATTTTTTAATTGATTAAGACTTTAAATATTCAATATTTGAGTTTTAATAAAATAAATTAATAAACTTGTTTATTATGAAAAAATTACATAATAATAAAGTCAATAATATTTTTAAACTTTTCAAAATATCAACTTTATATTCATGGTAACAAATACATAAATAAAATAAATATCAAATTATATAAGATAAAAAAAAAAGTACCTACCAAGCACAATTCTATGACAGTAAACTACTTCTAAACCTTAACATCCACATAAAATAATAAGTCTTCAGTAAAATAACAAAATAGTATATCGTCCTTGAAATTGAGCAATAAATTTAAAAAAAATATCAACAAAATGACTTAATTAAAAAGATCAATATCAGGCCTTCGACCTTGATATACAAACAACGAAAATCATTTTTGCTTCGACATCAATGATACTATACTTCTTAAACATTATTTTATCTTTGTTAACTCAATCCAATATTTATAACAAATTTATAGCAATCTTTAGTGAGGAGAAGCATGCGACGATCCTTGTCATCAATAGACATTAATTAATAATAACTTGGAAAGAAATTTTCTTTTATGACATACTTCAATATAATGAAATTCTTTGCTTCTCCAAAATTATTTTAATTTTAAAAAATGATGAGAAACATATTAAATTCGAAGTTTTGGTAAGAAATTTTAAAAAAAAAAAAAAAAGATAAGCATTCAAAGAAATAAAAATCTCACAAAGCGATATTTAAATTTAACACTATTGCATTCATCTAAAAAACTCAGTGATTTCACTAACATTTAGTGATTCTAATTTTTACTCAAAATAATTTTTTAAATGATCAATTTAACTCTCTGTTGAAACATTAGGAGGATAACTTACATTACTTATAAATGGTCAACTAAAATTGATTATCATTGGTCATATAGTAAGTAATAAAATATGATATATTATATATAAAAACTATTACGTTAACATTAAGAAACTATATAATACACTTGACAAAACTATCTTGCTTTGCCGATTTCTTTCAAACCAAATTTTAAGTCTCTATGTCTAATAGACACACTTGTACATAGTACTAATCAGGCTTTATCATCGTTGAATTAAAAATGACTATTTTGATGCTTCTTTTAAAAATGAATAAAATTGATGGATGAGTAATTTTTAAGATATGTGTGTAATTATTTTCTCCGTCCCAAATTTTTCTTCACGTTTACTGTTTTCACGTGTTTTAGCGAGCGAGTTTTTTTATTAGTATTTGAAATGATAAAGTATTTTTTAAGTCACCTTATAATAGAAGAATGATAGATCTATCATACAAATTTTTAAATATTAATAAACAATTTGCACGCTAAAACACAAAAAAATGTAGTGTTAAGAAAATATTGGGACGGAGATAGTATTTTATTTTGGATAATATAAAACTTTAAAGTGGGTATATATATCAAAAACTTATAAGCGAGGTGAAAAAACATAGTAAAATCAAGGGTGTAGATACTAACGCCTTATTATTTTTAGTGACTTGATATTTGACCCAAGTAATGACTAATACGGGGTTATAAGCTACCCTCTATAATATATTTATATATAAACAATTGTATATTTAATGTTGTTGATGAGCGATCAGGCGAGCAACAGTGATTGAAAAATTAAAGAACTAAAACTAAAATCAAGAAACAGGCGATCACGAGAGTACAAAGGAGAATGAAGCTGTTGGCGACCAGGAGCGCAGTTAGGCGTATCTCGGCGACCAACATAACAAAGGACAGAAGATGAATTAATTAACATAAAGAGAAAAGACAAGTGGCGACCAGCAGGTCCGTGATACCCCACAAGGATGTACAAGCGAGCAAGAGGCCACCAGAGAAAGCAATTGAGTTATCTCAAAGACCAAGTACAACATTGAGAACTCCAAGAGTCACTAGTCTAGATATGATCCAAGTGTCTTAACACTTGGCATAAATCTAATGGTTAATAGCTTAGATGTTGTACAAGTGTCTCAATACATGGCAAGAATCCAATGGTTAAACCATTAGGATAATGACACATAGCTTCCTTGTGTATCTATAAATACTCCTTCATTTGTATGAAAAATGAGAGATTTCCCCCATAATAAAAATACATGCAAAACTCTTGCAAATTTCATTCTTGAACATTATTTATGATCATGATTCTTGTTTGATGATCTTAACTAGCATAAACAGCCACTAATCATCATTGATTACAAAAAGGTCATCAACAATTGGCGCTAGAAGAAGGGTTCGAACCTTCGTTTCATAAAAAATTCGAAGAAAGGTCGAAGATCTTCACCGGAATCTGCAAAATTCGGCCGGAATCCGGGAGGAAACCATCGGAAATCAAGTATACACACTATTTGAAGCAAAATCATCCATACATACATCACTATGAGAGTTTGAATGCATGTGTGTATGAACTAGGGTTTTTAAACCACCATATTCATACAAACAAAGCTAGTAACTCTTAAGAAAGGTGTTTGTTGGAGACAAAATCACCCCATTCATTTGCTTATCACGTGTACTTCGGTAACCAAAATGGTTCGATCACAAGAAGAACGACATTTGAGCACATCTCCAAGTCGTAGGTCAAGAACTAGGGTTTCGTCTACTGAAGGACATGCACGTACAGTAAAAGCAACTTCGCAAAGAAACGTCCAAGTTACCATTGATACAATTCCGCCGGAAGTGGAAGCTCTTGCTCAAAATCCCGAAGAACTAGCAAAAACGATTGCTGTTTTACAAGTATTGCAAAAGCGACAAACAGCCGGGCCATCAGGAGCAAAGGCGGCGACCAACAGGGCGGGCGAGCAACGAAGTGAAGAAAGAAAAGACGCACGAAATGACGAGGTTAACAGCGAAGAAGTCCGTAGGAATAAAGGGAAAGCTCCTTTAAGCGAGCGACTGGGAAGCAGAGGAGAATCTTCACCAAGTCGGGTAGATGAATCAAGCAGAAGTACGTCTCGAACGAGCGCTTTGGAGAGGCTAGGGACAAGGAATGCAAACAGGAGGAAATCATCCAGAAAGAGCGAGGAACGTTCACTCCCCACTGCTCGCCCACCGGTACATGATCGAATCCGGAGATCAGCTTTTGGTCGGTTAGGGCCAAACGGGGCTAGCAACGCTGCAAGGAAGACAACTCAGGAGAAACGTCCCATTGGTGAGGGACTGCATCGTGAAGAAGTCACCGAACTCAACCACGATGAACAGCCTTCCAACGGGAGGACTCCTCCGAGCGAGTTGCAAGAAATGAAGAAAGCAATTGAGGAATTACAAAAACAACTGGATTCTCAGAGAGGTGTTGGGTCAACGGTTCTACCATCTTCACCGCTATCTCCGTCAATTCTCAACGCACCAATCCAAAAGAAAATACAATTTCCGGCCATTAACCTATATGAAGGAACTTCGGATCCCCGCATTCATGTGACAAAATATTCTGACTTCATGATTTCAATGGGGGCAACGGATGCCACACAATGCTGAAATTTCCCACTTACCCTGGGAGATGGTCCACACCGATGGTTTTCAGCATTGACTCCCGGCTCCATCAGTTCTTTTGCCCAAATGAGCAAGGAATTTTTGTCTCATTTCTCAACAGCCGGGACATACTTGACCCATCGACATCGATTGGCGGATATTAGACAGGGAGATGAAGAGTCAGATAAACAATTTTTAGAAAGATTTGATAAAGTTTTATTGGAGGGCGAAATGGTGAGCGAGGACACAAAGATAGTAGCTGTGATGGCCGGATTAAAGAAAGGAACGGAGTTGTGGAAGGAAATGCACTTGACCTGCCCAAAGACATATGCGGAGTTTAGGCATCGGGCAGGTATACACGTATCCATGCAAGAAGCATTACAGAAAGAGTTGGGTGATAAGAACGATCCCAGGAAAGCTGGAAAGAAACCAATGGGAAGTGAATACAAGGCTCCGAAAAATATGAAAGCTTTCAACGAGGGAGCGGAAGTGAAAGACAGGTTAAACCAGGTGCTTGCTACATCAATAGAGGCTGTGTACAACAACATCAAAGACAGAGATATGTTGTCGGAACCAAGGAAAATCCGACAAGAACGCGGAAAGTTGAATCCGAACAAATACTGCGCTTACCACCAGAACATCGGGCATTTCACTAGTGAATGCTGTGATCTGTTGAAACAATTGTGGAGGTTTTATGAGGAAGGTAAACTGTCCGAATTCGTGAAGAGGGAACCCGGAAAGAGGCCTAGGGAGGTCAATCTGCCTAGTTCGGATGACGAAGACACCGATGACCAAACAACCAAAACAACCAAGAAGGGAAAGAGAGTCTCAACAACACCAGCAGAGCCGATGCGGGAAGTTTTCATGCTTGAATCAAGCGGACACATTGGGGGATGTTCAGATGGAAGACCTCTGACGTCAAAAAGGAAAAGGAAAGCGGAGCTGAGGGCGGTAGCCCAAGTGAAAGAGGTAGGAGTCAACCAGGCCACCAAGAAGACGGGGGACCTAGTATTTTCAGAAAAAGACTTAGACGGTGTGCTCACTCCGCACAATGACTCGCTAATCATATGTGCTAACATCATGGGGACCCGAGTCCACCGCCTGCTCGTGGACACTGGGTCATACACAAACATTATGTTCAAAGGTGCATTAGATCAGATAGGAGATTGTGAGGAGTATGTGAAACAGTGTAATCATAAGATAGTGGGATTTGGTGATGCTGTGATCGATCCCCTAGGAGTAGTTACGTTATCAGTCGAGCTTGTATCGACCGAGAATCCTGACAGGAGGATGACTAGAATGCTAGAGTTCTTAGTAGTAGATCAGCAGTCTTCCTATAACGGATTTCTCGGTCGACCTTTTATCAATGAATTCAAAGCGGCTGTTTCAACGTACTACTATTGTGTTAAGTTTCCAACATCAAAGGGGTCAGGTACAGTTAAAGGCGATAAAAAAAGAGCTCGTGAATGCCTCTTGCAGATGCAGCCTAAAGACAACCAGGTGTCAATGGTAGACGAGCAGTCGAGCAGGAGCGCTGGAGATGAACCTTCGGTACTCAACGATGTTATGGAATCCATCGATACAGAGATGATGGAGAGAGACGACCAACAGGACGACGAACAGGAAATCCGGGGTGAGCATAAGGAACAAGAAATTGCATCTTGTTCAAACAAAGATGAAGACATCGAACCACGGTTAGGAGCGGAGCCGATGATAGTTGAAGATGAACTCAACTTGGATGGACCCATCATCGACCCTCGATGGAAAGATAAAAAAAGAAGAGCAACACCGGTTGAAAAGTTGGAAGCAATCAGAATTGACCCGAACCGAGAAGACTTAGAACTCTTCATCGGATCTGAGCTCCCAGAGCCTTACAGATCCAAGATGGAAGAATTCTTAAAGTCCAATCTCGATGTATTCGCATGATCACATGCAGATATGGTAGGCATCAGCTCTGAGCATGCCTGTCATAAGCTGAATGTTGACCCAACTAGAAAACCGGTGAAGCAGAAGAGGAGGAAGTTTGGACCCGATAAATACGAAGCATTGGATGTGGAGGTAAAGAAGCTATTAAGCAACGACCTTATCAAAGAAGCGCTATGTCCCAGATGGGTGACGAATCCCGTATTGGTGAAAAAATCAAATGGTGCGTGGAGACTGTGTATCGACTTCACAGATTTGAACGCTGCGTGCCCAAAAGATAATTTCCCATTGCCACACATAGACCAACTGGTGGACAACACGGCGGGACATGAACTCCTCACATTCATGGATGCATTTGCGGGCTACCATCAGATACCTATCCACCCGGACGACCAGGAGAGTACAGCTTTTTACACCAACAAAAATTTGCTATGTTGGAAGAGAATGCCGTTCGGGTTAATCAATGCAGGTGCCACGTATCAGCGACTCGTCAACAAAATGTTCAATGAACACATTGGCAAAACAATGGAAGTATACGTGGACGACATAGTCGTGAAAAGCCCGAGAAAGGAAGACCATCTGGAACACTTAACACAAACGTTCGAGATACTCCGTGCATATAACATGAAGCTGAATCCTAAAAAAAGCAGCTTCGGAGTCCATTCAGGCAAATTCCTCGGACATCTTGTTAGCCAACGAGGCATTGAAGCAAATCCATCAAAGGTGAAAGCTATTCTAGACATGCAGCCACCAAGATCCGTCAAGGAAGTGCAGCGGCTTACAGGATGTCTAGCAGCTCTGAATAGATTCATATCAAGGTCTGGTGACAAGTGCCGACCTTTCTTCGATGCTATAAAGAAAGGCGGATTCCAGTGGACAGATCATTGTCAGCAGGCATTTGAACAGTTGAAAGGATATCTTGGCGATACCAAAATCCTATCCAAACCTGTCCCAGGAGAAAAACTATACCTCTACTTGGCAGCCTCAGAGGTGGCCATCAGCTCGGTTTTGGTTCGTGCAGAAGGAAAGTTTCACCTGCCCATATACTATGTAAGCCAGGCGTTACATGAAGCCGAAGTCAAATATTCCCCGATGGAGAAACTGGCATACGCGTTGGTGATGAGCGTCAGAAAATTACGACCATATTTTTTCGACCACCAAGTAGAAGTCCTGACGACTTTCCCGTTAAGGCAAATCCTGCAGCGACCAGACACTGCTGGTCGCCTCCTCAAGTGGTCCCTCGAAATAGGCCAATTTGGGATATCATATGCACCTCGAACAGCGATCAAAGGACAAGCGTTGGCCGACTTTATAGTCGAACTAACCTTTCCTCAAGATCTGACAAGAGGTCATAATCATCCGTGGCATATGTACGTCGACGGATCATCCACCAACATGGCATCAGGAGCCGGAATAGTGCTAATCAGCCCAGACAGACAATTTTTTACCTCAGCAGTGCGATTTGATTTTATGGCAACAAATAACGAGGCCGAATATGAAGCACTAATAGCCGGACTCCGCCTAGCATTAGCAGTCGGGGTAAGGAGGTTACAAATATACGGAGATTCGCAATTGATAGTTAACCAAGTCCGAGGAGAGTATGAAGCTAGAGATGAAGGCATGGCACTGTATCAGAAAATCGTAGCCCATCTAGCTTCCATGTTTGAACAAATATACATTGAACATGTACCCAGGGAAAACAATGCTCAAGCGGACGCGTTGGCTCGCCTGGCCACCAGCACGGGTCCAGCAGAGTTATCAGAAATCACCATCACAAAAATATGTCGTCCATCAACATTTGACTATAAAGTAAATCAAGTAAACGAAGAAAGCGAAGAGGATGATTGGAGGGCACCTATTATCAAATATCTTCATGATGGTGAAGTCTCGGGGGATCCTCAGGAAGCAGCCAAAATGGCCAGGCGAGCAGCAAGATTCACGATCATGGACGATCAGTTATACAAAAGAGGATTATCACTTCCACTATTGAAATGCCTAACAAGAAGGCAAGGCCATGAAGTTTTGCAGGAAATTCATCAAGGCGTCTGCGGAAATCACGTTGGGGGGCGTGCATTGGCCTACAAGACAGTCAGACAAGGGTATTACTGGCCAACATTACTGCAAGATGCTATCAAAGTTGCAAGAACTTGTCACAGATGTCAAATATTTGCACCCAACATCCACAAGCCACCAACAGAAATGATAGCAGTTAATAGTCCATGGCCATTCGCAAAATGGGGAATTGATATCATTGGACCTTTCCCAACTGGAAAAGGAAATGTGAAGTTCGCCGTGGTAGCCGTGGATTATTACACAAAATGGGCTGAAGCGGAGGCACTCGTGACAATCATACAAGAGAAGATGATAAGTTTCATATGGAAAAGCATCGTGTGTCGGTTTGGAGTCCCACAGGCAATCCTGAGAGATAACGGACGACAATTCGAGGGCAAGAGAATAAGAAATTTTTGCGAAAAATGGGGAATTAAAAAACATTTTTCAACCCCATATCATCCGCAGTCCAACGGCCAGGTGGAAGCAGTCAACAAAATAATCAAACATATACTGAAGATCCGGTTGGTGGATAAAAAAGGAAAATGGTCAGAAGAACTACCGGAGGTGCTATGGGCATATCGAATATCCCACAGGACAAGTACGGGAGAAACCCCTTTCACCATGGCATTCGGAATTGAAGCAGTGATACATGTAGAATTGAAGGTCCCAACGGAACGAACAACAACATTCAATGAACAAACAAACGACGAGACTTTAGCTGCAGAGATGGATTTGGTTGATGAAAAAAGAATTTCGGCGGAAATAAAGAACGCAGTATACAAGAGAAGGATCGCAAAGTATTACAATTCACAGGTAAAGGTCAGAGAATTAAAAATTGGAGACCTCGTGCTCAAAAAGGTTTTGGGGACGTCACCAGGAGTATTTGGACCGACTTGGGAGGGCCCATATAAGATAACTCAGAAATGGGACAACGGCACTTATGATCTAGAAGACATGAAAGGCAACCCGGCCCAATACTCCTGGAATGCAGCTTTGCTGAAGAAGTATTATCAATAAATAGGAAGTTGCAAAGAAAATGTAGAATTTTAATTCAAAATTCCATGACGTTTCGTATTTATCTGAAAACACAGTTGTAAATATTATGGAAAATATTCAGGATCTTGTATATTATGAATATATATGTTGTATTGCAAAAAATAGTTTGTCAAAATTATTCGCTTGATAAAGTAAGTTGTTCGCTCAAGACAGTCATGCAGGAGGCGAGCAACAATGCTAAAAACGACCAAGACCCAAGGCCAAATCCACACGAGGATAACAAGGCCCCGATTTATGGGCGATTAAGAGAGAAACATTCAATTCA
Source organism: Ballota nigra (assembly GCA_947034835.1). Lineage (NCBI taxonomy): Eukaryota > Viridiplantae > Streptophyta > Magnoliopsida > Lamiales > Lamiaceae > Ballota > Ballota nigra. Next base: position 72,188,516 of record OX344724.1, on the reverse strand, counting down.
AGGCCAAGTCCATGAAAGGACCAAGAGGCCCAGTTATTCAAGGCAAGTCTTTTAAAAAAAAAAAAAAACATGAGCCCATGTAAGCCGATCAGGCGAGCATTAAGGCACAAAATATTTATTCTAAAAAAGGAAAATGCGCGAACAAGCGAGAAACAAAAGAAATAGAAATAAAGAAAAGAAAATAAATTCGTTCAAAATTTTCATTCATTAAGGAAGCAAGTTGTTACATCAAAAGGGAAGTGAAGAGTACAAGCTAGCCTTAATACAAATCTAAAAGAAACAAAAAATACAAGATCTTCAGGCTGGAGGAGCTGGAGGCGCATCCGTGATCGCCGGAGCAGAGGGTGCTTCTTCAGTAGTGGCCGCTACAATCGTGGTCGCCATAGCGGGGGTGCTCGATCCGTCAATTGGAGTCAAGGGGAGAGAGTGAAGACCATCGAAGATGTCCACCTCCTTACTCGGCTGCTCGCCGGAAGACTCGGGAGGAACAATTTCAACACCTTCCCCAAAAATGTCCAAGGGAACTCCCATCTCCCCAAGATCAGCCAAGGGAAGCTTGAACCCTTCACCAAGGGGATTGTCTTGAACATAACCAATAAAGTCCTTTTTTGCAGTGGCCAAAACGTCTAAGTTATGGTCCAAAGCGAACTTCACCGATCTTAAGCTCTCAGCATAAGCACAGACATATCCCAGGTTGGTGTTGTCCGCCACATCTTGAGCATAAAGGTCGTAGGCGACCATCCCAACCTTCTCTTGCTTAAGGCGAGCAACCTCGGCTTGAAGCTCCTCTACTTGAGCGACCATGGTTGTCTTCTCAACCTCTAGCGCTCTTGCTCGCTCATCGGCCACTCCCAACTCAAGAGAGAGCTTCTCCGATTGATTCAGTGCAAATTGCTCGCTGGCCACGGAAGCGTCGTACATTTGCTCCAAATTTGCTATCGCTTTGGAGTGTTCAGCTTTCTCCTGTGCGAGCTCCTCATCCTTCTTCCTTAGGGCGGCCGCCTTCTCCGCCTCAAAGCTTTCAATCTTGCGGCCAAGACTATGGTTGGTCCTTTCCAGCAGAATAATTTGATCAAGTAGTCTTTGGGCCGCCACAGCTTGATGGCTGGCATTGTAGGCGACCAAGCGAGCATTATCACTGGCAGTTTGATCCTGGATGATCTCCTCGGCAGTCCTAGTCCAAGCACGAGGAACCATCTCGGTCACCCGGCGAACATGAGAGTCCGGTATGTCCAAGTAAGGAGGGGGAGTTTTGACACAGCTGACACTGTGAAGCACCTCTGTTCGCCCAGGATGCTCTTCAGGTTTATACCTAGAAAGAAAGTAAAATACTAAGTAAAGTGAAAAAGATCTTAACAGGCGATCATCGGAGAAGAATTTGGAAACTTACTCCCTCAGCTTTACAGGATCATATCCCAAATACGTGCGATCATTTGATGCTCGTTTCTTCACCAATATAGCAGACACGGCCTGCTGCTCGCTCACGACCTCGACGGAAGAATGTTTTGAAGCCGGAGAGTTTGGATCTTGGCTGCTCGCCTCAATCATGGTTTTAGAGCGTTTGGATGATCGCTCAGTAACCTCCTTCTCGCCACGAGAACTCTCTCGGAGAGTCTTCTTTGAACCTTTCTCTTTTTCCTTCCCCCCACCGCGAGAGGAGGTAGCACCTTTGGGGGCTCCTTTAGGTTGGCGACCAGGAGCGCCTGGCTTTTCCCCAGCCCGGAGACGCATGAGAGAGAGGGGTGGATCCTGTCTCTTTCTAGTCGGAGCTTCGGCGGCCATCTGTTTTACTCGAGCGGCCAACAGGTGATAAGACTGGGGGATAGTTGGGATGGCAACGGTCACTCGCCTATCTGTTTTTAAAATCAAGATAGAATTAATCGAGGCGACCAGGCGAGCAAGCGAACAAAGAGGTTAAGTAACTTACCTTCAGGGACTTCTGCTTGAGCCTCCAAGTGATGAGGACTCGTAAAGAGCTGAGCAATCTTCCGATGACTAGCTTTCAAGAGATAGTTTATATCGCAAGTAGCAGGATCCCGCAACACGATCAAGGCCAAGGTGAAGAAAAACTCGTCACTCAATGCTGGTTGTCCCCACCTCGCAGCTCTGGGTCCTGCAAAACAACAAAGAGACAAAAATTAAAATTAGTCCTCAACGTGGTCCCAAAAGAAAAATAAGGATGCCTACGTTTCATTTTCCCAAAACACTCGGGAGTATTAATGCGCGCCTGGCCGCCAGAAAAATCCGCCGATGCTCGCCAGTCTCCACCAATGAAGAAGAATTGGTTATGCCAACTTTTAACTTTGTTGGCAACCCCAGTGATGAGCTTCACCCCGGTCCTCGCCTTTACATAGTACCAGTCATCACCTTCTTCGCTACAGGCTGAAATAACTAAGGCATAGTGGATTTCCGCCGTGCTAAGCTTGTTCTTATACCCTTCAAGGCCAAAAAGGGTCATCAATGCAAGCAAGTTACTCCACCCGATGGGAGTAATTTGGGTAATGGCTAGATTGATGTCCTCCAAAAAGCGACCAATGAGGGGATGGAGCGGCAATGGGAACCCCGTGTTAAGTATGTCCAGGTTGATCGCTGTACAGCCTGGAGGGGGGCGATCAGCAGTTTCTCCTTCCTTGGGGGCATAGAGAAAAATATCGTATGGGATCTTATAATAAGATCTGAAACCCTCCAAGTCGTCCTCAACAACTAGGCTCGAAATCCTGCTCGCCGCGTAAGTGTTGGTATTCCTTTGAGCGGGCATGATTGCACGGGGGCGAACAGGGAAAGCACTAGAATAGCGAGCAACATACTCCTCCCACTCATCTTGGCGAACAACGCCTTCAGGAATTTGAGATTCGGGAGCCACTCTGGAGGTGGGAAAGCCAATCTCCTCGAGGAATTCCCAAGTCACGGCCAGTGGTGGTCGCTCCACTTTAGGCTGGTCGCCCTCCGCATCGATCTCAGCGGCCACTTCCTCTGAATCCTCTCCCAAGTCAGAAGAAGTCGCTCCTCCAGTATCATGGCGACCAGCAGAATTCTGGACCTCATCATCGCCAGAATTCTCAGAGGCGTGGTCTTCAACTGAGCGAACAACAGAGGACACCTCCGAACCCGTCTCTTTGTCGAGCAGTAACGTCCTCGGATTTTGTGCCAAAGCCTGTCGAATCGATCGGCGAGGAGCAGGGGAAGCGTTTTCTTCCATGGGAAGTTTCCCGGGGTTCCGTTCAAAAATCTCGATTGAGGCACCCTCATTCGAAGAGGACATTGTGGAGATTAAAAGAGAAAAGAAAGGAAAATGAAATGGTAGAAAGATTTAGAGACGCCGGAAGACTGGCGGCGGCGCTGGAAAACGAGTGACGGCGGTGCAAAAAAATTTCAATAAAACGGAAATTAAATATGAAATCGAAAGCAAAATTAAAGAAAGAGATAATTTTGGGAAATAGTAATCAAGGATTACCTGGAGATCGCACGTGAATTCGATCGGGAACACGACAAGAATGAACGACGAAAAGCTTGAAAGGGCACTTTAATGGTGGATGAGATGAAGAATTTCGAAAGAATGAAAGGAGGGAGAGAATGAAGTATTTATAAGGGTTGAAAACGGGGGCCAAAATAGAATTTACAAGAAATTCTATAGGCCCCTACCTGCAAAAATAGCATAGATGTGGGCGGCAATGATGTCACCTGCCGCCCACGACGCTTCGAGTCCCGAGACCTTTGGGAATCCAACCGTCACATATACGCCTAATACCCTCATGCTCGCCGAGGTGACCGGATGTTCGCTTAAAAGTTCCCCACCTAATGAAGTTTAAAATATGTTGCCCGCCTAATGGATACAAGAGGCATTCTATCAAAAGTTGTGCCTTGCTCCTCATTAGTCAAATATTTTCCTAATAAAGAACAAGTCAGGGGGCAATGTTGATGAGCGATCAGGCGAGCAACAGTGATTGAAGAATTAAAGAACTAAAACTAAAACCAAGAAACAGGCGATCACGAGAGTACAAAGGAGAATGAAGCTGTTGGCGACCAGGAGCGCAGTTAGGCGTATCTCGGCGACCAACATAACAAAGGACAGAAGATGAATTAATTAACATAAAGAGAAAAGATAAGTGGCGACCAGCAGGTCCGTGATACCCCACAAGGATGTACAAGCGAGCAAGAGGCCACCAGAGAAAGCAATTGAGTTATCTCAAAGACCAAGTACAACATTGAGAACTCCAAGAGTCACTAGTCTAGATATGATACAAGTGTCTTAACACTTGGCATAAATCTAATGGTTAATAGCTTAGATGTTGTACAAGTGTCTCAATACATGGCAAGAATCCAATGGTTAAACCATTAGGATAATGACACATAGCTTCCTTGTGTATCTATAAATACTCCTTCATTTGTATGAAAAATGAGAGATTTCCCCCATAATAAAAATACATGCAAAACTCTTGCAAATTTCATTCTTGAACATTATTTATGATCATGACTCTTGTTTGATGATCTTAACTAGCATAAACAGCCACTAATCATCATTGATTACAAAAAGGTCATCAACAAATGTGACTTTTAATATTTTATTTTAGGGTTAGTTGCGAATAAAATCACGACTTTTTTCGCAAATTGTCTTCTAATCTAAACTTTCGTCGTTGCAAATGAAACTTCAACTTAAAATTTATTAGCAATTCTAACCATATGACATATTTTAATCTACCGAAAAAGTTGATTACTCATGCATTTTCATCGAATTAATCTAAATATATGCATACAATTAATTATTAATTGTCAGGTAAAAGAAACATCAATTCTGGACTATAAAAAATGTATTTGTTGGTTCAAATTGCAACCAAATGTTAACTTGAAGTTTTGTTTGCAATGTTCAATAAAAAAAATTAGATTGCAATTTACGAAAATGTTGCATTTAACCCTTTATTTTAATTAAAAAGAAAACAAACTTGAATATTTTATAAATTATCATTAAATCAACTTTAAGTTAATAACGATTACAAACACAAAATAAAATTAAATATCAAATGATTTAGTCAAATATAACAAAAATAAATACCTTAGATCATAAAAATCATCAAACGTAAATCTCTATAAATCAATAACAAACTATTTTCAAACCTTAAAATCCATATAAAATAATAATAATAATAATTCAATAAAATAATAAAGTATTATATAATCTTCAAAATTTAACAATACAAATAAAAAATTAGCAAAATAACTTAATTAAAAGGGTTAAATGCAAATAAAATCACAACCTTTTCGCAAATTGCAATCTAATCTAAACCTTTGAATCTTTGCAAATAAAATCTCAACTTAACATTTAGTTGTGATTCAAACAAATAAACAAATTTTTTATTATCCAAAAATGATATTTCACTTACCTGACAGTGAATAATTAATTGTATTAGTATGTTTAGATTAGTTTGAATGACAATACATAAAAATTCTTCATTTTCCGGATGATTGAAAATTTCCTTTTGGTTAGAATTGCAATCAAATGTTAAGTTTAAATTTTATTTGTAAAGATCCAAAAGTTTAGATTAGATTGCAATTTGCGATAAAGTTGTGATTTTATTTGCAATTACCCCTAATTAAAAATATAAGTATCAAGTTCTCAATCTTGAAACACAAACAATGAAAATTCTTAGGGCTTCGATATCAATACCATTATATTTTATTGACAAAGTATTGAGTAAAAATGGTTCATACATGATTCATTGAAGGATATTAGTTGCTTTCACTAAACAATATTAGTTGTTTTCAGTGAAAGGTATAAGTTGTCTTCACTAAAGAGTTTTAGTTTATTTTCAGTAAACAACTAAGACTCTTTAGTGAAGATAAATATTACCCTTCAGTAAAAATAAATAATACTCTTTAATGAAAATAACTGACATTTTTCAACGATTAATATATGAACTAATTTCACTCTATAGTATATATACTCTATTTTACTAATAGGCAAGACATACCCATTAATTGCATGAACCAGAAATATAATTTTTAGTAACAATAGTACGTACTGTGCAATTACATATATATATTTTTTTTAAACAGGAGCAATTACATATATTATTATTATAATAATATGATTATGTTAATATTATAAATTGGATTTATTAATGGTATTCATATATGAATTATAAAATTGTCGATTTTATTAAGCGCAAAGGTATATATTTACCTTCTAAGTTGATTTTAATCAATTAGTCAAAATTAATTGCAATGCAGTCTCATTATATGTATATATTCATATACAAAGTATAGAGTGAAAATGGTTCATATTTGAATCACTAAAGGATATTAATCATTTACACTAAAAATATTAATTTTTTTTCACTGAAGGATATTACTTATTTTTACTAAAGAGTATTAGTTGTATAATAGAAACAAACTAATTTATTTTAGAAAAAACAACTAATATTTTTAAGTGAAAACAACTAATATTCTTTAGTAAAACAACTCAATTAAGCAATTTTTTTACAATATTGTATGTCCGACCATTGATTATGGTGCAAATAATAATAAAAATCACTCACATTTGTAATGAAAATAATAAAACTCATGAAATTACATATTAATTAATCATCTTATAACAATATATTATTCAATCTCTATATATCAGTATAAGTTGTAAGATATTAATTTTATTATAATTTTAAGGTTTGTAATAATTTAATTTTTTAAATCTTATTTTTTCTACCCATGAAAGATAAAACTATTTATGTATTTTTAAGGACATTAATTCATGAGTTGACTAACGAAAATTGAAACATTCCATTTTTTTAACAAATTAATTAAGATAAAGTATAGTGTGAAAGTGGTTGAAGAGTTTTATTTAGGGCTAATATCATTTTGCAATCCATACCATTGTCATTTTTTCAAATTGCAACTCGAACTATTTTTTTTATCAAATTGCAACCTATACTATGTAAATTTAACGGTTTTCTATCTACTTTCAATTCTAACTTCATTTTCCCGTGAAGACTAAATCCCAAAGGTTATAATTTTCTTTCCAATTATTAATTATCTTTTTTAACAAGAAAAAAAAACGTAGTGCAATTTTGTTCATAACTCCATTGTGGAAGGGCAGGGTGTGTCGAGAGAGATTTTGAAGGAAGAATTTTGTAATGGGTTGGCGAATCAGACAAAATAATGATAAATCTATACAACCTGGAATGCCATACACCTACTTATGGTTCGACATTCAATTTTCTTACTCCTATGGCTTCTCTTTTTTGTGATTTTTTGTTCTTGTAAATAAAATAATGGCTGAAAATGAAAAAAGAAAAATTTGTTCTCATATGTCAAAAGGACTTTAGCAAAATATATATGACATCTTCATGTTTCTGAGGCAGGAATATGGATTGTACGAAGTTTATAAACAAAATAAATTTTAATATCCCAATATGTCCATGTAGCCGTCCCAACAATTGAAGAAAGTGGAACAGCGGCATGTTCGGCGTCGTTGCTATCTTTCTCGTTAATTAGGGATTGTTAAAATTTAGGGATTTTTACTTATATTCTGTAATATTTCAAAATTATACTCTTATTTAAAACTAATTAATAATTGGAAAGATAATTATAACCTTTGTAGATTATAGTATACACCAGAAAATGAAATTATAATTGAGAGTAGGTAGGAAAATGTCAATTTTACTTAGTACGGATTGCAATTTGATAAAAAAAAAATAGTATGGATTGCAATTTGAAAAAATGACAATAGTACGGGTTGCAAAATAATATTAACCCTTTTATTTATTTATTTTTATTTTATACTAATAGATATTAGTTGTTTTCATTGAAGGGTATTAGTTATTTTCACTGAAGGGTGTTAGTTGTTTTAACTGAAGGGTATTAGTTGAAAAGTACGGAGAGTATTAGTTGTTTAACTAAATGATATTACTTGGTTACACTGAAATGTATTAGTGGAATACACTAAAATTATTGCAAAATGATTCACGTATGAATCATTTTCACTATATGTTTACTCACTAATTAATATACTACGCTTGAAAAGTCTTTTGCTTTCAAACAATTACACACCATTTTTATTTATTTCTAAAAACAATATATAATCTTCCTAAAATTATGAACTAATATATGAGTAGGGCGCGGCTATTCTAACCCACAAAATTGCTAAATTAACCCACTACTAAATTAACCTAATGTATATTTATGTTATTCTTTTATTTTTCTAAACACACCCTCTTTAAATTTAATATTACAAACCTTACACAATATTTACACCAACTTCATTAAATAAACATCTCCCTTTACCGACTAAATTTACAATATAATATAAGATTAAAATCAAATCAATAATTTTAGTGAGCAATTTTTTTAAAAGCCTGCATTTTGCATTTACTCCAGGGAAGGCAGTGAAACGGAACGCACCCGATGCGACGCCGGTGAAAAACGCGTGCAAAAGCTCTTACAATTACAGTGCCGCCGCTTTTGCCAAAATCGATGAGGCCGTTGTGGTGCCGGCGAAGAATGCGCGCTCCGCGCCAGTCACCAAGATCGATCAAATGGTGAGGATATCTAAAATGGGAACTTACGCGGTCAAGTTTGCAAAATATGTTGGGATCTATGCACTCAAAGAAGAATACAGATTGATTCTGTGATGTAGGTTCATCACAGGAACTCTAGTGCAGGCTATGAAAAAATAGGGTAGAGATTAAATTTTTTTTTTAATGTTGATGAGATTTGATATGGGTATTAAAAAGATGGGTGGGCTTAGTAAATTACTTTATTCTATTTTAATTACAAAGGGTATATTAGTATTTCTGAATAAGGCTATTTTTGTAAAAATAAAAGTTGTGGGTGAATAGCAGCGCCCTATGAGTATGTATAGAGTGAATTTTTTTCATGCATGACTCATTGAAGGATATTAGTTGTTTTCACTAAAGAGTATTAGTTGTTTTCACAAAAGAGTATCAATTGTATTCCCTGAAGTGTATTAGCTGTTTACTGAATATAAACATAGACTCTTTAGTGAAGACAACTAATACCCTTTGGTGAAAATAACTAATACTGTTTAGTGAAAAACTGAAAATAATTAATACCCTTCATTAATTCATGTATGAACCATTTTCATTCTATACTTTGTCTCAATATATCTGCAACTTTCTTGCGTACGTGCAATTAACCACTTGTTTTATTTACAATTTTAAAACAAATAATGATAATAGATTTGTGATAACGAAATTTGATTGTTAATGGAGTATTAAGAGACTAAATGTGTATATAATACTTAAAAAAAATAGATATATAATTGGTGTTTACAAAATTAAATAAAATTGTCACTGATTTAAACAATATGCATTATCAAATTAATTTCTATAATTACAGAATTTGTTGAAGACATGCACACTGGAATAAAAAATTTCAACTTAGTTCCTATAATCTCGCTTTTACTATCGATAATATCGATAATATACAAATATTCACTTAAATATTTGAAAAATATTAGTTGACTCAATATTACAATTAAGTATATTTATGATTTTTATTGTGATGTTAAAATAGTATAAATAAATAATATACAATTATACACAACAAATATTTTATATTAAAGTTAATATATATACATATCTTTTTAGTGTCCGATTTAATCTTTCCATACTATCTAAATTAGTATGAATTAGTCAAAATATATCTTTGCTAATTATTCAGCAAATCACGCTAGCCATACTTTTTTTTCCTAAGTTCGATTAATTATTCCTTTTGTTCACTCCTCACAATTATTGCATTATCCGCTGGCATTATCCCCTGTTATTATTAAAAAAAAATAAAAAAAAAACTTCTTTTCCAATACCATAAATCCTTCTCAATGTTATTACCTAATTTTATGGGAGGTGGGGTTGAGATATGAAAATTCTTGGTTCCACAATGAAATATAGAAAAAATATAGATGAAGAATACAGAAAGTAATAATAAACCTAGAGAAAATAGACGAATCCCATGAACATTAATATTAAAAATATGAAATGATTCGTAAAACAATTAAAAATTTATTATAAGGTACACAATGTATATTAAAAAAAAAACTATTCGAGTATTATAAATTTTAAACAATGTGAAGCTCTTACAGATTAATTATGGTATAAGAGAAAGGTTAAATGATACATGGATGAGTCATATATAAAAGAAAGGTTAATTTCCAAACATAGTTTTTAATTAATCAATTCTCCCAATATATTTTACTAACTGCCAATTGAGAGAAGAGATGATTTCAATGGTTAGAACAATTTATTTTATGAAATTGTTACAGATTCATAAAATCCCAAAAAATAAATAATAAAAAATATATAAGAACAACATGCATCTTTTGCACTTGATCCATTTCATCATCGTCTTCGGCGAAACAATTGCAGTCTTCATCCTTTTATATTGGTTTTTAGTACTTCATTTAAGTTATTACGACTCTCCAACTTTATCCTCATCTCATTTCCTCTGGCAAAGGAAGCGACAACGATTGGGTTCTTCTGGCCGAGTAATGTCGGCAGCAAACTGATCACCGCCCTTCCACCAAGACATGGGAGATCCTAAACCCAATGCTAATGTTGCAACATCAGTGGAATCGACGAACAAAATTATGGTCTGGATCACTTTTATTGGAGTAAAATCACCAAAAGCCTATAACCCAAAATATGAGAATAACATGAAAGAATGAGAGAAATAATTTGAAACTTGCATATGAAGACTATGCATAGACCGTGGAGTATAAATAGGCTAAAAGAAAAATAATGGCTCCTAAATTGTAGCCACCATTAACAAATTAAAAATTATGATTAATGATAAATATACCTTAATTATTAATTAAAGAAATGAACGGTCTTGATCACATCACAAAATACTAATCTACGGCCTAAAACATTTCCCGCCAAAACTATGAAAGGAAATGTAGGGTGTTTTATATATTATTATTATAGATTATAGATATTATAGATTATAGATTATAGATATGGATACATAATTTAGTGAAAACCATTTGGTAGCAAACATTGCCGAAAATTATACAAATATAAATTATGTCATAAAGAATGCCAATTACATGGGATTCGTGTTTGCTCGGATTTCTCGACATTATGAGAGCTCTTCTTATTGGGTAGACTAACAAACATTTGTTGTTGGGCTTCTTAACATAATTTGCATGGCCCAGTTAAATGCCCCACTTCTTACAGTAGTACACCCACACTGTAAATTACTCCCTCCGTCCCAAACTTAAGTTACCATTTTCCAAAAAGGTCCGTTTCATACTCATTTGCTACATCTACTTCTGGCAACAAAGTAACAATATTTTTTAATATTATATTCTTCATACTCTAATAACCAAAATATCTACTTTATCACTTTATCATCACTTTATCACTTTAAATACTAATAAACAATTCTTTTATTAATAACCGTGCAAACAGTAAACGGGAACTTAAGTTTGGGACGGAGAGAGTAATTATTTTTAAATATATAGAAAATGACACAGATATCCTCATCATCTTGTCCTAAAAATACATGCACACCCACTTATGGTATTTTCATGGTTTGATCGTTGGCATGGAGACCGCCACCACCATCGCCGGTTTCAACAGGTGGCTGCTCCTAATAAATGGGGAGGACAAAGAGGGAGTGGGGGAGAAGAAGCGGTGTGTGTTCAGGAAGAGGAAGAGAAACGGATTTTGAGAAAATTAGGATCCAATATGTGTACTAACAACAAAAGTGGATGCATTTAACTTGGGATATTTGCATTTGCAGTAATGAAAGCAAAGTACATATGCGCTAAAAAAGGGAAGAATTTCGTACAAGAACTCAATTTTTAGATTACTTGTCAATATAAGTTTTTATTTTTAAAGTGTCTCAAATAATGATTTAATTTTTTTTCTCAATTTATGATTCAATTTTATTCACTTTATCTCAATTCAAACCCCAATTTTTTTCTTCCATCTCTATTTCTAATTATACGGGGCGTGTACCACTAGTTTTTTGTTTTTATAATTTTTTATTAATTATATAGTTTTTTTATCTATATTTTGGAATATATTTTATATATGTTTTGAATTATTCATATTATTAATAACCACGATATTTAATACAAATACTCAAGTTCATTGCCCAATTTTTTTCATTAATTAACTTCAAATTTTGTCTTTAAGTATATATAATACAAGTGTAAAATAAAAGTATATATTTTTAATTTAATTTATTATATCTTAAAAATTGATTGGATACGAAAAAAATTATTATTTTTGAGTTTCTTGTAAAAAAAACTTGAAATAAAGACAAATTGATTGGATCTTAAATTTAGACAAAAATATTTAAATTAGATTTTAAATTGAAAAAAAAAAAAAAAAAATAGGCCTCATTGCATGAGACAATGAGAATGAGCATAATTAATACATTCATTCATTAATACTTTGGTAGGAAGGAATTTTAATTTGTATTGTCTCGTAACAAACGGTTACATACAAACTTTTGTGAAAAAATAAAATATAAATCATAATATATGATACTTGGAGACTTAAATTGTAAATCAACCCAAAATTGTGGCCCTCATATAAATTATTCCTTTATTTTAATTGAAGAAATCGAACTTAGCAAAGTGAATATTAGTGGCAATAGATTGGATCTAGTTTGGTCCCCAACATTTGTGTCTCACTGGATAACGGATTTAAATTCCATCAAATAAACACCACATGTGCTGATGTGCACCTCTTAAATTTAAGTGTTTCTGCATTAATTATAAGTTATAACTACGTCTACGAGAGTTACCTGACATGCGGTGCACTCTACCAAATTTTAACCAATTTATTTAAAAAAAAATGCCAGTATGGGGAGGGGGGCGGTAAGAAAAGTACTAATTTATAAATAAAGAAATGCTAATGTTGTTCGGCATACAAATTGGTACTTTCTTTACATAAACCAATTAATTCTTTTTATATGATGAACTAATATTTTCCATTGTATAATATATGTACTTTTAGATACATACAAAATTAAATAAAAAAAATTCGTGTGTACCATGCATGATCCAGGTACATTATATTCTTTATCTAAATGCTAAGAATTGATCAATTAAGTTAAGAAATGAATTCTAATCCGATTATAAATACGGGTTCAACAATCCATCGTCTTTATTTGGCATGCTTGATACACTGGAGTAATATCTAGTGTTAATATACGTGGATTCTATACTGGTATGTAATACATATATATATATATACTAGTGCTAAACCCGCGATTTTCGCGGAGCTGCACATAAAATTTATGGTAAAATTATTAATCAATTTTTTTTTAAGTTTTATAAATGTTGTTACTATTATTATTTTATTTATTCAACATTTTTATCGTATTTTTAAAAATATTAGTTAATAATAAATAATTCTATTCCAATGACATTTATTATTAACCAAATATTTATAAAACAATGCTTACAAATTGCGAAAAATCTCCCTATAAACAACATTTGTTGTGTACTTGGAAGAATTTTCTTTAAATTCAGGTGACAAAATTTTCAATCCTCTACTCGATCTAGCTCTGGATACTGCAACATAAAATTGACCATGAGTGGAAACAGACTTAGGAAGATGCAGTCCAACAGTAGAAAGTGATTGCCCTTAACTTTTATTTATTGTCATGACAAAACACAGTAGAATTGGAAATTGTCGCCTCGTAAAATTCACGGCATTATACGATCAGAATTTTTCAATATCATTCTTAGGGTGAAGATTTATTTCCAATATTCATTTCGGATATTATTTCAGTCTCGAGAATGTGGTTGTCAAGTTTGGTGATGATCAATCTTGTTCCATTGCACAAACCGGATTTGTGATCAATATTTCTTAGTAACACTATAGACACTCCTTCTTTCAAGATCAGGTCGTGATTTGGCATTCCTGAACACGTAAGAGAATTAAAAAAAAAATCAATTGTAGGCACAAACACAATCTGAGCTCGAGTATACTTTAGTATCACCTGGAATCATAGATTGAATCTTATCATTTATACACTCCATATCTCGATGTGTAGGTGCAAGTATTGATCTATCCTCAAAGTATTTATGTGTCCTTAAATTATCAATAAAGGATGAATAAATACTTTCTACTATATATGCAATTAGATCACCGACATCATAAATCAAATTATCTATCGGAATCTCAATCTCAGCGAAACCATCTTGCATATTTCCAGTTTTCCCATCACCAACTTCAAAAATCCACCTGGAGAAGTTAAAAATATCATTTTCATTTGAGGACGTATTGGGATCAGAACTTTGTAATCTCATATTCTTCGGCAATCCTAAAACCTTAAAATTGATAACAAATGAGATGTATTTAGTTTTTCAATAATTATTTCTTTTAAAAAATATTATTATTTAATAAAAGATGCATTTAGCATTGATAGTTGAATGCACAATATCCTCTCGACTTCCTTTTGGTATAACAGGAAGTATTTGTTTGAAATCTCCCCCAAGGACAATGATTTTAACACCAAAAGGCATATCGCTCATGGTTCCATCTGGAGATCTAACAATATCCATCAAACTTCTATCCAAAGCTAAATCTGTTAATTATTGGTGGCTCATCCCATATAATAAGTTTTGTTTTCAATAATAGTTCGGACAAATGTGTCCCCGACTTTATGTTACTCGTGGAGGTCTCATCAATATTAAGTGGTATAACAAATCTTGAATGAGCACTACGTCCGGCGGGCAAGAGTAGAGATATTATTCCACTTGATGCAACTTTAAGAACAATATGGCCTTCCGAATGTACTGTTACGGAGATCGTTCTCCAAATGAATGTCTTTCCACCTCCACCATATCTGTATAAAAAAAAGACTATTCCTTCTTGCAACCAAACAACTTCAAGTATTTCGTTCACCACAAGTTTTTGTTCTTGCGTTAGAGTTGAACTTGATTTGTCGTATTCTTCTCATTATTCAGTCCGATCATAATGTAATTCTTGACGAATGAGTTTATTTACTACATCACTCTCAAACTCAAAATATGGTACTTGCGTTGATGCAAATCTACTCAAAGTTCCATTCATCTGCAGTAGCTTCTCAATTTCAATTAAAGCCAAGTTTTTCAACTCTTCATTGTCGAGCTGTAAATAAATAAATAAAAAGTAAACAATATAATAGTAAAATATTTTAATATTCCAATTCAATTAATTTTTTTAAGTAATTTTATACCTGGAATATTCAATGTTCATCTTCTTATATAGAGTATATAATCCGACAGACACTCCCATATCTTTTCGTATACGATTTCTGGAGAGTTTATTGAGATGATATGAGAAGAATAGAGAATAAATTCCTTTCGTAATGAGCACTTGCACAATAATTTGCTTCTACTATCCCATCAATGTACTCACGATCATTATCCAACAATCCCATCGAATAGCAAGTGTCCTTAAAGGTATAATAGACAGTATCATCTCATAAGATGTTGATCCCTTGCTATAGGCAGTAAGAGATACAAATAATACTCTTTAACAACCCCTGGTGGAACACTGTATAATCTTCCCATAGAAAATATATTGTTCTTTCTTTTTTCTCACTGATATTTTTTTTATCCAAAACATACATCGAACTCTTCCATTCGAACTCCTTATTTCTAGCAAATTCGATCTCAAAGATGACTCAGCTTCAGACATAATACTTTTCCTTGCACTGCAAAATTGCATTGTAAATAGATTGAAAGTATCCATCATCTTCTTAAATTCACCAACAATACTATCATTCAACATTTTATTTTTATCCTTTGGTCGTCTCTTGTTCAAATAAAATAATTGGAGTGATTAAAAAATAGTTAAAAATTATTATATTATATGATTTTGAACAACTAAAATAATATAAAATATATAATAAGATATATATTGTATAATGGAAAATTCAATTAGCAAAATAAATCTAATTTGACAATTATAAGACTTTTAATGAACTAACCCGAGAGCATCAACTCTATTCTGATCTTCATTTTCAGTGTCGTATATGTATAGTTTAAAAAATTTAGGCTTATTCCCAGGCATTGAAAAAAGACTTCCAATTTGATGGTAATTAGAACCATGCAATCTATACACATAAGGAGCTCTTTCATTATTATAATTGAATTGCCAACCTTTCCACCCACATATGTAAAGCTAAACATCATGTTGTAAGCTCTAATTTTTTAAATGAAATATTTGCTCATTTCATCTTTCCCCCGATAAAAGATTGGTCAATGTAGAAGGAAGGGGTTTTAACATTGGAAGTTGTACTTTTCCATTTGAACAACATGATAGAAATTTTGGTGGAGTCTCATTCAACTTTTTATTACTTCTCTCCTCATACCAACTATACGCATTGCAATAGACACAAATAAATGTATCATCTCTAAAATCAACATACCCTATAAATATAATAAAAATTAATAATTTTTTTAAATTCTAATAAAAAAGATATTATTATAATAAATTGTAAATTTTCTACCACATTCACCATTGGTATTCCTTCCTTTTAACATTTCCTCAACAACAATACTTCTCCTCTTTTTTCCTAAAAAATCATGACTAATAAGTTAATAATATTTATATTTGAAAAAATAGATTATTATATTTATAATTTTTTTTTAAAGTGCAACATTGAAGAGAAAAATATAATACCATGGCAAGAAGAGCATTCTCCATTTTATTTTATCAACAAAGATTGAATATTTTTCTCATATTCAAAATGTAATTGTTGTGCTAAAGATGATATAACACTCATAGATATTTGATTATCAGGCGTTCGAGTATTATGTTGAACATCAATAATTGGAGTCTTTCCTCTAACTGAAAATAAATCTTTTTAAAAAAATTAGTATAAAAAATAAATATATATATTAACAATATTACTTAAGTTACTATACTAAATAATTAAATTTAAGCTTACAAACCTTGGGATGCAAAACATGTATTTGGTGTGTATGTAAGAGGAGATATATTTATAATACCATCGGTACAATTTTGAATTGATATTACGGTTAAATAATAAAATTAGTATAACTATTTTTTCTCTGGTAATTTTAGCTAGTTTTCAAGCAATTCTTACAATTTGTCATACCAGAGAGTGAATTACGAACAATTGAATCAGATGATTCAGTTTCTGAAAAATAAAAAGTCAATATATATATGATAAATCATCATCCCACATCAAAAAATACATCACTAAAAATTATAATACAAAAAATAATAATAATAACTATGTATAGTAACTCGAGCATGAACAAAAAAAATTGAAATCCAATCAATACGAATATAGAAGTTAATCGCACATTTAGTTATAATACTATAACATATTCATGTTTCACTCATTACTATTATTATAATATTATATTCCTTCTACTTATGAATTGACTGAAGTTTATTTTAATCTTTCTTTTTTGTTTAAATCTCAACCAAAATTTATTTCAATTTCAATAAACTAAAAATAAAAAAATTGTAGAGAAAAATAGAGAGGGTGCCTTAATACATATGCTATTTAGACCTATGATTACATAAAAGGTTTTTTTTCTTCTTTTATATTAGATAATACTAAAATAAAGTAGCATGCCCCAAATAGGTAGATTTGCACCAATTCACGTACACATAAATTTTGTTATTTTTTTCTAAATATACAAATTAATTTCTTTTGAAAACAACTTTTTCTAAGATAAAAATGGCGGGATTTTGACTTGAAGCGATTTTACTAACTTCTACTAGTCGCTCACCCGCAAGCGGACGGGTTCACTGTAGTATAAGTACGTATAATGACCAAGTAGTATCGAACCACGGGATGGAGTGTATGCGAATAGATCCCTGAAGATCTACGCGTCGTAATTAATATGAGTGTATTGTTTTTGGATTTTTGGAAAGATTAATTAAACTAAACTAAATTATCCTGCGAATGCAAAAGGAAAATTAAACGAAATAACAAAAGGCGTGTTTTCAAATATGAGATGGTGATGCTTAAGATAGGAATCCCTACGTATACTAACAGAGCAGGTACATAATCAAAATAACTGTGACGTGCAAGAAATAACCTAAGTATAAGAATGCAAGGTGAAAGCTCAAGATTCTAAACCCTAATACTTTACCCTAACACTCGACTTCACTAATCTACTAACAAGTTAATAGATTGTGCTCAATTAATGAGACCCTAATTTAACTAAGGTGATGCGGTCGTTCTCCTTCGCTAAACCGGTAGATGAATTAACCTTTCCTAAACCCTCTCGTTAAGTCTACTCGTTGTTAAAGAGTGATACGGTCGTCCTCTCTCTAACACCTTTCGAACGAAATTCAAGAGCGAAGTCTAGATTAATTTTAAAAATTCATTAATTAAGAGAATTAAAACTAACGTCATAAATTACCCTAATTACGTACCCACATCCTACTTCTACGAGTTCATCCTACCCTAAGCATACAAGGGTTTTAGCCGGACATGGCTTTAACAAACATAAAAGCAATAGACGAAACAACGAACATAAACATAATGAATTGAACGAAGAAAATAAGAAACATGAACTAGGGTTTTTAAAAGAAAATAAATCTGAGAACTGAAATTTAATTAACTCAAACGAAGTTTCAAAGTGTTTAAAGAAATCAAACTAACGAAAAGAAACTAATAAACGAAAAGAAACTAAGAATTCGTACGAAAAACCTCAACAAAACGTAAACGTAAACTTGCTTCTCTCCTTCCTCTCCAAAAACTAAGTCTAAAAGTTATTTCTAAAGTTCGGGGGATCCTTCAAAACGTGTTTGGAAGAGGTATTTATAGGCAACGTGTCGAAACGGGATCTCATGGGCCAAAATTCTCGTCGAGCTCGAGTAGAGCTCGAGTAAAAGTACTCGAGCAATGCAAGCTCGAGTGTTAGAATTGTACAGAACGTGAAAAGTACTCGAGCTTCTCAGCTTGAGTAGTTCTACTCGACCGGTCCTTGCTCGAGTAGTCTACTCGAGCGCCCGCGTACTGGCTACTCGACCGGCTTCTGCTCGAGTGCACTACTCGAGTGCCCGAGTATTGGCTACTCGACCGAAGCTGGCTCGAGTAGTCTACTCGAGTGCCTGAGTAGTGTTTACTCGAACTCATTCATCTTGAGTACTTCAATGACACTTTTGCTCGCTCGAACTAATACTTCTCGTATTTCTTCCATATCTTCTCATTCGGGTATCCGTTTGAGTCGATTTGAAGTCCTACGAACTCCTCTTTTTGCCCTCTATCCATCTATAAGCATCAAAGACACAAATTTGTTAGTTTGAGAAAATAATACTCAAATAACTCTAAATACTTATATGAATCCATCAAAACAAAGGCATTTCGAGCGACGAATCATGACAATTTCACGCCTAATCAACCCCCCCAAACTTACCATGTTGCTTGTCCTCAAGCAACGAAATAATAAGTCAAGTGAAATTGTTAGGAATGAGTCAAGGAATCCAATCATGCAAGTACATAAATTCGAGCTTCAAAGATGCATCACAAGTATACTCACTCACCTTCCTTTATCATATTCATGCAACAACAGTAAGAAACGCCAAAATCAAACATGGATGTGCACTCAACGATGTGTTTCACTCCCTTTCAAGTGTATAACAATGATCAAGGGACTCACTCAATCAATCAATCACACAAATTGGCAGCTATATGCTTTTTAAGTGCTCTTAACTTCGACCATACTCTAGAAATCAATGCCGAATCAAAAAGGACTTTTCTCAAGGTTGTAATGTAGGCTCTTTGGACAGGTGGGATAACAATATAGGGTAAAGTGACTAAAGTGAATGGAGAATAGAAAATCAAACTTTGGCACTTCGAGATTAGGAACAGACTACTTCAAACATATTCAATCAACACTCTTTCAATTCCACTTTTCTCAACACTTCATTTTTTTTTTCTTTCTAACTCTTTTCACTTTTTTTTCAATCACTTCTCTTTTTTTTTTTCGCACAAACACATGAGCTCAAATTTTCTTTTGCTCATTCTCAATTTTTTTCTTTCCCACAACTCAAATCTCATAACTTCATCACTCCTTCTTCTCATATTCACTCACCAAACAACCTTTTCCTTTTTCAACTCAATTCACTCCCTTCACATTCACACTTTCCTATTCTCCACTCAAATTGGGACAAAAAGGCTTAGGAATTGGAATAGTGTTCAGATGTGCTAGCAAATAAAATAGGCTTTAGGCTCAAAGGGGCTAACAAGGGATTCAATGTCATTGGTACGGAAAATTTTGGCTAAGTGACTCAATAAAATCAAAGATGGCCTAAGATCCTATTCGGCATATCAAACTAGACACAATCAAGAAGCAAGAGCACACACAAGTTCTAGCATCCTCTAAGGTGATGATTCACTCACAAACGAAGATATTAATTCATGCATCAAAATCTCATAAGGCTCAAAAGCTCACGGCTTTCACATCCATGCTAAAACCTAGTGCATTCTCACTCTCATCACACAAGTACTCAAAAGAAAAATTCACAAGCATACAAGTTCTTTCTCAAATCAGCTCAAACTCACCCACTCACACAAAAGAATTTATACTCACCCTTACAATTCACTCTACTCATCAAATCATACTCAAAGATAGCAATCAACAAGCATAAGATGATTGATAGGCATGAAATATGCAATAACGAGTCAAATCAAAATCACCCCAAGGAGTATCTCAACAAACCAAGAATCAATCAAACTCAACTCAAAAGATAAGAGGTGCATGCATGTATGTGCAATGTAACAAGAAACATAAAAAAACTCCACCCCCCCAAACTTCGACCTTGCTAGAGGTCTAAGTTTGGGGCTGTGGGTTACCTCAACCAAACAATTCAGTTTCTCTCAATAGCTTTGCACACTCCCTTGTCTCAAGTTGGTTCCTTCAATCTGAAAAACTCCATGATACCTTTACTCCTTTAGAGACAAGCCTACAAGCAACTCACTCAAATACGAGGTTAAGCATACGACTCAAAATAACTCCCTAATAACTAAAAAATACTCAAAGCAAATAAATAAAAAAATAATGGGTTGCCTCCCATTCAGCGCTATTTTTAAGGTCCTCATGCCGGACCAAGCTCAAAGGAGCTTATGGGACATCATACTCAAATTTACCTCCCTTACTCTCATAAGAGTGGTGCTTGCATTTCTTTCCTTGTTGTCCCTCCATCATGAGCTCCTTTGCTTCCTTCTCCACCTCAAGTGGTATAGGTCTCAACTCCTTCTTTCCTTTATCTGGAGGAGTCTTACCAAACAAGTTCTTGAATTTTGACTTCTTCTTCTTAACTCCTCCTTTTCCCTCTAGCTGGACCACGTCCACTTTCTTCACCTCTTCATCCTTCAACTTCTTCACTTTATCCCTATCAGAATAATCAAGATCATAATGCTCATGGGTTAAATAGTCAAGTGAAGGGCTCACAAAATCATAAATATGAGAAGGAATAGGGATAGAAGGTGTGTCTTCAACACGAGGATCAATTGCATCCATGCAATACAAGCTCTCATCCTCCTTCTGGTGCTTCATGGCTTCATATAGGGAGATCTTCACTTCTTGATCATCAACCTTCAACGTAATCTTCCCATTTGCCACGTCTAGCACCATCCCCGCCGTAGCTAAGAACGGTCTTCCCAAGATCAGGGGCACGTGCTCATCTTCCTCCATCTCTAGAACTACAAAGTCAGCTGGAAAAATGTGATCTCCAACAATACCTTGAGGTCTAGTAATAGACCGATCGGCTAGTTGAAGCGTCATCAGTGTGGGTTGAAGTTCACCACCTTCCAGCTTCTTGAAAAGCGATAGGGGCATGAGATTGATGCTCGCCCCGAGGTCGCACAACGCTCCCTTCTTGATCCCGTTCCCAATATCACATAAGATCGTGAAGCTCCCGGGATCCTTCAGCTTTGGAGGAAGTGCCTTGTGCACTAATGCACTCACCTCGTGGTTCAACTGCACCAACTTTGGCTCATCCACTCGCCGCCTTTTCGCGATCAAATCCTTCAGAAACTTTGCATAATGCGGCATCTGTTCCAAAGCATCATAAAAAGGAATGTTAATGTGAAGTTGTTTAAAAACATCAAGAAATTTTGTAAAATTTTCATCAAGCTTCTTTTTCATGAAGCGCTGTGGATATGGGACGGGTATCACAGATTTGGGTACCCCCCATTCATCTCTTTCTGTTTCTTTCACTTTTTCTCTTGCTTCCTTTGCCTTCTTCAACTTAGGAACTCTCTCAATCTCCTCACTTTCCTTGCCCTTCTGGGACTCATCCATATCTTTACTCTTCTTAATGCCTTCATCCTCAACCCCTTTCTCAACTTTCTTCTCCTCAGTCTCAACTTGAGGCGTCTCAGAATCAGCAGGCATCTGAGGACCTTCATAGTTGGTTCCACTTCTAAGCTGGATCGCCTTGCAATGCTCTTTCGGGTTCCCCTCCGGCATGGAAGGATATTTTCCCGGCTCTCTATTCACCATCTTTGCAATCTGACTCATCTGGAACTCTATAGAAGTGAACCTTCGATTGTTCTCTTGTTGAGTTCTAGTCCACTCAACGTTCATCTTCTGGAGCTCTTGATCTCGATGATCACCCTTCTTATGCAACTCCTTCACATCGTACTCCAAGGATGATAACCTCTTACTTCCTTCCTCCACCTTCTGAAGGATAGCTCTCAACATCTCCTCGGTTGATGCACCGCCTTCTCCACCAGGAGGTTTAGACCCCGGATCAACACCTGCAGGAACAGTAATACCAGCTTTTGGGTTAGCATAAGAAAAGTTCTCATTTTTCCTCCATGTGTTTTGAGGAGGCTGCTGGCCTCCTTGAACTCCTTGTGTGTTCCTCCATTGATTTTGAGGTGGCTGTGGCCCTGGAGGTACAAACGGCTGACCATAAGAAGGCCTTCCATACTGATTTCCACCTTGGTAGCCATTCTGGTTGTAATACGGGCCTCCCATGTAATTGGCTACCTCTTGTTGTCCACTTGGTTGGTCTACTCTCTCATTCTCTACTGCATGTTCTCCAACCAAACTCTTCCCCAACTCGAGGTTGTTTATCTTCTCCATCATGGCCATCAATAGCCTTCTCGTTCCTTCACCCTCTTCAACCTGATGCACTCTCTGAAAATCTGCATCCACACCCCAAGCACCGGCATTCGTGACAATGTTGTCCACGATCTCTCTACACCTCTCTATGCCTTGATTCAGGAATGCTCCGCCCGCACAGGCGTCTAAATGGTCTTGCCCCGCCTTGTTGGCACCACTGTAGAAGAATGCCAAAATATCTCCCTCATTGTACCCATGCTGCGGGCACTCAATCAACATGTTTGAGTATCTTTCCCATGCTTGACGTAGGTCCTCTCCTGACTTCTGGCGGAAAGAAGATATCTCAATTCTTACTTTTATTGTCCTTTATGGAGGGTAGAAGCGCTCGAGGAACAGACGTTCGAGCTCGGCCCAAGTGGTAATACCTCCCCGTGGGAGCGTGTTATCGTACCACTCCTTGGCTATTCCCGTCAATGAGAATGGGAACAACCTAAGCCTCTTGGCATCTTCAGACATGCCATTGTAATTGAAAGTGGAGGCTATCATTAAAAAACTCCTCAGATGTGTATGAGGATTCTCCTTCCCGATCACCCCCTTGAACTGGTTCTCGGTCAGCAGCTTTAGAATTCCTGGGGAAATCGAGAAGTTATTTGCCTCAACAGGAGGCAATGCCACTCCATCATAGTACCGCTGTGGCTGCGCTGCAAACCTCCCTCGAATAGCCATATTGTGATCTGCGTTCTGGGGCACAGGCTGAGGAGCAACAGGTGGTGCTGGTACTTGTTGAACTGGAGGTGGTTGGTACACAGGTGGTGGATGATATGGGTATGGTGGATAAGGGTATGGTGGGTATGGGTAATGTTGGTATACTGGGTTGTTGAAAGGGTTATTTGGGTTTTGTGGGTAAGCAGGGTTGTTCAGAGGATTATGGACAAAATTCTGAGCTGGATTGATAACGTTTTGTGCACCCGGGTTTTGGCTCTGACTATCCCCTAACGGATCTTGGTTCTTACTGGTGTTGCCATCAGTGCTGTCAACCCGGTTCAACCCCTGGTTAAACTCATTCTCGGCATCTTCCAACTCATTAGTGATGTCCATTGGTTCTTTCCCTAAGTCGGCAGCGTTCATCCTTCTCAAGAAGGCTCGGTTCCTTCTAGCTATTGTCTCAGGGTCCAACGGTATTCTCTCTTCGCTCGTATTGCCTTGTGAGTGTGTTTTCATAAACCCGACACACTAGCAGAAGGATAATAACGCAACTGCCGATTGAATATAAATAAAAATAAACAGAAAATAAAGCACTCACTACTAACTACTAAGCTATCGACAAGTCCTATTCAAAAAGCATACAACGCCATCCCCGGCAACGACGCCATTGACTTGAAGCGAATTACACTACTTCTACTAGTCGCTCACCCGCAAGCGGACGGGTTCACTGTAGTATAAGTACGTATAATGACCAAGTAGTATCGAACCACGGGATGGAGTGTATGCGAATAGATCCCTGAAGATCTACGCGTCGTAATTAATATGAGTGTATTGTTTTTGGATTTTTGGAAAGATTAATTTAACTAAACTAAATTATCCTGCGAATGCAAAAGGAAAATTAAACGAAATAACAAAAGGTGTGTTTTCAAATATGAGATGGTGATGCTTAAGATAGGAATCCCTACGTATACTAACAGAGCAGGTACATAATCAAAATAACTGTGACGTGCAAGAAATAACCTAAGTATAAGAATGCAAGGTGAAAGCTCAAGATTCTAAACCCTAATACTTTACCCTAACACTCGACTTCACTAATCTACTAACAAGTTAATAGATTGTGCTCAATTAATGAGACCCTAATTTAACTAAGGTGATGCGGTCGTCCTCCTTCGCTAAACCGGTAGATGAATTAATCTTTCCTAAACCCTCTCGTTAAGTCTACTCGTTGTTAAAGAGTGATACGGTCGTCCTCTCTCTAACACCTTTCGAACGAAATTCAAGAGCGAAGTCTAGATTAATTTTAAGAATTCATTAACTAAGAGAATTAAAACTAACGTCACAAATTACCCTAATTACGTACCCACATCCTACTTCTACGAGTTCATCCTACCCTAAGCATACAAGGGTTTTAGCCGGACATGGCTTTAACAAACATAAAAGCAATAGACGAAACAACGAACATAAACATAATGAATTGAACGAAGAAAATAAGAAACATGAACTAGGGTTTTTAAAAGAAAATAAATCTGAGAACTGAAATTTAATTAACTCAAACGAAGTTTCAAAGTGTTTAAAGAAATCAAACTAACGAAAAGAAACTAATAAACGAAAAGAAACTAAGAATTCGTACGAAAAACCTCAACAAAACGTAAACGTAAACTTGCTTCTCTCCTTCCTCTCCAAAAACTAAGTCTAAAAGTTATTTCTAAAGTTCGAGGGATCCTTCAAAACGTGTTTGGAAGAGGTATTTATAGGCAACGGGTCGAAACGGGATCTCATGGGCCAAAATTCCCATCGAGCTCGAGCAGAGCTCGAGTAAAAGTACTCGAGCAATGCAAGCTCGAGTGTTAGAATTGTACAGAACGTGAAAAGTACTCGAGCTCCTCAGCTCGAGTAGTTCTACTCGACCGGTCCTTGCTCGAGTAGTCTACTCGAGCGCCCGCGTACTGGCTACTCGACCGGCTTCTGCTCGAGTGCACTACTCGAGTGCCCGAGTATTGTCTACTCGACCGAAGCTGGCTCGAGTAGTCTACTCGAGTGCCTGAGTAGTGTTTACTTGAGCTCATTCATCTTGAGTACTTCAATGACACTTTTGCTCGCTCGAACTAATACTTCTCGTATTTCTTCCATATCTTCTCATCCGGGTATCTGTTTGAGTCGATTCGAAGTCCTACGAACTCCTCTTTTTGCCCTCTATCCATCTATAAGCATAAAAGACACAAATTTGTTAGTTTGAGAAAATAATACTCAAATGACTCTAAATACTTATATGAATCCATTAAAACAAAGACATTTCGAGCGACGAATCATGACAATTTCACGCCTAATCAGATTTGCATATTCGTTCTAGTGTATCCTTATAACATGGAAAAAAAATCACTCTTTCATTTTATTTTATTTTTTAACATTTCACTATCCTTTAAAACAATATAATATATGAATTTATAGATTTGATAAAGATAAACTATAGAATGAAAATGATTCATTCATGAATTATTTAAAGAGTATTAGTTGTTTTCGCTAAATAGTAGTATTAATTTTGGAGGATATTAGTTGCTTTCACTTAAAGATATTAGTTGAAGGATAGTAGATTATTAGTTGTTTAACTAAATGTTATTAGTTGGTTACACTAAAAAATATTGTAAATTGGTTCACGTATAAACCATTTTCACTCTATACATACTCTATAATAAATAAATGATAAATCTTTTTAATATATTAATTAATATAAGATTTGTGTTTAACTAAGTAACATATTAACACTTTTTATAGGCCGTTTCACTGATCAATAGATTGAACAACTTTGTTTTTCTTTATAAAAATTTAAAAGATTAAAACATATTGAAAAATAGAATAATAAATTTGTAATGACTATGTTCATATCAAACCGGCACATTATAATTTGTTAAAAAAATTCATAATTTATGAATAAGACACTATTTTTTTTTTTGGAAAGTAAATTAAAAATTAAATAAGGCTAGAGCACAATTTTTACTCATGAATAAGACACTATCATATTTCCGATTCCTAAAAACACTACGTCATCTTTTCAATACATATCCTTATAGAATTAAAACTACAAATTAAAATATAATTTTTGACAATATTGTACATAATTAATGGGATCTAAAATAAATCACTAAATTAAGGGGAGAAAGAATTGAAAGATTTGTGGGGATTAATCTTTTGATGTATGTGAATTTCTGTAAATATATTAATATTATACTTGATCTTGATATAGAAATATTATAACAATTAACTACCGTTATGTATTACACGTTCTAATTAAGTTGTATGTAAATCCAAAATAAATACTATTATCTTAGTTTGATTCGTATAGATTAAATTATAGGAATTTAGTATAGAATATGTACCAAATATACTTTAAATAGATGATATACAACACATATTCCGTAGAACCGTAGACTGCCAATTTGTATATTACAAAAATTTCAAAAATTAAACTAACATGTTCTAGATTAATAGAACATAAAATTATAGGATTCAAATGCAATATTTTTTTAAGTATCATATAAAACTAAATCGTTCATAAATACAATTACATATACATTTTTTTTTAAAATACCCACTAAACAAGAATTTAGGATTTAGAAATTTGGGATAATATAAAATCAGCGAATAAATTATCTAACTAAATTTTCATTTAAAATTAGTCAACTTTTTTCAATATATTAAAATTGAAATTTAAAACCAATAAAATAAGTAAAGTTGAAAAATATCCACTAACCGTCAACTTATTAAGTATGTACATAATAATTAAATATTTGGTAAAAATTTATAAAAACAAAATCGTTCATAAAAATTATTACATGTACAATTTTTTAAAAGATACCCACTAACCAAAAATTTAGAATTTAGAAATGTGGGATAATATAAAGTTACCAAATAGATTATCTGACTAAATTATCATTTAAAATTAGTTAACTTTTCCTAATATATTTAAATTAAAATTTAAAGTTAATTATATAAGTAAAGTTAATAATTAGTATAAATTTATATATTATTCATAATATAATTATTTCAAATCTAATCTTTCAACAAAAAATATGAGAAAATTATGTTGAAAGATTATATGAAAATAAATTATTACCGAATACATTAGTTTTTTTTTTTTTAAACACCCACTAATAAAAAATTTAGGTATTATATGAAATATACATTATACATATACATTACCGAATACATTAGTTGAAAAATATTAGTTTGAAGAATACATTATCTATATTTTTTTTAAGGGAGAGTCACATAGAACCCCACTTCTATAGACAATATTGCAATTCACCCTATCAATTTCCCTTCATTTCCAATCACCACACTTTGGTGGGACCCCCAGCCAAAATTATTACACAAAGCCACACTTTTGTGGGACCCTCCACCTTTTCTTTTTCTATTTTTTAATTTCAGTTTTTAAATCCTGCAACCACTTTTTATTTTCTTTTTCATTTTTTTTTTGTAATTTCAAATTCGAATTTCAGTTTTTGCTTGTAGCCATTTTTTTAATTCTTTTTCATTTTTCTTTTCTTTTTGTATTTTTGAATTTCAGGTTTGTGCTCAGCCAATTTTTTATTTCTTGTTCTGTTTTCTTTTTGAATTTACACAAATAAAAATAAAAATAAAATGTACATCATCATTAACAATAAAAACTTTCTCTTATATAAAATTTTAAAAATTACATTTAAATATAAAATTACATTTAAATATAAAATCTAAAATTACACTAAAACAAAAAGAAACACACTTTTTCTTGAATATTCATGCTCCCGTTCTTAGATATGCAAACACCCAACTTTGAATAACTGCGAGAAATATTTAATATCTGCAAAAAAAATTTTGCATAATACAAAAAAATTGTTGCATAATTCACAATTTGTTTGCATATCTATTTAGAATTTTGGCATAACAGGTCTACCCCTGCACACGCCAGAAAACCATTAAATCACGATTATGCATAACTTGTTTCTCTTTGTTTTACTTATGCTCGGTAATTGGTTTCAAAACTCCAGTTTGTGCCAAAAGTGAGCATATGAGAATTGGAGTCAAGTCGTGGAATATGATGGTTATCACTCGCAGATCTCACAGAAAGCTAACATCCCTTTGTACCATCAAGCTGAAAATAAAATCATTGGGGAACAAAGCAAACTACACAAAGGAAAGGAAAAACAAGAAAAAAAAAAGGAATAAAAGAATTTTGATTCATAACCAGTCTTCAAAGAAATTTATATACATACTGCCTATAAACTTTGAAGCTTGAAATTCAAAAGGGAGAGCGCCCCTTGCACGTAAACTCCAGAGTCACACAAGAATAGACACCTTAGAAATTACACATGGAAATAGACAACAGAAAATCTAGATCTTGACAACTTTTACAACAAAATTTTTCAAGCATTAATAACCACGTTAGCCCAACAAAATAGACAAAACACAGATCTTGATAACTTTTACAGCAAAATAGACGAAAAAGATGAAATCTTAGGGCAGATCGAAAACTTGGAAAGGTGTACCAGGAGTGGTGGGCCGCATGGAGGGCGTGGTGGGCAGTCGAACTGCACCCCCTTCCACGCGCCGCCTCCCTTTCGGCGGACCCAAACCCAGTCGAACCGTGGTGGGGGGGGAGACGCAGCGGCGGCCGTATCGCCATGGCGGCGATGGTGGTGAAGTTGGGATGGCCAGATTTTGTGGGGCTGTTGTGATGCCTCTCGAATGGCGGTGGATAGCCATCGCCAACAGATCGAAACCTGCCCTGTCTCTCTGTCGTCTCTGTTAGTTGTGGGGTGGAGGCGGCGGTCGGATCGCCGTGGTGGCGGCGGCAGCGGCCGGATCGCCGTGGTGGTGGTGGTGTTCTTCGCCGCCATCCATCGCCGATCTACTGCGCTTCTTTGTGGTGAGTGGTGGTGGGTGATTTCTATGGTGGTGGTGGTGGATTTTACAGAATTCAGTGGGGAGATGGAATGAAGAAGAAGAGAGAGATTAGAGGATATGGGGGAGGGGGCCGATAGTTTTGATAAGAGATAGGGGGTGGGGGGGGACCAAGTCATTTAATAAGAAAGAGAAAACAAAGAGGTGGGGTGGGGGTATATTCAAGAAATTATTAATTATTATGTGTGGGGCCCGTCCAAAAGATGAGAAGTGTGGTTTTTTTGTAAGGAAGTGTGCCTTCTTGTAATGAAGGGAAATTCATGGGTCTTTCTTAAATTTGGGGGAAAAGTGTGTGGTTCCATGTAATTATTTCTTTTTTTAAAAGATGTCCACTAACCAAAAATTTAGGATTTAGGAATGTGGGATAATATAAAATCACCAAATAAATTATCTTACTAAATTATCATTCAAAATTAGTCAACTTTTCCTAATATATTCAAATTGAAATTTAAAATTGATTAAATAAGTAAAGTTTATAATTAGTATAAATCCATATATTGTTCATAATATAATTATTTCAAATCTAATTTTTTAAAATAATATGTTAAGTTAATATCTTTGTGTATAAGTCAATTATTAACTATACAAATATTCAATAGATATGTTAAGCCCATATACTATAAAATCGTTCCTAAATACTTAAATATTGTATTATAAAATCAAAATTAATATATTAACTTTTGAAAAATAATCGAGTATTATTATTTAGAATTATTGAAAAATCCTAGTACGTTAATAATATTAAATGATATTAGAGATGTCTCCTAACTATTAGTTTCCAATTAAAGTTCTACTCGAAATTGTATTACTTACTTACAATAACTAATACTACTTTTAAATGATTAAGTAGAGATGTTATTAATATGTTCCAATGCATTATTTTCAAAGTAAATTGTTATCACTACGTTCCAAGTTAAATAAGTAATAAAAAAATGAAAAATCTATATTGTTTTTACTTATACAAAATATAAGTTAAAGCTATTGGTATTAATAAATTCCAAAATAAAGTATTTTAATTTTTTTTAAATAATTAATGAAAGAGTAGTAAATTGTTAGTAATATGTTCCAAATTATTATTTTAAAAAGAAATTGGTATTAATACGTTCCTTAGTAACATTTCAATTAATTTGTTCCAAATTAATTAATAACATAAAAATATTATTTAAATAAATAAAAAATTAGATTGTTGAAAAAATAAATATACCCACTTACCAAAAATTTAGGATTTAGGAATGTGGGATAATATAAAATTACCAAATAAATTATCTTACTAAAGTATCATTCAAAATTAGTCAACTTTTCCTAATATATTCAAATTGAAATTTTAAATTGATTAAATAAGTAAAGTTTATAATTAGTATAAATTTATATATTGTTCCTAATATAATTATTTTAAATCTAATATTTTAAAATAATATGAGAAAATATGTTAAGTTAATTTCTTTGCGTATAAGTCAAATATTAATTACACAAATATATATTTCGATAGAATTAAATAAATATTAATTACACGAATAAGTCAGATATTAATTACACGAATATATATTCCATCATCCAAATTAACGAAATGATTCTTCATCATCTTAATTAAATAAAAATAAAAATTATAACTTCACATAAAGATTATTATTTATAGAATTGTAAATAATATATTGAATTGTAATTACACGAATATATATTCTGATAGAATTAAATAAATATTAATTACACGAATAAGTCTAATATTAATTACACGAATATATATTCCACCATCCAAATTTGAACGATTCTTTATCATCTTAGAATTAAATAAAATAAAATTATAACTTCTCATAAAGAATATTATTTATAGAATTGTAAATAATACATTGAATTGTAATTAATACATTACAATGTTAAAAAATTAAAATAATCTAATTTTTAACATATAACAATGATTCTTCATCTTCACAATAAAATTGATATTCCACCTCATCTTTATATGAAAAATTGATCATCCACTTCATCTTCATTGTTGATGTTCAATCCTAAAAAAATTAAAAAAAAATCAAACAATAATAATTTTCATACGAATAAAATAAAATTGAACAATAATTAATAAAAAAAACATAATTAGTAAATACCTTTATACACGTAGAGATTTGTATTCGTCCAAATCACAAAAAAAAAAAAAGTGAGTTTAAGAAAAGGATCATTGGTAGAAGAGATTAGACAAAATGTGAAGATTAAATTCATTCACCAAAACTATATAAAAATATAAAACAAAAAATAAATACCTTAAGATGAAGATCCTGCAAAAAAGAAATATGAAGATTGAATATATGAACATCCTGTAAGAAAAGAAAAATATGAAGATTTAGACGAAAAAAGAATTAATATAGAACTTCATAGCAAAATTGAAAAAAATAAAAAGAAGAAGAATTGGATTATTTCTTTGGAGAGATTATTGTAATTGATTTTTGGTTGTGTGAGATACATGGTATATATAGAGGAGATGTGAAAAAATCAACGGTCAAGATTAGATTAGATATTAAGATTCAATGGCTGGGAATAATTTTAAAAGTCAATGAATTGGGTGAATGAGAGGAGAGTATTTTTAAAATAGAGGCTTAAGAGTTTGCCACATAGGCTTCCAAAACTTTGTCTTTATAATATATTAAGATATATATATATATATATATATATATATATATTATTTAAAGATATATCATATGAAATAAATTAATTATTATTTTAGGATAAAAACAAGCTGAAATTATCCTTAACAATATAACTTACTCCTAATTATTAATAGCTTTTGAAAAATTATTAGGAGTTATTTGGTTTGAGGGATTGTCTGTGATTATTTTTATAATTACAAGTAATCTCATGTTTGGTTTGAGGGATTGCACAGAACCATAGCCCTAAATTATATTAAATTTTAGACATACTTCAATTCTACCATCCAAGCCTAATTCCATCTAATCCAATCATATCTAATCTAATCTTGTCTCGTGAACCAAATGGCCCCTTAGAGTATTAAACGACATTATATATATATATATATATATATATATATAACTCTAGATCTGTTAAATAAAATAAAATTTTAAAATTGTAAAGATTTATAGATGACAAATTCTAGGGTGCATGCAACTACATACTATGCACTTGGATTTTTTTTCTCAATTTAAATTTAATTTAGACTTTTCGCGGGTCTGGAAACAAACTGGGTCGCAAATGGGTCACACACGCTTCATACCAATACCCCATCAATACCCTTAGTTATATCTCCAAAAAATATTCACCAATGTCATAAGACTTAATCACCAATACCCCAAATTATTCAATAGTATCCAAAACTAAATCAACAATATTCCAAACTATAATCACTAATACCCAAAAATTATTACATATTTGTAAAGTCTGATTAAACAAAAGTGACTAGATGATTATGAGTTCAGACCCATGGCTTCCCTTAAAAGAATAACTAATCTTAGTTTTGATTACTAAAAACTCAATTTACAAGCCTTAGAATAGAACTTGAATGGAAAATAAATAAACCTTGGCTTATAGCTCTACGAAAATTACGCTCGGGATTAATGGAAAAAAAATAAGAATAAGAATTTGGCATATGAAAACTAATTCACAAGAGATGGACTTTAACAGAATAACTTGAAGGGTTAGGATATATACCCCTTCGACTTTGTGAGATACACCTCTTTTTATATTTTTCTATTTCTAAATAATTATAAAATATCTAAAATAGCAGTTCATATCGAATTAATAGTTATTATTAATTTAGATATTAAAAAAAAATAGAAAACGCAAACGGTTTCAATTCTTCTCCGACGAAGAACCACGAAACGCTCGAGCACACGATCTTTGAGGTAGAACCACCCCTGGAGCGCCGCCTACACGCACAATCCAACGTCGTTCTAGATCTACTAGTGTCGTCCTCCTTCTACAGAGTTGACAACGTGTCACCACAGTCATCTTGGTCTTCGTCATCTTCTTTTCAGAAACATCTCGGTCTTCTCTCGGGCCGCCACAGTCGCCCTCTCTCTTGAAAAAATAGTGTCGCACTGTTCTTCGAAAGAAATCTGTAATTTCCTTATAATGTTTTTGTAATTTTCATCGTTACAAACTGAATTTATGAATCTATAGAAAATTAGAATTGAATTCCTGAATTTGGGCATTGATCATTGTTTTTTAGATTTGATATATTCATTATTTTTTATGGTTGTTTTTTAGATTTGAGATTTTATTTTGATTTTGAGTTTCATTTTTAGATATCTACGTGAAGAAGATGATATTTTTCAAATTTATAATTTAATTTAACTTTTTTTGTTTTTTAGTATCCTAATTATTAGTAATAATTAATAATTAAATAAAATGGATATTGATATATTAATATGGATTTATCAGGGACATTTGAGATAGTTTACAATTATTTTAAAATAAAATAATTTGAGAGGAGGTGTAGTTCTAAAGTTGGAGGGGTATATAGCCGGGCCCTAACTTGAATTATTGCTTGAGAATATGGCCCACATGTTTAGTAAACACAAAATCCACCTAAAATACCCTTCCCTCATCACACTCCTCAAAAATCGTATCACCGGCGGTTCAATTTAACCGGGATTTGAAGTTATTTCTGGCAGACCTAACGAGGCCAACCGGCGATAGATGGCTCTGCCGTAAAAATTGTAGCGAGCCGCAAAGCACCGGATTATCACCAGAACCGATATTATTGCTTGAAAAGGTGGAGGAGCGTGAGCAGAGAAACAACAACAGCCGATCTGAGAATTTTAGTTGAGTTTTAAACTGGATCAAATATTATAATTGAATATTAAAATGCAAGTGCATAGATATATATTCAGTAACCACAAAATGCACAACACAAATATAATGTCACATTTTATACACAAATTAATAAAGAAAAATGACCTCTCAATGTATTAAAACGTTCAACTCAATATAATAATGACACATGGAATTTAAATTTATAAAAAAAACTAACATATAAACTAAAACTAGATGATATTCGAAAAAATTAATTTCAGATACATAATTTTTTTATCGTATAAAATAATACACTTATATGGTTATACCATATCTTATAATAATATATTCTCAAACCTCTCCAATATGATGTGTCAACACCACCTTATTCTTAGGCTGATGTGGCATGTCTCAAATCTCTCCATTTTGAAATAATGCGCTATCTCGACCCTTCGTTCTATATCATTAAATCTAAACCATTAATTTATATCTGCATAATTAATGCAAATAGATATTTTTTCCATTTTCTTATTTAGTTATTTTTAGAATTTATTATAAATCATATTTTTTTCCAAACGTTAATGTAATTAAATATGATCTACTTATTGAATGAATCTAAGTTTATCATTTCTAAGTTTGAATTAGTATATATAGTAGAATATAATGTTCGATTATTTTTTTCCTAAAATAAAAGGTATATAGTTATATATTCCAAAGAATATTCTTATGTGATATATTCTTATTATGGACAAGATATAATATTGCATTTTTTTTATTATATATAAGAGCATATTGTATTTCATTTTTTCACATCAAAGTTTTATTTGTTCCACTCTTTTGCTGAGATTTCTCCCATCAATTGTTGGTTAATTATATATCTATTGTTATTAATATATTTATTTTATAATTAAATTCATCATTTTAAGTGCTCACAATTTGATTAGATTTAAATATCAATATCAATATGAATGTAATAATGATTGTTGATTTATGCTCTACATCGTTCAGTTTAATTCTTCATGTGCAAAAATAATAGATTTAACTATACCATGTATTTTTATCTGAATAATTATGATGGTTTAATTGTTGTAATTTAAATCTCATTTTAGATTTCAAAAGTATGACACCTCAATTTTCTCTAATTTCTAATATCAAGAGTGAGAGCAAAAAATTGACCGTTAAAGTTAGGATTGAAAAAGTTGGACAATATTTTTTAATAATTTTAATAGAGACAAGTTCTACTTGGAACTCATTTTGATCGATGAACAGGTATTTGTAACTTTAAAGTTTATTTCAAATTTTGTATTGTTTCTTATATAAATTAATTTCTTACCGTATACTCCCAATAACTAATAATGTTGATTAATTTATAAATTATTCAATATTGAAATGGAAATTGATTATTATTAAATTATTAGTCTAAGTAATGTTATTCTATAATTGTTATTAATTTATGTGAATTTTGATATTTTTTTTAATTATCTAGTTTGTAGGATATACCTATAGAGTTTAGTGAAGGGCACGGGCCACAGCTAAACAAACCCCATAATTTATTGTATATACCTCAAAAAAATTTAAACAAAAATACTCTTATATTAAATATCTACAGAAAATAAATATAATATAATTTTTCATTACGCGAAATTCGCGTGGGTACACTCTAGTTTCACAATAAACATATTTAAATAATACATATGTATACACTATAACATTTTTATATGTATATTTTAAAGTTTTATTTTTAAATTTATAAAATATTTAACAATATATCTTATAATATATATATTTTTTTGTATTTTCTTTTACATTTACAAAATATATAAGTTAAAATATTTAGTATTCTATTGTTTAAAGTATAAAATTGATCATAATACTGAATATTATCATTCTAAGGAAAATCACTTTTTTAAAATTTTAAAAAATAAGATAAGAACATTAAATTTAATATATTAATTTTGAGAGATTAATTATATTAGTCAAATATTTATTTTCTTAATTTAAAAGTGTAAGCAAATTAATTTTGCACACAATTAAATATTGGTCAAAGTCTGCTTCAGGCAGTCTGGCATGGTGAGATTCGACTCTAGGGGCCTTCCCCTTGCCGTCCTTCTGATGCTTTTGATAAGCCACAACCAAGTTCTTGGGAGTGTGGCACGTGCGAGACCAATGGCCTCTGCATCCGCATCTGTAGCAGGACTGCTTAACCTTGCCAGATGAAGAGCGAAATTCGAGGTTCTGTGACCACCAGATGTACTACGACCTCGGCCTTTAACCCAAGTCATCTTACTCTCTCCCCCTTCCACGTTTGCAACCAATAATATAATTGTCCCTATATTGCTGTTGGAGTATAAGGTTGCTAGCGTGGAATGTTGACAGATTGTTCTGCATCAACTGAGTTACAATACGGTGCAAAGCAGAGTTGTACTCCGTTATAGACTTAAGGTCTTGGAAACGGAGTCTCAACCAATCGTATTGTACCTGAGGGAGGAGTATATCATTTTGTTGTTGGAAACGATCCTACAGGGAATTCCACAACATTTCGGGGTCCCTGGATGAGGATCTGAATGATGAATTCCTCACTCAGGTGGTTCATGAGAAAAATCAACGTTTTTTCCTTCAGGGCGTTAGTGGATTTCGAACCTTCAAGAATTGTTTCGCTCAACTCATTTAAGGCTAGATGGAACTCGACATCTAGCGCTCATGTCAGGTAGTTATTACCATCGAGAGCAAGCTCATCGAATTCTTTCATGGTAATATCATATATTTTCACTACGATTTTAAAAGTGACATGGTAAGAGTAGTGACCAATTTATTGACAACGGAGAAATAAGGATTTATTTAATTATTCTAGAGCACATAGATAGAAGTATTGGGCGCCGTCTACCCAAAACATAAATTTACGGTCTGACAAATACCGGGCGCCGCCTACCCGGGCATAATATGCGGGCTATAAAGAAATAAACTATGTGCGGAAATAGTAATGCACTTAGGATAATTAAATCACATAAAAATGCATAAACAAGTAAGGGAGATAATCACATGAAAATAATTTCTAGAAAATACACGATTTAATAGACAGAGGAAATAATCATAAGAATAATTATTCATGTATATTAACGCAATTTAACGAAATATTTTCAGGATTAAAAATAAATTAAACACGAATTTTATGATGTCAAGAACACAAACGAAATAGGGTTAAGAGATCACAAGAATCTGAGGAAAAACACCGCGTGGGTCACACACGGCGGACGGGGGGCGTCGCACGTAGGGCGTGCGCGGCGCTGGGGCGAGACGGGCGTGGCGCTGGGGCGAGACGGGCGCGGGCGTACGCGGCGGGCGACGAGCGCGCGCGACGTGCGTTGTTCGCGTGCGCCGTCTCGTGCGGCGGACTGCGGCAAATACACAATAATTAAATCCAACAATCAATCATGAATCAAATAAATTCATAACAAAGTTACACATGAAAACATGGAAATTCATATGAAAATAAATTAAGGGAGTACCATATGATCTCGGTTAGAGACTCGTGCTGATAACGTGTTGTAAATAAGTGCGTAAATTAAAGAGATATCGTTTGTTGACCCAGTTCGTCGGGAACGACTACGTCAGGGGCCGATCCAAGCCAGGAGTTTCACTAATGATCTTGTGTATGAGAGTGATTACAATAATGAATACAATGATCTATTTATAAGAATAAAAACCCTAGTCTAAGATATAAAGCCCGTTGGGTTTCTTGGTCCATAAGTAATGTCCACATCAAATCTTCTAAATTTGGAATAAATCTTCTAGATTTACAACACATTGAACAATTACTCGAGACGAGTTAAGTACTTGATGATAGAGCTTGCCTCGTATACATCAAATCGAGTTGAGCTTAACTCAATAACATTAATGAGTTGAAAATAGAGTTCGACTCAATTCACAAACAAGTCTAATGAGCCTAACGAGCCGAACCTAGCGAGTCTAACGTAATTATAGAAATCATTAAGGGCTTGTTTGTTTTCAGCTTACGAAGTCCGGATGGGGGATGGGCCTCCCCCTGTCCCGGCCATTTTTCGGATTTGCACATCCCATCCCCCATCTAAATACACATTCATCCCTATTATACACCTACACCCCTATTTTCACATAACTCAATATCTATCAAATCAACTTTATCTTTTCACATTAAATATATATTTTATTAATCTCTATCTTCTACTTTATAATACACTATCAATTAAATTAGTATAATATTTATTTTAAATTATTTACAAAAAAATCCAATGAAAACATATTAATATTAAATATCCATGAAATTAATTGTTATTTTCATTAATTATGCCTATCATATAAATAAATGCATCTTATAAAAAATTGTATTGAATATCTATCCATTAAAACAATGGTTATTTATTTTATTTTATAATTCATTATTAGACACAAAATTTAAAAATGAATAAAAATAATATTATGAATTTAAAAAAAAAAAGAATAAAAATGATATTATAAATCTTTCTAAGACGGCAGACAAGTTAAAATGATTTTATAATTCATTATGAATCTTTTATTAATTCAATGATTTTGTGTTTTAATTCAATTCAAATAATATAATATAATTATATAATTATACATAATAATATTAATTATTTTATATTACAATTCAACACAATTATTCAATCATTACATCTTTAATAAATAATAATATAATAATACATCATCATTATTGATTTGACATAAAGCCCCATCCACCCCTACTACATCCAACCCAAAACAAACAAAGGATTACTATTCACAGGATTTCACTCATCCACTTTTTTTCCCCATCCGGATTTCCCCCATCCACCTCAAGACGAAAACAAACGTGACCTAAGGGCTTGTTTGTTTCGGGATTTAGGTGGACGTGTGAAGTCATGACTTTACGCCCACAAGATGTAAAGTCTTGGATGATAATAAAAGTGTGTGTTTGTTTTGAGATTTTAGTAGGGTGAGATTTTACTTTATGTCAAATCATGTGTAAAAGTAAAGTAGGATGTGTAAGAGAAAAGTAGGAAAGAGAGTGTAAGTGAGAGAAAAATAGAAAAGAGAAAAGTAGGAAAGAGAGTGTAAGTAAGAGAAAAGTAGAAAATAGAGTGTGAGTGAGAGAAAATAAGTATTATAGGTGTGAATGAAGAATGAGATGTAACTAGAATGGGGCGGGAGCCGGAAAGTTCTAGTCCTGTCCGTGTGAATCCCAAAACAAACAAGCCCTAACTAATGAGCATAATGAATCGACTCCAAACCGACTCATTTATAAATTAAGTAAGCACGAATTCGAACGAGTTCAAGCCTTAATGAACCGGACGGAGCTATCGAAAACCTACCGTAATTAATAAATGGAGGCCGGTGTATGAAATCGACCCATACCAAGACATCAATAAAGTATACACATCAACCTTTCAAACCTCCCGCTTCCGGCGACAATGGCGGCCACCACATCCCGATCCCCAATCAATCCCCTCTATTCCCAAATTCAAAACCCTAACCCTATTCCTCCATTCACCCTAAAACTCGTTAAACGACGGTGCAGAATCCCACTTCGCGCTTGCTGCAGTAGCAGTAACAATGAGAAAAACCAAGCAATTGAGCTGCAGAAGCTCATGCAAGGCTATCCTTATGAGTTTACTTCCAAAGACTCTCCAATTTCACTTCCGCGTATGCCGTTATTTACTAATCTTGTCCAATTGGGTGTATTCTTTACGTTTAAGAGTATTAATTTTATTTTTGTTCTCCTGATTGTTTTAGGGCCGCTGACCTCTGCTCAATTGTCCAAATTGGGATCAGAAGGGCCTCGTCTCCGCGTTGCGTATCAGGTTTGGCACTTTCTTCAACATTTTGTGGTTTAAAAGGTACAACATGTTGATGTTGTACTTTGTGCTTCGCTGGTTGTACTATATAATTGAAGCATTTTCCTTGGGGATGACTGTGTGTGATATTTTGGAAGGGCGTTCGAGGCGCGTACAGTGAGTCCGCAGCTGAGAAGGCGTATCCAAATTGTGAAGCAGTTCCATGTGAACAATTCGACACGGCTTTTGAAGTCAGTTATCTAATGTACTTTTTTCTTTTTTTTTTCTTTTTGGTGCAATAGATTAATCATATGTTCTTAAAAGCTATCAACTGATGTAGTTAGCACATGATTTTATTTAAAAAATCTAGGCATTTTTTTCCAAGAATGATGAATGATGAATTATCAAATTTTTGGTGTTATCATTTTTTCCATTTGACTTAATGGTATAGTTTCCGATTTCTACTTTTGAATGACCATTTAGAATTGGTTGAATGTAGCTTCAATGTTGCAGTGACATACATGTTTAGGAGTTGCATCTCCAAGTATTTCTGCCAATTTAGAACATGAATAAATTCTATTTTTTTAGTTGGTTCCTTTGATCATATCGTACGAAGAGACAAACTAGGTTTCTATTCCAAGCTGATTCGTCATTTAGCTGAAGAACGGTGCAAGACTTTGATTATCAGAAATGATTGAGTTATCAGAAGATTCAGATTTTCTGTCATTTTAGAACCATTTCCCTGTTTTTTCTTGTGTGGGTGGATTGGTGGAGGAATTGTTGTACAAAAATGCAATGCTAAAATCTATTGCTTAACTACTGTAACTTGGTTCCATAGGCTGTTGAAAGGTGGCTTGTTGATAGAGCGGTTTTGCCTATAGAAAATTCTTTGGGCGGAAGTATTCACAGGAATTATGACCTTCTACTCCGACATAAATTGCATATTGTTGGAGAAGTTAAACTTGCAATCAGTCATTGCTTGCTAGCTAATCATGGTGTCAAGATTGAAGAGCTTGATAGGGTTCTTAGCCATCCGCAGGTACCTCAACTCCACAAAACCCTTTTTCTCATGGGCTCTTGGTTCATAATCTTTAATGGGAATGGCAATGAAAATGAATATAGGGTAATTGTGGTGGTTAATGAGAATAAATGACGGTCAGTTCACCTTCATCATACTCCGTACGAGGTAATGAGAGTCAAAATAAATTGATCATTACAACATTTTGATTAACTATCTCCTCCCCTATAACCATTTTTCCTTAATCATTCCACTATTTCTCAACCAATAATCATTTTTTTGTCCCAACTTACTATGAGATTAAAGCAACACACTAACAATGTAGCTATCATTTTCAGAGTATTTCACTATTCAATGATTTTCATTACCCTTCTCATTGAAGAATTTGAACCAAGGGCCACCATAATCTCTGGTGCATGAGCACTGAGACTCTTGATATTGCAGGCTCTTGCACAGTGTGAGATTACCTTAACTAAGTTGGGACTAGTTAGAGAAGCTGTGGATGATACTGCTGGTGCGGCAAAGGTAGTTAAAAACTGTACACAACATCATTTTCTTGAAAATGCAGTTTCAGGGTTGTTTTTGTTCTATTATATTCAAAACAAAGCCTTGGTATGTTTGATTTAGGATTTAGTGAAATCTAGATTTCAAAATCCAGTGAATTTCGGAATCCTGATAAATAATTGTTTGCGTTTGGTTTGAGAAGTGAGTTAGGATTTAACTTTATGTAAAATTGATGTGGATTCTGTGTGATGTTATATTATTGTTAATTGTAATTGTTATGATTAGCGCGTTTGATTGGAAATTGTAAAAAAGAGAAAAAATGTTTGAAAAGTCATAAATAAAAGAAGAGTGAGAAAAATCATATTGCATCAATGAATCATTGGGGAGATTGTGATGGAGAAAAAATGGTATGTGTTACAGGTATTTGTAGGGTAAGACGTATTGGGTTTTCTCGAAAATCCCAAAGTAGAATCAGATTTAGATTTTGAAATCCCAGTTCCAGTTTTGTCCCAAATCAAACATACCCTAAATGATATTTCAATGATGTTTTTGCTTGCTTATAATAACCGGTTTTTATCTGTAGATGAATTTGACTTTAAAATGTACCTTACACTCCTCATTTTTGAATATATAGCATGTTGCTTTCCATAACCTTAGAGATGCTGGGGCAGTGGCTAGCATTACTGCTGCTAAGATCTATGGTCTGGATGTTCTTGCTCAGGACATACAGGTTTGTCTGTGGAGTTTGTAGATATTTTTGTTGGGATGTATATGGATTTGCTAACGGGTTTTTTATAAGCTTGAAACATTTGGTCATTTGATTACGTGCTCTTTCCAGGATGATTCTGATAATGTCACTCGATTCCTTATGCTGGCCAGGGAGCCTATCATACCTGGAAATGATAAACCTTTCAAGGTTAACACTCCTGATAAGCAAATACTGAAGATTGATTAAAAAAACCACTTTAATGTTGAGTTCTCAAAAATTTATTTTCCCACATTTTTTTTCTTTATCCACCTAATTGTCATACATGTATCAGACAAGTATAGTCTTCTCACTTGACGAAGGCCCTGGAATGCTTTTTAAAGCACTAGCTGTATTTGCTATGAGGAATATCAATCTTACCAAGGTGAATTCATTTATGGCCTCTTTGTGGAGTTATTTTTAAAGAGTTTTTGCATATGCCTTAATTACAGCAGTTCTTTTTCAACTGACACAGATTGAGAGCCGTCCACAGCAGAAGCGAGCTTTGCAAGTACCTGATGAGAGTGCCATTGGCTTTCCTAAGTAAATGCAGCAAATTTCCATCTTTTAATAGATGAAGCACTACAGATAATTCAGTATATATTATAATTTAATTAATATTATGACTCTATGCATGTGTCAAGTTGTACATGATGTGCTAACAGGACCATATTTTTGGTTTAAAGATTACTTTTTGGCAACATATCTAAGATACTGATGAATAATAGATTCCACCTTATTTGATTTTCCTAAGTTTATTTTATTTCGGTTTCCACACAAACATTTATATTTTTGGTGCTAATAAAGATCCATGTCAAATAGAAGGACCATTTGTCTAGATTTTTTGCTATTGCATTGCAATAAACTACCTTGATTCTGATGTAACTGAAAACTCATTCTAAAGTTGCAGTGGACGCCCTAATGTGATTCTCTAATTTTAAGATGTTTATTTAGTACACTTTCCTTTTATTAAGTTTGTGTAATCATATGATCCATTCTTGAACAGGTATTTTCCCTATCTTTTCTATGTTGATTTTGAAGCATCCATGGCTGATGAAAGAGCTCAAAATGCCCTTGCACATCTAAAGGTTTTTGCTCTATCCTGATCTCTTGCTTGCATTTAAGTTTTCTCTGGAGAAATCTAACAGTTATACAATATTGGCAGGAGTTTGCAACATTTCTAAGGGTGCTCGGTAGTTACCCTGCAGACAATGGCCTTCCATAACTATAAACCCTTGTAAGGTGTCCATATTTATGAACTATTGTAAATCTATGGGCCCATGCTTTTATAATGGCAACCAACTTTTGATGTTTTTTTACTTGTTCCTGAATATTATGACCAAATGCATATAGTTTGAGATTCAGTTCTTAGCTTTACTGAATAAAGTACAAAAGACCAGGATCCACTTGCACTTTTTAATAAGAAGCTATCCACAATTGTTTATACTGAGGAACTATTTGTTATATGTATCCTAAGAAGATAAATTGTATTTGCTTGGATCTCACCATTGATAGTAGATCCAAAATTGTGTATATGCTCAACTACAGGATATAGTTTGCAGTTTTACTTTCTTAGCATTACAGAGCTGTTAGGACCTAGGAGGAGAGACCACTATGATTCTTAGTATATTAGACCTGTTAATCATTTTGCAATCTCGATATTTGTATATGAAGTCGCATACACTATTTGCTTTGTTTCGACAAAAATTCTCACCTGCTGTGGTTGCTTGAACATGCTTACAATGATGCAGGACTTCCCAGTTGGAGGATATTTGTTTATACTCAGGAGGATAAAGTTTTTGAGGGATTTGTAAGATGCCCCCCGGGATACAAACTTCAATTATAGAGATACTATAGAAAGACTAGACGTCCTCAAGACTACAGGGTGAAGTTTAAATTTCATAAAAATGTTATTTATTTGTTCGTGTAATTACTCAATTTTGCTTTTTTCCTTTGTCATTTTCTCCCTTTTCGTATAATGATTCGTTTTTCCAAGCAGATTATTTGTTTCTACACTTTTTAATATCACTGTATGAAGAAACTTAGCTTCAACTAATATTTCATGATGGAAACAAATCCTCTCCATTTGGCAAACGGTAAAGTTTGCGGTGGAGTCGAAATTTCATGTTTATGTTAGAACTTTAAGACTCCATTTTAAAATCCCTGCATCTCTTTTCATTCAATCCATTTCATTAAGAAGGATCTCCTGTTTGTAGCTGTGATTGATCAAGCTTTTTTTTTTTTTTTTTTTTTTTTTTTTTTTAATGAATATAAAA
The DNA here is from genome assembly GCA_947034835.1 of Ballota nigra. Taxonomy (NCBI): domain Eukaryota; kingdom Viridiplantae; phylum Streptophyta; class Magnoliopsida; order Lamiales; family Lamiaceae; genus Ballota; species Ballota nigra. Next base: position 72,143,764 of record OX344724.1, on the reverse strand, counting down.
CCCAGTATGAAGCTTGTTAGTAAACTTTAAATTGATGGACAATGCATATTTTTACAATACAATTACCTGATTCTTAGTTATTTAACGCATGCCATTCATTACTATCCGTAGTTGTTTATTCGAGCTGTACGCCTGTACCACTACAGTATTATTTACTTGTGGATACAGCAAGTGTGGTGTAATGGGTATTAGTGGGTTTGTTATATTATAAAAGTCGGTTTACATAAAATTTGATGGCTTATTATTATTATTCTCTATTTTACAGTACCATGATCAAAGATCACTGACAGTTTTTTTTTTGTTTTTTTATTAAACCGGGTATAAGAAATTCCCACCCAGCAATATCAAATCATCTAGAACTCTAGAAGCCTATTACAACTTCAATTACATAAATCCCCCAGGCTCACTTAAAACCTACAACAAAACTACATTATTAAAAATGGGGTTAAAAATTCAAATTCCCAAAAAATATAGGCCCCTATCCACAATTTTGGTAATAGGCGTGGGCGGCGGTTGACATCACCACCGCCCACGTCGCCTCGGTTTCTCAGGTCTCGAAAACCCAACTGTCGTCAGATCAAAAGACAGACATTGTTGCTCGCCAAAGCTCCGGCCCAAAAAGTTCGAAACCCAGTTGTTCGCCTCCATCATGAAACATTACTTGTCAACTATAGCTTGACATCAGTTAGTTAATTGCCATCCTAACATGAGACCAAGCTAGGGGCAATTGTTGATAGACGAATAGCCGAGCAAATGATTAACACAAAAAGTGAAGATTAAGTCAATAATAATGAGAGGGGAGCAGTTGCGTATGAAATACATAATCTGTGAAGAGACGAGCATCTGGTCAAAGAATGTCAGAGCACTCAGGCGAGCAGCTGGTCAAAGGTTAGGGAAAAGATGAGCGAATAGCTAAGAAGAAAAGTCTAAGCACTCACCACAAGGCATATAAGCGAGCAGCTGAGTTCCTTGAAGAACTGCAAAAAATTCCACTAATTAGACATTGTATTAGGAACAAACACGTGTCCTAACACTTGTCAATGTATGAAATACAATAGCTTAGAGTTAAAAAAAAGTGTCTAAACACTTGTCAAACATGTAATTTAGGATGACTAAGAGGTTGACACCTTCTACCTGCTTATATATCTATAAATACACCCTCTTAAGAAGGGCAAATAAGTTCCAATTATTCAAAAATTAGCCAAATCCTTGCCAATTCATTTCTTGATTAATACTTACTTAAATCCTCCACCCTTGATCTTATTTGGTGACCTTCTTAGGTATAAAACAACCACTAATCATCAGTTAAAATCAAGGTCATCAACAATTGACGCTAGAAGAAGGGTCCGAACCTCCGTTTGTTGAAAAACCCGGGGAGAATTTGTGCAAATTCGCCGGAATCTGGAAATTCTGACCGGAATCCTGTAAGGGGTCGTCGGAAACTGGAGATAACAGCTTTGTGAAGTAATTTGTGGCACTTTACATCCACTTTATAAGGACTTGAATGCATGCATATGTGAGTTAGGGTTTGTAAATAACCAAATTCATATATGCAAGGCTAGTTGTTATTGGATAAAGTTCATCAAACACAAATCATCTTCAACAAACATTCAACATCCGAAAATGGCAAGATCACAAGAACATCAATCTTCGGGCACGCAACCAAGTCGCAATCCTCGGACCACAGTTTCATCGACGGGTGATCATGAAAGAACGGTTCGGGCAACTTCCCATAGAATCGTCCAAGTTACCATTGACACTCTCCCTCCAGGAGTGGAAGCTCTCGCCCAGAATCTCGAGGAATTGACAAAAATAAATACCATACTTCAATCATTACAAAGGCGACAAGAAAAGGTCGGACCATCGGGAGTTACAGAAGCCAACAACCAAGCAGGCGAGCAGCAGAGCGAGAGGAGGGAAGATAGTCAACCAGACGAAGCAGATAATGCCGAGGTCCAAAAGAATAAATGGAAGGCTCCCATCAGCGAGCGGCTAGGAAGTAAGGGAGAATCAACCCCCAGTAGTGCCCAGGAGTCGAGCAGGAGTGCCACACGTACCCGTGCCAAGGAAAGGTTGGGAAGTCGAGATGAGAGAAGAAAGGAGGCGCTCTGTAGAGACGAGGAACGAGCACGCACAACTGCTCGCCCCTTAGTACATGACAGGATTAGAAGATCAGCTTTTGGCCGGTTGGGACCAAACGGGGCTAGTAACGTTGCAAGGAAGACAACTCAAGAGAAACATTCCGTTAGCGAGGGACTGCGTCAAGAAAGAGCTATTGAGCTGGATCATGACGGACAACCTTCCAACGGGAGGACTCCTCCGGACGAGTTGCAAGCTATGAAAAAAGCAATCGAAGAATTGCAAAAACAGTTGGAAGCCCAAAAAAGAGTCGGGGCAACTGCTCTTCCGTCTTCACCATTGGCCCCGTCAATCTTGAACGCGCCGGTTCAAAATAAGATCCAATTTTTGGCCATCAGCTTGTATGAAGGAATGTCAAATCCTAAAGTCCACCTAACGAAATATTCGGACTTTATGATTTCAATGGGGGCCACAGACGCCACTCAATGCCGAAACTTCTCACTTACTTTGGGAGATGGACCGCACAAATGGTTTTCAGCATTAGCTTCCGGGTCCATAAGTTCATTTTCTCAACTAAGCAAAGAGTTTATGTCCCACTTCTCAACTGATGGGTCTTATCTAACACAAAGACACTGACTAGCAGGCGTCAAGAAAAGGGATGATGAGTTTGACAGAAATTTCCTAGAATGGCTTGATAAAGTCCTACTGGAAGGTGAAATGGTCAGTGAAGATACAAAGATGGTGGCGGTGATGGTCAGTCTAAAGAAAGGGACAGACTTATGGAAAGAAATGCACCTATCTTGTCCCACAGCGTATGCTGAATTCAGTCACAGAGTCAGAATCCATATCTCCATGCAAGAAGCTCTCCAAAAAAAATTGGGTGATAAGGCTGACCCGAAGAAGTCCGGGAAGAAGTCAGGTGGGACTGATTACAAAACCCCGAAAAATATGAAAGCTTTTAATGAGAGAGCTGAGTTGAAGGAGAAATTGAATTAGGTACTTGCAATATCAGTGGACGCGGTATACAACAATGTCAAAGATAGAGAAATATTATCCAAGCCCAGAAAAATTAGACAAGAGAGGGAAAAGTTGAACCCAAACAAATACTGCGCATATCATTAGAACATCGGCCACTTCATAAGCGAATGCCGAGATTTATTAAAGCAGTTGTGGAGGTTTTACGAGGAAGGAAAGTTGTGGAGGTTTTACGAGAAAGGAAAGTTGTCTGAGTTTGTGAAGAAGGGGCTGGGGAAAAGGCCAAGGGCAGTTGCACCATCTAGCCCAGATGATGACGAGAGCGACGAACAGCCGAGCAGGACGAACAAGAGAGGAAGAAAAATCCCAACAGCTCCTGTAGAGCCGGTACGAGAAATTCTAATGCTTGGGCCAGTTGGTGGTTGTTCCAATAGAAGACCACCCGTGTAAAAAAAAATGAAAAGCAGAACTGCGAGCTGTCGCACAAGTGAAAGAGGTCTGAATCAATCCATCAACTAAACAGACAGTGGACTTAACCTTCTCCAAAAAAGATTTAATGGAGTCCTAACTCCTCACAATGACTCTCTAGTCATCTGTGCAAATATTATGGGGACACGGATACACTGTTTACTCGTTGACACAGACGCTTACACAAACATCCTGTTTAAAAGTACATTAGATTAGCTAGGGGACTTTGCTGGTTATATGGAAGATTTTAATCATATGATCCTAGGGTTTGGAGATGTTGTAACCATTCCCTTAGGAATAATTAAATTGTCAGTCGAACTTGTATTGGCCGAGAACCCGGAGAGGAGACTAACTAGGATGGTAGAATTTCTAGTGGTAGATCAACAGTCTACCTACAACGAGTTTCTCGGTCGCCCCTTTGTAAATGAATTTAAGACAGCTGTTTCGACGTACTACTGCTGTGTTAAATTTCCAACATCTAAAGGTGCAAACATGATTATGGGTGATCAAAAGAAAGCTCGTGAATGCCTCTTGCAATTACAACCAAAGGAAAACATGGTGTCCATAATGGCCAAGCAGTCGAGCAGCTGTGCTGAAGATGAACCTTCCATCTTGATGAAATCATGGAGTCTGTTGATACGAAGATGATGGAAGTGGACGAACAACCAAGTGGTGACGAGCAAGAGGGTAATAACGAGAAGCAAAATGGAGAAAGAAACGAGAAGATCGCGCTTGCTCGAAATAAAGTTGATGATATCGAATCACGATTAGGTGTCAAACCGATGGTGATTGAGGATGAATTAAACATGGACAGACCTATCATCGATTCTCACTGGAAAGGGCAAAAATGAAGAGCAACACCGATTGAAGAGTTGGAGGCAATAAGAGTCGACCCAAACCGAGAGAACTTAGAACTTTTCATCGGATCTGAGCTCCCGGAGCCATACAGATCAAAGATGGAAGAGTTTCTTAAAGCTAATCTCGATGTGTTTGCATGGTCGCATGCCGAAATGGTAGGTATTAGCCGTGAGCATGCCTGTCATCCAATCCAGCAAAAGAGGAGGAAATATGGGCCCGACAAGTATGAAGCACTTGATGTGGAAGTCAAGAAGCTGTTGGACAACGATCTCATCCGACAAGCTCTGTGTCCAAAATGGGTGGCAAATCCAGTGTTGGTGCAAAAACCAAACGGAACATGGAGACTGTGTATTGATTTCACGGATTTGAATGCCGCTTGCCCTAAAGATAATTTCATGTTGCCTTATATCGACCAGCTGGACACGAGCTCCTTACTTTTATGGACGCATTCGCGGGGTACCACCAGATCGCAATGCACCCAGATGACTAGGAACACACAACATTCTACACCAACAAAAACTTATTGTGTTGGAAGAGGATGCCATTCGGATTGATCACTACATGAGCCACGTACCAAAGACTTGTCAACAAAATATTCGATAAACATATCGGTAAAACAATGGAGGTGTACGTAGATTATATCGTTGTCAAGAGTCCAAGGAAGGAAGATCATTTACAACACTTAGCCCAGCCGTTCGAAATACTCCGAGCTTACAATATGAAGCTGAATCCAAAGAAAAGCAGCTTCGGAGTTCATTCTGGGAAATTCCTTGGGTACTTAGTCGGTCAACGAGGCATTGAAGCAAATCCAACTAAAGTAAAAATGATCATGGATATGCAGCCGCCAAGATCAGTCAAGGAAGTACAAAGGCTCACCGGGTGCCTAGCAGCCTTGAACAGGCTCATTTCAAGATCTGGTGACAAATGCCGACCTTTCTTTGATGCCATCAAGAAAGGAAAGTTCCAGTGGACGGACAACTGCCAATGGGCGTTTAAGCAGTTGAAAGAGTACCTTAGTGATACCAGAATTTTAGCAAAACCAACTCCAGAAAAAAAATTATACCTATACCTGGTAGCATCAGAAGTAACCATCAGCTCAGTTCTTGTACGAGCAGACGAGAAGTTTCACTTGCCCATTTATTACATGAATCAAGCTTTGCACGAAGCAGAAATTAAATACTCACCAGTGGAGAAGTTGGCATATGCACTAGTGATGAGTGTTAGAAAGCTCCGACCATACTTCTTCGATCATCAGGTGGAGGTTTTGACAACATTCCCACTAAGGCAAATTCTACAAAAACCTGACACAGTTGGTCGCCTCTTGAAATGGTCCCTAGAAACTAGCCAATTTGCGATATCTTATGCACCTTGAACAACGATCAAAGGACAAGCGTTGGCCGACTTTATAGTTGAGTTAACCTTTCCCCAAGATCCGACGAGAGGACATAATCACTCATGACACATGTACGTTGATGGTTCATCAACCAATACAGCATCAGGGGCTGGGATAGTATTGATAAGCCCAAACAACCATGTGTTCACCTCAGCTATTCGATTCAAGTTCATGGCAACTAACAACAAAGTTGAGTACGAAGCACTGATTGCCGGACTCCGTTTGGCATTAGCTGTGGGAGTAAGGAGATTACAAATATAAGGAGATTCACAGCTGATCGTCAACCAGGTCTGAGGCGAGTACGAGGCAAAGGATGAAAATATGGCCTTGTACCAGAAGATTGTGGCCCACCTGGCCTCCCTGTTTGGGCAAATTTATATTGAACAAGTACCAAGAGATAGCAACGCCCAAGTAGACGCACTTGCTCACCTGACAATTAGTACTGGACCAGCAGAGTTGTCCGAAGTCACGCTGACAAAGATACTTCACCCATCAACCAACGATTACAAAATCAATCAAGTTGATGAAGAATTAGAAGAAGATGTTTGGCATATATGTTTGAGAGGTGAAGTACCAAAAAATCCATAAGAGGCAGCTAAGATGACCAGGCGAGCAACGAGGTTTACTTTGATGGATGGACAACTGTACAAAAAAGGGTTCTCACTCCCTCTACTAAAATGTTTGGCCAGGGGGCAAGGACAAGTGGTTTTGAAAGAGATCCACGAAGGTGTCTGCGGAAATCACGCTAAGGGGCGAGCATTGGCGTATAAAACAATTAGGCAAGGGTACTATTGGCCAACTCTGCTCCAGGATGCAATCAAAGTTGCCAAAACATGCCACAGATGGAAATTGTTCGCGCTAATCATACATAGACCACCATATGAGCTGGTATCAGTGAATAGTCCATGGTCATTCGCAAAGTGGGGGATAGACATCATTCGGGTCATTCCCACCGGGAAAGAGAAGTGTAAGATTTGCAATAGTGGCCATAGACTATTACACAAATTGGGACGAAGAAAAACACTCGTAACAATTACACAAGAAAAGATGATAAGTTTTATATGGAAAAATATTGTCTGCCGATTTGGAGTTCCACAAGCAATCCTCACAGACAACGGAAAATAGTAAGAAGGAAAAAAGATGCGAGACTTCTGTGAAAAATGGGGAATAAAGAAATATTTTTCAACACCATATCATCCCCAATCAAATGGTCAAGTGGAGGCAGTAAACAAAATAATCAAACACATCCTAAAAATCCACTTGACCGACAGACAAGGAAAATGGTCCGAGGAGTTACCAGAAATGCTATGAGCCTATAGAGTTTCATACAAAACAAGCACCGGGAAAACTCCATTCACCATGGCATTCGGCACTGAAGCAATCATGCCGGTTGAGCTAAAAATACCAACAGAGCGAACAACAATGTTCAATGAAGAAGCAAACAACTCAGCATTAGCAGTAGAGATGGATCTAATTGATGAGAAAAGAATTTTAGCCAAGATAAGAATGCCATATATAAGAAGAGGATTGCAAAATACTACAACTCCCAAGTGAAGATCAGAGAGTTCGAGATTTGAGACTTAGTGCTTCGAAAAAAACTAGCTCCCCCACCAGGAGTATTTGGACCGGCTTGGGAGGGCCCGTTCAGGGTAACCAATAAGTGGCATAATGGTACATACGACCTTGAAGACATGAAAGACAACTCGGCCCAATACTCCTGGAATGCAACCCTACTGAAGAAATACTATCAATAGAATAATTAGGATTACAAGAATGTAAAATTTTGTATAGTGTACATTTTATGTAAATTTCAATTTTTTTTTTGTATGTTATACAAGTCAGTCAAACAGCAATGTATTCAGCAAACAACTATGTATTATAAACTATATGGTGATTGTATTATGATGTGTAAAAGTTGATTAGATAGAGGTGTTCGACTCAACTGCTCGCTTGGAAATGGTCATCACAAGAAGCCCAAGCCCATATTGAGGCGAACAATTGTGCCTAAGAAATACTCTTTTTAGGCTAAGTCCATCATGGACACCAAAGCCCCCAATTAAAAGAGGTCAAGTTCCTTGAGAACCAAAGAAGACCATTTAAAAGTTATACTAATTATTGCGATGACAAGTATTTTACCCTTTAGATACAAGAGAAGTACTTAGCAAAAAGGAGAAAATATAAATAACAGGCGGGCAGCTGAGCAATATCAAAATTTATATATGTATGTAGTAAGGCAAGGAAAAGAACTTCATTCCATTCATAAAAAGAAAAGGTTACAACAGGATGATAGATATTACAAGGAAGGTATGATCCTATTACAAACTAAATAAAAAAAAGAGAAAAGAAAAGCCTTAAGATCTGAGAGGTTAGAGGAGTGTTGGTCTGTTGAGCTTCAGGGATGGTAGCCACACAACTAGGTTGCTCGCCAGTTGGAAGAGCAGTGTTGCTCGTTTCACCTACCTGAGGATCCAGGGGAGTTAGAGGAAGGGATTCAAGGCCATCAAAGACTTCGGCCTCCTTGCTTGCCTCAGCCTCCTTGCTCGCCTTTTTGCCCGAGCATCTGGGGGCAATCTGGTGGTCCCGGAATACTTTCACAAACACTGAAAATATGGGAATTTAGGAGAATTTTTTTTTGAAAAACCTCAAAGAGTTCAGTGTGGGACACTTAAGTCACTGCATTGCTGAGAGTTAGAAGCATCAAGTCAGTGTGGTGACTTGAGGACTCAGCCTCTCAAAAAGACAGTGACTCAAGAGGTTACACTTCAAGTCACTCTACTGCTTAGAGGTTGAGCTACCAAGTCAGTGTGGAGACTTGGAGACTCATGCTCTAAGCAACGCAGTGACTCGAGATACTGGACTCTCGAGTGCTTGCTTAAGCATGTCAGTGAGATTGGTTCTTCCTGACTAACTTACTTAACTAAATTTCTTTAACTATGCTCTCAGTGAGCAGACTTTTCACACCACTTAGCAAGTACTTAAACAATAAATAACACTCAGTTTAACGTGGTTCAGAGACTCAAGCTCTTAGATCCACGGGTCTGATTTAACAGGAAATCCACTAACTTGGGATTCTTATTTTTAACATGCCAAGGTGCACCCAGATCTATACAACTCAGATCTTGCTAACTTCCTTCCTAACTCCACAAACAACTTCCACCAACAAACCTGACAAGTAGGGTTTTGGTTTCCGTTGGGTTTTCTCCAACTAGGTGAGGTTTTCTCTTACAATGTGTTAGCCTAAAGCTAAGATTGAGAAAACCTCTCTAGGCTATGAGTTACAAGCTGAACACCCACTTTATATCTGTGAAGACTGTTGGAGTTATACGTGAAAGTATGCTTTTACTTTGTATAACTCGTGTATCAAACACTCGTTTTATGAGAATAAATCTTTTATCACATTTGCTTTAGTTATGATTGAATGTTGAATTTCTATTGCAAACCGTTCTATATATAGTACATGTTACATTGTAGTTAATGTGGTGATACCCGATCACGGAAGACAACATTAACAGTTTACTTGTAACTAAATGTACATTTTCACGACCTAGGTGGAATTTAACAATCCGCCGTGAAAGGTCGATGTGTAAGGCTCAGACTGGTCTGTCTTGACTAAGAGATTGCACTAGCACATTTAGTATGTGTTGAAGAGGTCCTACAGCGAGGATAAATTCTTCTGTTCTGAAAGGTAAAGAATTAGACCTCAGTGGTTGTTGATTTCTTAATCTCCGTCACTTAAATAGGACCGTGTGTGCTTAATGGTTACTGCTTTGATTCATGTTGGGTGAGAATCATTGCGACTTCGAACTTTGTGTCTTGGGCAGTAATATTAATCATACGACGGTTGCTAAGATTTAATATGGAGAAACGCGTGCGAGTACGGCTCGTGTGATTAGTCCCCTTGGTGGGCTCAGAAGTTTTATTGTACCAAATCTTGCAAGTGAAGAATTAGTTTCTTCGGTACGAATAATAATGTTGAGCTGTCTTTACTCCAAGGTGAAATATATTAATTAATTTAGAGCTATTCAGAAGCTCAATTAATTAATGGACTTGATAATCTTAAACGCGGGAAATAATAACCGGGAGCCCATATTATCGTAATATGGATTAAGATGGATAGTGCAATATTAATTTATTAGTGGTAATAATTAATATTAATGGGCTGAAATATATTGGGGCTCAATATTGAAATTCAGAAGTCCATTAGGAGGTCCAATCTTAATTCTCCTTAAGGCCCCTCAAGTAGCCCATTAAGTAGCCCAATAATGATAAGGTGATTAAAATAAAAAGATAATATTATGCTGATTTTTCTTTGAAATTTTCGAAAAAAACATATTTAGGAGAGATTAGATTTTGTTGATTTTCTTGAAAAGATGTTATGGAAGATAAGTATTCTTGGAATACAAGATTATCTCATATATTCAAGAAGATCCAAATCTTGGATTCAATCCTTATATTTTTCGAAAATATTAAGCCATAATAAGAGAGTGAATTTTTGTGGGATATTTTATTGTGGAGAAAAGAATATATGAGATATATTCAAGATTTCTTAGAGCCTAAGAAAAGATTTTCTCCAAGCCCAATAAATCACTAAATTTCGGCCACCCCTTGTTATAAATAGGGGATGATTATTTCATCCCCAAGAACATAATTCCATGTGTTGGAAAAATCAAGAAGCATAGATATTTTTCTTTTTCCTTAGTTTATTAAATTACTTGAAAGCATCTCCCACCGGTGATCAAGTGAGGTGAAAAGGAAAATACTTGAGAAGGTTTTTGGGTCGATAGAGTGAGATCGTAATTGTCCCGTATATCCAAAGGTCAATTCTACAAGAAGTACGTTAATCCCATATTTACTTGTTTATTCCGCCATAGTTAATATGTGAAATTAATTCAACATGCATGATGAAAATTAATTGTTGGAATTATTATTGGATTAATTAGGATTAATTCATGCTAGTAATAATTGTATTTAAATTCGTATTTAAATTTCATCCCGAATAGATTCCGGGCACCCCTATTTTCCCAACAACTGGTATCAGAGCCACGGTTTCGGGCTCTGATCTTTAAATTGGAATTTAAATTGTTAAACATTAAATTGAAATGGGATAGTAGAATTGCTAGATCTTTTTTGCAGGTATCCAATTGTCATGGTTTTAATGTTGTTAATTTCATGCGTGTGAATTAATTGTTTTTAATTCGATTCGTTCGAATTCATTTTTCTCGTGAGAAAATCCACGAGTAGATTAGTTGTTTTTATTTTGATTCGATCATTGTAATAGACTAGTCTAGATCTAGTATTTATTTTTTTGTAAAATAAATTGTAACCGGATCGTGACGAAGAACGAAGAATTAAAAACGGCGTACCCGGACAACGCATACAAGCGTGGCGCGTGTATGGACGTAAAATCATGCAAGGGGTGAAGAAAACGGAGACGAACGGCGAAAAACGGCGCACGGGGTGCACGGCGCACGACCCGGGCGCGACGGGAGGCCGGCGCCGCGCGCGCGCGCCTCGGCCACAGCATGGTGCGCCTCGGGTGCGCCTTCGTGCAGCGCCTCGGGTACGCCTCGGGTGCGCCTCCGTGCAGCGCCTCGGGGCTGCTCCTCGGCGCGCTTCCAGCAGTGCTTCGGCGCTTTTAGGGCCGAGAGGCGCGCGGGCCCACTTCGTGGGCCGACGCGCGCCGTATCTCGGGCTGTGGAATTTTTTTCGGTTCATGTTTTTTTCCGTGTGATTTTTAAACTTCGTCCCGAACCCCAAACGATGCTGTTTTTGAAGAAGTGTTGCTGTTCGAGTGGGAGCACGTCGAGACGAACGTCGGAAAGCAACAAGGACGATTTTTCGCATCAAGACGTGACGAAATTAAACAGTGACAATTGGATTTGAGTGCTCCAATGTGTTTAATTTTATTTTGATGGATGTTTTATTTCGTGCACCTATTATTATTTGTTAATATGTGTTTGCATGAATTTAATTGTCCAAGAAAAACCTTACTTTCGAAAATTACTAAGTATGTTTAATTTAATCGCAATTTTATTCCGGATATTAAAATTGGATTAATTTGGCCTCCATAATTTATTTATTTGTGAAGTTCTTTTGGAATACATTTCCCCCTCGGATCGGCCAAAAGAACGGATTTCACATGAATAAATTCCGAAAGGATGATTGTGGATTATTACTAGTGTCGGTATTGACCCTCACCCCGAGTGGCTTGCTCAAAGCGAAATAATAATCCTGTATTTAATTATGGTTATTACTTAGGCATAGGAAATTGATATTAACTTACTCCCCTCGGAGTCCCTGTCAGTTTCTATGTGGTCAAAGTGGGAGCCAACTATTAATTTTGAATTAAGGATTTGTAACCTTTTAGTTTGTAATCCGCTTGAATGTGTTTAAATGTATAGACCACCCCTCGTGGCGCATTTAAATTGTTTCGAGATGTTGGCTGATGCATGATTATATTGTTTTAAGGTTTCAATATAATTGATGTGATCGAATTATGTGATAATTTCATATTTTTCTAGATATTGATATGAATGTATGTTTTATTCTCATTTCATCATGTCACAACCTTTTAATCCACTGTTTAATATACTTAAAGTTAATAAACTTTTTGGAGTGATTTATATCGATTGGAAATGATTTTTTTTAAATTTGTTCTTACTGCACGAAAACACAATTGGGTTATTTATGTTAATATACCCGGCAAGCCTAATGATAAGTCAAGCAATGGGAAGAGGCAGTTTATGATTGGAAGCGTGACAATGAACACATGAAGTGCATCATCTTGACATCTCTGTCTGAGGATTTGAGGCGCGTTCATGGAGACATTGTATCCGCTGTTGAAATCATGGAACACCTTGAAGAGATGTCTTCACATCAAACCCATGACTAATCAGTTCACCAGACATGACTCGGTCAAGTTGGAAATGGTGGAGGGAACGCCCGTGAGGGAGCACGTTCTCAAGATAATGGCATACCTTAACAAGTTGGAAGTACTTGGTGCGGATTTTGATTGATTTCATATACCATTCTCTACCGAGAAGCTTAGAGCAGTTTCGTCTGAACCGTCATATGAATGAACGGACAAATTGTTTGCCCGAGCTCTTGCAAGCTTTAGTTTCGGTGGAGGTGAAAATGGAGCACCAGTCTAGTGCTATGGTGGCTAATGGTCCGTCTACCTCTTTTGGTCCCAATGGAGGGAAAAAGAGGAAGAGAACCAAAGACAGGATCCAAGCAAATCCAATTGTTGCGAAAGGCAAATGCAAAGGCTAGCATCGAAGGGGAAGTGTTTTAGTTGCGGTGAGAGAGGACAATGGAGGTCTGCCTGTTCCAAGCCTAAGAGGCTAGGAAAGTTAGGTAATTCACACACCTTAGTCGTCGAAACTTGTGAAGTGGCGTATACTGTCTATTCGTGGATAGTGGATACGAGAGCTACTGATCACATTTGTTTCATGGGTTTAAGCTAACCCGACGACTTAACGGAAGTGAGATCCCCATCACATCGGGCAATGCTACGAGAGTGGCAGCTGAAGCAGTGGGAGAAGTGCGCCTATCTTGTGAAGATAGAGTTATGGTCTTGAGAGACGTTCCTCATGTTCCTAGTTTAGAAAGAACTCAACCTTCAGTTTCTAAACTGTTTGAATAGATGCTCAGTTTCTTTTAATAAGGATGTTATTATTTCTTGAAACATGAGTTTATCTGTTCCGGAACTTCAATGGATGATCTTTATACCATTATTTGGGCACACCACTCACAAAATTGAATCTAATAACACATCGATTATTTCGAGTAATAAAAGAAAGCGTTCTTCGGAGATGAACGAAACACTTCTATGGCATCTTAGACTAGGTCATATTAATCTCAAGCGGATAGAGAGATTGGTGAAAGACGGATCCTTGGAATCATTCCAAGTCGAACCGTTTCCAACTTGTGAATCCTGTTTAGAGGGTAAAATGACCAAGAGGGCATTTGGAGCCAAGGGGAATAGAACCACAGAAGTGTTAGAACTCGTTCATACCGATATGTGTGGTTCAATGACGATCATAGCAAGAAGGGGTATGAGTAAATTGTCTTTTTCAATGATTACTCGAGATATGGATACATCTACCTTATGATGCATAGGGAAAGAAGTATCAAGTTTCTACGATTTGATCGTAGAGGCGAATATCTTAGCGATGAATTCTTGAACTAGCTATCAGACGAAGGGATTGTATCCCTGTTGACCGCACCGGGAACCCCTCAATAGAACGGTGTGGTAGAACGAAGAAGCCAGACTCTTTTAGAAATAGTCAGATCCATGATGAGTTATTCGGATTTACCCAAGTCGTTTTGGGGTAACGCCTTGGAAACAACGACTTACATTCTAAACTTGGTGCCATCCAAATCGGTTCCTAAAACCCCAATGGAATTGTGGACCGGGCGCAAGCCCAGTCTAAGACACTTGCGGATTTGGGGTTGTCTGGCATACGTGCTAGACGAGGAAGCCGGTAAATTGGATCCACGTTCGGAATTAAGGTTGTTTATAGGATATCCCATGGGAACGAAAGGGTGTATGTTCTATAGTCTCAAGGATTAAAAGACCGTGATTAGTTCGTACTTTAAATTCTTGGAGGAAGACTATATGAACAAAAGAAAGACCAGAAGTGAGATTACCTTAGACGAGTTAAGAGGGCAAACTCCTATACCAAGTATACAAGATGATATACCACACGTCACACCTTCACAACCGGAACCCCGTCGTAGTGGGAGGATTGCAAGGCAACCCGAGAGATTTATGGGAATTGGAGAATCTTCGGATTTGATTCCCGGCGATGAATCAGACCCATGAACGTACGACAAGGCAATCCAAGACAAAGATGCGGAGGCGTGGCAAACCGCAATGGAAACCGAGGTGGGTTCGATGGATTATAATCAAGTGTGGGAGTTGGTTGATCCACCTAGTGGGGTAGAGCCCATTGGATGCAAGTGGCTGTACAAGAGGAAAAGAGGACCGGACGGAAGGGTAGAGACCTTCAAAGCAAGGCTTGTGGCCTGTAGCTATGCTTAAGTCCATCCGTATTCTCTTGTCGATCGCTGCGCACTTAGATTACGAGATCTGGCAAATGGATGTCAAGACAGCTTTCCTTAACGGAAGTCTTGATGGGATCTATATGCAACAGCCCAAAGGTTTCGTTGAAAAAGGCCAAGAGCACCTCGTATGCAAGCTTAAGAGATCCATTTATGGACTTAAGCAAGCATCGCGTACTTGGAACCAGTGTTTTGATCAAGTTATTAAGTCTTATGGGTTTGTGATCAAAACAAGTTCGAAAGTTGTGTGTATAAAAGATGTGACGGAACTGCGGTGGTATTCTTAGTATTATACGTAGACGATATTCTGCTCATTGGAAACAATGTAAAGGTATTGTCAGACGTAAGGGTATGGCTGTCAAATCAGTTTGATATGAAGGACTTAGGGAAAGCCGGTCACATCCTTGGGATCAAGTTCACCCGAGATCGCAAGAGGAGGATGTTGGGTTTATCGCAAGTTTCATACAAAGCCACTGTTTTGAAGCATTTCAGCATGCAAGATTCCAAGAAAGGTTTTGTACCTTTTAGGCACGGAATCCATCTATCTAAAGAAATATGCCCTAAGACGCAAGTGAAGATAGATGACATGAAAGACGTTCCGTACGTTTCGGACGTAGGAAGTCTTATGTATGCAATGTTGTGTACGAGACCGGATATCTGCTTTGCCGTGGGCATGATGGCTAGATATCAAAGTAACCCCGGGAAAGCACATTAGATTGCAATTAAATGCGTTCTTTAGTTTCTGAAAAGAACTTGGTATGTAATGCTGATTTAACGATCAGACAATCTAATTCCCATGGGATACACGAACTCAAATTTCCAATCAGACATAGACTCCAAAATACCTACCTCGGGTAGTGTGTTTTGCATGGGAGAAGGAGCCATGACATGGAGAAGCGATTTGTAGAAATGCTTCGCAGATTCGACCATGGAAGCCGAATAAGTAGTTGCTTGTGAAGTAGCGAAAGAAGCGGTTTGACTCAAGTACTTCTTAGTGGACTTGGACGTTGTTCCGAATTTGCCCGACAAGATAACTGTCTTTTGTGACAATGCTGGAGCAATTATAAATTCAAGGGAACCGAGAGCCCACAAGGCCAACAAACACATTGAAAGAAAACACCATCTTATACGAGAAATCGTTAAGAGAGGAGATAAAGAGGTGGCAAAGGTAAATGTCGGAGGACAACCTAGTATATCCATTCACAAAGGGTCTGCCTCTGAGTACATTCGAGAGATATGTGGATGGAATGGGAGTCAAGACTATTGCCAATCTGCTTTAAGTATAAGTGGGAGGAATTATTAGGTTAGTGTAGGTTGACATTAGATGTCACGTAGAGCTACTACACTAAGACATGCATGATGTATACTAAAAGCAGACTTTAAGTATAAGTGGGAGATTGTTGGAGTTATACGTGAAAGTATGCTTTTACTTTGTATAACTCGTGTATCAAACACTCGTTTTATGAGAATAAATCTTTTATCACATTTGCTTTAGTTATGATTGAATGTTGAATTTCTATTGCAAACCGTTCTATATATAGTACATGTTACATTGTAGTTAATGTGGTGATACCCGATCACGGAAGACAACATTAACAGTTTACTTGTAACTAAATGTACATTTTCACGACCTAGGTGGAATTTAACAATCCGCCGTGAAAGGTCGATGTGTAAGGCTCAGACTGGTCTGTCTTGACTAAGAGATTGCACTAGCACATTTAGTATGTGTTGAAGAGGTCCTACAGCGAGGATAAATTCTTCTGTTCTGAAAGGTGAAGAATTAGACCTCAGTGGTTGTTGATTTCTTAATCTCCGTCACTTAAATAGGACCGTGTGTGCTTAATGGTTACTGCTTTGATTCATGTTGGGTGAGAATCATTGCGACTTCGAACTTTGTGTCTTGGGCAGTAATATTAATCATACGACGGTTGCTAAGATTTAATACGGAGAAACGCGTGCGAGTACGGCTCGTGTGATTAGTCCCCTTGGTGGGCTCAGAAGTTTTATTGTACCAAATCTTGCAAGTGAAGAATTAGTTTCTTCGGTACGAATAATAATGTTGAGCTGTCTTTACTCCAAGGTGAAATATATTAATTAATTTAGAGCTATTCAGAAGCTCAATTAATTAATGGACTTTATAATCTTAAACGCGGGAAATAATAACCGGGAGCCCATATTATCGTAATATGGATTAAGATGGATAGTGCAATATTAATTTATTAGTGGTAATAATTAATATTAATGGGCTGAAATATATTGGTGCTCAATATTGAAATTCAGAAGTCCATTAGGAGGTCCAATCTTAATTCTCCTTAAGGCCCCTCAAGTAGCCCATTAAGTAGCCCAATAATGATAAGGTGATTAAAATAAAAAGATAATATTATGCTGATTTTTCTTTGAAATTTTCGAAAAAAGCATATTTAGGAGAGATTAGATTTTGTTGATTTTCTTGAAAAGATGTTATGGAAGATAAGTATTCTTGGAATACAAGATTATCTCATATATTCAAGAAGATCCAAATCTTGGATTCAATCCTTATATTTTTCGAAAATATTAAGCCATAATAAGAGAGTGAAATTTTTGTGGGATATTTTATTGTGGAGAAAAGAATATATGAGATATATTCAAGATTTCTTAGAGCCTAAGAAAAGATTTTCTCCAAGCCCAATAAATCACTAAATTTCGGCCACCCCTTGTTATAAATAGGGGATGATTATTTCATCCCCAAGAACATAATTTCATGTGTTGGAAAAATCAAGAAGCATAGATATTTTTCTTTTTCCTTAGTTTATTAAATTACTTGAAAGCATCTCCCACCGGTGATCAAGTGAGGTGAAAAGGGAAATACTTGAGAAGGTTTTTGGGTCGATAGAGCGAGATCGTAATTGTCCCGTATATCCAAAGGCCAATTCTACAAGAGGTACGTTAATCGCATATTTACTTGTTTATTCCACCATAGTTAATATGTGAAATTAATTCAACATGCATGATGAAAATTAGTTGTTGGAATTATTATTTGAATTAATTAGGATTAATTCATGTTAGTAATAATTGTATTTAAATTCGTATTTAAATTTCATCCCGAATAGATTCCGGGCACCCCTATTTTCCCAACAAAGACCCTAATGGTCAGTGTACAAGGTGTGAAACGTGCCTCCTTATACCTCCCATGAAAACGCACTTTACATTCACACCTTTACAACTCGTAGGTGTTGATTTTTCTCTCTTCACACCCTTCAAACCGCAGCTATGAGCTTGTATTTATAGTGTGGATTCAAATGTAACCGTTGGAGGAAATTACATTTGAATCCATACAATTAATAGGTTTCACCTACTTTTCTTGGAATGCGGCCTTGTCAGTATCAGATATGCTGTTTTGACTTGATTGGTCCACGTGGACTGAATCCAATGGATCTTTGGTTCAGTGAGCTTGATCAGGGCGCACTGACTTCAGATGGCTTATCCTCCACTAACTTGATGATCTTCAGTAGACATGACTCAGTGTAGTTGTCCTTCAGTAGACTCTTGAAGATCTTTCCAGGAAGTTTGTCATAAGGCTGAATGACAAACTTCCCTGACCACAGTAGCCTGACTCCTTCAGGGCCTACTTGGTACAACACTGATCCTCCTGATCATGCTCTTCACTGAGTAGTCCACTGACTTAGCTTAGATCAACCAGGTTTATACTCAGTAGGACATCCTTCAGGCTTCTCTTCAGGTTCAGGTCCCTGCCATGGCTTCAGTCAGTTCTTCTTGTGATGTCGTCTTGATTTCCTCAGGCTGTGTTGCTGAGTTTCCCCTCAACTAAGTGCTTTCTCAACTGAGTTCTTCTCAACTGACAGTCTATTCTACTGAGAAATAGCTTAGCCTGACCTGAAATTAAAGATACTATCCTGACTGCTTTCAAACCTATTACATGAGGTTTTGGAAAATCATCAAAACTAAACCATATCCCAACACAATCACTTGAACATCTTCCCCAAAGATACTCAAGTCTACTCCCATCTCCCCTAGGTCGGCCACTGGGATGGCGAAGCCGGAGGCAGGTGGATTCTCTTTGACGTATTCGGTGAAGTCCATCTTCACCGACTCCATAACATCCCTCCCATGGTCAAGGGCAAACTTGACGGACCTCACACAGTTGGCGTATGCACAAATATAACCAAAATTTATGTTGTCCGACACGACTTGGACATATGCGTCATACACCACCAAGGCCACCTTTTCTCCGCCTCCAGGCGAGTAACCTGGGTCTTCAGCGATTCAACCCGTTCCACAAGTCCTACCCGCTCCATTTCAAGAGTCTTCATGCGAGTGTCGGCCACACCTAACTCCAACATCATTTTCTCAGAGCTGTTAAGGCGACCTTCTCATGGTCCAGAACGTTCTTCATTTTTCGCTTCCAGTCGGCCTTAGCCTTGGCATGCTCGCTTCTCTCCCTAGCAAGCTCGTCATTTTTCTTTTTCAAATCAGCGGCACGATCAGTCTCGAAGCGGTCAATCTTGTGACCAAGGCTTCAATTTGTTCGCTCTAAGTCTACGATTTGGTCCAGGAGTCTTTGGCTCACAACAGCTCAGTGACTAGCGTTATATCTTAGGAGACGAGCATTGTCACTCGCACTCTGACCCTGGATGATGTCTTCGCATAGCCTCATCCAAGATCAAGGAACCAGCTCGATTGCTCACCTGACATGGGAATCCGGGATGTCTTGATAGGTGGAGTTGTCCTTACGCAACTCAACTGATGGAGCACCTTGGCATGACCAGGATACTCCTCTGATTTGTAGCTATAACAAAAAATAATTTAGAAAATGAACAAAATAGCAACACTGATAGACCAGGCGAGCAGTCGAAAAAATGATAAACTTACTCCCTCAGTTTTGATGAGTCATAACCCAAGTATGGGTTATCTGGGGACGAGACCCTCTTCTTGCTCGCCACCATGCCGGCAACAACCTGCTGCTCGGTGACTACCACTAGGGAGGTGGAGTGTGGAGAGGCAGCAGTTGTTTCCCCCTTGCTTGTTTATGCTTGGCCTTTTGATCGCTTGGACCTCTCGTCCGCCTTATGCACGAGAGCCCCATCCTTAGTAAGTTTTCTCTTGCCCCTCGAGCTGTTTCTTTGGGTTTAGGCGAGGAGGTGGGTTAATCGACGGGGCAAGCAGCCGTGGCCTTAGGTCGATGAGCAACGGCAGGACCAGCAGGTTGTCCTGACCTCAACTTAATCAGAGAAGTTGGAGGGTCGAATTTCTTCCTTGAAATATCTTAGGAAGCCATCTGTCTGACTCGGTCGGCAAGCAGGTAGTAGGCTTGAGGAATTTTAGGGACGAAAATGGTGACTCTTTGCTCTAGATGAAGCAAGCCAAGTAAAGACAAGAAATAAAAGATGTTAAGCGAACAGGCGAGCAACTATGCATTATTCAAAGAGTTTAAATAATTTACCTTCAAGGACAACAACCTGAGCCTCAAGATGCTGAGGGCTGGTAATCAGAAGGGCGAGTTTGCGATAATGTTGTTTTGACAAATGAAGAATGTCGCGATCAGCAGAGTTGCAGAGTGATATCACAGTCAAAGTGTATAAAAACTCCTCGATGAATTCAGGGTGGCCCCACTTCAAAATTCTTTGACCTGCAAAACAACAAAAAGAAGAAAATTAAAATTAGTTCCACTTGATTTGTAAATAGAAAAAGTAGAGCCTACGTTTGATTGTTCCAAAACCCTCCGGGGAGTAAATGCGCGCCCGACCGCCTGTAAAATCCGCAGCTGCTCACCAATCTCCCCCAATGAAGAAGAATTGGTTGTGCCAACTCTTCACCTTGTTGGGAACTCCCTCAATCAGTTTTACCCCGCTCCTCGCCTTTGTATAATACCACCCTTCCCCTTCTTCTTTACAGGTGGAGATCATCATTGCATAATGAATCTCCACCGTACTAATCTTGTTCTTATACCCTTCAAGACCAAAAAGGGTCATGAAGGCTAATAAATTTCTCCAACCGTTTGGGGTAATCTAGGTGATCGCCAGGTTAGTATCTTCCAGGAAGCGACCAATCATAGGGTGCAAAGGTAGCGGGAAACCAGTATTAAGAACATCTAGGTTGATCGTCGTGCAGCCAGAGGGTGGGCGATCAGCTGTCTCACCCTTCTTCGGGGCGTACAAAAAGATGTCGAATGGGATTTTGTAGGTCGAATGGATGCTCGCCAGATCGTCCTCGGTTATGAGGCTTGCAATCCTGCTCGCCGCGTAGCCATTCACTTGGGCACCCATTATTACACGAGAATGAGGGACAAAGTTCCTTGAGTAGCGAGCAGCATACTCCTCCCACTCGTTGTCACGAACAACTCCTTCCGGAATGCGGGATTCTGGTGTAACCTCTGGCATATGGAAGATTATCTCCCTTAAAGATTCCCAAGTCACAGCAAGGGTGGGCTGCTCGCCTTCAACATTGGTCGCCCCAGGAGCGCTCATCTCCTCAATTTCAGCAACTACTTCTTCAGAATCTTCACCAAGGTCGGAAGAGGTGTCCCCTTCCGCACAGAGGTGAGCAGCAGGTTGTTCGACAACTTCCTCGTCAGAGCTGTCTACAACGTATACTTCAACTGAGCGAACAACTGAGCTCGCTTCAGATACTATTTCTCCATCCCTCAACAAGGTACGAGGATTGTGCAAAAGGGTTTGGCGAGCAGATATGTGGGGAGAAACGATGGGATTTTCTTCCATGGGCCTTTTTCCAGGGTTCCGCCCAGGATGAGTGTCGGAAACGGTGCCGCTTGACGACAGTGATACCATTTTCGAAGGTGCAAGGAGAGGTATAACAATGGGGGTCTTTTTAGGAAATGATCAAGGATAAGATTGGAAAACTCAGGGATACGGCTGAATTACGATGTTAATGGCGGTTCTACGGTGGCTATACGACGGACGCACATCGGCGGATTTTGGAAACAGTAATCGGAGGAGCAAAAAACTAAAGAAATCGAAAAATTGAAAACAAAATGAAAAAATAAGAAAGAAGAATCAATGTATTACCTTAAAAATGCGAAATAATCGATGAACATTGTAAGGAAAAACACGAAAGATCGCAAGGAAGAAAAAGCTCTAGAAGAGTTCTCTAATGGTGGAAATTCGAAAAAATGAAATGGAGAAGAAAGTCAAGTATTTATAAAGGGAAAAATGGGGTTAAAAATTCAAATTACCAAAAAATATAGGCCCCTATCCGCAATTTTGGTAATAGGCGTGGGCGGCGGTTGACATTACCACCGCACACGTTGCCTCAATTTTTGGGTCTCGAAAATCCAACCGTCGTCAGATCAAAAGACATATATTGTTGCTCGCCCAAGCTCCCGCCCAAAAAGTTCGAAATCCAGTTGTTCGCCTCCATCATGAAACATCACTTGTCAACTATAGCTCGACCTCAGTTAGTTGATTGCCATTCTAACATGAGACCAAGCTAGGGGACAATTATTGATAGGTGAACAACCGAGCAAATGATCAAGACAAAAAGTGAAGATTAAGTCAATATTTATAAGAGGCGAGCAGCTGTGTATGAAATACATAATCTGTGAAGAGACGAACAACTGGTCAAAGAATGTCAGAGCACTCAGACGAGCAGCTGGTCAAAGGTTAGGGAAAAGATGAGCGAGTAGCTAATAAGAAAAGTCTAAGCACTCACCACAAGGCATACAAGCGAGCAACTGAATTCCTCGAAGAACAACCAATAATTCCACTAATTAGACATTGTATTAGGAACAAACAAGTGTCCTAACACTTGTATATGAAATACAATAGCTTAGAGTTAAACAAGTGCCTAAACATTTGTCAAACATGTAATTTAGGATGGTTAAGAGGTTGACACCTCCTAACTGCTTGTATATCTATAAATACACCCTCTTAAGAAGGGAAAAATAAGTTCCAATTATTCAAAAATTAACCAAACTCTTGCCAATTCATTTTTTGATTAATACTTACTTAAATACACCACCTTTGATCTTGTTTGGTGACCTTATTAGGTATAAAACAACCACTAATCATCAGTTAGAATCAAGGTCATCAACATGAACTTCTTCACATCGTTTTGTCTGGGACCATGACTTTGATACCACTATTATAACTCTCTCGGGTGGACCCCCAATCTCCACATTGATATGATATTGTCTGTTTTGGGCCGAGCACAATTTATTTATGGGCTTCATTCAAAAGGTCTCAAATAGATATCTGTTCATCCTTATTAATCTCATGATCCTCCCATATTTATTCGATCTGAGATATTATTTGACCTCGACAATTTTATCGAGCGATGAACTTTCATTTCAAAACACATTATTATTTCTTAACTTTCCACTAAAATGACCCATTCCCATATGCACGTTGCAATCATTGCACCTTTTTCCCTTTTAAAAGATCACTCACATTTAATTGAGATTTATTGTTACACATATTCAATTACACTATACCATGAATAACATATAACATAGAAAATAGAAGCGTCTTTAAAGGACGAAATGATGCTTAACTATATCTCTTTGCATGTTAGCCATTTAGAAATGAAACAATAAAAATTAAAATCATTGTGCAATAAAAAAAATCTCAATTGTATTTTATCTCATATTCACCATGTGCATTAACTCTTAAAGGCATCTATAATGAAAGTTGACAATTATACAATTTACACTAAAATAATTTGACTAAAAAACTATCACTACATCTATAAAAGTCCAATTTAGGCAATATTTGACAAAATAAGTAGAACACCAAAATCAACTTGATTAGACATGTTTGTTTATTTCTTCAAAAGTTTTTCCCCCAATTCTTGGGAGTTTTTATTCATATATTGTATTTTTCAAATGAGTTTATCAAAATATGGTAATTTTTGAAACTCTTGTCAAAATAAGCATGAGCGCCGTCTTCAACGGCGCCCATACTGTAGAAATAGAGGGGGCGCCGTCAAAGAAGGCGCCCATATATCTTCCGACGCCGGCACCGGAAAGGAAATATAAACTGATTGTAGGGCGCCGTTATGATTGGCGCTTTTACTGTTCAAAATTAGGGGCGCCGTCCACAACGGCGCCCATTACTTTTCCGATCAACCTCGAAGGGCGCCGTTGAGGACGGCGCCCATCGCTTTTTTTCGGTCAACACCACTTTCCAGCGACTTGTCATTTCTAGCATGCGAATATATTCCTCCGGCAGTTCGCATGCAACCATGCATGACTTATTCTAATACTGTTGCAAAGTCTACGTGAATATAATTCTTTGGCAGAAGAATTCTAAGTTTGAAATCGGGGGAGTTCACATGCATACAGTAAACTAGTTTTACCTCTTATAAATACAAGTGTGTTTCTTCATTTTAACATTTCTATGACAAAATTTTCAGAGACATAAGTAAGTTCAAGAAAATATTTTAAGTAGAAGCTGTGAATTTATGTATCTCATGAGATTTGTTTTATTATTGTTCTTAGGTTATTTTGCTCTTGGATTGATGTTGGCAATAGTCACAAGACCTATAAAGAGGACTATATCATCTTGAGGTATTTTTATTTATTTATTTATTGTAAGTACTTGCATTCACTGATTTTTTTTTAAGAAATTATATAATATTTATATCAAAATCCATGATTATCATATTTTTATATCAAAATGCATATGCGTTGAATTTATTTGAAATTAATTGGTAGGGGAGAAAACCACATAAAGTAGTATATATATGGACCATATATTTACTTCGAAAATTCAATAGTTTTTTACCATTATAAAGTAGGAAGAAAGAAAATATAATCTCTTTCCAATATACGTTCTCTTTTTTTTTATAAATATATATTGGTAAAAATTTATAAGAGTTATCTTGAAAATATAAAAATGAAGGTATATTAATTTGTTATACTATATATAAGGGTATGAAAAATATAACGACATGATGTATAAATAACAGATTTTTTAAAGTGGTTAGTAAACAAAAGGACGGAGTTTTAATATGGTGTCCTTGTTCAAGTTTGCTAAATTACATAAAACATGGAAGATATTAGATGCCATTAATTATAAACAAAGAAATCACACATAATATGATGTAATTGTGATCAAATTAGAAGGAAAGAAATCACAGTACATAGTATATTGTCTTCCTAATTGAGATGATCTTGGTGGGCGTGAGTTAGTCTATTAATTTGGCGATGTGTTTATTTTAGGGGTGTATTTTGAACGGAGCTTGTAGGTATGGCAAATTCAAATGATATTGGAATAATTGTACGATGTGATGAAGTAGTTGTTGGATTACAACGAGTTGATCGTCGGATTGATTATAATGATCTGCTATCTTTATTATCTGAGATGACTGGTTTTGACTTGAATCAATATTCGTTGAAGGTATCTGCAAAATATGCCATTAATAACATGTCACAAATTTTTCCGATTACGTGTAACCGTGACCTTCGTTTCTTTTTTGATCCGAATGCTGGTTTCGGATCAGTTGAACTATTTGTTGATGCGGAAATGATATTTCCTTCACGATCATCTCATGATCCAATGGAAGATACGTACAATCAGTACGCATCTTACATTGCCGGTGAATCTGAAATGCCTCATTTCACCAATTACGTTCCAACTCGTAATGTGAATGATCATGATCATGGTGGGCACACAAGAGTTTATGATGAGGTACCCTCTGATAGTTTGGGGCATGATAGTCCATGTGATTCTGAGCCAGAAGCACAACAGAATAACGATGAATGCATTATTGATGATGTCGTTCATTCAACTGTACATATGCCACAACAATTTGCACCACATCCTAGTTTATCGAGAGCTTCTTTTTTTGACTCATCATACGCGGATGTGCATATTGATTCGATAGGCATACCAGATGGTGAATTCACATATGATGATGATGTGGGAATTTTGAAGGTGGGAATGATCTTCACAAACAAAAACCAATTGCAGACTGCTTTTAAGAATTATTCAATTCGACATTCCATGCGTGAGTTTGCAGTCAAGGAGAGTACCCCAACCATTTGGAAGGTTGTATGCAAACAAAATGTGAGAGGGGCTGAAGGCAACTCTTCCTTTCAACAATGTAATTGGTACTTGCGGGCGAATTGTTCGAAGAAGACTGCAAGTTGGAAAATTACTCGGTTGGGGCCGCATCACACTTGCCTTATCAGGGGCTCTAACATGCGTCACAAAAATTTGGGTAAGAATTTAATTGCGGGTATGTTAGAGAGTATGGTGAAGGTAAATCCTGCATATAAAGCTGAATGTGCAAAAGTAATGGTGAAGGACCGATATAATTATGATATTTCGTACCATTTGGCATGGGACGCAATTAAACGTGCGGTGGAGAATGTGTATGGGACTTGGGAGAGCTCATGCCAGTATTTGCCCAAGTTCATGAGAGCATTGCAGAAATACAATCCTGGTTGCGGAATGTAGGAGGCTTGATCAAACGCTGTGTTATGAAACATTGTTTGAACATCTGTCATGAATAACAAAATATAGTCAAGTAAACTCATATGAAAATACTTATTGTATGACCTGTAAATTCATACCTGGGTAGGTATGGGGTGTGTACGTGGAAGGAAAATCAGTTTGATTTGGGACAGCCTGCGGCAATTCTTGTGATGTACTAATGCGTCTCCTTTGACCCATAGAGGTCGAAGTACCAAGATCCTCAGTCTGATTGTGTCGTCTCTGACTTCTAGATGTAGAAGGCACAGTAGAAGTCCCAGTAGTAAATTCATCAGTCAGATTGCATCGTCTCCGACTCCTAGACGTAGAAGGCACATTAGAAGTCTCAGTAGTAAATTCATCAGTCTGATTGTATCGCCTCTGACTTCTAGATGTAGAAGGTTCAACATTTGTCACTGGTGGATCTACAAGGTATGGAGGTGCTCTAAGTAAGTTATCCATATGTGATACAACCTCTCTACTGGTGCGACATAAATTTTCAACTGATTGTGGATTTTGAGGATTGGCTTGTTGGGCATGAATAGATAGACGTTGCATCAAGTGAACCTGGAAAGTTTTTAAGTAATTAGTTAACATTCGTATATATATATATATATATATATATATGTGTGTGTGTGTGTGTGTGTGTGTGTGTGTGTATGTGTGCGTGCATATAAAAATCTACACATACCATAGCATCACGTGCAGACGTGTTTGCTGGTTGATAGCCTGTAGTCGTCTCATAATGAGAAGGCGATATCAAGCGTCGAGTGATTTTACGGTACCATTGCATATAGCCACTGCTCAAGTTTGTATTATCATTAGCAACAATTGTACCTTCCACTGGTTCTCGGGCATTCCAGTATTGGATCCAACGCAAATGGAATTGTGTCCACTTACACCCATCTCTCCCTTGAAAACTAAAGCCATGAAGTTCATCATGAGCATTATGTAACTCAGGAGGAATATCTTGTTTCCGTCCAAACTGTCTCAACACTCTATTTGGATGGTGAAACTCCACTATACATGTATTGATAAGTGGACATACTGACATGCAATTTTCTGTTAAATATCTTGGACCAAGACTTTCAATTTCAGGAAGACGCATATCATACGGTTGCCAATCAAACTACAAAAATAAATAAATATAATTAGACTTCAAATGTGTTGGATTACAATAATTATCATGAGGAAAAAATATGGATCTTGACTTACTTCTTCATCAGTCATGCGATCAAACATGTCTCTGTATATACGTACAGAGTTTCTTGCGCTGTGGGTATGACTATGATGTTGCACCCATCTAAACAATAATAAGTCAAGCGTAGATATACATATGACCATAACACATAATATATAAATATTTAAATATTTTTTGTTACCTGATTCCATAAGGTGGAAGACCTAAGTTGCGACCATTGACACCGAATAGTGGATCTTGTATAAGAGAATTGCGAACATTCTTAGGTTGTATTGTCAATATTCTTGACCATGCACATATCTATAATAATGATTGTATCAGACATGCAAACATACAATAAACAATTTAAGCACAATCCTAAACAAAATTATAAAAAAAAACCTGCAAAATAGACAACGGGCCACTAACAACTTGTCGCTCATACTCTGTAGCCCGACAAAGCTCGCGATATAAAAAGGCTAACACCGCGCTAGCCCAACTATAAGTTCCAACTTCTTGTATATCAACGAGGAAATGTAGATATATCAATGACACAGAACTACGAGAGGTATCAGGAATCATAAAACCACCCAACATAAGAAGTGCACACCCTCGTGCATACTGATCGACAATCATCTGATCGGTATCATCTGTAATCACAATATCTTCAAGATGTTCTTTCACTGCAGATAAGTAGATTCGTGACTTACTCTTCATGTCATTACTATTGGGCATGCAACCTAACAAGTCATCACAATAAATCATCCACTGGTCTTTTGTAAAATTGGGATCATCACAAATAACTGGTCGACCCTCTATAGGCAATCCCCAAATGATCGCCACATCCTGTAATGTTACAGTAGTCTCTCCAATGGGAAAGTGGAATGTGTGGGTCTCTGGGCGCCATCTTTCTACCAACGCAGTAATAAGATGATTATCAATTATAGTCGATCCACATCGAGCAACACCATAAAAACCCATAATCTCTAGAGCATCAAGAACACGAGGGTGCAAACTGACCATATTTTGTACACCTAGCTTAAAACTCCAAAAAATATGTGATTTTGCGTGAGTTGCCCTTAAAGTAAAATCCTCATCAATTTTTCTTTTAAAAAGTGCTTCTGAACGATGTGTATCTTGTGAGGTCAAGACAGACGAATCTTCTGGTCCATACAACTCTTTATACGAAGTCATCCTGATATTATATAAAAAAAATAGACTCATTTGAATGAATATTAGTTTTGGAATAAGGGAGACAGAAAAAATATTGTAACTTAATATCTACAGTGAGGTTCCCACGCCTCATGCATTTCCATGGAGCACATACCTACAACTCATATATGACCACATCTTTATGCAGTGAATGGAATCAAATTACTAATTTTTTTTTATATCTTTGTCTTAGGTATTACTAAGATATTTTATTTCTAAGGTATTACAATAACTTTTATTTTAAGAAAATAAAATAGGGTTAATTGCACTTTTAGTCCCAAGAGAATTTTAAATTTTTTAATATAATTAAAAAATCGAAGCTCCAACTTATGATATACGAGGAAAAACGCTACCACATTCTTCACAAACTAATTCAGAATCTCATAATATCGAATTTTCTTTTGAAAAATCACCTGGTCATTATTAATTAATTGTTACGTTGATCAAATGTTAATTGTATGAATATATTTAAATGCATGTAGACTACATTCTTTAATTATGAATCGTTGCTCTTCATCAATTCTAGTTGTAAAGAAACTAGTTTGTAAGTCTTTAATAATTATAGGGACACATTGTACAATGTTAAATTCTAACAAGGGACTTATGTCATTACACGTCATATATATTTAGATGACTTGATTTTTTTTCCACAATTAATTTATGCAAAACTTAATTAATTTTCCCAAAAAACCTTGCCGGAAAATATAAAAAACGACACTATAAAAAATGACAAATTTCTATAAATAGGATGTGAGACAGGATGAAAACTAAATGTAAGTACAAAATATTGCAATGAAAGAACACGTTATATATCAACAATATTATGCACACACATAAAAAATATGGATATATGTATAAATTAGCTGTCTAACATGATAATTCAAATATTTTGAGAAATAAATTTAGCAATAAAAATCCATTAATATTGATAATTTTAAGTTTATAACAATCTAAAACAATTATAATGACACTAACTTTATAAATACTAGTATTAATAAAACGTGCGTTTCATTCTTTTTATAAAAAATTCTCATAATTATGTATAAACTAGAGTGTACCCACGCGAATTTCGCGTACTGAAAAAATATATTATATTTATTTTTTGTAGACATTTAATATAAGAGTATTTTTGTTTAAAAAAATTCGAGGTATATACAATAAATTATGGGGTTTGTTTAGCTGTGTCCCGTGCCCTTCACTAAACCCTATAGGTATATCCTACAAAGTAAATAATTAAAAAAAACATCAAAATTCACATAAATTAATATCAATTATGGAATAACATTACTTAGACTAATAATTTAGTACTCCCTCCGTCCACGAGTAAGTTTCCCACTTCTTTTTGTTGAATGGTTTAAGAAAGTGTATTTGTTTATTAATATATGGTGGGCCACATGTTGACTTTTGGGATAAAGTAATGAATAGTGTTGAAAAGTGAATTGAATGAGTGGCATTTTTTGTAATATTGTGTGAGTTTGAAGGTTAAAGTTTATAAATAGTAGAGTGTTGCTTTTTCCATTTATGGAATGAGAAACTTACTTGTGGACGGCCCGAAAAGGAAAGTGGGAAGTTTACTCATGGACGGAGGGAGTAATAATCAATTTTCATTTCAATATTGAATAATTTATAAATTAATCAACATTATTAGTTATTGGGATTATACGGTAAGAAATTAATTTATATAAGAAACAATACAAAATTTGAAATAAATGTTAACGTTACAAATACCTGTTCATCGATCAAAATGAGTTCCAAGTAGAACTTGTCTCTATTAAAATCATTAAAAAATATTGTCCAACTTTTTCAATCCTAACTTTAACGGTTAATTTTTGGCTCTCACTCTTGATATTAGAAACCAGAGAAAATTGAGGTGTCATACTCTTGAAATCTAAAATGAGATTTAAATTACAACAATTAAACCATCATAATTATTCAGATAAAAATATATGGTATAATTAAATCTATTATTTTTGCACATGAAGAATATTTAAAATCTAATCAAATTGATATTCATATTGATATTGATATTGATATCAACAATCATTATTACATTCTTATTGATATTGATATTTAAATCTAATGAAATTGTGAGCACTTAAAATGATGAATTTAATTATAAAATAAATATACTAATAACAATAGATATATAACTAACCAACAATTGATGAGAGAATTCTCACATAAGAGTGGAACAAATGAAACTTTGATGTGAAAAAATGAAATACAATATGCTCTTATTTATAATAAAAAAAATGAATGCAATATTATATCTTGTTCATAATAAGAATATATCACATAAGAATATTCTTTGGAATATATAACTATATAACTTTTATTTTAGGAAAAAACAATCGAACATTATATTATACTATATATACTAACTCAAACATAGAAATGATAAATTTAGATTCATTCAATAAGTAGATCATATTTAATTACATTATGGTTTGGAAAAAAATATGATTTATAATAAATTCTAAAAATAACTAAATAAGTAAATGGAAAAAATATCTATTTGCATTAATTATGTAGGTATAAATCAATGGATCAGATTTATAGAATGAATGATTGAGATCAAAACTTAAATTAACTTTTAATGAGAGAGCAGTATTTTAAAATTGAGAGATTTGAGACATGCCACCTCATCCTTAGAATAAGGTAGTGTTGACACATCATTCTGGAGAGGTTTGGTTATATATTATAATAAGATATTTAGACAAAAATTCACAATATAAACTTAATTTAGTAACAAAATTAAGTTCCTAAATGAAACAAAAAATCACTAATAAATGAGAAAAAAAAATAGAGAGAGCATTCATACTTTCAAAGATAGCAGTAGGTTTCGATACAGCAAGAGTTCGAACTAGAATCGTTGATCGTATCAGCACCGGGAGCAGACGCTTGACGTTGTGGTGAGTGGAGCCATAAGGGGGTTATTTCTCGTGAGTGAGATGAGCGAAGTGGGAAGAGAATTTGGAGTGAAAGCAGCAGAAAAAAGAAAGAAAGCAGCAATAGTATGGGGAAGAGATGGTATGTTTACGGAAGAAAAAAGCAGCAAGAAAAATCCATGGCATTAATTCAACTGCCACCTTCAACAACCATCTTCAATGGCTTGCAGCGCATGGGGAAGAGGAGGTTTGCAGCGCATGGGGAAGAGTGAGGTTGTCGTATAGCGTGGTTGACTGAAAAAGCGATGGGCGCCGTTGAGAACGGCGCCCTTCGAATATCTGTATCTCCCTTACCGGTGGCTGATCGGAAAAGTGATGGGCGCCGTTGAGGACGGCGCCCCTAATATTGAACAGTAACATCGCCTTTCACAACGGCGCCCTACAACCAGATCATACTTCCCTTCCGGTGCCGGCGTCGGAAGATGAATGAGCGCCTTCTTTGACGGCGCTCTCCCTATTTCTACAGTATGGGCGCCGTTGCGGACGGCGCTCATACTTATTTTGACAAGAGTTTCAAAAATTACCATATTTTGATAAGTTGATTTGAAATATACAATATATGAATAAAAAAACCCAATTCTTGTTATAGGGATTTAAATCAATTACGTCTCGTATCATTTTACCCTTTTCAATTTAGTTCTATAATTATTCACTTTTCGTATTTAGTTCGATACGCATTTGTTTAGTCTCAAATTTTATAAATTTTTTTTATTTATTACGAAATTGTGCAAGTTTTTGTTTAGCAGGATTATGAGTTTTGTCACGTGCAAGTTTTTGTAGAGTAGAATAAGTCTCTATATCAAGAAGTCTCTAAATTCTGTGCGTTGAGAATTAATTCATGGCATAAGTTAGAAAAAAAAATCTCCCTTTTGGATGAATAATCAACTCAAATCTGGACATATTGGATGCAATTTACTAGCGAATTACATAAACAAAATGGATAGAAAGCGCGTAGTCGTAGAGTGAAACAGTATTTGTATTTCCTCCGTTTTCACTCTTCACCGTTCCCAATGTGCAGTTGGACCACCTCCGCCTACAAACATATATATACGTACGGCTGGACCGCTTCACCGACACCACCATTCCCCATTTGCACGCGCCAACCCTTTATATTTCTCTCTCACTCCCAACGCCTTAGTTTGTCCGGAGATCTGAAGCAGAGGAGAGTGTGAGTGATTGCGATCCGTGTGGCGGTGGATGAAACATGGAGTACATAGACAATTTGCCAGACATGGATCTGATGCGCTCCGAGAAGATGATGCTTGTGCAACTCATTTTCCCCGTCGAGTCCGCTCACCGCGCCATCTCCTATCTCGGTGAACTAGGCCTCATCCAATTCCGCGACGTACGTTCAGATCTCTCTGTTTTCGTTCTATGTTTGTGTTAATTTGTATATGAATTGCTGATAACTGTATATTTATTTTTGAGTTTTAGTATGTAGAGCCGTTTTTTGAGTTTGAGTGTTCAATTGATTGGAAGAAATGTAATATCATGTCGACAAAGTAGAAGTTGATCCTGTATTTAACTGACTTCAACGCACCTATTAGGAGTGGATTTTATGGTTAAGTTCAAATTGTTTTTAGTTACTTGCTTAGGCTACTGCGGGTCTTTGTAATGGGCATCGAGCATTGCTGAAATGATTAATATCATAAATTTTGAATTTTTATGTGGAAGACTATAAATAGTGTTGATCACTGTGTCAATTCTGAAAAAAGACAGAGCTTAATGTGTTCCACTTGTTTCATTTTTTGTTTTTTTTTTTTTTCATTCAGATTAAAGGATTCCATAACAATATATTGAGTTTTTCTGAAAATTATACTTGAAATACCAGTCACTTTTTTTGAACTATTATTTGAGTGATTTTGGTGAATCTGTAATCCACTTAATACGAAGTCATTTGAAACCATTCCTTCTAATCCTCTACTTTGTTCCAAATCCTTCAAGCCAAATGCAGCCCTATGTTTATCTTATCAGTGCTATATATGCAAAGGGTGTAAATATTTTAAAACAAAGTGATAAGGAAAAAAGGGCATATATACTTTTGCTTGACAGTTTATTCTTGCAAGCATTCAGTACTTTTGAATCTTGGAGTTGCAGATGATTTAATTGGCATTTGGTTTCATTATTTTTTATGGGATGCTATTTTGCTTTGTTTGTGGATATTTATTGGAATTGTCATTTGAATCAATTGACAGTAGTCTTATGGTAGATTATATATATTTTGTTGTTTGCTGATTTTAAACAACAAACCTAATTAAGCTAATTCTGGATGGCAGTTAAATGATGATAAAAGCCCTTTCCAGCGAACATTTGTTAATCAGGTATGTTTTTTTTTCCCTTTTAACTTATTTGCTCTGTTTTGGGGAGTACATGTAGTACATAATAAACCAAGAATGATTTCTCTACAACCATCAAACACTAGGAAACCCGTCATACAGAATTTAGTTTGTTGTGCTGAAGACCATAAAAGTGTGTTCTGATTTTACTATTTCATTAATTTAGGCATATAATACAAAGTAATTTCCTTCATTCAATTACTCTAACTCAATGTTCTAGTAAATTGGTAAATTAGCAGGCTTCATTAGTATTGGGCGTTAAGGGTGCAATTCTCTTACTCGTATAATTTCTATTTTGGCCATGATGTACCATTGCTCTTCTTCTTCTACATCTATATAAAAAATAACCTTGAATATTTCTCCATTGTATTTGAATATGAGGTGGCACTTTTTGAATGCAAGATTTGGCTATATGACTTGTTTATTGATCATGCTCTTATGCTGGTTTGCTGATAGAGAGCAAGTCTTGTACTGTTATTCTTGGTTGTTTAAATAGTTGTTGCTGGCTTATATTGTCCATAGGTTAAAAGATGTGCTGAGATGTCTAGGAAACTACGGTTTATCAAAGACCAGATTCATAAAGCTGGTCTGCTACCACCGCCCAGTTCATCTTCTCAACCTGATATTGAACTAGAAGAATTGGAGGTATTCTTCATTTTGTAACTAGCAGAAGATTTATTTATATGCCAGAGAATGAAACTTTGTTCTGCAATCACAGATTCTGACTGCAGTATTTGATGTCAGATTCAACTTGCTGAGCATGAGCACGGGCTGATTGAAATGAATGCCAATAGTGAGAAACTGCAGCAAACGTATAACGAACTACTTGAGTTCAAGATGGTTCTGCGCAAGGTACACAGTCAAACTATTGATTCATATTTTCTTTTCCTCGGTGAAGATAAACAGTATTGGCCTTTTAAGGACATTCTGAACCTTGTCAAGTTAATGTGCTAGAGTAAAGGAATGTATTAAATTTTTAAATAATGTAGATTAGTTTGTAGGTTATTATATATATTTATGTAAATCATTGAGATGACCAAAGCCAAGCTTCATTATGTTCTTTTTATCTGGAAAAATACAAACCAACTTTAATTGCTTTATAGATTGGCACATCCAAAAAAATGCACCCGAGAAGTTCTGCTACCTAGTGCTTGTGTTGCATATCGTTAGTTTATTCTTGTGTAAGGACTTGCTATATAGGTATATCAATATCATTAGGAAATTATCACAGCCAAATCTCACATACTCAACTTCCTAATCCTGTATAACCAACATACCATCTGCCAGATCCAGCTAGGTCTAGCAGTACGCTGCAGCATCCAAACTAATCCAAGGTTGAGGGTCAGGTGCTAATTAAGAAGAGAAGATTAGATTAGGATAGTCATTTTAACAAATAACAGAAACAGAAATAAGCTAAAGTTAAAGATGACTAGGTTTGCATGGTCTAATTTCTGTGTTGAAACAAGAAAGATCTTTCTTTTTTATTTTTCCAATATTTTCCTTTTTCTGTTTTTTCTTTAAATACTAGAAAATATCTCATTGTTTTAAGATATTTGACAAGGGACATTTATATTTTTCAAAACAATGCCTTGTATTCATGCCGGCTCTTATATTGTAGAGAAAGCATGATAAGAAAAAGTACTGAAGTATTTGCATAACATCTAGATACAGTGATTTCTTTTCCTTCTCCATCTTGTTGTCTCAAGCTTTCTTGAGTTGATCTTTTTGAGGGTCTTTAAGGCCTTTTGATTATAGTAATCTGGTAGATCCATCCATCTCAATATTTTTGTAACTGCAGGCAGGTGACTTCCTTTTATCGAGTGGGAGTCTTGTTGCAGCCCAGGAGACAGAATTAGATGAAAATGTCCATATAAAGGATGATTATGCAGACGCCTCATCACTGCTTGACCAGGTAACCACCAATATGGATTTTGCCCACCAGGTGCTTTAGCGATTCATTAATAATTTCTGTTGCTCTATTCAAGTAGATTTTCTAATTTTCAGGAGATGCGAACTGGCCCATCTAATCAATCTGGTGTGGGATTTATAAGTGGCATTATTTGTAAATCTAAAGTTTTGAGATTTGAGAGAATGCTGTTTCGTACAACGAGGGGAAATATGTTCTTCAATCAGGCACCAGCTGATGATCATATCCTGGATCCTGCAACAAATGAAATGGTAATGTTTCTTTTTCTTCTAGGAAAATATATTGAGCTTTTGTTTATTTAGATTTTTCATTGGTTAAAGAAGAGAATTTTGTATTTTGGAATCTTTAATAGAACTGTCATAACATGTTTCAAAGAATTGATGTGGATTTTCTGTTGTTGCAACTGCAGGTTGAGAAAACAGTGTTTATGATATTCTTCTCAGGTGAGCAAGTGAGAATAAAAATCCTAAAAATTTGTGAAGCATTTGGTGCAAATTGCTATCCTGTTCCAGAAGAAACAACCAAGCGGAGGCAAATAACTCAGGAGGTATGTCTCTAACCAGATCGTATTTCTGTTCTTTTGCACGTGGAAAAGATCCATACACTTTCTTCTCAGTCAATTTAGTGCAGCAATCTATATTTATGAATACAATTCCTTAGGTTCCTACTTTAGCCAATAACAAGTGAGGATTAAAACTGATTAAGAATTGTTGTATTGTTTCCATTTGTATACTTGTTATGTTGAGAAATGAAATGAGAAGTCCTGTGGAACACCACTTTCTCATTTACAGGTTTTGTCACACTTGTCTGATTTGGAAACAACCTTAGAGGCTGGCCACTGTCATCGGGATAAGGCTCTTACGTCCATTGGGTTTCACCTTCCTAAATGGATGAATATGGTAGGGTGCAACTATTGTATTTTCTTCTTTAATAATAAAAACCACTGGTTTGCTAGTGAGGATGCTAAGTTATTTCTGGACACCCCTCTCCAGGTGAGAAGGGAAAAGGCTGTTTATGACACGCTAAACATGCTGAACTTTGATGTCACAAAGAAGTGTTTGGTTGGCGAGGGTTGGTTTCCCATATTTGCGAAAACCAAGGTACTTGTTCTACTGTTTATGGTTTTGTTTTTTATACTTGAAGTACCTATCTTTTTATGCCATATTCTATATTGATTGTAAGGGATAAGATCTGCCATACTGCAGATTCAAGAAGCTTTGCAACGTGCAACAATTGATAGTAACTCACAAGTGGGCGTAATATTTCATGTGAAGGACTCGGTTGAGTCTCCACCAACATATTTCCAAACCAACCGTTTCACAAATGCATATCAAGAAATTGTTGATGCATATGGGTAAGTCAAGTCTATCAGTTTGAGTCATAACTCTTTTGAGGATGACATCAGCTCCTTCATTTCTTGATCTCTCTGTGTGAACTTACCTTGATAGCTTGATGTTTGGCCCATAAAATTGCTCTTGCATTCTAAGACATGAACTATTAGCTTTTCTTTAGTTTATCTTGAGAGCAGATATTACAACTGGTGTTTGTTTGTACATATTATTTATGAATTTTCTTTTCTAGGGTCATTAAAAAATGAAAGCAGAAATGCATCATCTTCCTTGAATAGTTTCCTCTCAGTTGCCTCTCAAATAAATTAAGATTAAGGAACTTGTCTGGAGGCATCCTGCTCCTCACTAGCCTGCAAAGCCCTGTTTATTTCATTAACAAAAGAAAGAAAAAAGAAAAAAAGGAAAAGTGTGCAGTTTGGAGTCAATGATAGGGTACAGTTAAGATTTTGCGCCAGAGTTTCCATTGCCAAAGTTGCTTCCAAGTCGCAAATCCAAAATCTGTTTTATATTTTGATGAGGAACTGAGCTTACCAATCATAATGCATGCTTTGAAATTCTGTCTGTGCTTAGCTGCATACTTTAAGGCACTGATGCATACTTTTCTTAACAGTGTTGCTAAATACCAGGAAGCAAATCCTGCTGTCTATACTATCGTTACATTTCCATTTCTCTTTGCTGTGATGTTTGGGGATTGGGGACATGGTATATGCTTGCTACTTGGAGCATTCTTTTTAATTGCCCATGAAAAAAAGTTTGGTTCGCAGGTACGCTATCTCATTTTTGTTTATTTTTTTACTGCAGTTGATGTTAATGCTCTGTGCATATGTTTGTCAATTCAGTTTTTCTATTCTTGTAATTGTATTATCTTATGATAAAGTTTCAGTTATGCATTTTCATGTTTCAATATTCATTGACAATTATCACACCATAGAGAAGACTGTTCTTTTGTTGGATTCTGAAGTTAGTGTAGTGTGTGAATGATAACAGCAAAGTTATTTCATATTTGTTCCTATTCTTGAGCATGTGCCATAGTTTGTTAATCATTTGGTATATGGAGGAAAACTGACTAGACTTACCATTAATATTTATCAGTTCATTAGTTTCATGGATTTGTTTTAACTTTTGCTTTTCAAAGTTAATGTGTGAAAAATTGTGTTTGAGGTGGAAATATTAGTATGCATTTGTTGGCTTATTTCCTGGATCGATAAAAAATAATATAAAATGAACTTATTGTTTTCTAATGGCCTTTTTTAAGACTTTAACCCACTAACCGATTGCCAAATTCTAACTGATGATTTTGTGAAATATGGGCCCAGAATGTTGAATTTCCTGAAGAGGTAAACAGTAGAATTTAACCATCATTCCTGAAACATATAGAAATTTTGGCGACAAATAAATTGCTTTGGTTTTTGAATGCTTGGTTAGGTGGTTATGAAATTAAATGTGTAGTGAATTAGAGTGCTTCTTACACCACCAAAACTTGACATGCTGAGCTCTTTGGATTGTGACAAGTTCTTATATACCCGGGGCAGTACTTTTATGGTTTTGTTACAAAATGTTCTCTGGTTGATATGCTGAGCTAGTTGAAGAACAGTAGAAGAACATGTAAGAGAGAAAAGGAGCACTACAAATTTCATGGATAGCAGATGGAACAAAGCACCAAGTTAGCTTTGACTGTTCTGTTGTATATATTTATTTATTCTCATAGAGGTTTTGTCAGAATTGTTCAAAAGCCAATACTTTTTCCTATTGTAAGTAAATATATACAGTAATAACTAATACAACCCCTTATGGTCCACAAATAGAAAGATCAGTGAGGTACCCAGGAAAGCTAACCACCACATTTTCCCCCCCAGGACCTTATGTGATACTAAACTAACACTTTGGTTACCTTTAGTTGAATGTAATATTCTTATGCTAGTTTCTACTTTTCACATTTTTGTTCCTTAATATTAATTGTTTATTTCCATCAGAAACTTGGAAGCTTCATGGAGATGCTATATGGTGGCCGATATGTTCTCCTTTTGATGTCACTCTTTTCAATCTACTGTGGCTTGATTTACAATGAATTCTTTTCCGTCCCTTTTCACATATTTGGTAGCTCGGCCTACAGATGCCGAGATGCCACATGCAGGTAAGAATTTTCACCTGTTCTTGGTTATAGAAGTATGTTCTGTAAGATATCACACTGGAGTCAAAAGAAAGCCAAAGTTGGAAACTAAGCTATTAAAAGAAATTTAGAAAATTAAAGATAAGAAGAGGCCAAAATAATGGAAATTTGGAAAGCAGAATGTTAGTTGTGATGTTTGTAATTATTATCGAATAAAGCTTGATCAAAACTCGGGGTCACTACAAACAGGGTGCAAGTCCTGTCCTTGTAGAGTTTGAATTACATGTGAACTACTGCTATAAATTGAAGTTTACTATCATCGTTTCCTTTTCTCCTGAAGATTATATGGGTTCTGTTGCTTTTGAAATTTGGAATTCATTTATGTTGCATTTGGATTGAGGATATGTTGTAAAATTGTAATAACAAATTAAGTCCAAAATGTCAGAGCTCATTTTTTTTCTATTTTCTATTTATAGTCGGATTTAATTGTCTGTATTATTTTTTTATAACATGGAAATTCCTGCTTAGCTCTCCTATATTTTAATGCCTCTCAATTTGGTTCTTCCATCATTCTATTTCATCACACACATGTATGTTCTTTCTAATTGCCTGATGGATAGATACTTATTAAGGTTACTAATTTTTTTACTTTGTTGATACAAAACTAATACAATCGGTTGCTCTCTTTCTCACCTTAACAGTGATTCTCGTTCAGTTGGTTTAGTCAAACATCAAGATGCATATCCATTTGGTGTAGACCCAAGTTGGCGTGGAAGTCGTACTGAGCTGCCTTTCTTGAATTCTCTCAAAATGAAAATGTCCATTCTATTTGGTGTTGCACAGATGAATCTAGGAATTATCCTAAGTTATTTCAATGCACGCTATTTCAGAAACTCAGTTGATATTAAGTATATCCTTTCACTACCTCTTTTCCCTCAATTTTTTAGTGATCATATTGCGTTGTTAGGAACTTATCTCTTCACTCTGACTTTTAGGTATCAGTTTGTGCCTCAGATGATTTTCCTCAACAGTCTGTTTGGATATCTTGCAATCCTCATCATTATGAAATGGTGCACTGGTTCTCAAGCTGATCTCTATCATGTGATGATTTATATGTTCTTAAGTCCATTTGAAGATTTGGGTGAAAATCAGCTATTCCGGGGTCAGAGTGTGCTCCAGGCATGGCCACAAATAAAATCATGTGTCGCTCTTGACATTATATATGCATATCCACACATGCTTATATTCATACATTTATTTGTTTTGCAGGTTATATTGCTGCTTTTAGCTGTTATTGCTGTCCCATGGATGCTCTTTCCCAAACCTTTTATTTTAAAGAAGCTACATACTGAGGTATCTATACCCTTTTACTTGTTTGAAAATGTCTGGATAACTGGAAATTTAATCTCTAACTCGAGTACACAGTTAAAAAAAAAAACAAGGTTTTCACTTTGCACTTTTTGCGTGCATATCTTAGAGATTTCAAGGCCGGACATATGCAATGCTCGGAACCTCCGACATTTATGATGTTGAGGAACCTGAGTCTGTAAGGCAACCAGACAACGAGGAGTTCAATTTCAGTGAGGTCTTTGTGCATCAGATGATACATTCAATCGAATTCGTACTTGGTGCAGTTTCAAACACTGCATCATATCTCCGGCTATGGGCATTAAGGTAGGACTTGTTTCAATACTCATAGGTTCCTCCATTCTTGGCTATTGACCTTGCAATTCTTGTCTTGTCTGATTACAGTCTGGCTCACTCAGAATTATCAACTGTTTTCTATGAAAAAGTTCTCCTTCTTACTTGGGGGTAAGTTTTAATAGCACTTAGTATTTTTTTATTTTTTTATTTTTTGGGGTTATATGGTCAAAAAATATGTAAATAAATAAAATTCTATTGCCTTCTCCATGGCCATATGCAGATATGAAAATATAGTGATACGTTTGGCGGGTCTGGCAGTATTTGCTTTTGCTACGGCATTTATTCTGCTGATGATGGAGACGCTCAGTGCTTTCCTCCACGCTCTACGTCTCCACTGGGTGGAATTTCAGAATAAGTATTACGGTGGCGATGGCTACAAGTTTAAACCCTTCTCGTTCGCTGCATTAAATGACAATGAAGACCAGTAGCTCATTGTCGTATTGTGTTTTTGACAATTTTGTGCGAAAGAGTAGCAGCAGGGACGACGTAAAATTTTGCAGCTCAGAGAAACTCTACTTGTCCTCTTTTAACATCAGTATACATATAGGAGGATTCATTGGAATTGCAATTGTAAATCTCAGGCTCCAAGTACGTTTGGTTGCAATCTATTTGTCCATCTTATAGGGTTTGTAACTATTTTTTCCCCCTCTATCTACACACGATTCGGTTCAGCTGTTGTAAAAAGATGGACATTGATGCATATTTTTTTATTATCTAAACAAGACACATTGATCAAAGATTTGTAGGCTATGAAAAATTCCTTGTGTAATATTTTTCCTTTTATATGAATTTAAGACTTGTTCACTCCCGATTTTTGGCCTGATTAGTCATCCAAAATGTGGCACAAAATGATGGTTTGACACGTGTGCTCACGCCTCACGGGAGAAAAGTCTGAAATTGAGTAATTTTGTCAACTTTCGTCTAAAATGGATAAAAACTTTTTGAATTTTTTTTATACATATGAGAGTCCGCTGACATTGTCCTAGTCCTAAAACCCCTAAGTCTATGAGCAGTGTCCTAAAAAAGAAAAATCCCGCGATTCTTTAAATAGGTTTGCCTTTTCAATTATGAGATCAGTGTTTTTTGCCAGATTACTTTTTGATGCTTCTCTGCGCTC
This sequence comes from Ballota nigra, assembly GCA_947034835.1. Lineage (NCBI taxonomy): Eukaryota > Viridiplantae > Streptophyta > Magnoliopsida > Lamiales > Lamiaceae > Ballota > Ballota nigra. The sequence continues at coordinate 72,101,613 of OX344724.1, read as the reverse complement.
AAACATTATTTGCCTTGATTATTATTAAAATATGAAGACATGTTACAATCAGTAAATAGTTGCAATAAATCCCTTTATGAAATTACTTTGTTGCATAATTCAGCTTTAATCGGATGAGACAATAGATCCCTTCCATCTCACAAAAAATAAAAAATAAAATTAGTACTTACCATTGGTTATTAATGCATGTAATCTGATTCTTGTTTCTATTTCTTGGCATTTTCCACGTGAAAGACGAGACAAAGACACAGAAATCAGAATCTGATACTACAAATTAAGTCCATGAGTCCCAACTCTCATAAACTCACACTTTAATCATCTGTTGAATTTTCAACATTCTGCTGGTACTTATACATCAAGGCACACGCAAGAAAATAACCAAAATTCAATCCTCCCAAAATGCAACACAACCAATACAACTTATCAAGCCTCCCATCATCTATATCATCAGGTATCCATCCCGTTACGCTCTGAACCAGATCAATAATCGCGTTGCTCATATAAAACGCGATCCCGATAAACATGGCAACAGCAGCAGTAGACGTGCTTTTCAAAGACACGGGAAACTCCTGGTAATACAATGCAATTTGTCCAGGAAAATGAAATGCCTCCCCCATACCAGCAATAGCCAGCTGTGGAACCAGCCACATTGCTGACATGGGACCCACAGCCCCGTTCCTGGTCGCTATCTTTAGCCTCTTCGACTCCACGACCGCTGAAACGGCCATGCTAATTATGGTAAGCGCGTGGCCAATGCCGACGCGCTGGAGAAGCGTGAGAGGCCGTTTGGTGAGGGGAAACAGGAGTCGGTCGATGATGAAAATGAAGATGGAAGTGGAGATGAGAATGAAGACTGGCATTGAGCCAGCTGGGATTTTGAAATGGGATTTGAGAGTACGATCCATTTTAAGAGCTTGGATGACGGTTAAGCTTAGTTGGATGGCTAATGGGGTGCATAAGAGTAGGCCAGTTGACCAAAGTGGCAAGATTTTTATTATGCTTTTGAGATCTTCTACTTGTTCAACTGTACATGCTTTCCCATCTTCTTGGTTTCTCAGTGCTGCACGGTTCAAAAACCTGCCATAATTCATGCATTAAAATTGATGTTGAAGATCAAAGTTATCAATTTAGGATGGATCCAATATAAAAAAAAATTCTCCGCTCAGTCTCTTGTGCTTGCACCGTGCAATTGGGCACATGGATAAAATATGTAGACTAATATAAATGAAACGTGCAGATTAAATTTGATTGAAAACGTTAAATGAATCATACAAACTAATATAATTGAAACGTGCATGTTAATATAACTAAAAAGTGACAAGTGCACCGAGAGCATATGAGACTGCACCGGACGCAATTTCGGAGCCGGTGCATGCCTCTAAAATAAGAATTGCTTGCATCCTAAGATAAGTAAGGGAAAGGATCTATGGAAACCGGAATGGGAAGCTCTCTTGCGCCAGTAGGGTGAAAGCTCAGTGTCAACCTATGATGGAAAAGATACATGCCAACCCTTTCCAAAGAACTAGAATGATATTTTTCTTTCTGCTAATCAATTTTAGTTCCAAGGTGTCCAATTTCATTCTTTTTTTTTCGAAAATTTCCAAAATTGATATAATGGAAATTAAATATCCTAGGACAAAAATTGAACACCTTAGGATTGAAATTGGCCTCGCTAGGACTAAAATTGATAAAGTAAAAAAAAGAGAGATTTATATTGGATCCACTCTACACTATAGGACATAAATTGATATTACCTCTGGAAGATGAATAGATGGAACAGAAGCTGACCTAAAGAAATGTGTAGGATTCTTGGTTGCTGTTTTTGTGGAATCTTGATGAAAACCATGATAATAGTCTTCAGCTTTTTCTGAAAGAATCATCCTTCTTTTAGTGATAGCTGCCACAATAACGCGGGCTAAGCTTCCGAAGGGGCTTCCACGAGGCTTAATGAGGCGATAGAATCGGGTGCCACACAACAGAAGTGATAAACCAAGGACGTTGGCCACACCACAGATGACGAAACCCCACGTCCAGCTCACGTTATCTTGGACGTATACTATAGCAGTGGAGCTTACAACTGTGGCACTATACATTGTGAAAATGTACCAGTTGAAGAAAATGCCCTGCTGCTTATTGTCATCAAACTGATCGGCTCCCATCGTCGCGATGGTGAAACGCGTGCCTGCATTGCCGAGAGATCCAAGAGCTAGGCCAAGATACAAGATTGCAAACTGGACTTGTGATGGATATTTGCAAGAACTGGATCCAGTTTCACATGGTGGAGGCCTTAAATTACTGATTGCTGCTGTTAGAACAAGAAGAAACATGCCCTGAAAGGCCAAAATGGTTTGATTAAAATGTTGTGATTTTAAAACTTGAAAAAATGAGGTGAGAAAGAGAGAGTACCAGGAGGGAGATGAGAGATGAAAACCAGATGACAGAGAAGCAGCCCACGTAGGAATCCGCCAACACTGCTCCCACAATAGGAAACATGGTAATGCTTCCATTGACGAAGTTATAAATCTTAGCAGCACTAATGCTCTTGATGTTGAATTCTTCAATCAGATATACAATCAAGTTGGCTATCCATCCTCCTGAAGCTAGAGTTAAGCAACCCATTGTCCCTGTTTTTTCAATATCCCATGTTTGAACAATCATCAGTTCACAAAAGCTGGAATCTTTTTGTAGTATCTACCATTTTTTCAGTACTTTTTGGCCATAAAAACTTATTCAACAGATGGATTATGTCTTGAAAATGGAGTAAATACCTATGATAAAGGGGAAGGTGGTCCATCCTCCCCGCCTTCCACGGGCCGATAAACGAGCTGCTTCGTCCATAAAAGCTACAAACTATCAGTGATATCTTGGCTGATGAACTTATAGTGAAACCACTGATTTATTGAGGTTTTTGTCCAAGAATATGTAGGTGTACCAATAGCTATTAGTTATTCATAGCATGCGGCCATTCTTTGTAAGTATTGCATTGCCAACTTGTAAACAAGTCAGCAATGAATTCAACCTCTTTAGATATTTGCAGATTCTTCAAACATACCGGCAAATGATTGACCCCATCCTTTGAAAAAAATGGCCCCTGAATTATATAAAGAGAAAGATAGGGACTACTCAAATAGAGACTCAAGAAAGAATTCATCTTCTTGTTTAAGATTAGTCAATTTTGGAGAATACAATATATAAATTTATAAACTTATAGCTGTCCAATTTTCTCAAGTAATCAATAAGATGACCATTGATAATAAGGTCCAGTGTTTGTTAATATTTATTTGAAGTACAATCATGAAAATGATGTTACTTTAATGTATACAAACAATAATGGAGATGAATAATTGAACTGTTCACCAATAAACTATTGTTGTTGACTTCAAGAAGAAGTAGAGAAATGTGTATGGATCTATTGCCCGAAGATAATCTTTATGATGATTAAATAAACATACATACAATGTTCACAAAAAAGAAACTACCAGTGCTAATTAACTCTTACAAACAGCTACTTACATGTCTGAATTACATAAAAAAATGTACACAACATAATTTAATGTTCCAAAATAAATCAAAGAAAGAAAAAATCTAAGGCCCTGGATACACGATACACTCGAAAGCAAACAATCGGAGAATTAGTCTCCCCCGATTCTAGACAAAGAAACTTGTGAAAAAATAATGGAGGCTGGTTAATTAAAGTAGAAGCCAAATCCATGGAATCATCAAGTACTCTTTATTGCATTAGTTGTATCAGGCGTACGAGGGATTTAGTTCCAACGCCTCCTTGTAAATCATGTCTTTCATCTGCTCTTCTGTCAGCATTTGTTGCTCCAAATCAAAAGAGAATGGCACTGTGCACACTGGTTCATCGGCTGGATCGTGTAATCTTGCAAGGTAAGGATGTTCCAAAGCAGCTTCAACTGTAAAAAGGATGTAATAAGATCACTATTTTCACTTTAAATCAACAAATTAGGTAAAAGAGAAGTGATAAAAAGTTAATTACCTGTAATCCTCTTAGTTGGGTTGATTGTAAGCATCTTATCAATAAGATCAATAGCTAGAGGATTCACATGTGGGAAGAACTTGGCTAGATTCTGACGTGGGTGTTGCGGGAGTTGTCGTATGTACCTCCTTGCATCCTCGTTTCGTGTGAAATCAAGATCCGAATCGGTCGGTGTGCCCAAAAGCTATCAATCATGACACCAATATAAGTATGACAAATACTAATTATTTTACAGAAATGGTATTGGTTGTTTTTGGTTTGACTATCACAAGAATTATAAGAGGAATGTAGGGTACCTCAATCAACAAGTGCATTTGATGAACATGATCTTTTCCAGCAAACAGCGGCTTTCTGTTCATGAGCTCCATGAAAATGCAACCGACCGACCACACATCTATAGCTGTAGTATATTCGGACGAGTTGAGCAGCAACTCGGGCGCTCTGTACCACCGAGTCACAACATACTCGGTCATGAACTCGCTCTCTGAGCTCGTTCGTGCTAGCCCAAAATCGCAAATCTTGAGATCACAATTAGCATTCAGCAATAGATTGCTGGGCTTCAAATCCCTGTGTATAATCCCAGCTGAATGTATGTATTTAAGACCTCGAAGAAGCTGATACAAGAAGTACTGCAAAATACACACATATTTCAGTATTGATTCATGATTTTAATTTATGGTTGAATATCATGATCTCTTACCTGACAATGTTCCTCGGATAATCCTTGATTGGATCGAATAATTTGGTGAAGATCCGTGTCCATAAGCTCTAATCCATAATAAACATCACTGAATTCTCTTCTTAAAGGAGGAGGAATTACATCTTTTATAGCAATCACCTATAAATTATTCACATGTCCTCAGTTAATCATCAAAGTTGTATGAATATTGAGATGATTCACAATCACAAAAGAACTCCCCAGAAATTCAATTTCAGTAATCAAATCGAGATTCAGTCACAAGGCAACAAAAGAAAGCCATAAAATACCAACATTTTCGTGATCCAAGTGACGAAGAAGTTTGATCTCTCTAAGTGTCCTCTTTGCGTCCATATAATTATCAAAAGCATTCGCAATCTTCTTGATCGCCACCATCTCATTAGTCTCCGCGTTCAAAACAGAGCTTCAATTTACAAAAAAAAAATTAAAAAAATCAATCCCCAAATTCAAAAACAAATTTCCTAAACCCTAGAATGCATTGTTCTCACCAGACTATGCCGTAAGCTCCACGGCCAATAGGCATGATCGGAGGGCGATACTTGTTGGTGATCTCAAACATGTTGCCGAAAATATTGTACTGTATAAACTGTCCGCCGTGCGTCGCCACCGCCGGAAAATCAGGGTACTGGCCGCCGGCGCCTCCCATATCCGCCATCGCTTTCGACAACAAAAACTTGGAATACCGATGTACGTGGTGCAATCAAACTTATCTGTACATAATCACGAGTATACATACATATATATATACGATTTTGTTTAATGGAAGGTGAGTGCGAAAGAGGGATGAATGGAGGTCGCAGGAAAGCGCGTGTAGGACTTCAAATCAAAAGTGAAAGCCGCCAATGATCGGACGGCTCATATTGGTCTTCATCTGAATCATAAAAAGGGCTATAGATTATGGTATTTTTCTTTGTCAACTCTTGTCCATTAGTGCAGTTTATGGGAATATTTAGGATTTGTTTAATAATAAGACTTTGTTATTTTTGAGAAAAGGGTGGGGATTAATGTGTGTGAAAGGTGAAAACTGAGGTTTCACGCTTAAGGAAACAACATAGAAAATCAATGGAATGGAACACATTCCAAGTGCTTACATTCTTGAATCTTCACAATTTTGGTGCCTTCACCTACATAAAATTAATACTCTCTTTCTTAGATGCTCCTGTGTTTAAGTCTAATGTTTTATTTTGTTATTGTAAATTCACAAAATTTTAGGTAAATTGAAATTTGCGGTGAACTCATTAAGATGATGTAGATGGTGAACAATTGAAACCGAATCAATACTCACCAAATCGGAACAAAAGGTTGATTCGTTTGTTGTGATTGTTTGGTCGCTTCACCCCCAAAAGACCAAAGGGCTCTCACTCCCCTAATTAAGGGCACATGCGGCCATGCGGGTGTTTTCAAGCAATGCTCGCATGTTGCTGTGGTCGTAATTATAAACAATTAATATTTTTAAAAAATTATACTCCAATTGTACAATGTAATTTATTTTCTTACTGGTGCATCAATTAACTCTCAAATGAACATTATTTTCATTTATCAAGCCACTACTACAAAAGAAATTGGTGCATTTTGAGTTGTGTATTCACATACTAAATGTCATATATATTTGGTCTATCGTGATTGTTTTTTACATTTTTAGATGGAAAGTCATTTTATTATTGGGTATGATTTTTTAAGACGTTATATTTTATTTATATAATAATTCTTTTATTATTATACAACATTAAACGTATTTAGTTTCTAATACATTGAATAATTAAATTCAAATTTTAATTAAGTTTAAGTCCACAATATATATATAAAACTCTTTTAATTAATAACTTATAATTTATTAATTAACAAGTCTCTAAATTAATAAAAAATTACGATTCATATAATATTAATTTAAAAAGGTTTATTTGTAGTATGAAAGACCATACTGACATTATTATTGTCTAGGCCGTCTCATGAGAAAGACAAAAAAGACAGAGTAATATTAAAAAAGAAACAGTTAGAATTTAAAAAATTAAAAGAAAAACATATTATATTTAAATAAAAAATATTCCATCAACAATCTTACACACGTTTTTTTCATGTTATATTATTTTATAAAGTAAGTATTAACTTTTTTTTTTTTTTTAAAGCAGCAAGGAGTAACTTTTAATAACAAGGCAATACAGATAGTGGCAATAGGTTGATACCACAAGGTAGTCAAATTATAAAATTATAGAAAGACAAATGCAAACCACAATAAGTGACAAAAAATAAAATAAAAAATAAAAAGAGGGGGGAAAATAAGAGGGGTGTATTCAATTGGGATTCTATCGGATTTTTTTGCACTATAAAAAGTCTGTGGATTTAGAAAATCTATAGACTCCATGCAGAGTTTGACTGACTTTTTTTATTGATTTATTTGGATTTTCATAGACTTTACATGATTGTGGAATACATTTTTTTTTATTGATTTACATAGACTCCGGCGCTGGAATCATTGATGCAAATATACATGAGACACACTTGTATATTAAAAAAAATTATCCAAATTATTTAAAAAAATATATACATTAGTTAAAAAAATACATTATTATTTCATCTTCATTTCCATCACCGTTATACCTCGCCCTCATTAGAAGTCTTAGGTTGTTAGAAGAAATTTTGGAGAGTAATTATTTATATTTTTTTGAAGAGTAGACTTGACAACGGGGCGGGTAAGCCCCAAAGCAAATAGGGACGGAGAATTTTTTGACCCGTACGGGGAACCGGGATAGTATTCTCAGCCCAGGGGATCCCCGTCTCGTTCCCCGCTGGGAACCGCATTATTTTTTATATAATTAATATATTTATATATAATTTTAATGTTAAAGTAAATTACAAATAAATATTTCATAGTTTCCTACTCAATTAACTATTTATTAAAAATTATATTTTTTTATTTAATGTTATGTTATTAGTTCCAAATTATATTATTTTCATTTTAGTATATATGTTAATTAAAAATATTAGAATTAGAGGTTCTTCAAATTGTTTAAATTAATTTTTTTTAACACCAACTTAAAGTAATTGTTGTGTATATTTAAATTTTTTAATTTAAATTTTTTTTTATATTTTAAAAATGAGATAAAAAAATAAGTAGGCGGCAAACGGGGAATTGCTGCGAGACGGGGATCCCGAGTGAGACGGGGATGGGGGAAAATATTTCCCATTTATTTTGCAGGGACGGAGATGGGGAATGACCCCCCGTCCCCGCCCTGTTAACATCCCAATGGAAAAGAATCAAAGAAAGTCCATAGACTGTTAAATACCTAAAATTTTTTTAAGACTTTTCAAAATCCGTAGAAATCTCTGGTTATTAGAAGAGATTTTGAAGAGTGAAATCTATTCATATTTTGGAAGGAAAATCTAAGAAAATCCGTGGAGTATTAAAATCCATAAACTATTGAATACCTAAAGATTTTTTAAGACTTTTTAAAATCCGTATTGAATACCTCTGGATTTTTAAAGACTTTTGAAAATCTAGATTGAATACTCTCAAACTTTAAAAGTTTAAAAAAATCCTACAAACTCTATAACCAATACACCCCTCTAAGATTATGCTGATGAACAATATGGCACTTAACCAAATACTCTGCAAATAATTGCGTGGTTTTTTTTTTAATTGAAAAAAAAATATCAATCAGCAGCTGTTATTAGAAGATGTGTGTCGACTAATTTTCGTCGTATATATGTAGGGACGAAGATAAGATTATTGTTTAGGAGGAACGGAGGATCCAAATACAATTAAATAAAAAATTGATGGTATATAATAAAGTTTGAACCCCACAATGGGACAATATAAGCAAAAATTAATAAATTCAAATTATGGTCGAATAAACAAAAAAGGAAAATTAAAAATGACAAAACTGAATTTGTATATCTATAATATTAAATTTCTTTATTAAAATTAATATAAAATTCCTTGGATTTGATATATTGAAAAAATGTAAGTAGAATATTTAATCAGGCAACATTTTAGTGGCATTTACTAGTTTATCAACTAGAGTTACAAGTCAACATTATAATTGTCATAATTGATCATTTTCTTCCACGTCGAGTGCATTGCAAGTTGGGGTTGCTATTTGACTTTGAGAGTAAATTTCATGCGCAAACCATTTAAATATCGATAAATTAAAAGTTAAAGGGGGCAATTCATTTCAAATTAATCCATACAAGAGAAAAATTAAGTTTAAGTGTGAGTTAATTTATACATATAGATTCCATGCAAATTTGATTTTTTTTTTAATGGATGAGAGAGGAAGCAAATCCTGTAAGATAAATTTAAAATAAAATAAAAAATGTATTAGAGTTTTGTATATATTTGAGAATGTGGATTTTATAGCATTTGATAAGGTAGAATTTTGAACAAGTAGATGATAGAAAAATTATTATATTGTAAAAAGTAGGGTTAAAATAATTGAATAATTATGTAAAGTAAAAAAAAAAAAAAAAAAAGAGGAGTGTAATGTGTGTATAAAAGGAGGAGAATGAGTATTGAGTTGAATATAAATAATTAAAAGAAACTATGATAGATGATTGATAGTGTATTGAAATTTAAAAAAAAAAATAGGTGTATTATATGTATTGTATAGTAGAATTTTAAAGAATTTAAAATCACATTCTAAAATTTAAATAAACAAATAAAATTTAGATTTGAAATCCAAAAGTGACTTGAAAAACTATAAACAAACATAGCCTTAGTTTTGGTTTTACCATTACCATTTTACCTACTTACATCATTTTCAAACACACAATTTGTAGAGAACGTGTCACTGAAAATATATATCAGACATGTATTATTTTGAAATTAGTATCTAGTCATTCAAATCTATTTTCATTATTCGCACTAAAACAAATATCACAATATTAAATAAGACGTTAAAGCTATCTTATAAAGCAAAAATGTTTTTTTTTTTTTAGTTTCACTTTTTATGTTAAATACTACTCCATACTTTGCATGAACATACATATATATTTTAAAGACATAGTTTACCACTTCCAAATGTATCACTTCAATTAATTTCATCTAAATTGGAGTACTATTTTCTAACTAATTTTTTTTATCGCTTTTCAAAAACTGAAAAAAAAAAATAAAAATTGACAATGACGAAGTAATTTTTTCTATTAAAAGTAATATATTACTCTCTCCGTCCCAAACGAATTTGCACACTTTCCTTTTTTGGACATCTCAAACCAATTTGCACACTACATAAAAAGGAAATATTGATTTGCGTGCACATTTACATAAATATACACATATGTACTCATATGTCACTACTTTATTATTTTTCTTAATCCGCGTGCAACCAAAGGGTGCAAATTCCATTGGGACGGAGTGAGTATTTTGCGCTTAAAGATTGTGAATTTTCAATTCTAGACTAATAGATGAATTTTTTTACTAATTGGATCAGATGCTAATTAAAGATCGGCCCGTCTCGAAAAATGAAATCAATGATCTCACCTAAATTTTATTCTTAAGAGCATATGTATAAAATAAAATTGATTCATATATAAACCATTGAAAAATATTAGTTATTTTCACTAAAAAATAGTATTATTTATTTTTTCAAAAGAGTATTACTTGTCATCACTGAAGAGTCTTACTTTATTTTCAATAAATAACTAGTACTCTTCAATAAAAACAACTAATATCGAAGGAACGAGCCAATTTTCAATGGTATTGTTTTCTCAATAGACAAAGTTGTGGAGAATATCAAGACAAGACTTTGGAGTTGACTTTCTGTTAGGAATATAGGTTGTTGTATTTCATCTTTTAATGACTGGTTGGTTAACCAGCGTGCGGTGCTAAATTGTTGATTTGAACTTATTGAAAATATTTTGGGTATACCTTATACCCTTGATTGAATTAATTTTACTTTACTGGTAAAAAAAAAAAAAACTATTCAGTAAAAATAACTTATACTTTTTAGTGAAAATTAATATCATTTGTCTAATTAATTAGCTTAAGTTCCTATTTATCTAATTTAATTAGCTTAAGTTCCGATTTATATTCTGGCGTGATATATTTCAGATCCCCCCAACCCCATATATGCTACTCCCTCCGTCCCAGATCAGTTTTCACACTTTCCTTTTCTATCCGTCCCACATTAGTTTCACACCCCAAAAAGGAAAGTTTTCTTATAACTTTTATCCTCAAAGTTCCCACTTATTTACCCATATGCCATTACTTTTCTTACACAAACAAACCACAACCACACAATTAAAGTTGATTTGACATAAAGTTCCCACTTTATCACTTTAACTATATAAAATAATAAATTTTCTTAATTACCGTGCCCAAATCAGTGTGAAAACTGATCTGGGACGGAGGGAGTAGTAGTTGCGTAGTGCCTAGTCAACACATGTATCGTTTATTTTACTGTTAATTTTGAACATATAATACAAGAGGCAACTTTAATCTATCCTCTCAAGAAACTAATGCACGCTTAATTTAGCTGGTCAAGGTTGACCAAAAGTCTATCCCAAAAGATTCCTGCTCAATTTATATAATTAGACAATATAGAATATGCTAAATTAAGGAAAAAAAAATTATTTAGGCCAATTAGCAAATTTGATTGCAAAAATAGGGTTGCTGCAGAAAAGTTTACGAATATAGGGTTGATCGCGCCTGGGAGTGGCGATCAAAAGAGAGAATCGCGCTCCCCAGGCGCGATCTACACATAGCCAGCAAGTCAACCCCGCGTCTGACAGAGGCGATCAAAAGAGAGAATCGCGCTCCCCAGGCGCGATCAACACCAAGGCCTGCCACGTAGTAGATCGCCCTTACGGAAGGCGAGTCTCGACACATTCTGACGCAGGCACATGGCGAGATTCCCAGCCCACGCCCCTCTGCTGCTCACTGCCCACGCCAGCCCCACGCCAGCCCACGATTTGATTGCAATTTTGGCGTTTTGTACTTTGAAATGTGCATATAACTCTTGCCATCAGTACTCTTCCTTCTCTACTTCTCACTTCTGTTCTTCTTCCTCTACTATATGCTCCTCCTCTACTTCTCACTTCTGTTTTTCTTCCTCCTTTTTTTCATCCGAAAATTTTAGTATTCCTCATTTCATAATTTTAGTATTCCTCCTTTCATCAGTACTTCTTCCTCCTCATAACAGCACCCTTGCACCAAAAATTTTAGTACTCCTTCCAAAATTCATCCATCATTTTAGTATTCCTTCTCCCTCCTTTATTCTGTCCGATTTTTAGGCAAAAATAAAAACAAAGGGCTGCTTCCAAAATACAAACCAATCCCCACAAAAATGTAAGTATTTTGATATTTTTAAATTTTTTGCCTTGTTTTTTATTTTATTCTAATTTTTTTTTTCTCAATTTGCAGTCTCACATATACACAAAAATAAAAGCTAGTTGGTATTTTGCTATCTACCTGAGGAGTACAGACACTACTATCAAAAGGTAAATTCTTAAAAAAATAATTAATAATATTTTTTGAATTATTTTGCATGCATATATTATCTTTTTTTTTTAAATAACGGTGCAAATGAAATATGCTACTAGATGAAAAATTCTTAGTATATATATGTAAATTGAAGTTATTGTACACATAGTATTTATTCTTGGTTCTAAAGAAACAAACAATATTATTAAATATTTTAATGAATTTGGAGTCAAAGTTGTTATATTTGATTGCTTAAGAAGAGGGGTGATTTTTTTAATTAAACCTTTTATTTGGGATAACTAGAATATTTGCAATTTAGTGAGTGGGTCAATAAAATATGTTTACAATGATAAAATAATTTAAGATAATAAAAATAAACGTTAGTAGTTTAATTTTTATAAATCCTTTTTTAATAATTATAAATATAAGAAATATATAAATTAATTATATAATATTTTTAAATACGTATATATGTGCGCAATACTTATTTAATACACATATTCTATATATTTTAATATGTCTACAATTTTTATTAATGAAAATTTATATTATGCCAATTTAAATATTTGTCCATTTAGTGTGAGAATTAAAATTGGATTTATAATATTTTAAAGGATCATGCTATTTATATATGTTTTGACAGTTGGTTGAAGAATATTATTGTTGGTAATTAATGAATAGGGAATTTTCCATACTTAATACTAATATATATGTATTATATATACACGCATCAACATAAAGAATCTTCAAATGAATTTTTGTTGGTTTGTAACCCTTATTTTATGATTGCATAATTATTCTTTTAACATATAAACAATAATTCATTTGAAATTGCAAAATACACCACATATATATAGTTGTTTTAATAATTGGCAAAGTATTATATAAAAATAATTCATGATAAACTTTTTACGAAACAATATTAAAATATTAAATAATTTTATTATTATATAATATTATAAATTATGAATTTTTTTTGCATAAAAAAAATTACAATGTATGTATATAAATTTTTAACATAAAGTTATAGTATGTAAATTTAAAAAATATATATATATATATATATATATATATATATATATATATATTAACCGTGCATCGTACGGGAGAAGTTCTAGTTGCTTAGTAATAGTAGATATTTCTTTAAGAAACATTAATGTATATCACTAGTTTAAGAAAATATCTAATTATAGGTGGATACATTATCACAGCCACACTGAAAGTGCGGGCAACTCGATTCGTGTATATCGCGACATATTTGATCGTTTGTCTGATGGCCAAGTAAGTTATTATTATAATGATCCACACAAATATATAAGTGTTTTTTAGGAAAATTAATTTTTTTTTGTCTACACACAGTTAATCTGGGAACCCTATGATGAGCAAGCCGAGGAGATCTCGAGTCTTGGACCTCGTTGTTTGACCCAAAATTGGAGGTCACAATGTCCGCTGATCAATATTTGGATAGTGGAGCTTTATTATCCAAATAGGGTGTTAAGACAATTTGGAATGGTCCAAAACATTCCGAGTGATGTTGAAAGTAGAGACCAGGACTTGCATAATCATACCCGCCAGGGAAGATCCGGCTGCGATTGGACCATTAAACATAAAAAATGGATTACTTATTGGAGGAATAGACGACCATTCATGCCTTGCACTCCTATCAACAATGGTAATCCGGTCTCCAATGACTATATGCAGTGGTACTATGGAATTACACGACGATTGATTTCACCAGTGGAGTATACTGCAGTGGCCCGAGGTTTCCAACCAGCAAAAACATCTACTCGAGATCTTTTGGTAATATATATATCACAAATTTAATTTTATAATGTTTGAAAATTGAAACATGAATAACACTAATTTTTTTTTGGTTACAGGTAGGCTGGTTTCGGAAGCTCAAAATTAGTAAAAGACAGTGCAATCCTGATGATAGAGCATCAGTAGATAGTCATTTGGAGCTCACTGAGAATTACATCACTGAAGTGGAGCCTTTCATAGAAAACCCTGCTTATCTACAAGATGTGGCCTCGGATGAAAACGTAGAAGTTGAGGAAAGATCTACAAGACAAAGAAGAATGAGATCCGTAGGACGTGAAGATGCGGGTCCTTCAACGTCTAGGAGTCGGAGAAGACATTCCTCAGCAATGCCATCAGAGTCCCCTTTTCCCCGACAAGGTATTCAACATGGGATACCTCAGTCTGCTCCACGCACGCAGTATGGTGCTGGAAATGGTATGCAATTTACAAAATTACACTTGAGTGGATTTACATTTATTTAGTTATTATAATTTTTTATAACATGTGACAGATGCTTCCACGTCTGAATTTTTGGGTAACACACAACCAACTACATATGGTATGTAATTCAATATTAAGAAATTATATTTATTATTTTATTTATTATATATGCATATCACTGTTAATTTGATAGCAGCCTGGCAATCAAATGAGGGGGCGTCTCAGCCTACGCCTCACACACATTATGGGTTACCCTCATTTGGACATGGAGCTTACACACAACCTGCTGGAGATGGTAAGTTACTAAATATATGCATGCAAAATAATTCAAAAAATATTATTAATTATTTTTTTAAGAATTTACCTTTTGATAGTAGTGTCTGTACTCCTCAGGTAGATAGCAAAATACCAACTAGCTTTTATTTTTGTGTATATGTGAGACTGCAAATTGAGAAAAAAAAATTTAGAATAAAATAAAAAACAAGGCAAAAAATTTAAAAATATCAAAATACTTACATTTTTGTGGGGATTGGTTTGTATTTTGGAAGCAGCCCTTTGTTTTTATTTTTGCCTAAAAATCGGACAGAATAAAGGAGGGAGAAGGAATACTAAAATGATGGATGAATTTTGGAAGGAGTACTAAAATTTTTGGTGCAAGGGTGCTGTTATGAGGAGGAAGAAGTACTGATGAAAGGAGGAATACTAAAATTATGAAATGAGGAATACTAAAATTTTCGGATGAAAAAAAGGAGGAAGAAAAATAGAAGTGAGAAGTAGAGGAGGAGCATATAGTAGAGGAAGAAGAACAGAAGTGAGAAGTAGAGAAGGAAGAGTACTGATGGCAAGAGTTATATGCACATTTCAAAGTACAAAACGCCAAAATTGCAATCAAATCGTGGGCTGGCGTGGGCAGTGAGCAGCAGAGGGGCGTGGGCTAGGAATCTCGCCATGTGCCTGCGTCAGAATGTGTCGAGACTCGCCTTCCGTAAGGGCGATCTACTACGTGGCAGGCCTTGGTGTTGATCGCGCCTGGGGAGCGCGATTCTCTCTTTTGATCGCCTCTGCCAGGCGCGATCAAGGGGTTGACTTGCTGGCTATGTGTAGATCGCGCCTGGGGAGCGCGATTCTCTCTTTTGATCGCCACTCCCAGGCGCGATCAACCCTATATTCGTAAACTTTTCTGCAGCAACCCTATTTTTGCAATCAAATTTGCTAATTGGCCTAAATAAATTTTTTTTCCCTAAATTAAGAACTAGTTAGGTTCTTATGAAGAGAAATAATTAGATAAATTAATTTTATATTTTTTTATAAATTCGAATTTTTTATGAGGCAATTTTTTTTCTTCATAATATCAAAATCAATACCCTAGATAAAGATCTTGGGTGAGATGAAATTCTTTCTGTTCCCAATATGCATGTCACGACCACTCGTCCATGTTATATTCTCTTTTGTTTCTGAAATCAATCGAATATGATTGAAACTTTTCGATCCTCATCTTATTTAAGTTAAAATTTTAAAATTCAATTTTTACTTTTTATAACAATTCATACATATAAACTTACGGATTTGATATAATGCCCACCGGTGGGCATAAACTTATATGTCCACCGCGAATATGATAATGACACGTAAGTAAATTTAAGTAATCAATTAAAATAATAGTGGGGCCCCTATTTAAATTTGCTTACGTGTCATTATCACATTCGCGGTGGACATATAAGTTATGCCCACCAGTGGGCATTATATCAAATTCGTATAAACTTATTATTGTTCTTTTCAATACAATTCACTTAATATACTCCTCCCGACCCTGAAAAATTGTCTTGTTTGTTTGCACGTGGTTAATGCGATATGTCAGAGGGTATTACGAGATTTTTTTGAGATTTGTTTTTTAATAAAATAATCTTTAATGAAAAGTTTGTTTCACATACTTTCCATAAACGATCATTTTATTAAAAATATAACTTCAGAGAACCCCGTAATAACCTCCACCATCTCGCATTAAACCACATGCAAAAAAAGACCATTTTTCATGGACGGGTGTAGTATAAGTTTAAAAAAAAATCTATAAAAATTTAAAAAATATATATATTCTTTTTTCCTAACTTAATCATTATGCATATCATCACTTTTTCTCTACTCATTTTTCTCTTTCCAATTTTATTCTTACACAATATAGTAAAATAGTATAATATCAATCATGATTTGACATGAAGCAAAATTCATTCCTACCAAAATTTCAAAACAAACACATATTTTTACTACTCTTAAATCTCGGATGTTAGATCTAATAAATTTAAAGTCATGTCTATCTATGATCTATATACTAATAAGAGTGTGTATAGAGTAAAATTGATTCATACATAAATTATTGAAGGGTATTAGTTGTTTTTACTAAAGAACATTAATTGTTTTCACTGAAGAGTATTAGTTGTCTTCACTAAAGAGCCTTAGTTTATTTTCAGTAAACAACTAATACTCTTCAGGGAAAACAACTAATACCCTTCAGTGAAAACAACTAAAACTCTTTAGTGAAAACAACTGATACCCTTCAATGATTCATGTATGAACCATTTTCACTCTATACTTTGTCTACTAATAAATACTCCAACACACCTTCCATTTTATTTTCATTAATATAAACAATGATATATATATATATATATATCATCGTTTATTTTGCTCAAGAAAAAGTCAAAGAAAATAAAACAGACAATTGTAATATTTTGCACCGTGAATTATGATTTAATTTTGTATATATACATCATATGCATTATACAATTCAAGTGTATTTTTTATAGTTATCTCTATTTTAACTGCAATGTTATTATTATTATTATTTGTACTGGAAATATTACTACTTATTAAATAGTTACAATGGTAACTTTTAATTTATAACAAATGTAACTTTTTAAAAATACATTTGAGTTACACGATACTCTAAGTGCACAAGAGACTTACTCGTGAATTATATATACCACTCACAATGTGTTGTGGAACGATAATTCCCAGCTGAACGAGGTAGCCAGAAAGACCAAATGATGAGATTGAGGCCCCAAGCTCAACCTCGTCAGGCTTGGGTCTCGCCACCCATTTTCCCCATCTGAAGAATTCTGACCATGTCGAGGAACTAGATCCGTGCTGAGGTCCGTCTCAAACCTCAACATGGTTGGCATTATTTCGCCTTGAAAGCAGTCATGGCAGTGTCTCAACAAGGATGAGACCTCGGTGTTCCAAAGAAGGAGCCGACCTCGAGTTGACAACGCGACTGACGTCTACCCACCTCAGAGAAGAAGATGACAAGAGGCCACATATTCGATCTTATCCGAGAAGATCTGTGTTAGACGTCTCATCGGGAAATTATTCAATTTAAGAACAAGGAACTAAAAATCGGCACCAACCCCAGTTAGCAGGACATAGTAAGAGTACTAAATCCCAAGATTTGGGGAGAAGTACACATAACTTTCCACTTGTTATCCTTGTATTGGGCCGATTCTACCAACTTAAAGAGACTCGGCCCAGGCTTGAAACTAGGGCCGGCCCAAGCATTAAATGTTTAGGCAACCCAAGAACATACATTTGAACTATAAATAGAGTCATTTTGGCATTTAATAAAATATCACAAACTTTAAGATCAATACTAGGATTTGACAAATCGCTTTGCATTTATTGTTTTACATTCTTTATTGATTATTTTATTCCTCATAGCAATTAATGTTTTATTCCTACATCATTTATTAGTTGTTAGTCATCTAAAGTCACATTGAAACCATAATTCACATATATATTGGACAACAACACAATGATTTGCAAAATTATATAAAAAAATCTAGAAATTATCAGCCAAATCCCAGAATTTAGAGAAATTGCATTGACCTCTTTTGAGGTTTATGAATATTGTCGTACAAAAAGTTTTAGAAAAAAACAGACCAAACCTCAAGATTCCTTTAATAATTTAATAAACATTCAAGGAAGTTGGGTGTAGATTCTACGTACTCCAAGATTCATTTTTATAATTCGACCAAAACTCGAGGAAGTTAGATGCAATATCTACAAAATTAATTCACTCGTTTAGAAAAAAGAAATCAATTTGAAACCTTAGCTTCGTGAATTTGACTTGTAATTAAATTAACAAAAGAATAATGGGGTGCATGTGATAATGTGACTACAACTTCTGACCTCATGAATCATGGTCACTGCTTAAGTTTTGAATGCTAAAAAATTGGGCGTACTTAGACTGGCCCAGCATTGGAATTGGATGTCCAAGGTTGATACTTAATACTAGTAGTAACTAGTAACATTATGTAATTTGAATAGGCAATTCTTTCGATCTTTTGTGAATACGATTAAAAAAAAATCGGATTTTTTTTTTTGAAAATCTGTTTTTTTGTCTTTTTCTTTTTCAATTTTCAGATTTTTTTTTCCCTAAAGTTGTCAAAAAAAAATTCTAATTTTTTTTGGGGTGTATTAACAAAAGAATTGACTGTATTTAACCTGGACATTTAAATACCTGATTTTTCTTCTGGGACATTTAAATACCTGATTATTTTTTCAAGAGTTGAGATTAAAATCTCGAAGTTTCACGAATCAGTGTAGAACACGAACACCTTGTTGTAAATCTGGAAGATTTGATATTCCAAATCTAGGAGATTTGGTGTGGACATTACTTGAGGACCAAGAATCATATTGAGCTTTATCCATTAGACTAGGGTTTTACTATTATATATATCCCTTTGTACTCATAAATTATGTACTCTCATACACAACAATACTAGTGGAACTCCTGGCTTGGATCGCCCCCAGACGTAGTCCTTCCGGACGAACTGGGTAAACAAACGCTGTCTATTTAATTTACGCACTCAATTACAACACGTTATCAGCACGAGTCTCTGCCCGAGATAAAACGGTACGCCTCTAATTTATTTTAGATGAATCACATGTTTTATTGTGTACTTGAATAATTGATTTCGTTCCTAAATTTCCCTGTGTGAAATTATATTACGTGAAAATTATTTTGTGAATTGAATCTATGAACAACGGCAGTCGCTCGTAGTCGAACGACCGTCGTCCAACACCAGCCGTGCGCCCGTAGCGCCGCTGGCCGCCGCCGACCCGAACCTGTGCCGCCCTCGACACGCATCGAGCGCCAGCGCCGAGTGCCGCCCGCAGCGAGCACCGCGCGCGCCAGCGCCGAACGCCGCCCGCAGGGCGCGCACCTCGTTCCGTGGCCTCGTTCGCGCCCAGCGCCGCACGCTCCCCCGCGCGTTCGCGCCCAGCGTCGCGCAGGCCCGCGCGCATCCGCGCCGCCCGTCGCGCCCGATGCCGCGCAGGCCCGCGCGCATCCGCGCCGCCCGTCGCGCCCGATGCCGCGCGCATCCACGTCGCCCGTCGCGCCTGATGTCGTGCGCACTCGCGCCCGTCGCGCCCAGCGCCCTCGCAGGCCCGCACGAGTCGCGCCTGATGCCGCGCGCATCCGCGCCCGTCGCGCCCGATGCCGCGTGCATCTGCGCCCCAACGTAGCACGCCCGCGCCACTAGCTGCGCACGCACGCACCCGTCGCGCGCGCGCTCGCGCCCTCCCGCCGCGCACACCTATGTCCGTCTCCGCACGCACGAGGTCGACCTACGAACGTCGCACCCGTCCGCCGTGCGCGACGCACGTGACGCTTTTCTTCGGATTTTTCATGATTCTTTAACCCGATTCGTTTGTGTTCTTGATATCATAAAATCCATGTTTCACTTTATTATATAATCCTGAAAATATTTCGTTAAATTGCGTTAATGTACATGAAATAATTATTCTAATGATTATTTCCTCTGTCCATTAAACCGTATATTTTCTGCAAATCATTTTCATGTGATTATCGTTATTTGTTGTTATTGCATGCTTGAGTGATTTGATTATCCTTCGTGCATTAACACTGTGCACATAGTTTATAGTCCGCTCTTCATGCCCGGGTAGGCGGCGCCCGGTATTTGTCGGACCGTAATTTTATGCCTTGGGTAGACGGTGTTGGGTTTTAGAGGCACGAACACCATGTTCGGCGCAGCGGAAAATTACGACTCACCAACAACGAATCTCAAACATAGTTGTATAACATAACAATTAAAGGATAAATAACGATATATAAATCCTTACAGCGATTTGTACGCGGAATCCTCAACTATGGTATCCACGTAACGACTTTCTACCAATCCGCATCAATATGCCAGCGTTGAATCTCGAGACGAATTTGCTAGGAAAATTCAAACTGAGATTTTATGGAGAAATTATATTTCTTGTATCACTTTTCTGAATTCCCATGACACGTATTTATAGGGATTAACTTGGCTTAATTCCTAAGCAAGATATCGGGCCTAGCCCGTAATATAATCTCTACGGATTATATTTCCCTAGATACGTTCCTACGAATAATATCTTTACCATATCTATTATTCTTGTATAATAATATTCCAAATATTATTATTGGGATTTCATATTTAATTAAATCTAATTTAATTAAATAATAATAATAATTAATTCCAAATATAATTATTATTATATTCTCCATAAATTAAATATTATATCCAATACAATATTTAATCAACCAACTATAATTGGTAAATTGTCATTACTTGTTGTGTGACCCATAGGCCCTCGTATATCGAGCGATTAGTCAAACTAACGGTCTTAATTGAACCCTAGACAATAAATCAGACATTCTCAATATACGAGGTACGTTGCGAGGAAATCTGCAACTACCTGTAATACTGTAGGCTATTGTGATATCTTCCTTTCATTCACGAATACTCGATTAAGCCTTGAACATGATGAAGTGTCTATTCAAATAACTTAATCATATTATCTCCAATCACTAATTGATCAAGTATATCACACTTAGCCACAAAGTCTAAGTTGATGTGCGTCGGCCGACGACTTAGATCCAATTATGATGAGAAGACGAGTATTCTCTCTAAATCCACATTGAGGAATGAATCCTATTCTTGGCTCAACTACCACGTACATGCATTTCGTGATGAACCCAATCCATGCCATATCTACCCGTGGAAGGGTGCAAGCGTCGGTCATGGTCAAAGTTCACCACTCCACACATGTCGTGCGTATTGACCTCAAGTCAGATGAGTATCACATCGCTCCCACTAACCGAGACACCCGTAGACACATTATGTGGAATTACATCAAACGGTTTCTCGGATGGGTATACCAATACCCTCTAAGGTATCTGTGCATCCATCATGAGATACCCGGTATCTCGTAGTAAGTGAGATCTTACTACACTCTCTAAGAGTATGATGCAGATCGCACACCAATCTCAATTGCATCATCAATATCCCATTCTTGATGATCCTTGATCGGGGCTATTTAAGAATCATACTTAGGTCATCTGAGTTCTCACTCACTCAATGACAGTAGTGATTCATGGGAACACAAATAAGAATATATGCAAACAATCAAACATCATATTCAGATAAGTGTAACGCCATACATTTAATATTAAATCAATAATAATATTAAACCAAATCTGAATATTATCTTAGTATTATGTCCTTTCGATGGATTGTCTCTAGGACACTAACACTAACAATCTCCCACTTGGACTAGAGCCAATCACCTACATGTCTAACCCCTAGACCATCAAATGTCTAGTGTGTACATGAACAGTGAAAAGGATTTGCAAGATTATCCTTTATGGGAAATGTTTTAATTTCACTTCTCCTATCGATATGATCTCTCGGATCAAATGATAATGCCTCCGTACATGCTTATTTCTGTTATCAGATCTCGGTTCCTTTGCTCATGCAATCGCACCAATGTTGTCACAATACAACTCTATTTGACATCTGGCACTCGGAACTACCCCTAGTTCTCTCAAGAACCTTAAAATCCAGAAAGCCTCTAAGGCTTCTGATACAGCAATGTACTTAGCTTCGGTTGTTGAATCTACGGTGAGATCTTGCTTGGAACTATTCCAACTTACCGCCTCATCATTGAGATTGAATATATAATTTGACTGTGATTTATAATCTTCATAGTCTGACTAGAAACTCTCATTAGCATAGTCTGCAACGACTAGCTCTGACTGCCTACCGTAGACAAGAACATGTTCTTTAGTACGCCTGAGGTACTTCATAACATTCTTGACAGCAATCCGGTGAGACTCACCTGGATTCTGCTGGTATGTACCAGTGATGTTGACAGCGTAGGCCACATCTGGCATGATGCAAGTCATGGCGTACATGATGGATATGGAATGTCCTTCATGTGCTCGATATCTGCTTCGCTAGCCATATCCCATGATTTGCTGGTAGAGACCCTCTCTTAGAGTTCTTTATCACAAAACGCTTCAACACCTTATCTACGTAGGTGGATTGTGACAGCCCTACCATCTTCTTGGATCTATCCCTATGGATCTTGATCCCTAAGATGTAGCATGCTTCACCAAGATCATTCATCATGAAGGTCTTTGATAACCAATCTTTCATGGACTGCATTGGCGGGATGTTATTTCCTATAATCAATATGTCATTAACATATACGACTATAAAGACAATACTCTTCCCGCTGCGTTTACGATAAACGCAAGGATCTTCCAAATTTCAGATGAAGTCAAAAGATTTGACAGCTTCATCAAATTGGATATTCCAACTCCTAGAAGCTTGCTTCAATCCATGGATGGATCGTTTAAGCTTGCACACAAGATTATACTTTGGCTTAGATATAAAACCCTCCGGTTGAGTCATAAACACTTCCTTATCAATGTTACCATTGAGGAAAGCTGTTTTGACGTCCATCTACCAAAACTCATAATCGTGGTGTGCTGCTATCGCAAGTAAAATTTGAATGGACTTGATCTTAGCAACTGGCGAGAAAGTCTCATCATAGTCAATACCTCGTATCGACTATAACCTTTCGCCATCAACCTATCTTTATAGGTTTGTACTTTGCCATTTGCATCGGTCTTACTCATAAAGACTCACTTGCAATCTATGGGTCTAACCCCTTTCTGGCAACTCAATTAAGTCCTAGACTTAATTGGTGTACATCGAGTCCATCTCGGATTTCATGGCTTTATGCCACTTCTCTGAGTCAACATCTAATGTTGCTTCAGTATAAGTTCTAGGTTCGTCTTTATCCGGAATCTCCACGTCATCATGTTCCTCCACGAGGAAACCATAATACCTAGTGGTTGGATTACGAATCCTAGTCGACTTACGGAGTTGTGGTTGTGCAGGCTGTACATTCTGATCGTGAAAATTTTGTGGTGCAGCGACTTCATCGTTGACCGGAGAGTCCTCAAGAGCGACATTTTCATATGTCTCTTGGGCGGGAGTTTGAACTATGTTATTCTCATTCAGCCCACTTGGAGGTTGTTGCGAAGGCAATGCAACTCCAATTACGCTCCCACTGGCTGAAAGAGGATCACCTAGTGATAAACTTCCACCATGAGAGTCGCTGAATGCTCCCACTGATTCTTTGTCATGTTGCTTTGACAAATCATCAGTCTCTATGTTAATTTGTGGTTCTTGAAGCTCTTCAAGTTCTATCTTCTTACGGCTTTGTTCCTTATAAACGCACTCGTCTTCTAGGAACTTAGCCTGCCTAGAAACAATCACTGTTTGTTTCTCCGCTAGATAGAAGTGATATCCTCTTGTCTCCTTAGGATATCCCACAAAATAACCATTTTCACCTTCGGATTCCAACTTATTAGTTAGCATTTTCTTCACAACTGCGGGGCAACCCCACATTCTAATGTGTAGAAAAGATGGCATCTTGTCATGCCATAGCTCGTATGGAGTCTGCTCAACTGATTTGAATGGAATCCTATTCAAAATGTGGATTGAGGTTTGTAATGCGCATCCCAATAAGAATGTTGGAAGAGAGAAAAACTCATCATGGACCTTACCATGTCTAACAAGGTTTGGTTTCTCCTTTCGGACACACCGTCCATCTGAGGTGTTCCGGGAGGAGTCCATTGCGACTGGATCCCATGAAGCTTCAAGTAATCCATGAACTCATGGCTAAGGTACTCACCTCTTCGATCCAATCGAAGAGTCTTGATACTCTTACCAAGCTGTTTCTCTACTTTGTACATTAAGAACATCATGTCCATAACTCAACAAATGCCTAGCAGTTTGAACTATCAGTGAACATGTTTATCTTAACAGCAACTATACTGGTTCTAGCATCTGAAACACCTTGTGTTTTCTTCTCAGTTGCTAGAACCTTATAGTCTTTCTTCCAATACCCCTTTCAATTGCAGTGGGGCACACATCCTTATTAACCCGCTCTTACTTTTGAACTCCACCTTTTGCCTTCAGGAAGTTGGGCTTGGAGCCCTCTTAGCCTTACTCCTTCACTTCTTCTCGCCTTTCGGGTCAGAAGAAGTAGAAGCACTCACCATGAGCACGGGTTTTCCTTAGCAGTGGAAGACTCAAAAGTCTTAAGCATGTTATGAAGCTCCGGCATCATCGCTTCCGTCTTCTTCATATTAAATTTACTACGAAACTTGAATATGAATCGGGGAGCGACTTGAGGATAGCACATGAGGTGAAATCTTCCCTCCTTTCGCTAATCGACATCTGAACAGATCTCTCATCACTTCATAAATCTCAAACGAGATCTAGAATCAAAGAGATCCTTCAGACGCTTAAGCATCTCGAAGGGATCCATTTTCTCATGCTCGCCCAAGTCGAACAATCATAACATAGAGCTGGGAAGCATCATCTTGATGTTTCTTTGAGCCGTAACGTCAAACGTTGCAGCCTCAACTGAACCAGCCTCATGGGTAAAGGGATTATCGTGTCTAACACGTACTCAATCTCTTATTGCCTTAGCACTAAACGCACGTTTCAGTGCCAGTCCAGAAAATTTGGTCCAGCCAATTTTTTTCGTTTCCAAAACATTTCTCAATGACAAGTTATTAATTTCAACAATTATAGAGAAATAAACTAAAACGGGAATTAAACACATAATTCCTACGATCAATATGCAGCAATCAAAATAAACATGGCCTTTTAATTTATTTTGTCTCCAATATTTTCACATACTCAACGACCTCATCGGAAGAGTACGAATTTATATCTTATATAAATTGTAATGGACTAGGATCCACATTCCTACTATTACAATGACTGCTAGGGCTGAACATTGCAACAGCAGAACTGGTAGGTCTCTAAACCAATTGCCTCACGCAATTCCTAGTTGACTGAACCTAGTTCAATCGGATGTCACCTAATTCTCGTTTCCCTGCTAGGGCTGGTGAAACAGAATTAAGTTGGTTTACAACCATTAAGCGGCGACAAACGTGTCCCTATAAAAGTCCCGTTAGATGTAGATCCGAGCAAAAGACTAGGGCCTTAAATACTCATTGGAACGAAATCTCCGGTTTACTTTTAATTTTAATGGAAGACATCTTTCAATCTAATGAAAACCATATTTTAGTGAGGATCATTTTAAAGGGCGGGGTATTAACTGCTTAATCGAGATCCATCATGATAACTACGTCACATTTGAGCAATTATTGGGCGCCGCCTACCCAAACATGACATGTGCGGACTAACATATATTGGGCGCCGTCTACCCAAACATTTAATACGGTCCAACAAATATTGGGTGCCGCCTACCCAAATAATTTAATGCGGGCTATATAACTAATAATGTAAATATCGATTCACATAAGCAGTTATATAAGTGGAGAGCAACTAATCAAGTTTTCATGCTTTATTTCAAAATTTAAATTTGCATAAATAAAGCATATATTAAATATTTGTCACATAGATCAAATAAACATGCAAAATATTTAATAACACGTAAATCAAATAAACGTGCTTAACAATAATTATCCGTAGGTAAAATATTGCTAAAATTAGAAATATCAACAAGCTCCAAACTTTCGGTCAATTTCTAAAGTCATTTTCAAAATTATTTTGCCCAAAATTATTAATTTATCAAATTTCACAAATTTGGTCCAACCAAACAACCCCATATTTAAATTTCTGAATTTTAATATTTGGTCCAACCAAACACACCCTTGAATTTGTTTTTTCAGAATTTTCAAAATTCATTCAGCCAAACAAGGTTTTATATTTTTCCAGAATTTTAAAATTAAGTTAAAACAAACAACCCTTAGTTGTTTATAGATTTATCAAATAAAAATTCAAGCCAAACATGGCATTAAAAAAAAAACAGATTTTAAAATAGCTCAGGGGTTTATTTGCAAATAATCTGTTATTTGCACTGAAGGGCCTTGGGAGAATCAAATTCTCAACCTAGGCCCCTGACCAAAATTCGATCAGTCTACGGAAGAAAAAGTCTTCGGCCGCTACAGCCAGCGACCGCCGCCGTTACCGGCCGCCACTACCGTCGTTGCACGCCTTGCGCAAATTTCAATTGCCGCCGGCTCTTAATAGAGCCCCCCCGACTTCATCATGCCGTCGGCGGGCAGCCATCACCAGCAACCGTCGCGACACGACTCACGCTATCCACAATCTCAGTCATCTGCGCGCGGGCCCGATCAGTAGCAAACCGCGACCGCCGTGAGTCTGCCGCTATGCCGAGCGTCAACAACAGTCGTGCCCGTGTCAAGTCGTTGGATGCATCGTCGATGTCGGTTTCAATTCAAAAATATTTCTTCGTCGTTTTTCCCAAAAACCAGAACACTGTTTTCCCTTTTCCTTTTTTTTTTTTAATTAATAAAACCAAGTTTTAATATGACGCTAAAGTAAGAAAAGGTACGGCAGGTATATATTTTAATAACATATAATTTTATTAATCAATCAAAACAAATTTTGAAAGATGAAACAAGATCCAATTTTAAATACAATTGAAAAATACGACATAGTCAGTGCAAATAATTATTTTGGGCAAATTAATTGAAAATCAGGAATAATTTTTAACACACGGATAATTAAATAAATTCATATTATACAACCAGTAAATTGAGCCAAGCTCTGATACCACTGTTGGGTTTTAGAGGCACGAACACCATGTTCGGCGCAACGGAAAATTACGACTCACCAACAACGAATCTCAAACATAGTTGTATAACATAACAATTAAAGGATAAATAACGATATATAAATCCTTACAGCGATTTGTACGCGGAATCCTCAACTATGGTATCCACGTAACGGCTTTCTACCAATCCGCATCAATATGCGTTTCTCGGATGGGTATACCAATACCCTCTAAGGTATCTGTGCATCCATCATGAGATACCCGGTATCTCGTAGTAAGTGAGATCTTACTACACTCTCTAAGAGTATGATGCAGATCGTACACCAATCTCAATTGCATCATCAATATCCCATTCTTGATGATCCTTGATCGGGGCTATTTAAGAATCATACTTAGGTCATCTGAGTTCTCACTCACTCAATGACAGTAGTGATTCATGGGAACACAAATAAGAATATATGCAAACAATCAAACATCATATTCAGATAAGTGTAACGCCATACATTTAATATTAAATCAATAATAATATTAAACCAAATCTGAATATTATCTTAGTATTATGTCCTTTCGATGGATTGTCTCTAGGACACTAACACTAACAGACGGCGCCCAGTATGTGCATCTATGTGCCTTAGAGTAACTAGATAAATCCTTGTCTCACCGCTGTCTATGTTTTTGGTCAATCCTCTTACCCATGTCACTTTAATTGTAGTGAATTATGTCTGATATTACCAAAAGAGAATTTGCTGAGCTTACTCTTGATGGTAGTAACTACCTGACATGGGCGCTAGATGTTGAAATACATCTAGCCTTGAACAATCTTAGCGGCACGATTGTCGATGATCCTAAATCAACTGACGCCCAGAAGGCGAAAGCTTTGATTTTCCTTAGGCATCATCTCAATCATGACCTGAAAAATGAGTATCTCACTGAAAGAGATCCCGGAATGTTGTGGAAGTCCCTGAAGGACCGTTTCCAACAACAATATGATATACTCCTCCCTCAAGCTCAATACGATTGGTTGAACCTCCGTTTCCAAGACTTTAAATCTGTAACGGAGTATAACTCAGCCCTATATCGTATTGTGTCTCAGTTAAAGTTATGCCAGAAAACTGTAACTGAGGACGACTTAATCCAGAAGACTTTGTCGACTTTCCACGCAAGCAACCTTGTACTCCAGCAGCAGTATAGGGCTAAGAACTACAATGTACACTCTGAGTTAATTTCTGCACTTCTGGTAGCAGAAAAACACAACCAGCTCCTTATGCAGAATCATAATGCGAGGCCGGTTGGCTCGACAGCGGTGCCCGAAGCACATGCTGTAGCTCAAAGTAGTAAAAGAGGCCGCAAGCGTGGAAGGGGGAGTGGAAGTAAACGAACTCGTAGCCAAGGCCGAGGTCGTAACAAATCCGGTAATTCAGGTGCCTCGAATGACAGTCAAGCTCAGGTTCGTGGGAAGGCTGCACCTAACACGAACTCCGCTCCCCGAAAATCTGACAATCAAGATAAGGGTGAACAATCCTGCTACAGATGCGGATGCAAGGGCCATTGGTCTCGCACGTGTCGTACTCCCAAACATTTGGTCGAGGCTTATCAAAAGCAGCAGAAGGACGAGAAGGGGAAGGCTCCGAGAGTTGAATCTCACCATGCCAGTCTGCCCGAAGCAGATTCTGACCTAGACAACGTAGATCATAAAGGCATTGAGCTTAGGGATTTTGGAGATGACGAGTAGATTTACGTATTTAGTTATTCTTAGTACTTTGTTTTCTGAATAAAACAATTACACATTATGTTTTGGATCCTTTCTTTCGGATATTTTATTTGTGGATGAATTTATTAGCTTTGATGTGTTTACCTTAATAGATGTCCATGTGTCTATTCGGATAATGCTGTTTTTTATTTATGGCTTGTAAACATATCAGCTATTAGGTTTGGGTTAATTTCCTCTGGCATGATAGGGTTGAGGAAGTGATTTATGATTAGGTAGATAGCGCCACCACTCATACAATCTTATAGAAGAACTTTCTTCCTTCTCTCCCGGATTGTACTATTTCTACATCCGCCGTTAAAATCTCCATCTAGCCATGAGTATGAAATTTTATAACCCGAACTTCTTTATATTAAGGCATCAGCGGTTAAGTCATCCAGGACAATATATGATACGTAGGACTCTACCCAATTTGAATAGTAGAATCCTTCCTGTTGATGAATTTATTTGTGATGCATGTTCTAAGGGTAAGTTAATAGTGCGCCAGTCGCGCACTAAGGTTGGACTAGTGTCTCCGGTTTTCCTTGAAGTGAATTCAAGGGGACATTTGCGGACCGATTCACCCAGCATCAGGACCATTTCGTTATTTCATGGTCCTTATTGATGCCTCCACTAGGTGGACATTTACATTTTGCTGTCCACCCGCAATCAAGCTTTTGCGAAGCTCATTGCGATGACTATCGAGCTTGGAGCTCAATTCCCGGATTATCCAATTAAATCGATTCGCATGGATAATGCAGCTGAGTTTAGCTCGAAGGCCTTTACAGATTACTGTATGACCCTGGGAATTTAAGTGGAGCATTCGGTCCCCTACGTCATACCCAAAATGGTCTAGCTGAGGCGCTAATAAAACGTATCAGATTTATCGCGAGACCATTGCTTATGAACTCTAAACTACCCACCTCATGCTGGGGGCATGCAGTCCTACATGCATCACACTTAATCCAAACCCGTCCACCTGCACATAATGATCATTCCCCCCCTACAGTTAGTGCGTGGGAAAGAACCTAGCATTTTCCATCTGCGTATTTTTGGATGTGCGGTATACGTACCAATTACGATACCCAAGCGAACCTCTTTGGGCCCACAAAGGAAACTCGGTATTTACGTCGGATTTGACTCTCTATCCATCGTGAAATACCTCGAGTCTTTGTCCGGGGATCAATTATCGGCCCGGTTCGCTGATTGCACGTTCGATGAAGATTACTTCTCGGCATTAGGGGGAGATCCGAATTCAAAATTGAATGAATGCCGGGAACTTACGTGGAACGTAAGTAATCTTCAGTATCTAGATCCGCGCACTAATCAATATGAACTAGAAGTTCAGAAGATCATTAACTTGCAGAACTTAGCAAATAACCTGCCAGACGCGTTCACTGACCATAGAGGTGTGACTAGATCGCATATACCAGCAGTAAATGCTCCCCAAAGGGTTGAGGTCCCAAGCAAAACGAGTACTCATGCCCCCACAGGCCAAAAGCGTAAGGGACCCTCAAGAGATAGTAACACACCTAAACGAAAGGCTAGCAAATCTGGTCAGTCGAATGGAAAATCTCTGGAAGAGATCCGTCTAGATAATCCCAAGTCTCAAGGAGACGAGAGTCCTAGTGATGAAGCACGTGCACAAAACATTCCATGCACTAGGACCGTGGAACGACCAGACCCAGATACAATGGGAAATAAGGAAGGTCTGGTTGACGTAAACGTCAAAGTCTCTGTGAATCTTACAGATACGGGAGAAACATGTAATATAAATATTACTGTCGTCGACGACACATTTGCAGCGACATTTTCTCTTTCCATTAACGATCCGGATCCAGAACCCAAAACTATCGTAGAGCGCCGGAAGTGCTCCGATTGGGTAAAATGGAAAGAGGCAATTGAAGCAGAGCTCGCATCGCTTAACAAAAGACAAGTATTTGACTCTTTCGTTCGTACATCCGCGCGCGCTATCCCTGTAGGATATAAATGGGTTTTTGTACGAAAACGAAATGAGAACAATACTGTGGAGAGGTTAAAGCGAGGCTGGTAGCACAAGGGTTTTCGCAGAGACCCGGGATTGATTTTGATCAAACCTATTCTCCCGTCATGAACTCAACGTCATGGACTCAATAACGTTCCGCTACTTGATATCTTTGGCAGTTAAGTTGAATCTCCAAATGAGATTAATGGACGTAGTAACCGCGTACTTATACGGATCACTAGATGCCGACATTTATATGAAAATCCCAGATGGAATTTAACATTCCTCAGTTAAGGGATGAAGAAAATCGCAGTATGTATAGCATACAACTGCGTAAGTCGTTGTATGGCCTGAAGCAATCGGGCCTCATGTGGTACAATCGACTTAGTGAATTCCTTCAGAAGAAGGGATACACGTTCGATAAAGCTTTCCCGTGCGTATTCTCGAAGAAATCGCAAGACGGTTTTTGTATCATATCCGTATATGTTGATGACCTGAACATAATCGGAACATGCAAAGAGATTGAAGAAGCCAGTTCAATCTTGAGAGCTGAATTCGAAATGAAGTCCTTGGGAAAAACCAAGTACTGCCTCGGCTTGCAGATCGAGCACCTCCCAGAAGGAGTCCTTGTTCATCAGTCGACCTACGTGAAGAAGGTATTGGATAGATTTCACATGGATAAATCTCATCCACTTAGCACCCCGATGGTAGTCCGATCCCTCGAAGTGGATAAGGATCCATTTAAGCCAAGAGAAGATTCAGAAGAAATTCTGGGACCAGAAGTTCCTTATCTTAGCGCTGTTGGAGCTTTGCTCTATCTTGCAAATTGCACCCGGTCGGACATTGCATTTGCAGTTAACTTGCTTGCGAGATATAACGCTTCACCTACGAGGAGACATTGGAATGGTGTTAAGCACGTTCTACGATACCTCCAAGGATCTCAAGATCTTGGACTGTTTTATCGTAAGAACCAAGACAAAACCTTGGTAGGTTATGCGGATGCCGGCTATTTGTCTGATCCCCACAACGCCGTACCCCAGACTGGTTATGTTTTTCTCTGTGGTGGAACCGCAATCTCGTGGAGATCGGTTAAACAATCCATGGTTACCATGTCTTCAAATCACTCAGAGATCATAGCTTTATTTGAAGCCACACGAGAATGTGTTTAGTTAAGGTCCTTGGTAAAACACATTGGTGACTCGTGTGGTATCGCCAAGGGCGATACACCTCCCACCGTTATATTTGAAGACAACGCTGCTTGCATCGCACACATGAGTAATGGGTACGTCAAGGGAAACTTGACGAAACATATTTCACCAAAGTTTTCTACCCATACGAACTCTAGAAGAGTGGCGTGATTACCATTCAAAGGGTGCAATCTAGTAACAATCTTGCAGACCTGTTTACTAAATCCTTACCTACGTCTACTTTTGAAAAGTACGTTCGTGGTATTGAGATGCAAAGACTTAAAGTGTTGTTGTCTTCAGGGGGAGTGGTAACATCGAAATAAATCTAGAAGATTTAGATCTAGAAGATCGAAAGATTTAGATCTTGAAGATCAATGACATTCCTCCCACTTATTATTGTGGCCGATCCTTAGCACGTGGAGTTTTTATGACAAGACATTTATGTCGTAATGTCCAAGGGGGAGTGTTGTAAATCTGGAAGATTTGGTATTCCAAATCTAGGAGATTTGGTGTGGACATTACTTGAGGACCAAGAATCATATTGGGCTTTATCCATTAGACTAGGGTTTTACTATTATATATATCCTTTTGTACTCATAAATTATGTACTCTCATACACAACAATACTAGTGGAACTCCTGGCTTGGATCGCCCCCAGACGTAGTCCTTCCGGACGAACTGGGTAAACAAACGCTGTCTATTTAATTTACGCACTCAATTACAACACACCTAACTTGTTTTGGAATTGAGATCGTCAGCCCACTAATCTCATTTTAAATAGAGGCCAGGTCAATCGGATAAGTTGGACTGACTTCTACCAGTTTTCTACCTTTTTTTTTCTACATTCCGTGCATAATAATCCTTTATTGCGTATTTCTACAAACAAAAAAATTAAAAATAGGCGGACTTATTTATAAGGGTTCAAATAGTCCTTGCATTTAAATCAACTTATAACAAACAAAAACCCGATAAGTTGGACAGCTGAAATTTGCGTTTGTATATGATCCTTTCGTACTCTAACTATTTTCATGATAGAAAATGACTATTTTAACAAAATAAAAAAAGAATATATGAGTACAAAGTTGAGTAAAATAATACTCTCTCCTAAAACTCATTTACTACAATGCCAAAAAGGTTTGTCCCATACTCGTTTTCTACATTTACTTTTAGCAAAAAAATAACAATTCTTTTTAATATTATATTCTTTATACACTAATAACCAAAATCATATATTTTATCACTTTAAATAGTACAAACAACTATTTTCTTAAAACCCGTGCAAACAGCAAATGGGAAAATGAGTTTGGGATGAGGGAGTAATACTTTAACAATTAATTGACTTTTGTGAGAATATATCATTTTCTTTTTAGGAGTGTGAAAATAGTTGTGGGACGTTCAAACAAGATAAGTGTGATCATCCATTAATGTTTGAATTAATTTATCCTCTAATAAATCTGAAATTCGTTATCCACCAAAATTATGAATGAATTTGGTATATGATGGAGATAAAAGATTATATTTAATTATTTATTATTAGTATTTATATTTTATAGTTTTAGGGCTTTATTTAAGTTTAATTAATTATTAGTGAGTCGGGCTTTTAGGACTATGCCTAAAACCCTAGTTTATTTCTATTATAAATAAGAACTATGTAAGTCATTTTTAATAAGTTGTTTATGAATTAAAAATATTGGGTTTTATCTCTTTTCCCGTGTGTTAATTTGTGTTATTCCAGTATTCATAATGAATCAATGGATTATCACGTTTAATCACGTTTAATGACTCCTGTGATGCCTCCCAGACACAGTTTGAGGCAATGCGATATTGCCCTCCTTTCAAGAGCAATTCGCAGTTGTTGCTCAAGGCCTCGAGTCCATACGCCTCCAACTTGTTAATTTTTCCCAAAATCTTGACTCATACATAGAACGACGCCACCCGCCAACGATCCGAGACTAGAGACGATCCCCGGCGTTTCTCGGTAATCGCCGTCCGCCGCAGGGGCGGAGCCACCTTAAGGCAAGGTGAGGCAATTGTCCTACCTGGATTTTGTGATCTAATATATATTTTATGAGTAACTCTTTTGTGTACATGATGTATGATGCACTCGCTCAAAAGTTGAGACTATTTATATTGAAAAATAGGCCGCTTACACAGAAAAGTGTGGTTAGATTACACTGAAAAATGTACATTCAGTATAATATAACCACATTTTTCAGTGTAATCAGCCTACACTTTTCAGTATAAACAGTCTCAACTATTGAATGAGTGCACGGTGCACCTTTTTATTCTATTTCCTTTAGTATTTTTTTTTGCCCTACCTAGATTTAATTCCTGCCTCCGCCCCTGGTCCGCCGCCACCATCCTGTCAACAGACTGCCAGTCGCAACAGTCCTCCCCACCCACGGCCAAATCCAATGCCAAAGCCCCTACAACGCCGCCATCATATTCTGGCCGACCGCCGTCGCCGCCACGACGCCAATCACAGCGCCGCCACAATACCTCAGCTCGCCCGACCACCGCCACGAGGACCAACGCTCGTGCCACCACTCTTACTCCCGCACCGGCGCTCCACCGATCCCCAGATAATATCCGGAGCATCGATGTTGGTCTCCCGAACCTCCGGTCGCCGGCGTTTTTTGCTGCTTCACAGGGGCACCAAGTTACTGTCGCAACCCACCGCGTTATTGACAACAACCACGACTTGGTGTTGTCCAAGTTTAGGCATGTTGCCCTAACACCCCAAGTTGGGCCCTTCCATAATTATGGCCCATTTTTGCCCTTGAAATGGTTTGTAACCTTGGACCATTTGAGAGTTTTGGTCGTCCGCCAGCAAAAGGTTTTGGTTCAAGATACAATGAAAGAATAAAAGGGTTTGACTCTAATTTAATGGTTAGAGATTGTTGGCCTAAATTTAATAACTATTATTATTATTTTATTAATAATGATAGTTATTTTAACACTTCTCTAAAGCCTCCATTTACTTATGGCCTCAAAATTTTGGGTCACGTACAGATTGCATATATTTTTTAGGTCAAGTCTCACTGGGCATTGTTTGATTTTGCTTTCCATGGAGATGAACGTGTGATCAACTTGATTATACTGTTGGAGATAAAGATTCATGCAAATTCGAGGGCGAATCTTTTCGAAGAGGGAGAGAATGATGGAGATAAAAGATTATATTTAATTATTTATTATTAGTATTTATATTTTATAGTTTTAGGGCTTTATTTAAGTTTAATTAATTATTAGTGGGTCGGGCGTTTAGGGTCATGCCTAAAACCCTAGTTTATTTCTATTATATATAAGAGTTACGTAAGTCATTATTATTAAGTTGTTTATGAATTAAAAATATTGGATTTGATCCCTTTTTCCGTGTGTTAATTTGTGTTATTCCAGTATTCATATTGAATAAATGGATTATCGCGTTTAATCACGTTTGCGCTGCATCAGTATTCAATTGTTTCAAATTGGCCAGCATGCTTATTTAAATGGGTTTCTGTCTGCACTTGCCATCCAGTTGTGCCAGGCCCAAGCACAATTTTTAACTGTATTTATAAAGGGAACATATCTTTTTTCCCCAAAATTTAATTGTTCACCCCTTGATTCAGTTCATCACCTTACTGTTCAGTTCACCCCCAACAAATTATCCTACATAACCCTTCCTTCTCATCATATTCTTTCATTTGCATTTTCACCTTTTTCAAAATTCACAAAAACGTGCCAACACTCCACCACCATCTCCGCAGTCATCATCGCCACCGTCGCCCTTCTATGGATTGTGTGTGCTATCTGTCATTTCATCTCCCCTCCCCATCGTTCCATGGATATAGGTAAATTTTCATTACAAATTTGTTCTTTTTCGGTTTACCGAACAATTGATAGATGTTCTCGCGATCTATTCGAGCATTTAAATTATATTCGACAAAAATATTAGAACCAAGTGTTCGGATTTTTTTTTAACATTAGTTAAATGTTCTACATTCTCATTCGAACAATTCTCAAATGTTCGAAAAACTAGTAATGAACAAAATTAAAAACGATGACACGATTAAAAAGCGCGAGAAATATGTATGACCAACATATATTCATTTTTATTACTCACACAACACTAATGTATCAAACACAAACATTGCACAAATATATCAAACTTTAAAATAAGATTACAAAAAAAAAGAAGGATATTTGGAGTTTTTTTTTTGCGGGAGGGGGGGGGGGGGGGGGTTAAACTAATTGATTTCATTAGTAAAATATTACAAAAGGGTAGTCTAGTCTTTCTACATATTAATTCAAAAAATAAAATTGAGGGGGGGGGGGGGGGTTGAACCATCATATTTTGGGGTGAAAATATCCCTATCCATTTATAAAAGAGGAAATGAACAATTATAAATATAATACATCAACAAACAATATTCTACTAATAGATTTGCAATGTATAAGTTCTTAATACTGATTAGGCTCACTGTTGGTTTCATATCATTACTCTTAAGATTAATGATGATCAATTATTAAGTAGCAACATAAAAAGGATTCAATTGTTAACAAGAAAAATAGACGTTAGCTATATAGTTAAAACTAGAGTGTACCCACGCTAATTTCGCGTACTGAAAAAATATATTATATTTATTTTTTATAGACATTTAATATAAAAGTATTTTTATTTAAAAAATTTCGAGGTATATACAATAAATTATGGAATTTGTTTAGCTGTGGCCCATGCCCTTCACTAAACTCTATAGGTATATCCTACAAACTAAATAATTAAAAAAAAAATCAAAATTCACATAAATTAATAACAATTATGGAATAACATTACTTAGACTAATAATTTAATAATAATCAATTTCCATTTCAATATTGAATTAATCAACATTATTAGTTATTGGGAGTATACGGTAAGAAATTAATTTATATAAGAAACAATACAAAATTTGAAATAAACTTTAAAGTTACAAATACCCGTTCATCGATCAAAATGAGGTCCAAGTAGAACTTGTCTCTATTAAAATCATTAAAAAATATTGTCCAACTTTTTCAATCCTAACTCTTACGGTCAATTTTTGGCTCTCACTCTTGATATTAGAAATCAGAGAAAATTGAGGTGTCATACTCTTGAAATCTAAAATGAGATTTAATTTACAACAATTAAACCATCATAATTATTCAGATAAAAATACATGGTATAGTTAAATTTATTATTTGTGCACATGAAGAATATTTAAACTGAACGATGTAGAACATAAATCAACAATCATTATTACA
This sequence comes from Ballota nigra, assembly GCA_947034835.1. Lineage (NCBI taxonomy): Eukaryota > Viridiplantae > Streptophyta > Magnoliopsida > Lamiales > Lamiaceae > Ballota > Ballota nigra. The sequence continues at coordinate 72,064,103 of OX344724.1, read as the reverse complement.
TTCATATTGATATTGATATTTAAATCTAATCAAATTGTGAGCACTTAAAATGATGAATTTAATTATAAAATAAATATACTAATAACAATAGATATATAACTAACCAACAATTGATGGGAGAAATCTCAGCAAAAAAGTGGAACAAATGAAACTTTGATGTGAAAAAATGAAATACAATATGCTCTTATTTATAATAAAAAAATGCAATATTATATCTTGTCCATAATAAGAATATGTCACATAAGAATATTCTTTGGAATATATAACTATATACCTTTTATTTTAGGAAAAAATAATCGAACATTATATTATACTATATATACTAACTCAAACTTAGAAATAATAAATTTAGATTCATTCAATAAGTAGATCATATTTAATTACATTAAAGTTTGGAAAAAATATAATTTATAATAAATTCTAAAAATAACTAAATAAGAAAATGGAAAAAATATCTATTTGCATTAATTATGCAGATATAAATTAATGGTTTAGATTTAATGATATAGAACGAAGGGTCGAGATTAAAAGTTTAACCAACTTTTAATGAGAGCACAGTATTTCAAAATGGAGAGATTTGAGACATGCCACATCAGCCTAAGCATAAGGTGGTGTTGACACATTATCTTGAAGAGGTTTGAGAATATATTATTATAAGATACGCATATACTCACATCTCATCAACTGGATCAAGAAATATAAAATTTTGTAATTACTTTTGTTACCAAAGCATTGCCACACGACTTGAGTCAAATTTTCACGCTCATTATTTTTCCAAGGAGGGACATTAGCATATAATGGTGGTCTAGAAAAGTGCAAAATCCAACACATCCATCAAAATAACAAACGATGAACAGAGATCCACCATATTTTTTCAGAAATCATAGCATGCTAAACAAAAAACTAGGAAATCTTCCCTCCTATCTTCTTGTGCTCACAGCTCTGTAGTTTAGGCATCAGCAAATCTGAAAATTTAAAGACAATAAGCATCAAATTAGAAAGCCACCGCGTAATCAGAGCATTCAAAAGCCAAAAACAGAGTATCTACGTATACTACTCGTCTTACCCCAACTCAGAGAGCTTCTGGTGAGCCACTGCATAATCAGCAAAGAAAGCATCCTCATCCTGAAGCCAATAAACAAAATTAGAAACAATAAGCTGGTTAAACAGATATAGCAGATACAGTAAGAGTGAGAAAGATGAACCAACCGCAGCATATTTCCCAACGAGAGGCCGGAAAACAGAGTCAGAAAGAAGTGCTTTGTCTGATGGCAACATCAAAATACCCTCTTTATCTCCACTCAGAAGCTCCCTGTTGATAATCCAAATACGAAAATGTTAAAACAGAGAATTGTTAAATTTTAAATATATGGTTAAGAGATGTATAGGTCATACTTAAAGTAAGAGTTATCAAAGATGAGAGGGTTAGCAGTCCATGGTCCATCAAATCCTGAACGTTCCTGGTGGCATCTTCCCTGCAAGAAAGAGAAACATTTATGTCATTTGAAAGCTTATCATTTCCTATTAAGTAGTTTCTAGAAAACCAAGAATGTAGTGGAAAATACAAACCAAAGTGTGGCCACCAGAAAGTACTACGATATCATGATCAGTCAGACCCATTTGTTTGACAAAGACATCCCTCAAGTGGTCACATCCTGCAACATTTAAAGGTAAAGATCGAAAAACAGAGACAAAAAGTTCAAGTAAATGAATTCTTCCATTATAACTAAAATATTAGCTAAAGAAATTGATTTTCCAAGTAAAAACAAACTTCCATTACAGCGCGAGTTCAAACTCACCTTTGTTGGCATCAGGCAGGCGACCTTCCTTTGGAGCCTCATCCTTGTCCTAAGATGTTAAAACAGACCTTATTAAGCAATCACAGTTATAACTATTAAGCTATTAACCATGTAAAATCTATGCAGGAAAACGGACAAAGTAGTAGTCAGTTCTGGAGGGTTAATTCTATTTATGGATGACAATAAAAAATAACCATATTAATGATCACTCTTCCATGCATGTAATATATGACAAACAGAGAGCAAGATGTTAACCGATATGTGCAAAAAAATTATGGGAAAAATATATTGTGTGTTGAATAACTCCTAAGAGTACATGTTTATATACATGACTACAAGCTAAGCAAGGTAATCTAAGAAAAGCCCATTAGAGCCCTAGAACTATATTATTTACATGTTTAACTCCAACAGTTGTCAAAAATATAAACCACCAAGATTAAATAAAACATTAGGATCAAATAGCCTATGATGTTGAAAAGACAAGTCATTCATCAGGCAGACACCATTTCACATTTAGAAATAATATCACACTCAATCAGAATCAGAGTGCTCATAGTGTATTATATGTCGAATCAGATGTATAATTAATATTCACACATGAAAATTAATAGCTACATAGCACCAAGATGTAACACTGTCCCTGTGCTTAAATTTTCATATGTGCATAAAATAGTTTTGAGGCATGCGTCTTTAACAAACAATACATAAGATAACATATACAGTTCCTGGAGAAAGAAAAAGTCACAAACTGGTCTTCCAGGGTTAAATTGAACTTCAGGTCCTCCAGTTATTTCAACAGCAACAACACCAGCCAACTGTGAAGAGCAAAAGGACACAAAATGTTCAAAAATAAGCATTAAGGTGAAAGATAAACGTGCAGAAAAACAGTACCTGATAGAAATCAGCATAAGAAAGGATTGGAAATTGCTCCTTCAGGGGATTCAAGAGCCCAACAGCAATGTCGATGCCATTGTTGGCTTCGTGTGCCTGCTCATCCTTGAATCTCATGGTCCCAAACGGACCTCCAGACTTAGTGCATTGGTCATATGTGCCAGCTGAATGCCACCTACAATAATAGCACACCACATTATGTCAAAAGAACAGCATGATCACTTGGACCAATATTTATAATATTTGCAATATCTGTAGAAGATCACAAATAACAAAAACTACTACAAATACAAGCACATTCTTGTTCACTGGCTTATTTGCAGAGCAGGTTGAGGACATCAACATTACTATCTATACAAATTCCTAGATGCATTCACAGCAATCACACCATGCAAGGATCATCTATCTCTCGAATTGCTACACAGAAGCAACAGTTGATATGATCTGCCACAGCTCCTAATGTTTCATCCAACAAAATTACTCCGATATGGCTTAAGCAGAAATAGAAAAGATGCACGATACAACTGCAAGTGAGTTTTTGATCAAAGCACTAGTCAACATACACAGATGAGAAAAAGTGATCCACATCATCAATCAATATCTTCACACATGCTTTGTAGCCTATAGAGTCTTTCCAAGCTTTTCTAGTCTACCAACGAATTCCAACAGATCCACTCCATAAACTAACCATCTTTTTTAAATAGTTGAAAAACAAAACAGTTTTCTCCAGCAAATCCATCGTCAATGATGCATTTCCATACATAATAGATTGCTTTATTAAATAATTCGATCATGAAAATAGTAATCATCGGCATAACACAAACATTTCTAAAATCATAAACGATAATTCATAAAAAACGAATACAATGTAGCAAACAAATTCACTACGAAACACAAATCTTATATGTAAAACCTACGCAAGGCGAAGCATGAGAGGAGCACAGTGCTTCTCAGCGATGAAACCTCTGAGCTTTCTCTTGGCTTTCTGAACTGCTTTCAGGTACTCATCGCTCACCTTTGGATAATTCTTCGCCATTTTATCCGCTTTCTACAATCACGTCATTCTCCATCAGAAATCAAATTACGAACAAAAAAATTAAACAAATACTATAACATACGCATTCGTACACAAACCACATTTATTTTAAAACAAAAAACAAATGCAACCAAAGTAACAGCAACAACATTCAGATCATTGAAACAGAAAAGGAGGTTTACATCAAAAAGGAGTGATCGAAATAGTAGAGAGAGAGAGAGAGAGAGACTGAGTGAACCCTAGCGCGAGCGTGGAGAGCACAAGCAGAGTGACGAAATTTTAGAAATTTTGATGTCTCATTTATAAGGGTGCATCGAGGACTGAAGAGGAGAAATTTGTTGTACGACAAAGACGCCGTTGGATCGTTATGATCAAGATGCCTGCTTTGGGTTTCGAGATGGACGGTTGTGATTGGTCACCAAAGATCCGAGTTTACGGCTCTATTTAGACGGATTCAAGGTACGTATAATAATTCGAAAATGCATCAGTGATCTATTAGCTAAATAATGCATTAATTAATGCTAGATGAACAAAATTTCTACTTTCTCCCGATAATCTCTATATATAGATCGGAATCTCAAAAAAGCCCTCCACACAAAATGTAATAAAAAAAATTGTTACACGTAATTCAATTTTTTACACCTAGCTCATTATAAAATTGGGTACTTCTCATGTTCTGTTTATCAATAAAATTCTTTTTTGATAAAAAAAAAAAACATAATTCAACTTATATTTTTATATATAAAAATTTTAAAAAATTATCCTCAAATTTCTGCTCATTACTTCACCATTTTATTTTTTTTATGTGTTTGCACATATAAAAAAATCATGAGACTAAAGAAGCAATAATTACTCCATTCATTCTAAATCAATCTTCACATTGATCTGGTCATACAAAATAAAAAATAAAAATCTTCTTTTTCACTTTACTAAAGTGATAAAGTAGTGATATTTTGATCAAATCAACTTTACATATATGGTCATGAGTTAATTATATAAGTTAAAGTAATGACATGGAGGGTGAGTTATAGGAATGACAAAACGGTTCACCCTGCCCCGATTCGCACTACCTCATAATCTATCTATAATATATATATATATATATATACACTCCTTAATGATTTATAAATACTTTAATGTCCCAAATTTATTTTCACATTTTCATTATTCGTTCATTGCAAGTAGGGTTGTGTTTATACACCGTCTTCAGATGAATAATGAAATGTATGAAAATAAAGTTGGACGGAGAAAGTATATAATTTGTAGTTTTGATGATTATGTTTATTGTTAGGTTTAATTGAAAATTTAATAATATTTTTATTAAAATGAGTTATAATATGATGCACAACATATTTAATATAAAATATGTATATGCTTATATTTTGTTGTAAAATAAATAACGCGGAGACACAAATTTGTTTACTCAGTTCGTCATGAATGACTGCATTTGGGGGCATACCAAATCAGGAGTTTTCCACTATATATATATTTTTTTGTATATTTTCATGTGTGTTTTTACAATACTGAGTAAATGGATATATATATATATATACCCACACATATAATATTAAAACTCTAAAGTCTATCAGGCTACTTGGCCCATAAGTAATGTCCACACCAAATCTTCTGGATTTGACATACAAATATTCTAGATTTACGACACTCTCCCTTGGACATTACGACGTGACGTCCATGTCTCGTCAAAAACTCCATAGACTAGGTGGTAAGTAGGAATTTGTGCATAATTTTAGTTTATTAGAGTGCAACTTATTGCACTCGATTTTATTATAATTATGTATTTTTCTACTTATGTGTACTAGACTTGATAAATTCTACTTTGATATTTTTATTGTGGATTTGGGCCTTCTTTTCATGATTAATTTCGAAATGATTAAATTGGAGACGAAGACCTAATAATCATTTAGTTGAGATTTGGAGGAGTAAGAAGCCGTGTAGATAAGGAAGGAGATTTGATTTCAAAATTTGATTTAGTACATGAAGATTTTATTTACCAAAAATTTGGTAAAGATTTCCGTGGCCAAGAAGGAAGAGAAGCTTGAGCCCACCTCGTGGAAGGAGGAGTATATATAGGAAACTAGCAGCTGCCCTAAGCAATTCACGCCACCACACATATTCACTAGGGGTTCACACATTGACACATTCATCTACCACCACCTACTGCCGCAATAAGCCACCGCCATCTCCATGCATAGGTGAAGTACGGAAGCAAGCAAGACACCGTGAAGAAGCTTTGAGTTTATTTTTATTTTCATGCATTCGTATTTAGACTTTGTTAATTCTTTTACGCCTATAGAAGGCTAATACCCATATTTCGATTCTGGGAATTTCGATATTTGTGTTTTTTATGATTGCTATTTGAACCCATTTTATTCGTGAGACTTATTAAGCAGATTATTTATATTGTTTATTCTTATTGCTTAATTGTGTATTTAATTAATTTGGATTGACCACCTAGGTTAATTAATTCATACATATTTGCTAGTGTGTAAATTGTAATCCGTAATAGTTGCAATTTTATGCCAATAAGTAGCAAATAGTATTTTGCTAGGGTGATATAAATCGAATTCTTTCGAACAAAGCTTGCGTGTTTGGGAATTTGTTTGACATTTATCCTAGGACTTAATGCTTCTACCAAATTAAATCTAAGAGTGTATCTAGACTTGGTTAAAAAGGTTCGTTGGAGAGCTTGTTTCAATTGGATAGAGCTTGTTGTTTGTCGAGGGTCAATAATCTGTGAAATAAGTTGAGCGAATAATACATTTGGGTAGCATAGTCAAAACCAAGTGGAGATTGAACCATGAATTGTAATCTTTTAATTAATTGAATTTTAGCTGTGTGAAATTTATTTGCTTATTTGAATTATAATTTCAATTTTAGAAGTTTAATAGATAACAAAATCAATCCAAACCCCCCCCCCCCCTCCCCCCCCCCCTCCGTGTTTATTTGTCCAGTGTCTCTTTAAATTCATTTGTATTGCATAATCTGGTTTCCACGTTTCCCGTGGATCGACCCCTACTGCTACAAAATAGTAGATTAAACCAGGGTTATATATTTATTTTAATTTGACGCGCCTCGACAGCGCGACCCAAATTTTGGCGCCGTTCCCGGGGAACAGTGAAATTATTTTTGTGTCCATTACGTCTACGTGTGAAGTTTAGGGGCTTTAGTTCCTGTTATATTTTTTAGTCTTTGTGCTTCTTAGTTTGTGTTTTGTTAATTTCTATCACCCCCGTTTGTATTTGTGTCAATTGCTAATAATTTCGCAATACTGACACTGGACAACCTAGTGTCACTGTACTAGAGAGATTTTTAGTAATTTTTGTGTTCGTATTTCTTTCTCGTTTTTTATTAAGCTTCACATTTTTCTGTCTTTTCTTAAGATTCTTTTCCCTAGCTTATGATCACTCATTCGAAGTAAAGCAAGGATCTATTGTTGTATCCCGAGATAACAAGGAGGGATCGGGTCATGAGGAACCAAGCTAAAGAAGCTAGTAGAGCCTTTGAGTTGCTACCTGAAGGGTGTGCGTGAATGTTTTACCAGAATGTTGTCGAAGGTGTTGAAACATAAACGACAACATACACAGCGAAAGACTTTGAAAAGCGGAAAGTAAAATTTGCAAATGAGATATCAAAACTTTGTCATAGATTATTAAATAATCTATGATGCCTCATGACAAAACTTCACTATAACGAGTAGTAATACAAAGACAAAGTAAAAACCAACTGTAGGATTTTACACCAAGATCATATACTCAAGGTATACAATCAAAAGGCCTATAATTCTAATAGTGTAAACCAAATAACCTATTCAAAGGTCGAATTAAAACACTTCTACAATTACAAAGGAGAGAACCGAAATAACTACATTTGTTATATGTAAAATAGGTATCTCGAACTCTTCACTTGATAGTGTCTCATGCGTCCGGTATTTATAGACTTGAGTCTTGCATGTGAACACATAAAATCATGGTTTTCCATGATGTAGAACCGTCCAACACTAAGCTCCATGATCTTGATAACCGCCTATGTTGTAGCTTCAAATAACTCACTCTAAACTGCAACCGCCTGACCTGGTAACTTACACGTCTTCATTCTGCATGTTTAGACATTAAAGACAACATTGCAATATTCGGAGTTAGTATTAGAAGAAAGGGCAAATTCTGATGTTGTGGAAAGTGTTCTAACATTCTGGACAACATTGACCTAACATCAACACTACCATTTCCTATTGAGCGTGACTCCAGCGAATCCGAGGGAGAAGACATGGCAGCCGAGCAAACTCTAAAGCAATTGACAAACCCTCAGCTCTCACAACAGTCGCTATGCATAGCTTACCCTACTGAGGGTAATGATTTCAAACTTAAATCTGATTTAATTCACTTGTTGCCTGCTTTTCATGGTCGTGCAGGTGAGGACACACACAACTTCTTGAAGGAGTTTCATGTTGTCTGCTCGCACATAAGACCTAAGGATGTGACGGAGGAGCTGATTAAATTGAAGGCATTCCCATTCTCCGTGAAGGATTCAGCAAAGGAATGGTTGTACTATTTGTCTTCCGAAATGGTCACTACTTGGGCTGCGATGGAGCGGCTGTTTCTGCAGAAGTACTTCCCAGCCTCTAGGGTGGCGAGCCTACACAAAGAAATTTGTGGGACAAAGCAAACGGTAGGGGATACTCTTTACGAGTATTGGGAGCGGTTCATGAAGCTAGTGGCGAGCTGCCCACAATATCAAATCACTGAACAACTTCTGATCCAGTACTTCTATGAGGGGTTGACCCTCACTGATAGTAGTCTGATTGATGCAGTGAGTGGAGGGGCTCTCACTGACAAGACCCCAACATAAGCTAGGGAACTCATTTCAAACATGGCGGCTAACACTCAACAATTTAGCCTTCGTGATACCACAATAAATCTGGTACAAACAGTAAGTGAATCTGCCATTTGTGATAAACTGACTAAACTAACTGCTTTTGTGAGACAACTTGCTACAGGTGGAACTCCAACCCAGACTCCGAACGAGAATGAGGTGCATGATAATGCTATTGGGAATTCCCAAGGGCGAAAGTATGACCCCTTCTCACACACGTACAACCCAGGTTGGACAGAGCATCTTAACCTCATATATGAGAACCAGCAGAATTCTCAACCAAGTGGCAACAACTGGACACCACAACAGCAAAGAGGGCAATATCAAGCTAATGTACCTGTAGAGAACTCTGAAAAATCCACGGAGGAATTGATCAAGTTTCTTACCACTCAATCATTGCAGTTCCAGAAGAACATCAACTCTACGATCAAGAATCTGGAGATGCAAATGAGTAAGCTTGCCACCACTTTCGGCAAATTGGAGGATCAATTGAGTGGAAAACTGCCCTCCCAAACTGAAGTCAACCCTAGGAACATGAACGTTATCACGTTGAGGAGTGGAAAACAACTGGAGAAGGTTAAAAAGCTCGTTTCGTCAACCCCAATTATTGAAAAAGAAGAGGAGAATTCGAAACAGACTGACACTAGGTCGTCCAGTGTGGACCAGAATCCAGAAATGAGTGATGAAAAAGTTAATGCTTCATTTTTTAACTCCTGTTATGCTAATCTTTTACCTTTTCCTTCCAAGTTTGAACCAGCATAAATGGAGATATATTCTGAAAATGGGGTCGAAGTCATTTCAAATGATGTTGGTGTTATAAACTTTGTTCAAAAAGTTCAAACTGCACAAACAGAATCTGCACCCCCAAATACCAATACAATTGAAGTGAAATATGAGGTAACCTTATTTGAACAAATTCCTATAATTTCTAATTCACTTCCACCTCATTGTAGGTTCCAAGAAATGGGGAAAGGTGTGAAGGAACAGTTGACACTTGATGTATTATGAATGGATGAAATTTATGTACCTTTGTTTGAGCCGATAAAACAAGTTCCGGGATATGTTATGTTTTTAATGGAGTTCCTCACCAACTACCGAAGGGTAACTGAGAATAAAAAGATCCTGATGGGAGGAAGCACTATTCATCAGAAGATACTACCATTTGACCGGAAGGATTACTCCACTCCTATAACGTGAAGAAGGGAGGTTGGTCGTAGAGCTAAAAGACGTTAAACAAAAGCACTCTACGGGAGGCAGCCCATATTATTTTTAATTTTCATACATTTCTTTGTGGTTGTCTTCTTCGTGGATTTTTTCATGTTTTTGTCTACAGACTCTCAAATTATTAAAGATGACGACCTCCCTAGTTAGCGTGTACTCTATTCAACCCATGTGATTTTTTTCCATGCCTTGCACATCCTCCTTGTTTTTCTTTGATATATTATTGTTGCTTGAGGTCAAGCAACATACTAAGTGTGGGGGGGGGGGGGGAGTGATGTTAACTTTTTACTTTGCAAGACATGATGTCGAGGGGGCGTGTGTTTTAGTTGCTGTTTTTTAGGAATTGTTGTTAGCTGCTAGTTTTCGTTGCTATTTCTCATATGGTGGCGTCATTAGCTAAGTTGGCATGCTGTCTTTGAGCCTATTTATTGGTCAAGTCTTGTGCACTAATTATTTGAGTATCATAGCATGACTAGGGAGGCATATGTGATTGATTCTTTGTGTTGATTCTCTTTGAATAATGGTCGTGTTGCTGACTTTGAGTAATGAGTTTGGGAAAAATGCACAAGGTTTAATGCTACAAACCCATGTTTTGTGAGCTTTTGAGCCTAGGAGCAATTTATCATATATATGCTCGGTTTTCTTGTTGAGTGGTCAATTGTTGTGTGTCTGTTCTAGAACTTGATCTCTTATACATTTTGAGACTACATTTATGAACTCATGCATTGATGTGATAAAGTCATCTAGGATTAATCTCTTTGTCTTATATGTTCCACCCTAGTGCATTTATTCTTAGAAGCCAAGTTGAGCCTAAGCCTTTCCTTTGACGAAGCACATTTTTTTTAGCCACTACCCATTTTTTTGTGAAGACTCATCCTTTGCACCCCATTGGTTGAGATTTTATTGCAGTTTAGGTGCATGCTTTTTTTTAGAAGAGTCATGGTCTTATGAAGTAGGAAGTGGCGAATGAAGGGGAATTTTTGTCTTTAAGGTGTTGAAAAGAAAAAAAAGAAGAGTTGTATCCTATAAAAAAAGCTGGGAAAAAGTTGTTGTTTGTGAAGTAAAGAGAAGTAGAAAAAAAAAAGAATGATGTCTTGAGAGTCATAATTTGTTGATGAGTTCGTTCGATATGGGGAGTTGAGTTGTTGATTGCAAGAAAAAAGAGAAGTGATTGATGTTTCTAGGCTAGTAGTGCACTTAAATTCATAATTAATCTCAACTAACTAGCCACATATTCTCCCTTTATCCTACCCATACCCAAAGCCACATTACAACCAAATGAAAGACCTTTTGATTTGTGCATGAGTTTCACTCTTTTAGTAGTGGAGATTTGATTTTTTAGCAAGCATATGATGATAGCACATTATGATTTGACATGAGTGTTTTTCATGCCCCTTACATACACTTGAGTGTGATTGTGTGATATCCATTATGAGGGCCTTGGATCTTTGTGCATTAGAGTCCGGTGAAGTTATATGAAGTTGGTAAGACGTTCCATGTTATTTTTTGTTTCACTTGGATCTTGATCATTTGTTTTCCCTTGGTAGTGCTAATGTCTTGAGCTCTTTGGTATACAAGATTTGAAGTGCTTTGTTTTGAGTGTGTTGTTTGCTTGAGGACAAGCAAAGATTTAAGTGTGGGGGAATTTGGTAAGTAGGAATTTGTGCATAATTTTAGTTTATTAGAGTGCAATTTATTGCACTCAATTTTATCAGAATTATGTATTTTTCTACTTATGTGTACTAGACTTGATAAATTCTACTTTGATATTTTTATTGTGGATTTGAGCCTTCTTTTCAAGATTAATTTCGAAAAAATTAAATTGGAGACGAAGGTCTAATAATCATTTAGTTGAAATTTGGAGGAGTAAGAAATCGTGTAGATAAGGAATGAGATTTGATTTGAATTTAATTTAGTACGTGAAGATTTTATTTACCAAAAATCTGGTAAAGATTTACGTGGCCAAGAAGGAGGAGAAGGGCCCATAGCTTGAGCCCACCTCGTGGAAGGAGTATATATAGGAAGCTAGCAGCTGCCCTAAGGAATTCACTCCACCACACATATTCACTAGGGATTCACACATTGACACATTCATCTACCTCCACCTACTGCCGCCATAAACCACCGCCATCTCCATGCATACGTGAAGGACGGAAGCAAGCGAGACACAGTGAAAAAGCTTTGAGTTTGTTTTTATTTTCATGCTTTCGTATTTAGACTTTGTTATTTCTTTTACGCCTATGGACGGCTAAAAATCAAATTCCAATTCCGGGGATTTTGATACTTGTGTTTTTTATGATTGCTATTTGGACCCGTTTTATTCGTGAGGCTTATTAAGTGGATTATTTATATCGTCTATTTTCATTGCTTAATTGTGTGTTTAATTAATTTGGATTGTCCATCTAGGTTAATTAATTCATGCATATTTTCTAGTGTGTAAATTGTAATTCGTAATTGTTGCAATTTTATGCTAATAAGTAGCAACTAGTATTTTGCTAGGGTGATATAAATTGAATTCTTTCGAACCGAGCTTGCGTGTTTGAGAATTTATTTGACCTTTATCCTAGAACTTAATGCTTCTACCAAATTAAATCTAAGAGCGTATCAAGTCTGTTTGGTTAGAAAGGTTCGTTGAAGAGCTTTTTTCAATTAGATATTATTAAGGGATAAAACCAATAAATAGAGTTTGTTGTTTGTCTTGGGTCAATAATCCGTGAAATAAGTTGAGTGAATAATACTTTTTGGTAGCATAGTCAAAACCAAGTAGAGATTGAACCGTGAATTGGAATATTTTAATTAATTGAATTTTAGTTGTGTGAAAATTTATTTGCTTATTTGAATTTTAATTTCAATTTTAGTAGTTTAATAGATAACAAAATCACTCCAATCACTCCTCCCTTCGTATTTATTTGTTTAGTATCTCTTTAAATTCATTCGTATTGCATAATCTGGTTCCACGTTCCCCGTGGATCGACCCCTATTTACCGCTGCTACAAAATAGTAGAGTAACCAGGGGTATATATTTATTTTAATTTGATGCGCCTCGACAACGTGACCTACCAGGTTGCCGGAATAAAATATTCGATTGGGGAAAGAGTACAACTACTGATCTTCCGGATCCAATCTTCAAGATTATTTCGATTTTGTTACTCTCCCTGAAGACAACAACTTTCTAAGTCTTCGCATCCCAATACCATAAAAATACTTTTCAAAAGTAGAGGTAGGTAGGTACTTAGTGAACAGATCTGCTGGATTATCACTAGATCGCACCTATTGTATGGTAATTTCATCACTCTTCTGGAGTTTGTATGGGAAGAAGAATTTCGGGGAAATATATTTCGTTAAGTTCCTCTTTACGTACCCATTGCTCATTTGTGCAACAGAAACTGCGTTGTCTTCATAGATGACAATGGGGAACGTATCTTTTAATGGATCTCCATGAGATCACAGTATCACCACAAGAAAAATATAACCAGTCTGAGATATCATAGAATGTGTTTAACACCATTCCAATGTCTCCTTGTAGGAGAAGCGCTATATCACGCAAGCAAATTTACCGCAAATGCGATATCCGGTTTGGTGCAGTTTGCGAGATAAAGTATGCACCAAATAACGCTTAGATAAGGAACTTCTGGTCCTAAAATATCCACTGCATCTTCTTTGGGCCTAAATGAGTCCTTATCCACTTCAAGCGATCGAACTACCATAGGTGTACTAAGTGGATGAGATTTATCCATGTAGGATCTCTCAAATAGGTTGATTGGTGTATAAAATTCATTCGTCCTTCAGGGAGATATCATTTTCATTTTGCCTTTGGGGAAATGCTCGAATTAATTCTCCTTTAGGGAAATACTTAAATTTAATTTTCCTTCACAGAAATACTTGAATTTATTTTTCCTTTAGGGAAATGCTCGAATCAGCAGGTCGAGACTATACCTGGTTATTACCAAGACTTTTATTTCAAATTTAGCTTTTAAGATTGAATTGACGTCTTCAATCTTCTTGCATGTTCCGATTATATTTAGTTCATCAACATAGACGGAGATGATGCAAGAACCACTTTGCAATTTCTTTGTAAATACGCAAGGGAAAGCTTCATTGTTTATATATTCCTTCTTTGGGAGTAACTCACTAAGTCGATCGTACCATATTTGATCATGTAATGACCTTCACAATTTTATACCATACATACTGCGGTTTTCATCATTCCTAATCTGTGGAATTTTAAATCCATCATGGATATAAATATTGACATGGAATAACCATATAAAATATGCGATTTACAAGGTCCATTAACTACATTTTATTTTAGATGTCAGTGATTAGCGGAACTTTGTTTGTTCATACTAGGAGAATATTTTTTATCACAAACAATCATGAGTCTCTGTGAAAACCATGGGTTTCTGCGAAAACCCTAAATCTATTAATCTCGCTCACCACCTTATTTTCATTTTGGTTTTCGTGTAAATACTCATTATTCAACAGGGATAACTCTTCGAGTGTAAATACGATAGAACCAAACCTTATTTTTAATGAGTTTAGCTTTGCCACATTTTTGCTTCTTCCTTATTGCACCCAGATCAAGGTGCTTTGGACACCCAACTTAGGTACTGGATCCAAATTTTAGAAAGAGCAATTGTGGACACAGATACGTTGTCGACAATGAATTTATATTGTTTCTTCTGTATTTATTTATTGATCTCATATTAACCAGATTCACACCATTTCCCTTATGTATTTGATCTAGTTGTTCCACAATCCTAGTATTAGATTATTTTGTCCACGTGCTTTGTTAATAGGATTCTTTGTCTTTAGGACGAATCTCTTCTGGAGATTTCAAGTCTTCTAGACATATCTCTTCTGGAGATTTCAAGTCTTCTGGACAAATCTCTTCTGGAGATATCAAGTTTGATTAACCAGTTTTGCTAGCTTTCATTCTAGGTGTGTTTGTCTCATTTATAGGTCCTTTACACTTCTGGCGTGGGGGGGTATGTATATTTGTTTTGATTGAGACATCTACTCTTTGGGGAGCATTTACAACAGGTATATGCGATTTAGTCACACATTTGTGGTCAGTAAACACATTTGACAGATTACTTGCTATATATTGCAAGTTACTTCTTTTGAACTTCAAGTTCAGTTTAACTAGTGCATGAGTCTAAATATCGAAGACCTTTTTCCTTCAGGGAAATTTCTTGGTCTTTTTCCTTCAAGGAAAATATCTTGATATGTTTCCTTCAAGGAAACTTCTCAGCATTCATTTAATTTTTGGATTCTAATCTCCCCCTAATGCCGAGAATATATTCTTCATCAATTATGTTGTCAACCAACAGGGTTGTTAACGTGTTGTGGTGGTAACGATGTGTCATTTTTTGTGCACTAGTTGCAGAGGGGAGTACTAATGATATGCAGTGGGTCAAATTTGAATTCGAGTAGCTACATGTAAATTTCATGCCCCTAACATGTAGCGAAGTTGGAATTTTGCAATAACGGTCTAGCGATTAGTTTGATGCATCATATTAGTGACTCAGCTAGACCATTATGGTGTGGACGTAAGGGACTTAATGCTTCACTTTAAATTTCTAATGTCATATAATAAACATTGAATGTTGTCAATGCGAGCTTATTGGCATTATCCATTCGAATGAATTTAATTTGATAATTTGAAAAATGAGAACTAAGTACAATAGTTTTGCAATAGGCTTGACAAAAGCGTGATTGAAGGTGGATAACAAGCATACATAAGTCCACCGTGTGAAAACATTAAATATGACCATTAACTATCAAAATGGTCCCCATACTAGGATAATTAGTCCATAAATATCTCTATGAAACCATTCAAAAAAATGGTAGATTTAATTCCAACTTTAGTACGATTCAGCCGTACTCTAAGTTCACCTTTATACATGCCATATAAATAAATCTATTTATGAAAGAGTTTGACGTATTATAGCCAATGAACCTAGACAAAATTCGACATATCACATTATTATTTTAGATGGACTAACAGATCATGCTATAATTTGTATGAATCTAAATTGGATTTTAAGACCACATCTACAACTCTTCAGGAGGTTGAATTTTGTTACTGAGGTCTTCCACGCTTCAGGCGTGCTTTAGATTCATTAGCATGTAATATTTTGTCCTCCAGGGACATCAATTTTAACCGGGAATTTTCTATATAAATATGTGATTCAGTAACTCTATTGGTATTGTTAAAGACATCCGGTAATTGAGTTGTAATTTTTTGCAAATACTAATTATGACAAAGCATATAGTCATAACATGCATAAAAAAATCATAAAATAATGACACTGTGTATCTTGACAACTCATAGTCTTTAATGTCATATCACTGACAATGTCCATGCTTGCTTCAGGCAAACTGGTATGCTGAGATTCGCTTGAGGAATCTTCGATCTCGACCACCTCAACAATTATTTGGCATCAGCCATAATTGCCATCTATCGATATTTTTTACTATCGATTTTATTCATTTTTATCGATGAATATAATTATTCAGGGATTTTTATAAATGACGATTTATTTTCAATAAGATATTTGTTTTGTTGATGAATATAATCCTTTAGGAATTTTTCATAAACAATTGATATTTTATTGAGATGGTATCAGAGTATTTAATCAGTGCATCTGCCTTCTGGACAAAGATGAAGTTAAAAATTTCATTACATTTGTCCCAAATGAAGCAAGACGAATCTCAATGCTCGAGTCAGGATACTAATAATGTCCAGTTATGTATTTTTTTTCTGCTACTAAAAGTGCGGGAATTAGCTATGAGTGGGAGGTGTACTGCTGTTGGAGTTAGGCCTGGCAAAATGGGCTCGGCCCGATGGGCCGCCCCAGTTGGCCCATATTTCAGGACAGGCTGGGCCTGAAAAAGCCGGCCCGGTTTTTTACCCGGCCCAACAGGCCCGCCGGGCCGACCGGGCTGGCCCGGTAACTTTCTTTTTTTTAAATAACATTTATATGTACAAATAAAATTAAAAATAGACTAGATGGGAAGTAATTTGACCTGTCAAAACTACCTCCCAGCCCAGGATTTGTGCTTGAAGAAGGCAAGAAGCCACGACTGCAGGTGAAATAAAATTTCAGAAAACCCTAGCAGCCGCTGCTACTTGCTCGCTCCACACTTCTCGACGGAGATGGACCACACCGTCGCTGTCTCCGCGCCTCCGCCGGCGGCTTTGCATCAATTCTTGGCTGTTCTCACTTTCTTCACTGTCTAATGCAACCATCATTTTCACAGCTTTGTGCTTCACTTAAAAAGGGGGAAAGGTCCGAAAGGATTGTTTGTTTTGACTGGAGCTAACTTCACTTTTGGTCCCACAGGACATCTGATAATTTCAAAATGATCCCAATACTTTTATAATTGGTCCCAAACGATTTTTTTCTTGTAAGTTTGATCCCAAACATAGCCCCAAAACTTCGGTGGAAAATGGAAGTTTGGTTGCATGTTAAGTTTTGCATACTTAGTCCCAAACATATATACAGTGGTACCAAAAATGCAAAATTTTTATTTCTTTTTATATTAAAATATAGAATTTGAATAAATTATTACAAAATTAAAATAAAGTGAAATATAACAATATCATTATACTAAAATTGATTTTTATTTTTAGTTTTTTAAAAACCTCGTATTAATAGAAAAATAATAAATAAATTTATTATCCTAATTTTTTTATATACCGCACTTATACAATATAATTTACGATTAATAATATTTTGTATTTTTGTTAACACCAAAACAAGAAAAAAATAAACAGATTTATTATCCTAATTTTTTTATATACCGCACTTATACAATAGGCCCCGGCTAAATAAACCTCCGATTCTTCTATACATACCCCAATTTATTTTTGCCAAAAATAGTTTTAAATAAAAAGTCAAGATTACCCATTCATAAATATTATTTTAATTATGAATTAAATTTCTTTTAGTTTTTCACACTATTTTCTCATTCTCAGCATCACAAAATTAACATATTGAGATTCCTAAAAATCAAGTTTCTTGATTATTTTCATTAAAACCCTAAAACCTAAATTTTTGGATTATTTTCATTCAAATTAACACAAAATAATCCAAGTTTCAAACGACAAAAAGAATCACATTAATGTAAGTATTTTTTTTCTTACGCTGAATGACAAGTTAATATGTTACATAGGACATTAGTATTATTTTGTGTGAGATTATGTTTGCATTTTTTTCGGTAGCACCAGTGAGTAATATTCATATACGTTAACTTATAGTTTTCTTTGTAAAGACAAAATATTTAGTGTACTTGGAATAAAATTTTAAACACACTTTGTTAGCCTACGTTGTATTTTTTTTTTTTTTTTGCAAATTTTATTTTCTTGCAAAAAAAAAATTCTGCTTTTTTTTTAGATTAAGAATTTCACCTTTTTTTTACTGTGTTTGAATGAATTCGGAGGTCAAATTCTTTGTTTTGATCGTGTATATGTTTAAGTGAATAGAATTGTGAGTTTACAATTATTTACTTTTTTTTTGTGTGTGTTTTAAATGTAGGTTAATTTTTTTAAAAGGACATAATTGTCTAAACTTGGGGTATGTTTAGTAATCATATAAAATAATACTCCCTCCGTCCCAAACTTAAGTTCCCGTTTGCCAAAAATGTCCGTCTCATACTCATTTGCTACATCTACTTTTGGCAAAAAAGTAACAATACTTTTTAATATTATATTCTCCATACACTAATAACCAAAACATCTACTTTATCACTTTAAATACTAATAAACAATTATTTTCTTAATAACCGTGCAAACAGTAAACGAGAACTTAAGTTTGGGATGGAGGGAGTAATATTTTTATGGGGTTTGTATAGTAATTGGAGTATGTATAGGAGAATCGGGGGTTTGTTTAGCCGCAGCCTATACAATATCATTTACGATTAATAATATTTTGTATTTTGTTAATACCAAAACAAGAAAAAAATGAACAGATTTATTATCCTAATTTTAAATTATTATGATTATTTAAATAAATATTCATATTTTTCTAATTAATTTTATCAAATTTTTTAATAGAAGAATTATAGTATTGTTTCTGGAAAAATTCAAAATAATTTTAAAATAAAAAATTAAATTATTTTAATTTTTATAATTATTTAAATAAAATATAGAGTGAATTATTTTAATTTATATTTTTTGTAATATTCTTATGTTTAAGTAAATAAAAAACAAAGTAAATTATTCATTTTTTAATAGAAAATTTAATTTATTTTATAATTAATTAAATAAAATGTAATAGTAAATTGTTATTACTTTTTCAAAATTTGCACACAAATCAGAATAATTTATATTTATTCTAAATTAAATAACATGTATAGTAAATTATTATAATTTAAAGGGTTAATTGCAAGAAAAATCACAAACTTCTAGTTTTTATTAATTATAACATGAACTTTTAAATTAATTTATTATTGTAATTCGATACATGTTGTAAATTTTCGCGATATGTACGCTTAGGTGACAGCTTTAGGCGATACCAAAGACGTGTCACACGCCACGTCATATGCTAAATTTGCAAAATTTTATTTTTTTAATATTTCAAAATGTTCTTTTATAAAATATTGTTCAAACACATTTAGTAATGGATTATAAATATTTGTGTTGTCTAGTTTTAGGTAGAAAAAATGTCTTACATATACAAGTTAATGTTAATGTTGTAATTGATAAAGACTATAAAGTTAATGTTGTGATTGATAAAGACTATAAAGTTCGTAAATTTTATTGCAATTAACCCCTAATTTAAAATATGGAACTGGAAAAGCATCATATGAGACCATATTTGCAACTAAATTCCCGCCAAAATTGATAAAAAAAAATTGTAATTTTAAATTTCAATTCCTATGGGACCATATTCGCAACTATTTGTATCACTGAAAATCATAAAAAAAATATTAATTAAATTTTAAATCCTGTGGGACCAAATTTGCAAGACACTTAACGGAGCCTAACAGATTTTCTAACGGCGGGACCAAACTTGCAAGAAAAAAATTGTCTGGGATCTGTTTTGAAAGTATTGAGACCGTTTTGAAATTGTCAGATGTCCTGTGAGACCGTTTTGAAAGTATTGGCTGTTCTCACTTTCTTCACTGTCTAATGCAACCATCACTTTCGCAGCTTTGTGCTTCACTTAAAAAGGGGGAAAGGTCCGAAAGGATTGTTTGTTTTGACTGCTATCTTTACTTTTGGACTTCTCATTTAATTTTAGTATTTAATTTGAGTTGGTGTGAATTTTGTCTTTTTATAGTATGCAAATTAATCAATTGTATCGAGAAGTTCATCTATTTTTTTTAAATCTCCAAGGTAATTAATCACAAAAAAAAAATATCAATCTAAAATCCACATTCCCAAAGGATTGAATATATAGCATATCATAAAAGTTTAATATTAACACATGCTTATGTAAATATCAAACGAAGAATAAAAGCAGTGCTAGTTTATTTATTCATTGTATTGTTACTTAATTTTTTTCTTTCATGAAATTGCCCTCAAAAGATCAAAAAAATTAATCTAATGAAATCTTCACGGATATTGCTATACAAACAATATATATATATATATACACTCACAATTACACGTATGATAACTTCGGAAAGAATTGGTCATGCATAAAAAAAAATTAGGGCTTATTTGTTTTGAGATTCACACGGACAGGACTAGAATTTTCCGACTCCCGCTCCATTTTAGTTAGAGATGTAACATCCGTTTTTACATCTCATTCTTCATCCACACCTATAATACCTATTTTCTCTCACTTACACTCTCTTTCCTACTTGGGTTTTTCTACGGTTAGGAAGGCTTTCGCCCTTCCTGACGTCCTAGCCAATAATATTTCGACACGTCATTTAGTTACGCCCTGGGCGATTTAACTTCGCAATGAGATAAAATAATTAATTATATAAAATAAAAATATAAAATTACTTAACCATCCCTATAATATTATTAAAAATAAAAGGAGAAAAATGTCAATTTTGCCCCTCAACTTTTTCTTGAGGATCAAATAGGACCATAACTATTTCTTTTTTACATTTAAACTTTCTTTCATTATAAATTGAATCAAATAAACCCCAACTTTGTAAAATGGATGAAATAGTAAGCAAACGAATGGTTCACGTTCTCCAGAGTGGGAATTAGAAAAATAGACCAAATTAACTTATCAAATTGTGGAGTTTGTACACTAAAGTACAGGCGTGCAAAGCAGAATTAACATGCGCCACATTCCTCCCCCCAATTTCCCCCACCGACCACCTAATTTAGTTACTGCTCGGCGCCGGAGAATCGCGGCCTCAACGAGGCCCAAATCCAATCAATCCCCATTTTCAAGTTCGAAAGGGATGATACAAGGGATTTTGCGATATGAAATCATGCTATGTTTGAAAGAATTCCAACCAGAGGAAAAATACAAATTCATCCCCAATTGAGCCCACATTTTTCATATTTATTGCATCGGTGTTTGGCTTCAGAACAACACCAATTGCTCACTCTGCAGAACGAGCATTTCTACGACCCGACCCGACCAGATATTCATCTCCCAACGGATCGGGTCCCAATCCGTATCCTTCACAGGTAGGGATGAGGAATATCGTGATTGAAATAGGCTTGGAACAGTGGATTCCATCCCTACCAAGAATCCCTGAAAATTAGAACTCATTTTATACCGAAGAATTCAGGGATAAAGGGGAAGAAATTTAGTTATATTGAAGCATGGGAGATGAGTGCATTGATAATAGGATGAGAGATAAGCAATTTGTCTACATATAAGGAGATATTTTTCAAATGATTATGTTGTTAATGCTCATCTGTATTTAGCTGTTGAAGAACTTAGCAAGAAGAACCGTAAATTTTAGGTGTTTAGATGGAAACGAGAAATTTCAACAGTGAGCCATAGTTATTTTAATGTCGTTCACTTATTATTATTATTATTATTATTATTATTATTATTATTATTATTATTATTTTGACCAAAGGGTTTAATTGTTCTCATTTATTGAGTTGAGGGGCTTATTTGATTTGATTCATAAAAAAAAAAAGAGTTTGGATGTAAAAAAAAAAAAATTGCGGGTCTTATTTGATCCGCAAGAGAAAATTAAGGGGCTAAATTGATCATTATTCTAAATAAATATTAATTAATTAATATTATAAATTATATTAA
Source organism: Ballota nigra (assembly GCA_947034835.1). NCBI lineage: Eukaryota > Viridiplantae > Streptophyta > Magnoliopsida > Lamiales > Lamiaceae > Ballota > Ballota nigra. The sequence goes on along the minus strand of OX344724.1, from coordinate 72,042,072 downwards.
AGTAAAAAGGATATTTTTGTAATTTTATATTTATTAATTTAATTTATTAATAGAGCGATACAGTGCGATTGCAATATGCAGAGTGCAAACGCTTTAATGCAAAGTGCAATTCATTGAAAATAATATCATACGTTAGATCTTCGATCCAACGGTAATTAAAAGGCTTACTGACGTCAGGAAGGGCGAAAGCCTTCCTGACCGTAGAAAGACCCTTCCTACTTTTCTTTTTCCTACTTTTCTCTCACTTATACTCTTTTTCCTATTTTTCTCTCACTTACACTCTCTTTCCTAGTTTTCTCTTACACATCCTACTTTATTTTTACATATGATTTGACATAAAGTTAAGGGGGCGCTTTGTTGATAGACGACCAGGCGAGCAACAGTGTTTTGGAGATTTAAGAGACTAATTATGCAAAATTAGATGTCGGCGACCAGCAGAGATAAAAAGAGTTTCAAGCACCAGGCGACCAGGAGTGACGTCAAATGAATGCCAGGCGACCAGCACAACAAATAAGTAAAATGAACAAATAATTAGAATAAAGCAATGACAAGATACACCATCTAGGCGACCAAGCGAGCAAGAGAGGCCCACGAAGATCAACCCAAAATTCCACTAACTTAAACATTGCATTAGAAGCAAACAAGTGTACTAAACACTTGTCATTGTACAAGATGTAATATTTTAAGAATAGGACAAGTGGCTAAACATTTGTCAAAGCCAAAATAAAAAGGGCTAAGTGAGTGACACCTCCTACTTGCTTGTAAGTCTATAAATACCCCTTCATGAAAGGGTCAAAATAAGTTCAATTATTAAAAAGAAGACCAAGTTCTTGCAATTTTATTTCTTAATCCCTTCTTACACAAAATCATCACTTGTAATCTTGTTTGATGACCTTCTTGAGTATTAAACAACCACTAATTATCTAATTCGGATCAAGGTCATCAATAATTGACGCTAGAAGGAGGGTCCGAACCTCCGTTTGATCGAAGATTTGAAGAATTCGATAAAAAGAGCCACCGGAATCTGCAAAATCAACACCGGATTCAGGCCAAAGTCACCGAAAACTGGAAAAAATCACCGGAAATATGGAAATTAAAGAGGTAATTCAACACTTGTGAAGAAGTTCATATTTAAGAATTAGAATGCATGCATGTGTGAATTAGGGTTTGTTAAATAACCAAGTTCACACATACAAGGCTAGTTATTCTTAAATTGGCAAAGATAAACACAAGATCTTCGTCACCGGAATATTCAATCGAAGATGGCGGGATCACAAAAACGACAATCTTCGAGTGCACATCCATCACGTAGGTCGCGAACTCGGGTATCGTCTATGGGTGATCATGCACGCATTGTACGGGCTACGTCCAACAGAAACGTGCAGGTCACTATCGACACTCTTCCCCCGGAGGTGGAGGCACTGGCTAGAAATCCGGAAGAACTGGCGAAAATGATTGCCGTCTTGCAATCGATACAAAGACAACAAGAAAAAATGGGACCATCAAGAGCATTGGAGACGACCAGGCGATCAGCCGAGCAGGGAAGTAAAAGGCGCGAAGATGCACGGAATGACGAGGTGGACAGCGCTCAAGCCCGGTAGAATAAATACAAAGCCCCAATTAGCGAAAGATTGGGAAGTAGAGGGGAATCCACCCCAGGAGGAGATGGGGAGTCGAGCAAGAGCACAACGAGAGGAATAAAATATAACACTGGAGAGAGATCGGATCACAGGAGAGAAGTTAAGGAGGCTTCGACCACGCGTTGATGCTCGTCCCTCCGTCCATGATCGCCTAAGGAGGTCAGCATTCGGACGACTTAGCCCTAACGGACCCAGCAATGTCGCCAGGCGACCAACTCAGGAGAAACGTCCTATTGGGGAGATGTTGAACCACGACGAGGTCATTGAACTTAGTCATGGCAAGCAACCTACCAACAGTGGAGCGTCTCCAGATGAGTTGCAAGCCCTTAAAAAGGCGATCGAGGAGATGAAAAGGCAGTTGGACTCACAGAAAGGGATTGGATCGACAATACTGCCATCGTCACCACTGTCACCGGCAAGCTTGAATGCGCCTGTGCAAAAGAAAATACAGTTCCCAGCCGTCAGTCTGTACGAAGGAAGTTCGGATCCCAAAGTTCATTTGGCAAAATATTCCGATTTTATGATATCTATGAGGGCTTCAGATGCTACACAGTGCCGTAACTTCCCACTCACACTTGGTGATGGCCCCCATCGTTGGTTCTCAGCACTTGCTCCAGGATCCATCAACTCCTTCGCACAACTAAGCAAGGAATTTTTGTCACATTTCTCCACTGCTGGGTCGTTCTTAACTCAGAGGCACCGCTTGGCCGACATCAAGCAAGGAGATGACGAGTCAGATAGGAAATTCCTAGAAAGATTTGATAAAATACTTCTGGAAGGAGAGATGGTCAGCGAAGCTACCAAGATGGTAGCAGTAACGGGGGGCTTGAAAAAAGGAACCGATTTGTGGAAGGAAATACATCTCGCCTGCCCAAAGACATATGCAGAATTCAAACATCGGGCGGGCATACATGTATCCATGCAAGAAGCACTGCAGAAAGAATTGGGTGATAAAGGTGATCCCAAGAAAACCGGAAAGAAGTCCACGGGAAGTGAATACAAAGCCCCGAAAAACATGAAAGCTTTTAATGAAGGGGCAGAGCTGAAAGAAAGGTTGAATCAGGTGTTCGCTACATCGATAGAGGCCGTGTATAATAATGTTAAAGACAGAGACATGCTTTCAGAACCAAGGAAAATCCTACAAGAACGCGGAAAGCTGAATCCGAATAAATATTGCGCCTACCACCAGAACATCGGACATTTCACTAGTGAATGTCGAGACTTATTGAAACAACTTTGGAGGTTCTATAAGAAGGCAAACTGTCTGAATTTGTGAAGAAGGAACCAGGGAAGAGACCCAGAGCGGTTGGTCCACCTAGCTCAGATGACGAGGACAGTGACGACCAGCCGAGCAAGACAACCAAGAAAGAAAGGTTCCAACAGCCCCAGCATAACCAATACGAGAAATTCTTATGCTTGAAGCAAGTGGACCTGTTAGGGGATGCTCGGACGGAAGGCCTCCAATCTCAAAGAGGAAAAGGAAAGCAGAGTTAAGAGCGGTAGCTCAAGTAAGAGAAGTGGGAGTCAATCAAGCCACCAAGAAGACGGGGGACTTGGTGTTTTCAGTAAAAGACTTGGATGGAGTGCTCACCCCGCACAATGACTCATTGATCATATGTGCTAACATCATGGGAACCCGAGTCCACCGATTGCTCGTGGATACCGGATCATACACAAACATTCTGTTTAAAAGTACATTAGATCAGATAGGAAATTGTGCGGAGTATGTAAAAGATTGTAATCATAAAATAGTGGGATTCGGAGATGCTGTAACCGTTCCCCTAGGAGTAATAATGTTGTCAGTTGAGCTTGTATCGACCGAGAATCCTGACAGGAGATTGACTAGAATGGTAGAATTCCTAGTGGTAGACCAACAATCTTCTTATAATGGATTTCTCGGTCGACCTTTTATTAATGAATTCAAAGCAGTTGTTTCAACGTACTACTATTGTGTTAAATTTCCAACACCAAAAGGATCAGGTACGGTAAAGGGCGATCAAAAGAGAGCTCGTGAATGCCTCCCGCAGTTGTTGCCCAAAGACAATCAAGTATCGGTAGTAGGCGAACAGTCGAGCAGCAACGCTGAAGATGAACCATCCATACTTGATGAAATCATGGAGGCCATCGATACGGAGATGATGGAGGTGGACGACCAGCAGGAGGGCGAACAAGAGATCCAGAACGACCAACAGAGACAAGAGAATGAACCTTGCCCGAAGGAGGTGGAAGACCTTGAACCACTACTAGGAGCAGAACCAATGATGGTCGAAGATGAACTTAACTTGGAGGGGCCCATCATCGATCCTCGATGGAAGAATAAAAAAAGGAGAGCAACGCCGGTTGAAGAGTTGGAAGCAATCAGAGTTGACCCGAACCGAGAAGATTTAGAACTCTTCATTGGATCTGAGCTCCCAGAGCCTTACAGATCCAGGATGAAGGAATTCTTAAAATCTAATCTCGATGTATTCGCATGGTCACACGCCGATATGGTAGGCATCAGCCGTGAGCATGCTTGCCATAAGCTAAATATTGATCCAACCAAAAAACCGGTGAAGCAAAAAAGAAGGAAGTTTTGGGCCCGACAAGTACGAAGCGTTGGATGTAGAAATAAAGAAGCTATTAGACAATGACCTTATCAAAGAGGCATTGTGCCCTAGATGGTGGCAAATCCGGTGCTGGTGAGAAAACCAAATGGCACGTGGAGATTATGTATTGACTTCACAGATTTAAATGCCGCGTGCCCCAAGGACAACTTTCCATTGTCACACATTGACCAGTTGGTGGACAATACAGCTGGACATGAGCTCCTTACATTCATGGATGCATTTGCTGGCTACCATCAGATACCAATGCATCCAGACGACCAGGAAAGCACAACTTTTTACACTAACAAAAATTTGCTATGTTGAAAAAGGATGTCATTCGGGTTAATCAACGCAGGAGCCACATATCAACGACTCATTAACAAAATGTTCGATGAACACATTGGCAAAACAATGGAAGTATATGTGGACGACATAGTGGTGAAAAGCCCAAAGAAGGAAGATCATTTGGAACATCTAGCACAGGCATTCGAAATACTCCGAGCATACAACATGAAGCTAAATCCAAAGAAAAGCAACTTCGGCGTTCATTCAGGCAAATTTCTCGGGCATCTTGTTAGCCAACGAGGCATTGAAGCAAATCCATCAAAGGTGAAGGCCATTCTGGACATGCAGCCACCAAGATCCATCAAGGAAGTGCAACGGCTTACCGGATGCTTGACGGCCCTAAACAGATTCATTTCAAGATCTGGAGACAAATGCCGACCTTTCTTCGATGCTATAAAGAAAGACGGATTCCAATGGACGGATCATTGCCAGCAGGCGTTTGAACAGCTGAAGGAATATCTCAGCGATACAAAAATCTTGTCAAAACCTGTTCCAGGAGAAAAATTATACCTCTATTTGGCAGCTTCAGAGGTGGCCATCAGTTCTGTTCTGGTTCGTGCAGAAGGGAAATTTCATCTACCCATATACTACGTAAGTCAAGCTTTGCACGAGGCAGAAATCAAATATTCTACGATGGAAAGATTGGCATATGCACTGGTAATGAGCGTCAGGAAACTTCGACCATACTTCTTCGATCACCAGGTAGAGGTCTTGACAACCTTCCCGCTAAGGCAAGTTTTACAAAGACCAGACATTGCTGATCGCCTCCTCAAGTGGTCCCTCGAAATAAGCCAGTTTGGAATATCTTATGCACCTCGAACAGCGATTAAAGGACAAGCATTAGCCGACTTCATAGTCGAGCTAACTTTTTCTCAAGATCCGACGAGAGGTCATAATCATCCATGGCATATGTACATCGATGGATCATCCACCAACACTGCATCAGGAGCCGGAATAGTGCTAATCAGCCCAGATAGACAAATCTTCACCTCGACAGTACGATTCGATTTCATGGCAACGAACAATGAGGCCGAGTATGAGGCGTTGATAGCTGGACTTCGTCTAGCATTGGCATCGGGGTTAGAAGATTGCAAATATATGGAGACTCACAGCTGATAGTCAACCAAGTCCGGGGAGAGTATGAAACGAAAGATGAAAACATGACATTATATCAAAAGATCGTAGCACATCTAGCATCTATGTTCGAGCAAATTTTCATTGAACAAGTACCAAGAGAGAATAATGCTCAAGCAGACGCACTGGCTCGCCTGGCCACCAGCACAGGCCCGACAGAATTGCCAGATGTCACCATCACAAAAATATGTCAACCATCAACACATGACTATAAGATCAATCAAGTGGATGAAGAATCTGAGAAAAGTGACTGGAGAGCACCTATTCTCAAATATCTTCGTGATGGTGAAGTTTCAGGGGACCCCCACGAAGCAGCCAAGATGACCAGGCGAGCAGCAAGGTTTACAATCATGGACAACCAGCTCTACAAAAGAGGATTCTCACTCCCGTTATTGAAATGCTTGACAAGAGAGCAAGGCCAAGAAGTTTTACGAGAAATTCATCAAGGCGTTTGTGGAAATCACGCTGGGGGGCGTGCGTTGGCTTACAAGACAGTAAGACAAGGGTATTATTGGCCTACATTACTGCAAGATGCTATCAGAGTTGCGAAAACTTGTCACATATGCCAAATATTCGCACCCAATATTCACAAGCCACCAACCGAGATGATAGCAGTCAATAGTCCATTGTCATTCGCAAAATGGGGAATCGACATCATAGGGCCTTTCCCAACTGGAAAAGAAAATGTAAAGTTTGCGGTGGTGGCCGTAGATTATTACACAAAGTGGGCTGAGGCGGAGGCACTCGTGAAGATTACACAAGAAAAGATGATCAGCTTCATATGGAAGAATATCGTGTGCCGATTCGGAGTCCCACAGGCAATTTTGACTGACAATGGACGAAAATTTGAAGGCAAGAAAATAAGAAACTTTTGTGAAAAGTGGGGGATAAAAAAGCATTTTTCAACTCCATATCATCCTCAGTCTAACGGCCAGGTCGAGGCAGTCAACAAAATAATCAAACATATATTGAAGATCCGATTGGTGGACAAAAATGAAAAATGGTCAGAAGAGCTACCAGAGTGCTATGGGCATATCGAGTATCATATAGGACAAGTACGGGAGAAACTCCATTCACCATGGCATTCGACATTGAAGCAGTTATACCCATAGAGATAAAGGTACCAACAGAGCGAACATCAATGTTCGACGAACATGCGAACAACAAGGCTTTAGCTGCAGAGATGGATTTGGTTGACGAAAGGAGAATTTCCGCAGAGATGAAGAACGCAATGTACAAGAGAAAGATTGCAAAGCATTACAATTCACAAGTAAAAGTTAGAGAATTCAAGATTGGAGATCTCGTACTTAAAAAGGTTTTAGGACCACCACCAGGAGTATTCGGACCAACTTGGGAGGGCCCATACAGAATAACTCAAAAATGGAACAACGACACTTATGACTTAGAAGACATGAAAGACAACTCGGCCCAATACTCCTGGAATGCAGCTTTATTAAAAAAGTATTATCAATAGGCAAAAATTGTACAGTATATGTAAAATTTAGTGCAAAATTTCATGATTGGGTACTCATACAGTTGTAAAGTATGTTAAAATATGTTCAAAATTTTATGAATGTATATAAAGTTTTTGTTGTAAGGATTAGTTTTACAAGTTGTTCGTTTCACAAAGCAAGATTGCTCGCTCAAAAGTGGGTGAACAACAAAGCTAAGGGCGAACAAGCCCAAGGCCAAATCCACATAAGGGTAATAAGGCCCAAAATTTATGGGCAACCATGAAAGAGGCAATCAAGGCCAAGTCCGTTAAAGGCTTAAAAGGCCCAATTATTTAAGGCTAAGTCTGTTTAAGGGCAAAAGCCCACCTAAGCCAATCAGGCGATTACCAGGTATAAAGATATCTTAAAAAGAAACAGTTGTTTGCAAAGATTATATAAAGCTTGAAAGCGAACAACAGTGTCAACAGCGAACAAGCGAGAAGAAAAGAGAGCCAATGTTTTCTAATTTATCTTTTATTAAAAGAAAGGAATTACAAGCAATAGGAATGAAAGTACAAGAGTGGCCCTAACACAAAACTAAGAAAAATAAAAACATCAAGTCTTCAAGCTTGGGGAGCCGGAGGAGCATCGGTGGTCGCCGGGACAGAAGGAGTTGCATCAATGGTAGTAGCTTCAGTGGTGGTCGCCGCAGCTGAGGTGCCCGCCTCGTCAATAGGGGTTAGAGGAAGGGAGTGGAGGCCATAAAAAACATCCGTCTCCTTGCTCGGCTCCTCGCCAGAGAATTGAGGAGCAATGACTTGAACACCTTCCCCAAAGATGTCCAAGGGGACTCCCATTTCCCCAAGGTCGGCCACTGGAAGTGAGAACCCGGCGTCGATAGGGTTGTCCCTGACGTAATCAATGAAGTCCTTTTTGGTGGTGGCTAGGACATCCATATTATGGTCCGAAGCGAACTTCATTGACCTTATACTCTCGGCGTAGGCACAAACATACCCCAAGTTGGTGTTGTCGGCCACATCTTGAGCATAGACGTCGTAGGCGACCAGGCTAGTTTTCTCTTGTTGAAGGCGAGCGACCTCAGCCTGAAGCTCTTCAATTTGGGCGGCCATGACGGTCTTCTCACCCTCCAACACTTTATTTCGCTCGCCGGCGACCCCCAGTTCAAGAGACAACTTCTCCGACTGATTTATGGCGAATTGCTCGCTATGCACAGAAGCGTTGTACATTTGCTCCAGGTTTGCCACCGCTTTGGCATGATCGACTTTCTCTTGGGCGAGCTCATCATCCTTTTTCTTTAAAGCGGCCGCCTTCTCCACTTCAAAGCCCTCAATCTTGCGACCAAGGCTGCGATTAGTTCTCTCCAGTAGAACAATCTGGTCGAGGAGCCTCTGGGCCATCACAGCTTGATGGTTGGCATTATAGGCGACCAGGCGAGCATTATCACTAGCAGTGTGGCCCTGGACAATGTCTTCGCAGGTCCTGGTCCAAGAACGAGGGACCATCTCAGTTGCCCGGCGAACATGAGAGTCCGGGATATCGAGATATGGGGGCGGAGTCTTCACGCAACTAACTTGATGAAGCACCTCTGACCGCCCAGGGTGCTCCTCGGGTTTATACCTAAAAGGGAAGGAAAAATTCAAGCTAGAAAACATCATTAAAAAAGCGACTATCAGGGATGCAGTTTGAAAACTTACTCCCTCAACTTCACGGGGTCATACCCCAAGTACGAGCGATCATTGGATGCTTGCTTCCTCTTCAAGACAGCAGCTACAGCCTGCTGCTCGCTCACAACTTCAACAGAAGAAGGTTTAGAAGTTGGAGATGGAGGAGCCCTGCTGCTCGCTTCAGTCGTTGGTTTGGAGCGTTTCGATGCTCGCTCGGCAGCTTCCCCTTCACCACGAGAATCTTCTCGAGGCACCTTTTTCTTGAGCCTTTCTTTTTCCTTCTCCGCGCCCCGAGGAGAGATAACAACTTTGGAAGCTCCTTTGGAGCGACCACCAGTGACCCGGGGGCGAGCATTAGGGCCAGGTTCCCCCCCAGCACGAAGTCGGATGAGGGAGAGAGGGGGGTCCTATTTTCTTCTGGTCGATTCCTGGGCGGCCATCTGTTTCACTCTGGCGGCCAGGAGGTGGTAGGATTCGGGATGGTGGGTACGGCGACGGTCACTCGTTGATCTGTTAAGAAAGAAAAAACAAGAGTTATCGGTTTTGGGCGACTAGGCGAATAGGAAGTTAAAAGTCAAGAGTTAGGAGAGTGATTACCCTCAGGGATCGCTGCCTGTGCCTCCAAGTGATGATGACTTGTGAAGAGTTGAGCAATCTTCCGACAGTGAGCCTTCGAAAGATGGAGAATGTCGCGATCGGTGGGATTCCGGAGTACTATCACGGCCAATGTGTACAGAAACTCCTCACTCAGGCCTGGATTGCCCCACTTCAAAACTTTTGGACCTGCAAAACAGCAAGAAAGGAAAAATTAAAATTAGTCCCCAACGCGGTCCCAGGAAGGAAATGAGAGAGCCTACGTTTGACTACATCAAAATGTTCTGGGGAATTAATGCGCGCTTGGCCGCCTGAGAAACCCGCCGATGCTCGCCAGTCGCCCCCAATAAAGAGGAATTGATTATGCCAACTCTTGACCTTGTTGGGAACTCCTTCAATGAGTTTTACTCCCGTCCTCGCCTTAACATAGTACCAGCCCACGTCTTCTTCTTTGCAAGCTGAGATGACCAGGGCGTAGTGGATCTCGGCCGTACTAAGTTTATTTTTGTACCCTTCGAGATCGAAAAAAGTCATTAGAGCGAGCAAATTACTCCACCCGTTGGGAGTGATCTGGGTGATCGCCAAGCCAATATCCTCCAGGAAGCGACCAATGAGGGGATGGAGCGGCAACGGGAACCCCGTATTGAGTATGTTCAAGTTGATCGCCGTACAACCTAGTGGTGGGCGATCAACAATTTCTCCTTTCTTGGGGGCGTACAAGAAAATGTCATACGGGAACTTGTAATGAGACCTGATGCTATCCAAGTCATCCTTGGTAACAAAGCTGGGAATCCTGCTCGCTGTATAAATACTCTCTTGGGCGGACATGATTACACGAGAGTGAACAGGAAAAGCCGTAGAAAAACGAGCAGCGTATTCGCCCCACTCATTTTGGCGGACAACACCTTCGGGTATCTGAGACTCGGGAGTCACTCTAGAGGTAGGAAAACCTATCTTCTCAAGAAACTCCCAAGTCACAGACAGTCGTGGTCGCTCAACTTCAGGTTGGTCACTCTCAGCTTCAATTTCAGCGGCCACCTCCTCTGAGTCTTCTCCCAAGTCGGAAGAAGTAGCTCCTTCTGCGTCTGGGCGACCACCAGTGTTGTGGACCTCTTCGTCGCCAGAGTGTTCAGAAGCATAGGCTTCAACGGAGCGAACAATGGAGGACGCTTCGGAGCCCGTTTCTTCGTCCACCAGCAAGGTTCTTGGGTTCCGAACAAGGGCTTGGCGAATCGACCGGCGAGGAGCAGGGAAAGTTTCTTCCATTGGGCGTTTTTCGGGATTACGCTAAAAAATCTCAAGGGATGCGGTATCACTCGAAGAAGAAACCATTTGAAAGACGTTTTCAAAGGGATGAAGAGAATAATGAAAGATTTTAAACGAAAAAGATAGAAATTGGAAGCAGAAACAACAGAACACGGCGGCCCTGGAAATTACACGGCGGTGCTGGAAAGGTCGTGGCGGCGTTCGAAGAGGGGAACAGCGGCGGAGAAGGAATTTCGAACGAGAAAAACAAAAATGAAATACAAAATGAAGTCACAAGCGAAATACAAATAGTACGATTGATAATTACCTGAAATTATACACGAAATTTGTCAAGGATCTCGTAGAAATTGGTGCAAAAAGCTTAAAAGGAAAACTTAAATGGCAAGGGTGAAAAAAGATTTCGAAAAATGAAAGGGAGAATGAGGATGGATATTTATAGAGGCAAAAAACGAGGGTCAATACGAAATTTTTGAAAATTTCATAGGCCCCTATATGCAAACAAATAAATACGCGTGGGCGGCAGGTGACGTTATTGCCGCCCACGACGTTTCGAATCCCAAGAATCTTGGGAATTCAACCGTCACGCACGCATGGGGTGTTCTGTTGGTCGCCCCAATGACCAGGTGATCGCCCGAGTTCCCGCCTAAAGAATTCAAAAAAAAAATATGTTGCTCGCTCCACACATATAATCATCATCCTATCAAAATTATGCCTTATTCCTTATTATTCAAAAATTTTCCTAATAAAGAGCAAATCAGGGGGCAATGTTGATAGACGGCCAGACGAGCAACAGTATTTTGGAGATTTAATAGACTAATTATGCAAAATTAGATGTCGGCGACAAGCAGAGATAAAAAGAGTTTCAAGCACCAGGCGACCAGAAGTGACGTCAAATGAATGTCAGGCGACCAGCACAACAAAGAAGTAAAATGAACAAATAATTAGAATAAAACAATGACAAGATACACCATCTAGGCGACCAAGCGAGCAAGAGAGGCCCACGAAGATCAACCCAAAATTCCACTAACTTAAACATTGCATTAGAAGCAAACAAGTGTACTAAACACTTGTCATTGTACAAGATGTAATAGTTTAGGAATAGGACAAGTGGTTAAACACTTGTCAAAGCCAAAATAAAAAGGGCTAAGTGAGTGACACCTCCTACTTGCTTGTAAGTCTATAAATACCCCTTCATGAAAGGGTCAAAATAAGTTCAAATATTAAAAAGAAGACCAAGTTCTTGCAATTTTATTTCTTAATCCCTTCTTACATAAAATCATCACTTGTAATCTTGTTTGATGACCTTCTTGAGTATTAAACAACCACTAATTATCTAATTCAGATCAAGGTCATCAACACGCTTGGTTAACAACTCTTCAATGTTAATGAGAATGAGATTGAAAATTAGTGTAATTAGCATGGTTCATGAGAATAAAATCACTACCTCTCCTCCTAAATAAGGTAATCACTACACCATTTTGATTACCCTATTCTCTTCCTACAATCATCCTCCTCAATCACTCCTTCATTCCTCCACCAACAACCATTTGTTGTCAACTTCTATTCCAAAATTGGGGCATGACACTAGCAATGGTGTCACCATTGGAACACTTCCCCTAACATATCATTTTTCTTATGAGGGCATAGATGAAATAAATTTTCATTCTCATTACCATTGAAGAATTGCTAACCAAGCGCCCCCTAAATCTCACCCTACTAAAATCTCAAAACAAACACACATTTTTATTATCATCCAAGACTTTACATCTTGTGAGCGTAAAGTCATGACTTCACACGCCCACCTAAATCCCGAAACAAACAAGCCCTTAGCGTCAAAGAGTATTGGTCAAAGAAGTTACCTTGTTTCGTCGATTCAGATTTTCAGGAAAGTATTCGAAAAGTGAGAAATACGAGTTCTTTAACGAGGATAAGCATGGTTGTAATCGGGATACTGCGAAACTAAAAATTTTAATCGGTTAGAACACTTGTGCGTGACTAATTTTCACTATATTTTTTTTTATAGAGAATGCGGAGATACAAATTTATTTAACTAATTCGTCATGAATGACTACATCTAGGGGCATACCAAGTCAAGAGTTTTCACTATATTTTTTTGTATTATCATGCGTGTTTTTACAATACTGAGTATATGGATATATATATATATATATATATAATATTAAAATCCTAAAGTCTATCAGACTACTTAGTCCATATCAAATCTTCTGTATTTGGCATATCAAATCTTCTAGATTTACAACATATTTAAAATATGTATATGTAATTTTTTTTTTTTTGAAATAGATAGGGGAATGGGACGGGATGAACATGGGGTTCAAAATATTGCCCTATAGTGGGGCATAGAGCAAGTCTGGATATTTAGATACCCGCCCTATCCCGCCTCACCCCTTGTCATTTTTAGCGAGATATGAATTTTTTTTACCCAAAAAAAAAAGAAAAAGTAAAAATTGACCTGAACTGTAGGGGGTAATGATTTATGGGCACGGCTATTAACACCCACAAATTTACTTAGTATACACACTCCTAAGTTAACCCACCATATATTTTAATTATATATTTTTTTTAGTACACCTCCTTCAAATTTACAACTATAACCCTACTTATCATTTACACTACTCAACTAAATATATACACACCCATCAATTTAATTTGTAATTTAAATTTTAAAAAATTACATACTCCACCCTCATTTTCGTTATTCGCCCTCCTACACCACTCTCGTACCCCCACTCCCCCGGCCAAAAAAAAAAAAACACCTTGAAACCACATCACAACCCAAAACCACTGTTCATTGTATCCTTTTGTCTTTTTTTTTTCCCGGCATCTCCACCCTCCCCCCTCGCCGACCATATGAAGAAGACCCATTTAATTTTCTTACACCTGTAAATGAATTCATAGAAGAAAAATATTAATATCATTTAATATTGTATGTATATTATTTATACTTATCTAATTATATTAATTGTTTTACTGTTTATGAAAGGACACTTGTGTGGGTAAAATAATAGTGAGTAATGTATGTTTGTGCGTGATTTTAAAATTTTATATGGGTTTAAAAAGTAGGAGTATTTTAATAAATAATGTTTATTTTATTACATAAGGGCATTTTAGTATTTTTATTAATAATATTTTTTTCAAAATAAAAGGTGGGTGAATAAAGTATTTTTGTGTGGGTGAATAACCCCGCCCATGATTTATTCCGCCGGATGGCAAGTTGGCAACGTAAAACTACAGACCTGACTTTCAAGCTTTATTATATTTTAGGCTTAATTGCAAATAAAATCACCATTTTTTCGCAAATTGCAATATAAGCTAAACATTTTAAATTTAGCAAAAAAAAAAAAATATCACTTTTATATTTGTTTGCAATTTAAACTTCGGGCAGTTTTGTCTTTGTCCCAAAGCTGACGTGTACAAATAAATATACAATCATCATCTCAGTATACATCCACATCATTAATTATTTATAAAAATAGTAAATAAAATTTAAATTACAAATTAATATTATAAAACTATAAATAAATTTCAAAATTAATCAATTTAAAATCTCGTCAAATAAAAAAAAAAGCTAAACACTTTTATAATTAAACAATAAAAGAACTTTCTTCTTTAATTATCAAATTTAAAATCCCCCAAAAATATTCGGCAATTACCAAATTCAACCCTAAAACCATTGTTCATCCTCCTTTCTTATCTTCACCATCCGACCGTGCTACTCCTCCTCTACAACGCCGATACACCATCATTAGATATGTATTAAATTATTTTCTCTTGAACAATTACAATTTAAATATACCCAGAAATCAGACAAATTTTTTCTTACATTATTTTTAAGATTGATACCTTCAATACTGCATCTCTGACATTTACCTCGAACCACTATCTTGAACTCGAGATTTGCAAGGGAAGGGGTTGTGGAATGGAGATTGGCCTGGGAAGACTATTTATAGAGTTTTCGAATATACCGTATGCTTGGGGATAAAGAACGGGAAGAATTTAGCGTTAATTTTTAATTTATTTTCTTCAATTAATTATAGGATATTCTAGTTGAAGTTGGGACATTTTGAACGTGTATTGTGGATTGGGGTTTGGACATTTTAATTTTTTTTTAATTGAAATTTGATTTTTAAAATTATTTCAAATGCATTAGAATTATTCATTTTTAAAAAATATCAATAAATTTTAAAATTTCAAAGAACAAATAAGTATTTTAATTTTAAGAAATATAATTATTTTTTTATATATAAACTTATTTATAATATTTTTTTAAAAATATTTAATGATGTGGATGCTTACAAAGATGATGATTGTGTATTTATTTATACACATCAGCTTGTAGATAAGGGACAAATTGCCCGAAGTTTAAATTGCAAACAAATATGAAAATAGTAGTTTTTTTTTTTTTTTTTTGCTAATATTCAAAAGTTTAACTTATATTGCAATTTGCAGAAAAGTGGTGATTTTATTTGTAATTAAACCTCTATTTTAACTTAAACTTTTAGAAATTTTGGCAACACAGTCTTTTCACAAAATTTTATTCCGCGACCAATAAAAAAAAAACCAACACATGTATTGAGAAATTACAGAAAAATTACTATGTAGAAGCAGAAATAAACAAGCATGACAGGATAATAAATAGAGATGCTCACGGTTCCGAAATTGCCGGTTCCGATTCCGAATCGGTGGTTCCAAAAGTGCTATATGCGGAATCGGAACCGAACCGTGGTCAAACCGGTTTCGGTTCGGTCAGTTTCGGCGATTTTTTTAAATTATTATTATTATTTTTGTTTTTTTAGGGTTTTTACATGTGTTTTTTGGGTTTTTAATCTAAATGTAAATGACAAATTAAATGGAAAAAAAATTCATTAGTGATTGAACTATTACAAATTAGTAATTCTAATTTAAAATAAGTATTTAATATCTATTATTACAAACTAATTGAAATATTACAAATTTACAACTTAAAATCTTAATTTTTACAAAATAAATTTGGGGTAGGAGTTAAAGAAATTGGACTTGAGCTTAATTTTAAAAAATAAACTTAGAAATCCTAAGTTTGAAACTCAAAATTCTAAGTCACTTTTTTTTTTTTAGGTTTCTACTTATATTTTTTGGTTTTTTAATCTAAATGTAGATTACATATTAAATAAAAAAAATTCGTTAGTAATTGAACTATTACAAATTAGTAATTGAACAATTACAAATAAGTATCTAATATATATTATTACAAACTAATTGAAATATTACAAATTTAAAAATTGAATATTGAATTATTACAAATTACTAATTACAAGTTTACAACTTAAAATCTTAAATTTTACAAAATAAATTTGGTGGAGGGGTTAAAGAAATTGGACTTGAGTTTAATTTTAAAAAATAAACTTAGAAATTCTAAGTTTAAAACTCAAAATTAAGAAATAAACTCAAAATTCTAAGTGTGGAACCGCCTGAAAACCGTCGGAACCAAACCATGGAACCGTGGAACCGGCGGTTCCGATTATTTTTTAGCATGCCTAACAATAAATGATCAAAATATCCCGATCCCAACTTTATCAATTTAAAGTCTCTTTGTTGAACTTATAAGTTTTTTTTAAAATAAATTATAAAATAATAATTTTGTGTTTTATCTCATTATTATATAACTTTTTTTGCGTTTTTTTGTTAAATAAATAATTATAGCATAAGAAAAAAAAAAAAGCAATTAATTATTTCAAAGCCTGTATATGAGTAATAGGCTTATATGCCCAATTTCTTAAGCCGGGCCTTAGCCAATGACCCATAAAAGACGTTAATTACGGGCCTTATTAAGAACTGGTCTTTGGCCCAGTCGAAGGGCTCAATTCCCTATTAGTATATGATGCGAGTAATAAACTTTATATTGTCACCGGATATTTTCAAGACATTGGTCTGTTTTTCTTTTTCTTGTCCAGAAAATTGTGTTTCGAATTCATGACCTTTAAGTTATGGATAGTGAAACTCTAACCACTTGATCTATACCACTTTGTCATTGACCTGTCCATTCTTAACACAATTTTTTCAAATTTACAGAAAAAAGTGACATAACATTTTAACATTAGTAACATGTTAAGGACGAAGTTGAATTGTTAATATTGAATATAATTTTGTTAAAATATAGTGTGCTTATAATTAAGAGATGGGCGAAAGAATTCCATCTCATTTAAAAGTCAGAATTTGTAAAAAAAATTAAAATTAATCTATTTAATTATTTTTTTTTAGGATAAGATAGGATTTGAACTTTCTAAGGAAAATAATAATAATGAAGAAGTCATGCGTACACAATCTCATTCATATATGAGATTTAGCTCCACTTTAATATTTATAGTATTTAGTTTTAACTTAAAACATGAATTAGAACCCACAGGGTGTTGACTTAGCGGCAAGGTCCTAAGATTTAGAAGTATTTTTATCTTTAAACTTTAGATTCGAGATTAACAGAGTGCGATCAATTTCTAAAATAAATTAATCCATATAAAAATTTAATTCTAATTTTAATTGGGATCCCCACAAGTGGACAGGTTAGTGTATTCAACGACTTCTCTCTCATAAGTTGCTTGGAGTTCCATCATAAAAAGGAAAGGGAGAAGATTTGTTCAAAAGATAACATTTTTTATTAACTTGTTCATATATAGTACAAATACTACTATCCACTTATTGAAAAGAAAAAACCCTGCAAAAGTGACATATATTAAAAGAAAAACCTTTGTTGAAATTAAGGCAAGAATATTGTAAATTAAGCTATCTAAATCATAAATAAGTAACATAATAATTGTACAGATAGTGAAACCGGCAGTTATTGTGACCTGCTAGAAGGGTTTTAATTAGATAATAATCCACGTAAGTATCCTAAGATTGACTGCTATACAACGCTTAGATGCATGATTATGTAATCATAATGACGCTAACACGTTTTCCGCTGATTCGGAATGAATCTGACATCTCATAGCTCGCTCATACTTACTATAATAATATCACAACATTATCTTATTGTAATTTTGATCCAAACTTAGGGGTATTTTAATTTTAATAAGGAAGTTGACATTTTTTTAAATTTAATACTCAATCTATAGTATTTAAATGGATAAAAGATTTTTTTCGAGAATTACATATTATTCAATTTAAGTCGATGAAACAAAAATGAATATGTTTTTCTATGTAACCACAAGTAAAATAAGGTGTAATCTAAAAATGTTTGAAGAGAGGTGAACAGTGCAATTAAAAATTAATAGTGGGACGGAGGAAGCAGTACTTGAGAAATAATAAAATAGGCACTGTGGCATAAAATAATCACAAACTTTGTATTTTAAGGAAATTATTTAATTTTATAAATGTGCGAATTGTCGGGTACCCTACTTGAATTTAGACATGCTACTGCATTTTTTTTAATTATTATTGGGATAGTTAAAAAAAAAAATCATGAGATGTGGTACTCGATTTTGGAAGAACTTTTTTTTTATGATATTTTTTTTTAAACAAAAAAGTCAAAATTTAAAGTATCATTGCTAGGTTTTTTACAAAGTTATCATGTATTACGTGGAAGACGCCCTGATGTAAGTTAACTTTTGGATCAACTTTATATTTTATATAAATAATTTAAGCACATCAAATTTTATATGCACATGATCGATGCACAAATTTTAGGTATGTGCACTCACTACATTTCAATTATATTAATTTGCACACTTTTTTTTTAAGTTTTCAATTAAATTTAACTTGCACGTTGTACTTATATTTATTTGCATGTTTTAATAGTTTATATTCATATGCATATTTCACCTCTACTTTAATTATACAGTACAATTGGTGTATATGAGACTAATTCATTTAAATAAAAATATTTTATTGATAACATTTATATATTTATATATAATTGTGATATTTAATGAAGCCGAATTTACATGAAATTGAGTTTTAACATGTTTTTGTCTAAAATGAAACCATTAATAAAAAAAGTGGAGGAATAAAAAATAAAACTTGTACTCACATAATCCATGGATACTCGGAAAGAACGAAGTCAAGGATCAAGGAAGAAGAATTACTTATTATGAATATTTATTTCATGAAAAGCTTAAATAGAAACTAATTAATAGAGAAAAGTCCAAGGATATTCAAGCTACCTATCAATTCATTTAACGAAAAGTAGGACTTCTTCCGTTCTTCACATTAAATTTTGGAGAAACTTCTTCACATGCATTAATATATGGATTTTTTTTTTCTTTTTTAGAATAAGAAACTTATAGAAAAAGGAAAATAAGAAACTTCTAGTGGAACAGAAGGAGTACTAAATAAAAATTTACAATAAATTTAACCGTAGAATTAACGGTAATTGTTCTTTCAATTAAAAAGTTGACAGACATACGGTGTAACCTATGCCAATTTTCATTCGTTAGGATCGTTTTTATAACTTATGAACTTTTTAAGATAAACAATGCTTTAAGACGTATAACAAAGAACGTAATAAATGATGGACGTTAATGATAAATTGATATCTCATGATGATTTGACATACGTCCTTGTTCTGAAAATAATTCTCTCTTTGGTTAGCAAATAAACGGTTGGGCAAGATTTGTGACATGATTCCATCAAAAATGTAACCAATTGTTTTTCGTACAACTATCGTTATTTTGAATAATTTGTATAGAATAAAAAAAATGCAACTATCATATTCAACAGTATGAGCTGTATTCATAATAAGGCATCATCGAGGGATTTTTAATTTAAGCCTAAATATTGAATGCATCAGATATATGATGGAATTCAAGTACAATTTTAATTACATTAATTCTCATTTGAGTAGGGTTTTTTTGGAACACGAGTTCATATGAATTTTTTTTCTTCAAATATCACTATTATGCATATCAACTATCACTATTTAGAATAAAATTAATTTATAGGCAATGATAGTGCATTTGCATAACAATGATAGTAAATATGTATAATAATGATAATGTGTATATATAACCGTAATATTTGAAGAAATTAAGTTTATATAAATTAGGGTTTACACAAGTTTTTGTCTTCTTGTTTTCATTGAACAACCGTATCTGTTTAGTGAAAACAAATTTTCATGTTCAGTGAAAAAAAAAATTAAGTGCACAATACACTTAGGGGTCGTTTGGTTTACATGATAGGATATGATTAGTTTGGATTGAATTAGAACGACCATCGAAAAAAGGATAGACTAGAACCAGAAAATTTGGTTTGGACTAGAACCAGAAAATTTGGTTTGGACTAGAACCAAATTATTTGGATCGAATTATATATGAGATAGTCGTCTAGTCTATCTAGGGTCATAGTCCTGTACAATCTCTAAAACCAAGCACGAAATTATCTGAAATTATAAAGACAATTTCAGATAATCCCTCGAACCAAATGGCCCCTTAGTGCACATGAGACAAAAATTAGAAGTGTAAATCCAAAAGATAATTGATGCTATTGTCAAAGGGCGCATTTGTCATTACAAGTGTAAATTGAACTGACACTTATATATTTAGTCAGCGAAGTGCCTTAATGGGTTTCCACTTTCCAGCTGCCCATATCATTTACTATCATCCAAGAAAGAGAAAAAGGGAAAGGAAAGTACATATGGGCCCGAAACATAGTCTCGCTCTTTCCTGCTGCTATTAATTAATTTAGTTTGTTTACTCTAAATAAATTTTGAAATATAAAATTTATTATTTTTGGCATCAAAAAATTCATACTAAAACATATAAACACTTTATACAGAGTCATTTAACATCTAAAGAATGTAAAAATAAATACATTTTAAATGACAGTATTTTGGTAAGTATTTGAATTTTTTTTTAATCTAAACTAAGATTAAAGCTAACTATTTTAAAATTCAACCATTTGATTATTTTATCCAAACAAGTGAAGTGAATTTAGATTATGGATCAACCTTTAATAATTTTTAAATCTATCTAAATATCTAAATAATGTGAACTCGAGTTTATGTGAACTCAATTTTTTCAAATATCATTATTATGTATTTACACTATCGTTATTAGCATATTCATTATCATTGTTATGCATACACGTTACCATTGTTTAAAAAGTAAAGCATTTTTTAAACAGTACTAATATTTATACATAACAATGATACTTAGAAAAAAGTTAATCTGAATTCAATTTTACAAGAGACCCACACTTAAAAAAAATTCATATGTGATATAATATGTAGGGTTGTTGATTTGAATACAAATTTAATTTTACATTTAATATATATTTTTATCTTGTAAAATAATGTGTTGCGAGTGAGACAAAATATATATATATATATATATATATATATGAGAAACTCTCTTGTGAAATATTTCTTATGTGAAATATATCTAAAATAAGTAAATATTAAAAATATCATGGGTCGGGTCGCTCCTGCAGGTAAAAAATTCGCGGATCTTGGCCGGGTCGGGTCGGGTTGGATTTGGTGGGTGTTTTTCAAAATCTCGCGCAAGTCAAGTTTCAGGATTTTCGCTCCCAAATTGTGTTACAGTATAGGCAAAATGTATGTTACTATGTGGGCAAATGTGTGTTACAAGTCATTAAAAACAGGTTTTTTCTACTTTAAAATAATAATAATGACAAATATATATTTTTACAAGATCAAATATGTGTGTTTAATTTATTTCTCATCTCTTTAAATTTAAATTTATTGTTTTATATATTAAAATATATTTGTTCCAACAATAACATACATTTGCTCTAACATCAAATACATTTTTGCTCCAACATTAACACACATTCCCAATAATACGCATTTGCTATAACACTAACACACTTTGCTTCAATAGTAACACATATTTCCTCTAGCAGTAACACACATTTGCTCCAATAGTAACACATATTTTTAGTAACATACAGATACTCTAACATTAACACACATTTGCAGTAACACATATTTACTCTTATAGTAACACACTTTGCTTGAATAGTAACACAAATTTTCTCTAACAGTAACACACATTTGCTTCAATAGTAACATATATTTTTAGTAACACACATTTACTCTCTTTAACACTCATTTGTAATAATACACATTTACTCTAACATTAACGCACTTTGCTTCAATAGTAACCCATATATTCTCTAATAGTAACACACATTTGCTCCAATAGTAACACATATTTTTAGTAACATACATTTACTCTAACATTAACACACATTTGCAGTAACACATATTTACTCTAATAGTAACATACATTTACTCCAATTGTAACACATATTTGTTCTGGCAGTAACACACATTTGTAGTAACACGTATTTACTCTAACAGTAACATACATTTGCTCCAATTGTAACACATATTTGTTGTAACACATTTATTCTAACAGTGACACATATTTACTCTAACAGTAACATATATTTGTTTCAACATTAACACATATTTTTTGTAACACACATTTGCTCCAATAGTAACATATATTTTTAGTAACACACATTTCCACCAATAGTAATACATATTTACTCCAATAGTAACACATATTTACTCTAACAGTAACATACATTTGCTCCAATAGTAACACATATTTGCTCCAATAATAACATAGATTTTTAGTAACACATATTTCCTGAACTTGCAGGGGAAGGTTGTGTTGGACGCTGGCGAGAGGGAATTTGGGGGGGGGTGTGGGGTGGGGTGGGGTGGGCAATGGGAATTGGGGAGGTGGGGGGCGGCGGTTGGGCACTGAGAATTTGGGGAGAGGGTGCGGGTGCTGTTGGCGCGTTGGGATGGGCGAACGTGGTCATGATGATGGGGAAACAAAATGATGAGGATTCATTTTCTGAAAACGGATTATTCTACGGATCTTAGATCCGTAGAATATTTCATATAACAATTTGCACACACACACACACACACACACACATATATATATATATATATATATATATATATATATATATATATATATATATATTAGTTGTAACTTTACAGTTTGTTCTTCTAAACTAAGTCGAATTTAATTAATGAATGTGAATTAGTATGCGTAAAATAATAAAATGAGATGTAAATATAATAATGTAGAGAGAATATAATTGTAAAACGAATAATATTATTTTTTTATTATTATTATTTATAAAATATCAATTGAGCAGAAAAATTGATATTTTTGATAAGTAACCATTGAATTTGAGCAGGAGGAAGTATGTATTAAGGAAAAAAAAATCGAGCTTTATGTTGTAAATCGTAAGCGTAAAATAGAGATGCGGGTTTGTTTACCCAGTTCGTCGATAAGGACTACGCCTGGGGGCGTACCAAGCCAGGAGTTTTCACTAATATATCTGTATATTTGTGTGTATACAATACTAAGTACATATGTCTATTATAATAGAGAAACCCTAATCTAAGCCTAAAGCCTATTTAAGTTATAAGCCAATTAGTAATGTCCATATCAAATCTTCTAGATTTGATATAAATCTGCTAGATTTATAACACTTCCCCTTGGACATTACGACATAACTTATATGTCTTGTCATAAAAACTTCACATGCTAGATAGCAACAAAATATTTAGTTAGGGAGGAACTCAATTTATTGATCTTCCAGATCTAATCTTCTGGATTTACTTTGAGGTTACCACTCCCCCTGAAGATAACAACCCTTTGAGCTTTCGCATCCCGATACCATGAACATACTTCTCAAAAGGAGATGTAGGTAGGGACTTAGTGAACAGATCTGCTAGATTGTCACTAGATTGCACCTTTTGTATGGTAATTACGTCACTCTTCTGGAGTTCGTATGGGTAGAAAAAGTTTGGTGAAATATGTTTCGTCAGGTTTTCCTTGACGTACCCATTACTAATTTGTGCGATGCAAGCTTCGTTGTCTTTAAATATAACAGTAGGGGATGTATCGCCTTTAGCGATACTACACGAGTCACCAATGTGTTTTACCAAGGATCTCAACCAAACACATTCTCGTGCGGCTTCAAACAAAGCTATTATCTCTGAGTGGTTTGAAGATGTGGTAATCATTGTTTGCTCAACCGATTTCCATGAGATCGCGGTACCATCACAGAGAAAAACGTAATCAGTCTGGGACATGACATTGTGGGGATCAGACAAATAGCCAGCATGTGCATAACCTACCAAGGTTTTGTCTTGGTTCTTACGGTAAAATAGTCCAAGATCTTGAGACCCTTGGATATACCGTAGAACATGTTTAACGCCATTCCAATGTCTCCTTGTAGGAGAAGCGCTATATCTCGCAAGTAGATTAACTGCAAATGCAATGTTCGGTCTAGTGCAATTTGCGAGATATAGTAATGCTCCAACAACGCTAAGATAAGGAACTTCTGGCCCCAAAATTTCTTCTGTATCTTCTCTTGGTCTAAATGGGTCCTTATCCACTTCGAGGGATCGGACAACCATAGGTGTGCTTAGTGGATGAGATTTACCCATGTGAAATCTCTCCAATACCTTCTTCACGTAGGTTAACTGATGTATAAGAATTCCTTCTAGGAGATGCTTGATCTGCAGGCCGAGACAATACTTGGTTTTACCCAAGACTTTCATTTCAAATTCAACTTTCAAGATTGAACTAGCTTCTTCAATCTCTTTGCATGTTCCGATTATGTTTAGATCATCAACATATATGAATATGATGCAAAAACCACTTTGCGATTTCTTCGTGAATATGCATGGGAAAGTTATATCACTTGTGTATCCCTTCTTCTGGAGGAATTCACTAAGTCAGTTGTACCACATAAGACCTGATTGTTTTAGGCCGTACAACGACTTCTGTAGTTTTATGATATACATACTGCGATTTTCACCATTCCTCATCTAAGAAATCTTGAATCTATCAGGGATTTTCATATAGATGTCGGCATCTAATGATCCGTATAAATATGCGGTTACAACGTCTATCAATCTCATCTGGAGATTTAATTTAACTGTCAAAGATATTAAGTAGAGGTACGTTATTGCGTCCATTACGGGAGAATATGTTTGATCGAAATCAATACCGGGTCTCAGCGAAAACCCTTGAGCTACTAGCCTCGCTTTGTATCTCTCCACAGTATTGTTCTCATTTCGTTTTCGTACAAAATTCTATTTATATCCTACAAGGATAGCGCGCGCGGGTGTACGAACGATATAACCAAATACTTTTCTTTTATTTAGCGATGTGAGCTCTACTTCAATTGTCTCTTTCCATTTTACCCAATCGGAGCGCTTTCGGCACTCAGCGATAGTTTTGGGTTCTGGATCTAGATCTTTATTTTATAACGGAAAGAACAATTATTGTTGCAAATGTGTCGTTGATGACATTAATATTTCTATTATATGTTTCTACCGTATCTATAAAATTTATAGAGACTTCAACATTTATGTCAACCAGACCTTCTTCATTTCCCAGTGTATCAAGGTCTGGTCGTTCCACAGTCCTAGTGCATTGAATATTTTGTGCACGTGCTTCATTACTAGGACGCTCGTCTTCTGGATGAATTTCTTCTGGAGACTTTAAGTTTTCTAGACGAATCTCTTCTAGAGATTTCACGTTTAACTGACCAGTTTTGCTAGCTTTTTTTTAGGTGTGTTTGCATCGTTTATAGGTCCTTTACGCTTCTGGCGTGTGGGGGCATGTATACTTGATTTACTTGGGACCTCAACCCTTTGGAGTGCATTTACTGCAGGTATTTGCGATTTAGTTACACCTCTATGGTCAGTGAACGCGTCTGGCAGATTGTTTGCTAAATTTTGCAAGTTAATGATTTTTTAAACTTCCAGTTCAGATTGGCTAGTGCTTGGATCTAGATACTGAAGATCGCTTACGTTCCACGTAAGTTCTCGGCATTCATTCAATTTTGAATTCGGATCTCCCCCTAATACCGGGAAGTGATCTTCATCGAATGTGCAGTCAGCGAACCGGGCCATTAATTGATCCCCGAATAAAGGTTCTAGGTATTTCAGAATGGATGGAGAGTCAAATCCAACGTAAATACCTAGCTTCCTTTGTGGGCCCATAGAGCTACGCTTCGGTAATATTATCGGAACATACACCGCATATCCAAATATACACAGATGGGAAATATTTGGTTCTTTCCCACGCACTAGTTCTAGGGGGGAATAATCATTATATGCAGTTGGACGGATTTGTATCAGATGTGATGCATGTAGGACTGCATGCCCCCAGCATGAAGTGGGTAATTTAGAGTTCATAAGTAATGGTCTAGCGATAAGTTTGATACGTTTTATTAGCGCTTCAGCAAGACCATTTTGGGTGTGGACAGGGACCTGCTCCACTTTAATTCCCACAGCCATACAGTAAGCTGTAAAGGCTTTTGAGGTAAACTTAGCAGTATTATCCATACGAATCAATTTTATTGGATAATCTGAGAACTGGGCTCTAAGCCCAATAGTTTTTGCAATGAGCTTCGCAAAAGCTTGATTGCGGGTTGACCGCAAACAGGCATATGTCCACCTAGTGGAGGCATCAATTAGGATCATGAAATATCGGAATGGTCCTGATGCTGGATGAATCGGTCCACAAATGTCTCCCTGAATCCGTTCAAGGAAAACCGGAGACTCAAGTCCCACCTTGGTGCGCGACGGGTGCACTATTAATTTACCCTTATAGCATGCATCACAGATAAATTCATCGACATGAGGGATTCTATTATTCGTAATATTATGACCAGTGTAATTAGATAGAATTCTATGTATCATTGTTTGTCCTGGATGCCTAACCGTTGATGCCATAATTTAAAAGAGTTCGGGTCGTGAAATTTCATACTCATAGCTAGATGGAGATTAGACTGCTGGATGTAGGAATAGTACAATCCAGAAGAGAGGGAGGGAAGTTTTTCAATAACTTATTTACGGTTACCTCGAGTAATAGTAATCAAAAGGTATTTATTATTATTCTCAGTTTCAGTTTCAATGTGATAGCCATTAATTCTTATATCTTTAAAACTGAGAAGGGTACGTTTTGATTGTGGAAACAACAAAGCATTATCGATTATGAGTTCGGTACCCATGAGGAGGATGATGGAGGCTCTTTCGGAGCCAACTATCATAATATTATCATTGACTATCGTAGTTACACTCCCCTTTCTTTCTACCAAGTTATAAAAATACTTCCTATCTCTTAGGATTGTGTGTGTTGTGACGCTATCTACCAACATAAATCACAATTTGTATCCATCATGCCAGAGGAAAAAACCCAAACCTAATAGCTGATATACTTACAAGCCATGTATAGCAATATCCAAATAAATTTAACAGATAACATTAAGGTAAACATATCAAACCTAAATCATAAATGTCATATCAAACATGAAAATAAAATATCCGAAAGACAGGATCCAAATAAAAAAGGTCTTAACCAAAATAAAGTACTAAAATGATCAAATATTACAATCACTCATTGTCTCCATAGTCTTTGAGCTCTATGCCCATGAGATCATCATTGTCATGGTCAAATTCTGCTTCAGGCAGGCTGACATGGTGAGATTCGACTTTAGGGGCCTTCCACTTGTCTTCCTTCTGCTACTTTTGATAAGCCTCAACCAAATGCTTGGGAGTACGACACGTGCGAGACCAATAGCCTTTGCATCCGCATCCGTAGCAGGACTGCTCAACCTTGTCTCGAGAGCCAGATTTTTGTGGAGCGGAATTCGTGTTAGGTACACCCTTTCCACGATTCGAAGCTTGATTGTCGTTCGAGGTTCCTGGACCACCAGATTTACTACGACCTCGGCCTTTGCCACGAGTTCGTTTACTTCCTCTCCCCCTTCCACGCTTGTGACCACTTGTACTTCCCTGAGCTATAACATGTGCTTCGGGCACTGCTTGTGAGCCAACCAATCTCGAGTTATGGTTTTTCATAAGGAGTTAGTTGTGTTTTTCTGCCACTAGTAGTGCATAAATTAGCTCAAAGTGTACAGTGTAATTCTTGACCCTATACTGCTGCTGGAGTACAAGGTTGCTAGCGTGGAACGTAGATAAAGTCTTTTGTATCAACTCGACCTCAGTTATAGCTTGCTTGCATAGCTTTAACTGGGATACAATACGATGCAAGCTGAGTTGTACTGCGTCACAGACTTAAAGTCTTGGAGATGGAGGTTCAACCAATCGTATTGTGCCTGAGGGGGGAGTATATCATTTTGTTGTTGAAAACGGTCCTGTAGGGACTTCCACAATGCTCCGGGGTCCTTTTCAGCCAGGTATTCATTTTTTTAGATCCTTATTCAGGTGATGCCTGAGAAAAATCAACGCTTTCGGCTTCTGGGCGTTAGTGGATTTTGAACCTTCGATAATGGTTCCGCTCAACTCAGTTGAGTCTAGATGGATCTCGACATCTAGAGCCCATGTCAGGTAATTACTACAATCAAGAGCAAGCTCAACGAATTCTCTTTTGGTAATATCAGACATTCTAACTACAATTTTTAAAGTGACATGTTGAGTATTGTGACCAATTTATTGACAACAGAGAAATAAGGATTTATTTGATCACTTTAAAGCACATAGAAATAAGAATTGGGCGCCGTCTACCCAAAACATAATTTCGGTCCGACAAGTACTGGGCGCCGCCTACCCAGACAATATATGCGGATTATAAAATGGGGATTATTTGCAAAAGTAATAATGCATGCAAGATAATTTAATCATAAAAGCATGCGCATATAGCAATTAAGCATATAAAATAATAAATTTATTGAGAACTAATTTTCAAAATTAATTCCAAAAAATTTCGAGCTTAATTAATATGCAAAGAATTATTACCTTATAATTTTCAAGTATTTTTCGGACTTGATAAATTAAATTGAGGGCACAAAAATACTAGTAAAAATTATATGAGGCCCAAAATAAATAATAAGATCCATTTTCCTTTAAAGAATTACATAAAAAATCTGATCCAGCCCATGAAGAGGGCTTCATGCCCAAAGAATAAAAAAGATCAGCCCATAAATTAAAATTTGTTCCAGCCCAATAATAGGGCTGCAGGCCCAATTTTTTTTTTTATTATTGAAAACGGTCCAATCGCATTGGGCCTGTTTTGCCCAAAGAGGGGAAAGAGCTACGCGAAGTCAAGAGCGAAGGGCTAGGGTGGCCGCGGTGGACTTCAGGCGGCGGCGCTGTGTGGCGACGAGGCGTTCGACTGTCGTCGCCCGGCGGTGCACGGTCTTCGGCCATCGCTCGACGCACGGTGGCGGAGCTGCAGGTTCAACGCACAGTGGTGTAGGCTCGCGAAGGAGGCTCGAGCGCGCGGCGGCAACAGACGCACGACATGGGGGAATTGGGGCCGCACCGCGAGCGACGGCCTAGTGGCTCGCGGCGTCGGTCTGGCCGAGGGCAGCGGCAGGTTTGAGGCCGCGTCGCGCGCGGCGGCCTGGTGGCACGTGGCGGCGGCGGCGGTCCGGCCAAGGTGGCAGAATTAAAAAAAAACTTTTCGATCCAATTAAAAATAATTGCAAACAATAATCATAGATGCAATAAAATAATTTAAGTGAGCGTAATAATCATAACACATATGGATCAAGAATTCAATACAATAATTAATTATCATGCAATTGAGAAATTAATTTAGATTTGTATCGATTAGCTTTTGACAGAGACTCATGCTGATAACGTATTGTAAATCGTAAGCGTAAAATAGAGACGCGAGTTTGTTTACCCAGTTCGTCGATAACGACTACGTCTGGGGGCGTACCAAGCCAGGAGTTTTCACTAATATACTTGTGTATGCGTGTGTATACAATACTGAGTACATATGTCTATTTATAATAGAGAAACCATAATCTAAGGATTTGAACCCTAAACCACATGAGCACAATTTATAATGTTTACCACTTAAGCCAAACTAAGAATCCATACAAAATTAGAATATAATTGTATATTGCTTGAGTCTATAATAATATATTAGAAGTTTGTTGCAATTGTACCAATTTACATGTTATCTATATATTTATTTGTGAATCACCCTCCACCCTCTAAAAACCCTCTATTTTGAAATATTTTGTTTCCATGCATTTGCGTTATATATGATATTATATTTATCTTAATTTATAATCTCAACTATTTATGTACTTTAATTTTTTAATCTATATATGAATCACTCCCTACTTTTCTAAAACCTCTATTTTGAATTCTTGAGTTTGTATTAGTTCGATTTATAACTTCTTCTTTTCTATTACGAAATGATTTTTTTAGTTTTTCTAAATTACAATTGATTAATGAGTTGTGTCTTATTTTAGATAGATTACAATGGAATCATCTATTAAATGGTTTCATAATATAAAAATGATCAATTTTGACCGTTACTCTAAATATATTTAGAGAAGAGTATAACTCCAAATTAAGAAGACCTCCCGTGTGTTAGAGAAGAAAAGCAAGTCAACCATGATACTTAAAGTGGGACGGCTAGCAAAAGTGTGGCTTTTCAAAGTGTAGTACACCAGTACATATATCAATATGAATTCATTTATTATGTAATTTATCTAAAAAATAATCAACGGACCATAACTGAAACTCATGATCTCTCTGTTACGATTTAAAGTATTCTAGTTCATCTACAATATTCTAGGTTAAATTACTTCTATTGAGTTTTATAAGAAGACGCTAGTAAACTAAAATGAATAAGTTTAATAAAAAAAAGGCTCTTCAAATCATGAATATAAAGGTATTTATAGGAACATTAAACAAGATAAGAAAGTGTTTGTTTTATTGGTTATATCAAATAGGAGTATAAGATCTTCCTAAGAAGAACACCTACACATACTTAAAGTAGGTAGTAGTGTAGTACTGCTTGAATGTTTCATTTAGTATGATATATGAACATTGGCCTACACAAATTCATTTGGAACTAAATTTAATTTTGTGGATTAACTAATAATTGGTTCGAGGCTCCAAATTTTATAAATGACCTTTTCAATCGTTCTTACTCTCATACTTAATATATTCCCCGCTTTGGAAAAATTAAAAAACCAACCTTAATTTTAGAGCGGTAAAGATAAACTTCCAGAATCTGGATGTCCAGAATTGCATTTTTCGGCATTTTTAATTTAATTAATTAAGGTTAATTAACTTAATGACTATACTACCCTTATGCAATTTGGCTCCAAGGTTGATACATTTTGGCGCAAAAAATATCATCATTTCCCTCCAAAATACTTTCCCTCCAAAACACTTTCTCTCCAACACATGCATGCAATCATTACATATAGGCATGCAAGATATCTCATTTCCCAATAAAAAAACTATCATGATACATTATATGCTAATTTTTGTCATCATCTTCTTGTTGGAGTTATACGTGAAAGTATGCTTTTACTTTGTATAACTCGTGTATCAAACACTCGATTTATGAGAATAATTCTTTTATCACATTTGCTTTAGATATAATTGAATGTTGAATTTCTATTGCAAACCGTTCAATATATAGTACATATTACATTGTAGTTAATGTGGTGATACCCGATCACGGAAGACGACATTAACAGTTTACTTGTAACTAAACGTACATTTTCACGGCCTAGGTGGAATTGAACAATCCACCGTGAAAGGTCGATGTGTAAGGCTCAGATTGGTCTGTCTTGACCAAGAGATTGCACTAGCATATTTAGTATGTGTTGAAGAGGTCCTACAGCGAGGATAAATTCTTCTGTTCTGAAAGGTGAAGAATTAGACCTCAGTGGTTGTTGATTTCTTAATCTCCGTCACTTAAATAGGACCGTGTGTGCTTAATAGTTACTGCTTTGATTCATGTTGGGTGAGAATCATTGTGACTTCGAACTTTGTGTCTTGGGCAGTAATATTAATCATACGACGGTTGCTAAGATTTAATACGGAGAAACGCGTGCGAGTACGGCTCGTGTGATTAGTCCCCTTGGTGGGCTCAGAAGTTTTATTGTACCAAATCTTGCAAGTGAAGAATTAGTTTCTTCGGTACGAATAATAATGTTGAGCTGTCTTTACTCCAAGGTGAAAGACGTTAATTAATTTGGAGCTATTCGGAAGCTTGATTAATTAATGGACTTGATAATCTTAAACGCGGGAAATAATAATCGGGAGCCCATATTATCGTAATATGGATTAAGATGGATAGTGCAATATTAATTTATTAGTGGTAATAATTAATATTAATGGGCTGAATTATATTGGGGCTCAATATTGAAATTCAGAAGTCCATTAGGAGGTCCAATCTTAATTCTCCTTAAGGCCCCTTAAGTAGCCCAATTAAGTAGCCCAATAATGATAAGGTGATTAAAATAAAAAGATAATATTATGCTGATTTATTCCCATAATTTTCGAAAATAGCAATTCAAGAGGAGAGAAGATTTTGTTGATTTTCTTGGAAAAATATTATGGAAGATATGTATTCTTGGAATACAAGAATATCTCATATATTCAAGAAGATCCAAATCTTAGTATTTCTTCATGATATTTTCGAGAGTTACAAGTTTATAAGGAGTGTGAGATTTTTGTGGAATATTTTATTGTGGAGAAAAGAATATATGAAATATATTCAAGATTTCTTAGAGTCTAAGAAAAGATTTTCTCCAAGCCCAATAGACCACATATTTTCGGCCATCACATACTTATAAATAGGGGATGATTTTTTCATCCCCAAGTACATAATTCCATGTGTTGGAAAAATCAAGAAGCATAGATATTTTTCTTTTTCCTTAGTTTATTAAATTGCTTGAAAGTGTCTCCCACCGGCGATCAAGTGAGGTGAAAAGGGAAATACTTGAGAAGGCTTTGGGTTGATAGAACGAGATTACAAGTGTCCCGTATATCCAAAGGCCATTACTACGAGAGGTACGTTAATCGCATATTTACTTGTTTAATTCCGCCTAGTTAAATAAGTGAAATTAATTTAACATGCATGATGATATATGTTGTTGGAATTATTATTTGAATTAATTAGGATTAATTCATGCTAGTAATAATTGTATTTAAATTCGTATTTAAATTTCATCCCGAATAGATTCCGGGCACCCCTATTTTCCCAACAACTGGTATCAGAGCCACGGTTTCGGGCTCTGAATTTTAAATTGGAATTTAAATTGTTAAAACATTAAATTGAAATTGGATAGTAGAATTGTTAGATCTTTTTTGCAGGTATCCAATTGTCATGGTTTTAATGTTGTTAATTTCATGCGTGTGAATTAATTTGGTTTTTAATTCGATTCGTTCGAATTCGTTTTTCTCGTGAGAAAATCCACGAGTAGATTAGTTGTTTTTATTTTGATTCGATCATTGTAATAGACTAGTCTAGATCTAGTATTTATTTTTTTTGTAAAAATAAATTGTAACCGGATCGTGACGAAGAACGAAGAATTAAAAACGGCGTACCCGGACGACGCATACAAGCGTGGCGCGTGTATGGGGGTAAAATCATGCAAGGGGTGAAGAAAACGAGGACGAACGGCAAAAAAAACGGCGCACGGGGGTGCACGGCGCACGGCGCACGGCGTGCGCAACGGGCGCACAGCGCCGCGCGCACGGCGCGCGCGCGCCTCGGCAGGGAGCTGCAGCGCCTCGGGGCGCCCCGGGCAGCGCCTCGGCGCGCTTCTGTGCAGCGCCTCGGGTGCGCCTCGGGTGTGCCTCGGGGCTGCGCTTCGGCGCGCCTCGGGCGTTTTTCCAGCGCTTCTCGGACCGGGAAGCGGGCGGGCCCACTTCGTGGGCCGACGCGCGCTGTATCTCAGGCCGTGGAATTTTTTCGGTTCGTGTTTTTTTTCCGTGTGATTTTAAAACGTCGTCCCGAACCCCAAACGATGCTGTTTTGAAGAAGTGTTGCTGTTCGAGTGGGAGCACGTCGAGACGAACGTCGGAAAGCAACAAGGACGATTTTTTCGCATCAAGACGTGAAGAAATTAAACCGTGACAATTGGATTCGAGTGCTCCAATGTGTTTAATTTAGTTTTGATGGATGTTTTATTTCGTGCAATTTTTATTATTTGTTAATATGTGTTTGCATGAATTTAATTGTCCAAGAAAAACCTTACTTTCGAAAATTACTAAGTATGTTTTTATAATCGCAATTTTATTCCAGATATTAAAATTGGATTATTTTGACCTCCATAATTTATTTATTTGTGAAGTTCTTTTGGAATACATTTCCCCCTCGGATCGGCCAAAAGAACGGATTTCACATGAATAAATTCCGAAAGGATGATTGTGGATTATTACTAGTGGCGGTATTGACCCTCACCACGAGTGGCTTGCTCAAAGCGAAATAATAATCCTGTATTTAATTATGGTTATTACTTAGGCATAGGAAATTGATATTAACTTACTCCCCTCGGAGTCCCTGTCAGTTTCTATGTGGTCAAAGTGGGAGCCAACTATTAATTTTGAATTAAGGATTTGTAACTTTTAAGTTTGTAATCCGCTTGAATGTGTTTAAATGTATAGACCACCCCTCGTGGCACATTTAAATTGTTTCGAGATGTTGGCTGATGCATGATTATATTGTTTTAAGGTTTCAATATGATTGATGTGATCAAATTTATGTGATAATTTCGTATATTGATATGAATGTATGTTTTATTCTCAGTTCATCATGTCGCAACCTTTTAATCCACTGTTTAGTATACTTAAAGATAATAAACTTGTTGGTGAGAACTATGTTGATTGGAAACGTAATATAAACATGGTCCTTCCTGCGCAAGAACACTATTGGATATTTAGCATTGACGTACCCAAGAAACCTAATGATAAGTCAAGTAATGGGGAAAAGACGATATTCGATGATTGGAAGCATTCCAATGAGCACATGAAGCACATCATCTTGACATTTATGTCTGAGGATTTGAGGCGCATTCATGAAGGCATTGAAGCGGCTGTTGATATCATGAATAGCCTTGAAGAGATGTTTCAACATCAGAACCCCATGGCGAATCTGTTCACCATTCGTGAGAAGCTCACGAAGGAAATGGTGAAGGG
This sequence comes from Ballota nigra, assembly GCA_947034835.1. Taxonomy (NCBI): domain Eukaryota; kingdom Viridiplantae; phylum Streptophyta; class Magnoliopsida; order Lamiales; family Lamiaceae; genus Ballota; species Ballota nigra. The sequence continues at coordinate 72,007,461 of OX344724.1, read as the reverse complement.
AACACCCGTAAGGGATCATGTTCTCAATTTTAGGCGTGAGTTTGAGAAACTCGAGTTTCTTGGTGCCGGACAAAGTGAAGAAAGTCAAATCGATTCCATACTCCTAAAGCTATCGAGTAGTTTTGATGGGTTCTTTTGGGAATACGTGTTATCTGAACACAAGTTCACTTTGGATACCCTGCTCAAAGCACTGATAACGGTAGAGTCATACTTGGGGAGTAGGGACGAGGCTTTGGTGATCAAGAGCCTTTTCTCGAAATCTAGGCCAATGGAAGGTGAGATTGAGAAGGAGGTGGTTGATCGGAACCAAGCCAGTAGACTCACTTTGGGAGGCAAGAAAAGAGCTTTCAAGCCGTACGGCGTGAAGATACCCGGTAAGAGTAAGTGCTTCAATTGCGGGGAAAGATGACATTGGAGGTCTACCTGTTCTAAGCCTAAGAAGGCGGTAAAGAAAGGTAAGTCTCATGCTTTAGTCGTTGAAACATATGTTGCGGCGTATGCTGCCCACGTTTGGGTAGTGGATACCGGGGCAACTGATCATATTTGTTTCACTCTTCAGGGGTTCCAGCTAACCCGACGACTTAGCAAGAATGAGATCACCATCACTTTGGGCGATGCTACGAGAGTGGCAGCCGAAGCAGTGGGAGTAGTGCACCTATCTTTTGAAGATAGAGTTTTAATTTTAAGAGATGTTTTATACGTTCCAAACTTCAGGAAGAATTTAATTTCGGTTTCTAAGTTGTTTTTTGATGGATATTCAGTTACTTTTAATAAAGTTGTTACTGTTTCTTTTAAGAATGATGTTATCTGTCATGGAACGTTGGTAAACAATCTCTATACGATTAAGTGTGCACACCACTCAAATAATGAATCTAATAACACGTCGATCATTTCGAGCAATAAAAGAAAGCGTTCTTCGGAGATGAACGAAACACTTCTATGGCATCTTAGACTAGGTCATATTAATCTAAAGCGGATAGAGAGATTGGTGAAAGACGGATCCTTGGAATCACTCCAAGTCGAGCTGTTTCCAACTTGTGAATCCTGTTTAGAGGGTAAGATGACCAAGAGGGCATTTGGAGCCAAGGGGAATAGAGCTACGGAAGTGTTAGAACTCGTTCATACCGATGTGTGTGGTCCAATGACGATCAAAGCAAGAATGGGGTATGAGTATTTCGTTACCTTCATTGACGATTACTCAAGATATGGGTACATTTACCTTATGCGGCATAAGTCTGAAACTTTTGAAAAGTTTAAAGAGTTTAAGGCCGAAGCCGAGAAACATAGGGAAAAGAGTATCAAGTTTCTACGATCAGATCGTGGAGGCGAATACCTCAGCGATGAATTCTTGAACTACCTATCGGACGAAGGGATCGTATCCCAGTTAACCGCACCGGGAACCCCTCAACAGAACGGTGTGGCGGAACGAAGAAACCGGACTCTTTTAGAGATGGTCAGATCCATGATGAGTTATTCGGATTTACCCAAGTCGTTTTGGGGTAATGCCTTGGAAACAGCGGCTTATATTCTAAACTTGGTGTCATCCAAATCGGATCCTAAAACCCCAATGGAATTGTGGACCGGGCGCAAGCCCAGTCTAAGACATTTGCGGCTTTGGGGTTGTCCGACATACGTGCTAGACAAGGAAGCCGGTAAGTTGGATCCACATTCGGAATTAAGGCTGTATATAGGATACCCTATGGGAACGAAAGGGTGTATGTTCTATAGTCCCAAGGATCAAAAGACCGTGATAAGTACACACTTTAAATTCTTGGAGGAAGACTATATGAACAATCGGAAACTTAAAAGTGAAATTACCTTAGAAGAATTGAGAGGTCAAACCTCGATACCAAGTATACAAGATGATGTACCACATGTCACATCTTCACAACCGGAACCCCGTCATAGTGGGAGGGTTCCTAGACAACCCGAGAGATTCATGGGGATAGAAGAATCTTCGGATTTGGTTCCCGGTGTTGAATCAGACCCATGGACGTACGACGAGGCAATCCAAGACAAAGACGCGGAGTCATGGCAAACGACAATGGAAGCCGAGATGGGTTCGATGGATCATAATCAAGTGTGGGAGTTGGTCGAGCCACCCAGTGGGGTAGAACCCATTGGATGCAAGTGGGTTTACAAGAGGAAAAGAGGACCGGACGGAAGGGTTGAAACCTTCAAAGCAATGCTTGTGGCCTGTAGCTATGCTTAAGTCCATCCGTATTCTCTTGTCGATCGCTGCGCACTTAGATTACGAGATCTGGCAAATGGATGTCAAGACAGCTTTCCTTAACGAAAGTCTTGATGGGATCTATATGCAACTGCCCAAAGGTTTCATTGGAAAAGGCCAAGAGAATCTCGTATGCAAACTCAAGAGATCCATTTACGGACTTAAGCAAGCATCGCGTACTTGGAACCAGTGTTTTGATCAAGTGATTAAGTCTTATGGGTTTGATCAAAACGAGTTCGAAAGTTGTGTGTATAAGAAGCGTGACGGAACTGCGGTGGTATTCTTAGTATTATACGTAGACGATATTCTGCTCATTGGAAACAATGTAAAGGTATTGTCAGACGTAAAGGTATGGCTGTCAAAACATTTTGATATGAAGGACTTAGGGGAAGCCGGTCACATCCTTGGGATCAAAATCACTCGCGATCGCAAGAAGAGGATGTTGGGCTTATCGCAAGCTTCATACATTGACACTGTTTTGAAGCGTTTCAACATGCAAGATTCCAAGAAAGGTTTTGTACCTTTTAGGCACGGAATCCATCTATCGAAAGAAATGAGCCCTAAGACGCAAGCGGCGATAGATGACATGAAAGGTGTTCCGTACGCTTCGGCCGTAGGAAGCCTTATGTATGCAACGCTGTGTACGAGACCGGATATCTACTTTGCCGTAGGCATGGTAGCAAGATATCAAAGTAATCCCGGGAAAGACCATTGGACTGCCGTAAAGTGCATCTTGAGGTATCTGAAAAGAACTTGGGAGCGGATGTTGATTTACCAGTCGGATAGTCTAGTTCCCGTAGGATACATGGACTCGGATTTCCAATCAGACATAGACTCAAGAAAGTCAACCTCGGGTAGTGTGTTTTGCATGGGAGAAGGAGCCATGACATGGAGAAACGGTTTGCAGAAATGCATCGCAGATTCGACCATGGAAACCGAATAAGTAGCTGCTTGTGAAGCAGAGAAAGAAGCGGTTTGGCTCAAGTACTTCTTAGTGGACTTGGACGCTGTTCCGAATTTGCCCGACAAGATAACTGTCTTTTGTGACAATGTCGGAGCAGTTGCAAATTCAAGGGAACCGAGAGCCCACAAGGCCAGCAAACACATAGAAAGAGAATACCGTCTTATACGAGAAATCGTTAAGAGAGGAGAAAAAGAGGTGACAAAGATATGCGTCGGGGACAACCTAGTAAATCCATTCACAAAGGGTCTGCCTCTGAATACATTCGAGAGACATGTGAATGGAATGGGAGTCAAGACCATTGCCAATCTGCTTTAAGTATAAGTGGGAGGAATTATTAGGTTAGTGTAGGTTGACATGAGATGTCACGTAGAGCTACTACACTAAGACATGCGTGATGTATACTAAAAGAAGACTTTAAGTATAAGTGGGAGATTGTTGGAGTTATACGTGAAAGTATGCTTTTACTTTGTATAACTCGTGTATCAAACACTCGATTTATGAGAATAATTCTTTTATCACATTTGCTTTAGATATAATTGAATGTTGAATTTCTATTGCAAACTGTTCAATATATAGTACATATTACATTGTAGTTAATGTGGTGATACCCGATCACAGAAGACGACATTAACAGTTTACTTGTAACTAAACGTACATTTTCACGGCCTAGGTGGAATTGAACAATCCACCGTGAAAGGTCGATGTGTAAGGCTCAGATTGGTCTGTCTTGACCAAGAGATTGCACTAGCACATTTAGTATGTGTTGAAGAGGTCCTACAGCGAGGAGAAATTCTTCTGTTCTGAAAGGTGAAGAATTAGACCTCAGTGGTTGTTGATTTCTTAATCTCCGTCACTTAAATAGGACCGTGTGTGCTTAATAGTTACTGCTTTGATTCATGTTGGGTGAGAATCATTGTGACTTCGAACTTTGTGTCTTGGGCAGTAATATTAATCATACGACGGTTGCTAAGATTTAATACGGAGAAACGCGTGCGAGTACGGCTCGTGTGATTAGTTCCCTTGGTGGGCTCAGAAGTTTTATTGTACCAAATCTTGCAAGTGAAGAATTAGTTTCTTCGGTACGAATAATAATGTTGAGCTGTCTTTACTCCAAGGTGAAAGACGTTAATTAATTTGGAGCTATTCGGAAGCTTGATTAATTAATGGACTTGATAATCTTAAACGCGGGAAATAATAATCGGGAGCCCATATTATCGTAATATGGATTAAGATGGATAGTGCAATATTAATTTATTAGTGGTAATAATTAATATTAATGGGCTGAATTATATTGAGGCTCAATATTGAAATTCAGAAGTCCATTAGGAGGTCCAATCTTAATTCTCCTTAAGGCCCCTCAAGTAGCCCAATTAAGTAGCCCAATAATGATAAGGTGATTAAAATAAAAAGATAATATTATGCTGATTTATTCCCATAATTTTCGAAAATAGCAATTCAAGAGGAGAGAAGATTTTGTTGATTTTCTTGGAAAGATATTATGGAAGATATGTATTCTTGGAATACAAGAATATCTCATATATTCAAGAAGATCCAAATCTTAGGATTTCTTCATGGTATTTTCGAGAGTTACAAGTTTATAAGGAGTGTGAGATTTTTGTGGAATATTTTATTGTGGAGAAAAGAATATATGAGATATATTCAAGATTTCTTAGAGTCTAAGAAAAGATTTTCTCCAAGCCCAATAGACCACATATTTTCGGCCATCACATACTTATAAATAGGGGATGATTTTTTCATCCCCAAGTACATAATTCCATGTGTTGGAAAAATCAAGAAGCATATATATTTTTCTTTTTCCTTAGTTTATTAAATTGCTTGAAAGTGTCTCCCACCGGCGATCAAGTGAGGTGAAAAGGGAAATACTTGAGAAGGCTTTGGGTTGATAGAACGAGATTACAAGTGTCCCGTATATCCAAAGGCCATTACTACGAGAGGTACGTTAATCGCATATTTACTTGTTTAATCCCGCCTAGTTAAATATGTGAAATTAATTTAACATGCATGATGATAATTAGTTGTTGGAATTATTATTTGAATTAATTAGGATTAATTCATGCTAGTAATAATTGTATTTAAATTCGTATTTAAATTTCATCCCGAATAGATTCCGGGCACCCCTATTTTCCCAACACTTCTAGTATAGAAAATAATCATTATTACCATAACACACATTAATCCCTATTTCAAATTTAATTAAGAAATTAGGGTTTATGTATTCTTTTTTATTTATAATTTTGTCCGTTTTAATTTAATTAAAACATTATCATCACTACACATTAAACTCTACATATTCCAAATATAAATAACAAATTTTCGAAATAAATTAGGGTTTATGATTTTCGATTTTATTTATAATTTAGTCTGTTTTAATTTAATTGAAAAAATAACATCATTATACAATAAAGCCTACATATTTCAAAGTTTAATAACAAATTTTCATAATCAAGGTTTAGCTCTAAATTAAGGTTTAACTCTATTTTAAATTTTAATCAAGATTTAGCTCTAAATTAAGGTTTAGCCCTATTTCAAATTTTAATAAAAAAAATTCGAACTTAATGTTTAGCTCTTAAACCATTTTTTCAAAATTAAAGTTTAGCTCTATTAGTCACCATCTTCATAAAAAATAATCATTATCATCACAACACAAATTAAAGCCTTTAATCAAGAAATTGGGTTTACAAAATTAGGGTTTTCGATTTTAATTAAAGTTTTGGTCCTTTTTTATTTAATTAAATAATTCCCCTCCTCTGAAGCCATTTTTTACACTTATCTTCTTATTTATCTTCATCTTCATCCTCATATACTTTCATCTTCATCCTCCTATCTTACTTTCATCTTCATCCTCATCGACCATGTCCACAATATCCGACCGACTTCGTGAGATATTCGGGGAAGACGATGGAGAGCCATCCAATCCCGTAGAAGATAATAACACACAAGGTACTTCCAATGGAGGTAGCTATGAAATGGAAGGTGAATCAACTCCGTCGGATGATCCAGTAGAAGAATACGTTGAAGAAGGTGACACGAATGTCGTCGTGCAACCTAACATGCAGTTTGATACTCTTGATAGCTTATTCGATGCTTATCAAGAGCACGCTATACTAAAGGGTTTTAGCGTAGTCAAAAGATGTTCGAAGAAATTGGGTGAAGGGGAAGACTACAAGTATGCCCTTTTTGTATGTGACAAGGCCGGAAGTTCTAAAGCACGCAAGATTACCAAAAAAATAAATTGCAAAGCTAGGTTGAATGCTAAAAAGCTTGATAATGGGTGTTGGATTATTTCGAAGATGGAGACGAAACATAACCATGCAATTGATCCTGTATTTTCACCATTAATGGCAGCGCATAGACATGTGAGTATCAACATGAAGCGGCAATTGGAGGCAAACGACATTGCAGGAATAAGGCCGTGTAAGAATGTACGGTTATGTGAAGTGCAATGTGGCGGACCTCAAAACTTAGGATGTCTTCCGAAAGATTGTCGTAATTTCGTCGAGCAGAGAAGAAGGTTGAGGCTTGGAGAAGGTGATGTGGAAGCGGTTCGACAATTATTTGTAAGACTACAATTGAAAGATGGGAACTTCTATTACACGTTGGATATCGATGACGAGGGTAGGTTACGCAATGTTCGATGGATACATCCAAGGAGCAGAGCCGCATACGAAGAGTTTCACGACGTCGTTAGTTTTGACACAACTTATCTCGTCAATAGGTACGTAAGAAATTGTTGGTATTACTTGATTTTTTTTATCGGCATACTACTTGCGAAAAATTATTGAAATATGCATGCTTCAAATTTTTTTTACATCGAAATACACATGCTACTTGCGAAAATTATTAGTGTCATATTGTTCGTTGTTTTAATTAAATTATTAGTTTGTTTTGTGTTTATTTATAACATATACGGAAAATTATTAATTAAATTCTTATTTTTATTGTTGCAACTAGGTACAAGATGCCTTTTGCATCAATGGTTGGGGTTAATCACCACGGACAATCAATCTTGTTAGGGTGTGCTTTGGTGACGCATGAAGATGCATCGTCGTTTAGGTGGCTTTTCTCGAACTGGTTGCAAGCCATGAATGGGATTCACCCTAATGCCATTATCACTGATCAGTGTGAGAGTATTAAGATAGCAATAAGGGAACTGATGCCTAACACGATTCATCGATTCTGTATATGGCATATAACCTCCAAAATACATCAAAAGTTTAGAGGTGTTCGAGATTTTTACAGGTGCACTGTTGAATTTAAAGGTCTTGTTTATGACAGTATCACCATTGAAATATTTGAGTCGAAGTGGGCTGAGTTCTTGACCAAATACCGGTTGGAAAATAATGCATGGTTGAGGGATTTATACGCCGAAAGGGAAAAGTGGGTTCCGGTGTACTTGCACCATACTTTCTGGGCTGGAATGATCTCTACACAACGGAGTGAGGGGATGCATGCGTATTTCGATGAATTTGTTCACTCGAGGAGCACTCTTAAACAATTCATGGAACAATACGACATGGCCATGGCTAATAAGATCCAGAAAGAGTATCTTGCAGATTTTCAATCCAAGAACAAGGTGGTGAAATGTTCTACTCATTTTCGTTGGGAGATGCAGTTTCAAAAGGTGTACACGCATTCCATTTTCAAGCTCATTCAGGATGAAATCCAACGCATGATATACTGTCATGCTATCCCACCAACTGAAGATGAAGCGGCTAATGATGAGAACGTAGTTGGAGTCGAAAATTATCGGGTTTTGAAAAGGAGTCTGTTGAATAATTTCTTCTTCAAGGAATTCACGTATACGGTTAAGTGGAGGCCAAATGGAGCTTATATTAACTGCAACTGTAGGAAATTTGAGTTCAAGGGGATTTTATGTTGTCACATAATGAAGGTGTTGGCTCAGAATAATATTGAGACAGTGCACGAGAGATACGTGCTACAGAGGTGGAGAAAAGATGTGTATCGACCACACTCGAGTATTGTTTTTGCAGGATGCTATCCTCACATGACGGAAGAATACAAGAAGTTTCAGGAGGTGAATTTTTTTTTTCAAGAGTGCATGGATGGAGCACTTGGTTGCACGGAGAAGATGGAATTTGTTAAGCAAAAATGCCTTGAAATGAAGAATGAAATTCTCTATTGGAACCCTAATCCGACCGCAAATAATGAAGGAGGAGCATCACAGAGTGCACAAGCTACGCATGCATCGGATACACCAATATTAAATCCGAATGTTGCGATCCCTAGAGGAAGACCGAGAATGAACCGTTACATGTCGGCAGCTGAAGTGCGTGGTAGAGGTCGTAGAGGCGGAAGGGGTAGAGGTCGTGGCCAAAGGGGGGCTCGAGGTGCAAGGGCTGCTCCAAATTCAAACGTGGGAGGGAACAATGAATCTTTCATGTTTGATTTGAACGAGGAACCATCTTATATTTCGCAAGGGAGTGTTATGTTTTAGTCGAGTTTAGAGCTATTAGGGTTTATAACTCATTGAATAACTATATTTATCAAGTAAACTAGTAAATAATTATATTTCTCAAGTTAACTATTGAATAATTATATTTATCAAACTTTACTATAACTTATTGAATAATTAAATTTATCAAGTTAACTATTGAATAATTATATTTCTCAAGTTAACTATTGAATAATTATATTTATCAAACTTTGTTACAACTTATTGAATAATTAAATTTATCAAACTTTATGATAACTTTTGAAGATTACATTACACTGTTAACTAAGATGTTCTTTATTCATATATTAATAGATATTTTAATTCAAATTTTAATTAAAAAAATACACACCTAATTCGACAAGACATTTTGCAAGGGAGTAGTAGCCAAAATCATAACGCTAATTCGACAGTAATTTGTTGTGCATATTGGATAGTTAAAAAAATAAAACTCACGTAATACTAACGAGTACTAGAGATTTAAGAAAACTCACATAATAATCATTTCTAAATAGATGATAATGCATGATAATAAAAAGCAGAAATTACAAAAAACCATTGTCCATAATACCAAAAATAAAAAAAAAGTACGGAAATTAATTGTCCATCATGATAAAAACCATAATTTAAAAAAAGTAATCCGGCATCTCTTTCTCCTCCATCTTGAAGGTGTTATCCGATTGGCGGACGAAAACAGTCAAGTGCGTAGGATCACCGACACACCTGAAGTAGAGGCTGTCCTCCTGTTGGATTCCCATCTCCTCCACGAACTCTGCCCAGCCATGCGTGAGCCGTCCAAATCCCTTCCTAGAATTGTCGATTTGATGATAATCGTATCGGCAAGAACCCTTGATGATATTTCCCATTTTAAACGAAGTAAGGTTGATTCCTTGCCCATTATGTCAAAGGAATTGGATGGAAGGTTCTAAAATATCAAATATTACACATCAAGGTGAATATTTTAAGTAATAATACAAAAAGAGGCATAAATAGAAAAAAAAATTGAATCTTACCAAACGAGTTATGAACTCAGTAGTCCTACACGTGGTGGAGAAGTCATGGTATGGAATAGGAAAATAGGCTCTTGGATAGGGATTCCGTTCGAGTATCAATATTAGTTTCTTTGCTTCGGACCTTGTTAACACCATTGTGTGGATGATGGGTGAGAGAAAGAGGAGGTGGGTGATGGGAGAGAGGTAAATGATATATGGGTGATGGGAGAGACAAAAACAATATCTTTCGAAAAGATCCGTGCATTTCAAAACTTCGAGAAAAAAAATCCAAGAAAAAGTTAGGATTTTGGCAACATAATCATCAAAATCTTTTAAAATAATTAAAAAGTTGGATTAGAGATGTACCTTATTGGTTGATTAGCGCGGCAATTTCCATTTCCAAGCAAATGATGATGATTGAACTGACGGGGGCGGCCACAACCACACTTTCGTCCAATGAGTGTGCTTGCTTATACATCCATGGAAGATCTTACTATCCCTTTGTCGAAAAAAATCCAAAGATGTGTCTGTGTCGCTCGAAAATGCAGAGCAAATTAATGAGAAAACCGTGTTAATTATGGTGGAATCTGTAACGGTTGGATTTAGGGTGTAATTAGGGTTGGAAACCGCGTCTTAATTATGGTGAAAACGCGTGCTAATTAAGGTGAAGCGCGGATTAAAAGGTTTAATTCCAAGAAAAAAAATTGATTAGGGTGTAATTAAGGTTTAATTATGTACCGTTACATTTCCAGAAATAATTCGAAAATTGATTAAGATAATCCAGAAGTTAAAAATAAAGTTTGACTAATTATCTTCTAATTTGTTACAATTATTTAGGAATATCTTCTAATTTGTTACAATTATTTTCGGAATTATCTCCTAACTTTCAAAATTATCTCCTAATTTTTTACAATTATTGATTAAGATTATTTTCAGAATTATCTCCTAATTTTTTACAATTATTTTCGGAATTTTTTTAACAGCAAATTCGAAATATATTCTAATTAATAATAATTGTATTACTCACTTGTGCATATTGGTATTACTATAAGTGCGTATTGGTAATACTATTATTTCAAAATGTTTTCTAATTTTTTACAATTATTTCGAATTTTTTTAATAGCTAATTCGAAAGGTCTTCTAATTGTTAAGAATTAAATATAATTCAAATGATTAAAATGTGTGAAAATAATAATTGTATTACTTACCATCACTATTGGTAACACTATCAATGTGTATTTGTAATACTAATACTACCCTCAACCCTAAACCCTCAACCCTAAACCCTTAACCCTAAACCCTCAACCCTAAACCCTTAACCCTAAACCCTCAACCCTAAACCCTTACCCTTGCTAGTGTTACTAATAATGTGTGTTAGTATTAGTTTTTTGCTATAAAATTAAATTGTTATCACTTAATTTAATTTCTAATAAATTAATTTTTATGAATAAAAGTATTAGTAAAAGCACTCTCACATAATATATGTCTTCTAATTAATAAAAAAAAATTGGTATTACTACTAGAGACTCGATAATAACACCCTAAACTCTAATCACTCATGGAAAATCCTTACCGTAAGCCCTAATTCGAATGATAAAAATGGAAACTGTTGAGATTTGATCGAGAGTGGACTCGTAATGTTAGAAAACAATAATTGTATTACTTACCGTCACTATTGTATTACTTTACATCAATTATTTCGAAATATCTTCTAATTTATAAAATTTATATCATATATGGGAGATTTTGTAACAATTATTTCGAAATGTCTTCTAATTGTTAAGAATTAAATATAATTCGAATGATTAAAATGTGTGAAAATAATAATTGTATTACTTACCATCACTATTGGTAACACTATCAATGTGTATTTGTAATACTAATACTACCCTCAACCCTAAACCCTCAACCCTAAACCCTTACCCTTGCTAGTGTTACTAATAATGTGTGTTAGTATTAGTTTTTTGCTATAAAATTAAATTGTTATCTCTTAATTTAATTTCTAATAAATTAATTTTTATGAATAAAAGTATTAGTAAAAGCACTCTCACATAATATATGTCTTCTAATTAATAAAAAAAATTGGTATTACTACTAGAGACTCGATAATAACACCCTAAACTCTAATCACTCATGGAAAACCCTTACCGTAAGCCCTAATTCGAATGATAAAAATGGAAATTGTTGAGATTTGATCGAGAGTGGACTCGTAATGTTAGAAAAAAATAATTGTATTACTTACCGTCACTATTGTATTACTTTACATCAATTATTTCGAAATATCTTCTAATTTATAAAAATTATATCATATATGGGAGATTTTGTAACAATTATTCGAAATGTCTTCTAATTGTTAAGAATTAAATATAATTCAAATGATTAAAATGTGTGAAAATAATAATTGTATTACTTACCATCACTATTGGTAACACTATCAATGTGTATTTGTAATACTAATATTACCCTCAACCCTAAACCCTCAACCCTAAACCCTTACCATTGCTAGTGTTACTAATAATGTGTGTTAGTATTAGTTTTTTGCTATAAAATTAAATTGTTATCACTTAATTTCATTTCTAATAAATTAATTTTTATGAATAAAAGTATTAATAAAAGCACTCTCACATAATATATGTCTTCTAATTACTTATTGAGAATTAATAGAGAGTAGACTCATAACTTCTAATTAATAATAATTATATTACTTTACATCACTATTGGTAACACTATCGATGAATATTAGTAATACTAGTATTTATTTAATTTTTAATAAATTAATTTTTATGCATATTTGTAATACTATTGTTATCACCGAATTTAATTCTTAATAAATTAATATTTATGAATAAAAATATTATTAAAAGCACTCTCACATAATTATGTGTTTGCTAGTATTACTAATACTATTTGGTAATATTAGTTCTTGTTAGTAAAAAACACTCTCACCTAAATCTTAATTCCACATTCTTCTAGAAAGTTGTACACTTACCACCTAACAAGCCTTAAACCACTATAAATTGTGTAGTATATTAGGGTTTCTTGTCACAATACTTTCTCTCATCCACATCCACCCTTCTATTCATCTAAATATGGACAAGTTCATGTCTTTCCTCGAAATTCTTACCGAATTCAACAAGAAGCTTGCCTCCATGGAGGCAAAACATGAGGTACAAACTTGTTGCGTCCTTGTGTCAAATCTTTCACTATTTTAATTTTTATTTTTATTGTATATCTAATTTTTTTTATTTTTTTACGTTTTTTTACTTAGGAGGATAAAAGTGTGCTTAGAATTGAGACATCCAAGTTGTACTCCGTGCTTGATCAAAAACACATTCTCATGAGGAAGGTGAAAGAATTGGAGGTGGATCTCATGGTGGTGGACGAATCGGAAAATACTAAGGTTGTAAAACTTCTCCTTGAAGCCAAAGAGAAGGAGAGAGTGCATGACGTTGCATTCTATGGCCACTTTGAGAAATTGTTTGGAAAAAAAGCTCGTTAGGATTTTCTTTAGTTTTGTTGTCATCTATCCTTGCATTTCATTTTGTACCATCTACCATTTTAATGGAATGAATTAGTATGTTTTTTTTGCCATTCACCACTTTTTTGTTACTAAACATAATGCTAATTAAAAAAATCATACCAAAAATTTCGAATTAAACATAATGTTACTCAATCATGTACAAATAATGTTACTAACAATTAATAAACACAATGTTACTTAATATATTAAATAATAATACTAAAATATTGTTAATTAATATATTAAATAATGATACTAAATGTTGTTACTTAATATTTATTAAATAATGGTACTAAATATTACTAAACATAAAAAGTAAATACTCTTATGAGATGAATAGTAACAAAACCGTAATAAACAAGGGAGTGTTATGTTTTAATCTTTTTTTTTTTTAATTCGAGTACACTTAAGCTAATATATTCAACACTAGTAATAATACTCCCGTTAATCTTATTTTTCGGAACCCTAATTGTATGGAATCCATTTTTTTTAATCTCAAATTTTTATAATATATTCAACACTATAATAATAATACTCTTGTTAAACTTAGGTATATTAATTATGAAAGTAACACTAATTAATTAGGACAAATAAATTAAATTAAATATATATCAAAAAAATATAATTAAAAATTGTGGTGTGTTTAAATTGCTATAGACCTAACATATATAGGGCTACACTATGATGGGAGTACACATTGCCCTATACAAGAGTGGGATACAAAAGGTCTCACATACACCTATATAAATCACTCATGTCATTAGCAAAACCTCACATTTCAATTCCATCTTCATATATTCATCACTAAGAATGACTTCCACTCCAAAGAGCAAGACAACCTCTAGCCCACGGGTTCCTCCATCTCCTAGGAGCGCCTTGGCCATGTTCGACTACACCAAGCAACAACACGAAGAGCTCAAAGCTGAGGTGAAAAAGTTGATGCACCGGTTGTTCAAGCATGGCCATTCGGTGGATATCTTGAGCACCTTGATACTTGAGCCACGCCCTCTAAACAAGGTCTATGATGCATTTCTTGATGCGATGAAGGACAATAATGCACCAACGATCGCTCTTTCCGACTCAAGTACTCAAGTTGTAGGTGGTGACGTGAGAAATGGAGGAAACGGTGGCGAGGGAGAGGATTCCGATGACAGCTTTGGTAGTATTTAGGTTGGAGTCTAAGTTGGTCTTTTGGTGACATGCATGTTAGGTTCTTCACCTTTTTTTTCTTGTTTTTCTTTTTCGGTTTTTGTTGTTAAGTTTGGTTAGTATGCCAAACAATTTTCCCCATCATGCTATAAAATTTATATTCCTCTATGATTAATTGATGTGTGTAATATTTTAAACTTGATTGCATTTTTTTTTCTTGTGTGTGTATTGCATTTGATTGAACACTAAACACATTGCATTTCGATTTAACATTAAACACTAAACTAGAAAAAAAAAAACTGAAATTAATTCTAAGTTATAGAAATCAAGTTAAACATTAAACAAAAATTAGAACATTAACCTGGAAAGATATTCGAAGATTTTCGAATGGTAAATATTTTTTTCGAAGTGTAAAATATATTTTCCAAGTGTAAACAAACATTAGAACATTTCGATCTAGAAAAAAAATTAGAACATTTGGAATAATTCGAACATTTCGAACAATTCGAACAAAAATCAAGAAAAAATTGAAATTAATTCTAAGTTATAGAGTAAAAACTGAAATTAATACTAAATTTTGATTGCATTTCAAAATGGAAAAAAAATCAAACTGGAAAAATAAAAAATCAAACTGGAAAAAGATATTGTAATTTTCGAACAATTATTTGTTTGTAATTCCAAAAATTTAATTGGAAAAAATTGTAATTTTCGAACACATGTTTGATTCGAAATTTTAAATTGGAAAAATAAATTGTAATTCGATTATGATTTTCAAATATTTGAATTGGAAAAATTAGTGGAATGATTTTTCCAAGTGTAAAATATTTTCGAAGTGTAATGATTTTTCGAAGATTTTAGAATATTTTCAAAGTGGAATGATTTTTAAAAAAAATTCGAAGTGTAAAATATTTTTGAAGTGGAATGATTTTTCGAAGTGTGTAAAACAATTTTTATTTCCATACTTCGAAGTGTAAAATATTTTTTCGAAGTGTAAAACAATTTTTGAATAAACTAACTATATTATGAAAATTAAAAAATATTTCCACATTTCCACATTTCGAAAAAAAAAAATTAATTGAACAAGAACACATAAAAAATTTGGAGATAAACACACAAATTTCATTAACTTAATTGAACAAGAACACAAATTAAATTAACTTAATTGAACAAGAACAAGAACACAAATTTCATTAACTTAAAAATCAAACATTACAAAATGAACTTAAAATCCTAACTTACTCATTACAATTGAAAAAAAAACACTTAAACATCAAACTTGCAACCCCACAAAAAAAAACCCGAAACAACTCCGAAAAATAGCATTTTGGCAAATGATGGTCCACCTTGAATCGGATTTCCTTCAACACCTTGAAGGTTACTTGAGGCCTCTTCCCTTTTCGAAATCTCCTCCGAATAAGAATTGATAATATCATCGTCTTCATCTCCATTTCCGGCGATATAACGTTGGAAATACGAATTATATGAATTGATAGCTTCTTCTTCCGTCTTGAAAGATCGATACAAACTACCTTTGAAACCTAAAACATGTTGAGCACATTCGTGCCAACTATCGTATATGCCAACTCGAACCCCTTTGTAAACAACATAAAAAAATTTCGACATTTTTTTAGCATGAAATTAAGCTAGCACCGATTTTTTGTAGGAAGAATGGAGAAGAAAACTACCACCAATTTTATCTATAATATTAGGGTTATGTGTTATGTATGTATAATATTATGGTTGTATGTATAGAGTGAATAAAAACAAATTTATAAAAAGGTGAAGGTAATCATTGTCTTGAAAACATAAAAAATCTTTTTTTAATTGGCAAATCTTTTCAAATTTTCAAATTCAAATTCATTCAAAATCTGAAATTTTTCATTTTGGCGCCAAAAATTAAAGTAAGGGTAGTTTTGGACTTTTCATGTCCTAAAATGACCAATATACCCTTTTTGGATGTCCAGAATCTGGATGTTTAGCATTGTCCATTTTAGAGTAATAAATTAATGTATTGATTATGACAAATTGTCTACTTAAGTCAGTTTTGATTTTATTGCCGGTTTGCCACAAGTAAGAGCGACAATTTTATGGAGTGACATACTTTTATTTAGCCTCAATTAATTATAAATTCTTTCTGATTATAGAAAGGGGCCAATAATTATAAATAAATTAATAATTTTATATATCGCAGCCGGCAGGCTTTATGTAACGGAATATCCATACTGCAAACTGACCTATCTTCCTTGTATGAATTGTCTTCTAAATCTGCCTTAATTCCAACTTTCAAATTGACAAATCATGGCTATGCATAGTTACCTGGAAATTGCATTATCCAAAATGTGAAGTTGGTAGGTTGACTTCCATATGACCTGGACGGCTGGACCTCATCTCGGCTAACTATTTTTAATCATTGTTTTTTTTTTTTTTTAATGGAAGAATCTTCGTCACGTGGTTCGTAGGAGGTAAGTGGTGGGGGCCAGGGATTCTCGAAAGTGCTCGCCAGAAATTCACCGAGAACCAGTGGGCCCAATCGCCTCCACTGGGAGCGACTGCACTGTTCAGGGGCGTCTTTGCACTTATTTATAACACACTCTAAAAATTACTACAATTCGGTAAGCGGTTTCAAATTACAATATTAAAAGGCAAAAATTAGCCACCCTATCTCTCTCTTTGTTGCTTTTTCCTTGATTTGGGATAGCGTCGGGGAAATAAATAAATGTAATTCTACAACTTTTTAAAAGTCCAAATTCTTAAATGTGACAATTTTTTTTTTATTGTATCAGATTCAAGAGACTCACTCTAAAACGTCCAGGGTTCAATTTTAACCCATGAATAGTGTTAGAGAAATAAATAATTTTATTAATTTTACAACTCTCTAAAAGTTCGGAGAAATGAAACTATTTTAATTAGGTGGTTTCATATGTTCTTTATTTTCATTTTCATTTTCATTTAAATTTAACAAGTTACACCTTTATGTATAGTTGGGATGTTTTTAGCGTAAAAAAAAAGTACAGGATGTTTTTAAGCTTTAAGATTTTCTAGAAACCGAAAGCATTTGAGTTCACAATGAAATGACTACTGCTGTCAAAATAACATTATATCGCATAAATCACTTTCAAATTTTATTTTAAAAGTTAATAGTCACTTTCAGACCAGCTTCCATTAGTTGAAAAAGTTAACAGCCGTATCAATAGCTTGAGCTGCTGTACTTGAATTCCCATCCCAAACAACATTATTGATATACTTCTAAATAATAACATGATACCACCTTTCTTCCATACTTATTTGCTACATTATTAAAAAAATTGTTTTATACTTGTTTGTTACATTAATTTTTTAACAAATAAATAAATTTTTTTAGTATTGTATCTCAATACATTTCTAACCAAAAACATCTATTTTATCACTTTATCAATGTTAATAACCAACTCTTTTTTTTTTTTTTTTAATTTGTGTAAACAGTAAAGTAGAAAAAAAAATATGAGATGGTGGGAGTACTGTTCCTTATGTATTCTCGATACTTGTAATGAATTTATGTTCAAATATTTTTGCAATACGAGTTTTGGCAACAATTCAATATGGGTTGATTTGCATGATTATTACATCCATAATAAAAGTACATAAAAATATTAGTAAAAGCAAAAAGTGTAGCGATAGGATGATTAGATTGAGTGACAATAATACCCCTTGCGTGTAGTACTATTATGAGGAGTCAGATGAATGACAATAAAACCCCTAGAACGCAAAAATCATAAATATATACAGGCGTTGCTGCCTTTCATCCTTCTAAATTTCCTGTCTAGTTCTATGCACCAATCCCTCTTTGGCTCTGCCCCTGAGGGGCTTTGCTAGTTCTTTTTTTTTTCTTCTCTCTCTCTCACCTCTCTCCTCATTCATTTATCTCACTAATCTTTTCCGTTAGTCCGATCTTTCTCTGTTTTTTGCAAATCACCATGGGAACCGCTCCTCCAAAAACGCAGTACTCCACTCTTCCGCCGCCGAGGGGCCGCGTTAAGGCCCAAATATTTGAAGGCCTTGCCGGAAACCTCTCCTCCGCCGTCTCCAAAGCCGGTCGTGCCCTCACTAAAATGAAAAGGGGCACCTCCTCCGCCGGCGACACATCCGCCTCCGCCTCCACCTCCGCCTCCGCCAGCCCGCCGGCGAGCGCCCTGATCCATTAACTACGGGCGATCGCCATGTCGAGGTGCCTGGATTCAGTGAATTGGGCATGATTTTTGCTGCCTTTTCACTGGTTGTAGTATAATGTTGCATATTATAATATGTGATTGTGAGTTGATGTTAAATAGATGGATTTGTTTGGGAATTTGGGGATCTGATCAGAGCTTCTGTTTTTGGTGTTGGCTCTGATGAATTTTCCCCTGTGTGTATTTGTATCCGGATTTGTCTTCTTCCTACCATGTTTCTGTGGTTTTTGATTGGAGATGGTAGGTTTGCAAGGAGAGAATCCGCGCCTTATGTATAATTATGATCAATAAAATTCCCAGTGTGCCTTTAAAATAAATCTATCCGTCGAATATGCTTCTTTCCTCAATTCTAGTAGTTGAATGGTCTCCTATAAAACCATCCATTCAATTCAACTTCTATTTCTTTAAAGAGATGCTATTCCTTTGTTCCATCCAGTGTTGGATGGTAACAAAGTTTTTGATTGAGGAAATAATGTCATTATTCAATTTTTTTTTATTAACCACCGTAACTATTTTTTATTCATTTTTATTCTCGTTTTCTTAAAAAAAAAAAAAAATCAATCAAACGTGGATTCATATAAATATTCAAATAATTTATTCAATTCGAATCGTACATTGTAATATTCATCTTGATTTAACTTGTATCAAGATTTGTTTATATTCTTATATGTGAGTGGTGAGAAGAATATCTATATATATATTTTTTATTGACAAAAAAATAAAATTAGGTATGTAGTATACTAGGTGCAGGATAACAAACACTGGATAACGTCAACAAATTGCAGGGTTATTTAAGTATTGTTTAAAATTGAAGCAAGATATGTTGGGTATGTTTGGATGTTGGGGAGCAATGACACCGCCGTCTCCCCGCCGAAAAGGGTTTACTGCCTGCCCGGAAATACATCATTCAGTTATATGCATGCATCATGATATCAAGAGATATTACTTAATTTCGAATTTATAAATTTGGTTTTTTTTATTGGTAAAGGTTAGTTTTTAGGAGTTAGAAGTTAATTCACCAAGCCCTCGAGTACTAATTCTCCAAGTCACCTTATAACTCCCCTAATGAACTTGGACACTCACTAAAGTGAGAAACTAGATATGCTTCAAATTTATAATATTCAATTAGATATATATCCTTCAAGTAAAATATTTTGACACAATTAGTCTTGTGTGCATGCAACAATCGTATCGTGTAATTGAATATAGAAGAGAGATTGCAAACTATTATAATTGAAACATACAGATAAATATATCTAAAATATACATTATGGATTTAACGGAAAACAAGAAATTAAACGTGCAGACTGATATAATTGAAATAAACATGCATATATGACTAAAATATGGTGAGCGTACGAATCTATGACTCGTGTACCAGTGTGACTTGATGATTCTGATATAATGCTCATTCTTCTATTTTATGTCATTATATAATACTAATTCTGGACTTATAGCTTTACTGCATGTATGGAGTATATAATACTCCATCAGTTCATAAAAACTGTGTCTATTTATGTTGGACGAATTTAAGCATAAATAGATAAATTATATAAAGTAAGAGTATTTTGGGATATTAGGTGATCTATTTATAAATTAAGTAATTGAGTGTTAACGTAAATTTAATAACATAAGAAATAATTAAGTGATTGTTAAATGATAAAAAACAAATTGTTGACAAAAAATAGAGTAGGTAGAAACCTTTTAATGGATAGATATAATAAAACATAAAATATAGAAAATAAGAACCCAACAAGGATTGAGTTGAATTTGTTAGTTGATATATGGTTTTGTCTTTTGTTGGATTACACAATTACATAGTATTATGTTTATAATTTGAGTAGCTCTCTTCTCCATCTATTCGAATTGTACGATGCACTAATAATACATATAATTTTTTAAATTTTATTATTGAAATTAGAATACTCAATAAATTTCAGAATTAAACTCACCAGTGAGATGATCAACTGAGATTAGGTATTGGGAGGAACAAGTATCTTAAACAGTGGAAATGTCCTAATAGTAATAAGTTTTCATTAATTATTTTCGAAGATTCTTCAACAAAAATGAAGACCACATATCTACTCACAAGTTCATGATTAATTTATCTCTATTAAAATCCACAACATAATTTAATTGAATTATCTAAAAACTATATATAGGCTCTTAATTTGATATGCAGGTAGTGTAAATGAAAATATGTTTTGACTGCGGAAATAATAATTCAAAATTAAAAAGAAAATACAACTCAATTTACTTAGTACAATGAGAGAAAATAAAACAGCAGCAGTGACGAGTCGAGGAAGTCCTCTTCCCGCAAGACAAGATTTCCCTGGTAGTGCTCTTCGGTCTTGGAAATTTGCCCCCAAAGATAAAACGTCACTATCGTCTCCAAGAGTGTAGCACCACAGGTCTTGGAGCTCCGACGAACACAACGAGCGTTTCGAACTGGACTGACACTTAGAGAGACTCTATATGCAGAGAGACTGAGAGAGAGGAGAAGATTTTTTGAATGCGTGGTCAGGCAAATGCATGAGGACGCTATTTATAGGTGAACCTCCACTCAATGCAAAAGGAAAAACCGCGTGGACATTAAATACGGACGCGTTTTCGTTGGTGGCAAGTCTGTAATAGAAGTTGACCCAGAACGCGTTTCCTTAAATCACACTGGTAACGTACCACGAATTTAGCACACGTGATTTATGTGCTCTTATGAAGTATCTGACGATCCGGTTGACCTCTCTAACCGGGTGGGTCCTGAACCGAATCGACCCAAAATCCGTGGACCCGATATCCTAATTTTTGTTCTCCAAAAAATTAGATACCCACTGGGGCCCAAGGCCCAAAGTCCAATTGCCAAGAACCAAGGCCACGGGCGCAGCTCGGCGCGCGCGTGTGGCAACTTTGATTGTCTAGCAATCAACTATAATTTATCATACTTCATAGTTCCCATACTAATATCATGTATATTAGTATTCCAAAAATTCAATGTGGGATGATGATTTAATGACTCATTTAATTCCTTCATTTAATTCCATATTTAGGTGTTGATCCTTTCGATTTACGATTCAATTTCTCACTCGCCGAAAATCGGTTTTGCGAGTATGAATACACCATTCTCATCTACTCCAAGAGTAGAACGCACTTGTAACAATTAATTTTCGAGAAATTAATTTCAACACCCAAAACTAATTTGTCAACTATTAAAGTCTCAAATAAACTTTAATACCAATTAATTATAAATTAATACCACCAATCAATTTTCTCTAACATAACAGGTAGTAACTCGATCTTAAGCAAAAATGTTTCCAACAACCACTGACCTATATATATAAGGTGAGTCCAGTCGGCCATGACTCACATTGCAAAGGGCGGGTCGGCAAGCAAGAGATTAGCTTTTCATAGACGATACACAATCATATATAATAATGATTAATTACAACACTAATCAACCATCAAATTCATTATATGGTATAATTAATTATATCCTAAGTTACTCAGTCATACGGCCATTTTAGAATACAAATATATAATGTCTTCCATGATAATTATGTAAAAAAATGTTACATATAATCATTTACTATTAGCTAGCAATCTTTAAAAGATATTATAAACGGATGTAAAGAATCACGAAAGCATGGAAAAAGGTAGTATTGCTTGAACTTTTCAAGCAATAAAAACTCTATTGTCGGATTGGAATACCTAATGAGTATGACCAATTTGTGGTTTAAAAATTATTGAATTGATTAAATATGCTGACTTCTCTTTTTGTCTACCTAAACTACAATATACTAGTTAATAAAATATATTGTCTTTTTGTACTAGCAATTATTTTTAAAGTGATTTTATGATTTTAAAATTTTAACACGACTTATAACTAGCTAGTGGCAATTCTTTTTCTTGAACTTCTTCGATGCTTGTCTAAATTTGCTTCTTCGGCGGCCCTCTATCCGAATTTAAAAGGTTACGCTTTTTTGGGGCTTTATTTCTTGTTTATTGTATGAAAAAGTCTTATTATAATTTATATATATATATATATATATATATTTTTTTTTTTTTGCATGAAAGTTAAAATGATGTAATTGTTGTCATTATATAATAGCAGTATTAAATTAATATTTATAAAAAGAGTAAATCTTGTATGAGATTTTTTGCCCTTTTAAAAAATTGATATTGTTAAAAGATATGTATGAAATGAAAATTCATAAGTAGAGTAGATTTTTTGTGAAACTTGTTCATGCACTTGTTGATATTATTATATGTACTCATTGATACTATAACATTTTATACTGTGATTTCAATTTATAAATATAATGGTAAACGTTAATACATGTAATGATATCGATATATACATGCAGTGATATAATTAAATGTTATACAATGAAATTTATTCACTGGAGATTTTGGGTACTTAATATACTTACCAATATACATTTATCCTAGCTAATGTGACAAATCACATTTACCTGGAAATTACAATCTCCAAATATGCCAACTTGATTGACTTTCAACTAAATCTTCTCCCCTTCCCTCCCTCCCTCTAAATTTGTACTATATTAATTTTGAGAGAAAAATCAAGTTAAGAAGTCTCAATATTTTTATTCTCAGCCTTGTGGTATGCAAGGCCGTACGATTGTCACACTAGAGCTTAATCACAAAAGAAATCTTAAGACCAAAATTAATTTCTTCAAAAAAATATATACCACATCTCAGAAAACCAATATCATGCTAAGAAATTAATAAAGGGGCGTTCACATCACGGTACAATTGAACACCACTATTTACAAGATAGTACAATGTTCAAAAAATATATACTTATGTTCAACTTTTTTTTGTGCGTGTGTTCAATTATGTTGTACCAATTTGTAAAAAGTGGTTTGGAATTGTATTATCCTACACTTATTCCATTAATAAAAAGCAGTCCTATAACACGGCAGAATTAACATCTAGTAACTTTTTGTCACCCTAAGAAATCACATTAATTTAAGGGGTTCTGGGTGTATATATTGAGTTACGTGGCTATACATTTGCAGCAAATGGGCTAAGAAACCAAATAGCGTCATCTTGTGGTAACCAGCATTTTTCTTAAACACCTCAATTTGTGTCTCCCATTGTATATACACCAGTAATAGGCAGTCGGTTTATGATAAAAGCATCGAGCGAGCAAAACTGAATTAGGCAAGAAAGTTATTGACAAAGTTTCTTGAAATAGGACAGATCTTGTTATTCCAACAAGTGTATATGCTTGCTTTCTTTCCACAAAAACCTAATTAAGAATAGATCTTGTGTGACACCATGATGATACGGCCGGTGAGACGGATTATAAGTTAAAAAATAATATATTAACACTTTGGATGGTATGCGTATTAATTTGTACTAGTTTCTGAACCGTTTCATACAAATTTTTGCCCCATTTAATTTTAATGCAAAACAAAGTAGGAATGAACAAAAATTGATAGAAAGACTTAAAAGGCTATAAACGAAACAAAAAAGATCAAGCATAGTTTTCCACTATTTTTCTAGTAGTTCATCCCTGAATTCAGTTCATCATCCACGAAATACAAAAAAAAAAAAAAAATTGTGTTTTCGAACAAACGACAATTGTTAGGAAAAAAATCTGAGGGGGTGAACTACTTAATTGGAAGGGATAGGGGGTTGGTTTGGCCCAAAAAATAAGAGACATAAAACCAGCCCATCATTGTGAAAAAAAATAACAGCCCGTAGTTTGAAAAGGCCTAACTAATTTAGGCCCAAGTGCAGCTTAAAGCGTGAAAAAATCTCCCCAACGCCATGAATATATTGGTAAATACGAAGAAACCGATGGCACTCGCCGGAAACTGAAAGTCCACGGTTTACCGACTCAAAAGTCGCCGGTGACTACACTAACGGCAGACACTTCTAAACAAAACCATTAATATGATTTAATTATAATAATTAATACAAAGCCGGTCCAATGAATTTTGGGACCGGTGAAAAATAAATAGATCATTAATATGCATTGAAAAAGTAAAAAATAAAATTGATATTAGGAAGACAATTTTATCATTTAAATTAATAAAATAATATTTAAAAAATAATATATTTCAATCAACTATTAAATACATATACTAATTCTAGCATGCAAGTTGGTTAGAACATGTCCTTTCTTGAGATATTACTAATTTCTGTTTTGAGGTATCTTTTTCAAAATTTAAATACATATCATGCACTCAAGTACATACTAGAACTACTCAATTTTTTATTTTTTATTTTTAAACAGGAAAATTTATTAAGAAATAAATTAGAGGACAAGGAGTCATCCAACCCTTACAAAATATCACACTTTCTCACTACAAGACATTAAAAAAAAAATCTCAACAATAACATGGCATTTATAGCTCCTCGTCCACTATCCACAAGCACCTAAACACGGGCTAGGATCAGAGAACCACATTCCAATGGTAAAATTAGTATTGATTTTCAATCTAGTAGAAAACCAAGACCAACTCCTCGCTCTTATTTCATCAACCAATCTATCGGAATCCGGTACAATGTTCTCAAAGCATACTTCATTTATCATTTTCCAAATACTCCAAACAATGCAAATCCAAAGACTATAAGCCTCCTTCGACTATTCCAGCTTTCCAAACAGTTCACCATGTTGCAAAAAATGTATGATAGGATTTCTATGGGTAACCCCACACACACACATATATATATATATATTTGTATGTACTAGAAGAAAATAAAAATTAATTGAAGAAAATAATAAAGTAAATTTTTAAACGAAATATTAATATATTATTCAAGTAACCTTGTTGAAGAAGTGATCTAAAACAGTATTTGTTAACAAAAATGACACAATTCATTTCTTGAACAATAAGAACTCTGGAGAAGATAATATAAAAAAAAAATGGAGAAATATAAAATTAATAAAATGGCAAGAGGGGAGGTTTGATCCTGGGTTTTGGGAATATACATGACCTTAGGGGTGAGCATTCGATTATTCGGTCACCGAACCGAATAGTAAAAATTGAATTAATCGAAAAGCTCTTAGCCGGTAACCAAAATCGAACCAAATAACCGAAATAATCGAAATATACTATGTGCTGCTTTTTTTTTTATTTAGACATTTTGGGCCCAAATAATAAAAAAAAATTGATAAAAGTCTATAAAACAACAATAACTATTCATAAATTATTTCCTAATAAACTAAAAGTCCATAAAAAATTAAAAATAACATAAAAAATTAGTCAAATACTAAAATAACATAATAGTCCAATTTACATACTCCAAAATAGATTAATATGTGACTGATAGATTGACTTGATAATATTTATTTTAATTTTAAATATATTATTATAATAATTATTAATTAAATTCGGTTTTTGGCTATTTCGGTTATTTTCATACAAAAATCGAAACCAAACCGAAATACCAAAATCTTAAATTTTAAAAATTGTAATCGAACCGAATAACCGAATTGTAAATTTCAATTCAGTCAGTTAATTTGGTTTTAACCGATTAGTGCTTACCTCTACATTCCCTTTCATGAAACAAATGTGTCAGTTTGGCAAAACAAGTAAAAGGTAATAGCGAAACTTTTTCTAATATATATAAATATGCAACATGAAATATTGTATTGGGGCCCTTACCCGTGGGGGGCCCTGTACAGCTGCACCAGGTGCATCACCATAGGGGTACTGAATTAATACCCCCCCCCCCCCCCCAGTATTTAATTGTTATTTATCAAAACAAGTATTTAAACTAGGGAGGCAAAGGGCCAGGATGGGGCAGATAGAGTTGGAGTTATACGTGAAAGTATGCTTTAACTTTGTATAACTCATATATTAAACACTTATTTATGAGAATAAATCTTTTATCGCATTTGCTTTAGATATGACTGAATGTTGAATATTTATTGCAACCAGTTCATTATAAGCAGTACGTGTTACATTATAGTTAATGTGGTGATACCCAATCACAGAAGATCACATTAACGGTTTCCTTGTAACTAAATGTACAAATTCACGATCCAGGTGGAATTGAACAATCCTCCGCGAAAGGTCGATGTGTATATCTCAAATTGGTCTGTCTTGACTAAAAGATTGCACCAGCACATTTAGTATGCGTTGAAGAGGACCTACAGCGAGGATA
Source organism: Ballota nigra (assembly GCA_947034835.1). Lineage (NCBI taxonomy): Eukaryota > Viridiplantae > Streptophyta > Magnoliopsida > Lamiales > Lamiaceae > Ballota > Ballota nigra. Next base: position 71,980,792 of record OX344724.1, on the reverse strand, counting down.
AATTCTTATGTTCTGAAATGTGAAGAATTAGACCTCGGTGGTTATTGATTTCTTAATCTATGTCACTTAAATAGGACTGTGTGTGCTTAATGATTACTATTTTGATTCATGTTGGGTGAGAAGTATCGTGACTTCGAACTTTGTGTTTTGGGCAGTAATATTAATCATACGACGGGGTCTAAGATTTAATATGGAGAAACGCGTGCGAGTACGACTCGTGTGATTTGTGCCCTTGGTGGGCTCAGAAGTTTTATCGTACCAAATCTTGCAAGTGAAGAATTAGTTTTTTCAGTATGGATAATAATGTTGAGCTATCTTTACTCAAGGTGAAAGATATTAATTAATTTAGAGCTATTAATTAATCTTAAACGCGGGAAATAATAACCGGGAGCCAATATTATCATAATATTGATTAAGATAGATAGTGCAATATTAATTTATTAGTGGTACTAATTAATATTAATGGGCTGATTATATTGCGGCTCAATATTGAAAATAAGAAGTCCATTGGAGGTCCAATCTTAATTCTCCTAAAGGCCCCTCAAGTAGCCCATTAAGTAGCCCAATAAAAAAAAGGTGATTAAAATAAAAGAAAATATATTTGCTGATTTTTTCTTAGTATTTTCAAAAATTAGATATTTAGGAAAGAAAAGATTTTGTTGATTTTCTTGAAAAGATATTATGGAAAATATGTATTCTTGGAATACAAGATTATCTCATATATTCAAGAAGATCCAAATCTTGGGATTTCAATCCTAAGATTTTCGAAAATTACCCCTTAATAAGGAGGTTGAGATTTTTGTGGAATATTTTATTATTGAGAAAAGAATATATGGGATATATTCAAGATTTCTTAGAGGCTAAGAAAAAAAAATTCTTCACCTCTAAAATATTGCAATTTTCGGCCACCCTCACATATAAATAGGGGATGATTATTTCATCCACAAGTACATGATTCCATGTGTTGGAAAAATCAAGAGCAAAAATATTTTTCTTTTTTCCTTGGTTATTTTAATTGCTTGAAAGCATTTCCCACCGGTGATCAAGCAAGGCGAAAGGGACATACTTGAGAAGATCTTTTGGTTGGTAGCACGTTCGTGATAGTCCCGTGATTATCAAAGGTCATATCTACAAGAGGTACATAATCACATAATTTCCTAGTTTTTCCGTCATAGGTTTTATGTGAATTAATTCTGCATGCATGATGATAAAATTGTTGTTGAAATTATTATTTGAATTAATTAGGATTAATTCATGCTAGTAATAATTGTATTTAAATTTCATCCCTAATAGTTTTCGGGCACCCTAGTTTTCCCAACCGATAGTCGATTATCCAGACCTGCCCCGTTTTTATTTTCCCTGCCCAAACCCGCCCCGCGACCCGCACGGGTCCTCAATAGCCGCTCCGTGTGGGTCCGGGCCGACCCCCCCTATTTTCAAATTTTCATTTTTTCTTATTTACTTTTTTTTTTAAATTTTGATAGTCTACTACCATACATATACTATGATAAAATTACACTCGATTATCATATGGTCAAATTGTTGGGTTTTAGTGGCACGAACACAATGATCGGCACAGCGGAAGAAAACGATTCACCAACAACGAATCTGAAACATGGTTGTATAACATAAAACACAAATGATAAATAATAACATATAGATCCTTACATCATTTATACGCAGAATCCTCAACTATGGTATCCACGTAACAGCTATTCACCAACCCGCACCGACTTGCCAGCGTTGAATCTCAAGATGAACTTGCTAGGAAAATTCGAGCTAGAGATTTTATAGAGAAATCATATTTCTTTTGTACATTCGGAATTCCCATATGACACATATTTATAGAAATTAACTTGGCTTAATTCCTAAGCAAGATATCAGACCTAGCCCGTTAATATAATCTTTACGGATTATATTTCCCTAGATATGTTCCTACGAATAATATATTTACCATATCTATTATTCTTGTATAATAATATTCCAAATATTATTATTGGGATTTCATATTTAATTAAATCCAATTTATTTAAATAATAATTATTATTAATTCTATATATAATTATTATTATATTCTCCATAAATTAAATATTATATCCAATACAATATTTAATCAACCAACTATAATTGGTAAATTGTCATTACTTATTGTGTGACCCATAGACCCTCGTATATCGAACGATTAGTCAAACTAATTCAATGACAGTAGTGATTCATGGGAACACAAATAAGAATATATGCAAACAATCAAACATCATATTCAGATAAGTGCAATGACATACATCTAATATTAAACCAAACCTGAATATTATCTTAGTATTATGTCCTTACGATAGATTGTCTGTAGGACACTAACACTAACACAAATCATAGACAGAAGACATGTGAGAGATAATAATTTGATTTATTATACAAAACTAGGAATGAATATTGACACAATTAAAGATCAAATTGAATTGAAAAAATAATTAAAAAATAAAAGATGAAATATCAAGTTCGATTTTCTTAATCTATTTTTTATTGTACTAAAATATAAACATGTCATATGTTAATATATCTATTTAATTATATATTACTATATATATATACATTAATGTTAATATGTATATATGTACGGGGCGGGTTGGGGCGGGGCGAGTACCCACTGGGCCATCATAATACCCAGACCCGCCCTATTCTCAAAACGCGGAGGGGCTAGCCCAGCCCATACTCAAAATGGGGCGGTCCGACCTGACCCAAATGCCTCGGGGTAGGGCGGGTATCCACGGGGTGGACCAATATTGCCATCCCTAATTTAAACTTGTGCGATGCACAACCATAATTGTACATAAAATTATGGATCCTCAAATTATATTATAGTTTGTATGTTTAGATTTAAGAGTGTTTATTAATATTTCCATTAAAATATTTTTTTTATTTCAAATAGATAATATTATTATTCTTTTATTTGAAGGATATTTTTTTAAAGAAAATATAATGCAAATGTCAAGAAACTTTTGTGAAAGCAAAGTGTAATAAATATTATATTTTATTTATAAGAGACAATTTTAATACTATTTTTATTTTCATATAATTTTTTTTATGATTTACACAGTAAAATATTTTGGTAATACCTACAAATCCATATTAAACGGGATATAAATTTTTTTTAAAGAACTATAGATTTCGAAATACCTCTATAAATATCACATTTTTTTCAATTTTCGATGAACGTTCATCGTCAGCCACCACACATCAATATCTTCAAATTATTGTGAATGAAGACTCTAAAAAATATCTACGCATGACTGACTGTGACTAAAAATTGATTCTTCAAGAATATGCCAACAATAGCGAGCGATTGTCATTGACTCTTAGTGTTATTTCATATGAGACGACTAATGTGAACTGTGTCTTCTGAAACTTGAACGGAAGTCTCAGGTAAAATGGAGTCAATGAAAGTATAGGGATCAACACCATCTCATCTGAATTGCTTACCTGCCAGAACACTATCACTGGTCCTGTTATACGAGTCGAGCGAGCCCGAGTAGCGGAAGCTCACTCGATAAAGCTACCGAGCTTGAAATGAGACTCAACTAAATCAAGCTCGAGCTCGACTCGTTTAATAAAATGAGCTCGGCTTGATCGAGCTTGAACTCGAACTCGAACTCAATATCAAGATGAGTCCAATATACCACAAATAGCAGAACTACAAAATTTCTCAACCCATTGAACTCAAGCATTGTTGAATCAATTGAACAAGCCACCCAGAATCAACAAAAGTCCAAACGAAAATAGAAGGTGCACTTAAAATATAAACGAAATCCAAAAGGATTCCAAAAATAAGAATAACAAGATTGTTGCAAAGCTTTTGCAATTCCATGAACTCAAAATCAAGAACACGAAGCAAAATAACCCAAATATATGCCTGCAAATCAGAAACCAAACACACTGTCCCATTAATAAAACCTCCCAAAAAATTCGTGTGATACAATTCATATTCAAAAAACCACATTCTTCATTTCAATAACCAGAGACCACTCATATATATTGTTGAACAAAAAATATAGGCTTATCAGATCTAAAATCTTAAGGTGATAGTAGAGAAAGAGTCAGAGGCAATCTAGAAATGGAAGTGGAGGTGGGTGGCGGGGGTGGGCAGTTGTTGATGTTGGGCGTCGGGCGACGACTGTCGGTGTAGGGCGTTGGACGGCCGCCGGTCGGTGGTGGCAATCGGAAAATTAGGATTTGAGAGTTTTTTGTGAGCGGCGCTGAATGTTGTGAAGTGAGAGTGAAGACATAGAGAGAGAAATGAGAATATATATGTGCGGTGTACCCTAATTGAGGAATTTACACATATACCCTTATTATTAGAGTTTAGCGAGTACCACACGAGCCGAGCTAGACTCGGCTCGTTAAGCAATCGAGTATTATTCGAGCTCGAGTTCGGCTTGTTTAGCCCTACGAGTCAAGCCGAGTCGAGTCGAGCTCATGAGCGGCTCATTTCGTTTAACAACGCTAACTGTCACCTCATACCCTTCAGCGAAAATAAATTATACCTTCCAGAACTAATACCCTTCAGTGAAAACAACTAACATCCTTTAGTGAAAACAACTAATAAACTTCAAATTGTTCATGTATAAACCATTTTCACTCTATATTTTGTCATCTAGATAATCTCTCTTCTACACAAAATTAAGAGTATGTATAGAGTGAAATTGGTTCATTTATAAACCATTTTGCAATACTTTATAGTATAACCACCAATACCCTTTAGTTAAATAATTAATACTTTTTTTACCCTTCAACTAATACCCTCCAAAACTATGGAAACAACAAATACCATTTAGTGAAAACAACTAATATTTTTTAGTGAAAATAATTAATATGCTTCAAATGGTTCATATATGAACCATTTTCACTCTATATTTTGCCAAAAAATAAAGAGTTTTCTTATTCCTTTTTTTTTTTTTTTCAGAGTAATAAATATTTATTTTGATAACTTCTACAAAACTAAACTTCTACAAATTATATATCAAATTATTTTTATACATTGATTATTCACAAAAATATTTAATAACTATTATTTAAAATAACTGAAATATCTTTTATACCACAAAATAGAGGGATTTATTGTTGGGAAAATCGAGGTGCCCGGAATCTATTCGGGATGAAATTTAAATACGAATTTAAATACAATTATTACTAGCATGAATTAATCCTAATTAATTCAAATAATAATTCCAACAACTAATTTTCATCATGCATGTTAAATTAATTTCGCATATTAACTAGGCGGAATAAACAAGTAAATATGCGATTAACGTACCTCTTGTAGAATTGACCTTTGGATATACGGGACAATTATAATCTCGCTCTATCAACCCAAAACCTTCTCAAGTATTTCCCTTTTCACCTCACTTGATCACCGGTGGGAGATGCTTTCAAGTAATTTAATAAACTAAGGAAAAAGAAAAATATCTATGCTTCTTGATTTTTCCAACACATGGAATTATGTACTTGGAGATGAAATAATCATCTCCTATTTATAATATGAAGGGGCCGAAAATTTAAGTGTATTTGGGCTTGGAGAAAATCTTTTCTTAGACTCTAAGAAATCTTGAATATATCTCATATATTCTTTTCTCCAAAATAAAATATTCCACAAAAATCTCACCCTACATATTAAGGTCTAATTTTCGAAAATTACAAGATGAAATCCAAAGATTTGGATCTTCTTGAATATATGAGATATTCTTGTATTCCTAGAATACATATCTTCCATAATATCTTTCCAAGAAAATCAACAAAATCTTATTTCTTCTTGATTCTCTTATTTTCGAAATTTACTTGAAAAATCAGCATTAATATATTCTTTATTTTAATCACCTTATCATTATTGGGCTACTTAATGGGCTACTTGAGGGGCCTTAAGGAGAATTAAGATTGGACCTCCTAATGGACTTCTGAATTTCAATATTGAGCCCCAATATAATTCAATCCATTAATATTAATTATTACCACTAATAAATTAATATTGCACTATCCATCTTAATCCATATTACGATAATATGGGCTCCCGGTTATTATTTCCCGCGTTTAAGATTATCAAGTCCATTAATTAATTAAGCTTCTGAATAGCTCTAAATTAATTAATATATTTCACCTTGGAGTAAAGACAGCTCAACATTATTATTCGTACCGAAGAAACTAATTCTTCACTTGCAAGATTTGGTACAATAAAACTTCTGAGCCCACCAAGGGGACTAATCACACGAGCCGTACTCGCACGCGTTTCTCCGTATTAAATCTTAGCAACCGTCGTATGATTAATATTACTGCCCAAGACACAAAGTTCAAAGTCGCAATGATTCTCACCCAACATGAATCAAAGCAGTAACTATTAAGCACACACGGTCCTATTTAAGTGACGGAGATTAAGAAATCAACAACCACTGAGGTCTAATTCTTCACCTTTCAGAACAGAAGAATTTATCCTCGATGTAGGACCTCTTCAACACATACTAAATGTGCTAGTGCAATCTCTTAGTCAAGACAGACCAATCTGAGCCTTACACATCGACCTTTCACGGTGGATTGTTCAATTCCACCTAGGTCGTGAAAATGTACGTTTAGTTACAAGTAAACTGTTAATGTTGTCTTCCGTGATCGGGTATCACCACATTAACTACAATGTAACATGTACTATATATTGAACGGTTTGCAATAGAAATTCAACATTCAATCATAACTAAAGCAAATGTGATAAAAAAATTATTCTCATAAAACGAGTGTTTGATACACGAGTTATACAAAGTAAAAGCATACTTTCACGTATAACTCCAACAATCTCCCACTTATACTTAAAGTCTGCTTTTAGTATACATCACGCATGTCTTAGTGTAGTAGCTCTACGTGACATCTTATGTCAACCTACACTAACCTAATAATTCCTCCCACTTATACTTAAAGCAGATTGGCAATAGTCTTGACTCCCATTCCATCCACATGTCTCTCGAATGTACTCTGAGGCAGACCCTTTGTGAATGGATCCGCTAGGTTGTCACCCGACGCTATCTTTGCCACCTCTATATCTCCTCTCTTAACGATTTCTCGTATAAGATGGTATTTTCTTTCTATGTGTTTGCTGGCCTTGTGGGCTCTCGGTTCCTTTGAATTTGCAACTGCTCCGGCATTGTCACAAAAGACAGTTATCTTGTCGGGTAAATTCGGAACAACGTCCAAGTCCACTAAGAAGTTCTTGAGCCAAACTGCCTCTTTCGCTGCTTCACAAGCAGCTACATACTCGGCTTCCATGGTCGAATCGGCGATGCATTTCTGCTTTACGCTTCTCCGTGAAATGGCTCCTCCTCCCATGCAAAACACACTACCCGAGGTTGACTTTCTTGAGTCTATGTCTGATTGGAAATCCGAGTCCGTGTATCCTACGGGAACTGGACTATCTGACTGGTAAATCAGCATCCGCTCCCGAGTTCTTTTCAGATACCTCAAGATGCACTTTACGGCAGTCCAATGGTCTTTCCCGGGATTACTTTGATATCTTGCCACCATGCCCACGGCAAAGCAGATATCCGGTCTCGTACACAGCATTGCATACATAAGGCTTCCTACGGCCGAAGCGTACGGAATACCTTTCATGTCATCTATCTCCGCTTGCATCTTAGGGCTCATTTATTTCGATAGATGGATTCCGTGCCTAAAAGGTACAAAACCTTTCTTGGAATCTTGCATGCTAAAACGGTTCAAAACAGTGTCAATGTATGAAGCTTGCGATAAGCCCAACATCCTCTTCTTGCGATCGCGAGTGATTTTGATCCCAAGGATGTGACCGGCTTCCCCTAAGTCCTTCATATCAAATTGTTTTGACAGCCATACCTTTACGTCTGACAATACCTTTACATTGTTTCCAATGAGCAGAATATCGTCTACGTATAATACTAAGAATACCACCGCAGTTCCGTCACGCTTCTTATACACACAACTTTCGAACTCGTTTTGATCAAACCCATAAGACTTAATCACTTGATCAAAACACTGGTTCCAAGTACGCGATGCTTGCTTAAGTCCGTAAATGGATCTCTTGAGCTTGCATACGAGATTCTCTTGGCCTTTTTCAATGAAACCTTTGGGCTGTTGCATATAGATATCTATTCCGTCAAGACTTCCGTTAAGGAAAGCCGTCTTGACATCCATTTGCCAGATCTCGTAATCTAGGTGCGCAGCGATCGACAAGAGAATACGGATGGACTTAAGCATAGCTACAGGCGAAAAGGTTTCCTCATAATCGATCCCTTCTTTCTGAGTATACCCTTTGGCCACAAGCCTCGCTTTGAAGGTTTCAACCCTTCCGTCCGGTCCTCTTTTCCTCTTGTACACCCACTTGAATCTAATGGGTTCTACCCCACTGGGTGGCTCGACCAACTCCCACACTTGATTATGATCCATCGAACCCATCTCGGCTTCCATTGCCGTTTGCCACGACTCCGCGTCTTTGTCTTGGATTACCTCGTCGTACGTCCATGGGTCTGATTCAACACCGGGAACCAAATCCGAAGATTCTCCTATCCCCATGAATCTCTTGGGTTGCCTAAGAACCCTCCCACTACGATGGGGTTCCGGTTGTGAAGATGTGACGTGTGGTACATCATCTTGTATACTTGGTATCGAGGTTTGACCTCTCAATTCTTCTAAGGTAATTTCACTTTTAGGTTTCCGATTGTTCATATAGTCTTCCTCCAAGAATTTAAAGTGTGTACTAATCACGGTCTTTTGATCCTTGGGACTATAGAACATACACCCTTTCGTTCCCGCAGGGTATCCTATAAACAGCCTTAATTCCGAACGTGGATCCAACTTACTGGCTTCCTTGTCTAGCACGTATGCCGGACAACCCCAAATCCGCAAATGTCTTAGACTGGGCTTGCGCCCGGTCCATAATTCCATTGGGGTTTTAGGAACCGATTTGGATGGCACCAAGTTTAGAATATAAGCCGCCGTTTCCAAGGCATTACCCCAAAATGACTTGGGTAAATCCGAATAATTCATCATGGATCTGACCATCTCTAAAAGAGTCCGGTTCCTTCGTTCCGCCACACCGTTCTGTTGAGGGGTTCCCGGTGCGGTCAACTGGGATACGATCCCTTCGTCCTATAGGTAGTTCAAGAATTCATCGCTGAGGTATTCGCCTCCACGATCTGATCGTAGAAACTTGATACTCTTTTCCCTATGTTTCTCGGCTTCGGCCTTAAACTCCTTAAACTTTTCAAAAGTTTCAGACTTATGCCGCATAAGGTAAATGTACCCATATCTTGAGTAATCGTCAATGAAGGTAACGAAATACTCATACCCCATTCTCGCTTTGATCGTCATTGGACCACACACATCGGTATGAACGAGTTCTAACACTTCCGTGGCTCTATTCCCCTTGGCTCCAAATGCCCTCTTGGTCATCTTACCCTCTAAACATGATTCACAAGTTGGAAACGGCTCGACTTGGAGCGATTCCAAGGATCCGTCTTTCACCAATCTCTCTATCCGCTTTAGATTAATATGACCTAGTCTAAGATGCCATAGAAGTGTTTCGTTCATCTCCGAAGAACGCTCTCTTTTATTGCTCGAAATGATCGACGTGTTATTAGATTCATTGTTTGAGTGGTGTGCACACTTAATCGTATAGAGATTGTTTACCAACGTTCCATGACATATAACATCATTCTTAAAAGAAACAGTAACAACTTTATTAAAAGTAACTGAATATCCATCAAAAAACAACTTAGAAACCGAAATTAAATTCTTCCTAAAGTTCGGAACGTATAAAACATCTCTTAAAATTAAAACTCTATCTTCAAAAGATAGGTGCACGACTCCCACTGCTTCGGCTGCCACTCTCGTAGCATCGCCCAAAGTGATGGTGATCTCATTCTTGCTAAGTCGCCGGGTTAGCTGGAACCCCTGAAGAGTGAAACAAATATGATCAGTTGCCCCGGTATCCACTATCCAAATGTGGGCAGCATACGCCGCAACATATGTTTCAACGACTAAAGCATGAGACTTACCTTTCTTTACCGTCTTCTTAGGCTTAGAACAGGTAGACCTCCAATGTCCTCTTTCCCCGCAATTGAAGCACTTACTCTTACCTGATATCTTCACGTCGTACGGCTTGAAAGCTCTTTTCTTGCCTCCCAAAGTGAGTCTACTGGTTTGGTTCCGATCAACCACCTCTTTCTCAATCTCACCTTCCATTGGCCTAGATTTCGAGAAAAAGCTCTTGATCACCAAAGCCTCGTCCCTACTCACCAAGTATGACTCTACCGTTATCAGGGCTTTGAGCAGGGTATCCAAAGTGAACTTGTGTTCAGATAACACGTATTCCCAAAAGAACCCATCAAAACTACTCGATAGCTTTAGGAGTATGGAATCGATTTAACTTTCTTCACTTTGTCCGTCACCAAGAAACTCGAGTTTCTCAAACTCACGCCTAAAATTGAGAACATGATCCCTTACAGGTGTTCCCTTCACCATTTCCTTCGTGAGCTTCTCACGAATGGTGAACAGATTCGCCATGGGGTTCTGATGTTGAAACATCTCTTCAAGGTTATTCATGATATCAAGAGCCGCTTCAATGCCTTCATGAATGCGCTTCAAATCCTCAGACATAAATGTCAAGATGATGTGCTTCATGTGCTCATTGGAATGCTTCCAATCATCGAATATCGCCTTTTCCCCATTACTTGACTTATCATTAGGTTTCTTGGGTACGTCAACGTTAAATATCCAATAGTGTTCTTGCGCATGAAGGACCATGTTTATATTACGTTTCCAATCAACATAGTTCTCACCAACAAGTTTATTATCTTTAAGTATACTATACAGTGGATTAAAAGGTTGCGACATGATGAACTGAGAATAAAACATACATTCATATTAATATCTAGAAAAATACGAAATTATCACATAATTTTGATCACATCAATTATATTGAAACCTTAAAACAATATAATCATGCATCAGCCAACACCTCGAAACAATTTAAATGCGCCACGAGGGGTGGTCTATACATTTAAACACATTCAAGCGGATTACAAACTTAAAAGTTACAAATCCTTAATTCAAAATTAATAGTTGGCTCCCACTTTGACCACATAGAAACTGACAGGGACTCCGAGGGGAGTAAGTTAATTTCAATTCCCTATGCCTAAGTAATAACCATAATTAAATACAGGATTATTATTTCGCTTTGAGCAAGCCACTCGTGGTGAGGGTCAATACCGCCACTAGTAATAATCCACAATCATCCTTTCGGAATTTATTCATGCGAAATCCGTTCTTTTGGCCGATCCGAGGGGGAAATATATTCCAAAAGAACTTCACAAATAAATAAATTATGGAGGTCAAAATAATCCAATTTTAATATCCGAAATAAAATTGCGATTATAAAAGCATACTTAGTAATTTTCGAAAGTAAGGTTTTTCTTGGACAATTAAATTCATGCAAACACATATTAACAAATAATAATAGGTGCACGAAATAAAACATCCATCAAAACAAAATTAAACACATTGGAGCATTCAAATCCAATTGTCACGGTTTAATTTCTTCACGTCTTGATGCGAAAAATCGTCCTTGTTGCTTTCCGACGTTCGTCTCGCCGTGCTCCCACTCGAACAACAACACTTCTTCAAAAAACAGCATCGTTTGGGGTTCGGGACGACGTTTAAAATCACACGGAAAAAAAACACGAACCGAAAAAATTCCACGGCCCGAGATACGGCACGCGTCGGTCCACGAAGTGGGCCCGCGCGCCTCCCGGCCCAAAAAGCGCCGAAGCGCTGCCCGAAGCGCGTCGAGGTGCAGCCCCGAGGCGCACCCGAGGCGCTGCACGGAGGCGCGCCGAGGAGCCGCCCGGAGCGCCCCGAGGCGCGCGCGGCGCTGTGCTCCCGTTGCGCACGGCGTGTGCCGTGCACCCCCGTGCGCCGTTTTTTTTCGCCGTTCGTCCTCGTTTTCTTCACCACTTGCATGATTTTACGTCCATACACGCGCCACGCTTGTATGCGTCGTCCGGGTACGCCGTTTTTAATTCTTCGTTCTTCGTCACGATCCGGTTACAATTTATTTTTACAAAAAAAATAAATACTAGATCTAGACTAGTCTATTACAATGATCGAATCAAAATAAAAACAACTAATCTACTCGTGGATTTTCTCACGAGAAAAATGAATTCGAACGAATCGAATTAAAAAACAATTAATTCACACGCATGAAATTAACAACATTAAAACCATGACAATTGGATACCTGCAAAAAAGATCTAACAATTCTACTATCCAATTTCAATTTAATATTTAACAATTTAAATTCCAATTTAAAATTCAGAGCCCGAAACCGTGCCTCTGATACCAATTGTTGGGAAAATCGAGGTGCCCTGAATCTATTCGGGATGAAATTTAAATACGAATTTAAATACAATTATTATTAGCATGTATTAATCCTAATTAGTTCAAATAATAATTCCAACAACTAATTTTCATCATGCTTGTTAAATTAATTTCGCATATTAACTAGGCGGAATAAACAAGTAAATATGCGATTAACGTACCTCTTGTAGAATTGGCCTTTGGATATACGGGACAATTATAATCTCGCTCTATCAACTCAAAGCCTTCTCAAGTATTTCCCTTTTCACCTCACTTGATCACCGGTGGGAGATGCTTTCAAGTAATTTAATAAACTAAGGAAAAAGAAAAATATCTATGCTTCTTGATTTTTCCAACACATGGAATTATGTACTTGGAGATGAAATAATTATCTCCTATTTATAATATGAAGGGGCCGAAAATTTAAGTGTATTTGGGCTTGGAGAAAATATTTTCTTAGACTCTAAGAAATCTTGAATATATCTCATATATTCTTTTCTCCAAAATAAAATATTCCACAAAAATCTCACCCTACATATTAAGGTCTAATTTTCGAAAATTACAAGATGAAATCCAAAGATTTGGATCTTCTTGAATATATGAGATATTCTTGTATTCCTAGAATACATATCTTCCATAATATCTTTCCAAGAAAATCAACAAAATTTTATTTCTTCTTGATTCTCTTATTTTCGAAATTTACTTGAAAAATCAGCATTAATATATTCTTTATTTTAATCACCTTATCATTATTGGGCTACTTAATGGGCTACTTGAGGGGCCTTAAGGAGAATTAAGATTGGACCTCCTAATGGACTTCTGAATTTCAATATTGAGCCCCAATATAATTCAATCCATTAATATTAATTATTACCACTAATAAATTAATATTGCACTATCCATCTTAATCCATATTACGATAATATGGGCTCCCGGTTATTATTTCCCGCGTTTAAGATTATCAAGTCCATTAATTAATTAAGCTTCTGAATAGCTCTAAATTAATTAATATATTTCACCTTGGAGTAAAGACAGCTCAACATTATTATTCGTACCGAAGAAACTAATTCTTCACTTGCAAGATTTGGTACAATAAAACTTCTGAGCCCACCAAGGGGACTAATCACACGAGCCGTACTCGCACGCGTTTCTCCGTATTAAATCTTAGCAACCGTCGTATGATTAATATTACTGCCCAAGACACAAAGTTCAAAGTCGCAATGATTCTCACCCAACATGAATCAAAGCAGTAACTATTAAGCACACACGGTCCTATTTAAGTGACGGAGATTAAGAAATCAACAACCACTGAGGTCTAATTCTTCACCTTTCAGAACAGAAGAATTTATCCTCGCTGTAGGACCTCTTCAACACATACTAAATGTGCTAGTGCAATCTCTTAGTCAAGACAGACCAATCTGAGCCTTACACATCGACCTTTCACGGCGGATTGTTCAATTCCACCTAGGTCGTGAAAATGTACGTTTAGTTACAAGTAAACTGTTAATGTTGTCTTCCGTGATCGGGTATCACCACATTAACTACAATGTAACATGTACTATATATTGAACGGTTTGCAATAGAAATTCAACATTCAATCATAACTAAAGCAAATGTGATAAAAGAATTATTCTCATAAAACGAGTGTTTGATACACGAGTTATACAAAGTAAAAGCATACTTTCACGTATAACTCCAACAATCTCCCACTTATACTTAAAGTCTGCTTTTAGTATACATCACGCATGTCTTAGTGTAGTAGCTCTACGTGACATCTTATGTCAACCTACACTAACCTAATAATTCCTCCCACTTATACTTAAAGCAGATTGGCAATAGTCTTGACTCCCATTCTATCCACATGTCTCTCGAATGTACTCTGAGGCAGACCCTTTGTGAATGGATCCGCTAGGTTGTCACCCGACGCTATCTTTGCCACCTCTATATCTCCTCTCTTAACGATTTCTCGTATAAGATGGTATTTTCTTTCTATGTGTTTGCTGGCCTTGTGGGCTCTCGGTTCCTTTGAATTTGCAACTGCTCCGGCATTGTCACAAAAGACAGTTATCTTGTCGGGTAAATTCGGAACAACGTCCAAGTCCACTAAGAAGTTCTTGAGCCAAACTGCCTCTTTCGCTGCTTCACAAGCAGCTACATACTCGGCTTCCATGGTCGAATCGGCGATGCATTTCTGCTTTACGCTTCTCCGTGAAATGGCTCCTCCTCCCATGCAAAACACACTACCCGAGGTTGACTTTTTTGAGTATATGTCTGATTGGAAATCCGAGTCCGTGTATCCTACGGGAACTGGACTATCTGACTGGTAAATCAGCATCCGCTCTCGAGTTCTTTTCAGATACCTCAAGATGCACTTTACGGCAGTCCAATGGTCTTTCCCGAGATTCCTTTGATATCTTGCCACCATGCCCACGACAAAGCAGATATCCGGTCTCGTACACAGCATTGCATACATAAGGCTTCCTACGGCCGAAGCGTACGGAATACCTTTCATGTCATCTATCTCCGCTTGCGTCTTAGGGCTCATTTCTTTCGATAGATGGATTCCGAACCTAAAAGGTACAAAACCTTTCTTGGAATCTTGCATGTTGAAACGCTTCAAAACAGTGTCAATGTATGAAGCTTGCGATAAGCCCAACATCCTCTTCTTGCGATCGCGAGTGATTTTGATCCCAAGGATGTGACCGGCTTCCCCTAAGTCCTTCATATCAAATTGTTTTGACAGCCATACCTTTACGTCTGACAATACCTTTACATTGTTTCCAATGAGCAGAATATCGTCTACGTATAATACTAAGAATACCACCGCAGTTCCGTCACGCTTCTTATACACACAACTTTCGAACTCGTTTTGATCAAACCCATAAGACTTAATCACTTGATCAAAACACTGGTTCCAAGTACGCGATGCTTGCTTAAGTCCGTAAATGGATCTCTTGAGCTTGCATACGAGATTCTCTTGGCCTTTTTCAATGAAACCTTTGGGCTGTTGCATATAGATATCTATTCCGTCAAGACTTCCGTTAAGGAAAGCCGTCTTGACATCCATTTGCCAGATCTCGTAATCTAGGTGCGCAGCGATCGACAAGAGAATACGGATGGACTTAAGCATAGCTACAGGCGAAAAGGTTTCCTCATAATCGATCCCTTCTTTCTGAGTATACCCTTTGGCCACAAGCCTCGCTTTGAAGGTTTCAACCCTTCCGTCCGGTCCTCTTTTCCTCTTGTACACCCACTTGAATCTAATGGGTTCTACCCCACTGGGTGGCTCGACCAACTCCCACACTTGATTATGATCCATCGAACCCATCTCGGCTTCCATTGCCGTTTGCCACGACTCCGCGTCTTTGTCTTGGATTACCTCGTCGTACGTCCATGGGTCTGATTCAACACCGGGAACCAAATCCGAAGATTCTCCTATCCCCATGAATCTCTTGGGTTGCCTAAGAACCCTCCCACTACGATGGGGTTCCGGTTGTGAAGATGTGACGTGTGGTACATCATCTTGTATACTTGGTATCGAGGTTTGACCTCTCAATTCTTCTAAGGTAATTTCACTTTTAGGTTTCCGATTGTTCATATAGTCTTCCTCCAAGAATTTAAAGTGTGTACTAATCACGGTCTTTTGATCCTTGGGACTATAGAACATACACCCTTTCGTTCCCGCAGGGTATCCTATAAACAGCCTTAATTCCGAACGTGGATCCAACTTACTGGCTTCCTTGTCTAGCACGTATGCCGGACAACCCCAAATCCGCAAATGTCTTAGACTGGGCTTGCGCCCGGTCCATAATGTTGGAGTTATACGTGAAAGTATGCTTTTACTTTGTATAACTCGTGTATCAAACACTCGTTTTATGAGAATAATTCTTTTATCAGATTTGCTTTAGTTATGATTGAATGTTGAGTTTCTATTGCAAACCGTTCAATATATAGTACGTGTTACATAGTAGTTAATGTGGTGATACCCGATCACGGAAGACAACATTAACAGTTTACTTGTAACTAAACGTACATTTTCACGACCTAGGTGGAATTGAACAATCCGCCGTGAAAGGTCGATGTGTGAGGCTCAGATTGGTCTGTCTTGACCAAGAGATTGCACTAGCACATTTAGTATGTGTTGAAGAGGTCCTACAGCGAGGAGAAATTCTTCTGTTCTGAAAGGTGAAGAATTAGACCTCAGTGGTTGTTGATTTCTTAATCTCCGTCACTTAAATAGGACCGTGTGTGCTTAGTAGTTACTGCTTTGATTCATGTTGGGTGAGAATCATTGTGACTTCGAACTTTGTGTCTTGGGCAGTAATATTAATCATACGACGGTTGCTAAGATTTAATACGGAGAAACGCGTGCGAGTACGGCTCGTGTGATTAGTCCCCTTGGTGGGCTCAGAAGTTTTATTGTACCAAATCTTGCAAGTGAAGAATTAGTTTCTTCGGTACGAATAATAATGTTGAGCTGTCTTTACTCCAAGGTGAAATATATTAATTAATTTAGAGCTATTCAGAAGCTTAATTAATTAATGGACTTGATAATCTTAAACGCGGGAAATAATAACCGGGAGCCCATATTATCGTAATATGGATTAAGATGGATAGTGCAATATTAATTTATTAGTGGTAATAATTAATATTAATGGATTGAATTATATTGGGGCTCAATATTGAAATTCAGAAGTCCATTAGGAGGTCCAATCTTAATTCTCCTTAAGGCCCCTCAAGTAGCCCATTAAGTAGCCCAATAATGATAAGGTGATTAAAATAAAAAGATTATATCATGCTGTTTTTTTTAATGAAAATTTCGAAAATAAGGCCTATTTAGGAGAAATAAGATTTTGTTGATTTTCTTGGAAAGATATTATGGAAGATATGTATTCTAGAAGTACAAGAATATCTCATATATTCAAGAAGATCCAAATCTTTGGATTTCTTCTATAAATTTTCGAAAACTTCATGAATAATAGGAGAGTGAGATTTTTGTGGAATATTTTATTATGGAGAAAAGAATATATGGGATATATTCAAGATTTCTTAGAGTCTAAGAAAAGATTTTCTCAAGGCCCAAATATACCCAAAAAATTCGGTCACTTCTTATTATAAATAGGAGATGATTATTTCATCTCCAAGTACATAATTCCATGTGTTGGAAAAATCAAGAAGCATAGATATTTTTCTTTTTCCTTAGTTATTAAATTACTTGAAAGCGTCTCCCACCGGCGATCAAGTGAGGTGAAAAGGGAAATACTTGAGAAGGTTTTGGGTTGATAGTACGAGATTACAAGTGTCCCGTATATTCAAAGGCCATTACTACAAGAGGTACGTTAATTACATATTTACTTGTTTAATTCCGCCTAGTTAAATATGTGAAATTAATTTAACATGCATGATGATAATTAGTTGTTGGAATTATTATTTGAATTAATTAGGATTAATTCATGCTAGTAATAATTGTATTTAAATTCGTATTTAAAGTTCAACCCGAATAGATTCCGGGCACCCCTAATTTCCCAACAACTGGTATCAGAGCCACGGTTTCGGGCTCTGAATTTTAAATTGGAATTTAAATTGTTGAACATTAAATTTGAAATTGGATAGTAGAATTGTTAGATCTTTTTTGCAGGTATCCAATTGTCATGGTTTTTAATGTTGTTAATTTCATGCGTGTGAATTAATTTGGTTTTTAATTCGATTCGTTCGAATTCGTTTTTCTCGTGAGAAAATCCACGAGTAGATTAGTTGTTTTTATTTTGATTCGATCATTGTAATAGACTAGTCTAGATCTAGTATTTATTTTTTTTTGTAAAAATAAATTGTAACCGGATCGTGACGAAGAACGAAGAATTAAAAACGGCGTACCCGGACGACGCATACATGCGTGGCGCGTGTATGGAGGTAAAATCATGCAAGGGGTGAAGAAAACGAGGACGAACGGCGAAAAAACGGCGCACGGGGGTGCACGGCGCACACCGTGCGCAACAGACGCACGGCGCCGCGCGCACGGCGCGCGCGCGCCTCAGCTGGGTTCGGCAGCGCCTCGGCGCGCTTCTGTGCAGCGCCTCGGGCGCGCCTCGGGTGCGCCTCGGGGCCGCGCTTCGGCGCGCCTCGGGCGTTTTTCCAGCGCTTCTCGGGCCGGGAAGCGCGCGGGCCCACTTCGTGGGCCGACGCGCGCTGTATCTCAGGCCATGGAATTTTTTCGGTTCGTGTTTTTTTTCCGTGTGATTTTAAACGTCGTCCCGAACCCCAAACGATGCTGTTTTTGATGAAGTGTTGCTGTTCGAGTGGGAGCACGTCGAGACGAACGTCGGAAAGCAACAAGGACGATTTTTCGCATCAAGACGTGAAGAAATTAAACCGTGACAATTGGATTCGAGTGCTCCAATGTGTTTAATTTTGTTTTGATGGATGTTTTATTTCGTGCACTTATTATTATTTGTTAATATGTGTTTGCATGAATTTAATTGTCCAAGAAAAACCTTACTTTCGAAAATTACTAAGTATGTTTTTATAATCGCAATTTTATTCCGGATATTAAAATTGGATTATTTTGGCCTCCATAATTTATTTATTTGTGAAGTTCTTTTGGAATACATTTCCCCCTCGGATCGGCCAAAAGAACGGATTTCACATGAATAAATTCCGAAAGGATGATTGTGGATTATTACTAGTGGCGGTATTGACCCTCACCACGAGTGGCTTGCTCAAAGCGAAATAATAATCCTGTATTTAATTATGGTTATTACTTAGGCATAGGAAATTGATATTAACTTACTCCCCTCGGAGTCCCTGTCAATTTCTATGTGGTCAAAGTGGGAGCCAACTATTAATTTTGAATTAAGGATTTGTAACTCTTAAGTTTGTGATCCGCTTGAATGTATTTAAATGTATAGACCACCCCTCGTGGCGCATTTAAATTGTTTCGAGATGTTGGCTGATGCATGATTATATTGCTTTAAGGTTTCAATATAATTGATGTGATCGAATTATGTGATAATTTCATATTTTTCTAGATATTGATATGAATGTATGTTTTATTCTCATTTCATCATGTCGCAACCTTTTAATCCACTGTTAAATATACTTAAGGTTAATAAACTTTTTGGAGAGAATTATATCGATTGGAAATGTTTTTTTAAATTTGTCCTTACTGCACGAAAACACAATTGGGTTATTTATGTTAATATACCCGACAAGCCTAATGATAAGTCAAGCAATGGGAAGAGGCAGTTTATGATCGGAAGCGTGACAATGAATGAAGTGCATCATCTTGACATTTCTGTCTGAGGATTTGAGGCGCGTTCATGAAGACATTGTATCCGCTGTTGAAATCATGGAACACCTTGAAGAGATGTTTTCACATCAGAATCCCATGACTAATCAGTTCACCAAACATGACTCGGTCAAGTTGGAAATGGTGGAAGGAACGCCCGTGAGGGAGCACGTTCTCGAGATAATGGCATACCTTAACAAGTTGGAAGTACTTGGTGCGGATTTTGATTGATTTCATATACCATTCCCTACCGAGAAGCTTTGAGTAGTTTCATCTGAACTGTCAGATGAATGAACGGACAAGTCGTTTGCCCGAGCTCTTGCAAGCTTTAGTTTCGGTGGAGGTGATAATGGAGCACCAGTCTAGTGCGATGGTGGCTAATGGTTCGTCTACCTCTTTTGGTCCCAAGGGAGGGAAAAAGAGGAAGAGAACCAAAGGCCGGATCCAAGCAAATCCAATTGTTGCGAAAGGCAAATGCAAAGGCAAGCATCGAAGGGGAAGTGTTTTAGTTGCGGTGAGAGAGGACAATGGAGGACTGCCTGTTCCAAGCCTAAGAGGCTAGGAAAGTTAGGCAATTCACACACTTTAGTCGTCGAAACTTGTGAAGTGGCGTATGCTGTCTATTCGTGGATAGTGGATACGAGAGCTACTGATCACATTTGTTTCATGGGTTTAAGCTAACCCGACGACTTAACGGAAGTGAGATCCCCATCACATCGGGCAATGCTACGAGAGTGGCAGCTGAAGCAGTGGGAGAAGTGCGCCTATCTTGTGAAGATAGAGTTATGGTCTTGAGAGACGTTCCTCATGTTCCTAGTTTAGAAAGAACTCAACCTTCAGTTTCTAAACTGTTTGAATAGATACTCGGTTTCTTTTAATAAGGATGTTATTATTGCTTGAAACGATGAGTTTATCCGTTCCGGAACTTTAATGGATGATCTTTATACCATTATTTGGGCACACCACTCACAAAATTGAATCTAATAACACATCGATTATTTCGAGTAATAAAAGAAAGCGTTCTTCGGAGATGAACGAAACACTTCTATGGCATCTTAGACTAGGTCATATTAATCTAAAGTGGATAGAGAGATTGGTGAAAGACGGATCCTTGGAATCATTCCAAGTCGAACCGTTTCCAACTTGTGAATCCTGTTTAGAGGGTAAAATGACCAAGAGGGCATTTGGAGCCAAGGGGAATAGAACTACGGAAGTGTTAGAACTCGTTCATACCGATATGTGTGGTTCAATGACGATCATAGCAAGAAGAGGTATGAGTAATTTGATGATTACTCAAGATACGGATACATCTACCTTATGATGCATAAGGAAAGAAGTATCAAGTCTCTACGATTTGTTCGTGGAGGCGAATACCTTAGCAATGAATTCTTGAACTACCTATCGGAAGAAGGGATTGTATCCCTGTTGACCACATCGGGAACCCCTCAATAGAATGGTGTGGCGGAACGAAGGAGCCAGACTCTTTTAGAAATAGTCAGATCCATGATGAGTTATTCGGATTTACCCAAGTCGTTTTGGGGTAACGCCTTGGAAACAATGACTTATATTCTAAACTTGGTGCCATCCAAATCGGTTCCTAAAACCCCAAATGGAATTGTGGACCGGGCGCAAGCCCAGTCTAAGACACTTGCAGATTTGGGGTTGTCCGGCATACGTGCTAGACAAGGAAGTCGGTAAATTGGATCCATGTTCGGAATTAAGGTTGTTTATAGGATATCCCATGGGAACGAAAGGGTGTATGTTCTATAGTCTCAAGGATTAAAAGACCGTGATTAGTTCGCACTTTAAATTCTTGGAGGAAGACTATATGAACAAAAGAAAGCCCAGAAGTGAGATTACCTTAGACGAGTTAAGATGGCAAACTCCTATACCAAGTATACAAGATGATATACCACACGTCACACATTCACAACCGGAACCCCGTCGTAGTGGGAGGATTGCAAGGCAACCCAAGAGATTCATGGGAATTGGAGAATCTTCGGATTTGATTCCCGGTGATGAATCAGACCCATGAATGTACGACGAGGCAATCCAAGACAAAGACGTAGAGGCGTGGCAAACCGCAATGGAAACCGAGGTGGGTTCGATGGATTATAGTCAAGTGTGGGAGTTGGTTGATCCACCTAGTGGGGTAGAGCCCATTAGATGCAAGTGGATGTACAAGAGGAAAAGAGGACCGGACGGAAGGGTAGAGACCTTCAAAGCAAGGCTTGTGGCCTGTGGCCTGTAGCTATGCTTAAGTCCATCCGTATTCTCTTGTCGATCGCTGCGCACTTAGATTACGAGATCTGGCAAATGGATGTCAAGACAGCTTTCCTTAACGGAAGTCTTGATGGGATCTATATGCAACAACCCAAAAGGTTTCGTTGAAAAAGGCCAAGAGCACCTCGTATGCAAGCTTAAGAGATCCATTTTATGGACTTAAGCAAGCGTCGCGTACTTGGAACCAGTGTTTTGATCAAGTTATTAAGTCTTATGGGTTTGTGATCAAAACAAGTTCGAAAGTTGTGTGTATAAAAGGTGTGACGGAACTGCGGTGGTATTCTTAGTATTATACGTAGACGATATTCTGCTCATTGGAAACAATGTAAAGGTATTGTCAGACGTAAGGGTATGGCTGTCAAATCAGTTTGATATGAAGGACTTAGGGAAAGCCGGTCACATCCTTGGGATCAAGTTCACTCGAGATCCAAGAGGAGGATGTTGGGTTTATCGCAAGTTTCATACAAAGCCACTGTTTTGAAGCATTTCAGCATGCAAGATTCCAAGAAAGGTTTTGTACCTTTTAGGCACGGAATCCATCTATCTAAAGAAATTTTCCCTAAGACCAAGTGGAGATAGATGACATGAAAGACGTTCCGTACGTTTCGGACGTATGAAGTCTTATGTATGCAATGTTGTGTACGAGACCGGATATCTGCTTTGTCGTGGGCATGATGGCAAGATATCGAAGTAACCCCGGGAAAGCACATTAGATTGCAATTAAATGCATTCTTTAGTTTCTGAAAAGAACTTGGTATGGAATGCTGATTTAACAATCAGACAATCTAATTCTCATGGGATACACGGACTCAAATTTCCAATCAGACATAGACTCCAAAATACCTACCTCGGGTAGTGTGTTTTGCATGGGAGAAGGAGCCATGACATGGAGAAGCGATTTGCAGAAATGCATCGCAGATTCGACCATGGAAGCCGAATAAGTAGTTGCTTGTGAAGTAGCGAAAGAAGCGGTTTGACTCAAGTACTTCTTAGTGGACTTGGACGTTGTTCCGAATTTGCCCGACAAGATAACTGTCTTTTGTGACAATGTCGGAGCAGTTGCAAATTCAATGGAACCGAGAGCCCACAAGACCAGCAAACACATAGAAAGAGAACACCATCTTATACGAGAAATCGTTAAGAGAGGAGAAAAAGAGGTGGCAAAGATATGCGTCGGGGACAACCTAGTAAATCCATTCACAAAGGGTCTGCCTCTGAATACATTCGAGAGACATGTGAATGGAATGGGAGTCAAGACCATTGTCAATCTGCTTTAAGTATAAGTGGGAGGAATTATTAGGTTAGTGTAGGTTGACATGAGATGTCACGTAGAGCTACTACACTAAGACATGCGTGATGTATACTAAAAGCAGACTTTAAGTATAAGTGGGAGATTGTTGGAGTTATACGTGAAAGTATGCTTTTACTTTGTATAACTCGTGTATCAAACACTCGTTTTATGAGAATAATTCTTTTATCGCATTTGCTTTAGTTATGATTGAATGTTGAGTTTCTATTGCAAACCGTTCAATATATAGTACGTGTTACATAGTAGTTAATGTGGTGATACCCGATCACGGAAGACAACATTAACAATTTACTTGTAACTAAACGTACATTTTCACGACCTAGGTGGAATTGAACAATCCGCCGTGAAAGGTCGATGTGTGAGGCTCAGATTGGTCTGTCTTGACCAAGAGATTGCACTAGCACATTTAGTATGTGTTGAAGAGGTCCTACAGCGAGGAGAAATTCTTCTGTTCTGAAAGGTGAAGAATTAGACCTCAGTGGTTGTTGATTTCTTAATCTCCGTCACTTAAATAGGACCGTGTGTGCTTAGTAGTTACTGCTTTGATTCATGTTGGGTGAGAATCATTGTGACTTCGAACTTTGTGTCTTGGGCAGTAATATTAATCATACGACGGTTGCTAAGATTTAATACGGAGAAACGCGTGCGAGTACGACTCGTGTGATTAGTCCCCTTGGTGGGCTCAGAAGTTTTATTGTACCAAATCTTGCAAGTGAAGAATTAGTTTCTTCGGTACGAATAATAATGTTGAGCTGTCTTTACTCCAAGGTGAAATATATTAATTAATTTAGAGCTATTCAGAAGCTTAATTAATTAATGGACTTGATAATCTTAAACGCGGGAAATAATAACCGGGAGCCCATATTATCGTAATATAGATTAAGATGGATAGTGCAATATTAATTTATTAGTGGTAATAATTAATATTAATGGATTGAATTATATTGGGGCTCAATATTGAAATTCAGAAGTCCATTAGGAGGTCCAATCTTAATTCTCCTTAAGGCCCCTCAAGTAGCCCATTAAGTAGCCCAATAATGATAAGGTGATTAAAATAAAAAGATTATATCATGCTGTTTTTTTTAATGAAAATTTCGAAAATAAGGCCTATTTAGGAGAAATAAGATTTTGTTGATTTTCTTGGAAAAATATTATGGAAGATATGTATTCTAGAAGTACAAGAATATCTCATATATTCAAGAAGATCCAAATCTTTGGATTTCTTCTATAAATTTTCGAAAACTTCATGAATAATAGGAGAGTGAGATTTTTGTGGAATATTTTATTATGGAGAAAAGAATATATGGGATATATTCAAGATTTCTTAGAGTCTAAGAAAAGATTTTCTCAAGGCCCAAATATACCCAAAAAATTCGGTCACTTCTTATTATAAATAGGAGATGATTATTTCATCTCCAAGTACATAATTCCATGTGTTGGAAAAATCAAGAAGCATAGATATTTTTCTTTTTCCTTAGTTATTAAATTACTTGAAAGCGTCTCCCACCGGCGATCAAGTGAGGTGAAAAGGGAAATACTTGAGAAGGTTTTGGGTTGATAGTACGAGATTACAAGTGTCCCGTATATTCAAAGGCCATTACTATAAGAGGTACGCTAATCACATATTTACTTGTTTAATTCCGCCTAGTTAAATATGTGAAATTAATTTAACATGCATGATGATAATTAGTTGTTGGAATTATTATTTGAATTAATTAGGATTAATTCATGCTAGTAATAATTGTATTTAAATTCGTATTTAAAGTTCAACCCGAATAGATTCCGGGCACCCCTAATTTCCCAACACATAATTCCATTGGGGTTTTAGGAACCGATTTGGATGGCACCAAGTTTAGAATATAAGCCACCGTTTCCAACATGAATCAAAGCAGTAACTATTAAGCACACACGGTCCTATTTAAGTGACGGAGATTAAGAAATCAACAACCACTGAGGTCTAATTCTTCACCTTTCAGAACAGAAGAATTTATCCTCGCTGTAGGACCTCTTCAACACATACTAAATGTGCTAGTGCAATCTCTTAGTCAAGACAGACCAATCTGAGCCTTACACATCGACATTTCACGGCGGATTGTTCAATTCCACCTAGGTCGTGAAAATGTACGTTTAGTTACAAGTAAACTGTTAATGTTGTCTTCCGTGATCGGGTATAACCACATTAACTACAATGTAACATGTACTATATATTGAACGATTTGCAATAGAAATTCAACATTCAATCATAACTAAAGCAAATGTGATAAAAGAATTATTCTTATAAAACGAGTGTTTGATACACGAGTTATACAAAGTAAAAGCATACTTTCACGTATAACTCCAACATTTATCATAATATATATTTCAAAGATTTATTCAACATATTTTTATTTATTTCTAATATTTATTATAAATTATATTTCAAAAATATATTTTGTAAACAATTACTTTATCAATATTTATAATAAAATATATTTCAAAGATATAAACCAAGATTTAAAATAAATATTTCTCAATTTAGTAATAATTTTTGCTGAAAAATTCAATGGTTTCCAAATGTAGGTCTGTTACCGTTATTTTATATATATAGTTGAAATATCTTTTATACTAAAAAATATATGAATTTATCATAATGTATATTTCAAAGATATATTCAACATATATTTATATTATTTCTCAATATTTATTATAAATTATATTTTAAAAATATATCCAATATATTTTGTTAATAATTATTTGTCAATATTTATAATAAAATATATTTTAAAGATATATACCAAAGATTTAATACTCAATTTAGTAATAATTTTGGTGGAAAAATTGAATGGTTTCCAAAGGTAGGCTGGTTAGCGTTATTATATAGATATATAGATGTTTCCCTGTTCAATTGATATTTTCATAAATAACGATAATTTTTTTTTTAGATCTACATTAGTTTATTCACATTTCACGTTATTACTTTACACATACTAATTTATATTTATTAATTAAACTCAATTTATATTAGAAAAATAAATAGTAAAATAGCAATTAAATTTGGAACGGAATGAGTTTTTTTTTTTTAACAAACAAAGAAATTTTATTAAAAAACAATCACAAGTATAAGGCATACTCATGATTGGAAGAACAGAGGAAATTACAAAACAGCTACCAGCATCACTCCACAACCTAATTGCCAAACCTACTAACCTTACAATAAAGACCACAAACGCCTATTTTCACTAATGTCGACCAACAGATACTGACAGCCTCCAGGATGCATATATATCACAATTACGATTTACTTAATTCTAGGATTATCACGCCAAGATCCAAATGTAATATTACACGCCATAATGTATATCGTAACCACCCACGTCCTTGCCTTGATAACTTCGACCACCTTTCTTAGATTCGGATTAGCATTCTCGAAAAGTTTTTCATTTCTGGAATTCCAAATAGCCCACACGGTTGTTGTCCAAATCGTTGACCCTAGCATGTTGAATTCACGTGACTCGAGCATAGCTTCATGTTGAAGAAAATGAGAAATAGTGTCCCTATGCAGTACCATCTTCAGCCCAGACCACTTGTAGATACCGTTCCAAATAGAGGTTGTAAACCTGCACTCGAGCATGATATAAGGAATATTTTCTACCACCGAGCCTCACATTATGCAAGATAAGTCACCACCCACCGGTATGATATTCCTTACGAAGAGGTTATCCTTAGTTGGGAGCCTGTGCTATTTCTACACAATGGATTGAACTCGACGTGGAGCAAAATTGTTCCAAACCGAATTGTAAACCGCCCCATTCATGTTGTCTTCTTGATCTTCATCTTCGTCGAACGAGCCAATGTAAGCCTCCTTAGCTGAGTAAATCCTATTTTGTGAACCCGACCAACTCCACAAATCACACTTTGTATCCTCCAATTTAATCCTATTAATGCAAGAAATAATGTTATTAACACTCTCTACCTCCCTCTCCCTTAACTCACGACTCAATTGTAGGTTCCAAACCCACCCCTCCTCTCCCCAATGCCCCAACTCACTTATTTTCGCCTCCTTTTGAACGCTCAACCTGTAAAGTCTCCCAAACCTTTCATTTAAAGGAAGATCCTCCACCCACACATCTATCCAAAAACTAGTCTCCCTCCCATTCGCCGCTTCTCTTTTTATCTCCTCCCCCATCCCACCTCCATCTTTCCCTACATAAATCTTACAGATATCTCTCCACAAACCCGACATTACAACCCCTCTCTCGGCCCCTCTCCCGTGTCTCACATGAAAGAAACTTCCTCTCCTATCCACCCTTTCCCTCAATGACTGTAGCCCCCCATATTTAGAATGAATCACCCTAGCCCATGATCTATTTGGTTCATTCAAGAATCTCCACTCCCATTTCTTAACAAGTTTATTAAATCGACCCACTTCTCTAATTCCTAATTCCCCCTTTGATTTGTCTTTGCACACCTCTGCCCATCTAACCCACAGGATTTTGGAATTTAACTCACAGCCCCCCACATGAATTCTCTTTGAATTCTTTCAATTTCTTTCAGAGTATTTTTAGGCAAATAATAGAATGATAAGCAATAGATAGGGATCAACGAGAGTACCGCTTGGATCAAGGTTATCGGCCCCCAAATGAGATTTGCTTCCCTTTCCATTTCTCCAACCTGTTTCGAATTTTATCGACAATACACGACCACACTTCAGCTCTACGATGATTAATCCCTACTTTCATACCCAAGTACGAAAAAGGATTCCTCCCAATTTCACACCCCAACATCTGTCCCATTCTTTCAAGAAGTTCACTACCTAAATTGAACCCCCAGAGGCTACTTTTCCGGAAGTCCACCTTCAGACCCGATAGCGTCTCAAAAATGTGGAGAATGTGCTTGATAGTTTTCACATTCTCAAGCTTTCCGGGATAGGTGAGAATGGTATTGTCTGCATATTAGAGGTGGGTAATCCTAACTCTTTCCGTACCCACTTCGATTGGCTCGAGAACACCCACTTCCCTGGAAAGCAAGCAACTGAGCCCTTCTGCCATTATTAGGAATAGAAAATGGGAGAGGGGATCCCCTTGTCTAAGCCCTCTTTCATGGTGGAATTCGCCCGTAGGGCTTCCATTGACAATCATCAAAGATGAAGCTGTTGATATCCACGTCCGAATCCAGGATTGCCACTTTGATGCAAAATTCAGCCTTTCCATCATGACATCCAAGAATTCCCAATTAACCAAATCGTACACTTTCTCAAAATCTACTTTAAAAAGTACCCTCTTCCTATTTTTTCCTCTTTGCTTCTTCCACGATCTCATTCAACGTCACTACCCCATCCAATATTTGTCTACCGCAAATAAAGGCAGACTAATTTTCTGAAATAATTCCATCGTGCACTTTGGAAATTCTATTTGCCAGCACTTTCGAAATGATCTTATAAAGACAATTGATGGGGGAAATGGGCCGAAAATTGTTAAGAGAATGTCACTCATCCTTTTTCGGGATAAGGACTATAAAGGAAGAGTTCATTCCCCTAACAAAATTTTCGGATTGATGAAAATCATACATCATGTTCATGACCTCTGCTTTCAAACTATCCCAGTTATGTTTGAAAAATTCAAAAGATATACCGTCCGTGCCGGGACTCTTACTCGAATCGCAAGACCACCACCGTTCTCTTAACCTCCCCCTTCGTGAAAGGGCCACAAAAAAATTGTTCTCGCATCCCCCCAACTTGTTAGGGCAGAATCCCTCCGGGATACTAATTAATGGGTTCGGGCATAACTGAAATGCTTAGTAAAATGGCAGAATATCTCATTCTTCACCCCTGGAACATTTTCACACCACCTGATTTCAATCATCAAACCTTCAATATTTGATGCTTGCCTCTCTTGGTAATCCAGTTGTGGTAGAAACTCGAGTTCACGTCCCCTTCTTTAATCCATCTGTATTTTGCTTTGTGATGCATCATACTCTCTTTCCATATCATGTATCTCAACGATTCCGTTGAAGTCCTATTTCTCGCAATCAATTCCTCCTCGTCCAGCCCAAAAGCATCATCCACTTTATCCAGTGTCTCGATTTCTAGTTTCTTTTCCTCAGTTTTAGAATCGATATCCCCAAACACCTCTCTCTTCCACACTTTCAGGTTGTTCTTGAAAGCTTTAAGTTTTTCTTTCAGCACGAAGCTCCCCCAACCATGTATATTATACTAAGGCCATTTTGACTTAAAGAATTCATCGAAGCTCGGGTGTGCCAGCCAGCAGTTATAGAAATTGAATGGTTTGGGTCCCCCAATCCTTATGAGCCACTTGAGTAAAAAAAGGACAATGATCCGACACTGTCCTCCCCACTCCTCTAAGAGAAACTTTCGGCCACTTCTGTATCCAGTTATCATTTACCAACACCCTAACCAATTTGCTCTTACATGAGCCATCTGGCCTATAACACATGAAAAACTGACCTCTGAGTGGAAAATCGACCAAGCCACTACTATTGATGAAATTATCAAAAGCTGCTATGTCTCTAAGATCTGGGTTTTCCCCTCTACCTACCCTCTGTCCTATCGATCTAATGGAATTGAAGTCGCCCACAATACAAATTACAGAGTTCATATTTTAATTGACCACCGTGTTGATAGCATCCCACTGAATCAGTTTCTCCGAAAAGTTGTGAGGGGCGTATACGTTCAGTAAGTGTTGGTCCCAAAAATATTGTTAGCGGAAAGCGTTTTATAATTAACTTTAAGAAAAACCTCTTTTAAAGTCACTGCGTTGCTAAGAGGCTGAGCTA
This sequence comes from Ballota nigra, assembly GCA_947034835.1. Taxonomy (NCBI): domain Eukaryota; kingdom Viridiplantae; phylum Streptophyta; class Magnoliopsida; order Lamiales; family Lamiaceae; genus Ballota; species Ballota nigra. Next base: position 71,950,730 of record OX344724.1, on the reverse strand, counting down.
CCAAGTCAGTGAGACTTGAAGGCTCATGTTCTTAACAACACAGTGACTCGAGAGACTGAGCTCTCGAGCGCGTTGCCTGATCTGGTCAGTGAGATGAATCTCCATGACCTGATTGCTTAACCAAAGTTTTCTTATAACAAGGCTCAGTGAGCTGACTTTCAGTACTTTGGTAAATACTTTAAAGAATAAGTACGCTCAGTTTAACGTGGTTCAGAGACTCAAGCTCTTACATCCACGGCCTGATTTAACAGGAAATCCACTACATGGGATTCTTGTTTTTAACGTGCCAAGGTGCACAAATACACTGGACTCACGCCACTCCCTGGGCTGCCTCTCCTTCCTCACTAACTCACTGGCTTACTCCCAACAAACCTATCAAGAGGGTTTTAGTTTCGGTTTGGTTTCTCCAACTATGTGAGGTTTTCCCTTACAATGTATTAGCCTCTAGCTAAGATTGGGAAAACCTCTCTAAGCTAAGAGTTACAAGCTTGACACTCAATGAATATTTAGTGAAACCCTAAAGGCCAGTATCGTAGGTGTGAGAAACTCTTCCTTATGACTCCCTAATAACTCACACACTCTTATAACTTGTAGGTGTTTATTTTTCTTTCTTCACACCTTACAACGAAGCTATGAGCTTGTATATATAATGAGGATTCAAATGTATCCGTTGGAGGGAAGATACATTCGAATCCAACATTTAATGGTTTCAACCACTTTTCTTGGAATGCGGCCTTTGTCAGTGTCAGAGTTGCTGCAACGTGCTGATTGGTCCACGTGGCCTGGATTCACGGATCTTTGACTCAGTGGGTTGACCAAGACCCACTGACTTTAGGTAGCTTCCTCCTTCACTGACTGATGATCTTCAGTGGACTGAACGTCTTCAGTGTAGTTGTCCTTCAGAGACTGTTTGAAGATCACTCCAAGAACTTTGTCATAAGGCTGAATGACAAAGTTCCCTGACCACAGTAGCCTGACTCCTTCAGGGCCTACTTGGTACAACACTGATCCTCTTGATCATGCTCTTCACTGAGTGGTCCACCTGACTTAGCTTAGATCAGCCCAGTTTACACTCAGTGGGACATCCTTCAGGCTTCTCTTCTGATTCAGGTCTCTGGCATGGCTTCAGTCAGTTCTTCTTGATGTCATCTTGATATCCTCAGGCTGTGTTGCTGAGTTCCCCCTCACTGAGTTCCCCCTCAACTGAGTTCTTCTCAACTGACAACCTATTCTACTGAGAGCTAACCTATCCTGACCTGAAATAAAAGATACTATCCTGACTGCTTTCAAACCTATTACATGTTGTTTTGGAAAATCATCAAAACTAAAATATATCCCAACAACAACCCTTCTATGTGATGAATAGGTTGAGTAATGTTTCCAACTACAACTCCTAAAAGAGTAGATATACTTGTATGAACAAGGTGAGTGTATGGCGTGTTCGTGTGTTTCTCTAACTTTTGTGCTCTCTTGCTCGTCTTTTTGTATTGAACTCATCACCATGCACTCCTATTTATAGGTGTCAAATAACTAGCCGTTGGAAGCCAGAAATTCAAACATCTATAACTTAAGGAATATAAGCAATCATCTTGATTGATTATATGATTAATTGGTTGACTCCTTCTTTGATTGATTCTTCTTTGATCTACAACCAATCTTCCTTGATATCAGTTGACTTCCCTTTCTTGGTTCTTCTTATCATTGGATCACAATATCTTCTTGGTAGAACAGTCTGGTAGAGCTCATCTGGTAGAGTAGTTTGGTAGAGCTCATCTGGTAGAGTAGTCTGGTAGAGCTCATCTTGTAGAGTGGTCTGGCCCCCTACCTCATCTGGTCCTGTACTCATCTTGTCCCGGCCTCATCTTGTCTCGACCTCATCTTGTCCGGAGCTCATCTTGTCCGTACCTCATCTTGTCCGGACCTCATCTTGTCCAAGACTCCTCTTGTTCATGTCTCCTCTTATCCAAGACTCCTCTTGTCCAACACCCCTCATGTCCAAGACTCATATTGTCAAAGACTCCTCTTGTCCAAGACTCATCTTTTCCAAGACTCCTATTGTCCAAGACTCATCCCGGTACAAGACTGAGTGATACGTGTATGGGGGGGAGAATACATGTATATAATTTTTCTTACTTTCAAACTGACTGAGTCCCCTTACTCAGAGTGGTGTATGTACACTGAGTAGATAATCCACCTACTAACAGCACTGAGTGCAAGTCAGTTGGATAACTATCTACTTATGTTCAGTGCGGAATGTGTGAGCCCTGAAAGTTTATAGTCTTGTTTAGTTTTCTTTCTGAAAACTTGTTTAACTTTTTATGAAGCCGTGGTTAGAGGGGCAGTGCTCAGTTTAATGATCAGGCTGATTGATTCAAGTCTGATTAAAAATGCAATGAATGACTTAATCAAATAAGCAATTAAGAACAGACATCAAAGCAGTAAGAACACATGGAAGTTAATGTGGTTCAGAGACTCAAGCTCCTACGTCCACGGTCCTGATTTAACAGGAGAATCCACTAAGGATCGTCTAGTTTTTAACGTGCCAAGGTACACCAAGATCAGTTTCACTTACTGACCCTTACTTCCTCCTTATAACTCACTAACTAACTTCCACCAACAAACCTGACTAGAGGGTTTTGGTTTCAGTTTGAATTCCAACTAAGTTGTGATTATCCTTACAAGGCAAACCTATGCTAAGGATTGGATAATCACTTCTAAGCTTAAGGTAATTCTAGTACGCTCAGTGGAATACGTAATAACTCTCTAACTAATAAACACTTGGGAAATTTAAGATGTTTCGAGTGCTTCTTTGAATGCTGAAAGCTTTGTACGCTGAGAGTTTTAGTAATTTCTTGGCTTCGAAATTTCCCGTAACCTTGCTTGGGTCCAAGGTCTTCTGTATTTATAGGCAACTTTGAAAAACTATCCGTTGGAAGAGATAGCCTTCTAGGTTGTCTTCTCGTAGGATTATTCAACGGATAAAATCTCCATGCAGCAGTCGTCCTTGCATATATTTGGTAACTTTCATTTAATGCTTGCCCGTTGAACTGTGCAAGGATATCAGGTTCAAGTCAGTGTCAATACATGACTTGGCGCTATCTGATTGGTCCACGTCAGCTAGTAGGTGAGAATGTCAGAACTCATTCTTCAGTTCAGTCTTGTCTTTACTGAGTTCAGGTTTGTCCTCATCTACGTACATTTTTCAGCGCTGACATTCCTTTTGACTTGCTCCTACTCTAAATCTTCTCATAAATACTCAGTGCGGTCCTGTTCCCTTCAGGATGAGTTTAGCAAAGATCTCTGGATCATGCTCTTCATCCTGACACTTATTCAGCCAGCTTAGAAGGACTGTCATAAGCTCAGGATGGTGCTCTTGTTTCTTCAGGCTTCAGTCTTGATTGTCATCAATGAGTTCTCCTCTCATTGAGTACCTATAAATTGTAAAATAAGCTAACTTGCAAACCTAACCAAGACTAGTCTGACTACTAAGGCAACTCATCTTTTCAGGGGCTTTGAGATCTAATCAAAACTAACATTGTTGGAAGCCAGAAATTCAAACATCTATAAATTAAGGAATATAATCAATCATCTTGATTGATTATATGATTAATTGGTTGACTCCTTCTTTGATTGATTATTCTTTGATCTACAACAAATCTTCCTTGATATCAGTTGACTTCCCTTTCTTGGTTCTTCTTATCTTTGGATCACAAGAAGTTCTTGGTAGAGTAGTCTGGTAGAGCTCATCTGGTACAATAGTCTTGTAGAGCTCATCTGGTAGAGTAGTCTGGTCCTCTACTCATCTTGTCCCGACCTCATCTTGTCCGGAGCTCATCTTGTCCGAACCTCATCTTGTCCGGATCTCATCTTGTCCAAGACTCCACTTGTCCAAGACTCATCTTGTTCAAGACTCCTCTTGTCAAAGACTCATCTTGTCCAAGACTCCTCTTGTCCAAGACTCCTCTTGTCCAAGACTCATCTTGCCCAGGACTCCTCTTGTCCAAGACTCCTCTTGTCTTGTCTAATTCCCTTCCCCCTTAGCCTAAGACCTATTCTAGTCCTAGACTAGTCTGTAGCTGACTAACATGTTCAGCTGCTCCTATTACAAGTTTTTGTTTTAACATCTTCAAAACATCTAATATATATCCCAACAATAAGGTACAATTTGCCCCGTCTTCTCTCTATATCCCACTTATCACTAGAAGACCGTCTATGCTCCAATCACCAACTTTGTAAAAGACCCATTCATTCCAGATCATGAGTATACCCCCTGAATTTCCAATGACATCTTTACATGCCCAAGCAAATTGATCATCACACAACAGAGCCTTGCAAGTTGGTCTCTTCACATTCGTTTTCTTGGTTTCCTGAATGAACCTAAAATCGATTCTGAATTTTATTACCAAATGCTGAATTTCCTTCCTCTTAACTCTTTTACCGAAATCTATGATGTTGTAACTAAAAAGCTTCATTGATTCACTATATCCTCGCCTCTGCTGCCTTTTTTCTTATCTGCTCATGACTTCTTTCTATCTCTTCTCACGTCTGTCGTGCCTTTTGACTCATTCTTATAAAATACCCATCTATTTTCTTCGAAGCACTTTGTCTCAGCCGGCCCAACATACGGCTTTCGGGATCTAGCCTTTTTTTCCATTTCATCGGGGACCCATTAAAAGTCTCTGTATACGGCAGCCCACCACACAATTTAAATTGCTTGCCACATGATAGATTACTTGCTTCGAAAACCGCACACCAAAGCAGATCCTGAGAGGAATCGTCAATGCTCATCCTCGAACCCTGACCTTTTGTTGTCACCGTTGATAATCGGGCAGAAGGTGTGTTGGTCCCGGTACAAGACTGAGTGATAAGTGTATGGGGGGAATACACGTATACAAATTTTTCTTTCTTTCAACTGACTGAGTCCCCTTACTCAGAGGGGTGTATGAACACTGAGTAGATAAGTCTACCTACTAACAACACTGAGTGCAAGTCAGCTGGATAACTATCTACTTATGTTCAGTGTGGAATGTGTGAGCCCTAAAAGTTTATAGTCTTGTTTTAGTTTGCTTTCTGAAAAACTTGTTTTCTTTCTTAAGAAGTCGTGGTTAGAAGGGCAGTGCCCAGTTTAATGATCAGGCTGATTGATTCAGGCCTGATAAACAATGCAATGAATGAGTTAATCAAATGAACAATTAAGAACAATAATCAAAGCAATAAGAACATAGGAAGTTTAACACGGTTTAGAGACTCAAGCTTCTACGTCCACGGTCCCGATTGAACAGGAGAATCCACTAAGGATTGGCTTGTTTTTAATGTGTTAAGATGCACCAAGATCAGCTTCACTCACTGACCCTTACAAACTCCTTCTAACTCACTAACTAACCTCAACCAACAAACCTGACTAGGGGGTTTTGGTTTCAGTTTTAGATTTCAACTAAGGTGTGATTATCCTTACAAGACACAGCTATGCTAAGGATGAATAATCACTCTAAGCTTAGGATATAACTTGGTTCGCTCAGTGGAATACATAATAACTCTCTAACTAAGAAACACTTGGGAAATTTAATAGTTTTTCGAGTGCTTCTTTTGAATGCTTGATTGCTTTGTACGCTGAGAGTTTGAGTAATTTCTTGGCTTCGAAATTTCCCGTACCCTTGCTTGGGTCCAAGGTCTTCTGTATTTATAGGCAACTTTGAAAACTATCCGTTGGAAGGGATAACCTTCTAGGTTGTCTTCTCGTAGGATTTGTTCAACAGATATAATTTCCATGCAGCAGCCATCCTTGCATGTATTTGGTAATTACAATTAATGCTTGCCCATTGAATTGTGCAGGGATGTCAGGTTCAAGTCAGTGTCCGTACATGAATTGGCGCTCTCTGATTGGTCCACGTCATCAGGTAGGTGAGAATGTCAAAACTCATTCTTCAGTTTGGTCTTGCCTTTACTGAGTTCAGGTTTGTCCTCATCTACGTACGTTTTCCAGCGTTGACATTCCTTTTGACTTTCTTGGATCCTACTCCAAGTCTTTTCCCAATACTCAGTTCGATCCTGTTCCCTACAGGACTGAGTTTAGCAAAGATCTCAGGATCTTGCTCTTCATCCTGACACGTACTCAGTCAGCTTAGAAGGACTACCATAAGCTCAGGATGGTGTTCTTGTGTCTTCAGGCTTCAGTCTTGATTGTTATCAATGAGTACTCCTCTCATTGAGTACCTGTAAATTGTAAAATAAACTAACTTACAAACCTAACCAAGACTAACCTGGCTATTACAAACACTTAGGCAAATCATCTTTTCAGAGGCTTTGGGATCAACTCAAAACTGACATTGTTCCAACAATTTCCCCTTTTTTGATGATGCCAAAACACTGAAAAGATCCTCAAAACACTTAGAGAAAACAAGGTCATATTCTATAAGATCAGTCAGTGTTAGAGCAATTCTTGATAAGTACAGAAACTAAATAACAGCAAAAAAGACAATGAATTTTTGTCTATGGGCAAATGTAATAGATTTTCTTGATATTGTAGAAATGAGTACAATGTCTTAATCTATTACAAGAATATAGTGAACACTCAGACTAATCCCATTTCATGTTTGAGTCCATATCCAGCATAGACTCTTGCCTTCAACTCATCAACACGTTTCATCTGGTTCACATATCCTTCAGCCTTCGCAATCTTCAAGACCTCTGACATAATTGTCTTTGTATCATGCTTTGTAGATCCAGGGACAAGAGGTGGTTGGCGAGTTACAAACTCAGGGGCCTTGATCTGGACTTTGGCTTGGTCAGCCTCCTCCAAGATTTTCTCGAGCAGTTCAGGGTGGTTGTCCGCCATATAGTCAGTGAAGTGGGCATCGATATCTTCAAAGTCGCCCCACTTCTTCACTATGTACCAGAGCCTGACGAACTCGTCCCTAGAATCCAACCAGAACTCTTTTAGCGTCTCTGAGATGAACTCATCAACGAGAACTGTCCTCTCCACAGATTCAGGCTTCTGTACTTGTAGTAGTGTGGTCTTCCTTGCAGTTGGCCTCTTCCTGTACTTTCTTGGTTCAGGCTTTACCTTCTTCCTCCTTAGCAGACTGATCATTGCATCATCAAGTTCTCTCTGTTGCAGATCAGTGATGTCAGTCAGCTTCTCAACCTTCTTCTCCAGAATGCGCATCTTCTCCTTCTAAGCTATTTCAGCCCTGCGCTCAGCCTCAGTCTTCTCAGGGGCAGCTCCCCACGCCTCTGCACATAACTCAGCCATCATTTCTGCAAAATAGGTGATTGGGTTCTTCCTTGTGTTTACTGGCGGCAATTTTTGACTCACTGAAGATTCTGGAATTGAAGGGAGTTGAGGAACTTGCTTCTCTAAAGGTTCACTAGCCTGAGCCACTGCAGCCAATCTGGCTGACTTCCTTGGCATCTTCAACGCTTCACTTTTCTCAGCCTCTGATGCCTCAGGGAGAGATCTTTTCTTTCCTCTTTCCCCTTTTTTGGCAACATCCTTGGCTGGCGGAGGTGGGAGTGCTTCTCTTATTACTTCTTCTCCTGAGTTGATAACAAAGGCAGTTAAGGGTTGGACTTTCTTAACTCCTTCCTTCAGCATCTCGACTCCAGTTGCAATTCCCGTCCCGGCGAACGACACACTTGCAATGCAGGTCTTTGGCTTCTTCTCAAATATTTCCATGTTTGTATGAAGGCTTTGCTCAGTGCGTGTTAGCCTAGCTTCCATCTTTCCTGACTCTTCTAGGAGCTGAGCAGTCTTAGCTGTAATCTTCTCTGACTCCTGAGCAATCTTGGCAGACTTCTGAGTTACCTTGGCTGACTCCTGAGCAATCCGTTCTGACTCCAAAGCCATCTTGGACGCTGAGGTGTTGAGTGCCTCAGTGAGGAGTGACGCAGCCTGACTCGCCAAGTGCTCTATAGCCTTCACTGTCTTTGCATCATGCTCATTTCGTAGTTGAGTCAGTGAATTAGCCCAGAGCTTCTTCATCGTCTTCCTTTCAGCCTTAACAGATGAAATGGTAGTCAACATCATCTTCTTCAAGCTCTTTACTGTTGGGTAAATAGGGGTGCCCAAAATCTATTCGGGATGATATTTAAATACGAATTTAAATTCAATTATTACTAGCATAAATTAATCCTAATTAATACAAATAATAATTCCAACAACAATTTTATCATCATGCAAGTTGAATTAATTCACATAAAATCTATGGCGGAAAACCTAAGAGATTATGTAATTACGTACCTCTCGTAGATATGACCTTTGATTATCACAGGACAATTACGAACGCGCTACAAACCCAAAGACCTTCTCAAGTATTTCCCTTTCGCCTTGCTTGATCACCGGTGGGAAGTGCTTTCAAATAATTTAAATAACTAAGGAAAAATATATATATGCTCTTGACTTTTCCAACACATGGAATTATGTACTTGGGGATGAAATAATCACCCCCTATTTATAAGAGTAGTGGCCAAAAATTTGTATATTTTATGGGCCTGGAGAAAATCTTTTCTTAGTCTCTAAGAAATCTTGAATATATCTCATATATTCTTTTCTCCATAATAAAATATTACACAAAAATCTCACCCTCCTATATATAATCATGCAATTTTCGAAAATAATAAGAGTAGAATCAAGATTTGGATCTTCTTGAATATATGAGATAATCTTGTATTCCAAGAATACTTATCTTCCATAATATCTTTCCAAGAAAATCAACAAAATATTTTCTCTCCTAATTATGCAATTTTCAAAAATCACAAAGAAAAATCAGCAATATATTTTCTTTTTATTTTAATCACCTTATCATTATTGGGCTACTTAATGGGCTACTTGAGGGGCCTTAAGGAGAATTAAGATTGGACCTCCAATGGACTTCTGAATTTCAATATTGAGCCCCAATATAATTCAGCCCATTAATATTAATTAGGAGTTTTATCAATTTAGGGCCTGAAAGATAGTAAGATTATCAATTTAAGTCCTGAAAGATTTTTCCTATCGATTCAGGGCCTAAAAGATTAAAAACTATCGATTCAGGACCTGAAAGATAAAACTATTAATTTAGAACTTACTCATTTTAAGATTGTGATTGGTCTCTTATAATTGTTTGTTATCTGATAATATTTTCATAAATCATTTTCTCAAAAATATAAAAGATATATTAATTTTATGTGATTTTAAAAATATAAAACAAAAGAATTACTAAAAAAAAAATAATGTATATAAATAAATTAAGAATATAAATTATAATATGTCAAACATAGTCTTAATATTCCTAAGTCTTAAATTGATAGGTTCCATCTTTCGGGTCTTGGATTGATGGTTTTCTATCTTTTAGGTCCTGAATTGATAGGAAAAAACTTATAGACGTTAAATTGATAGTTTTATCATCTTTCAAGCCTTGAATTGACATTATTCCTATTAATTACTACCACTAATAAATTAATATTGCACTATCCATCTTAATCCATATTACGATATTATGGGCTCCCGGTTATTATTTCCCGCATTTAAGATTATCAAGTCCATTAATTAATTAAGCTTCTGAATAGCTCTAAATTAATTAATATATTTCACCTTGGAGTAAAGACAGCTCAACATTATTATACGTACCGAAACTAATTCTTCACTTGCAAGATTTGGTACGATAAAATTTCTGAGCCCACCAAGGGGACTAATCACACAAGCCGTACTCGCACGCGTTTCTCCGTATTAAATCTTAGAAACCGTCGTATGATTAATATTACTGCCCAAAACACAAAGTTCGAAGTCACAATGATTCTCACCCAATATGAATCAAAGTAGTAACCATTAAGTACACACGGTCCTATTTAAGTGACGGAGATTAAGAAATCAATAACCACTGAGGTCTAATTCTTCACACTTCAGAATAGAAGAATTTATACTCGCTGTAGGTCCTCTTCAACACATACTAAATGTGCTAGTGCAATCTCTTGGTCAAAACAAGCCAATCTTAGATATACACATCGACCTTTCATGGTGGATTGTTCAATTCCACCTAGGTCGTGAATTTGTACGTTTAGTTACAAGAAAACCGTTAATGTGATCTTCCGTGATCGGGTATCACCACACTAACTACAATGTAACAAGTACCACTTATAATGAACTGGTTGCAATAAATATTCAACATTCAATCATATCTAAAGCAAATGTGATAAAAGAATTATTCTCATAAACAAGTGTTTAATACACGAGTTATACAAAGTAAAAGCATACTTTCACGTATAACTCCAACATTTACCTCAGAGTTGGCCACCGTCTTGAGCGCTGACTTCACCCATCTCAACTGCTTTTGAATTCCCTTGTCCTTGTGATTAGTGTGAGAATTTCTCGAAATTCGTGCATTTATTTTGCCTGTTTTATTAGATTTCGTGTGATTATTGATATTAATTTAGTTGTTTGTGATTAATAGTCGAGAAAAGTGTGTTTTGCTATTTTTGTGTAGGAAAATGAGTAAAATATGGCAAAGATCAAAGATGAGTCGAGCAAGGACATTCAAAGGAAGAAGAATCAAGTCAAAATACAAGTTGGAAAGCAAAGAGGAAGCAAAACAAGCCAAAAATTGAGTTTGTACCGGTTTGCAACATTCATCTCGACCGAGATACTAGGGCATTAACCGAGATTTTGGCTACGACAATGAAATACCGCTTTGCAACATTCATCTCGGCCGAGACATATCCTCCAAACTGAGACCAGGGGCTACAGTATCAAAATACCGGTTTGGGACCTTTCATACCGGCCGAGACGGACCTCCTCTGCTCACGAAAAATCTGAAATTTCAACTTTCGGGGGACTAAAATGCAATTTCATCTCAAGCCCTCATTCCCACACTATATATACCATTTTCTCAGATTTTAGGGAAGATCACGCAACACCCTACACTCCCTTAGGGGACACACACCCCACACACCAATTTAGTTTTATTTCACCTTCATTCTTAGATTTTAGTTTTTCTCTCCATTATTAGAGTAATTTAGCTAGTATTTGAAGAGCAAATTTCAATTCCAAGTTGTAATCACTCTATTTAGGTGACTTCTATCCTTTATCTTTCAATTAATTAGTATAATTTTCTCATTCATGGTTATTTACTTTTTTATTATAATGATTTCCATGAGTTTATTGCTTTCTTTAGTTTGTTTATACTTGGGTTTTGTTAAATTAGCCATGGGCTAATCCCCAAATGCTTTGGGTGTTTGAATTATATTGGAATTAGTGTTATGATGTTAATTTAGCTTGGATTGTGCTATTGAGTTGGTTCGATTGCTTCTATTGATGTGTTTATCTTGATTAGATGAATTGATTAGGTTTAGTAGCTCTTGTTAGGTTAATTTGTGCTACAACGAGAGTTTGGTGTGGGTTAATCGAACTTGTGGTGAGGAATTTGATTAGTTAATTGGATTCAATTAGTAGTCTATTACATCGAGAGAGGGTAGACGGCTAGACCACCATCACTAGACACTAGGTGCTTAAATTCAAGGGTTTAGGTGCTTAGTGAAGAGGGAATACTTGGAGAACATCGTGTACTTCAAGTCATTCACTATCTTAGGTGCTTTTGGTAGCTAATTAGGTGCTAGTTAGCTCAATTGATCACCCAAGCCTCAAAAGGGATCGGTATTCAATACAATAGTGATAGCTCTTAGTTAGAACCAACAAAATATCATAAGAAAAGCGATATTAACGTACGTAGCCTTGATTCCGTCATAAGGAAGACACTTGAAGCATTTCTCTCTCTTGCACTTTCTTAATTGAAAGTTAGTTTAATTGTTTTATTGCTTTCTAGATTTAATTTTTGGATTAGTTTAATTTTTTAATGTCAACTTGCTCGTCACTATAGTACCATACCGATGCACAACTTTAGGGCTCCACTACACTCCTAAATCCTTTGGGTTCGATAACTACTTGGTCCTTGTCTACTTTCACTTCTACGACGATCCCGTACTCTTACGGGGGAGTAGGAAAATATTTTTTGAAAAACTCCGACCAAGTCACCTTGGCATCGGCCTGAGCCTTGATCAGTTCCACTTCATGCTGCAACTCAGCGAGATTCTCAGTTGTTTTCTCTTGCTTGACTTGGACTATACTGGTGAAGTTGGCTCGCCCAGTTCCAGTGATGATAACATCATTTCCATCATCCTGGGCTCCATCAGGCTATGGCTGTTCTCAGTCCCCTCTTCAGGGTGCACTGAAGGAAGTTTTGGAGAAGTTGTAGCCGCCTGCTCAGGCTCAGCTACGCTTACTCGAACTTCAGGAACTCATCCTTCAGAACTAGGAGTCACCTTGGACGCCTCTACAACAACCTCCTGTGTCTCAGGGCAGGGAGTCCCTTCATTGACTGTTGTATCATTGGCGGCTGAGATGTTCTCAACATCCTCAGCGACCGGTCTACCCTTGGCTCAGTCTCCTTAACATCTTCCCCCTGAGCCTCAGGCTCAGAGTTCATCTCCTCCACTTCATTGGCTGTTTCTTCTACCATTTTCTCATTCGCTCCACCCTGACCATCATCATCAACATCATTAGGATCGTCCTCATAGTCTTCCTTGTGGGTAATCTTCATATTCTCCATCAGCTGCTTGAGATTTTCGAAGTTTAAGAGCTGTAGCCAGCTGGTGATGTTGAAGAATGAGCACATACGAGCCTCCTCCATCTCCCAATGCTCCCAGCCTCTGGCATCCACCAACATATGTTGCTCCTGCATGTTGGGCTTCTTGAAATCAAGCCAGACTTTTAGCTCGATGACATTTGAGCATAGCACCTTGTACTTGTGCAGATTCAGCCAGCACTTGGAGGCCCATTTGCAGGCGTTCCCCCTGAGCATATTCTCGTACATTCCTCCCACCAGCCCAACATCCAACTCCTCCTCCTCCTCCGCTGCATCAAGAAATTCTTCAACCTCTGAGGCGGATGGCTCCTTTGGATCCTTGGATGAAACAGGGAAATCCTCAGTAGTGGGTAGATGAGTGGAAGTGTTTGGATTATTTGGCTCGGACTCAGTTTGGGTGGGGGTAGATCAGTGTTTGGGTTTGGGTTGGAGGGTTCAGTGGGGTGGGTAGGAACTTTAGGGTTGGGAGAGGGGTCAGAAGGTTGGGGTTGGGGTTCAGTAGGGTTGGGTAGATCAGGTTGCAGTAGCTCTGTGGATTCAATGGTGTCCCTGACCTGCACCAAGTCAGAGGCTCTTGGAGAGCTTGACTCTTCCCTGACTGGGCTCACCACCGTCAGAGCCTTCGCAGGGGATTTCTTTGGCCCCTTCCTTAGCCTCTTCAAAGGCCTCATCTCCTTCTCCGCCTCTTCCAATCTTACTTCATCGTCAGTCTCCTCAGCCTCAAATAAGGCACTTTTGGAGACTTTCTCAGTCCCTTTCTTAGTACCCTTAGCTGTGGCCTTAGTTTTAAGGACCACCTTCAGCTTGGACACCTTCTCCTCCTTGGTCTTCTCCTCAGCCTGAGCCTTCTCAGCCTGCTTAACCTCCGCCTCCGTCTCCTTGCTTTTTTCAAGGAGCTCATCTACTCTTTCCAGCAAGTTGGTCACCACCTTCTTGCCCTTACCTCTTTGCTTCTTCTTCTGACCCTTCATTGGAGCCCTGGGGTCAGCTAAGCCAAGAATGGCATAAGTCTCACCTTCAGAGGTGAACATAACCTTCTTGGAGGAGAGATCATCCTCCATATCGAACGTACAACCCTGACATGCTTCAGAGATAAGCAACGACAGCCGAGTCCCAAAGGGATGGATATCCCCCACTGATATATGCTTCTCGGTCTCATCCTTCTATAGTTTGTCCATTGCAGCCTGACCCAACTGGTCAAGGAAAAATTGCTCCCAATTGGCCTCCACTCCATCCACCAAAGCTCCCATAATCCTCAGCTTTGGCAGGCTCAGCTGCTCATGGGACCCAACAGTCCCCATGATCATTTTGGACACCACATCGATCATGGCACGGTACTCGGGCTTAAGAGTGTCCTTGTGCTGCCTTGCCCTGAACTCAGGAGAGCCTGATTTCGTCCACTCCTTTAGGAGCTCTCCTTCCTTATTCTCCTTGTACGTTCTTGGATTGATCCCGGAGCATAGAAGCCCAAAAACTTCCTTCACCATCTTGTGAAGGGCAATATCACGCGTCTCTTTATTGTATAGCTCCTCCCTACCATCATTCTTCTTCCCAGTGGGCACCAACACAGTAACCCTAGTGAACAATTCACCCTTCTGAATGAAGAGGTTCAAGTATGCTTCCACAACTGCCTTCGGAAGAACAGATGTGGGTTTCTTCGTGAAGTACTTCTCCATTCGGGCCTTGGAAATCCACTAGAAGACGGGTTGGATCTCCTTTACATTTAAACACGTTCCTTCCATGGTGATAATATGCTCCATGTTCACCAGTTTGTTCTTGACAAAATCGGAGATGTCATCAGTAGACCAGGTGGTGTCAAGAAAAGCCATTGAGATTTAAGTGTTTGAGAAGTTCACAAAGTAATTTGAATCGAGAGAAAACTCAGTTTACAGTGTGTGTTGGTCTCACTAGTCAGTTTTAAAGCGATGCGGAAGCTTGAATTAGATGCAAAAAAAATTGAGAAACCTTAATGAGATATGTAGGAAAGTAAATAAGCAGTAAAGAACACACGATGTATAGTGGTTCGGATGTTAAATCCTACGTCCACTCTCCCTTATCAAAGGGGCCTTACTAATCAACCAACTCACTTACGAACCACTGTAATTTACAAGTACCAGCTCTTTGTTACACACTTTAGATCTGACTTCGATCTAAAGTATATCTAACTTCAACCTTATCTATAAAGATGAACATGTTGAGTGTTTAGTTCCAACTACAAAAATCCTTCGATAGTAGATAAATAATAAGAGCCTAAGAGTGCTTAATTGCTTGAGTATGTGTAAAGCTTGAGAGTAGTTCTTCGTGCGTGTAACTAGAGTCTTTCTTCATACCAGCACTCTTGTATTTATAGAGGTGATTAGAGTTTTAGCCGTTGGAGAGCTAATCTAATCAGATCTCTATTTTTAGAAGCTTCAATCAATTAATTCCCTAATTGATTGATTGGGTTGGTGAGATCCTTTGGATTGATCCTCCATAGACTTTCCAATCTGATCTTCAATCAGCATTAAATACACCAACGTTATAAAATTTCCTTGGTCAAACTCTGATTCTTCCAGAGTAGCTATACCAGGTACCAGATGACCCAGATGTCTTCTGGTCCAGAGTTGGCTGTGAAACAGTTGTTCTCTTAGAATCAGGGGATGATTCTAAGCTACTTTTGTTTCGCCAGACTCGCCTGGTCTGGACTCGTCAGGTTCTGGGAAAACTTCTCTGCCTCTGATCAGATCTTCTCTGATGGAGTCTTATGGTCGAGTCTTCTGGTGACTCTTCTGGTCTGGCAGTTCCCCCTAGACTAAGTCCTAATCTAGTTCCTCATCTGGCTAACAGGTCCAGATGGTCCTATTACATTTTTTGGTTTGTTTCTAACTCATCAAAACTAACAATATTTATCCTAACAATTTCCCCTTTTTTTATGAAGTTAAAATAAAACCAGAAATGAATTTAAATAAGCAAGAAAACAATAAAGACAAGATCTTAGAATATATCTTATATGGCAAACAATTAGACAACAAGAATTTATCTTTCAAACAAACAGAGATAGGAATATTTCATTAAGCAAGATAAAAGATGTTTACAGATTACATGAAATATCCTAACATCTAGCAATATCTCCTTTCTTCTTTAGGAACCAGGAACCAGTCCAGGAACCTATCTTGTATGACTCTGAGCTCTGCCTGGCTAGGAGGGTCTAAGTTAGCCCTCACTTTAGTCTTGAACAGCTTCTTCAGCTCTGCCCAATCAATTTGGTCGCCAACCAGAGGAGTGTTGAGGTAGTGAAACTCTGGAGCAGTTACTTCAATGTTGAACTGAATAGTCGACTGCATCAACTGCTCATAGAGATCCTTGTCATAGGCCTTCATCCAGGCATGAAAGGTTCTGTTGATAAGAGCCTCGTCCTCTGGTGGGGGCTTGTGAATGTAATGTTGAATAAACCACAAGGTCTTGGCTTCCTTCCACTGGTTGATCAGAGGAACAGGCACAATAGAGTCAAAAGACACTTCTGTCTTGAGTGGCAATTGTTAGGAAAATAGGGGTGCCCGGAATCTATTCGGGATGAAATTTAAATACGAATTTAAATACAATTATTACTAGCATGAATTAATCCTAATTAATTCAAATAATAATTCCAACAACTAATTATCATCATGGATGTTAAATTAATTTCACATATTAACTAGGCGGAATAAACAAGTAAATATGCGATTAACGTACCTCTTGTAGTATTGGCCTTTGGATATACGGGACAATTGTAATCTCGCTCTATCAACCCAAAGCCTTCTCAAGTATTTCCCTTTTCACCTCACTTGATCGCTGGTGGGAGACGCTTTCAAGTAATTTAATAAACTAAGGAAAAAGAAAAATATCTATGCTTCTTGATTTTTCCAACACATGGAATTATGTACTTGGGGATGAAATAATCATCCTCTATTAATAATATGAGGGGGCCGAATTTTTGAGGTATATTTGGGCTTGGAAAAAATCTTTTCTTAGACTCTAAGAAATCTTGAATATATCTCATATATTCTTTTCTCCAAAATAAAATATTCCACAAAAATCTCACCCTATATATTTAGGGTCAATTTTCGAAAATTCATGTAGAGAAGAATCCAAGATTTGGATCTTCTTGAATATATGAGATATTCTTGTATTCCTAGAATACATATCTTCCATAATATCTTTCCAAGAAAATCAACAAAATCTTTTCTCTCCAACATTCAAAATTTTCGAAAATACAAGGATAAAATCAGCATGATATTATCTTTTTATTTTAATCACCTTATCATTATTGGGCTACTTAATGGGCTACTTGAGGGGCCTTAAGGAGAATTAAGATTGGACCTCCTAATGGACTTCTGAATTTCAATATTGAGCCCCAATATAATTCAGCCCATTAATATTAATTATTACCACTAATAAATTAATATTGCACTATCCATCTTAATCCATATTACGATAATATGGGCTCCCGGTTATTATTTCCCGCGTTTAAGATTATCAAGTCCATTAATTAATTAAGCTTCTGAATAGCTCTAAATTAATTAATATATTTCACCTTGGAGTAAAGACAGCTCAACATTATTATTCGTACCGAAGAAACTAATTCTTCACTTGCAAGATTTGGTACAATAAAACTTCTGAGCCCACCAAGGGGACTAATCACACGAGCCGTACTCGTATGCGTTTCTCCGTATTAAATCTTAGCAACCGTCGTATGATTAATATTACTGCCCAAGACACAAAGTTCGAAGTCGCAATGATTCTCACCCAACATGAATCAAAGCAGTAACTATTAAGCACACACGATCCTATTTAAGTGACGGAGATTAAGAAATCAACAACCACTGAGGTCTAATCCTTCACCTTTCAGAACAGAAGAATTTATCCTCGCTGTAGGACCTCTTCAACACATACTAAATGTGCTAGTGCAATCTCTTAGTCAAGACAGACCAATCTGAGCCTTACACATCGACCTTTCACGGCGGATTGTTCAATTCCACCTAGGTCGTGAAAATGTACGTTTAGTTACAAGTAAACTGTTAATGTTGTCTTCCGTGATCGGGTATCACCACATTAACTACAATGTAACATGTACTATATAATGAACGATTTGCAATAGAAATTCAACATTCAATCATAACTAAAGCAAATGCGATAAAAGAATTATTCTCATAAAACG
The DNA here is from genome assembly GCA_947034835.1 of Ballota nigra. Lineage (NCBI taxonomy): Eukaryota > Viridiplantae > Streptophyta > Magnoliopsida > Lamiales > Lamiaceae > Ballota > Ballota nigra. The sequence goes on along the minus strand of OX344724.1, from coordinate 71,932,940 downwards.
AGTGTTTGATACACGAGTTATACAAAGTAAAAGCATACTTTCACGTATAACTCCAACAACAATTGCTCTATAATCTCTATTTGGCCTTTCTTCTTCCTTGAGCTGCCACTGCTGCTACCACCAGCTTCCTTAGCCTTCTTGTTCTGCCTCCTAACATATCTCAGTCTCTGCTCTTCATTGATGTTTCTGGTAATTCGAGCTCTCTTCTCTTCCTCTGTCTCTTCTTTGTACCTCTTCTCAGCTTCTTCAACAACCTCCTCCAGAAAGGTTTTCTTGACCTTTCTAATCTTCCTCCTGGCAGGGCCAGACTCAGCAGCTGGTTCTAGATCTGACTCTGGAGCTTCCTCTTTTGCAGTCAGCTACTTTGCTTTAGCCAATGACTTCAGCTCATCCTTCTTCTGGTTCAGATCTGCCTGGGCCATAGTGCTCTCCAAGAGATCCAATCTGCCAAAATGCACAAAGAGGGTTTCGTTTGTGCTTTTTGCCAATTCAGTTCTGGCACCTTCTTCCCCCTTTTTGACTTAATCAAGAAGGGGTTCAACAACCTGTCTGATGAGAGCAGGAAGCTCAGGACTGGAAGAGTGCATCTCCCTCAACTTTTGGCTTCTGCAACATAGGCCTGAGCCTCAGCAACCAGAATCTCTTGCTTATCATGCATCTGGCAAAAGTCATCTTTCATCTTGGCTACATCAATCATCTGAGTAGCCAGGGAGGTCTTGAGGACTGAGACAGATCGCATCTGCTCCATCACATACTCCTGGAGCTCATTCTGGCTCTTAATCACGTCCATCTTCAAGAACATATCATTTGCCTTGAAGGAAGCTTTAGCATAGGCGAAAGTGGACTTGATCTGCTTGAGCAACTTCTTCATTTCCTCCTTGATTTGGTGCTCAATCAAATCAGGGCCAAAATGCTGCATGGCCTTGCAAAATCGGCCAACTGGCTAAATCTGCTCATTGAAGAAGAGCTTCATCTTCTTCATCATCGCAAACGTGATATCAAAATCTTCCTCCTCTGAATAAAGCTCTGGAGGGAATGAGAAGTGAGGCCCAAAAGTGTAAGAAGGGTCAGCAGGGGAGATCATTACCCCTCTCTGGATCAGAAGAGTTCTGATCACAATCCTGGCAGAGTCAACAGATACCAGCTCTGATGGGTGTTGAAGGTTCAGCTTCTTCTTCAGGTCAGACTCCCATCTGGAGAAAGTAGAAGCTCTCATCTCATCAATGAGAAGCATTAAATCTTCAACATCTTCTTCTCTGGCTGTAATCCACATCTTGTCATCACTGAGGTCTGCCAATAGGGGGAGGTGCTCCAGCAGAACAGGGAAGTGTTCTCTGAGCCAGAGCTGAGCACATTTGCTCATGCTTTGCCAAATAGGACCCATGTCTGGATCATTGAAAGAGAAAGGAATGGGCCCACGGGCAAAGAAGGATGCGGCAGGGTCAGAAGGCTCCAGTGAAGCATCCTCATCTTCACTATCATCACCACTTTGGCTTGCAGGGGAGCAACAAAACCAAGAGCCATGCTCGAGGTAGAAGGGGTGTGGGAAGATTGGGCATGGGGGATTCGGGAAGGGGAAGGATGTGTTTGGTGTGAGGTGAAAGGTGGTGTATGGGATGATGTGGGCTGTTCTGTACCAGGTGAGGTAGTAGGTAAGGGAACCTCCTCTGGTACAGAGGCTGTTTGTGAGGGTGCGGGAGGGTTAAGTGTATGGGATGGGAAAGTGTTTGAGGTTGAAGGGATCTGGTCTGGAGCAGATGCAGAAATGGGAACATCCAGACCAGAGGCTTGAGTAAGAGTTTCTGGAGGGGATAGGGAGGGGGAGATAAGGTTTATTGAAGGAGGGATAGAAAGGTTTACCTCGGCTGAGTCAACATCAACCGAAAACGAGGCAGGTGCAGACTCAAAGGTCTCTGCACCTGGAACAACAGTAGAAGGAAAAGTCACATCCATCTCCTGTTGAGCAGCCTCCTCCACTGCTTGATCCAGAGATGTGCCCAGAGAAGAATCTGAATCTGGGTCCTGCAAGATAGGGGTGAGCACTAATCGGTTAAAACTGAATTAACCGACCGAACTGAGATTTACTATTCGGTTATTCGGTTCAGTTACAGTTTTTAAAATTTCGGTATTTCGGTTCGGTTTCAGTTTTTGTATGAAAATAACCGAAATAACCAAAAAACGAATTTAATTAATAATTATTATAATAACATATTTAATAATTAAAATAAGTATTATCAAGTCAATCTATCAATCACATATTAATCTATTTTGGAGTATGGACATTGGACTATTATATTATTTTAGTATTTGGCTGATTCTTGGATGCTATTTTTAACTTTTTTATGGACTTTTAGTTTATTAGGATGTTAATATACTTTTGTAAATGATTTATGAGTAGTTATTGTTGTTCTATGGACTTTTATAAAAAAAAAATTATTATTTGGGCAAAAAATGTCTAAAAAATCCAAAAAAATTAGTACATAGAATATTTCGGTTATTTCGGTTAATAACCGAACCGAACCAAAATATTTTGGTTCGGTTGAAATTCGATTTTAGTGCTATTCGGTTCGGTTTTGGTTATCGACTAAGAACTTTTTGGTTAATTCAGTTTTTACTATTCAGTTCGGTTCGGTGAACGAATAACCGAATGATTACCCCTACTGCAAGATATCTCTCTTAGCTCTGGGCTTCTTCCTAAGTGGAACCTCATCCACTTCATCTTCACTGTTGTCTTCTTGGTCTGTGGGTTCATCGACCAGAAGAGACTTTTGAGCAGTCCTCTTCTGCTTCTTCTTGGCAGAGGACTTTCCAGCATCTCCTCCTTCTTGTCTACTCCTTTTTTTCTGCAGACCACCCTTCTTGGCCTTAGGAGACGAGACTTAGGCTTCCTTATTTCTACTATGTTTCTTCAGAGCAGAGGATATGGGGATGTGATCGTCCTCTTCTGAAGAAGTAGAAACAACAATCTTCTGGGAAACACTTCCAATGGCCTTCTTCTTCTCAGCCTTCTTGGCCTTGGGAGGAGAGGACACTGCCCGAAGAGGCTGAGCAGGGATGGCACCTTCACAGTCGGAATCTGGGTGCCCAAGAAGAGGACCATCCTTACTGAATAGGATCTTGGTCTTCAAGAACTTCTTGCAACCACTGGTTCTCCATGCATTCTCTGGAAGTAGATGATCCAGAATGAGAGTTAATTTTGTACCCAAAGAGACTTTGACATTAAAGAAGTATTGCAGCTCTCCTTCTGCATCTGGGCATGCTTCCTTCTGGACCTTAGCATTGTTCTTCCTCAACACATTCCAGAAGAACTCTGTCCAGTCACACTTAATTCCATCATATATGGCTCTCATCACACAGAGACCCTGAAAATATAGCATCAGTGCTATGATTCTCACACATCAACACTTTGACCACGATGTCAAACAACACTTTGTATTTCTGGCGCAGATGTTTGTCCAGAAATCCCTTCGTGAGATTCTTACACGACGCCCTAGCAAAGATCTTGAAAGATTCAACAACATTGTCTTCCTTGTACTTCAATGGGTCTACTCCGGTCATGGACAGATTCCCAAAAAGTTTGCTCAGATCCGACTTTGAAAGAGACACTTCTTCACCATCGATCTTGGAAACTACCTCATTATCAAATATCTTCATACGGACCAAAAATTGAGCAGCATAGTGATTCAGGGTACGAGATGCCTTAGGAACCTTAGAGATGAGTTCCTCCACTCCAGACTTGCGAAGAAGCTCCAGAATCTCTAAGGCGGCTGAGTTGCGAGTAGAGTAGAAATCTACCGCCATTTCCGTCTTCAACTTCTCACAGACGTACGCAGGGTCAAAATTGCACTTATGAGCCATTTCTGAAAAACTTGAAAGAGAATCGAGAGAGAGATAGTTGCAGAGAATTAAAGTTTAAAAGTTCTAGAGCGTGAAGAGAAGAAATGAAAATAATTTTGGTTTTATAAACACAGACACGCGTGAGAGTAGGAATTAATTTAGGAATAGATAGAGACAAAATCAATTAATGATTTGATTTTTATGTTGTACTTTATTTAAATCTAACGGTCACGATTAAAGAGACGTTCCCGGATTTAAAATCGTGCGTGGCGCAATCATTGGGACTGGGTTCGAGGGGGTTTTTGTGGCAGCCAAGAGAGAACTGAAATGATTGCCCTACCCTACGATCATAGTTTTAAATACACTTAGAATGTGAAACATTTGGAGTGTATTTAGTAATATAACAGGTGTCCCAATGACCAGGTACAGAAGACAAAATACTTACATGTCATCTGGTATAGTAACCAGATGATACCACAAGACTCTGGTGTTACATCTCTTCTGAAGGTAACTCCTCTGGTGTTACTGATAGCAAGTTATCTGGCTTTATAGCTCATCTGGAGATGTAACTCCTCTGGTATATCTGATCTGCAGACAGGTTAGTACATATAACAAAGGAAATGAGAAATAAAGGATACTCCTCTGATGTTCCCCCTAAATCAAATCTGTCTCTGGATCTAATAATCCCAACTCAAAAGCTAACTCTCTGAATCTGGTCTCTGCCAAAGGCTTAGTGAGAATATCTGCTCTCTGCTTCTCTGTTGCAATCTTTTCCATCCTTATATCACCTTTCCATCCTTATATCACCTTTCTTAGCCCTAATCTGGTAGTCCCTAAGCTGCTGACTAATCCAGAGTAGTTGTGAACAACAGCTCCCTGCTGCCATGTACTCTGCCTCTGTAGTGGATGTAGCAACTGAAGTCTGTTTCTTAGAAAATCAAGATACCAACTTATTCCCAATAAATTTACATGTACCACTGGTAGACTTCCTATCTATTCTGCAACCACCATAATTTGAATCTGAATAGCCACTTAACTCAAAATTGTCATCTGTAGGGTACCATAATCCCAAATTAATAGTTCCCTTAAGATACTTCAATATCTTCCTAGCTGCTTCCAGATGACTCCTCTTAGGGTTAGCTTGAAATCTGGCACAAATACCTACGGCAAAAGTGATATATGGTCTGCTTGCAGTCAGGTACAGAAGAGAACCAATAAGAGCTCTGTACTGAGTCTGGTCCACACTCTCTCCAAACTCATCTGGGTCCATGTTAAAATTTGTCATCATAGGAATCTTGGCAACTTTACTAGATCCTACTCCAAATTTATCTAACATATTTCTGATGTACTTTGCCTGGTTGATGAAGATTCCCTTCTCTGATTGCTTAACCTGCAAACCTAAGAAATAATTCATCTCACCCATCATGGACATCTCAAACTGACTCTGCATGAGATTTCCAAATTTCTCACACAACTTCTTGTTAGGGGATTCAAATATAATGTCATCCATATATATTTGAACCAGAAGGATGTCTTTTCCTTCTTCTTTCCTAAACAAGGTCATGTCTATCATGCCCTTAGTAAAACCAGTGTCCATAAGATATTGAGATAGAGTGTCATACCATGCTCTAGGTGCCTGATTAAGCCCATAAAGAGCCTTCTTAAGCGTATACACCTTTTCACCTTGTTCAAAGCTAGGGGGTTGTTCCACATACACTTCCTCAATGAGAATCCTATTAAGAAAGGCAGGTTTCACATCCATCTGGTAAACTTTGAACTTCATGTGAGCTGCATATGCTAGAAACAATCTAATGGCTTCTAATCTGGCAATAGGAGCAAATGTGTCATCATAGTCTATTCCTTCAGACTGAGAATAGCCCTGGGCCACTAGTTTTGCCTTGTTTCTAGTAATGACATCATTCTCATCTTTCTTGTTCTTGAAAACCCACTTAGTGCCTATCACCTTTTGATGTCTTGGTCTGTCTACCAGCTCCCAAACATCCTGTCTGGTGAATTGATTCAACTCTTCCTGCATAGCAATTATCCAGTTTGAATCTGTCAGTGCATCCTTGATGTTCTTAGGCTCAATCAAGGATACATAGCAACTGAATAAGGTGTTGGAGTTATACGTGAAAGTATGCTTTTACTTTGTATAACTCGTGTATCAAACACTCGATTTATGAGAATAATTCTTTTATCACATTTGCTTTAGTTATGATTGAATGTTGAATTTCTATTGCAAACAGTTCAATATATAGTACGTGTTACATTGTAGTTAATGTGGTGATACCCGATCACGGAAGACGACATTAACAGTTTACTTGTAACTAAACGTACATTTTCACGGCCTAGGTGGAATTGAACAATCCACCGTGAAAGGTCGATGTGTAAGGCTCAGATTGGTCTGTCTTGACCAAGAGATTGCACTAGCACATTTAGTATGTGTTGAAGAGGTCCTACAGCGAGGAGAAATTCTTCTGTTCTGAAAGGTGAAGAATTAGACCTCAGTGGTTGTTGATTTCTTAATCTCCGTCACTTAAATAGGACCGTGTGTGCTTAGTAGTTACTGCTTTGATTCATGTTGGGTGAGAATCATTGTGACTTCGAACTTTGTGTCTTGGGCAGTAATATTAATCATACGACGGTTGCTAAGATTTAATACGGAGAAACGCGTGCGAGTACGGCTCGTGTGATTAGTCCCCTTGGTGGGCTCAGAAGTTTTATTGTACCAAATCTTGCAAGTGAAGAATTAGTTTCTTCGGTACGAATAATAATGTTGAGCTGTCTTTACTCCAAGGAGAAATATGTTAATTAATTTGGAGCTATTCGGAAGCTTGATTAATTAATGGACTTGATAATCTTAAACGCGGGAAATAATAACCGGGAGCCCATATTATCGTAATATGGATTAAGATGGATAGTGCAATATTAATTTATTAGTGGTAATAATTAATATTAATGGGCTGAATTATATTGGGGCTCAATATTGAAATTCAGAAGTCCATTAGGAGGTCCAATCTTAATTCTCCTTAAGGCCCCTCAAGTAGCCCATTAAGTAGCCCAATAATGATAAGGTGATTAAAATAAAAAGAATATATTATGCTGATTTTTCTAAGTAAAAATCGAAAATTGCAAGATAAGAAGAAAAAAAGATTTTGTTGATTTTCTTGAAAAGATATTATGGAAGATATGTATTCTAGAAGTACAAGAATATCTCATATATTCAAGAAAATCCAAATCTTGGTTTTTCATCCTATTATTTTCGAAAATTACACCAAATTAGGAGGGTGAGATTTTTGTGGAATATTTTATTTTGGAGAAAAGAATATATGGGATATATTCAAGATTTCTTAGAAGCTAAGAAAAGATTTTTTCCAAAGCCCATATTTCATTGAAAAAATCGGCCACCCTAGTCCTATAAATAGGGGATGATTATTTCATCCCCAAGTACATAATTCCATGTGTTGGAAAAATCAAGAAGCATAGATATTTTTCTTTTTCCTTAGTTATTAAATTACTTGAAAGCGTCTCCCACCGGCGATCAAGTGAGGTGAAAAGGGAAATACTTGAGAAGGTTTTGGGTTGATAGTACGAGATTACAAGTGTCCCGTATATTCAAAGGCCATTACTACAAGAGGTACGTTAATCACATATTTACTTGTTTAATTCCGCCTAGTTAAATATGTGAAATTAATTTAACATGCATGATGATAATTAGTTGTTGGAATTATTATTTGAATTAATTAGGATTAATTCATGCTAGTAATAATTGTATTTAAATTCGTATTTAAAATTCATCCCGAATAGATTCCGGGCACCCCTATTTTCCCAACAACTGGTATCAGAGCCACGGTTTCGGGCTCTGAATTTTAAATTGGAATTTAAATTGTTGAACATTAAATTGAAATTGGATAGTAGAATTGTTAGATCTTTTTTGCAGGTATCCAATTGTCATGGTTTTAATGTTGTTAATTTCATGCGTGTAAATTAATTGTTTTTAATTCGATTCGTTCGAATTCGTTTTTCTCGTGAGAAAATCCACGAGTAGATTAGTTGTTTTTATTTTGATTCGATCATTGTAATAGACTAGTCTAGATCTAGTATTTATTTTTTTTGTAAAAATAAATTGTAACCGGATCGTGACGAAGAACGAAGAATTAAAAACGGCGTACCCGGATGACGCATACATGCGTGGCGCGTGTATGGAGGTAAAATCATGCAAGGGGTGAAGAAAACGAGGACGAACGGCGAAAAAACGGCGCACGGGGGTGCACGGCGCACACCGTGCGCAACGGACGCACGGCGCGCGCGCGCCTCAGCTGGGGTCGGCAGCGCCTCGGGGCGCCCCAGGCAGCGCCTCGGCGCGCTTCTGTGCAGCGCCTCGGGCGCGCCTCGGGTGCGCCTCGGGGCCGCGCTTCGGCGCGCCTCGGGCGTTTTTCCAGCGCTTCTCGGGCCGGGAAGCGCGCGGGCCCACTTCGTGGGCCGACGCGCGCTGTATCTCAGGCCGTGGAATTTTTTCGGTTCGTGTTTTTTTTTCGTGTGATTTTAAACGTCGTCCCGAATCCCAAACGATGCTGTTTTTGAAGAAGTGTTGCTGTTCAAGTGGGAGCACGTCGAGACGAACGTCGGAAAGCAACAAGGACGATTTTTTCGCATCAAGATGTGAAGAAATTAAACCGTGACAATTGGATTCGAGTGCTCCAATGTGTTTAATTTTGTTTTGATGGATGTTTTATTTCGTGCACTTATTATTATTTGTTAATATGTGTTTGCATGAATTTAATTGTCCAAGAAAAACCTTACTTTCGAAAATTACTAAGTATGTTTTATAATCGCAATTTTATTCTGGATATTAAAATTGGATTAATTTGACCTCCATAATTTATTTATTTGTGAAGTTCTTTTGGAATACATTTCCCCCTCGGATCGGCCAAAAGAACGGATTTCACATGAATAAATTCCGAAAGGATGATTGTGGATTATTACTAGTGGCGGTATTGACCCTCACCACGAGTGGCTTGCTCAAAGCGAAATAATAATCCTGTATTTAATTATGGTTATTACTTAGGCATAGGAAATTGATATTAACTTACTCCCCTCGGAGTCCCTGTCAGTTTCTATGTGGTCAAAGTGGGAGCCAACTATTAATTTTGAATTAAGGATTTGTAACTTTTAAGTTTGTGATCCGCTTGAATGTATTTAAATGTATAGACCACCCCTCGTGGCGCATTTAAATTGTTTCAAGATGTTGGCTGATGCATGATTATATTGTTTTAAGGTTTCAATATAATTGATGTGATCGAATTATGTGATAATTTCATATTTTTCTAGATATTGATATGAATGTATGTTTTATTCTCATTTCATCATGTCACAACCTTTTGATCCACTGTTTAATATACTTAAAGTTAATAAACTTTTTGGAGAGAATTATATCGATTGGAAATGTTTTTTTTAAAATTTGTCCTTACTGCACGAAAACACAATTGGGTTATTTATGTTAATATACCCGGCAAGCCTAATGATAAGTCAAGCAATGGGAAGAGGCAGTTTATGATCGGAAGCGTGACAATGAATGAAGTGCATCATCTTGACATTTCTGTCTGAGGATTTGAGGCGCGTTCATGAAGACATTGTATCCGCTGATGAAATCATGGAACACCTTGAAGAGATGTTTTCACATCAGAATCCCATGACTAATCAGTTCACCAAACATGACTCGGTCAAGTTGGAAATGGTGGAAGGAACGCCCGTGAGGGAGCACGTTCTCGAGATAATGGCATACCTTAACAAGTTGGAAGTACTTGGTGCGGATTTTGATTGATTTCATATACCATTCCCTACCGAGAAGCTTTGAGTAGTTTCATCTGAACTGTCAGATGAATGAACGGACAAGTCGTTTGCCCGAGCTCATGCAAGCTTTAGTTTCGGTGGAGGTGATAATGGAGCACCAGTCTAGTGCTATGGTGGCTAATGGTTCGTCTACCTCTTTTGGTCCCAAGGGAGGTAAAAAGAGGAAGAGAACCAAAGGCCGGATCCAAGCAAATCCAATTGTTGCGAAAGACAAATGCAAAGGCAAGCATCGAAGGGGAAGTGTTTTAGTTGCGGTGAGAGAGGACAATGGAGGTCTGCCTGTTCCAAGCCTAAGAGGCTAGGAAAGTTAGGTAATTCACACACCTTAGTCGTCGAAACTTGTGAAGTGGCGTATGCTGTCTATTCGTGGATAGTGGATACGAGAGCTACTGATCACATTTGTTTCATAGGTTTAAGCTAACCCGACGACCTAACGGAAATGAGATCCCCATCACATCGGGCAATGCTACGAGAGTGGCAGCTGAAGCAGTGGGAGAAGTGCGCCTATCTTGTGAAGATAGAGTTATGGTCTTGAGAGACATTCCTCATGTTCCTAGTTTAGAAAGAACTCAACCTTCAGTTTCTAAACTGTTTGAATAGATACTCAGTTTCTTTTAATAAGGATGTTATTATTGCTTGAAACGATGAGTTTATCCGTTCCGGAACTTTAATGGATGATCTTTATACCATTTTTTGGGCACACCACTCACAAAATTGAATCTAATAACACATCGATTATTTCGAGTAATAAAAGAAAGCGTTCTTCGGAGATGAACGAAACACTTCTATGGCATCTTAGACTAGGTCATATTAATCTAAAGTGGATAGAGAGATTGGTGAAAGACGGATCCTTGGAATTATTCCAAGTCGAACCGTTTCCAACTTGTGAATCCTGTTTAGAGGGTAAAATGACCAAGAGGGCATTTGGAGCCAAGGGGAATAGAACTACGGAAGTGTTAGAACTCGTTCATACCGATATGTGTGGTTCAATGACGATCATAGCAAGAAGAGGTATGAGTAATTTGATGATTACTCAAGATACGGATACATCTACCTTATGATGCATAGGGAAAGAAGTATCAAGTCTCTACGATTTGTTCGTGGAGGCGAATACCTTAGCAATGAATTCTTGAACTACCTATCGGAAGAAGGGATTGTATCCCTGTTGACCACATCGGGAACCCCTCAATAGAACGGTGTGGCGGAACGAATGAGCCAGACTCTTTTAGAAATAGTCAGATCCATGATGAGTTATTCAGATTTACCCAAGTCGTTTTGGGGTAACGCCTTGGAAACAATGACTTATATTCTAAACTTGGTGTCATCCAAATCGGTTCCTAAAACCCCAATGGAATTGTGGACCGGAGCGCAAGCCCAGTCTAAGACACTTGCAGATTTGGGGTTGTCCGGCATACGTGCTAGACAAGGAAGCCGGTAAATTGGATCCATGTTCGGAATTAAGGTTGTTTATAGGATATCCCATGGGAACGAAAGGGTGTATGTTCTATAGTCTCAAGGATTAAAAGACCGTGATTAGTTCGCACTTTAAATTCTTGGAGAAAGACTATATGAACAAAAGAAAGCCCAGAAGTGAGATTACCTTAGACGAGTTAAGAGGGTAAACTCCTATACCAAGTATACAAGATGATATACCACACGTCATACCTTCACAACCGGAACCCCGTCGTAGTGGGAGGATTGCAAGGCAACCCGAGAGATTCATGGGAATTGGAGAATCTTCGGATTTGATTCCCGGCGATGAATTAGACCCATGAACGTACGACGAGGCAATCCAAGACAAAGACGCGGAAGTGTGGCAAACCACAATGGAAACCGAGGTGGGTTCGATGGATTATAATCAAGTGTGGGAGTTGGTTGATCCACCTAATGGGGTAGAACCTATTGGATGCAAGTGGGTGTACAAGAGGAAAAGAGGACCGGACGGAAGGGTAGAGACCTTCAAAGCAAGGCTTGTGGCCTGTGGCCTGTAGCTATGCTTAAGTCCATCCGTATTCTCTTGTCGATCGCTGCGCACCTAGATTACGAGATCTGACAAATGGATGTCAAGACAGCTTTCCTTAACGGAAGTCTTGATGGGATCTATATGCAACAACCCAAAGGTTTCGTTGAAAAAGGCCAAGAGCACCTCGTATGCAAGCTTAAGAGATCCATTTTATGGACTTAAGCAAGCGTCGCGTACTTGGAACCAGTGTTTTGATCAAGTTATTAAGTCTTATGGGTTTGTGATCAAAACAAGTTCGAAAGTTGTGTGTATAAAAGGTGTGACGGAACTGCGGTGGTATTCTTAGTATTATACGTAGACGATATTCTGCTCATTGGAAACAATGTAAAGGTATTGTCAGACGTAAGGGTATGGCTATCAAATCAGTTTGATATGAAGGACTTAGGGAAAAGCCGGTCACATCCTTGGGATCAAGTTCACTCGAGATCGCAAGAGGAAGATGTTGGGCTTATCGCAAGTTTCATACAAAGCCACTGTTTTGAAGCATATCAGCGTGCATGATTCCAAGAAAGGTTTTGTACCTTGTAGGCACGGAATCCATCTATCCAAAGAAATATGCCCTAAGACGCAAGTGGAGATAGATGACATGAAAGACGTTCCGTACGTTTCGGACGTAGGAAGTCTTATGTATGCAATATTGTGTACGAGACCGGATATCTGCTTTGCCGTGGGCATGATGGCAAGATATCAAAGTAACCCCGGGAAAGCACATTAGGTTGCAATTAAATGCGTTCTTTAGTTTCTGAAAAGAACTTAGTATGGAATGCTGATTTAACAATCAGACAATCTAATTCCCATGGGATACACTGACTCAAATTTCCAATCAGACATAGACTCCAAAATACCTACCTCGGGTAGTGTGTTTTGCATGGGAGAAGGAGCAATGACATGGAGAAGCGATTTGCAGAAATGCATCGCAGATTCGACCATGGAAACCGAATAAGTAGTTGCTTGTGAAGTAGCGAAAGAAGCGGTTTGGCTCAAGTACTTCTTAGTGGACTTGGACGTTGTTCCGAATTTGCCCGACAAGATAACTGTCTTTTGTGACAATGTCGGAGCAGTTGCAAATTCAAGGGAACCGAGAGCCCACAAGGCCAGCAAACACATTGAAAGAAAACACCATCTTATACGAGAAATCGTTAAGAGAGGAGATAAAGAGGTGGCAAAGATATGCGTCGGGGACAACCTAGTAAATCCATTCACAAAGGGTCTGCCTCTGAATACATTCGAGAGATATGTGGATGGAATGGGAGTCAAGACTATTGCCAATCAGCTTTAAGTATAAGTGGGAGGAATTATTAGGTTAGTGTAGGTTGACATGAGATGTCACGTAGAGCTACTACACTAAGACATGCGTGATGTATACTAAAAGCAGACTTTAAGTATAAGTGGGAGATTGTTGGAGTTATACGTGAAAGTATGCTTTTACTTTGTATAACTCGTGTATCAAACACTCGATTTATGAGAATAATTCTTTTATCGCATTTGCTTTAGTTATGATTGAATGTTGAATTTCTATTGCAAACAGTTCAATATATAGTACGTGTTACATTGTAGTTAATGTGGTGATACCCGATCACGGAAGACGACATTAACAGTTTACTTGTAACTAAACGTACATTTTCACGGCCTAGGTGGAATTGAACAATCCACCGTGAAAGGTCGATGTGTAAGGCTCAGATTGGTCTGTCTTGACCAAGAGATTGCACTAGCACATTTAGTATGTGTTGAAGAGGTCCTACAGCGAGGAGAAATTCTTCTGTTCTGAAAGGTGAAGAATTAGACCTCAGTGGTTGTTGATTTCTTAATCTCCGTCACTTAAATAGGACCGTGTGTGCTTAGTAGTTACTGATTTGATTCATGTTGGGTGAGAATCATTGTGACTTCGAACTTTGTGTCTTGGGCAGTAATATTAATCATACGACGGTTGCTAAGATTTAATACGGAGAAACGCGTGCGAGTACGGCTCGTGTGATTAGTCCCCTTGGTGGGCTCAGAAGTTTTATTGTACCAAATCTTGCAAGTGAAGAATTAGTTTCTTCGGTACGAATAATAATGTTGAGCTGTCTTTACTCCAAGGAGAAATATGTTAATTAATTTGGAGCTATTCGGAAGCTTGATTAATTAATGGACTTGATAATCTTAAACGCGGGAAATAATAACCGGGAGCCCATATTATCGTAATATGGATTAAGATGGATAGTGCAATATTAATTTATTAGTGGTAATAATTAATATTAATGGGCTGAATTATATTGGGGCTCAATATTGAAATTCAGAAGTCCATTAGGAGGTCCAATCTTAATTCTCCTTAAGGCCCCTCAAGTAGCCCATTAAGTAGCCCAATAATGATAAGGTGATTAAAATAAAAAGAATATATTATGCTGATTTTTCTAAGTAAAAATCGAAAATTGCAAGATAAGAAGAAAAAAAGATTTTGTTGATTTTCTTGAAAAGATATTATGGAAGATATGTATTCTAGAAGTACAAGAATATCTCATATATTCAAGAAAATCCAAATCTTGGTTTTTCATCCTATTATTTTCGAAAATTACACCAAATTAGGAGGGTGGGATTTTTGTGGAATATTTTATTTTGGAGAAAAGAATATATGGGATATATTCAAGATTTCTTAGAAGCTAAGAAAAGATTTTTTCCAAAGCCCATATTTCATTGAAAAAATCGGCCACCCTAGTCCTATAAATAGGGGATGATTATTTCATCCCCAAGTACATAATTCCATGTGTTGGAAAAATCAAGAAGCATATATATTTTTCTTTTTCCTTAGTTATTAAATTACTTGAAAGCGTCTCCCACCGGCGATCAAGTGAGGTGAAAAGGGAAATACTTGAGAAGGTTTTGGGTTGATAGTACGAGATTACAAGTGTCCCGTATATTCAAAGGCCATTACTACAAGAGGTACGTTAATCACATATTTACTTGTTTAATTCCGCCTAGTTAAATATGTGAAATTAATTTAACATGCATGATGATAATTAGTTGTTGGAATTATTATTTGAATTAATTAGGATTAATTCATGCTAGTAATAATTGTATTTAAATTCGTATTTAAAATTCATCCCGAATAGATTCCGGGCACCCCTATTTTCCCAACATAAGGCAGCTAAGGTTAAGGTTCTCCTCGTCTGGACACCCTTAGTTGGATCACCTATAATCAACTCTTTAGGGTGATCAACCAGACTTTTCCTTCCCTTTGACTTGCCTGATTGACTATCTTCTGCAGTACCTTGGTGATTATCACCAACTGCAGGAGAGCTTCCCCCTACAGGAGTTCTAACCTCTTCTGGTTCTGCTCCTTGTGGAGACTTCTGCTCCAGAGAATCAGGAGATGGGTCACCATCTAAATCTGACTCTGAATCAACAACAGGTGGCTTGACTTTAATGACCTTGGAAGTATTCTGATCCTGTGTCCCTTCTGGAGACAGATTCCTTAAGTCCATCTTGCACTCAAGAGTAGATTCATAAAAAATAACATGAGGTGTTTCTTCCACACAAAGATAATTCCTATTTAAAACTTTGTATGCCTTACTGGTGCTGGAATATCCTAAAAATACTCCATCTGCCACTTTAGCATCAAAAGTCTTTAATTTAGATTTTCCATTGTCATGGATGAAACACTTACATCCAAAAATATGAAAGAATGAAACAGATGGGGTTTTACCTTTCCATACCTCATATGGTGTTTTACCATGTCTCTGGGCAATGAGAGATCTGTTCTGGGTGAAACAGGCTGTGTTTATAGCTTCTGCCAAAAATCTCTGAGGTGTGTTGTACTCTGCTAGAAGAGTTCTGGCAGCTTCTTTAAGTGTTTTGTTCTCCTTTCTGCAGCTCCATTCTGTTGAGGTATTCTGGCAGATGAGGTCTCATGAAAAATATCTTTGTCCTTACAGTACTCTGCAATGTGTAAGTTCAAAAATTATATCCCTTTGTCACTTCTGATCCTCACTATGCTCTGGTTCTGCTCATTCTGAATCTGCTTGAAGAACTCTGGCAGCTTAGTGATAGTTTCATTTTTCTTAAACAAGAACACTAACCAAGTGTATCTTGAAAAGTCATCTACTATCACCAAGGTGTACTTCCTTCCACAAAAGCTAAGTGGTGAAACAGGTCCATGTGAAGTAGCTGAAGAACTCTGGTTGTGGTTGTGCTCTGGACATCTTTGAAAGATGCCTTGGGTTGCTTACCCTTCTGGCAGGAACCACAAGTCTGATTCTCTTAAATACTTCATTTCGAAGACCTCGAACTAGACCCTTTCTGGCAATCTTGTTGAGTGCTTTGAAGTTCAGGTGACTCAATCTCTTGTGCCAAAGCCAGCTGTTCTCTGCAGATCCTTTTGCTACCAGGCAAGTGTTTCTTGGATAGCTATTGAAATCTGCAAGATACATGTTACCTTTCCTCAAGCCAATAAGAAAAATATCATCATAATTAGAGGAATTATGACATGTTACCAGCACATGTCCTCTGACAATGACAAATTGAGTTGCTGGTCTGATGAGAACACATTTCCTATACACTAAACGAGCTTGTTTAGAATTTTTTGAAGATGAAGAATGGCCCAATTAAAAATTCGAGACCATTAGAATTTCCAGTCGCTCTCCCCTACTGGCCTTCACTTCGAGACCTGTGGACGCTACAAGGCCCAACTCCACAGATGACTTTAGTTGGCCCAATTCACTCATTGAGAAGCCCATTAGTAAAGCAGACTCTGTATAACCCCTCTTCCCCCTTTAGGGGTTTGACAATGTGGCCTGGCCCACCATTTGACCCCATCCTCCATCCAGCTATTCGAATACCAGGCCAGGATTTGAATCATGAATATGCCCCACCTGTTTAACAGAACCATTATAATTATGCGTACATCCCATAACCGCGTGCATCTCGGGTATCGTGACCGCCGCCATTTCTTCCTCAGATCGTTCTAGAATGTAGGGTTCTGATCTTTCCGCGTGGGGCGTACGCTCCTCCATAGTCTCTACGAATTCTTCTGAAGGCCTCCCATTTCGCCTTTTTTCCGGTGAATCCCGATCCACTCTTCAACCAACTGATTCATCCATCGACCGATCTGAATCCGTCTCAGATAGGGATTCAATGTCCTCCTCGTCGCAAATATCTCCTTCGCTCAGATCATCATCTCCTCGAAAAGGTTTTCATCTTCTTCACTAACTCTTAATTGAAAAATTATGCCATCGACAGAAACCTTAAAGGGGGCCCTGGAGATCTTTGGAACCGCCGTCCTAATCAGGATTCTGGCACATTGGAGATTTTTCTTGTCCAATGTATCTTTATCCATCTTGATCAGCGAACCAAATTTAAGGGCCACCAATTTGAAGAATTTAAGGTTCCATGCATGCATTGGTACCCAAACCATTTTGTCCATACTATCCGTATGTTGTGTACGTCCCGTTCCGACCATGATTCAAGATATTCAAACCATTTGGAGATAACCTTCAAGTCATCTTCAAGAATTTCTTCTTCATCAAGAGGTTGAAACAAAACCAAATCTCCTCCTCTGAAACTAACCTTCATACGATTAGTACATGCTTCAATGATTTCAAAACCGTTATCCACCCACTTGAAGTTCCGCTTAAATTGGCCTAAAAACACCGACTCAAAAAAGCCTTATCCTCCTTTTGCGACTCATATCTAAGACCTGGAAATTCTAGTAATGATGGTTTTATGCTTTGAAACTGACTTGGAGTTCTCTGAACCACATACGAGTCCCTCTTAATGTGGATACCATCTTGGTTGTCCTCCTTCACCTTACCCAAGTTATCTATAACCTTCACACCACTATTAACCCTCCCTATGGCCTCTTTGTATGTCTTACCCGGAGATCAAATCGCAGGCTTTTGCACCGTTATGGTTGTACTCCCTTCTACATGTCTTGCTACATCCACCCTAATTTTGGTATTCGCATATAAAATGTAATGGAACTAAATTTTACATTAAATTACTATTTTATCCCAGGATTCGATGGATTTTATCCATCTCACTCTCACCCTTCTTCACTTCATTTCCCATCACTATTTCATTAAACCTCCAATTTTATAAAAACACGCTCCAATTGGTTATCAATCCATAATTAATGCACTATCAAATCATTCAACATTATTCATTCTATTACATTTTGAATAACTAAATTATATTTTAATAATGATATTATTTGTCAATAAGTATTGTTGGTGATCAAATTTATTCGATAGGATTAGTGACTATTTTAATTCGGTTTAAGACCACTAATCAATTACATGTGATTGATTACCACCATAAATGGTAAATCGAAGATTCGGGATTTGGAATTGTAAATACGAAAATCAAAATCGTATTAATTTCGTATATATGTGCGTTTAGGTGTTTAAGTGTGTGTTTTGGGAATATTTGTAAATTTGAACTTGTATTTCTTAGCTGGAGAACAACTATTTATAGAGACTAGCAAGCATGATGTGTTTATGACTCTTGGTCTCCCTAGCCTGCATGCTTCACAAGTGTCCTATTGACCTTTGTTTGACCTTATCTAAGCTGAATCTTAGTTACAAAGTCTTCTTTGGTCTTATCTCGGACTTCATTGTTGTTCGTCCAGGTCGGCTTAGTTGATCCAGAATAGTTTTTCCATAAAGGTTGTTCGCCTTTTGAGGTTGTGGCTCAGAAGTTGTTCGCCTTTGTGTTTTACACAGATTGGCTTTGGGATCTTGGTCCTTTGTTCGTCAACATACACCTCTTTGGCTGGTAGATGTACCACCTTTTGACAATGTTGCTCGTCATCAATGATTTGATGTAGGGTCCATATCTGGCCTCGGGTCTCAGGACTTGTTCGCCAGTATGTTGTTCGTCGATGGAGTTGTTCGTCATTTCATGCATCTCCTGGATTGATTTATGCACTTGTTGGGACATGTTTTAGTTTTGATGATTTTCCAAAACAACATGTAATAGGTTTGAAAGCAGTCAGGATAGTATCTTTTATTTCAGGTCAGGCTAAGTCATTTCTCAGTAGAATAGGCTGTTCAGTTGAGGGGGAACTCAGCGAGGGGGAACTCTGCAACACAGCCTGAAGACATCAAGATGACACCCAGAAGAACTGACTGAAGCCATGCTTGCAACCTGAACCAGAAGAGAAACCTGAAGGATGTCCCACTGAGTGTAAACCAGGCTGATCTAAGCTAAGTCAGGTGGACCACTCAGTGAAGAGCATGATCAGGTGGATCAGTGCTGCACCAAGTAGGCCCTGAAGGAGTCAGGCTACTGTGGTCAGGGAAGTTTGTCATTCAGCCTTATGACAAACTTCTTGGAAATGATCTTCAAACAGTCTCTGAAGGACAACTACACTGAAGACGTTCAGTCCACTGAAGATCATCAGTCAGTGAAGGAGGAAGCTACCTAAAGTCAGTGGGTCTTAGTCAACCCACTGAGTCAAAGATCCGTGAATCCAGGCCACGTGGACCAATCAGCACGAGGCAGCAACTCTGACACTGACAAAGGCCAAATTCCAAGAAAAGTGGTTGAAACCATTTAATGCAGGATTCAAATGTATTTTCTCTCCAACGGATACATTTGAATCCCCATTATAAATACAAGCTCATAGCTTGTTGTTAGAGTGTGTTGTGTTGAGTTGTTGTGTTGTTGTATCATTGTAAGAAAACCAACACCTACGAGCTGAGAGTGTGAGTAGTAGCATACGTGCATGGGAGATATAAGGAGGTCCTACTCACGTCTTATACACTGAGAGTTCACAAATATATACATAAGAGTGCTCAGCTTGTAACTCTAGGCTTAGAGAGGTTTTCCCTATCTTAGCTATTGGCTAACACATTGTAAAGGGAAAACCTCACCTAGTTGGAGAAAACCCTAACCGAAACCAAAACCCTCTAGTCAGGTTTGTTGGGAGTAAGTTGTTTGTAAGGAGAGGCAGCTCCGTGGAGGGGTGTGAGTCCAGTTGTAAGTGCACCTTGGCACGTTAAAAACAAGAATCCAAGGAGTGGATTTCCTGTTGAATCAGGCCGTGGATGTAAGAGCTTGAGTCTCTGAACCACGTTAAACTGAGTGTTTGTTTCATTAAAGTATTTACCAAAGTATTGCGAAAGTCAGCTCACTAAGCTTTGTTATAAGAAAACTTTGGTTAAGCAATCAGGTCAGGGAGATTCCTCTCACTGACCAGATCAGGCTAGGCACTCGAGAGTTCAGTCTCTCGAGTCACTGCCTTGTTGAGAGCCTGAGCTTTCAAGTCTCATCACTGACTTGATAGCTCTGACTCTCAGCAACGCAGTGACTTGAGTATTTCGACACTGAACTCAGTCAGGGTGCGACGTGGAGTTTTAAAAAAACAAAAATTTTAACTCCTGAATTCCCATTTTGGTTTTCGAAAACGGGACCATCAGCACTCCAACTTGATTTTCTTTGTTAATCATCTTTGACTTGGAGTTGATTCTTTATAATCTTTATTACTGCCTTAATACTTGTTCGCCCCATAATGATTGATGTTCGACTATCAACAATTGCCCCCTATCCTGACTACATGTTGCCCCAAACGAGCAACTTTGTGGTGAGCAACTGTAGTTAGGATACTATACTGGTGAGAATTTGGACGAACATCATTGAATCGGGCGAGCAACTCCGGGTTCACCGTTTCGTCTTCCCATGATCTGGGGGATGTACGAGGATGACGTGGGCGGCATGATTGCGCGCCGCCCACGCGCGAGCAGTCCTGAGGCCACGCGCCCCTATATTTGCAAATAGGCCCTTCGAGTTTCAACCTTGCTTGAAATTAACCCCGTTTTCCTTCAATTTGGTCCATATTTTACTGGAAATTACACCTTGTACCCCGTTTCTTGATGGGGTATAAATAGAAGGGGGAAACAAATATTTTCCCACTTCTTCACTCCTTGCTACAGTGCTCCGTCGTCTTCTTCCATTTCCGGCGATCTCAAGTTTTCCGGCGTCCATTTCTCCAGCCTTTTGTCTCCAACTTTGAAGTAAGGTAGTTATTTTCTCATTTCTCTCATTCTTCACTCTCTACTTTCATCATTTTCTTCATCGCCACCGTGGGGAGAATTTGCGCCACCGTTGTTTACCCAGAACTGCCACCGGAGTTTCAAAAATATATACTTTCAGACTAACTAGCCTCTCTCTAAGACTAATGTCCTCCCATTCGAGCAATAAAGGATCGGAGGAAGAATTGGACCCCTTGTTTCCGATCGTGCCGTTCGTCGAACAGCTGCCCTTTGAAGTCTCCTCTGAAACGCCTGCCGATGTGGACTCAGTAGCTCGATCCACAGGGGACACCGGTGCTCGCCAATCTGGCGAAGAGGCTAAGGAGGCCACAAGCAGCTCCTCCGACGAGCAATCTTCATCTGACTCTGAATTTGAGGAAGATCCGGAGTTTGAAGAGCTTACCCCTGAATTTTTGGAAGGGATAGGGTTTCCAGGCCCTAAGATGCTCGAAAATGAGATTTTTACTGGTGTTGATCGCCCATTTGATTGGCGAGCATATTCCGATGAGCACGCAAACAACTTTCCTCGCCCCCCGCGTCAAGTTTTGGATCTGGTGAGAACTGAGTACCAGGCGAGCAGAATTCAGAGTGTTGTTCGCAAGGACGAGCTCAACCTCATACGGGAAGCATATCAAATTCCCCATGACATCTTCATGTGGGCTCCTAAGAGGAAGGAAAGAGTTGATCGTCCTCCTCCTAGGTGTATGGCGATCAACATAGACACATTGATCGCGGGGCTAAGATTACCACTGCCTCCTGTTGTTGGTCGTTTTCTAGAGGCAACCAACTTAGCCATCACCCAAATAACCCCCATTGGGTGGATGAACTTGCTTGGCATCATGGGCCTGTTCGCCCTGGAGGGGTATGTCGATCGCATCACTGTCGAGGAGGTCAACTACTTGATGACCATCACCAAATGTCTGAGGGGCGAGGAAGGGTACTATTACTTGAAAGCCCGAGCCGGATTGAAACTGGTGGAGAGGGTGCCGAACAAGATTCAGGATTGGAAGGAGCATTTCTTCTTCATTGGGGGCGACTGGCGAGCATCTTCTGGTCCTCATGGCGGTGTCGGGCGTATATTCAAACCCACCACCTATGGGCAAATCAAACGTAAGGTAATCTTTGTTCGCCCTTGCATAAAGTTCTAATTTAACTTTTTTTTGTTTGTTCGCAGGTCCCCGGTTACTCAAGTGGAACTCGGAAGAGGAAGAGATCGGATCTGAGTTCCTCTTCACTTCGTGTTTGGTCGCTCTCCAGGATAAGGCCGAGAGGACCATTGAGTACGTGAACAAACTAAAGTGCAAGAAAGTTGCTCGCCTGTTCGTGTACCCCCACCATCTGGAAGCCCAAATTGAGGTGCCCCCAGGTACAGAAAGTTTCGAACTTTCAACATACATGTTGCTCGCCATTTGTTTCTCAAACTTGCTCGTCTAATTTCTTTTTTTTTTTTAGCCAAGCAAGTCACCGTTGCCGTCCCTCCCTGCTTTGGACTTTTGGAGCAAAGAGTCCACGAAATGCCGCCTCCAAAAGGAAGGAGACAAAAAGGTGATCCGCCTTCCAAGGTGCTAGCAATGACGAACAAGGCCAAGGGGGCGAAAGTTGCTCGCCAGGCCGCGCCCTCATCCAACCTTCCACCTTCTCCCCCACATGCTCCATCACCCCACGGTGCCAAGCGCCTAAAGAAAGGGGATGGGACCTTCGTGTCCCAGACTGCTCCTTCCGGGACTAAAGGCAAGGAGAAGGTGGGGCAGAGTCATGCTCGCCACCACACAGAGGGAGAAGTTGTTCGCCCCCTCCTCTAACGAGCCTGCGAAGACAGGCAAAGCGGGCAAGGACTCCAATCCTGTCCGCGGTCCTGAAGATATTACCTATCTGGGTTGGGACGATCGAAAGTTCCAAGAGTAAGTTCACTTTCGCTTATGTCGAACAAGATTTATCATTCTTTTCTTCTTTTTTTTCTTTTTTTTACAAATTTTTCTAAGTGTCTTTTGCTTTCTTGTTCGCAGGTACCGGGCTGAAGACCATCCCGGGCGAGCGCATGCTGTTCATCAGTATGCCTGCTCCCAGACTCCCATCAATATAAGGGAGATCCCAGGCGACCATGTTCGCAGGGCGATGGAGCTGATCGCTCGAGCTTGGACACGACCCCTGGAGAAAACTATCTCCCAACAAGGGCTGGCGGACAACATCCATCTCTCCATGATGCATCATACCAATGGCCTTGTCACGGCTCAGAAGGCAATGGCCCAGTTAGCCGAGCAAGAAGAAGCTGCTCGCCATTACGCAAGCACTGCTCGGCAGCTCACAGAGGAGAAAGACGGCCTGGTCAGCCAGTATGAGGCCAAACTTGCTCGCCTCAATAACCAGATCAACATCTACATCGACAATGAAAAGAAATATCTTGGAGAAATCCAAGGCTTGTCTGGTGAATTGGGAGGCAAAGATGCCTTGCTCGGCGAAGAGAGGAAAAAGCTGTCCGCGGCCGAGCAGAAAATCGCCGAGCTCGAAGCGGAAGTGGCTCGCCTCAGGGACGTGGAGGCCAACACCTTCACTCGCGAGCAGCTCGAGGCTGAGCTCCAAGCCCGGTCTGCCCCCATCTCAAACTTGGGATATATCTGCGCCTATGCCGACTGCATTCGCATGGCTGACGCGTATGATTTTAAGGATATGGTGGAAGAGATGGGCAAGGACCTGACCGAGTTTCTGGAGCACTATCCCCCGCCGAACAACATTGAGATCCAGCTGGGGATATCGCCGAGCTGGGGGTCAAGATTGATAGCCTTGACCCCAGTATCACTATTACTCGTCCTCCACTCCAAGTCGATGAAGGCGAACAAGAAGAGGAGTCGGCCGCTGCGGACGAGCAAACTGAAAGGGAGCAAAAGGTTGATGAAGATATGGCAAGGGACACGATTGTTGATCCTCCTGCCGACTAGACTTAAAGCCCTCCTCCTACCGAGCAGCAATAGTTCTAGGACTTAGCATAATCTTTATTCTGTAATAGCTGCTTGCTAGGCTTTTCTTCGTAATTGCTCGTCTTTGTAGTACTTAAATTTTTGTACTATTTTTTAGGCTCAATGCATTTTATTTTAATGAAGTGTCTTTCTTTTGTTCGCTCATTTTCTTTATATGTTAATTGCCTTTACGTTTTTGTTAATGTCTTTGCAATTATAACATATAATTTTGGGCTTTGTTCGATTTGAACTTTGCCTTAATGGAATTTGGGTTTAGCCTTAGGTTCTGCTCATCTTAAAAGACGAACAACCTTTAAGTGGCTTTGGTCCTCAAAGATGGACTGTACCTCGAGCTTTGGACTTTTCTTTTGACGAACAACTATATATACATAATGTAAAAAATTTACAAGTCTTATAAGACTGCTCATCACTAACATATACAACCTGACGAACAACTTTGAACACTAACCCAAATCATGCTCGCTTATAATATTTTTGTCGAGCGAAACTCTGTCTAAAATTTAAAAAGGTAAAACAGCACTAGACTATACAATGTGCCGAACAACTTTTCATTCTATACTTAGCAAAATTTTCAAAAAATTAGGCAAGTTTTTGGTTTGCCTTACTTGGTTCACTTGCCCCCCAAGACATTTGGTTTGCCTTACTTGGTTCACTTGCCCCCCAAGACATTTGTTCGCCCAATCAAGAACTTGTTCGCCTTATTGATAGTACTTCTTTAGATGTACAACATTCTAGGAGTATTGGGCCAGCTTGCCTTCCATAACTTCGATATCGTATACACCATTAATGAATTTTTTCGTTATACGATACGGGACCTCCCAAGTTGGTCCCAATACACCTGGAGGTTGGGCGAGCAACTTTCTTAGAACCAAATCTCCAACTCTGAATTCCCTGATTTTAACATGGGAATTGTAATATAGTTATGCTCGTTGCTTATAGGTAGTATTTTTTAGCTCGGCACTTAATCTTTTTTCTTCGAGAAAATCCATCTCAGTGGCTAGAGCAGAGCTATTCGCATGCTCATCAAAGTTGGTTGTTCTGAATGTGTTGGCCTTTAACTCGATTGGTATTACAGCTTCTGTTCCGAAAGCCATTGCAAAAGGTGTTTCTCCGGTGCTCGACCTGGGAGAACCCCTATATGCCCACAGGACTTCCGGAAGTTCTTCAGACCAACTGCTTTTGCTCTCCGCTAGCCGTACTTTTAATGTATGCTTAATTATCTTGTTTACGGCTTCGACTTGTCCATTCGACTGGGGATGATAGGGCATAGAGTAATGTTTTTTTATTTCCCACTTTATACAGAAATCTCTCAACTATTTCCCATCAAACTGCGGACCATTGTCTGTCATAATGGTTTGTGGAACTCCAAAACGACAAACAATGTTCTTCCAGATGAAGTTGATCAGTTTTTGTTGTGTAATCTTTACCATGGCCTCTGCATCTGGCCATTTCGTATAATAGTCGACTGCCAAGACGGCAAATCGAACATTTCCAACTCCTGCTGGGAAAGGACCAATAATGTCCATCCCCCATCTTGCAAATGGCCACGGGCTATAAACTGATACGAGCTGTTGGGCCGGGGTATGAATGTTTGGGGCAAAAATCTGGCATTGATGGCAAGTCTTTGCTTTCTTGATTGCATCATGGCGTAAAGTTGGCCAATAGTAGCCTTGTCTAATAGTTTTGTACGCCAAGGCTTGCCCCCCAGTGTGATTTCCGCATACTCCGGCATGTATCTCTTCGAGTATTGCTCGTCCTTGCCCCCTAGGCAAACATTTGAGAAGTGGGATTGATATTTCCCTTTTGTAAAGTTGCTCGCCCACCAGAGTGTATCTGGCGGCTTGCTTTGTTAGCTTGGCAGCTTCAAAAGGGTTGTTTGGTTTTTCCCCACTTTTCAAGTATTTGACTATACTTGTTCTCCAGTCTTCTTCTTCACCTGCTTGTTCGTCGAGTTGATTGACATTGTAACTTCTTGTTGATGTGTCATTCATCATTGTAATTATAATGTCTGCCAACTCTGCAGGTCCTTCGCTTGTGGCTAGTCGGGCTAACGCATCTGTTTGCGTGTTGCTTGTCCTCGGAATTTGTTCAATGAAGACTTGTTCTAATAAGGACATCAGGTAAGCAACAATTCGCTGATATTCGATCATATGATTGTCTTTCGCTTCGTATTCACCTCAAACTTGGTTCACAATCAATTGAGAGTCGCCGAATATTTATAACCGTCTAACACCTACTGCAAGAGATAGGTGGAGACCAGCAATGAGGGCTTCATACTCAGCTTCGTTGTTGGTTGTCATGAAACCAAATCTGATTGCCGAGGTGAATACTTGTCTGTCTGGACTGATCAGAACCACTCCTGCCCCCGAGGCTATGTTGGTTGAAGATCCATCAACATAAAGATGCCAGGGGTGATCAAGTCCTCTCGTCGGATCTGGTGGGAAGGTTAGTTCGACTATAAAGTCGGTTAATGCTTGCCCTTTGATCGCTGTTCGAGGAGCATAGGTCACCCCGAATTGGCTAATCTCTAGTGACCATTTTAGTAGATGACCAGCTGTATCGGGGCGATGGAGAATCTGTCTGAGTGAGAAAGTTGTTAGCACTTCAACTTGATGGTCAAAGAAGTAGGGTCGTAACTTCCTCACACTCATGACAAGTGCGTACGCCAGTTTCTCGGTTGGAGAGTATTTGATCTCTGCTTCTTGCAAAGCTTGGCTGACGTAGTAAATAGGTTGATGGAATTTGCCATCCTCCCGTACCCGAACATAGCTGATTGCCACTTCTGACGCTGCCAAATATAAATATAGTTTTTCTCCTGGGACGCGTTTTGATAGGATTTTAACATCTCCCAGGTAGTCCTTAAGTTGGTCGAACGCCTTTTGACAGTTGTTAGTCCATGTGAACTGTCCTTTTTTGATGGCTTCAAAGAATGGACGGTATTTGTCCCCCGATCTGGATATGAACCGATTCAATGCTGCTAGACATCCCGTTAGTCTTTGCACTTCTTTTATCGAACGTGGTGGTTGCATATTCATGATAGCTTTGACTTTTGTGGATTGACTTCAATCCCTCGTTGACTAACAAGGTGGCCCAGGAATTTTCCAGAATGGACTCCAAAACTACTCTTCTTCGGGTTCAGCTTCATATTGTAATGTCGAAGAATATCGAACACCTGGGTCAAATGCTGAAGATGGTCTTCCTTTTGGGGGGCTTTTGACTACGATATGTTGATGATCGTTTCTAATCTCAATGATTAGTGGCTATTTTCGTTGGTTAATTAATCATCAAACAATTACGTGTGATTGATCACTAAACGTAATTAGTGAATACGAAATTTTAGGTTTAGGTTTGGTTTGAGACGTTTATAAGCTTACGTGATAAATTCGATCGTAAGATAAACGAGCTGCTTTTGGTTCATAGACGAAGTTTGGACGTGTATAATAATTTGTGCTTATTTTATTAGCTGAAAAAATCTAAGTATTTATAGACATTTGCCTAGCAGGAGGTGTCGTGACTTTTGGCCTACCAAGCCTGCATGCACGACACCTGGCCTTTGACTAAGTTGACCTTATCTAAACTAAATTCTATCCTTATCTTGTTGGACTTGCTCGCAGTCAAGAGTTGTTCGTCATATTGGACTTGTCCTGGAGGAGTCTTTAGTCTGATCCTGTTGGTATCTTGTCTCACTTAGTTGCTGTTTTGTTATTGTGGTCGGATCTGGTCGGCGAGATGCTAATTGAGCTCATCATGTAGCTTTTGATCTGATTTCGTTCGCCTATCCGTCTTGGTGTAGCATGCAGGTTCTGCTCGCCAGATATCTTGGGTTAATTTCGTTTTAATCTTTAAGTGTTTTGTGTTAATCCTGTTCGCCCAAGTGCCGATTCTGCTCACCTATCAACAATTGCCCCCTTGCCGATCAATAAATTGTGAAGATGATGAACGAGCACTTTTTGGGTTGGCAACTTTTAAGTGTCATTGGTGCGAGCAGGAATGTCGAGGGGGCGAGCAAGTTTTCACGGGCGGACAACATTGGTCGAGCAGACTTGGGCCGGTGACGGTTGGGATCCCAAGGCATGGGTACGGCTCGAGGTGTGACGTGGGCAGAATGATTGCTGCCGCCCACGCGCACGTGATCCCGAGGTGACGCGCCTTACCGCTTTGTCGGGCAGGTGCTGCACGCGCTCAAAAATTGCACTTCAGTCCTTCAACTCTTTAACTTGCTCGCCCGGAACCCCGTTTTTTCCAGAGAGTATTTAAGGAAAAAATTCACGATTTTTTTATCATTTTCACTGTTTATCAAGCGCGAATTTCTCCTTCTTCCCCTTTCAAACTTCCGGTGCACGTTTCCAGTTCCCGGCGACCTTTAAACGACTTCGAGGTAGTTTCTCATTTGCTTTCTTCTTCTCTTTCTTCTTTTTTTGTGTTGTGTGCGTTCTAGTTCCATAAAAAATTCCTAAACCGCCGTGGAAAGTTCTAAACCGCCGAGTTCTCCATCGCCGGAATCTGTAAACGTTTAAAAAAATTTACCTTCCCTTACTGGATGTCGTCGCATTCTGAGACCGGATCTTTTCCTCCACGGAACCCCGAAAAACGGCCCATCGAAGAGAATCCTCTTATTGTAAACCTGGAGTCCGATCCCAAGGCGGCTTCGGTTGCACGCTCCATTAACTCAGGAGCTCGTCCCTCCGGGGAAAGAGAAGGTTGAGGTACTTCAGCCAGTGAACCTCGACGAACTAACCTGGGCATTCCTTAGGGACGTTCAATTCCCCATGCCCAGGCTGATTGAGCATCAAGTTCCGGTCGCAGTTGCTCGCCGTATAGAATGGGGTGAGTATGAAAGGGAGCACTCAGACCGGTTTGCCATTTCTGCTCGCGGGGTACGAAAGCTCAAGGCGACCGAGTTCGCTGCGAGCTGTATTGTGTCCGCCATTATTGAGGAGGACCTGCCCAGGATTCGGAGGGATTATAAGATTCCCTTCGACATCCTGATGTACGCTCCCTTGGTGGATGACAGAGTTGATCGCCCACCGTGCGGATTGACGGCGATCAACCTTGCCACCTTAAATGCCGGAGTTTCCCTGCCGCTGCATCCTCTGGTCGGCCAATTCTTAAAAGATGTGAACCTGGCCATCACCCAACTTACCCCTGTTGGGTGGATAAATCTGATGGCTCTGATGGTCATGTTCACCCTAGAAGGATACCCCAATAAGCTATCCGCCGATGAGGTTTGCTATCTGATGACGATCACGGGTTGCACCGGGGAAGAAGCGGGTTGGTATTATCTAAAGGCGCGACCAGGCTAGAAACTGGTGGAGGACATCCCCGGAAAGGTGCGGGATTGGAAGCATGACTGGTTTTGGATTGGAGGAGACTGGCGTGCTTCTGCTCGCCCTTCTGGGGGTCTTGTCCAGATTGAGACCCCGGCGGAGTTTAGGGAATTAAAGCGTGAGTCTTACCTCTTCTATAATTTTGAAGTGGTTTGACTAATTTTAATTCTCTTTTTGTTTTGTTTCAGGTCCCAAGAACTTGGGGTGGCGAACTGTCAAGAATAGCATCAGCGACCAATTTTTGTCCGTCGCGTGTCTGATCGCTCTTCGTCGCCGAGAAGATCGCAGCATTGGCCATCTCTTCTCCGAGGACACACTACGTGTTGCCCACCTTACAACTTATCCTCACCATCTTGAAGCTCTAGCTCCCATTCCGGAGGGTAAGTATTTTTTCTTGTTGGGCGAACAGATCTGTTCGAAATTATACTTGGAGTTATCTAACTTGTTTTACACTTCTCTTGCAGATCAGCTTGTCACCATCGCCGTTCATCCTTCCTTCTACGAGCTCGACAATCGTGTCTGGGAGATGCCGACAAAGAGAGGTCGCAAGAAGTCGGATCCCCTCTCCAAGATTATTACCCTTGCGGCTCAAAGTGGAAAAGGCGACCCCAGACAAGCTGGGGGGTCGAGCTCGGCGCAGCCGCCTGCACCGGTTGTTAGTCCGCCCAAGACTTTAGCTCCGAGGGCGAAGAGGCTTCTTCGCGGAGACGGCACTCCCGTCTCTGACTCTGAAAAGGCGGCCAAACGAGTAAAAACTGCTCAGGAAAAGGTGATCGTAGCTGTTCGGCCATCTGAGGGCGACAGCGAGCGAACTCCCTCCGTGGAGCGCCCCGCCGAGCAAGTTTTGGTCGCCACTGCTCGCGAAGGATCTGGTCCTTCATCCGACCCCACCTATCTCGGTTGGGACAAGGATCGTCTTGACAGGTATGTCTCTCCTCGCCTAGGACACTTAGCATTTTTTTTTACTAACTGGGGATTTCTTTCTAGTTACTTGCCCAAGCAGTACCCTGGGCGGTCTAACACGGTGCACCGGTTCGCTTGTTCGAAGGTGCCGACCAACCTCCGTGAGATCCCGGACTCCTTCGTCCGCCGTGCTTCGAAAGTAGTTGCCCACAGCTGGACTAAGGAATTGAACGAAACTGTCAAGGCACAGACGCCTCGTGACAATGGCCGTCTGTGTCTTGTCGAGGCGGGCAACACTTTGGCGGCCGTGCAGCGTATGGTCGACCAGGTTGAGGATCTCGAGAAAGACTCGCGCCAGTACGCGGCCACTGTCAGCCGTATTGCCAAGGAGCGAGATGATGCAAAGGCAGAAGCGAAAAGAATCGTTGTCGACCTGGAGAACAAAGCCAAAGCCCATCAAATCAGCGAGCAACGTGCTCTAGACCTGCACGTCAAGGTCTCGGAGGAGCTTAAGGTCAAGATGGCCGAGGTCGAGCAGAACTTGCTCGCACTCAACAACAGAAGGAGGTCGCGGAGAAATTCGCAACCGAGGCAACGGCTAAAATTGCTGACCTCGAAGCCCAGCTCGCCAACTCCATTACTCAAGAGGAACTTATTCCAAAGATGGAGGTGAGCTCAATCCTGGGTTACGTGACAGGCTACGCCGAGAGCATTCGAATTGCTCACGAGTTTAAAGTTGCCTCTGTTGTTGAAGAGATCGGCAAGGAGCTCTGCAACTTTGTCGAATCGAACCCCCCAACCCCGGGCACAACCCTCCAGATCGGCGACCTGCCTGATTATGGGGTCAAGCTTGACTTCATTGGCCCCGATATCATTATCACAAGTCCTCCTAAAGACGAGGAAGAAGAGGAGGGCGATGTTGCCGAGGGCGAGCAGATCCAGCCCGCCGATCAAAATGAGAGAGCTCTCCAAGAGCGGGCTAATGCCGAGGGGCTTATCGCCGAGCTGACTCAAGTGGTCCCAGTTGATCCTGCTCTTGCTGGATCTCCTCTGGAAGATCCTAAAGATGATAACATTCTCCCTCCCGCCGGGCAAGGAGCTTAGCTGATAGGATTAACTAGGTCCTTGTACTCTTTTTTTTTTTTGTTCGCTTCTTTTTTCTGTAATTTTTTGGGCGATCAAGCCTTGTCTTTAATGAAACTATTTTGCACATTTGCTCGTCTTATTTACTTTACATTAATTGTTCTTTGCATTTTTATCTATGCTTCAACAATCTTAATGTAGTTGGGCCTTGTTCCTTAAGAACTTTTTGGCCTTAGAATTTGATGGGCTTTTGGCCTTAGGCTATGTTCATTTAAAAATGAACAGCCTTTAATGGGCTTGGTTGTATAATCAACTTGCGCCTTGAGCTTGCATTTCTGCTTGAACGAACAACTTAACATTAAACAAACATTAAAAAATTACAAGTATTAAACGCGACCAAGAATGTAAACCTGTACTAACTAGGTTGGACCTGCTCGACAAAAACAATGTCAAACTTCCAACCATTAAAAAACATAATTTACACTAGGAGTCAAAGTTGCTCGACCACTATACATCTTGTCAAGGCATCTTTAAACTCTCAAGAGGGAACTAAACTATACAAGAGGCTGGCATTCTAGACCGCGACCAGACTTGACCTAATTCAACTCTGTTCGGCCACTTATACTTGGTAAAAATTTCAAAAAATTAGGCAAGTTTTTGGATCCATCTTGTACCTCTACCATTCTAGCTCGCCCAGTGGACTTAGTAGTTCGCCCATCTCAACTTCACTCTCTCATGAGGCAAGACTGCTCGCCTACTGAAAGTACTTCCTTAAGTTTGCTGCATTCCAGGAATATTGGGTCGAGTTGCCATCCAAGTCTTCTATGTCATATGCTCCACTGGGTAACCTGTCTGTTACCCTATATGGGCCCTCCCAAGTCGGGCCAAATATGCCTGGAGGTGGGGCAAGCCTCTTTCTCAAAACAAGGTCACCAACTTCGAACTTTCTTATCTTAACTTGGGAATTGTAGTAACGCTCTGCTCTTTGTTTATACGTAGCATTTTTTAGCTCGGCATGTAATCTTTTTTCTTCGAGCAGATCAGTTTCTGTGGCTAGAGAAGAGTGGTTTGCTTGCTCATCGAAGCTGGTCGTCCTGACTGTGTTGGTCTTTAACTCAATTGGTATCACAGCCTCTGTTCCGAAAGCTATTGCAAAAGGTGTTTCTCCGGTGCTTGACCTGGGAGAAACTCTATACGCCCACAAGACCTCCGGGAGTTCTTCTGACCAACTACTTTTGCTTTCTGCCAGGCGTATTTTCAATGTATGCTTGATGATCTTGTTTACCGCTTCAACTTGCCCGTTTGACTGGGGATGATAGGGAGTCGAATAGTGTTTCCTGATCCCCCATTTTACACAGAAGTCTCTCAACTCCTTTCCGTCGAACTGCGGGCCATTATCTGTCACAATGGTTCTTGGGACCTCAAAACGACATACTATATTCTGCCATATGAAGTTGATCATGTTTTGCTGTGTGATCTTTGCCATGGCCTTTGCTTCTGCCCACTTTGTATAATAATCGACTGCTATGACGGCAAATCGAACATTTCCAACTCCTGCCTGGAAGGGACCAATAATGTCTATTCCCCATCTTGCAAATGGCCATGGACTATAAACCGATACGAGCTCCTGGGCCGGGACATGAATACTTGGAGCAAAAATCTGACACTGGTGGCAAGCTTTGGCTAACTGGATTGCATCTTTTCGTAAGGTTGGCCAATAATAACCTTGCCTTACAGTTTTGTAGGCCAAAGCTTGCCCCCCAGTGTGACTTCCACAAACTCCAGAATGTATATCCTCCAGGACTGTCCTTCCTTGCCCCCTAGACAAACACTTGAGTAGTGGGAGTGAAAAGCCTCTTTTGTAAAGCTGTTCATCTACCAGAGTATATCTGGTTGCTTGTTTCATGATTCTTACAGCCTCAAATGAGTTGCTTGGCAGCTCCCCGTCTTTCAAGTATTTGGCTATAAGAGTTCTCCAATCATCATCGTTGTTTTGTTCAACTACTTGGTTTACTTCGTAGTCCATTGTTGATGGTTGGACTTTTCTAGTAATGACAATGTCCGTCAGATCTGCTGGCCCATCGCTTGTTGCTAATCTTGCTAGGGCATCAGCTTGTGTGTTGCTCGTTCGAGGTATCTGCTGGATAAACACTTGGTCTAGTAGAGATACCAAGTGAGCAACTATTCGTTGATACTCGATCATTTGCTCGTCTCTGGCATTATATTCACCTCGTACTTGGCTTACAATGAGTTGAGAGTCTCCGAAAATCTGTAGTCGTCTTACTCCGACAGCTAATGATAGGTGAAGACCTGTAATGAGGGCCTCATATTCAGCTTCATTGTTGGTGGCCATGAACTCGAATCTGACTGCTGAAGTGAATACTTGCCGGTCGGGACTGATGAGCACTATCCCTGCCCCCGAGGCCAGATTTGTTGACGAACCGTCCACATAAAGATGTCATGGGTGATCTAGCCCTCTCGTTGGATTTTGAGGGAAGGTTAATTCGACTATAAAGTCGGCTAACGCTTGTCCCTTAATCGCGGTTCGAGGTGCATACGTCACGCCAAACTGGTTTATCTCTATGGACCATTTTAAAAGACGGCCAGCGGTGTCGGGTCGGTGTAGTATTTGTTTGAGTGGGAAAGTTGTCAATACTTTGACTTGATGATCAAAAAAGTAGGGTCTTAACTTCCTGACACTCATGACGAGAGCATATGCCAACTTTTCGGTCGGTGAATATTTCACCTCAGCATCATGCAAGGCCTGGCTGACATAGTAAATTGGCAGGTAAAACTTGCCTTCTGCTCGAACTAACACCGAACTTATGGCCGTGTCAGACGCTGCCAGGTATAAATAT
Source organism: Ballota nigra (assembly GCA_947034835.1). Taxonomy (NCBI): domain Eukaryota; kingdom Viridiplantae; phylum Streptophyta; class Magnoliopsida; order Lamiales; family Lamiaceae; genus Ballota; species Ballota nigra. The sequence goes on along the minus strand of OX344724.1, from coordinate 71,899,076 downwards.
AACTTTTCGCCGGGAATCGGTTTTGACAGAATTTTTACATCTCCAAGATATTCTTTCAGTTGATCAAAAGCTTTCTGACAGCTTCCCGTCCAGGCAAAGTTGCCCTTTTTTATGGCCTCAAAAAATGGACGGCACTTATCTCCGGACCGTGATATGAACTTGTTTAAAGCGGTTAAGCAACCGGTTAACCTTTGCACTTCCTTAACAGAGCATGGTGGTTCCATATCGACGATCGCTTTCACCTTTGCTGGATTAGCTTCGATTCCTCGCTTACTGACCAGATGGCCCAAGAACTTCCCGGAATGTACTCCAAAACTACTTTTCTTTGGATTTAACTTCATATTGTATTTCCGGAGTATGTCGAACACCTGGGAAAGATGATGGAGGTGATCTTTCTTCCGTGTACTTTTCACGACTATGTCGTCGACATACACTTCCACCGTTTTCCCAATATGTTCGTCGAACATTTTGTTGACCAGCCTCTGGTAGGTTGCTCCAGTATTGATTAGACCAAACGGCATCCTCTTCCAGCATAGTAGATTTTTGTTAGTATAGAAGGTCGTATTTTCTTGGTCATCTGGGTGCATTGGAATCTGGTGGTAACCTGCAAAGGAATCCATGAATGTGAACATTTCGTGCCCTGCAGTACTGTCCACCAGTTGATCGATGTGCGGGAGCGAAAAGTTGTCCTTTGGGCATGCTGCATTTAGATCTGTAAAATCTATGCATAGCCTCCAGGTTCCATTCGGCTTTCGTACCAAGACAGGATTTGCTACCCATTGTGGACACAACGCCTGTTTAAGTAAGTCGTTGTCCAGTAACTTTTTTACCTCCTCATCATATTTTCGTCGTTTCTGGTAGAGTGGTTTTCGGACTGGGTTGATATTCAACCTGTGACAGGCATCTTTCGGGTCAATTCCCATCATGTCAGCATGGGACCATGCGAAGACGTCTAAGTTAGCCTTCAGGAAGTCCGTCATGCGGGTTGTGTAAGGCTCGGGGAGTTAGGACCCGATGTAAAGTTCAAGGTAATCTCGTTCGGGATCAATCTTGATGGCCTCCAATTCTTCGATCGGAGTTACCCGTCGCTTTTGCCCCTTCCATCGAGGGTCAACTATTGGTCCTTCTGGACTTAGCTCATCCTCGATGTTCATGGGTTCAGCACCTAACCGGGGGTCAAAATCTTCTGCGGGTTCCGGGTTGGGTTTGGTCGCCATAATTGGACTCTCCTGGTTATTACTTGGACGTATACTGTCAGTTACGGGGGGTAACATTGCTTTTGGCAAGGTCTGCTCGCCGCCCTGCAGCATCTGCTCGCCCATGGGCGAGGGCTAGTTGTCTACGTCCATCTTATCATTCTGGGCCCCGAGAATGTCTTCCAAAATTAAGGGTTTATTCTCAAGTTGACTGGTTGATGCTTCCATCATAGATACTTGTCCTTGTCTTGACTGGATTTGTAGGAGACATTCTCGAGCTTTTCTTTGGTCTCCTTTTACCGTGCCAACTCCACTTGCTGTTGGGAATTTTATGCAATAATGGTAAGTTGAACACGCAGCCCTGAATTCATTCAAGAAAGGTCAACCCAGGAACCCGTTGTAAGTTGACTCTTGATCGACGACCAAGAAATCCACCATTCTTGCGATATTTTTCTCGGGCTCTTTGACCGTCACAAGTTGCATAGCCAAAGTTACTATTCCCAGTGGGATCGTCACAACATTTCCGAATCCCAGAATACGATGATTTGTGTCTCTGATGTAGCCTGCACAATCTCCCATTTGATCAAGCGTCGTTTTAAAATGGACATTTGTGTAGGCTCCAGTATCCACCAACAGTCTATGCACTCTAGTTTCCATGATCTTGGCACATATCACAAGTGAATCGTTGTGAGGGGTCAGTACTCCTTCCAAGTCTCTATCGGTAAAAGTTAATTCCGATGTTTGCATGGTAGGCGGAATAACCCCCATTTATTGTACACGACCGATCGCTCGTAATTCTGCTTTTCTTTTACGATTAGAAATTGGTGGTCGTCCATCAGAATAACCACCTATGGGTCCTGCAGGCTCCATCATCTGGATGTCTGGAACTGGCCCTCCGGCAGGCACATGAGCTGGTCGCCCAGCTCGATTCCGATGAGGTGCCTGTTCCTGGTCCTCCTCATCAGAAACTTTATCTCTGTCTCTTTTGCCGGGTTGCCTTTTCACGAACTCGAATAGCTTTCCATTCTCATAAAAACGCCATAACTGCTTCAGCAAGTCACGTCATTCGCTCGTAAAGTGCCCCACACTCTGGTGGTAGGCACAATACTTGTTCTGGTTGAACTTGCTCGTATCTTGACGTATCCTACGGGGAGGTGTGAGCAATTCTTTGTCACGGACATTATTGTAGACTGTATCAATTGATACAGTAAGAACATGGTTCAATTTATCCTTCAGCTCTGTTCCTTCAGTAAATGCTTTCATGTTCTTGGGAGTTCGATAACCGGCACCGGGCTTCTTTGCACCCTCTTTCTGCTCTCCTTTATCTCCCATGTCTTTTTGTAGTGCTTCGTGCATGGAGACAAAGACTCCTGTCCGATCTCGAAACTCAGCGTAAGTCTTCGGGCATCTAAGGTGTACGTCTTTCCAGAGTTCGGTGCCTTTCTTTAGTCCTGCTAGGACGGCTACAATCTTGGTGTCCTCACTGACAGACTCTCCTTCTAATAGGACCTTGTCGAATCTTTCCAAGTACGATCGGTCCGACTCGTCATCAGTTTGTTTCAAGTCGGATAACCGATGTCTTTGGGATTGATAAGACCCGGCTGTTGAGAAGTGGGACAAGAATTCTTTGCTCAGCTGAGCAAATGAGTGAATTGAAGCTGGTGGCAAAGCTGAAAACCACTTATGGACACGATCTCCCAGAGTTAAAGGAAAGTTGCGACATTATGTTGCGTCACTTGCCCCCATTGATACCATATAATTGGTATACTTCATCAGATGTACCCGGGGGTCCGCCGTGCCCTCATATTGGATACTCGCTGGAAACTGGATCTTTTGTTGAATCGGGGCTTTCAGAATCACCAAAGATAGAGGTGAGACTGGAAGAGTTGTGTTTCCATATCCTCTCTGTTGATCGAGCTGGCCTTGCATGCTCTCTATGGCCTTTCTCATGGAGGCGAGCTCCTCAAAGGATCCCCCCTGACTCTGAGGCTGTCCAGCGAGCAGAGGCGCGCAACCGTCTGTTCGCTCCAGTCCCTCATTGGGAGCGGGAACCCCCTGGATTGGCCTCCTAGGATTGGGCTCTGCGTTTGGGCCAAGGCGACCAAAAGCTGACCTAGTCAGCCTGTCATGGACTGACTGGCGAGCAGGTGCAACAGCTGGGCGAGCTGCTCCTGCTGCGGGATGAACTTCCATGATTCTCCGGCCGTGACGACCTAATCTTTCTAGAGCACTTTGGCGTGTGCCTTGACTCACTGCCATGGCCGGATTCTGAGTTGAACCTCCCTGAATGGCGGCCTCAATGTGATGTTTATCTTTGCCTTTGACCTTACGAGCTTGGGCACTATCTGCTTCATTTAAATGATCCCCCCTAGCCTTCTCATGTTCACGAGTCTTTGTGGGGCTATGCCTTGCTCGTACATAAGAAGGGCCAGGTTGGGCTTGATGTCTTTGTAAAGCCTGGAGCATGGCAATGGTGCGTGCCAATTCGTCTGGATTGTGAGCTAAGGCGTCTAACTCTGGTGGCATCAACCGACGAGCAACATTGGTCTGATTTTCCTGGTCGTTTCTGCTCGCCTACCAGTCTGGGACATTCGGGAGTGTGAATCCCTTGTTATATGTTATGAACGTTGTGTCTCTCGTGATTGAGGCATGCTCAGAGGAGGTATCGAGTATTGTTCTTAGTGTTCTTGAATTTTTCCTTCAAAAGCTCAAACTTGTTCCACAATTTTGGGGAGATCTTCCCGTATTCAATGATTCGGAGGTTCGAACCCTTCTTCTAGCGCCAATTTGTTGATGATCATTTCTAATCTCAATGATTAGTGGCTGTTTTCGTTGGTTAATTAATCATCAAACAATTACGTGTGATTGATCACTAAACGTAATTAGTGAATACGAAATTTTAGGTTTAGGTTTGGTTTGAGACGTTTATAAGCTTACGTGATAAATTCGATCGTAAGATAAACGAGCTGCTTTTGGTTCGTAGATGAAGTTTGGACGTGTATAATAATTTGTGCTTATTTTATTAGCTGAAAAAATCTAAGTATTTATAGACATTTGCCTAGCAGGAGGTGTCGTGACTTTTGGCCTACCAGGCCTGCATGCACGACACCTGGCCTTTGACTAAGTTGACCTTATCTAAGCTAAATTCTATCCTTATCTTGTTGGACTTGCTCACAGTCAAGAGATGTTCGTCATATTGGACTTGTCCTGGAGGAGTCTTTAGTCTGATCCTGTTGGTATCTTGTCTCACTTAGTTGATGTTTTGGTATTGTGGTCGGATCTGGTCAGCGATATGCTAATTGAGCTCATCATGTAGCTTTTGATCTGATTTAGTTCGCCTATCCGTCTTGGTGTAGCATGCAGGTTCTGCTCGTCAGATATCTTGGGTTAATTTCGTTTTAATCTTTAAGTGTTTTGTGTTAATCCTGTTCGCCCAAGTGCTGATTCTGCTCACCTATCAACACGATATCGTCTACATAGACTTCCACCGTATCTCCGATTTGTTCGTTGAACATCTTGTTCACCAACCTTTGGTATGTTGCTCCGGCGTTGATGAGGCCGAAGGGCATTCTCTTCCAACACAACAAGTTTTTGTTCGTATAAAATGTCGTGTTCTCTTGATCGTCTGGATGCATTGGGATTTAATGATACCCGGCAAAAGCATCCATGAATGTTAGCATTTCGTGACCTGCAGTGCTGTCCACCAATTGGTCAATGTGAGGAAGAGAAAAGTTATCCTTCGGGCATGCTGCATTCAGATCTGTGAAGTCTATGCATAGCCTCCAGGTCCCGTTTGGTTTCCTCACAAGGACTGGGTTTGCTACCCATTGTGGACAGAGTGCTTTTCGGATTAGGTCGTTGTCTAACAACTTCTTTACTTCTTCATTCAAAGCCTGATACTTGTCTGGGCCATATTTTCTTCATTTTTGATGGACGGGCCTTTTTGCCTGATTGATGTTGAGCTTATGGCAAGCATGTCTTAGATCTATCCCCACCATATCTGCATGAGACCAAGCAAAAACATCTAGATTCTCGCTGAGGAACTCTTTCATTCGGGATCTATAAGGCTCAGGGAGCTTAGATCATATGTACAATTCGAGATCCTGGTTTTCATGATTAACTTTGAACGCCTCCAGATCTTCAACTGGAGTTGCTCGTCATTTTTATCCTTTCCAACGAGGATCAAGCATTGGTCCCTCAGAGTTGAAATCATTTTCGATGCTCATTGGCTCTGCCCCCAGGCGGGGATCTAGATCGCCTGTTGGTCCTGATTCATTGTTGTTAGTCAACACCTGGCCCTCCAATTAGTCAGATGAGTGTTGCTCGTCACCACCCCTTTGTTGTTCGTCAGATAGAAGTTCCCCATGGATGGTAATGAGTTGTTCGTCCAGCACTTGTTCGTCAGAGTATTGCTCGTCAGTATCCATGTGGTCCTCCTCTATGTCCATCATGTTCTCTAGTATTGATGGTTCATCAACAGGATAGCTAGTTGTGGCTTCCATCATGGATACTAATGCTTGTTTGGCCTGCAACTGTAGGAGACATTCCCTGGCTTTTCTTTGATCTCCCTTCACTGTGCCTGCTCTGCTTGCTGTAGGGAACTTTAGGCAATAATGGTAAGTTGAACATGCAGCTTTAAATTCATTTAAAAAAGGCCGACCAAGAAACCCGTTGTAGGTTGATTCCTGATCGACGACCAAGAAATCAACCATTCTTGTTATGTTTTTCTCGGGTTCCTCGATCGTTACAAGCTGAATGGATAACCTAATTTCCCCTAACGGGACTGTTACAATATTTCCGAAGCCTAAAATTATGTGATTTGAAGTTCGGATGTAGCCCGAGTAATCTCCAAGTTGGTCAAGCGTCTTCTTGAAAAGAATGTTGGTTTAGGCTCCGGAGTCCACCAATAATCTGTGCACTCTGGTCTCCATGATCTTAGCACAGATCACGAGCGAATCGTTATGGGGGGTCAAGATTCCCTCCAAATCCTTCTCAGTAAAGGTCAATTCTGTTGTTTGCATGATGGATGGTTTAACCCCCATTGCTTGTACTTGATCGATCGCTCGCAATTCGACTTTTCTTTTTCGGTTGGAGATCGGCGGTCGTCCATCAGAACATCCTCCTGCTGGTCCTGCGGGTTCCATCATGTATAGATCTTCAAGTGGATGAGCAGCGACAGCCGGAACTGGTCGTCCTGGCTTATTATTCTTCTGAGGTTGATCATCCTCATCTTCAGAGTTGTTCTCCCGGACTCTCTTTTCGGGTTGTCTCTTAACAAAGTCGGAGAGTTTCCCCTCTTCGTAGAACCGCCAAAGCTGCTTGAGCAAATCTCTACACTCGCTCGTAAAGTACCCCACGCTTTGATGGTAGGCACAGTACTTGTTGGGGTTGAGTTTACCGGTGTCTTGACGGATTTTCCGTGGAGGGGAGAGCAACTCTTTCTCTTTCATGTTTTCATAAACAGTATCGACTGACACTGTTAGCACCTGATTCAACTTTTCCTTAAGCTCCGTCCCTTCAGTGAATGTCTTCATGTTCTTCGGGACTCGATAGCCTGTTACGCCAGGTTTCTTGTTATTCTCCTTGGGATCAGCTTTGTTCTCTCCCAAGTTTGATTGCAAGGCCTCGTGCATGGAAACGAATATGCCGGCTTGATTTCTGAATTTGGCATAACTTCTTGGGCACTTCAGACGTACCCCTTTTCATAGCTTCGATCCTTTTTTCAACCCGGCTATAACGGCAACAATTTTTGTGTCCTCGCTGACGGGTTCTCCTTCCAACAGCACCTTGTCGAACCTTTCCATGAATGCCCGATCGGATTCGTCGTCATTTTATTTTAGGTCTGACAATCGGTGTTTTTGGGACAAATATGATCCCGCCGTTGAGAAATGGGAAAGGAACTCTCGGCTTAGTTGAACGAACGAGTGGATAAATGCTGGTGGCATTGCCGAAAACCACTTGTGCACCCGGTCCCCCAAATTTAATGGGAAGTTTCGGCATTGGGTGGCATCGCTGGCTCCCACCGAGACCATGTAATCTGAGTACTTCATTAAATGAACCCTGGGATCAGCAAGGCCATCATATTGTATGCTTGCCGGGAATTGGACTTTCTTCTGAATCGGGGCCTTCAGAATGATAGATGACAAGGGTGAGGATGACAAGCTGGTCGTCCCCACTCCTCTTTGCTGGTCCAATTGTCCCTGTATGCTCTCCACTGTCTTCCTCAGGCTTGATAGCTCATCCAAAGATGCCCCCTTGCTCGGAGGTTGTTCGGCGAGCAAAGGTACAAACCTTTCTGCTCATCGCAGTCCCTCACTCGGAGCGGGCACGTCCTGGAGCTGTTTTCTAGGGTTGCTCGCCGCATTTGGCCCTAGACGCCTGAAGGCAGACTGGGAGAGTCTCTCATGAACTGACGGGCGTAGTTGTTCAAATGTTGTTCGCCCATACTCTGCTCCCTGGCGAGCAACTTTCTCATGTTGTTAGGGTTGACCAAGTCTATCCTGAGCACTGGAACGAGTTATTCCATGGCTCGACACTATTGTTCGCCCGTGAGCAGACTCAGCTTGGCCCTCTCTTGGTTCGACCACCTTGGCTTTGCCCTTATCCCGCCTGACTTGGGCACTGTTCACCTCGTGTTGCTCGCCCCTAGCTGATCTGGCCCTAACAACTTCCAGGGATCTATCCTTAGGTCTTGCTTGTGAAGGCCTATTCTGTTCTTGTTGTCTCTGGAGAGCTTGGAGAGCAGCAATGGTCTTGGCTAGTTCGTTAGGGTTGTTCGCTAGGGCCTCCATTTCGGGCGGGAGATTATGGGTTATGGCAGTATGCTGCGATCTGTTCGCATGCCTGGGATTACGATCCTGGTGGTCGGCCGACGAAGCTCGGGTAGGAGATGCTCTCCTTGACAAGTGTGATCCTTGTGTTTTCTTGGATTGAGGCATTTCACATTAACTTGTCTTAATTTTTATGATGAAGAACACCAAGAACACTTTTGCTTGAATCTTCAAACGTTTCTTGAGACTTTCTTTAAATCTTCAAGTTTTCAACTTGAAGTTCTTTACTAATCACACTAAATCGGAGGTTTGGACCCTCCTTATAGCGCCAATTTGTTGGTGATCAAATTTATTCAATAGGATTAGTGACTGTTTTAATTCGGTTTAAGACCACCAATTAATTACGTGTGATTGATTACCACCATAAATGGTAAATCGAAGATTCGGGATATGGAATTGTAAATACAAAAATCGAAATCGTATTAATTTTGTATATGTGTGTGTTTAGGTGTTTAAGTGTGTGTTTTGGGAATATTTGTGAATTTGAACTTGTATTTCTTAGCTGGAGAACAACTATTTATAGAGACTAGCAAGCATGAGGTGTTTATGACTCTTGGTCTCCCTAGCCTGCATGCTTGACAAGTGTCCTATTGACCTTTGTTTGACCTTATCTAAGCTGAATCTTAGTTACAAAGTCTTCTTTGGTCTTATCTCGGACTTCATTTTTGTTCGTCCAGATCGGCTTAGTTGATCCAGAATAGTTTTTCCATAAAGGTTGTTCGCCTTTTGAGGTTGTGGCTCAAAAGTTGTTCGCCTTTGTATTTTACACAGATTGGCTTTGGGATCTTGGTCCTTTGTTCGTCAGCATACACCTCTTTGGCTGGTAGATGTACCACCTTTTGACAATGTTGCTCGTCATCAATGATTGATGTAGGGTCCATATCTGGCCTCGGGTCTCAGGACTTGTTCGCCAGTATGTTGTTCGTCGATGGAGTTGTTCATCATTTCATGCACCTCCTGGATTGATTTATGCACTCCAACTTGATTTTCTTTGTTAATCATCTTTGACTTGGAGTTGATTCTTTGTAATCTTTATTACAGCCTTAATACTTGTTCGCCCAATAATGATTGTTGTTCGAATATCAACAAGTATTAAATCAAATGAGTATGTATAGAATAAAATGGGTTCATACACGAATCATTAAAGGGTATTAGTTATTTTTATTAAAGAATATTAATTGTTTTTACTTAAGAGTATTAGTTGTCTTCACTAAAGAGTCTTAGTTCATTTTCAGTAAACAATTAATATTTTTCAGAGAAAACAACTGATACCCTTTAGTGAAAACAATTGATATCCTTTAGTGAAAAAACAACTGATATCCTTCAGTGATTATATATGAATCATTTTCACTTTATACATTGTCAAATTAAATAACAAGTCATTATAAATTAAAATACTGACATACTAATACTTAAAATTCGAAAGTTAAAAAGTATTACAACATGTAAATTTAAAGCAAACACTTGTGTAAGACGATTTCACACTGAGGCCATTTGCAAATTAACATTGATTCCTTCCGAAATATTATTACATTTACATCATAATCAAATTATGTCTCATCTCACTGTGAGATTAAGACATACTCATTAAATTATTAAAAGGGTTGAAGTACCCATTACACTTCTTTTTACAAAAAATATTTTATTTACTGATAAATAAAAAATTAAACAATAGGGGCAATTTGTTTTTGCCCATTTAGCACGTCCCTTTTCATAAATACACCAGGCCATATATGCACCCACCTCGGGATTTAAAAATTGATGTCGGTAAATGACGATTGCAAAAAAATAGAAGTCAAATGCTTATGTCATAAAAGACGTCATATTACAATCTAAATGCTACGTCACTCTGGACCCACCCCCGTCTTTACCCTTAACAAAGAAGAAAGAAATATTACTCCCTCCGTCCACGAAATACAGTCTTGTTACTTTTTGCACGGTTATTAAGAAAGTTGATATAATATGTAAAAAGTAAGAATATTGTGTCAAATCAAGTACAAAATAAATTATTTTAAAAATGTTATGTGTGTATGTTGAAAAAGTAGATAAAGTTTATTCTTTCCATTTTAGGCAACAGGACTATTTTTCGTGAACAGCCAAATAAGGCAACCAGGACTATTTTTCATGGACGGAGGGAGTAGCAACTTATCATAGATTATCCGTCAAATTCGATGACTAGACTTATCCACCTACGGCTTCTTTTATGAGCAATCATTTATAAATTTTTGGAGAACATATTATATGGAATCTTCATGAGGTGTTAAATGGTTCCTCTTTTATTTATACTAACAGTAAATCTTAATATTTTGATTTAGTGATGAAATTACAATATTCAATATTTTCCTATGTCATCAAAATATTATTCTTATGTTTAAAGAGATCGAGAATCATAAAAGTTAGAAATGCATATACCCTCTCACTTTCACTATGAATGTTTTTGTTGTCTATTTTACAATATGAATTAATTTCGTAAACTTGCCTCGTATTACACATTAGAACTTTTAAGAGTGGACATATTTAGTTATGCAAAAAAAAAAAATCTTTTTTAATTCTTCAGTAGCGCCAAGTAGTAAATGTCATCTTTTTTTGTTTAATAAGAAATATTCAGTTGCAATTTTTAAACTGAAAAACTGAAAATGTTGTGGCCTACGTTGGAAAATAATGTATTTGCCGCGTCGATATCGTGTGAAGAACTGAAGAATGGAGATGAATAATCACGAAATAGATTTCCTGAGCTCTGGATTTTAATATATATATATACATTTTTATGATTTAAAAAAAAATCACACTCTTTTGTAAAGTGAAAAGTAGAGATTTCAAATTCATGTATCTATAAGTCAAATTGATTAATACAAATTCCATATAAGTCGTAGAGTCATCATTGATTTTTTATTTATTAACTTCTAGAAGCTATATCGAAGCCTATCTTGGAAGTTGGAACAGAGCTTAAACTGATTTATGATTTTCTTTTTTCAAATCATACCCATTACTTATTAAATGTCTTAAAAATCAAAATAAAATTACTCCCTTCATCTCCCAAATTTATTTTCACTTTCTTTTTCCGTTTGTTCACAAATTTAGGGTATGTTTAGTTTGTTGAGGGGAATGAAAATGGGTATGATCAGTTTGATTATTGTGTGGAATGTTTTACATTCCTCCCAAATTGGTGATGAATGAGAATTCCCACAAAGTAAGGAACCAAACCTCTAATTTTGATTTTATTCCCTTACATCAAACACCTAATTTTCATTTCAATTACATTCATTTTTTCTAAAACTTTCAATGAGACACCATCTATCATTCATTTCCTATTATTTATCTCTAAAATCTCTCAACCAAACATCCCCTTATGCTCATTTCTTTTAAAAAGTATTATTTTATTATTGTATTAAAAAATATTCAATTTATTTATTAGTGGACGTCACAATAATTTCACAATTTTTTACTTTATTTATTTTACCTTATTTTCTCTAAAATCTATATATATATATATATCGAATACGATCTTGAATTATATGGTATCAGAGCCATGGGAGTATATAGTATATTTTGTTATCGGTTCATGATTTAATACATCTGGGTTCTTATGAATCTTTTCAGTTCAAAAAATACTATTAAAAATAGTACTTTCCAGGAATACGATGTTCCTGAAAATTTAGATCTGTTAAACAGATGGACTATTCCTAAAATTGAACCTAATACGGTTTATAAATTTGGAACTTTTGAAAAACTTGGTCTTAAAACTATTGTTAGGACCACTGAATCGTCTATTCCTCTTAATAAGAATGAGATGGTTATCAAACTTCTCAATAGAAGTGACATATTACCCTTTAAAGGGACTCACAAGTTTCTCCATATTGGATGTGTTCAAGTTGCTTTCAGACCTCTTACTCTGAAAGGTTTACCTGAGAGTTTTCTAGCCACTTTAAGAGATGGTAGAAATCTAAATTGGAGACAAACCCTCATGGGAATGGTTGAATCTAGTCTGGCTTTTGGGCCAGTTTATTTTGATGTTTATCCTAATTTGTCTTTATCTCTAAGCGATGAAAACATTTTTTATGCTTTAACTTTAAATGTTAAAACTAATGGGTATAATTACATGCCTGGATCTGAAGTTATCTGTATTTGTTATCGCATTTACTACAAACCTCTTTTTACTCTAAATCCTTTATGTAAAAGAGTAGAAAAAGATATCAATGAGACTATTCTCATAGAAACTAATTTTAGTAAGTCTAATGTTACTACTAGAAAATCCATTAAATGGAAAGAAATAGATTTTCCAAAAAATTGGATTATTGAACAATCGGTTCCTATGATCCCTCCTACAAATAGTAATTTTCAAAAAATTACTCAGTCTGAGGATGGTATAATTACCATTGGTTTTCATAAAGACCAGAGGAAAGATTCTAACTTGTCCTCTGTACCTTCTTTGTCTAGATCCATATCTAGTCATTATCATATTTCTCCTCTAGATTATGAAGTCGATATACCTTCTTCTTCTAGAGCTTCTACTTCTTTTTACAGAGAAGAAACTTCTTTTAAAAATGAAGATTTCAATAATGAAAATATTATTGTAAATAAAAATAATATTGTCCATAATGATGGACCTAACCCTGAAACAATTTCAGAAGTTAATTGGACAGTTTAGTTTTTATGGATTCTAAACCTATACTTGATTTTTCAAAGGGTTCTTCTACAAGAGCTCATATTAATAATGAGTTTTATAATTCCAAATGGGATAAATTCAGAGCTTGGTACTCTAGATCTTTCAAAAAAGAAGAACTAAATTACTTTGTTAATTCTTTTTATAAATTCTGCGAAGAGCATAATCAAATTATTTATTATGTTCCTTGGTTTATAAAAACCTTTTATATTGATCAAATCTCAGTTATTGAACGAGAATATAAACTTGTCACGGGAAATTCTCAAAAGTCTGTTTACCCTCCCCAAGTTCCTTTCCAAATTGAGACAAATGGAAAGATTTTGGACTTTGCTCCTTTTTCAAAAATTTTGGGAAATAATGTTTTGCATATCACTGTTGATCATATCAACCTTCTTGTCAAACAAAACAATTTTTGTAGTCTTTTCCTAGCTATAATTGACGACGAAATTATTTCTTTACACGATAAGATTAATCGTATTATTTCTCAAACTCAGACTAAGTCTGATTTTAAAGGAGACTTTAAAGAAAGTAATAATAATGATAATATCATTATAAAAACTGCTTCTTTTATTCAACCCCCTTTTGAATTAAAAAATTTTAAGGGAGAAACTTCCGTTTCTGATATTGAAAATATCATTAATAAAAAATTTGAAGGATTAAATATTTCCACTTTGGATGATGGCTTAGAAGAAAGTCTTGCTACTAATGATTATGGTAGCACTAGCATTAATAACAAAGATGTTATTAATAAAATCAAATGGGCTAATAAGCCTACTATGACTAATTATTATTATAAGAGACCTACTCCTATAGATGTTCTTCATGAAGAACAAGATAATGTTGTCAATAGTTCTTATAACGGAAAAAGCGTTTATGAATGGAATATTGATGGCTACAGCGATAAACAGATTAATAATCAGGTTCATCGCATACTTATGTATAGTTCTGCATGTAAAACATGTGGTGTGTCTGATATTGAAACAGCACAGGCTATTACTGTCGGTTTTAATGGCCAACTTAAAGGTTGGTGGGATAATTATTTAAGTCCTTTTCAAAAGACTGACATTTTTTCCTCCATAAAAAATGAAAATGGTGAAGTTCAACCCAATGCGGTTTATTCTCTTGTTCTTACTATTCTTGAACATTTTACTGGAAGATTTACAAATAAATATGAAAATACCAAAACTCTTCTTTTAAATATGAAGTGTAAAACTCTTACCGATTTTAGATGGTATAAAGATACTTTTCTATCTCGAGTTTATGAAATTAATGATTGTAACCAAGATATTTGGAAGAATAAATTTGTTGATGGTCTTCCTTATTTATTTGCTGAAAGGATTAAAAAAATCCTAAGAAAAGACTCTGATTCTATTTCTTATGAGTCTTATACTTTTGGTCAAATCATTAGTATTTGTGTTCAGGAAGGATTAAATCTTTGCAATGAACTCAAATTAAGAAATCAAATTAAAAGAGATAATCTCTTAGAAAGAAAACAGCTGGGTCAGTTTTGTGACCAATTTGGTATGGATAATCCTAGTCCTAAAGGAAGTATTTCTAAAAAGAAAAAGGATTTCAAAGAAAAACCTTATTTCAGAAAAAGAAAAAGAAGTTCTGATAACAAACAGAACAAAGATAAAAGTCATGATTATACTCATGACAAGAGTAAAAGAAAATTCTTCAAAAAGAATTATTCTAGCAAAATAGTTTGTAAAAAATGTGGCAGGAGTGGTCATTATGCTAATCAATGCTATGCCAAAGACAAGATTAAAACACTTGATATTGATGAAGAGCTCAAAAAATCTCTTTATGAAATCATTATGAATCCTGATGGTAATACAGATATTGATGAATCTTATACTAATTCCGAAGAGTTAATCTCTAGTGATAACGAGGATAAAATTCCTTCAAAAAAAGCTGAATGTGATAATTGCATTCTGGGAAAACCTTGTCTTAATTGTATAGGTAATACTGATGATAATGAGTTTTATAAACTTATGAGTCAATTCCAAGACATGAATATTAATGTCTTATCTGATAATAATATTCTTGATCTTCTTAAGCAGATTAAAGATTCTAGTTTAAGAGATAAAATCATTAATGATCTTCATGATTCCTCTTGTGAAAAGAATTCTAATCTTTCTAAAAAGATTACTAATAATAATTATTATAATATGGGAGAAGTTGAATAACTTCTTAGGCTTAAAAATACTAGGCAATGTCCTATTACTATTAATGATTTAGCTCAAGAGATTAATAATCTTAAGAATAATGTCAAAACTCTTCAGAACTAAAATTCTGATCTTTCTATTCGACTTTCTCTCATTGAGAAAGGAAAAGGAAAAATCGATGATATTTGTTTTCCTGATGATTCTCATGATAATATTGAGATTGATAAAAATCACTTATCTGCTATCAGCATGTACATTTCTCAAAAAATGGTATACAAAGATTTCTCTCCTTATTAATAATTCTTATAAAAAGGAGTTTATTGACATGATTGATAGTGATGCTGACTTAAGTGTCATTCAAATGGGAATAATTCCCACAAAGTTTTTTGAAAAAACTACTCAAACTCTTTCGCATGCAGGAGGAGGGTCTTTGCACATTAATTATAAGCTCAGAAATGCTTATGTTTGTGTTAATGGTTGTTGCATTCCTAATGATTTTCTTATTGCATAAAATATTACAAGCCAAATGATTATTGACCTTCCTTTTCTTCAAAAGATATATCCCCTTACTCTTGTTATTGAAAATGGTATTACAGGTTCTTACTATGGTAAAACCATTACTTTTGAATTCGTGACTAGACCAATGCATAAGGTCCTAAATTTTGTCCAAGAACAAATTGATAATAAAAATTGTCAAATAAATTTCCTTAAAAATGAATTAAATTCTCTTACCATTGATGATAAGCTTAAAAATCCTAAGCTTCGGGATAAAATAAAATTTTTATTTAACAAATTCTCTATTGATATTTGCAATGATTTTCCTAATGCATTTTGGGATAGAAAGAAACATATTGTTTCTCTTCCTTATGAAGATGATTTTAAGAATACTATGATCCCGACTAAGTCGAGACCTTGTCAAATGAATTCTGAGTATTTAGAATTATGTAAGAAGGAAATATCTTCTTTATTAAATAAGAAGCTTATTACTCCTTCCAAGTCCCCATGGTCTTGTACTGCTTTTTATGTCAATAAACATTCTGAACAAGAACGTGGAGTTCCCAGATTGGTTATTAATTATAAACCCCTTAATAAGGTTTTAAAGTGGATTCGACATCCAATTCCTAATAAAAAGGATCTTCTTGACAGATTAGTCAATGCTCTTATATTTTCTAAGTTTGATTTAAAATCAGGTTTTTGGCAAATACAGATTAATCAATCTGATAGATATAAGACAGATTTTAATGTTCATTTTGGACACTATGAATGGACTGTCATGCCTTTTGGGCTTAAAAATGCTCCTTCTGAATTTCAACAAATTATGAATGAAGCTCATTTCAAACATCTTGATATATTTAAAAATATTGTCATAAAAAATGGTTTGGTTATTTCAAAACCAAAGATGATTTTATTTCAAACTAAGATCAAATTTCTTGGCCATATAATTGATAAAGGAAATATTATTCCTATTCAAAGAAGCATAGAATTTGGAAGAAAGTTTCCAGATATCATTACTGATAAAACTCAGTTACAAAAATTTTTAGAAAGTCTTAATTATGTATCTTCCTATATTAAAAATCTTGCTGAAGATACTGCTATCTTATATGATCGGCTTAAAAAGAATCCTTTACCTTGGAGTGATAATCATACTAAGGCAGTTATAAAGATAAAAGAAAAGGTTAAAAATATTCTTGTTCTTAGTCTTGTTAATCCCTTATGGGAAAAAATTGTTGAAACTGATGCCTCAGATTTAGGTTATGGAGGTATTCTTTTACAAATTAATCCTGATAATAAATTAGAATATATTGTTAGGTTCTATTCTGGCAAATGGAATGATTCTCAAAAGAATTATTCTACTGTTGCTAAAGAAATTCTTTCTATTGTCAAAAGCGTCCTAAAATTTCAGGATGATTTATACAATCAAAAGTTTATTATAAAAACTGATTGTAGAGCTGCTTCTTTTATGCTCCTTAAAGATTTTGAACATAATGTCTCAAAACAAATGTTTGCCCGATGGCAATCACATCTTGCTTATTTTGATTTTAAAATTATCTATAAGCAAGGGAAAGATAATCATCTTCCAGATTTTCTTACTCGTGAATTTATTTCTGAATGACAGGAATGAGTCAACATGGACGAGGTTCCAAATCCTCTAATAGAGGAAGAGGGGCTCATGGCCCTCCGTTATTTCAGCAAGGGAAAAGATCCCTATACAACCAGAATATTTCTGGAATCGGCTCTTCATCTTCGGGAGCCCATGATAAGGAGTTCCAAGAATTCCTGAGACTTAGGGGAAAAAATGTCCCCGTTGAAGCTATGGCCTCAACCACTGACCAGGAAGCATCATATGCTTCAACTGCTCAAAGGGAGTACACTTACTTCGATTCTCCCAAGAGGGAACTTATTCTCATACTTGAGGATGATGAGGAGAGATTTAAAGAGTCTCCATGGACTCTTATGGGAAAATATGTCCCAAATCAATTTTCTACTACTTCGTCTTATAAGACGAGAGGATATTACGAGAGTATTCTCATCTCTCTTCGAAGTGTTGATATTCAGCATTTTCCTCCGAGTAAAACTTTTAACTACTCAAAGTTTATTATTAAGAGGATTATATCTATTCAGGAATGGGGTATTTCTCCTTTCGCTGAAAAACAGGTCATTAATCCTGTTACTAATCAGGTTTTCCAGTACAATTACTGGGACTATCTTGAAAGTTTTTATAAAACTTTTTATTATCAAAATCCCAAGCATTCTCATACTTGGTTGATAAAAATTTGTGAAAATATCGGAAGGAATCAAATTCCTAACTGGTTTTTGGATTGGTGGAATACTTTTGGCACTGTTGCTGATATTTTACCAAGTGAGATCAAATCTCTTCTTGAGGAATACTCTATGGTAACCTCCTCACTTAAAACTCACAATACAAGTAGTAAAACTATTTGTATGTTTTTCACTGACTCAGGTATTCCATGGGTCGTTAAATGGAGGCCAGAATTTGGTTCTACAGAAATGGGTCTCCCATGTTTGTGGAGAATCTGTGCCACAAGGTTTTGGAATAATTTAAATATTATCCCAAAAGACTCAAATGAGAGTCCTCTGCAAGAGAACATCGATAGGATCAAATCCAAGATCGAAGAATATAAGAAAGGATTAAAAAATCAAATTTCTGATCCCAGTGTGATGCCATCCTTTTCTTCTTTTTATAAGAAGTATGCTGGAGTTTTTCCCAAGGAAAAAATTATGGATCTCTTCATGAATCAAATTCAGGAAGACATCTTAAAAGATGCTGATTTTTCAGATTCAAAATCTGATACATCTATGGTTTCTGGCTCTACTATGCAAGACGCACAGGATCCATTTGAAGAGGACCATGACCTCTCTTTACAGGAAAGTTTTGATTTGTTAAAAAATTCTCTCAAAGAGAAAATTCGGGAAAAGAAGAATCCTTAATGGAAGAAAGAATTCCTGGAGATTGGAGGTTTTTTAGACCAAGACTAGGACTGCAGCATGAAATATGGCAAATTCCTATTCAAATTAATTTTGATCAAAATCAAAATTTGATTAAAGATAAAAATTATCTTAAAGGACTCAAAAAGAAAATCAGAGTTCTTGAAAAATGTATCCCTATCCTTGAAGAATCTTACTATGGACGTCATGGGAATTTCCAACATTTGGAAAGATGCAAAAAGACTTTAAGTCTTCTTCAAAGACAAGCTTCTCTAATGGCGATCTGACCAGGAAGAAATTTGGGAAAATGATGAATCAAATTTCGTCATTGCATAGGTCACCAACAGACCAAGCGCTGTTCATTAATAGTATTTACTATTCATTTTTTACTTTTACTATTCACCTTTTCTTTTTTCCTTTTGAAATCCGGGGTTTCATGTCCGGTTCTTTTTCTATAAATATGATGTTTTTTCTTTTGGAGAGACACGCTTGAGTTTAGACTCGCCCTCTCTTTTTCTCTCTCTACTCTCTCTGTAATATTGGCTTCTTGCCTTGTTTTCAATAAAAGGTGTTCATTTTGGTAGTTCATCGAGGTAGTTAATTTCTGCTTTTATTTTCTGTACTTCAATTTATTTATTTTTTGTTATTGCCGCCTCAATGGTCGGCTAAATTCCTGTATTAAATCATGGCCTAACTTAGTATACTATACTATCATGTGCATTTGGAAACTTATTTTTCCAGTTTATATTTGATATATCATAAGGTAGAGTTGGTTAAACCGGTAGGTTTGAGTTTTCTAGTGATATCTATGAGTTAACTATGTGGGCGTGCCCTTTTAGCCGTTATGCCGATGGATAGGCGCAGGCGTTTGTGGGCGTAATGCATTTTTCAGGTTAACTCATAGACTATGGAATTTCTCAGTCAGTCCTATCTGTGTTTGGAAAAGATCCACAGGATACTACTGATATATCGAATACGATCTTGAACTATATGGTATCAGAGCCATGGGAGTATATAGTATATTTTGTTATCGGTTCATGATTTAATACATCTGGGTTCTTATGAATCTTTTCAGTTCAAAAAATACTATTAAAAATAGTACTGTCCAGGAATACGATGTTCCTGAAAATTTAAATCTGTTAAACAGATGGACTATTCCTAAAATTGAACCTAATACGGTTTATAAATTTGGAACTTTTGAAAAACTTGGTCTTAAAACTATTGTTAGGACCACTGAATCGTCTATTCCTCTTAATAAGAATGAGATGGTTATCAAACTTCTCAATAGAAGTGACATATTACCCTTTAAAGGGACTCACAAGTTTCTCCATATTGGATGTGTTCAAGTTGCTTTCAGACCTCTTACTCTGAAAGGTTTACTTGAGAGTTTACTAGCCACTTTAAGA
Source organism: Ballota nigra (assembly GCA_947034835.1). NCBI lineage: Eukaryota > Viridiplantae > Streptophyta > Magnoliopsida > Lamiales > Lamiaceae > Ballota > Ballota nigra. Next base: position 71,879,366 of record OX344724.1, on the reverse strand, counting down.
GATGGTAGAAATCTAAATTGGAGACAATCCCTCATGGGAATGGTTGAATCTAGTCTGGCTTTTGGGCCAGTTTATTTTGATGTTTATCCTAATTTATCTTTATCTCTAAGCGATGAAAACATTTTTGATGCTTTAACTTTAAATGTTAAAACTAATGGGTATAATTACATGCCTGGATCTGAAGTTATCTGTATTTGTTATCGCATTTACTACAAACCTCTTTTTACTCTAAATCCTTTATGTAAAAGAGTAGAAAAAGATATCAATGAGACTATTCTCATAGAAACTAATTTTAGTAAGTCTAATGTTACTACTAGAAAATCCATTAAATGGAAAGAAATAGATTTTCCAAAAAATTGGATTATTGAACAATCGGTTCCTATGATCCCTTCTACAAATAGTAATTTTCAAAAAATTACTCAGTCTGAGGATGGTATAATTACCATTGGTTTTCATAAAGACCAGAGGAAAGATTCTAACTTGTCCTCTGTACCTTCTTTGTCTAGATCCATATCTAGTCATTATCATATTTCTCCTCTAGATTATGAAGTCGATATACCTTCTTCTTCTAGAGCTTCTACTTCTTTTTACAGAGAAGAAACTTCTTTTAAAAATGAAGATTTCAATAATGAAAATATTATTGTAAATAAAAATAATATTGTCCATATTGATGGACCTAACCCTGAAACAATTTCGGAAGTTAATTGGACAGTTTAGTTTTTATGGATTCTAAACCTATACTTGATTTTTCAAAGGGTTCTTCTACAAGAGCTCATATTAATAATGAGTTTTATAATTCCAAATGGGATAAATTCAGAGCTTGGTACTCTAGATCTTTCAAAAAAGAAGAACTAAATTACTTTGTTAATTCTTTTTATAAATTCTGCGAAGAGCATAATCAAATTATTTATTATGTTCCTTGGTTTATAAAAACATTTTATAATGATCAAATCTCAGTTATTGAACGAGAATATAAACTTGTCACGGGAAATTCTCAAAAGTCTGTTTACCCTCCCCAAGTTCCTTTCCAAATTGAGACAAATGGAAAGATTTTGGACTTTGCTCCTTTTTCAAAAATTTTGGAAAATAATGTTTTGCATATCACTGTTGATCATATCAACCTTCTTGTCAAACAAAACAATTTTTGTAGTCTTTTCCTAGCTATAATTGGCGACGAAATTATTTCTTTACACGATAAGATTAATCGTATTATTTCTCAAACTCAGACTAAGTCTGATTTTAAAGGAGACTTTAAAGAAAGTAATAATAATGATAATATCATTATAAAAACTGCTTCTTTTATTCAACCCCCTTTTGAATTAAAAAAATTTAAGGGAGAAACTTCCGTTTCTGATATTGAAAATATCATTAATAAAAAATTTGAAGGATTAAATATTTCCACTTTGGATGATGGCTTAGAAGAAAGTCTTGCTACTAATGATTATGGTAGCACTAGCATTAATAACAAAGATGCTATTAATAAAATCAAATGGGCTAATAAGCCTACTATGACTAATTATTATTATAAGAGACCTACTCCTATAGATGTTCTTCATGAAGAACAAGATAATGTTGTCAATAATTCTTATAACGGAAAAAGCGTTTATGAATGGAATATTGATGGCTACAGCGATAAACAGATTAATAATCAGGTTCATCGCATACTTATGTATAGTTCTGCATGTAAAACATGTGGTGTGTCTGATATTGAAACAGCACAGGCTATTACTATCGGTTTTACTGGCCAACTTAAAGGTTGGTGGGATAATTATTTAAGTCCTTTTCAAAAGACTGACATTTTTTCCTCCATAAAAAATGAAAATGGTGAAGTTCAACCCAATGCGGTTTATTCTCTTGTTCTTACTATTCTTGAACATTTTACTGGAAGATTTACAAATAAATCTGAAAATACCAAAACTCTTCTTTTAAATATGAAGTGTAAAACTCTTACCGATTTTAGATGGTATAAAGATACTTTTCTATCTCGAGTTTATGAAATTAATGATTGTAACCAAGATATTTGGAAGAATAAATTTGTTGATGGTCTTCCTTATTTATTTGCTGAAAGGATTAAAAAAATCCTAAGAAAAGACTCTGATTCTATTTCTTATGAGTCTTATACTTTTGGTCAAATCATTAGTATTTGTGTTCAGGAAGGATTAAATCTTTGCAATGAACTCAAACTAAGAAATCAAATTAAAAGAGATAATCTCTTAGAAAGAAAACTGCTGGGTCAGTTTTGTGACCAATTTGGTATGGATAATCCTAGTCCTAAAGGAAGTATTTCTAAAAAGAAAAAGGATTTCAAAGAAAAACCTTATTTCAGAAAAAGAAAAAGAAGTTCTGATAACAAACAGAACAAAGATAAAAGTCATGATTATACTCATGACAAGAGTAAAAGAAAATTCTTCAAAAAGAATTATTCTAGCAAAATAGTTTGTAAAAAATGTGGCAGGACTGGTCATTTTGCTAATCAATGCTATGCCAAAGACAAGATTAAAACACTTGATATTGATGAAGAGCTCAAAAAATCTCTTTATGAAATCATTATGAATCCTGATGGTAATACAGATATTGATGAATCTTATACTGATTCCGAAGAGTTAATCTCTAGTGATAACGAGGATAAAATTCCTTCAGAAAAAGCTGAATGTGATAATTGCATTCTGGGAAAACCTTGTCTTAATTGTATAGGTAATACTGATGATAATGAGTTTTATAAACTTATGAGTCAATTCCAAGACATGAATATTAATGTCTTATCTGACAATAATATTCTTGATCTTCTTAAGCAGATTAAAGATTCTAGTTTAAGAGATAAAATCATTAATGATCTTCATGATTCCTCTTGTGAAAAGAATTCTAATCTTTCTAAAAAGATTACTAATAATAATTATTATAATATGGGAGAAGTTGAAAAACTTCTTAGGCTTAAAAATACTAGGCAAAGTCCTATTACTATTAATGATTTAGCTCAAGAGATTAATAATCTTAAGAATAATGTCAAAGCTCTTCAGAACCAAAATTCTGATCTTTCTATTCGACTTTCTCTCATTGAGAAAGGAAAAGGAAAAATCGATGATATTTGTTTTCCTGATGATTCTCATGATAATATTGAGATTGATAAAAATCACTTATCTGCTATCAGCATGTACATTTCTCAAAAAATGGTATACAAAGATTTCTCTTCTTATTAATAATTCTTATAAAAAGGAGTTTATTGCCATGATTGATAGTGGTGCTGACTTAAGTGTCATTCAAATGGGAATAATTCCCACAATTTTTTTTGAAAAAACTACTCAAACTCTTTCGCATGCAGGAGGAGGGTCTTTGCACATTAATTATAAGCTCAGAAATGCTTATGTTTGTGTTAATGGTTGTTGCATTCCTAATGATTTTCTTATTGCAGAAAATATTACAAGCCAAATGATTATTGGCCTTCCTTTTCTTCAAAAGATATATCCCCTTACTCTTGTTAATGAAAATGGTATTACAGGTTCTTACTATGGTAAAACCATTACTTTTGAATTCGTGACTAGACCAATGCATAAGGTCCTAAATTTTGTCCAAGAACAAATTGATAATAAAAATTGTCAAATCAATTTCCTTAAAAATGAATTAAATTCTCTTACCATTGATGATAAGCTTAAAAATCCTAAGATTCAGGATAAAATAAAATTTTTATTTAACAAATTCTCTATTGATATTTGCAATGATTTTCCTAATGCATTTTGGGATAGAAAGAAACATATTGTTTCTCTTCCTTATGAAGATGATTTTAAGAATACTATGATCCCGACTAAGTCGAGACCTTGTCAAATGAATTCTGAGTATTTAGAATTATGTAAGAAGGAAATATCTTCTTTATTAAATAAGAAGCTTATTACTCCTTCCAAGTCCCCATGGTCTTGTACTGCTTTTTATGTCAATAAACATTCTGAACAAGAACGTGGAGTTCCCAGATTGGTTATTAATTATAAACCCCTTAATAAGGTCTTAAAGTGGATTCGACATCCAATTCCTAATAAAAATGATCTTCTTGACAGATTAGTCAATGCTCTTATATTTTCTAAATTTGATTTAAAACCAGGTTTTTGGCAAATACAGATTAATCAATCTGATAGATATAAGACAGATTTTAATGTTCATTTTGGACACTATGAATGGACTGTCATGCCTTTTGGGCTTAAAAATGCTCCTTCTGAATTTCAACAAATTATGAATGAAGCTCATTTCAAACATCTTGATATATTTAAAAATATTGTCATAAAAAATGGTTTGGTTATTTCAAAACCAAAGATGATTTTATTTCAAACTAAGATCAAATTTCTTGGCCATATAATTGATAAAGGAAATATTATTCCTATTCAAAGAAGCATAGAATTTGGAAGAAAGTTTCCAGATATCATTACTGATAAAACTCAGTTACAAAATTTTTTAGAAAGTCTTAATTATGTATCTTCCTATATTAAAAATCTTGCTGAAGATACTGCTATCTTATATGATCGGCTTAAAAAGAATCCTTTACCTTGGAGTGATAATCATACTAAGGCAGTTATAAAGATAAAAGAAAAGGTTAAAAATATTCTTGTTCTTAGTCTTGTTAATCCCTTATGGGAAAAAATTGTTGAAACTGATGCCTCAGATTTAGGTTATGGAGGTATTCTTTTACAAATTAATCCTGATAATAAATTAGAATATATTGTTAGGTTCTATTCTGGCAAATGGAATGATTCTCAAAAGAATTATTCTACTGTTGCTAAAGAAATTCTTTCTATTGTCAAAAGCGTCCTAAAATTTCAGGATGATTTATACAATCAAAAGTTTATTATAAAAACTGATTGTAGAGCTGCTTCTTTTATGCTCCTTAAAGATTTTGAACATAATGTCTCAAAACAAATGTTTGCCCGATGGCAATCACATCTTGCTTATTTTGATTTTAAAATTATCTATAAGCAAGGGAAAGATAATCATCTTCCAGATTTTCTTACTCGTGAATTTATTTCTGAATGACAGGAATGAGTCAACATGGACGAGGTTCCAAATCCTCTAATAGAGGAAGAGGGGCTCATGGCCCTCCGTTATTTCAGCAAGGGAAAAGATCCCTATACAACCAGAATATTTCTGGAATCGGCTCTTCATCTTCGGGAGCCCATGATAAGGAGTTCCAAGAATTCCTGAGACTTAGGGGAAAAAATGTCCCCGTTGAAGCTATGGCCTCAACCACTGACCAGGAAGCATCATATGCTTCAACTGCTCAAAGGGAGTACACTTACTTCGATTCTCCCAAGAGGGAACTTATTCTCATACTTGAGGATGATGAGGAGAGATTTAAAGAGTCTCCATGGACTCTTATGGGAAAATATGTCCCAAATCAATTTTCTACTACTTCGTCTTATAAGACGAGAGGATATTACGAGAGTATTCTCATCTCTCTTCGAAGTGTTGATATTCAGCATTTTCCTCCGAGTAAAACTTTTAACTACTCAAAGTTTATTATTAAGAGGATTATATCTATTCAGGAATGGGGTATTTCTCCTTTCGCTGAAAAACAGGTCATTAATCCTGTTACTAATCAGGTTTTCCAGTACAATTACTGGGACTATCTTGAAAGTTTTTATAAAACTTTTTATTATCAAAATCCCAAGCATTCTCATACTTGGTTGATAAAAATTTGTGAAAATATCGGAAGGAATCAAATTCCTAACTGGTTTTTGGATTGGTGGAATACTTTTGGCACTGTTGCTGATATTTTACCAAGTGAGATCAAATCTCTTCTTGAGGAATACTCTATGGTAACCTCCTCACTTAAAACTCACAATACAAGTAGTAAAACTATTTGTATGTTTTTCACTGACTCAGGTATTCCATGGGTCGTTAAATGGAGGCCAGAATTTGGTTCTACAGAAATGGGTCTCCCATGTTTGTGGAGAATCTGTGCCACAAGGTTTTGGAATAATTTAAATATTATCCCAAAAGACTCAAATGAGAGTCCTCTGCAAGAGAACATCGATAGGATCAAATCCAAGATCGAAGAATATAAGAAAGGATTAAAAAATCAAATTTCTGATCCCAGTGTGATGCCATCCTTTTCTTCTTTTTATAAGAAGTATGCTGGAGTTTTTCCCAAGGAAAAAATTATGGATCTCTTCATGAATCAAATTCAGGAAGACATCTTAAAAGATGCTGATTTTTCAGATTCAAAATCTGATACATCTATGGTTTCTGGCTCTACTATGCAAGACGCACAGGATCCATTTGAAGAGGACCATGACCTCTCTTTACAGGAAAGTTTTGATTTGTTAAAAAATTCTCTCAAAGAGAAAATTCGGGAAAAGAAGAATCCTTAATGGAAGAAAGAATTCCTGGAGATTGGAGGTTTTTTAGACCAAGACTAGGACTGCAGCATGAAATATGGCAAATTCCTATTCAAATTAATTTTGATCAAAATCAAAATTTGATTAAAGATAAAAATTATCTTAAAGGACTCAAAAAGAAAATCAGAGTTCTTGAAAAATGTATCCCTATCCTTGAAGAATCTTACTATGGACGTCATGGGAATTTCCAACATTTGGAAAGATGCAAAAAGACTTTAAGTCTTCTTCAAAGACAAGCTTCTCTAATGGCGATCTGACCAGGAAGAAATTTGGGAAAATGATGAATCAAATTTCGTCATTGCATAGGTCACCAACAGACCAAGCGCTGTTCATTAATAGTATTTACTATTCATTTTTTACTTTTACTATTCACCTTTTCTTTTTTCCTTTTGAAATCCGGGGTTTCATGTCCGGTTCTTTTTCTATAAATATGATGTTTTTTCTTTTGGAGAGACACGCTTGAGTTTAGACTCGCCCTCTCTTTTTCTCTCTCTACTCTCTCTGTAATATTGGCTTCTTGCCTTGTTTTCAATAAAAGGTGTTCATTTTGGTAGTTCATCGAGGTAGTTAATTTCTGCTTTTATTTTCTGTACTTCAATTTATTTATTTTTTGTTATTGCCGCCTCAATGGTCGGCTAAATTCCTGTATTAAATCATGGCCTAACTTAGTATACTATACTATCATGTGCATTTGGAAACTTATTTTTCCAGTTTATATTTGATATATCATAAGGTAGAGTTGGTTAAACCGGTAGGTTTGAGTTTTCTAGTGATATCTATGAGTTAACTATGTGGGCGTGCCCTTTTAGCCGTTATGCCGATGGATAGGCGCAGGCGTTTGTGGGCGTAATGCATTTTTCAGGTTAACTCATAGACTATGGAATTTCTCAGTCAGTCCTATCTGTGTTTGGAAAAGATCCACAGGATACTACTGATATATCGAATACGATCTTGAACTATATGGTATCAGAGCCATGGGAGTATATAGTATATTTTGTTATCGGTTCATGATTTAATACATCTGGGTTCTTATGAATCTTTTCAGTTCAAAAAATACTATTAAAAATAGTACTGTCCAGGAATACGATGTTCCTGAAAATTTAAATCTGTTAAACAGATGGACTATTCCTAAAATTGAACCTAATACGGTTTATAAATTTGGAACTTTTGAAAAACTTGGTCTTAAAACTATTGTTAGGACCACTGAATCGTCTATTCCTCTTAATAAGAATGAGATGGTTATCAAACTTCTCAATAGAAGTGACATATTACCCTTTAAAGGGACTCACAAGTTTCTCCATATTGGATGTGTTCAAGTTGCTTTCAGACCTCTTACTCTGAAAGGTTTACCTGAGAGTTTACTAGCCACTTTAAGAGATGGTAGAAATCTAAATTGGAGACAATCCCTCATGGGAATGGTTGAATCTAGTCTGGCTTTTGGGCCAGTTTATTTTGATGTTTATCCTAATTTATCTTTATCTCTAAGCGATGAAAACATTTTTGATGCTTTAACTTTAAATGTTAAAACTAATGGGTATAATTACATGCCTGGATCTGAAGTTATCTGTATTTGTTATCGCATTTACTACAAACCTCTTTTTACTCTAAATCCTTTATGTAAAAGAGTAGAAAAAGATATCAATGAGACTATTCTCATAGAAACTAATTTTAGTAAGTCTAATGTTACTACTAGAAAATCCATTAAATGGAAAGAAATAGATTTTCCAAAAAATTGGATTATTGAACAATCGGTTCCTATGATCCCTTCTACAAATAGTAATTTTCAAAAAATTACTCAGTCTGAGGATGGTATAATTACCATTGGTTTTCATAAAGACCAGAGGAAAGATTCTAACTTGTCCTCTGTACCTTCTTTGTCTAGATCCATATCTAGTCATTATCATATTTCTCCTCTAGATTATGAAGTCGATATACCTTCTTCTTCTAGAGCTTCTACTTCTTTTTACAGAGAAGAAACTTCTTTTAAAAATGAAGATTTCAATAATGAAAATATTATTGTAAATAAAAATAATATTGTCCATATTGATGGACCTAACCCTGAAACAATTTCGGAAGTTAATTGGACAGTTTAGTTTTTATGGATTCTAAACCTATACTTGATTTTTCAAAGGGTTCTTCTACAAGAGCTCATATTAATAATGAGTTTTATAATTCCAAATGGGATAAATTCAGAGCTTGGTACTCTAGATCTTTCAAAAAAGAAGAACTAAATTACTTTGTTAATTCTTTTTATAAATTCTGCGAAGAGCATAATCAAATTATTTATTATGTTCCTTGGTTTATAAAAACATTTTATAATGATCAAATCTCAGTTATTGAACGAGAATATAAACTTGTCACGGGAAATTCTCAAAAGTCTGTTTACCCTCCCCAAGTTCCTTTCCAAATTGAGACAAATGGAAAGATTTTGGACTTTGCTCCTTTTTCAAAAATTTGGAAAATAATGTTTTGCATATCACTGTTGATCATATCAACCTTCTTGTCAAACAAAACAATTTTTGTAGTCTTTTCCTAGCTATAATTGGCGACGAAATTATTTCTTTACACGATAAGATTAATCGTATTATTTCTCAAACTCAGACTAAGTCTGATTTTAAAGGAGACTTTAAAGAAAGTAATAATAATGATAATATCATTATAAAAACTGCTTCTTTTATTCAACCCCCTTTTGAATTAAAAAAATTTAAGGGAGAAACTTCCGTTTCTGATATTGAAAATATCATTAATAAAAAATTTGAAGGATTAAATATTTCCACTTTGGATGATGGCTTAGAAGAAAGTCTTGCTACTAATGATTATGGTAGCACTAGCATTAATAACAAAGATGCTATTAATAAAATCAAATGGGCTAATAAGCCTACTATGACTAATTATTATTATAAGAGACCTACTCCTATAGATGTTCTTCATGAAGAACAAGATAATGTTGTCAATAATTCTTATAACGGAAAAAGCGTTTATGAATGGAATATTGATGGCTACAGCGATAAACAGATTAATAATCAGGTTCATCGCATACTTATGTATAGTTCTGCATGTAAAACATGTGGTGTGTCTGATATTGAAACAGCACAGGCTATTACTATCGGTTTTACTGGCCAACTTAAAGGTTGGTGGGATAATTATTTAAGTCCTTTTCAAAAGACTGACATTTTTTCCTCCATAAAAAATGAAAATGGTGAAGTTCAACCCAATGCGGTTTATTCTCTTGTTCTTACTATTCTTGAACATTTTACTGGAAGATTTACAAATAAATCTGAAAATACCAAAACTCTTCTTTTAAATATGAAGTGTAAAACTCTTACCGATTTTAGATGGTATAAAGATACTTTTCTATCTCGAGTTTATGAAATTAATGATTGTAACCAAGATATTTGGAAGAATAAATTTGTTGATGGTCTTCCTTATTTATTTGCTGAAAGGATTAAAAAAATCCTAAGAAAAGACTCTGATTCTATTTCTTATGAGTCTTATACTTTTGGTCAAATCATTAGTATTTGTGTTCAGGAAGGATTAAATCTTTGCAATGAACTCAAACTAAGAAATCAAATTAAAAGAGATAATCTCTTAGAAAGAAAACTGCTGGGTCAGTTTTGTGACCAATTTGGTATGGATAATCCTAGTCCTAAAGGAAGTATTTCTAAAAAGAAAAAGGATTTCAAAGAAAAACCTTATTTCAGAAAAAGAAAAAGAAGTTCTGATAACAAACAGAACAAAGATAAAAGTCATGATTATACTCATGACAAGAGTAAAAGAAAATTCTTCAAAAAGAATTATTCTAGCAAAATAGTTTGTAAAAAATGTGGCAGGACTGGTCATTTTGCTAATCAATGCTATGCCAAAGACAAGATTAAAACACTTGATATTGATGAAGAGCTCAAAAAATCTCTTTATGAAATCATTATGAATCCTGATGGTAATACAGATATTGATGAATCTTATACTGATTCCGAAGAGTTAATCTCTAGTGATAACGAGGATAAAATTCCTTCAGAAAAAGCTGAATGTGATAATTGCATTCTGGGAAAACCTTGTCTTAATTGTATAGGTAATACTGATGATAATGAGTTTTATAAACTTATGAGTCAATTCCAAGACATGAATATTAATGTCTTATCTGACAATAATATTCTTGATCTTCTTAAGCAGATTAAAGATTCTAGTTTAAGAGATAAAATCATTAATGATCTTCATGATTCCTCTTGTGAAAAGAATTCTAATCTTTCTAAAAAGATTACTAATAATAATTATTATAATATGGGAGAAGTTGAAAAACTTCTTAGGCTTAAAAATACTAGGCAAAGTCCTATTACTATTAATGATTTAGCTCAAGAGATTAATAATCTTAAGAATAATGTCAAAGCTCTTCAGAACCAAAATTCTGATCTTTCTATTCGACTTTCTCTCATTGAGAAAGGAAAAGGAAAAATCGATGATATTTGTTTTCCTGATGATTCTCATGATAATATTGAGATTGATAAAAATCACTTATCTGCTATCAGCATGTACATTTCTCAAAAAATGGTATACAAAGATTTCTCTCCTTATTAATAATTCTTATAAAAAGGAGTTTATTGCCATGATTGATAGTGGTGCTGACTTAAGTGTCATTCAAATGGGAATAATTCCCACAATTTTTTTTGAAAAAACTACTCAAACTCTTTCGCATGCAGGAGGAGGGTCTTTGCACATTAATTATAAGCTCAGAAATGCTTATGTTTGTGTTAATGGTTGTTGCATTCCTAATGATTTTCTTATTGCAGAAAATATTACAAGCCAAATGATTATTGGCCTTCCTTTTCTTCAAAAGATATATCCCCTTACTCTTGTTAATGAAAATGGTATTACAGGTTCTTACTATGGTAAAACCATTACTTTTGAATTCGTGACTAGACCAATGCATAAGGTCCTAAATTTTGTCCAAGAACAAATTGATAATAAAAATTGTCAAATCAATTTCCTTAAAAATGAATTAAATTCTCTTACCATTGATGATAAGCTTAAAAATCCTAAGATTCAGGATAAAATAAAATTTTTATTTAACAAATTCTCTATTGATATTTGCAATGATTTTCCTAATGCATTTTGGGATAGAAAGAAACATATTGTTTCTCTTCCTTATGAAGATGATTTTAAGAATACTATGATCCCGACTAAGTCGAGACCTTGTCAAATGAATTCTGAGTATTTAGAATTATGTAAGAAGGAAATATCTTCTTTATTAAATAAGAAGCTTATTACTCCTTCCAAGTCCCCATGGTCTTGTACTGCTTTTTATGTCAATAAACATTCTGAACAAGAACGTGGAGTTCCCAGATTGGTTATTAATTATAAACCCCTTAATAAGGTCTTAAAGTGGATTCGACATCCAATTCCTAATAAAAATGATCTTCTTGACAGATTAGTCAATGCTCTTATATTTTCTAAATTTGATTTAAAACCAGGTTTTTGGCAAATACAGATTAATCAATCTGATAGATATAAGACAGATTTTAATGTTCATTTTGGACACTATGAATGGACTGTCATGCCTTTTGGGCTTAAAAATGCTCCTTCTGAATTTCAACAAATTATGAATGAAGCTCATTTCAAACATCTTGATATATTTAAAAATATTGTCATAAAAAATGGTTTGGTTATTTCAAAACCAAAGATGATTTTATTTCAAACTAAGATCAAATTTCTTGGCCATATAATTGATAAAGGAAATATTATTCCTATTCAAAGAAGCATAGAATTTGGAAGAAAGTTTCCAGATATCATTACTGATAAAACTCAGTTACAAAAATTTTTAGAAAGTCTTAATTATGTATCTTCCTATATTAAAAATCTTGCTGAAGATACTGCTATCTTATATGATCGGCTTAAAAAGAATCCTTTACCTTGGAGTGATAATCATACTAAGGCAGTTATAAAGATAAAAGAAAAGGTTAAAAATATTCTTGTTCTTAGTCTTGTTAATCCCTTATGGGAAAAAATTGTTGAAACTGATGCCTCAGATTTAGGTTATGGAGGTATTCTTTTACAAATTAATCCTGATAATAAATTAGAATATATTGTTAGGTTCTATTCTGGCAAATGGAATGATTCTCAAAAGAATTATTCTACTGTTGCTAAAGAAATTCTTTCTATTGTCAAAAGCGTCCTAAAATTTCAGGATGATTTATACAATCAAAAGTTTATTATAAAAACTGATTGTAGAGCTGCTTCTTTTATGCTCCTTAAAGATTTTGAACATAATGTCTCAAAACAAATGTTTGCCCGATGGCAATCACATCTTGCTTATTTTGATTTTAAAATTATCTATAAGCAAGGGAAAGATAATCATCTTCCAGATTTTCTTACTCGTGAATTTATTTCTGAATGACAGGAATGAGTCAACATGGACGAGGTTCCAAATCCTCTAATAGAGGAAGAGGGGCTCATGGCCCTCCGTTATTTCAGCAAGGGAAAAGATCCCTATACAACCAGAATATTTCTGGAATCGGCTCTTCATCTTCGGGAGCCCATGATAAGGAGTTCCAAGAATTCCTGAGACTTAGGGGAAAAAATGTCCCCGTTGAAGCTATGGCCTCAACCACTGACCAGGAAGCATCATATGCTTCAACTGCTCAAAGGGAGTACACTTACTTCGATTCTCCCAAGAGGGAACTTATTCTCATACTTGAGGATGATGAGGAGAGATTTAAAGAGTCTCCATGGACTCTTATGGGAAAATATGTCCCAAATCAATTTTCTACTACTTCGTCTTATAAGACGAGAGGATATTACGAGAGTATTCTCATCTCTCTTCGAAGTGTTGATATTCAGCATTTTCCTCCGAGTAAAACTTTTAACTACTCAAAGTTTATTATTAAGAGGATTATATCTATTCAGGAATGGGGTATTTCTCCTTTCGCTGAAAAACAGGTCATTAATCCTGTTACTAATCAGGTTTTCCAGTACAATTACTGGGACTATCTTGAAAGTTTTTATAAAACTTTTTATTATCAAAATCCCAAGCATTCTCATACTTGGTTGATAAAAATTTGTGAAAATATCGGAAGGAATCAAATTCCTAACTGGTTTTTGGATTGGTGGAATACTTTTGGCACTGTTGCTGATATTTTACCAAGTGAGATCAAATCTCTTCTTGAGGAATACTCTATGGTAACCTCCTCACTTAAAACTCACAATACAAGTAGTAAAACTATTTGTATGTTTTTCACTGACTCAGGTATTCCATGGGTCGTTAAATGGAGGCCAGAATTTGGTTCTACAGAAATGGGTCTCCCATGTTTGTGGAGAATCTGTGCCACAAGGTTTTGGAATAATTTAAATATTATCCCAAAAGACTCAAATGAGAGTCCTCTGCAAGAGAACATCGATAGGATCAAATCCAAGATCGAAGAATATAAGAAAGGATTAAAAAATCAAATTTCTGATCCCAGTGTGATGCCATCCTTTTCTTCTTTTTATAAGAAGTATGCTGGAGTTTTTCCCAAGGAAAAAATTATGGATCTCTTCATGAATCAAATTCAGGAAGACATCTTAAAAGATGCTGATTTTTCAGATTCAAAATCTGATACATCTATGGTTTCTGGCTCTACTATGCAAGACGCACAGGATCCATTTGAAGAGGACCATGACCTCTCTTTACAGGAAAGTTTTGATTTGTTAAAAAATTCTCTCAAAGAGAAAATTCGGGAAAAGAAGAATCCTTAATGGAAGAAAGAATTCCTGGAGATTGGAGGTTTTTTAGACCAAGACTAGGACTGCAGCATGAAATATGGCAAATTCCTATTCAAATTAATTTTGATCAAAATCAAAATTTGATTAAAGATAAAAATTATCTTAAAGGACTCAAAAAGAAAATCAGAGTTCTTGAAAAATGTATCCCTATCCTTGAAGAATCTTACTATGGACGTCATGGGAATTTCCAACATTTGGAAAGATGCAAAAAGACTTTAAGTCTTCTTCAAAGACAAGCTTCTCTAATGGCGATCTGACCAGGAAGAAATTTGGGAAAATGATGAATCAAATTTCGTCATTGCATAGGTCACCAACAGACCAAGCGTTGTTCATGAATAGTATTTACTATTCATTTTTTACTTTTACTATTCACCTTTTCTTTTTTCCTTTTGAAATCCGGGGCTTCATGTCCGGTTCTTTTTATATAAATAGGATGTTTTTTCTTTTGGAGAGACACGCTTGAGTTTAGACTCGCCCTCTCTTTTTCTCTCTCTACTCTCTCTGTAATATTGGCTTCTTGCCTTGTTTTCAATAAAAGGTGTTCATTTTGGTAGTTCATCGAGGTAGTTAATTTCTGCTTTTATTTTCTGTACTTCAATTTATTTATTTTTGTTATTGCCGCCTCAATGGTCGGCTAAATTCCTGTATTAAATCATGGCCTAACTTAGTATACTATACTATCATGTGCATTTGGAAACTTATTTTTCCAGTTTATATTTGATATATCATAAGGTAGAGTTGGTTTAACCGGTAGGTTTGAGTTTTCTAGTGATATCTATGAGTTAACTATGTGGGCGTGCCCTTTTAGCCGTTATGCCGATGGATAGGCGCAGGCGTTTGTGGGCGTAATGCTTTTTTCAGGTTAACTCATAGACTATGGAATTTCTCAGTCAGTCCTATCTGTGTTTGGAAAAGATCCACAGGATACTATTGATATATCGAATACGATCTTGAACTATATGGATATATATATTTATAAGTGAGAATAAATATGGAGAATGGATAGAGGATTAAAAAAAAGGTTAGCAGCAAAGTGTAAATTCCATAATTTAATTTGACTTCCAACAGTGTTAATAACTGCAATTGTACTCGTGCATATTTGTCTGTTTTATGTGCAATTTTAATTTACTTTGAGTAATTAAAGTATAATTATAAGTAAAAAAAATTATTAATTAAAAAGTTTTAATTGCATCTAATCGGCTATATATACACACACCCAATTTGCACCTTAATCTAAAATATTATTTCAGGTAAAGCATAGCATAGCAGAGCTTCTTCTGTTACTTTCTCTTTCTAAAAATTAGGTTTTCATTTGGGGGAGACGTTTATTGTGCATTTCTCCATCTGATATTAATTTGTGCAGAGTAGATCGTGGAGTTGAATTCGAGCGATGTTTTCGTTTGAAAAGCTTCCCCCGAAGAGAGGTTCGATCAAATCTCAGATCATGCAGGAGTGGGGCGTCACTCTCGCTTCTATGACATCGAAGGCCGGCGATCTGCTCGGCGGCGTAGCTGTCTTCTGGTGGAAGCGCCACCTCGCGGGGTAGATCCGCCGGCGCCGGATATCCTTTGTGTAAGAGAGAGAAAAGCGGAGTATTCGGGTGGGTCCCACACAAGAGTTCTGCTACACCGCCTACCGTCACCATCCATTTTGTTTGTGCGAATAACAGAATTCAGTTTGGCCTTGCTTGGGTCGGTCGATATGCTTCGATTACTGTAATCTTGTTTCTTAATTATTGTAATTCCTTTCAATTATTTTCTTGTCATGTCAAATCCTTGCACTTTTTTAGTCTTTTCATTCTAATTATGTCTCATTTTCCACTATCTCTTTGCCTAAACTATTCATCTTATTAATTTTTTTTAATACTAATTTTTATTTATTATGATGCCACTGAAAATCAACTTTCTTTTATACAATTTTTTATTTATTAAAATATCATTATAAATACTAATAAATGATTATCACATTAAACTCAGTTATCAAAAGAAAAAGGGTCAATCTTCAATTGAACAGGGACTAGCAATTAAACTCCCCTCAGGACGAAATCCCCCTTCTATTATTATATAAAGGGAAAAGGTACAATTTGGACCCTGAACTAATGTCACGGGTACAAATTGGACCCTAAACTATTTTTTTGTACAAATTGGACCCTAAACTAATGTTTCTGGTACAAATTGGACCCTCAACTAATGTATTGGGTATAAATTGGACCCTAAACTATTTATGAGTTCAAATTGGACCCTGAACTAATGTTTTATATACGAATTAGACCTCAAACTATTTTTTTTTTTGGTATAAATAAACCATAACTTTTAAAATTAAATAAATAAATCCCAACTAATAAAAAAATTAAATATTAGTATATAATATTTGACTAAAATGATAAATTTCATCAATTTGTATTTCAATTCAAGGTTATTTTTAACTCATACTATTAAATTATTTTTTAAAATATTAATTTAAATATATATTGCATTTAAAAAAAAAATTAGTGCTTAAAATTTTTTTAACGTTGTTTTAAAATATATTAATGTAGTGCGTATTTTAATCCATTTTTATTATGTTGGTTAAAAAAAGAAAAAAGAAGATCAATGCTTAAAAAAACATGATCGTAGTCGATTAAATAAATGTAAATTATTTTAAAATATATTAATTAAGCAACACTTTTTTTTTTATAATTTAACAATTGACTTAGAGTTTTTTGTATTTAATATGCATATATATTTGAATTAATACTTAGAAGAATAACTACTCTAATAGTATGAGTTGTAAATAACAACTATCCATAAATAATAATATATTGAAATAATAATTTATAAATTTTATCATAAAATTTTTAATCAAATATTATATAACAATGCTTAATTTTTTTATTAGTTGGAGTTTATTTATTTGATTTTGAAAGTTATTGCTTATTTATACCAAAGAAAGAGTTTGGGGTCCAATTTATACCTAAAATATTAGTTTAGGGTCTCATTTGTACTAAAAAATAGTTTAGGGTCCAATCTGTACCCAAACACTAGTTGGAGGTCCAATTTGTACCTGAGACATTAGTTTAGGGTCCAATTTATACAAAAATATAGTTTAGAGTCCAATTTGTACCTCTGACACTAGTTCAGGGTCCAAATTGTACATTTTCCCTTATATAAACACACACACGTATATATATGTATTATGAAATATCGGGTAATTCTGGTGTGCCCCAGATATCCATTCCCCAAATTGGGTGTTTACCTCTTTAGCAGGTAGCCTATTTTTTTGTCTATTTTCTTTTCCTGATATGATTTGACTAGGAAGAATTCACAATTATATTTTATATCCACAAAATATCATTTTATTTTCACATATACATTTCTGGAAAAATCCATTTGAAAATGGCATTTTCTTTTGTTTCAATTTTTGCATTCGTTTTTTTTTAATAATGTCATTTTTTTGTTCATGATTTATTATTCCGTGGTGATATATTGTAATCAATAAAAGAGATATCTAATAATATAATAAATAATAATAGAAGAAGTGAACTTTTCCCAACAATTATGAATTCAGATTTTCTTAAAATAATAAATATATTTAAAATATTTTTTGAAAATATAAAGTACTAATTTATAATTCAAAACTGTTCAAAATTATAATATCAGATTTTTAAAAGATTTATTTTAAGTAAATAAATACAAACTTTGAATGAAATAATCCCTTGAAATCCTCTCCAACCTTTTAATCCCGTAAATTGTTCTATATTCTCATCCACATAATATATTATTTTTGGTAACATAAAATAATTAAATATTAATTTAATTAGAGTATTTATTAAAACTAAAAGACCTCCACGTTCACACCATCTTTCTCAACCAAAAACTTCAGTTGCGGCCATGGCAAAAATGACGGCCTACTCCAATAGCTCGTTGTAATCACTTAGTTACTGGAATTTCGAGTGTCATTTCTTAGTGTTGAGGAAGAAGACAATATAGTGTGACGAAAATTATGCTGATTTTTTTTCTTATTTCCTTTAGGGAATGGTGGCTGGATTTTATCACAGCCCCGGCGATGGTGGTGGTGGAGTGGCGGCGGAGGTAAAATGATTTGTTCTCTCAATGCCCGCCGCCGTGGTCGCTTCTTTGTATACAGAATGATTTCGTATTACTGGAAAAACCATTCGACCCCAAAAAAAACAAAAAAAAAGCTTAGGAACGCTCTTCTCTTCGCTGGGAAACGAACCATTGAATCTCGCAAGCTCTCAATTGAAAGAGATCACCTCTTCCACCTTCTAAACACCATCGCCGGAAATAATGGAAGTAGCTTCCATATTCGTCAGAATTAATGGAGTCTAATCCGACCAATTAAATTGGAAATTTAAAAATTGATGATGAACAGTGAATCTCTTTCGCCATGTTCCAAAAAATTTACAGAAAAAGATTGATGTGAACAAACAATTTGCAGAAAAGAATTCATGTGAAGAAAGAGAAATAGAAAAAGGGGAACAACAGCAGTGGAAGAAACTGGTTGAACAAGTAACACATAATTTACTTTTTGACAAAAAAAATCTAACGGTTGATGTTAAATGCAAATTTGATCCGAGGGCTGATATTATTGGGGTATGCATACCCCCGGGGCGCAGTAGTAAGTCCCTGAAATAACAGTCCTACGATCTGCTTCACAAGTGATATATGCACACCCGATGGGATTGATATTGATGGGATAACTTATGATATTCTTACCCTCATCATCACATTTTCACAGCATTATATTCGAAGAAGTTGTATCCACTTCGGATCATCATATTTTCTATTTCAATTTGACTAAATATTATCATTTTAAAATTATTTTTTAATAGAGAAGAGGTAGATCTATCATACTCTACCTTAAAAATTATTTTATCATTTCATATACTATAATAAACAATTCGCTCGCTAAAACACGAAGATAAAACAACTGTGAAAAGTGTTTGGGGATGGGGGGAGTATATTCTTAACTCTCATTATTATTTTTATGATTCATATACTCTAAAATTTTCAAGAATGTAGTTATTAGGATGCAAGAATTTTCAAACAAAATAAAATGATGTTGTTATATGATCTTCTAAAATTCCGTCATGGTGGGGGTGAAGTCACGGGAAATGATGTTATTATATGATCTACCAATGACAACATTTATTTACTGGCAATTTTTTTTATAAATTCTCAATTAGCAAATTCATTTTACGTTTTCAATTTGAAATGGGATTTTATTATGATGCTGGTTATGTATCCGAGGATGTCACGAATGAAAGAAACACGAGCACACAAAGAAATTCGTGTGAATTTTGTTTAGTTGCTAGGGAATATGATACTGATCAAGATCTTTGGCGCATCGATGTTTTGAGTAGGACACACAATCATCCCTCCCGGAATTTGCAGAGGGTTCGAGACTGGGTACTTTAACACCCAACCAATTTAAAGAGATATGTCGACAATAACTACTTCATATAAGTCCACGCGATATCCAAGAACTATTACTTTTATTTCAATTGCACATGAGATCCGATTATCATCCAGTGTCATGGCTATCAGTATACTGGATCAAAAGAAGACACTCATCCGCATACACTACAAGAAAATAATGATTTGCCTAAGGAATTAAATTGCCTACAAAAATTTACCAACAAAAAAGTTTGTAGTAAAAATTGCCTACAATTTGCCTACGGAATAAAATCCCTAGGTATAATCACCTACAAGCCATTTGCCTACAAAAATTTACCTACAACACAATTTGCCTACGGAATTTCCGTAGGCAAATTATTGTGTAGGTGGGGATAGGGATGGCAAAACGGCCCGCCCCGAGGCCGCCCCGCTCTGCCCCGCCCTGGTTGGGCCAGGTCAGCCCCGCCCCTTGCTAAAAATGGGGCAGGTCCGCCCCGCCCCGCACGTGGGGCAGATCGGGTATGGGTATGTATGTTGCCCTGCCCCGCTCCGCCCCGCCCTGCTCTACCCGCAATCTATTTTATATATACATATATATATATATATATATATATATATATATTATAAGTATTATATGTATATATAGTAAATATATAAAAAGACCTCTCATAAATATATCAATAAACGTGCATATTAATTATTGACTCAATTGATTCAATGCTATCATTCAAATTAACATAATCACATCCATATATTAATCTTTTTTAATTAATATATATTAAACCCTATGCTTACAATTAATTATGTCATTCACATATATTTTTTGTTAATTCTGGACTCGTAATTATCTTGAATTTGTTAATTAGACTTATTGTCATTTTTGACATGAGATTATGATAAATTTGTGGTTTGATGGTTATGTTTATTGTATAATTTAATTGTGAATTTAATTTTATAATATACATATGCTTATATTTTAAAATATGTATATTTTTCTTGGGATAAGAATGGGGCGGGGTGGGGCGGACCTGCCCCGTGCAGGGCGGGTATGGGGCACAAAATGCCACCCCGCGACGGGGCGCGGGGAGGGGCGGGCCTGGGTACTTAGGTACCCGCCCTGCCCCGCCCCATTGCCATCCCTAGGTGGGGAAAGAAAATGCTTATACAATTAGAGATTTTTGTAGGCAATTCGTAGGCAATTCCCCCTACGAATTTTTTTGTTGGTAATTCCGTAGCTATATTGACAATTTCCGTAGTCAATATTAAACTTTCTTGTAGTGATATATATGGTTTAGAGTTACAATTTAGATCAGATAGATCTATAAAATTATCTACACAACGATCATGCACAGCGACGTAAAGATAAACGTGAGGCTAACAAAAGAGGCAAAAAATCAGGCCCAAAAAATCCGTTTTTTTTTATTTATGAAAAATATGTAATGAGTGTATTTTTTTACTAATTCAAACTGGGTATAAAACTTTTTTTTCCTTTCAAAATTGTGTATATTTGTCCTTTTTCACAACTAATACTTTTGATGAAATATCTAATATTTTTATAATATTAAATAAAATAGTTAATCTAAACAAATAATACTTTTGAATGAAACAACCAATATTTTTTGTAAAATAATTAGAGTAAATAAATAAAGAATTTTTTTAAAAAAAAGACGACTGTATAAATAAAATTGCAACATCACATTGTATATTAGTAATGACTCCTTTTAATAATATAGGTACACTAAACATACTTTAACATCATCATCATTCCATCATTACTCCTTAAACATCATCAATATTATTCCATCCATTATGTTATATCAATGTGCAAATAGCATGACTCGATCCGGCTTGACAAAGTGCACCTTTTATATATATCAGCGACTATTGTTGGTTTCATTTTCAGTGTCTTTTTATACTGTCATTTTTAATAGCTGATTGGGTATATCTATATGCATGTACCTGACTAAATTGTTTTAATAATATGCACATTCCGAGGATATACACGGTTTGTGTAAAAGAAGTGAGAACGCGGAATTAGATTAACAGTGATACTGAAGGCCACTTTAATTTTACTATTCACTAAAAGCGTGTGTAGTATATACACATTATGGGTTAATTGCACGAAACCAATTATGGTTTTGATATGTTGGGCAAAAAGTTTCTCGTAATCGAAAAATGGTGTGAAATTTCTTTATCATTTATTAAATAGAGTGAATTATTCCTATTTTAGAAAAATGAGTTCGCGGTTTTATCTATCTCCTCTATTTTTATATTTTATTTTTCCAAATATTAAAATTTTAAGATTATAATATGAAGTACATAATAAAAAATCGAGAAAGTTATTAACTTGTTTTTCTAGAAGAATAAGAGAATTCACTATATTTAATAATCACAAGGAAGTTTCACACAATTTTCAAACCACTGAACGGATTTCACGCAACATTTTAAAACTACATGGGATTTTGTGTAATTAACAATATATATACTCTTAATTCCCAAATAGAATTAATACGCACAATAGGTGATTTTGGAATTAATGAGTAGAATGAAGTTGATAATTTTCAGAGGCTAGGTAGTGTGAACTATTTGTTGAATATTGGTTATAAATTTTCCATTTTAGGCCCACATTTTCCTTCTAGTGAAAGACTTGAACGGCAAGAATATATAGAAACAAACCAGACATATAATAATGAGTAGTAGTAGTGTTGTCAGAATTTCAAGATAATCAAGAGAAAAATGATATGTGAAATTAATGGTATACTATTAAGTGTATGTGACATATTTTATAAATACAGTGTGAACTCAGTTGAAGTAAGACCCGCGCTTTCCTCCACTTTCCAAAGCCTTTAATTAAGTCAAGTGCCTATCGCTTTGATGTTCTTTTCTCTTTTTAATCAGAATTTTTATTTTTATTTTTATTAGCAAAACAGAAAACAGGCCTAAGGAATATGCTTACATTACATCGTAAAGAGATTTCAACCAGAAGCCTAACAATTTAGCATAATCCTTGGAGAATCAAACCACAATTTAGGAAAAAGTTAAAATAAATAATAACTTTTAAACATAATCAAACTCCACACTCTCCTTTTAATTTCCTCTATCAATTTATTTTCTTCGAACATTATAAGGCCTTCAAAAATATTTTTATTCCTTGCTTTCCAAAAACCCACACCACACATTTTTAAATCGCAATTGTAATCTCCATACCTTTTTTTTTTTTACATAGGATCCCAAAAATTGAAAAAAGTGATCAAAGATGCAGCATTGCGATGTCGTGGAAATATATAGCCACTCCAAACATGTGCCCCAAATTTTTGGCGCCACCAAACAATTGATGAATAAGTGGTTTGTTGTTTCCTCCACCAGTCCACACACAGATAAACTTATATCGGAGCCAAGAGGAAGGACACTTCTCCCAGCAAGATTTATTTTTGTAGGTAGTCGATCTTGTAGTAATCTCCAAGACATAGCAGCTACCTTTAAATACACTATCACTACAAAAAAAGCATCAATTAAAGAGGGGGTTTAAAGAGGGCTTTTGTAACCCTCGTTATTAAAGAGGGGCGAGACGGGGGGAAATATTTTGTATATTAAAGAGATATTAACGAGGGTGGTCCACTCGCCTCAGCAAAATTAACGAGAGCATGGGTCCCCTTGTCAGTTAACGAGGGTTTTTCACTCCCCTCGGTCAACCTGCAACAAACTTAACGAGGGCGTAGGCCCCCTTGATAGGTAACGATGGCAATCCCCCTCGCCAATTTTAAATGATAAATTTAACGAGAGCATTGCTCTCGCTAATTAACAAGGGCAAATTTTTCCTCGTTAATTAGTGAGGGCAATGTTTGCCCTTGTTAATTAGCAAGGGGCAATTCCCTAGGTAAACTCTATTACAATATTTAAAAGGCAACCTGCCCTTGTTAATTATTTCCCTTGCTAAAACCCTCGTTAAGTGATAGTTTAATTTCATTTTAAATATTTGAATTAAAATGAATATTTATATGTTGAAATATAATTAAAATATATACACAAGAGACAATTTGATTTTATTTCAAATATTTTAATTTAAATGAACATGTATATATGTTGAATATACAAGTGACAATTTAAATTAATTTTAAATAAAAAAATATTTGTGTTAATATACAATTAAAATTTTATTCTAAATATTTTAATAAAATATCAATATATGTGTATATATGTGTTAATATACAACTAAAAAGAAAAGAAAATACGAGTGATAATTTAACTATCATGCATAGATTTATAAATGTTGAGAATTGATGATAATGCATTTATTAGGTATTTATGAATTAATGGATGATAAATAAATATTGTAATGAAAATATTAATTATGAAGTTTAAATTGTGCAACTCTTTATTTGTTTGTCAATTAATTTATGTCAAATTGAATGATTGAATTGTTTAGATTGATCTTGTTAGATTAGTTAATAATTCATGGTGTTGAGGACTTTTACGTGAGAAAATTAATTAAAATGGTCAATATATGTAATATATGTATATACATGTGCTAATATGTAATTTAAAATAATATATAAGTGAACATTTAACTTTATTCAAATTTTCTAATTAAAGCAATCAATATATGTGCATATATGTATATACATGTGTTAATATGTAATTTAAAATATATAATTAAAAAACTAAGTTTATTCAATTTTTTTTAATTTAAACGATTAATATATGTGTATAAATGTGTACATATATGTTAATATATAAAAAAAGGAAAAAAAATATTACAAGTGATAATAATAATAATAATAATTAAATGAATATATAAATTTATTACAAATATATTTATATACTATATTTGTATAGTATATATATTTAAAGTGAAAACATAATGAATGGCTTGTCTAGCCCAAATGGCTAGGCGAACTGCCCAAAGTCTCGCAAATGCGGGAGGTCGCGGTTTCGAAACATCCCCCACACGAAACTTGGTAATATATATATATATATTTGATAGGTTGTGGGTTCGAGTCCTGTTCGGTACTTTTTTTTTCTACAGCATTGAGTTGGCGAGGGGGTGGCCCTCGGGAATTAGCGAGGGCGTCCCCCTCTTTAACTAACGAGGGCCTCAAATAAAGAATTTAACGAGGGCTCTTCCCCCTCGCTAATTAACGAGGACCGAGAGGAGGGACCTTGCTAACGAGGCTCATTTTGCCGAGGACTGGTTCCCCTCGTTAAGACTCTCATTATCCCTATTTTCCTCGTTAAAACCCTCTTTATTCCCCTCTTTAAATGAGGGTTTTTTTGTGGTGTATCTGTTAAACTTCTTGTAAGCTAGTGTTAGCATAAGTGTTAGTAAAGTGGTTAGCTTAATCAGTTGGGTTAGTTGTAACAGATTGTGTACGTGATACAATCTTAGTGGAATGGTTACTTGAGTCTTCTTGCATACATATTGAGCTAATCACCTCTGGTTAATTAATTTTACAAACACATTTTAATTTGGCCCTTTTGTTAAGCCTTTTTTTACACTATCTTGCTCCACGCTAGATGCAATTCCTTCGGGATGCAATTAGCTCTCGAATGATCCACACATTTTTTGCTCAGGTACTCATAAGCCGACCTCGTTGTATATTGTCCTCATGTGCACAACTTCCACTACCAACAATCTTCTTCATTTTCTTTCAACCTGCACCTACTCAAAGTATTAAAGAAATCGTCAAAAGTGTAATGTTCACAATCAAAGACCCCCCTCTCCATCCCCTCCCTCCCACTTCCCAATAGAATTAATAGACCATTCCCTATTTTGACATAAATGGAAAAATCTTGGAAACCTACTTTTAAGGGTACTACTTCCCACCCAAATATCATGCCAAAACTAGTGTTTCCGTCATTCCCAAATTTTCTTACCATATTTCTAAACACCCACTTTTCTCCTTCCCCAACCCCAATTTTCACCACATCCTTCCACCACTTTGATCTAGCTAGGGGTGGCATATTGTATCGTATCGAACATACCGTACTGTTGGAGTTATACGTGAAAGTATATTTTTACTTTGTATAACTCATGTATTAAACACTTGTTTATGAGAATAATTATTTTATCACATTTGCTTTAGATATGATTGAATGTTGAATATTTATTGCAATCAGTTCATTATGAATAGTACATGTTACATTGTAGTTAATGTGGTGATACCCGATCACGGAAGATCACATTAACGGTTTACTAGTAACTAAACGTACAAATTCACGACCTAGGTGTAATTGAACAAATCACCGTGAAAGGTCGATGTGTATATCTCAGATTAGTTTGTCTTGACTAAGAGATTGCACTAGCACATTTAGTATGTGTTGAAGAGGACCTACAGCGAGGATATATTCTTCAGTTCTGAAATGTGAAGAATTAGACCTTAGTGGTTATTGATTTCTTAATCTCCGTCACTTAAATAGGACCGTGTATGCTTAATGGTTACTGCTTTAATTCATGTTGGGTGAGAATCATCGTGACTTCGAACCTTGTGCTTTGGACAGTAATATTAATCATACGACGGTTGCTAAGATTTAATACGGAGAAACGCGTGCGAGTACGACTCGTGTGATTTGTCCCCTTGGTGGGCTCAGAAGTTTTATCGTACCAAATCTTGCAAGTGAAGAATTAGTTTCTTCGGTACGGATAATAATGTTGAGCTGTCTTTACTCCAAGGTGAAAGATATTAATTAATTTAGAGCTATTCAGAAGCTTAATTAATTAATGGATTTGATAATCTTAAACGCGGGAAATAATAGTCGGGAGCCCATATTATCGTAATATGGATTAAGATGGATAGTGCAATATTAATTTATTAGTGGTACTAATTAATATTAATGGGTTGAATTATTTTGGGGCTCAATATTGAAATTCAGAAACCCATTGGAGGTCCAATCTTAATTATCCTAAAGGCCTCTCAAGTAGCCCATTAATTAGCTCAATAATGACAAGGTGATTAAAATAAAAGAAAATATAATTGCTGATTTTTCTTGTATTTTTCGAAAAGGATATATTAGGAGAAAGAAAAGATCTTGTTGATTTTCTTGGAAAGATATTATGGAAGATAAGTATTCTCGAAATACAAGATTATCTCATATATTCAAGAAGATCCAAATTTTGGATTCTTTCTTTAATATTTTCGAAAATAAGCTTATATGAGAAGGTGAGATTTTTAGGGAATATTTTATTATGGAGAAAAGAATATATGAGATATATTCAAGATTTCTTGGAGGCCAAGAAAAAAAAAATCTCTCCCCTATTCCATGTGAAAATTTCGAAATCCACTCATCTATATATAGGGGATGATTATTTCGTCTCCAGTTTACAGTTTCACAGTGTTGAAAAAAAAATCAGCAACAATATTTTTTCTTTTCCTTGGTTTTTAAATTGCTTGAAAGCACTTTCCACCGGTGATCAAGCAAGGCGAAAGGGAAATACTTGAGAATGTTTTTGGGTTGGTAGCACATTCGTAATTGTCCCGTGATAATCAAAGGTCATATCTACAAGAGGTACGTAATCACATAATCTCTTAGTTTTTCCGCCATAGATTTTATGTGAATTAATTCAACATGCATGATGATAAAATTGTTGTTGGAATTATTATTTGAATTAATTAGGATTAATTCATGCTAATAATAATTATATTTAATTCGTATTTAAATTTCATCCCGAATAGATTTAGGGCACTCCTATTTTCCCAACACGTACCGTAACGCATATCATACCGATAATTTTGGTATGTAAAAATGCACCGATACCGTACCGAATATTTTGGTATACCAAAAAAGCATACCGCATACCGAACATTTAGTATGTCATACCTTACCGACATTTCAATATATATCGGTCCATACTGAAATAGTACCGATCATGTTGATATATCCGCCATAGCGAAGTATTATAATTATTTAACTTCTCCCTCTGTCCATAAAGAATATATTTTCCATAAACAATTACTTTATTCATAAACGGACCTCACAGTACCCCATAATATCCTCCGGTATATCGCATTAAACCACGTGCATAAAATGAGCATACTTTTCATGGTTAGAGGGAGTAATTATTTAATATGTAAACAAATTAAATATTAAATTTTGATAATGAATTATTGGCACGGTATATACCCATTTATACTGAAATACCAAAATATTTTGGGTAATCCGGTATATACTGAAAATATACCGATAACCAGAATTTTCTAAATATTAATAGGAATCATGTACTGAAAATTTCGATACCGTAAATTTGATATTTTTGGGTATGGTAAGCGTAGTATACCGATTTTTTTGGTATTGCTCCACCCCTATAGCTAACCCCCTCCTTTCTGCGATAAAATTTCCCTCACCCATCCTCCATTTTCCATTGAATATTAGGAGTATTATATGATTAATAGTGTTCACATTGTATAGTCTTGTATTTGTATCCCACGTCGGAAACCATGTGACTAAAGTAGTCACTTGTACATGTATTTATATTTCCTTTACGTGTGAATAATATATCTCTTTCAATATTCTATTTATGGTAACCAGAGTCCAATTGGCTAATGCCTTTTTTTCCTGTTAAAACAATCCTCACGATCAGTTTTCATATCCCAAGATTTGTTGCCCAAATCACTCGGTCAACACTTCTTCTTATACCGTATCACCATATTATTGATTTGGTATCCCTTCAATCACGCCATCTCTTATTTTTGGCTATTAATTCCAAGAATTGGTCAATCCTCTATTATTGTCCATTCTTCCACAATTCTAGGCCTCTTTCCGCTGCAATTCAGATTCACAAATGGCATCCCGCTCGGTCTATTTATCTCCGCCAGTCTACACAACACATTCAACACCGCCAACCTCTAGTTGGATTCTGGATTCCGTAGCGTCTCACCACATCTCTAAAGACTTAGTTAACCTCATCCATCATGCACCATATGATGGCAGTGATGGTGTAGTTATTGGTGACGGTAACGGATTACGTATTTCTCACATTGGGTCTTTGAATTTTTTGCACATTTCACTTAATTTTTGTGATGTGTTGCACGTGCCTAAAATATCACGTAATTTAATTTCCATCTCACTCTTATGTCATGATAATAATGTGGATGTAGTTTTCTCTGGTGTTGGTTTTCAGGTGGTGGATCGATACACGGGGGATACTCACCTATGCGGTCCTCGCGTTAATGGGCTCTATGTGTGGCCTGTTGGTGTTCTTGCCTTTGCACTTGTCTCCACTAAACAACCCCTTTCCATTTGGCACGCTCGACTCGGTCACCCTTCTTCTAAAATCTTAGATAGCGTCATTTCTGGTAATAATTTATTGTTGATTAAACAGTCGAGTTTTTCTTGTGATTCCTGCAAATGCATCAAAAGTCACAAATTACCATTTCATGAGTCTAGTCTTACGTCATCTGCTCCTCTTGAACTGGTTTACTCTGATGTTTGGACATATCCAGTTTTATCCGTTAATGGATTTAAATATTACATTATCTTTGTGGACCATTTTTCTAAATATGTGTGGCTCTATCCTCTTTAACGCAAATTTGATGTGCTATCTACATTTGTTGCTTTTAAAGCCCTGGTTGAAAACTTTTATAAAATAAAAATTATAACCCTCTACACTGATAATGGGGGAGAGTTCATTGATCTCCGTCCATTTCTCTCTTCTCATGGGATAACTCACCTCACCACACCTCCATACACACCTGAACATAATGGCCAATCTGAACGTCGACATCGTCATGTTCTTGACACTGGTCTAGCACTTCTCCATCAAGCATCTATGCCTTTAACCTATTGGTCGTTTTTCATGACCGCTACCACATATATTATCAATCGTATCCCAAAAATCGATATATTCATGCTTTCCTCGTTTGAGAAACTTCACAATTATCCACCTAACATATCCAAATTGCGAGTCTTTGGCTGTCTTTGCTACCCATGGCTTCGGCCATACACATCTCACAAGCTTCAAAATCGATCCTCCCCATATGTCTTTGTGGGGTATTCCCTTACTCAGAGTGCATATATATGTCTTGATTTATCTACTTACAAACTTTACACCTCTCGCCATGTTGAGTTTGCTGAGGACAAAATTCCATTTTCTGTATCATCTTTTTCATCCTCCATTCCCACTCTCGAATCACTATCAGAACCTATCACACATACCTCCATTCCCACTCCACCTCTTATTCACATTCCCCAATCACTACCAGACCATTTCCCATATGCCTCAATGCCCATTCCCGCTCCTGCAGATCATGCTTCACCAGCACCACCACTGGATCTTGCATGTTCCCCTAATCACCCAATGACCACTCATGCACGTAACAACATCTTCAAACCCAATTCGAGGTATTGCCTTACATCCATTGTTACTTCTGAGGTTGAGCCCACTACTGTTCGACAAGCTCTGAATGATATTCGTTGGAGAGATGTTATGTCTGCTGACTTTTCTGCACTGCTTAAGAATGGTACTTGGGATTTGGTCCCTTCTGATCCGTCTCAGAATGTAGTTGGGTGCAAATGGGTTTTTCGAATTAAGCGAAAACTAGATGGTTATATTGACAAGTTTAAAGCTCATCTTGTAGCTAAAGGGTTTCATCAACGACCAGGAGTGGACTACTTTGAGATATTTAGTCCAGTTGTAAAACCTGTCTGTGTCTATAAACTTTTCGATACCAAACTTTCAGATGTGTCTACTCTTATGTATACAAACTTTCCGATACCAACTTTCCGATATCAACGACAAGGATGAAGTATATATATCTCAACCGTCTGGATTTTCCGATACCAACTTTCCCTCTTATGTCTGCAAACTAAAAAAAATCCATCTACGACTTAAAGCAAGCCCCACGTACTTGCTACACCTCGTTGTGTCCATTTTTATCTCATTGGGCTTTACTTGCACTAAGTCTGATGAATCTCTGTTTGTCTACCATCATGAGGGTATACTTGCTTACTTCTTGGTATATGTGGATGACCTTATACTCACAGGATATAATAACTTGTTTCTTTCTCATGTGATCACTTCTCTTGCCTCCAAATTTTTTATCAAAGATTTGGGTGATCTCTCGTACTTTCTTGGTGTTGAGGTACTCCGCTCCTCCAGCACATGCTCTCTTGTTCAGTGAAAGTATATCATTGATCTCTTGGCTAAGTATAACATGCTTGAAGCCAAGCCAATTCAAACGCCACTAGCCTCGGGTATCAAACTTTCTTTGAATGATGGCTCACCTCAAGCTGATGCTGCCTCCTATCGTCAAGTTCTTGGAAGTCTACAATATCTACTATTTACTCATTCTGATATTGCTTTTGCTGTGAATAAGCTATCTCAGTTCATGCATGCTCCAACTGCAATACATTTGGGTGCAGTTAAGCGACTCTTTCGCTACCTCAATGGGACGAGAAATCTTGGCATCATTCATCGTTGTAATTCTCCTCTTTCCCTTCATTGTTTCACTGATGCTGATTGGGCAGGCGATTGTGATGACCGCACATCTACTGGTGCATTTATTGTATTTCTTGGGTCTAACCCCATTTCTTGGAGCTCTCGTAAGCAACGTGGTGTTGCTCGTTCTTCTACTGAGGCTGAGTATCGTTCTATTGCTGCTGAAGTTCAGTGGACTCGATCTATTCTTAATGAACTTCATGTTCGTCTTTCTTCTGTTCCTGTGATCTATAGTGATAACATTGGGGCCACATATCTATGTTCCAATCCGGTATTTCATTCTCGAATGAAGCACATCGCCATAGATTATCACTTCATTCGGGATCTTGTGAAGACCTCCCAAGTTCGGGTTACCCATGTTTCCTCTGCCGATCAACGTGCTGGTGCACTTACCAAGATATTGTATCGTGCTCGTTCATCTCTTCTTATGACCAAGATTGGTGTCACTGAACATGCACCATCTTGAGGGGGTGTATTAGGAGTATTATATGAATAATTGTGTTCACATTGTATAGTTTTGTATTTGTATCCCACATCGGAAACCATGTGACTAAAGTAGTCATTTGTACATGTATTTATATTTCCTTTACATGTGAATAATATATCTCTTCCAATATTCTCTTTAATGAATACACGAGATGACCCTCGCCCATAAATTATTTCCCTCTAATAAATATCTCCGCACCCACTTTCCCATAAGAGCTTCATTAAAACACCCAAAATCTCGTGCACCTGAAGATTTGAAAACACATACATTTTTTCAATTCACCCAAACTATTTTACGTTCATTCACTCTCCAACCCTTCCAACACAAATATGTTAAAGAACACGAAGTTTTTTAGGTAGAAAGTAGAAGGAGAGATGATATACGGTTAGCGCGCACAGGACCAACTTCAAAAGGGTGAGCCGACCCCTAAGAGAGAGTTTCCTATGTTCCCAAACTTTTAATTTTGCCTTCACCTTGTAATAAGTGGTTCCCATTTTGTAATCATGTTGTGAATCACTCCAACCTTGATTCCCAAGTCTATAAACGAAAGACGCCCCACCGAACAACCAATAACACTTGTCATATTCTCCAAAACTCTATTTTCCACAGTCACTCCTATCAAACTACGTTTGTATGGATGGAGAGATTAGTAAATATTAAAACTTATAAGTGATATTAGACTACAAGGAGATAACTTCCATCTTTTGCAAAGGTTTGACAATATATATTTTGCCTCTAATTATGTGTATAGTTATGGTGTGATGTTGAGGATTTAAAAGGTATGATTATTTATGTTGTTTTAATCATTTTTTATATATCAATAGAAAATAAGGGGGATTACAAATAGGTTCCTCTCCATAGTACTCCCTCCGTCCCAGGGGAATTTGCACCCCTGGGATGGCACACATATTAAGAAAAGTGTTAAAGTAGTGGCATATGGGTAAATATGTGTATATTTATGTGAGTGTGCACGCAAATCGATGTTTCCTTTTTAGGTAGTGTGCAAATTGGTTTGGGACATCCAAAAAAGGAAAGTGTGCAAATTCGTCTGGAACAGAGGGAGTATTTATTAAGCTTTAGTTCTTCACCTTTTAGGAAATACAAATAAGTTCCTTTTGATGGTCCCACCCACTTATTCACCCACAACCCCCTCCCCCACCCACACCCCCTCCTTCTCCTTGTATGCCATCTCGAATTCCCCCCACCTCTAACTGCCCATCACCTCTTTTTCTTCTTTTTTTTCCTTTTTATTTTACATTCCCTTTTATTTGATTTTTTTGGCATAAAATTTTTGCACACAACTGTTTACACAGATATTCTTAAATATATATATATATTATATTTTTTTATTAATTGTGTATTATCCTATATTTTCATCACTTATTTTGCACAAATATTTTACACAAAAATACTTTGAACATATATTTTGCACAAAAAAATTATTTTTATTAATTGTACAACATTTCATGTTTCATTTCATCACTTACATATTTTAAATTAAAAAATTACATATTTGAATTTAAAAATTGACAAATTCATAACAAAAAATACACATTTTGCCTAAATGCAAAAAAAAAAAAAATGTGCAAAAAAATAAAATAAAAATCCGAACACTGTCTTCATCTTCAATAATTAATCTCCTTTAAATCTCGATGTCTTCATCTTCATTCTTCTCCTCAAAGATCTCCCTATCATCCAATAAAAAATTACAATTAAAATGAAACAACAATAAATCACAATAAACAAAACAAAAATCATCCCCACAATCCCCAGCCACGCTAATTATCCTACAAAGTACAACCCTCTCCAAAGATAAGGCATAACAAATTCAAGTCAATTGAAAGGTCTTCTCCTAAAAAGATACCATTAAAACTCAGAAAGCTCCTCTTACCTAAAGCTACCACAACCCATTTGCACAAAAATCACACACAAACTTACTGATTCGATAATTTTTTGGAGTGGTCGGAGTCTGTATTGCATCGGCTGTGGTGGTGGATGTCCTCTGCTCGGAACAATGATGTCCTCTCTCAGATCGACGCCGCACCTTGCTCAGATCTGATTGTCGCCCCCTTTGTGAGAGAGGGGGCGTCACCGCCAACGCCGTTGTGTGAGTGGAGAGAGAGGGAGGGCACCGCCGTTGCGTGAGTGGGAGAGGGAGCGCGGCGGTGCCGCTGCGTACGTGGGAGAGGGAGCTCGGCATTGTATGAGTGGGAGAGGGAGCGCGGCGCGCTGCGTGAGTGGGATAGGGCGGCGCCGCTGTGCCTCTTTTGCTACCACCGTCGATCCAGAGGCCGAAGAGAAAGGTATGTGGGTGAGAGATTTGAGAGTGAGGGTGAGAGTGAGAGTGAGAGAGAGGGGGGGAGAGAGAGGAGAGAGAGTGGCAGTAAATGTGTGGTGGATTGGGTTGGGCGGGGTGGGTGGGGGATTATAAAAGAGGATATGCTGATTAATGGGGGCGGGTGGGTGGGTGTGTAGCTTAGCAAGGGCAGGGATCTGGCCTTTTTTTTTAGGGAGTGGGACCATTTTAGAAAAGGGGAGAACCTATTTGGTATTTATGAAAATGGGAGAACCAAAGTGTATTATAACACTTAAAAGAGAACCATTTTGTAATAATCTCTAGAAAATATCATCAAGCTTTGAGTGTTACATCCTTGTAGTATGGTATCACTTAGATGTTTTGATATTTACTAGTAATTTATGAACCTTCGAAATCAGCTATTTATTTTGTAATTAAATATAACCAATTAACATAATTTCCCCTTTTATTTGTCACCACACATTCAAATAACTTATTAATTAAGTGAAAAAAAAAAAAAACCATCATTATATATTCAAAAATATATATTTACACCCTACACACTTCCAACTATATGTTGCTCATTTTTTTTAAACTTTTAATATTTTGAATACAAGATAAAGGAGGACAATTCATTATTATACTATGAGAAGTGTTATTATCGGACGAGAGTTAAACCCATGCAATATAGATTATTCCTAGTGTTTCAATGTGGACAAGAAGGTGTAATAGGGTGGAGGATAGATATTTTGCCTCTAGTTTTTTTTCTTAAAGTTTTTTTTTTTTAGAGAAGTATTTTTTTTTAATAATAATAAAATTTTGATATGGTTTGATGTGTTTTTTTTTCTTCAATATCAAATTTTATTTTGTTCACAATATATTAGCATTGTTATTTTCGTTTATAATTATAATTATAATAATAATAATTATTTTTATTATTATTATTATTATAAAATTGGTTTTTTGTTTTGGGAGATCAATAATTTATATATTTAGTGGCCAAAAATATTACGGAGATTTTTTATTTTTATTACCTTAATTATGTAATTGATATTTATAAATATATATGGTAATTAAAATATGGAGGAAAAATATGATACTCCCTCCATCCCAATTTTGTTTACCCAAAAGTCTAAAAAATGAAGGTTTTTTTTTTTTGTTTACCCATTTCCTAAAATAGCAAAAAGCAATACCACTTTTTCAAGATTAACCTTCAAAAAACTATTTTATACTAAAAAATATTAATAAATAATTTTTTAAAAGCTAGTTTATACTCAAAAGTAATAATAAACAACACTTTTCTTAAAAATTGTGTCATTTAGAAATGAGTAATCTAAATTGGGACGAAGGGAGTACTACTTTTAATTACCATAAATTAATACTAATCAAAATATTGATAATGTGTTGGTGTCAAATCATCATTTGGCTCCATAGGAGCCCATTATTGGGCTCCATATCAAATCTATAACTTTGATATTTGAAATTAAGCTTTTTTCTTTAAATGAAAGGTTTTTTTTTTAAAAAAAGGTGTATATATATTTGCATGCTACTTACATTAGTGACATATGTACTATATATTATACAATCTATAAATATATAATAGCACTAGCCTTTCTATAATTAGTTTTGGAGGGAGATTTTTTTGGCCCTTGATCATATTTTTATAGATTGATCATAACCGTCAATTTTATTTTCCTAATGATTATGGTAGATCATAGCTAATTTGTTCTTGATTTGCTACTAATTAGGAATTGTTATAATTATTTGTGGCCTATTTATACTCTTGAACCATGAATTTCACAATCAAAGTAATTCAGTTTTTTTTCCCTCGAAATGTATAGAGTGATTTATCTTCCTTAAGTATTAGACAAAATAGTCAGTGAATCTGCTTTTTTTAATCTGTAGATTTTTTTTTGTCGAAAGGGTGTAATATGTTTAATTAAATTTGTAATTGTTGTAAATTTGTTGAGGATATTGGTCGAAGATTTCAAGACTTTTATCAGAGAATTATTCTTTTGAATTTTGAAGTATTACTCGAAGATTCGGGTTTTACATTCATCCAAAATTTGAAGAGCTATAGAAAAAGATTTGAAGTTCTAGATAAAAATGTGCAAGTTTCATTGAATTGTAATTGTTGTACATGTATTCTATTGTGTTTGTTGTTTTTCAAAATTTCTGGATCTTATCATTGTATTTATTTATTTATTAGTTGTAACAGTAATTTAACAAGTTTATTCTTCCAAATTTGTAGAATTCATTGAAGATTTTAAAAAAATATTAGAGATATTCATTCAAGATTTGAAGTCCAAATATTTTTTTTATTTGTGTACGTGGTATTTGTGTTTTATTCTTTCACATTTGAATAACTAAATTTCTAATTACAAAAAATATTAGAGATATTTATTCAAGATTTGAAGTCCAAATATTATTTTTATATGTGTACGTGGGATTTTCGTTTTCTTCATTTAAATTTACATAACTAGATTTCTAATTACAAGGGTTGAATTTTTTATGTTAAAATATATAATTGCATGATTTATGCAAATATAACCACCGTAATCAAATATAATAATTACAAAAGAATTGCTAAAAATATGTTCTTCTAATATTGTGTATCCCTCATAATCTTCATTTTATTTTGAAAATACTTCTAACTATTTTTCTATAGCTATTACGTAAGAGTATATATATTAACAGGTTAACCATTTAAAGTTCATATCAATGAATAATACTATTGTATTGTCCAATTTTAATTGGAAGAAAGTTATTTAAAGTAATATATATATATATATATATATATATATATATATATGAGATTATAGGATACAAATTTGCATTTTTAATTTGTAACACTTTTTTCTTTAATATTTTGAATTCAAAATTCTTTGTTTGAGTCTTAATTTTTTTTAATTCGGGTTTTATGCATCCTCCAAATTATTATTCGGATATTCATTTTGTAACTAATTTGTTCAAATTGAGAAGTTTGATACTAAGTTAAAATCCCTGAAAATTTTAATCTCCCAATTAATGTGTAATTATTAGATATCAGATCATTTTATATTGTATTTTTATTTGTTTTAATGGAATGTCTGATTATCAAATCGTAATTAAATGAATTAAAACATAGACCCTAATTATATGGAAAGTGTGATTATCCGTTGCTACATTATAGGAATTAAAATCTGATCTTTTTAACTCTAGCCATAAATCGGTAGCCCTTGAATTTAAATATTAAAATCTAATCGTACTTCTATATTTATTTTAATGAATTAATTAAATAACCTAATCATTAAATAATGTTAATCTTCTCTGATTTCACGTTCGATAAAATAGGCAGTTAAGTATTCTAATCTGACAATTCAACTTTGTTATTATAATACCAACCAATTATCATAATAGTCAATTTTTTTTTTTATAAAATTGGTCTTTGGATCATCAATATAATTTTATTTAAATGATTTTGTCTTATTTCATGTAAACTTTCTCAATATAAAAAACATATACCATACGTAAACTATTTAAATTATTATTATTTAATTTAATTAAATATAAAATTATAAATAGATAAATTTATTATTTGGCGTAGCTCTACATCCACAATTTTTATTATGTTCACCCACCTTATATTATATTTTACTAAATATATTCACTATTAAAGTATAATTTTGCCTAAAAGATGATACTTATTTTTTATAAGTATGTATAGAGTGAAACTGGTTCATACATGAACCATTAAAGGGTATTAGTTGTTTTCACTAAAGATTATTAGTTGTCATCACTGTAGGGTATTAGTTGTTTTCACTAAAGAGTCTTAGTTTGTATTTATTAAACAATTATTACTCTTCTGTGAAAACAACTAATACCCTTGAGTGAAAACAAATAATACCCTTTAGTGAAAATAACTAATACCCTTCAATGGTTTATGTATGAACCATTTTCACTGTATACTTTTTCTTTGATATAAATATAAAGATATATATATATATATATATTTATATATATTATTATTTGTATTATATTATATTTTGGTAAAGTACAAAGTGAAAATAGTTTATACATTAATCATTTATAGGGTCTTAGTTTTTTTTTATTTTATTTACACTGAAGGGTAATAGTTGAATGGTACGAATAGTATTAATTATTTTAACTAAAGTGTATTAGTTGGTTACACTTAAAAATATTTCAAAGTGGTTATGTATGAAACAATTTCACTCTATACATACTCTTGTTTCTTTTTAATAATTTTTTGTTTGAATAGTGATAAAAAAAAATTCTAATTGACCATATATAAACAATGTTTTCCTCCAATGTTAACCAACCATGTGTAAACAAGTTAGGTTTTAAATTTGGTTATATTTATAAGGAAAGTCATATAATTATTTACACCCTAAATACTTTTTTTAGCACACAATAGTGTTCGATGTAAAAAAAATTTGGAGAAGAATCATATTTAAAGTATTTCAGAACAAAATTAATTTCTCCGATTTATTGTGAATACAAGTTTATTGGTGGCATAGATCGTCGCATAATTCATCTCACTAAAGCTTAATTTAAATTTGTTATAATTGTTGTATTGCATAAAAATAATTAATCTTTTTGAGAAGTATAATGGTATTCATGTCGGAGCAAGAATGATTTTGTAAGGATAAATTATGGGTGATAGGAAAATTAGGACTTTCAATCTATGGGTGGATATTTTAAGGAATGTTACTATAAAAAAAATCGAGATTTGAGGCCTATTCAGTTTGAATCAAAGCAAATCGGACTATTTGGCCGAAGTTGGCTTGAAATTCAGGTTTATTTTGTGTGATTTGGCTTGAATTCTGGTTGAATCTAGACCCAATTTTAACTGATTTGGGCTAATATGACATAGATAAGGTACTTTTAAGTTATTATCCTTAAATTATCAGCTCGGAGAGTTACAATCATTATTTTTCTAGCTTAAAGAGTTACAATTCTCATTTTACAGTTAGACAATTGGTCAGGAATTTCACTTGATATTTATCTGAATATACATGTTACTAATTATAACCAAATATTGAGTTTGAGTATTCATTATTTGTTAGTTCAAATTGCATGAGAATACAACATTTAATTGTAACAAAAGATTATTTGTTAGTTCAAATTGTAACCAAATATTAAGTTTGAGCTTTGTTTGCAAAAATTCAAGTTTTGTATTATATTGCAATTAAAAAAAAAAACTGTGACTTATTTATACTCTTATCATATGCGTAGGAACATTTACACAAGTGTGATCTATTTTACTCCTAAATAGTTAACATCTTAACCACTATTTGCAAATTTTCAACAAAATATGGGACAATTGCAAATTGTGGGACTGATTTTTTAGTTATATGGAAATTTATTACTATTAGAGAATGAAAATGCTGAAATTGTAGGAGCTTTTTTTTAAAGATTTTAATGCATATATGTTTGAGTGTGTGTCTTATCTTATGCGTATACATTTATAATTATTATAATACAAAAATTTATTAATGTGTATCAAATAAATTAATCTGT
Source organism: Ballota nigra (assembly GCA_947034835.1). Taxonomy (NCBI): domain Eukaryota; kingdom Viridiplantae; phylum Streptophyta; class Magnoliopsida; order Lamiales; family Lamiaceae; genus Ballota; species Ballota nigra. The sequence continues at coordinate 71,840,107 of OX344724.1, read as the reverse complement.
TTAAGTATCAATTATTTATAAACTTTTGGAATATTATAAAAGAATTGTAATTTAAATTTGATAACATAAATACAAATTTGATCTCCAAATTTAATACAAAATTGTAACTTAAATTTAATACACATTAATACATACTATTACACCAAATTATTCGTTTAAATTCTATATACCTCCAAAGTTTTCTAATTTTATATATTTGTGTATTATTTTTGTCCCTTAAAATTTCATTAAACAATCAATTGTCGGGGTTATAAAAACCCACATAAAATCTAAAGTTTATAAATTGTGTGCATAAACTGATCACAATAAGTTATTTTTATTGGCAAAGTATAGTAAAAATGTGTTGTACATGAATCATATGAAGAATATTAGTTGTTTCCACAAAAAAGTAGTAGTATTAATTATTTTCACTTAAGATTATTAGTTATTTCCACTAAGGATATTAGTTGAAGGATATGAAAAATATTAACTAAAGCGTATTATTTGGTTACACTAAAGTGTATTAGTTGTTACACTGAAAAGTATTGCAAAGTGGTTCGTGTAAACATAGAATCATAATAATATAGATATTAAATAAATAAATAAAAATTGTTGCTTATGTATCAAGGATGAGTACTTGATATTTCTCTTTTTAACTATGTCATTCTATTGATTATTTTATTTGTACAACCAAATTTCAATGACAATATAATATTTTATCGTTGTATCGAAAATTTATTATTTTATGTGAATGTTAAACAATTCGGTGTTGGATAACCTATATTTGAGTTTCGTGATTTTAATTATAACCACAACTATTTATTTTTATTATATTTGTCTTAAACCATTTGTTATTTAATTTTTTGTGTGTTTATTACCATTATTAATATAAATTTTATTTTTGAAAAGTTTAAAAATAACATTAACTTTATTACTATCAACCTGTTTTAAAAATAAACAATTTTATTTTTAATTAAAAACCTAATATTTAAATTATTAGGTTTTAATCAAATTAAATATGAATATTTTAAAATAAATTTATTATAAGCAGAGCTATCTACACTTACTATTTTACTAAGTTCACCCACTTTAAATAATTTTATAACTTTTAGTAGATATATCCACTATAAAATAATAATTTTATCCAACATGTAATACTTGCATCCACATCCTTAAAAATACTTCCTCGCTATAAATTAATAAGTTTATCCAACATGTAATGCATGTACCCACACCCCTAAAAATTATCTACCATTTATCTCATTCAATTTCAATATAACCACCAAACATATTCAGTCCCCCACCTTTCTAATACTGAGTGAAAACCATATTAGTGTTACACATGTGTGTCTACTAGGCAGAAGGACTAAAAATTAGACGTGAATGAAACCAACAAAATAAGGTAATATGTTGTTATGTATTATGTTTTTTTTAATTAATAGAATGTTCCTTTTTTTGTATTATTTTATACTCTTTCCGTCCCCTCTTAATCTTCACACTATTCAATTTGGATGTCTCACAATAATTTTCACACCCCAAATAATTAAAAAAATAACTCACAATCTAAATACCCTTACAAGATCCATTTAATTTCAAAATTGCCATTGTGGTTGGCCCACTTTATGTTTGAATAGTGATGAAAAATGTTACTTAATCATGTATAGACAATTTAATTTTTTTTCAAAATGTTTTGACTGAAAGTTAAATTGATCATTTTGAAGATAATATTGAAAAAAAATTAGAACCAGTGGATGTTGGTGAAATCATTGAGCTTTGAATCGAATGAAAAATATTGAATTTAAATGTCATTTGGTGAAATTTATATTTCTTTAGAGAGAATGTATAGACTAAAATTAGTTCATGTATGAATCATTGAAGAATATTAATTGTTTCATTAAAGAATATTAGTTATTTTCACTGAAGAGTATTATTTGTTTTCACTAAAAAGTTTTAGTTTGTTTTCAGTAAACAATTAATACTCTTCAGTGAAAATAACTAATACCCTTCAATGAAAACAACTAATACTTTTCAATGAAAACAACTAACACCTTTCAATGAAAACAACTAACACCTTTCAATGATTCATGTATGAACCATTTTCACTCTACGCTTTGTCTTCTTTAGATGCATATATCTGTATATTTTTTCATTTTTATTGAAATTATAAGTTTAACATGTTTTTCATCTCTTTTTTTTAGCACATATCAGCGTTGGGTGTAAATTTTTTGGAGAAAAAATAGATGTTTAATATTGAAGTATGTCAAAATAGAAGAATTATTAATGGTTTATTGGTGACACAAATCATTGCATTATTCGTTTCACTAAAGTTTGATATAAATTTATTAGAAATATTGAATTGCGTACAAATGATAAAATTATTTTTAAAAGTATAATGGTACTGTATTGATGTTGGAATAATAATGATTTTCATTGTTTGAGTGTTAAGGTTGAGTAATTTATATTTTTCTTTTAATTAAGTCTCTTTTTTTATTCTTTCATTTGTATTTTTAATTTAAATGTCGAAAAAAAAAGTATGTATTTGATCAGAGATTTATTACCTTACGTGCATGCTAAGATTTAGAAATTGTTCACTGTCTGGTAATAGAGATATGAGTTTAGTGAATTTTATTATGAAGATACTTATTTTTATTATATTTTTGTGTATGTTATTATAATTAATATAAAGTTGATATTTTCACAAGTAAAAAACTTTTTTGGCTTTATTATGATGTGTCTATTTTTAAAATAAACAAGTTTTCTTTTGTTTTGGTATTAAAATTCAAATATGAAAATTAATAACTTTTAATAAAATTGATATTAAACTTTTATAGATAAATTTATCATGTGGCGCATATATCTATACCATTATTAGAATAAGTTCACTAACCTATGAATTCACACACCTCAATGTATAATTTTAATTAAATATACTCGCTATAAAATATTTAATGAACAAAATATGATATATAATTTGATAGTGGGTCACGCTTATAGTTACTTTTGGGTAGGATGAATGAAACTTTTTAGGTTACACACATGTGGCATATATGTGGCAAACTCTTTCCCCAAAATTGCTCACTTGCATTGGTGATGCTCTTAAGCACTGAAATTTAAAATTTAGAGTGAAAGAAACCAACAAAAAACAAGATAATTTGTGTATATGTATTATGTTTTTTAATCTTAGTGCAATAATTTTTTTTTCTTTATGTTTTATATAACTACTAAACATACCCACTCCCTCACCTCTCTAATTATGCAGCAAAAATCATGATTAATGTCTTTGCAAAAAGTCATATGTTAGGTAGATGGTCGGAGAATTATGTGAGAAAATAATCAACAAAGTAAGATAATTTATTGATAATGTTTTTTACTACCTTGGGGAATTTAGGCCTTCCTCAAAATATTTCGGTTAAAAGTCAAATTGATCATATTTAAGATGATATTAAGGAAAATCAGAACCAGTAAATATTGACGAAATCATTTAACTTTGTATGAAATGCAAAAATGTGGAATCTAAGCGTTGTTTGGTGAAATCTATATTATTTGGATGTATATCTTTTTTTTTATCGAACTATAAATTGAACATTTTTTCATCTTTATTTTAGTCTTTACCAGTGTCGGGTGTAATTTTTTATTGAGAAGAATCGACTTTATAATAAGTAATGTGTTAGAACTAAAGAATTGTTCCCAGTTTATTAAGAATATAGGTTTATTGGTGACACATATCGTTGTATGCATCGTCTTGCTAAAACTTGATATAAATTTGCTAAAAGTATTGCATTTAGTAAAAAATAATGATAAATTTATTTGACTTAATTGCATATAAAACCACCATTTTTCCGCAAATTGCAATATAAACTAAACTCTTGAATTTTGGCAATATATATATATATATATATATATATATATATATATATCACCACATTCATATTTGTTTGCAATTTAAACTTCGGGCAGTTTTATCCTTGTCCCAAAGCTGACGTGTACAAATATATACACAATCATCATCTCAGTATGCATCCACATTATTAATTATTTATAAAAATAATAAATAAAATTTAAATTAAAAATTAATATTATAAAACTATAAATAAATTTACAATACATATAAATAAAAAACGGTTAGTCATATTTAAAAAAAATTGATTATATTTATATTATTCAAGAGTTTATAATATATTTAATATAAATAAAATTTAAAAATTAACCAATTTAAAATATAGTCAAATAAAAATTTAAAATTTAAAAACTGAACACTTTCTTAAAAGAATAAAAGAACTCTCGATCTTCTTCAATTACCAAATTCGATCATAAAACCATTATTCATCCCCATTTCTTATCTTCACCATCCGATCGTGCCGCTCCATCTTTTCAATGCTGACACAACATCATCAGACATGGATTAAATTATTTTCTCATGAATAATTACAATTTCAATCTACCCAAAAATTGAACAAATTTTTCTTCACACTATTTTTAAGATTGATATCTTCAATAGTGCATATATATGTCCTTTACATCGAACCAGTATCTTGAGCTCGAGATTTGCAATGAAGGGTTAGAGAATTGAGATAGGTATGGGGAAGACTATTTGTAGAGTTGTTGGATATACTGAATGCTTGTGGATGAAGAACTGGAAGGGATTGAATGTTAATTTAATTTATTTTCTTCAATTAATTATAAGATATTCTAATTGGAGTTGAGATATTTTAAACTTGTATTGTGGGCTGGAGTTAGGACATTTTGATTTTTTTATATTGGAATTTGATTATTAAAATTATTTCAAATGTATTCGAATTATTCATTTTAAAAAATATTAATAAAATTTTAAAGTTTCAAAGCACAAATAAGCATTTTAATTTTAAGAAATATAATTAGTTCTTTTATGTTTAAACTTATTTATAATATAATTTTTTTTAATTTTTTAAATATTTAATGATTTGGATGCTTACTAAGACGATGATTGTGTATTTATTTGTACACATCAACTTTTGGACAAGGGACAAACTGCCTGAAGGTTAAATTGCAAACAAATATGAAACTGATATTATTTTTGCCAAAATTCAAAAGTTTAGTTTATATTGCAATTTGTGGGAAAATGGAGATTTTATTTGCAACTAAGCCAATTTATTTTTTTATAAGTATGATGACATTGATGTAGGAGCAAGATCGATTGTCGTATTGATGTTAATCTTTTTAACTTAGTTACTTTGTTAATTCTTTTATTTGTATTGCTCAATTTAAATAATAATATAATATTTTCTTATTTTATTTTAAATTTATTATTTTATATGGATGTTATAGTTTAGAAACAGTTCACTGTGTGATTAAAATAAAATTTAGTTTGGTAGTTTCTATTATAACCTGAGGTTTTTTTTATCTATCTTAAATAATTTGTCATTTAATTTCATTTGTGTGTTTGTTATCATTACTAATACTCCATCCATACCAACTCTAACTTCACTTTATTTTTTTTTAAATTGTAAGGGGAATTTTACTAAAGTGTGAAGATAGAATTTTTAGACGGATGTAGTATAAAACTATTATTTTAAAAAGTTTTAAAATACCACTTATTTTAAAATTGCCAAAGTTAGCCATTTGGTAATGCACATATTGTTTTTTTATCCACAAAGTTCCGCGTGCGGCTCCACTGTTCGCTCCATTCTCAGTGATGCTATGGTTCCATTATTCCATTCATCTTCTCTGATCAACATCACCATCGATCTCATCTTTCCATCTTTTTTTTCGCTTGCACAGGGAACCAAATGGAAAACCACCACTAACAATCGCAATAGAAATTTATAGCCATTGATGTCGCCCAAAGGGCAGAACCCTAGATCTACGAAGGATGGACGATCGATAACCCACAACCTTTTAAACTGCAAACTGAGTAGTAAAAAAGACCAGCCACGAACAGATCGAGAATCCGATCGTCATCTAGCTTCGTGAATCTCGATAATTGTCTAGCTTTGTGGGTATTTTTGGTTTCTTCTAACAATCACAGTAGAGACCCGATGTGATTTTTCTCTAACTTCTTCCTTGCATTTTTTGGGGAAAATTGCACTTTTCGTACCATAAGAATATTTCCATGCAAAATTGGTCCTTTTTATGCACTTTAGGTCCCATACTAATTTTTAACGGTGGAAAATTGCAGTTTTTGTCCCATAAGAATATTTCCATGCAAAATTGGTCCTTTTTATGCACTTTTGATCCCATACTAATTTACCATCATTGGTGTGAATACCATTTTTTTTTCAATTTTTAAGATTGTGTAATGCGTACAATACTTTTGACATTATGGTAATGAAATTATGGTATTTTAATTCATCAAGTAGGAGTTTCATTACATTCCACAACTTTACAATAGCTATGTTTTTTCTTTTTTTTGGTTGCAAATCTGCATTCTAGAGAGATTTTAGGTTTTGGGGTCAGATATGGGGAATATTTATTGGATAAATAAGTCATTTATCTCCAAAAATTCTGCCCTGGAAGTGTTTTCCCTCCAATTTTACTAAATAATGGACCATTTAAGTACTTAACGGCTTGGGACCATTTATGCACGAAGAAGGACTAAAAGTGAACTATGAGACCAAAAGTGTTTTGACAATATTCTTATGAGACCAAAAGTACAATTTTCTCCATTTTTTGGGTGACATTTGCAGTGGTGGATCTGAATGGAGCATGGGGGAAAAACTTCGAAGCAAGGGAAAACACCGGAGAGTGAGGAAGAGAGATGAAAGATGAAGAACAATGCATTTGGAGAAAAACACGAATGGAACGAACATGTTAATTCAGGGGTATATTTGTCTTAAATGGCTAAAAAGAATTATTTGATCAACATGGAAGAAAGTATGACCATTGCAAAATTGCTGAAAATGAATTTCTCCCTTATTATTATGTTATTGTTTTAATAAAAATAAACAAGTTTTTTGTTCTTAAAAAATTGAATATTAAAATTCTTAATTCTAAATAAAATTATATATAAATTACTTATATATAAAACTATACTAGGGCGCAAGTGCAACTAGCTACACCCATTATTTTCCAAAGTTAGCCCACCTCATTCATAATTTTTATTAAATACATTCACTTAAAATACTATTGATGTTATAACAAAAATGAACACATGTTCACCGATGGACACAAACTTATAAGTCCACCACCAATGTGACAATAACATATAAGTAGATGATTCACTATTATTTTAATTGATTATAGAAGAGACGTGTTATAATGCTTTCAGTAGTTATGCAATATTATATTGTAAATGATTTTTAATTGAACAAATTTAAATTATATTTATGATTAGAATGAGTTGACGGTAAAAATTACTTTCCCTATCTACTAAAAGTATGCTCGGACTGTATTTTACAACAATCTTCTTTCCTTTACCATCCAATCATCACTTAATTATTTTATATGTTGTTCATTTAAATTCACAAACAACCACTTAATTCATAAATGGACCACACAATACACTAAAATATCCTTACTTTAAATGTTTTATCTACGTTTTGTTAAAAACTATAAATAATCAATGAGCATACCTTTAGTTGACGGAGGGAGTATAAAATAATTATTTATTTTATAATAAAAATAGAAAATTTCCATGCTATATCTACGTATAATTAAAAAATATTGTATTGAATTTTTTTATGTTAAATTGATATTGGGAGAAATTGTGACATTTGTAAAACATAAAATATATAAGATTTTAGTAAAAAAATGTAAATAACTATCTTCCGTGCGAAGCACGGGTAGGCAAAACACTAGTTTAAAGTAATAATATTCCAAAACAATTGTTCTTAATCATGGTATGGTATTGAAAAGTAACTTGAACTCTGACTATTTTGATCATTTTCTGGGTATATCCAATTGGAAATTAAATAAATTAATCATTTTTTTCCTCCAAACAAATGCAAAGTATATATAGCTAGGTTGAACTATTTGATTTAATGAGTAGGGTCCATTCTAAGCCTACACGGGGCGGCTAAGAAATTGTTAATGTTAAGCAATTACACGAGAATTTCTTCTGAATTTCTTGGAGAGGTTATGTTTATTAAGTCTTTAACAACGTTAAAGGTTCTAGAATTAATTATACCCACATTTTGCATATATTTATAATAATCGATATAAAAATCTCAGGGGAATGAAATATCTTAATGCGGTTAAATAGGAATGAAAAGTTGACTAATTAAAAGTTAGGGTTCCTATGAGAATTTTGATGCCTGTTTTTTTTTAATTATTTTTTTTAAGCTTATTTGGCATATGTTCTTTGTGATTAATTATGCTATTTTTGTTGATTCACCACTCTCTTTATTCGATTCGAAACTAATGATTAGGTTTTTAAATGCTTATAAATTTTAAGCTGGACATAAATTACTTTTAACATGGATCATAACCAACTAACTACTGTATGAATGGCGTTTCTGATAACTTATTAGATTTTATTATACGAAAACGATAAACGTGACAAATCTTTCATGGTGTACACATGTTCGACTTATCATAACCACTATTAAGAAAGAATACGAAAATAAATATTTCAACTTGTCACGTCTGAGTATAATATATATAGACTATGGACCAGAAAATGATAAGAGAAAGAGAATCTGCTATTAATATTTCCATTAAATGGACCAAGAATGTGACTGGTGCAGCGACAAATTTTCAAATGTCTTCATTCATGGCCTACTCAGTGTGAAGAAGACAATCTTGATAAGCAAGCTAGACCTAGTATGTGGAATATGTTCTCTCCAATTTAATTTAATCGCAATAAAGTAATGGAGTTGACTTTGACCATAAATTGGGACTGGATTCATCTCTTTCGTATGATTATAGAGGACCTAAATTTCACTGTTTTAAGGAAAAGAAGGTCTCTTATTTTATTGGTGAAAAACATATCATTTCTTCAAAAAAAATTCCGAGCCCTTTTACATTTTAATTGGGATCAAACGGGTCTCTAAACCTAATAAAACAAACAATTTCTTTTTCAAATAAGTGAAAAATGCAATCCTATTTTAATTTGATAGAAAGGGTTTGATTGTTTTATTTTAATAGGATGTGAAACCTATTACCTATTTGATCTCAATTAAACAAAAAGGTTCACATGTTAAAAAAAAGGTAGCTTATTTAAAATTGAGAAATTGTCCATGGGTACGTAATTAAAAAAAAAAAAAAATTACTCTAAGGTAGTCAAATTTCCCGAACTTACCCTAAAGTACAAAATTTATTAAACTTAACTTAAGCTTACGTATGTTATTATTGCATTTTGTACCTGAAAATTATTAAAAATTCAAACTCTGCTACTCCCAACAATATTTTTGTTCATTTTGTTTTTTTACCCCTCAACAACTCACATTTAAAATTTTCCCCATTTTAATATCCAATGGGTGGCAATGCTTCATATTTTGACTGACGATTATCGTGATATTATTGGGTCTAGCCCATAGCCCATTATGGTGTGGAATTTGGGCCTAGCCCATCATCTTACTAGTGTTAATAAATAGAGAGAGGATAGGACTTAGGAGTTAGGACTTAGAGAATAGAGGACAAAGGAGGCGCGCATAAGTATTACAGGTGATTGATTCTTTTCTATTTTAGTATTTTGAGAATTTTCTTTTTGGAGGATTTTGCGTTTCACTAATTGTTTTTATTATATTTGGACAAATCTGATCAATTCTGTAACTTTTTTATTCATACTATAATGGATTAGCTCCTGTGATTTTTCCCACGCATATATATTGAAGAGGCATTAATTTGGTGTTCCTAATCTTCCCTTTTATTGTGTATAATTACCTTTTGTGTTGAATATTTGTTTTGAAAACTTGAGCTTGTGTATATTTCAAAAACATAAATTTTGGTTTGAGCTGTAAAAATATTGATTTTGCGTAGAGACTTTGAGCTGTTTTTATCTCATAATTGGATATAATTTACTTATGCAGCAATGGAGAAAATTAATTCGTTGTGTTTTTTATATGTCAAACTTCAATTCAAACATAATAAAGTTCTATTTACTGATACATAATCTTCATTTCAACTCAACCTTTGCATATGAATCATAGGAAAAAAAAAATTGTGATAAGCCTCTCTAATTAATATTCATCTCTTTCAAAATATTAATACGATATGTTTAACTTATGCTCCGTTATTCTATTATTTAATAAGTACCTGAAATCCGAATTACTAGCATTAGGTAAAACAAAACTCACCACATCAAAAAATAAAATTTGGATTTTGTGTTATACAGAACCCTTCTATACAGTATAAAGACATAGCAGGTCAAATCAATTGATTTAACTATATATTTATATTGTTATGGCATAATATCCAAATCCAAAAAAACGGCCTCAACGAAATGTAATACTCCCTCCGTTCTAGTTTTGTTTTCTTATTTGCCAAAAAGGTTCGTTCTAATTTTGTTTTTTCATTCCTAAAATGGAAACTACTTTATTAAGTTTTAATAATATTTTATTCATTTAAATATTATTTTATTCACCATTCATCATTTTCAATATTACTTTATTCATTTAAATACAAAAATTTAACTATTACATTAAACTCCGCACACAGCCAAACAGAAAAATAAAACTGAAACTGAAACGGAAGGAGCAAGGGATTGAGTGAGTTGGGAGACCAAGAAAAAGTAAAAGAGCTAGAGACTGTTGACTGTGTCTAAGATTGATTGAGGTTGAAATCTTGGTGAGCAAGTATGTGGTATTTGCAGATTAGTCCCTTAGTCAATAGTCAAAAATGTTAGTATTATATAACTCTCTCTAAATACTCAACCAACCAACAAGAATCCCCTGTTTCTCATATTCTTCATACAATGGAACCCTTACCCAATGGTAGCTCAAAATCCTTCAATCTGCCACCACGGAGAGGCCAAATCAAGGTGAAGATAATCACATCTCTCATGAAATCAGGGATCAAATTGTTGTCAGTTTCTGATGAATCAAAACGAAGGAAAGAGGAGGGATTGAACTCAATTTCCACAACCCCACAAGAAACCTCCAGTGGCTACAGCTCAGGGGATGATCAATAACTTACTCCTCTCGACCCTGTAAATTAACTATGTAATTATCTTTTTCTTTTTCTTTTTTTCCAGTTAACAGCTGAGGCTGAGGTCTATAAGACCGTGAGGTGTAAATTGTAATGTAATTTTGATGGATGAGATTTTTAATAAGAATCAAATTCGCCTTCTTCTTTGATAATTGATTTGGGCAGAAAGAATGATCAAAATTGAGATTGCTTTCTTCTCTTTTAAGAATATATATATATATATATATATGTTTAATGAAACTGTTGGACTTTTAGATGTCATATGGATTCATTTTTTAAAGTTGTAGAAGAAATAAGAAATGGTGGAAAAAGATGAGAATTAAAAGAGAATTGTAGTTTAAATTGGGTCAAGATAAGAGAAATCTTAAATTGCACTATTATTTTTTTGTTCGTGTTCGGCAGTTGAATTAATAATAAGTGATCTCAAATTGGACGCTTGTTTTTCTATGAATTAATACAATCTAACTGGAAACCCAAACACTGATTTTTTTTTTTTTTTTTTTTTAATGATCGGGAAATTTTTTATTAAAAAGCAAGAAATATTACAGCTTGTTTGAGGTGTGAGATTCACCCAAACACTGATTCTTAATTCATGCCAGTTTAAATATAATGTTGTTTATACTTGATTTGGCACCAAATCTTTATTTAAAACCCATTCTCAGTGTGTTTATGATCTAATCCAAGTCGAGGTAAAAGGAAATTAAATCTTTTCAAGTAATCGAGGATAATAATGGGAAAAACTCCAACAACACAATAATATCAAAGGTTCACAGTCCGGCCCAACCTTTTTTCCAACGCTACGACTTTATTTACTTTAAAGAAAATATTGGATTAAATAATTTAAATTTTCGAGTTTGATCTGGGGCACTATGTTAAACCTAGGGAAACTAAACCTTTGAATCAGACGGATTAATAACCGGAATATTGTCGTGTTATTGAAATGACAATTGTATCCATATTTTTATATTGTGACATTGTTTTTTTTTTATCGAAAAATAAATATTTAGGATAATCCAGGATTTTCAAACCAAAGTTAATAGAAGAATTACACACAATCTTATTTTTCACTAAAAGCCAACTCAATACTCTTCCTTTCACTTTATCCACGAGCTTCTCCAAATTTATCTCCAAACCACCAAAAACATATTTATTTCTTACTTTTCACAGTACCCAGACTACACATTCCCAAATAGCGACCACAATCTCCTTTCCTTGTTTCTTCTGAAAGAGACCCGAAAAAAGTAAGATGTGATCAATTATATGAGAATGCAAAGCCACAGGTACCTTGAACCAAAAAAGGCAGCTCGTCCAAATCCTTGAAGCAATGCCACAGTTGATGAAAAAATGCTATGTTGATTCCTCCTCCACACCACAAACTTGCACAAGCAATATCAACTCCATTAGGAGGTGCACTTCTCCTATTTAGATTCGCTTTTGTTGGTAGTCGATCTTGGATAAGTCTCACGCTATTGCAACCACTTTGAAAGGCACGATCTTACTCCATGCTAGTCTAAATTCCTCACCTCCACCGCTTGAACTATTATCCCCCACTCGATCCGAACTTAACTTTTCATATGCTGATTTTGTTGAGTATACTCCTTTTGGATATAGTTTCCACACCCAATTGACAATAACATTTTCTTTTAGTTTACACATGTTCACCCAATTCACAAATTCATCAAAAGAGTTAATTTCTTGTTCAAAGAGCTTCCGTCTCTAATTCCATTTCCATCTCCACACTCACTCTTCCCAACTACACATTACTTTGATACCCCCCTCTTTAATTTGACTCAAATAAAAAAAATCTAGGAAAAAGACTCTTCAAAGATCTATCTCATGTCCAAACTCCGTGCCAAAAACTAGTCCCACCCCATCACCTAGCCCTAACTCTAAATTATCTAGAAACCATTTTCCCTCATCCCCTAACCCAATATCCACCACATCACTCCACCATTTGGACCTAATTACCGTCTCCTCTTCCGAAACCAGTCCCCTTTCCCTCACATTCAATTTCCCGTGCACCGAAGTAACCACCCTCGTCCACAAACTACATTCATCCACTAAATACCTTCATAACCATTTCCCCATTAAAGCCCTATTGAAGCACCCCAAATCTCTACTCTCCCCCCGCGATCTTTAGAACAGCAAATTTTCCTTCAATTAATCCAAACAATTTTATTCTTATGCACACTCCCTCCGCTCCTAGGAATTTCTGAAAGATAGAATTTAAAGCACTCATGGATTTTTTAGGAAGACAGTAAAATGAAATATAGTATACGGGCAACACAAATAAGACCATCTTTAGAAGGGTGATTCTCCCCCGAAAGAGATTTTACGGTGTTCCCAAGCTTTTAGTTTTGTCTTCACTTTGTGTACCAAGTGATCACATTCCACAATCTTTCTCTGATTTATTCCCAAGTATGAAAAGGGTAACGAGCCCATCGAGCAGCTCAGGATGCTTGTCATTTCTTCAAGTTGATTGGCAACACTATTAATACCAAATACACTGCTTTTATTTAAGTTCAAACTTAGCTCGAACAAGAGTTCAAAGTTTCTCAATATATATTTCATCGCCCGAACATTTTCCACTTTGGCCGAAGCAAGAAGGATTGCATCATCTGCATACTGTAAGTGAAATCTTCAACTTGTCCTTACATATCTCCGCTGGTTCCAACAACCCACAATTTACCGCCCTGCCTATCAAAAGACTCAGACCCTCAGCCACAATTAGAAACAAAATTGGGAAAGAGGGTCACCTTGACGAAGTCCTCTTCCTAACTTGAATTCACCACTGGGGCTCCCATTTACTACCACATTGGAGAAAGATGTTGTCACGCATTAGCGGATAAAATTTCTCCATCTTTGGCAAAAATTAAACTGCTCCATCATGATATTCAAGGATCCCCAATCTATAGTATCGTAGGTTTTGGCAAAATCGATCTTAAAAAATACTCTCTCAATTCTCCTTCGCTTGGCCTCCTCGATCGATTCGTTCAAGATAGCTACACATTCATTAATTAGCATGTTCCCCACAAAAATGCTTTGGTTCTCCTAAATAATGCCTTCCATGACTCGACTTAGTCTCCCTGCAAGAACCTTAGCCAAGACTTTACACACACTTCCAATGAGAGAAATCGGCATATAGTCATTCAGAGTTTGTGGATCTTCTTTCTTTGGTATCAACACAATAAATGAGATATTCAGACCTCTAACTAGCTTACCATTGCAATGAAATTCCTCAAACATTCTCATGATATCAGGTTTGAAAACATCCAAACACTCCTTGATGAATCTAAAGTTGAATCCATATGTGCCCGGACTTTTGGAACTTTCGCAGCTTCCAATAGCTTCTCGAACTTCTTGCTCAGTAAATAGAGAGATAAGCATCTAATTATCGAGCTCTGTCAAGGTACTTGAAGTCAAATTTGATGACAATGTCGGTCTCGCCCCCTGTTGCTTCGCGAAATGATTTGCAAAAAAAAATCTCTAATACCCTGCTTTACTACCCCTACCTCCTCAACCCATTCCTCCCCCAACTAGATTCCAATGAGCTCATTTATTTTCCGCCTTTGTGAGATAGAACGATGAAAAAAACTGGAATTCACATCCCCCGCTTTGAGCCAATTTAATATTGTTTTTTGCGCATAGATCCCATTTTTTCAGTTTAGATTTTAAAAAAATTCAGGTGTTGCCACCTTTCTTCTTGCAGCCTCATCGTCCTCCAATCCAAAGGTATCATCCACCACATCCAATTATTGAATCTCTCTTTTCAGTTTCTCAATACTAGCCTCAATCGAACCGAGAGACTCTCAATTCCAAACTTTCAATTTTTCTTTAAGAGCTTTTAATTTCTCTTTGACGATGAAACCAACCCAATCTTCTATACTCGTGTTGCTCCAGTTTGCTTCTACTAAATCCTTGAATTCTGGATGGTCGATCCACGCATTTATGAATCTAAAAGGCTTCGACCCCCAATCCATAATTTTTGTCTCAAAAAACAAGGGACGGTGATCATAAATCAACCTAGGGAGTCCTTTCAGAATAGTGTTAGGCCACTTTGATAGCCACTCGTGATTCACCAAAAAATGGTCAAGTTTGTTTTTGCACTTCCCATTTGGCCTATACCATGTGAATTTTCTGCCATGAAGTGGCAAATCCACCAGATTGGTCTGATTAATGAAATCATCAAAGGCCCTCATATCTCTCCAATTTAAAGCTCCATTCGCTCATTTCCTCTCGTGACTGAAACGAATCGAGTTAAAATCACCAGCAATACAAACACAAGCGTTTCTATTTTGCTAAATGACCGAGCTTATTCTATCCCACAAATTATGTCTCTCATACACATTCACAAAACAACATCTAGTTCTCTTCAACCCCCATACAACATTGACAATAATTGTCCCTCCATATGCCACCATCTTGAGCAAACTAATTTCTCTGGATTCCACATCTTCATAATCCCCCCGACCTCCCAACTGATTCCCTTGACGCCCACCCACATAAATTTGTTAATCGATTTTGGATTCACAAAAAAAACTTGTTTCCGGGAATCGGAATATGAAAGCAATAAGAACAAAATTGAAAATCAACAAGAACACCAGTTTACGTGGTTCGGAGATGAACTCCTACGTCCACGGGATCCGAGAGGATAGAGTTTTCACTGAGAAAAGAATTGGAAGTTACACGTTACAATCACACAATCTTACAGAATTTTGCGCTCAAATTGATGAAGTTACTTCTCTCAGCTGAGAAGCCCTCTTTTTATAGATACAGAGATTGGAAACGAACCCTAGATTCGATTCAGTTGTAACAAACTCAATGTAAGGTAGTTATCCAGCTGGCTAACGACTTCAATAACCGCCTTAGTTGATTCAGTTAGAACCGTCATCGCGCTAGCTTCAATTTGGTGTACTTCGTGAATAACGGACTTCAGGATCAGATGACAAGACCTCCTCTGGCTCTGGCCACTTACACCAGATGACCTCTGGTTCAGACCTCCTCTGATAGACCTCCTCTGATGCCTCATCTCCCAGACTCGTCTGATCAGACCTCACCTGATGGACCTCCTCTGATAGCTCTTCTGCCTGACTTCTCTGGTCAGGCTTCTCTGGTCAACCTCATCTGGTCCATCTCCTCTGGTACCCCAAATTTACTAATCTCTCACGGCTAACACTTTACCAACATAGCCTCCTATGAATTAAGCCCAACAGATTACATACTTCACATATGACCCTTCAGAATTCTCCACCTCAGATGAGAAGTATCAATCCTCTCCTCCTCTCCTCCATGCTTCAGCTTGGGCCTAAGGAACATCCCATACACTCATCTTTACCAATTCAACACAGAATTTGAATTGTGTCCCTGGTAAAGACTTTGTACACATATCTGCAGCATTGTCCTCTGTAGATATCTTCTGGATCAGAACCACTCCTTTATCAATGATTTCCCTTACAAAATGCAACCTTACATCAATGTGCTTTGATCTCTCATGGAACACTTGATGTTTAACCAGATGAACTGCACTCTGATTATCACAATGAATGACCACAGCCCTTTGACTTATGCCAAAATCCTTGATTATGCCTTTCAACCACAAAGCCTCCTTAACAGCCTCAGACATTGCAACAAACTCTGCTTCTGTAGTAGACAATGTAACTCCACTCTGCAGAACAGATCTCCAGCTTACAGCAGTATTGTAAAGAGTAAAAATATACCCTGTTAAGGATCTTCTAGTGTCCAGATTAGCAGCAAAATTAGAATCTACAAATCCTTCCAATGGATTCTTCTGGTCAGTCATCCTCTCAAACATCAAACCCAGATCAGATGACCCTTTAAGGTATCTGAATATCCATTTCAAAGCTTCCCAATGTAATCTTCCAGGATTAGCCATGTATCTGCTCACCATACTCAATGAATAAGCCAAGTTTGGTCTGCTGCAGACCAGAGCATACATCAGGCTTCCAACCCCACTTGCATAAGGTACTTTCATCATAGTCTTCTTCTCTTCATCAGACTTTGGTTCCATTTCCTTCGATAATTTGAACTGTTGTCCCAGAGGAGTTGACACAGCTCTACTCTCATGCATGTTAAACCTCTTCAGGACCTTCTCAATGTAACTCTTCTGGGATAAGAATAGTCTTCCAGCTTTTCTGTCCCTAAGAATATCCATTCCAAGAATCCTTTTAGCATTTCCCAAGTCCTTCATATCAAATCTAGCACTTAGCTTCCTTTTGATACTCTGAATCTTCAGAAGACTCTTACTGGTAATAAGCATGTCATCCACATAAATCAGAAGATAGGATATCATCACTACCTTGCCTTTCCAGGTATACACAAGTATCATACTTGCTTCTTACAAACCCAATGGATAGCATAACTTCATTGAACTTCTTGTGCCACTGTCTTGGACTTTGCTTGAGGCCATACAATGATTTCTTGAGCAGGCACACCTTCCCTTCTCCACCTGGTTCAACAAACCCTTCTGGCTGGTGCATGTATAAACTCTCAATAAGATCCCCATGCAGAAAAGCTGTCTTGACATCAAGTTGTTGTAGCTCCAGATCTTCTTGAACAACTCTACTGAGAAGTAATCTGATTGAACAATGCTTAACAACAGGTGAGAAAACCTCATTGTAATCAATTCCTTCCCTCTGAGTAAATCCTCTGGCAACTAACCTGGCTTTAAACCTCACCTGATCTTTCACACCAGATTCAAGCTTCCTTTTAAACAACCATTTACAACTGATTAGCTTCTGCCTAGGTGGCTTATCAACAAGAATCCAAGTATGATTCTTCTTAAGAGACTCCATCTCTTCTGTCATGGTTGTAATCCATGACTCCATATCATTACACTCAAGGGCTTCCTTGTAGCTTTTAGGTTCTTGGTACTCTATGGCTTTTGTTGTAACAAGTGCATAGGAGACCAGATCCACACGGCCAAACCTTACTGGAGGGTGTATTTGTCTTCTGGATCTGTCTCTTGTTAGACTATAATTTCTCAAGTCTGCTTCTGGCACTTCTTCCCCCTCCTCTGCAGGTGCACTATCCTCATCTGATGACCTATTCCCTCATGTTTCTTGCTCTGGTTCAGACCAGATGCATTATCATGATTAGGCTCCACCTCAACTTGAGTAATTGGCTCAGAAATAACACCATCCATCTCTTCAGTTAATGGCTCTCTATCACCTCCACCAGACTTGTACCCCATCTGTGATTCATTAAACACAACATCTCTGCTGGTAATACACTTCTGGTTCCCAGGCTCTAGACACCACAACTTGTACCCTTTAACACCCTTTGGATACCCAATAAAAACACATTTTAAAGCTCTAGGTTCAAGTTTGTCTTGCCTCACATGAACATAAGCTAGGCACCCAAAAACTTTCAACTTTGAGTAATCTGATATCTTTCCATACCAGACCTCATCTGGGGTTTTAAACTCAATAGCAGATGATGGCACTTTATTAATGAGAAAAACATCTGTGTTAACAGCTTCCCCCCAAAAACTCTTAGGTAAATGAGCATCAGATAACATACACCTAACCCTTTCCAGAATAGTTCTATTCATTCTCTCTGCTAGACCATTCTGCTGGGGGTTTGAAGGAACATTTTTATGCCTAGTAATACCCTTCTCCCTACAAAATTGTTGAAACTCCTCTGATAGGAATTCAAGCCCATTATCAGTCCTTAAGTGTTTGATAGTTCTGCCTCTCTTATTCTCAAGTTCAATCAACCATTCTTTGAACTTAGAGAAGGCATCACTCTTCTGTTTAAGAATGTAAACCCAAACCTTTCTGGAATAATCATCAATAAGGGTAAGGAAATACCTGCCACCACCATGAGTGGATACCCTTGATGGTCCCCATACATCAGAATGTATGTAATCCATAACCTCCTTGGTGGTATGCTTCCCTTTATGGTATGCTTGCTTCTTTGATTTCCCCGGAACACACCTCTCACAGAATTCCAGCTTACATATCCTCTTCCCAGGGATTGCCCCCTTCTTGGATAACTCCACCAGACCCTTCTCACCAACATGTGTCAATCTCTTGTGCCACAAGTTAACATCAGAAGACTCCATGGTAACATCAGCTGATCCTTTTACAGTTCTTCCAATCAAAGTATACAAACCATTCTTGATCATACCCCTCATAACAATTCTTCCAGATTTGGTTATTGACAGAACTCCTTTTTCTGTCTTGAATTCAAAGCCCTTAGAATTCAATGTACCAAGAGAAACAAGATTTCTCTTCAACTCAGGAACAAACCTGACATCAGATAAGATCCTATCAACCCCATCAAACATCTTGATCTTGATAGAACCAGATCCTTGCACTCTACAGCTCTCATCATTACCCAAAAGAACAAGACCTCCATCAATTTTCTCAAGATCCAGGAACCAGTCTTCATGTGGACACATATGAAAGGTACACCCTGAGTCCAGGACCCACTCTTGACTTAGTCTCTCATGACTAACCATCAAGACCTCTGCACTATCATATCCTTCAACCTCCACAACAGCTGCATCTCCATCTTGATCACCTTGATTGTCTTTCTTCCTTCTTTCAGGGCAATTCTTTCTCAGATGACCTTCCTTATGACAAGTGAAACACTTTCTCTTCTCAACAAAATCAGATTTCTTCCCACCCTTATTCCCTTTTCCACCATCCTTCTTCTTGGACTGAAACCCCTTCTTCTTCTTGGATTGAACATTCAATCCTCCAGCAGGCTTCTTCCCATCAGTTTGGATCTGTAGAAACTTGGTTTTCAGGGCAGTTTGAACATCATCAAACATCACCTGATCTTGTCTTCCAAATAACAAGGCATCTTTGAAATTTTCCAGAGACTTAGGTAGAGCATTCAACAGCATCAATGACTTGTCTTCATCATCAATTGTAACATCCAAACTCTCCAGATCATCCACCAATCTGTTGAACTCGTCCAACTGATCACCAAGATTCTTATCTTCACTCATTTTGAAGACTTGAAGCTTCTGTTTCATATATAACTTGTTCGTAACAGACTTGGTCTAGTATAATTGCTCCAGCTTATTCCAGATTCCAAGAGCGGTTTTCTCCTTCGATACTCCCCTCAATGGCTTATCCCCAAGACACAAGATAAGCGCACTGTGCGCTTTCCTCTTGTTCTCCTCCACCTTCGCCGGATTTGTTCCAGAAGCCACCTGATCTGGTGGCAACAACGCTTCGTACAAACCATTGTGTACCAGGAGAGCCTTCATCTTGATCTTCCATAAGCTGAAATCGTTCTTTCCGTGAACTTCTCAATGTCGAACTTAGTTGCAGCCATGATTGCTTCACTTCCCACAGACGACGCCACTTGTTAATCGATTTTGGATTCACAAGAAAAACTTGTTTCCGGGAATCGGAATATGAAAGCAATAAGAACGAAATTGAAAATCAACAAGAACACCAGTTTACGTGGTTCGGAGATGAACTCCTACGTCCACGGGATCCGAGAGGATAGAGTTTTCACTAAGAAAAGAATTGGAAGTTACACGTTACAATCACACAATCTCACAGAATTTTGCGCTCAAATTGATGAAGTTACTTCTCTCAGCTGAGAAGCCCTCTTTTTATAGATACAGAGATTGGAAACGAACCCTAGATTCGATTCAGTTGTAACAAACTCAATGTAAGGTAGTTATCCAGCTGGCTAACGACTTCAATATCCGTCTTAGTTGATTCAGTTAGAACCGCCATCGCACTAGCTTCAATTTGGTGTACTTCGTGAATAACGGACTTCAGGATTAGATGACAAGACCTCCTCTGGCTCTGGCCACTTACACCAGATGACCTCTGGTTCAGACCTCCTCTGATGTCTCATCTCCCAGACTCGTCTGATCAGACCTCACCTGATGGACCTCCTCTGATAGCTCTTCTGCCTGACTTCTCTGGTCAGGCTTCTCTGGTCAACCTCATCTGGTCCATCTCCTCTGGTACCCCAAATTTACTAATCTCTCACGGCTAACACTTTACCAACATAGTCTCCTATGAATTAAGCCCAGCAGATTACATACTTCACATATGACCCTTCACAAAATTATTACCCTAAACAGAACAACATACATAATTATTTACTACTTCCAATTTTATTTCCTTAATAAAAAATAAGTCTGTTGTATGTTTCCTAATTAAGGACTAAATCGTTCTCTTCACCCTGCTACCTACACTTCAACTTTTATAAGTAATTATCTTCATTTATCAATAACATCTGCAATCGCCTTGCCCGAGGGAGTTGAAATACTTACCCGCGTATTCTGTCTCTTTAAAATTTCCATTACCTCTTTATCATCCCTTTCAGCCCCAATTTTTTGCCAAAATGCCAAGTTGCTTGTGCTTCATCCTCAACCCGTGCCAAGGAATTTTCGATCGTACTTTGCTTGTTATGATAGTGATTATGTGCTTTGCATAAATACAAAATTTCACTTCTCAAACCATAGATTCTCTCAAGGGAAGAAGATATTCGTTAAAATCAATGGAGTAGAAGATGATTCAACTTGCCTTTCTCTCTCATCGACCAAGAAGTACTGGATTTGAACATGGTCGACCATGGTATATATTGTTATGGAGTAGTAGATGTTTAATCTATTATTCCCATATTAGTATGGAGATCAATTTTTTTTTTTTTTTTTTGCAATTAACATAAAATTATCTTTTTTTTTTTTTTTTTTTTGTGAACAATTGGAAAACTATCATTTTCACTCAAAAATGAATTTACAAGTGTGAACTGTTTATACAGAGATGATTAATCGCTCCCTCAAATAACTGATCTATTAGCAGCTCTAACAACTTGCTAACTAACATTTAACGGACTAACTAACTTAGGGGGCGTTTGGTTAGCAACCCCTCAATGGTAATGGGAATGAGATTGAAAATTAGTGTAATTATAATGGTTCATGAGAACAAAATCACTATATCCACTCCTAAATAAGGTAATCACTACTTCATTTTGATTATTCTATTCTCTCCCTACAATTATACTCCTCAATCACTCCCCTATTCATCTACCAACAGCCATTTGTTGTCCATTTATATTCCAAAATTGGGGCATGACACTAGCAATGAAATCACAATTATAACAATTCTTTACCCAACATATCATTTTTATTGCGGGGTGTAGATGGAAAATATTTTTCATTCCTATTACCATTGAAGAATTGCTAACCAAATGCCTCTTTAGTCAATACAATAAAACATTTCATACCCTTTTTTTAACTCAAAGCTAATATACCCAATTTCAATTACTTCAATACAAATCTTCCGAAAGGATGATGAAGTCCATCTTTAATTTAGGGGGCAAATTAATACTCTCAGTTATCCATCACCGTTTATATCAAAATGTAATTTTTATCAAACTGATCATTTTCTTTATTATGTTTAATATTTTATTAAAAATATAAACATTAAGTTATATATGAACTTGATTATGAACAATTATGGAATAAAGTGGAATTTTTTTTAGGAAAATCCTGAAAATACTTTTATTTAAGCTAAACTTGAGAGGGGAGAAACTATACAAATTAATTAATTGTATATCCTTCTAAAAGTTCAAATTTTTAGATGAGATAATTTTTTTTTATGGTATTAATGGAATTGAAAGACCCATAGACAACCCTCCTCAAGTATAAATAGATATTAGAAAATTGTATAAATTAATTAATTTTAGTGCTATAAAAGTTTGAATTTTTAGGTGGGGTGAAATTCTTTTGGGGTGAGTATTGGAGATTACTTGTGGTATCAATGGGAGATGTTCATACTTCACAGTGAGAATTTCAAACAATTATTAGGGTAAGCGGACATACTTTGAAATTATTTTTGAAATATCTTGCTTGCCTGTCAAAAAAAAAAAAATCTTGCTTGCACATTGAATTCTTGAGGTTCGAATTTAAAAAATATCAAATTTTAAGAATCTAATATAAGCGGGAAATGAAAAGTTTCAGGGTGAGCAACTCGCTTTTGATCATGGCCTAATTTTGGTTGATTTTTTTTATTTTAAAGAAAAATAATTACTACCAAAAAAGAAAAGAAAACGACGTTAGTCCTCTGTAGGAGGCCCGTCGGTAACACCATGGTGGGGTAAGCAAGAATTAAATATTTTATCAACTGAAGCAAGAATTTTCCACTCTCTCTAGTACTAGTAGGAAATAATTAATGGGAGTATTATCGAATTTCAAATTTTTAACTTACTACGTGACATGGGGCATTCCACATTACATTTACAAGTGAAACGTACTAAAGGGTGGATTGAATTAGGATTTCAAAGGAGTTTTTTAGATGAAAAAAATTATGCGGATTTAAAAGATTTCGTAGAATTTTTATTACTTTTAAGATTTTGCAGGATTCTGTAAAACTTTATAAATTAGGATTTTAATGGATTTTGTAGGACTTTGTAGACTTTGCAGAATTTCATTAATTTGTGACAAACAAAGAGTTCAAGATTTTATTCACACATTCGAAATTTTTTAGGATAAAAAATTTCATAAATTTTAAATGTTATAATCCACAATATATATATTTTATGATATATACACGTATATATGTGTATATTGATATGTAATTGATGTTATATTAAACTCTTAATTCTTAATAAAAATTATGGGGGATAAATTGTAGGTAAAATTTTATTTCAACTACTCAAACCACTAATTCACAAATTATCCATTGCACAAACATATAATTCTTTTTCATTATTGAGGGAAATGAACCGATTATTGGGTATGATATTGGTAGATTTTGGTTGTATTTGAATTTCAATTTGTTGAAAATGAATAGAAACAGAGGAACAATAATGCAGAAGATCATAAATGAACAAACTAGGGATGACAATGGGTCGGGGTGGGTACTTAGATACCCAGACATGTCTCATTCTTTAAACGGGGCGGGGCGACACCGACCCGCATGAGTCACGGGGCGAGTGGGACGACTTATTTTAAATATAATATTTATTATTTTATAAAAAAATAATACACAATAAATTTCAAATATATAACATAAAAAATGTCTATAAAATTGAACTATTGCTATTTATATATTATATATATTAATAGCGGAAATGATCACATGTCCACTGATGGACATAATATTATATACCCACCATGAATGTGTTAATGACGCTGACACATAAGTAGGGGGCCCACTATTATATTAATTATTTATATTTGTTTATGTGTCATTAAGACATTCACGGTGGATATATAATATTACATCCACCGGTGGGCATGTAATCAATTATGATATTAATAGATATGAAAATTATATTATTTTTATATACAGTATATACTAATACTTATGCATATTTATATGTATTTGTGTTATATATATATATAACGGGGCGGGTCTGGGGCATGGGTTTTGCGTGATACTCAAACCCTCCCTATTCCACTACGGAGCACGGGGTGGGGCGACCCAAATGGCTCGGACGAGGGCGGGTCAGGTCAAGTCGGATTAGTATTGATATCCCTAAAACAAATTTACTGGTCATGGGTGTATGCAAAAATCAACAAATCAAGCAAATGACCTTATGAAACTTCTGTGGACATAGAATAGGGTGTTGGGAAATTGATTTAATTCTTAGGTATATCTCAAATTTTTGGTTTATTTCGGCATACCTAATATTTCACTTCAAAAGTCCTTTAAAATCTTATAGATTTTGATGGGATTGTTGGTATATATAAAAACAACTAAAAAGTCCTTCAAAATCCATCTAACAAAATAATCCTTATATATTTTAATACCAACGATTTTTTTTTTAAATAGTAAAAAGTCTCAAATGAATACCAATGAATTTTAATGGACTCTTTCAAAAATCCTGAAAATCCAAATTAAATATCAATTGATTGTTTTTAAGTGACATAAAATCCTGATTGAATACCAGTAGATTTTTTTTTATAAAAAAAAATCTTTTAAAATCTTGTGAATTCCTAAATCAATACACCCTTAAATTATTATTATCATTGCAAGTCGTTATTTTAATATATTTAATACAAGTTTCCAAGTTTACACCCTGAAAAGAATGCCTACTTATTTTCAAGGTGGTTTACAACGGTGGGGTGGTTTGCAAATTAACACTTAGGGTATGTTTATTTTGGAATTTAGGTGTGCGGGAGAAATCATGACTTTGAAATCTTAGGATGTGAAAATCTTGATGAATTATATAAGTGTATGTTTGTTTTGGGATTTTAGTAGGGTGAGATTTTGCTTTATATCAAATCAATATCTTTTAATGATAGATGTTATATTATTTTATTATATTGTGTAAGAGAAAAGTAGGAGAGATATTGAATGGATAATAAAAAAGTGATGATGTGATTGTATTTAATTATATGAAAAGTATTAATAGGTTTATAGGTAGGGATTGAGCTTGAGATTTGAAAACCCGATTTTAAATCTCAAACTAGAACAGAGCGTGGATCGCAAAGTCCAAAGTCTATCCGTGTGAATCCCAAAACAAACATACCCTTAGTCTTTCACTGTAGGAATACATGGAATTGCTCACGAAATTAGTATTCCAAATGTGTCACTCACCTCACTCCTTAATTATCTCTCATTCACCCCATTTTTTTTACCTAATAAGAAATTTATTTAGCAAACAAATTGTTTGTAGGTTGAACAATAAAAATATCTACATGATAAGAAAATTTTATTTTATAGTTGCAGGAAATCCCATTACCAAAAAAATTGTTGAAAATTTTTGTAGACAGTTCTTCATTTTCTTATAGTGTTCTAAAAAGTTAATGCATTATATCCAACTTATACTCTATTTTACCGTGAGACTGTCTCACAAAATATCTACTATTTTTTATGATTAATACCTAATTGTTAACTTTTCCACTTTAAGGATTCGTACAAGCCTATACTTTATATACAGGATGCGTTGAGATTTAATGGTTATGTTATCATTTTAATAAGTGATAAATTGATATGGCTAGAATTGAATTTCCAAAATGTCAAGGGTTTCACACTGGATTGTTGAGCATTCATCAGCCTAAAAAAAAAAAGAAAAAAAATATATATATATATATATATGAAAGACAGTATATTTAGATTGTAGGAAGAATGCATATGGATTGAATCAGTTTGATGATGAATTTAGGTTCTTAATAACAAATTTACTAATTGTTGTTTAAGTAGGACATTAGTTGTTTTTCCCTTCAAACTAATAATTTAATGACACAACTAGTAATGTTTTAAAATATACAAAAGATACAAATATATATTACACATAATATATTTTAGGCGTAATTGCAAACAAAATGACAATTTTTTTCGCAAATTGCAATATAAGCTAAAAACTTATGAATTTTGGTAAAAAAAAACACCACTTTCATATTTGTTTGCAATTTAAACTTCGGACAGTTTTGTCCTTGCCCCAAATTTAACGTATGCATCTACATCATTAATTATTTATAAAAATAATAAATAAAATTTAAATTACAAATTAATAGTATAAAACAATAAATAAATTTAAAATACATATAAATATAAAAATGGTTAGTCATATTTTAAAAAATAAAATATTTTATTATATTTATAAAATGCAAGAGTTTGTAATATATTTAAAATAAATAAAAAATTTAAAAACTAACCAATTTAAAATATCGTCAAATAAAGATAAAAAAAATTTAAAAACTAAACACTTTCTCAATTAGAATAAAAGAGCTCTCTTCTTCAATCACCAAATCTAAAATTCCCCAAAAATCATTCTACAATTACCAAATCCAACCCTAAACCATTGTTTATCCTCATTTCTTATCTTCACCATCCGACCGTGCCGCTCCACCCTTCCAATGCCGACACAACATCATCAGACATGGATTAAACTGCTTTCTCTTGAACAATTACAATTTCAATCCACCCAAAAATCGAATAAATCTTTCTTCATATTATTTTAAGATTGATATCTTCAATATTGCATATATCTGGCCTTTACCTTGAACCAATATGTTGAACTCGAGATTTGCATGGAAGAGATGGAGAATGGAGATAGGCCTGGGGAAGATTATCTACAAAGTCAAAGTTGTCGGATATACAATATGTTTAGGGATGAAGAATTGGAAGGGACTGAGAGTTAAATTTAATTTATTTTCTTCAATTAATTATAGTGTGTGTATATATATATATATATTGGATTTGGGATATTTTGAACGTGTATTATAGATTGGAGTTAGAACATTTTAATTTTTTAAAATTGCAATTTGATTTTTAAAATTATTTCAAACTTATTCGAATTATTTATTTTATAAAATATTGATAAATTTTTTAAGTTTCAAAGCATAAACAAATATTTTAATTGTGAGGAATATAATTAATTCTTTTATATTTAAACTTATGTATAATATAAAAATTTTCTCTAATTTTTTTAAATATTTAATGATGTGGATACTTACTAAGACGATAATTGTGTATTTATTTGTACACATCAATTTTCGGGCAAAGGACAAACTGCAAGAAGTTTAGATTGCAATATGAAAGTGATGATTTTGTTTGCCAAAATTCAAAAGTTTTGCTTATTTTATAATTTGTGGAAAAATAGTGATTTTATTTGCAATTAAGCCTATATTTTATCTTTATATAAATTGAAAGAGAATATATTAATAATTCCAGGTCTAATTTCAATAAATCCATCAAAACTATCACTGAAATTGCACTCAAACCACCAAACTACACAAACTACTGATATTTTACACAAACCACTATAATAATATTTCAGATCAAATATTTTTTTTATTTTTGAAATATGATGTGTCAAACATGATTTGTAAAAGTGTATTATCACCAAATATTGTATACAAACTTGTTCTTCCCACCTATTCTGCAACTGATACACGAGTACATGATTAAGTGTGCTTGGTTAATACCTTTTGCAGATGAGGTATGGGAAAAAAAAATAGTTGGGGCTTGGATTAAAGGTTTAAAAGAAAAGAATAAAAAATGAATGAAATATGTGTGTTTGGTATAGAAGAATGAAATCAACATTAAAGGTTCATTCCTCGCCAATTTGAGAGGAAATTATTTATAACTAGAATCAAACTCATACTCATTTTCATTCCCTTCAACAAACCAAACATTCAAACCCTAATCATAAATTTGGGAAGATAGAGTTTGTAAATCTGTAACGTGTGGGGTAAAAGAATACAGACATAGTATAATTGAATTTAATAGGATTTTTTTAAAAATTATGTGTGGCACATATGTAAAAAATTGAAAGAAATTTGGAATGAAATATTAGCTTAGTAGTTTGTATGTTAAACATGAGTAGTTTATATAGTACGGTTGAAAAAATAAATAAATACTTTAGTAGTAGTTGAAATGCGATTTCAATGAAAATTTTGAAATTAAATCAAACCTTACTCCACCGAGACTAACTTTTTGAACATTTGAAAAGCGAAATTCCGCACTCGATAACATTAACCCCAAACCCTTTCCCCACCTCCCACTTTCCCTCCTTTCACTTTAGCTTTTGAATTCACAAAGCTCCAACAGCTTCTCCCAAAAAATTCCATTCTCTCTCAGAATTAGCAATGGAAAAGGAAAACGATTCCAATGATTCAGCTGTCCTACTACATGGAGTCCCCGTCCATGGCGGAAAATACATCCAGTACAACGTCTGCGGCAGTCTCTTCGAAATCCCCTCCAAATACATACCTCCGATCGCTCCCGTCGGCCGCGGCGCTTACGGACTGGTTTGGTAGGTTAAATTTGATCTTCTATATTATATTCGTGAAATTTTGTGCATACGCGTAGCTGAATTTTGTAGATTTGGTGTGGTTTTACTGTGTGCAGCGCTGCTATGAATTCCGAGACGAAGGAGGATGTGGCGATTAAGAGAATTGCGAATGCGTTTGATAATAGGATTGATGCGAAACGGACTCTGCGTGAAATTAAGCTTCTTACGCACATGGATCACGAAAACGTGAGAAAAGTTGTTTATTCGTTATTAATTTACTTGGTTGAGATTCTGGGTTCATAGCTTTGGATTTCAACTTCCGAGATTGATCAAATTTGAAGTTGTTCTTTTTTTACCCCTCTTCTGGTTTGTAGGTTATTAAAATTAAGGATATTATACAACCACCTAACAAAGAGGATTTTAGTGATGTCTACATTGCATATGAGTTGATGGATACCGACTTGCACCAAATTATATGCTCGACTCAGGATCTCACTGAAGATCATTGTCAAGTAAGTTCACAATATTAGTTATTGGAGTTAATTATTTGATTCTCATTAATTCATTGAATTTCATTGTAATTTATCTATAGTTATCTTTAGTTTCTGTAACTGAGTGTATTTGGTTTCTTTTGTTTGATTATCTTCAACATGTTACCTACTAGATTCTATGCAATTCTAGATTTTGATGCCCTGGATTGGTTACTTATAGTTAAATTGGGAACTGTAATTGGTCTACATCTTTGCTCTTTATTGTTCTGTTTGGATCCTTTTTTTTCCTCTTGAAGATCATATTTTATATTTAACTACATGAGCTATTTGCATCCTTTTATTATTTATGCCTACAAGGATATCTAATGAAACAAAGTTGTTTGAATTATGTCCTCTGAAGTAGAAGTAATTAGACCACTACAAATAAAGTTATCCAAATAATCCTTTCTTGTTGTTCATTCTGGCATTTTCCAATTATGTATTGAATTTGAAACATGGATGATATAATTACCTCTCTTACTGAACAATTGGAAATATGTTGTCAACACAATGTGTGATCTTTCAGCGGAGAGCTATGTGTTGCCATTGATGTGGGTACATTTTTTTGAATGTATCTTTTTCTATGAAGGCAGTACTGCAAACATTATGTATAGCATGCAT
Source organism: Ballota nigra (assembly GCA_947034835.1). NCBI lineage: Eukaryota > Viridiplantae > Streptophyta > Magnoliopsida > Lamiales > Lamiaceae > Ballota > Ballota nigra. The sequence goes on along the minus strand of OX344724.1, from coordinate 71,810,228 downwards.
GTGTGTGGGTGTGTAAATATGTTTGGCCTGATAGTAAGTTGTTTGTTCTGTTTCTTGACTAGGATATATGATGAAGCTCAGATAAGATACACAGAACTGTCCTAGATATTTTGCACTCACTGATAGGCAATTGCATAATGGCAGATGTTTCCCCTAAAATATATAAAAGGATTTTTTTTTTTTAACTATATGTTGCATCCTTAATTATTGGTTTTCATATATGTAAGAAGGTCCCTACTGCATCAAATTCCTTAGATTAGAGACTTCCAACCCCATATGGATTTCTGCAGTCTAATTTTGACATTTCTATGTATTCCGCTGGTAATATCAAAATGAGAGTACAACTTGTAGAGTATACAACATATATCTTGAAACGCATGCCTGATTTTTTATTTTTATTTTCCATTTCGGTGCATCAAACTACTTTTTCTTTATTCAAATTCATCGCTATTGTTGGTTTAGAAAATTTATGTGAAGTTTGTACGCATGCATATTAAGATTGCTGATGTTAACTGTTAAATATGTTGCCTGCCTCTTGCTCTGGCAGTATTTCCTTTATCAACTTCTGCGGGGACTTAAATACGTACATTCTGCTGGTGTATTGCACCGAGATCTGAAGCCCAGCAATTTACTTCTGAATGCTAACTGTGACCTCAAAATTTGCGACTTTGGACTTGCAAGAACCAACTCAGAGGCTGATTTTATGACTGAGTACGTTGTTACCCGATGGTATCGAGCTCCTGAATTATTACTTAACTGTTCTGAGTATACAGCAGCAATTGATATGTGGTCAGTTGGTTGTATATTGATGGAGATTCTCAAAAGAGAGCCTCTTTTTCCGGGTAAAGACTATGTTCAGCAGTTGGGGCTTATAAATGAGGTACCTCCCCATACAAGATTATAGTTTGTAGTTTGGTGTATGTTAAAGAGAACCTCTTATACTATTAGGGTTCATTTGCTATCGTGTGTGATAAGGTGAGATAATGTAAAATTGAATGTTTAACATGTAGTAATTTATTTAACTGTTTACAACAAGTGATAACTAGAGTTATTTGCTATCTTGTGATTAGTGTTGTGTATTATTTAGTGGGATAACATAGTAAATGACATATTTGTTCCTCATTTAAATAAAAAATTAGGGGTGTTGTAGTAAAATAGGTGAAAAGGCATGAGGTATTAAAAACTACCATTGGGGGGGGGGGGGGGGGGGGGGTCGGAACTTGGAATGAGTGATACCTCGGAAACAATATCGGCTTGAGGGTATTATTCCAACACGGAAACAAAGCAAACACAAGATAAAGACGGATAAGACATCAATACCTGCCTTATTCCCCCCTAGAAAACGTGTCCTTAAAGAACAGTTATTGTTTGGTGTGTGTTACTAGATGATAAACTGTTTATGTATTTCTCGTTCGAAATGTACTGAGGTGATGGGTACTTGAATTAACTTTACTGTCACAAATTGTGGAGCAGCTATTGGGTACCCCTGAAGATTCTGATCTTGGATTTCTAAGAAGCGACAATGCTCGAAAGTATGTGAAGCAGCTTCCACATGTGCAAAAGAAACCTTTTGCTCAGAATTTCCCAGATGTATCCCCTGTTGCAATTGATCTAGTAGAGAAAATGCTTGTTTTTGATCCAGCTAAACGTATTAGCGGTACGTCTTTTGCTGTTATTTGATGCATTTTTACAATTTACTTGTCTCGTTATTGATAAGTTCTTTTTAATGGGTAAAGTTGAGGAAGCATTGAACCATCCATTTTTATCAAGTCTCCATGAGATCAATGAGGAGCCTACTTGCCCGTCTCCTTTTGTGTTTGATTTCGAACAATCATCCTTAAGCGAGGAGGACATAAAGGAGCTAATATGGTGGGAATCGATCAACTTCAATCCGGAATAGGTCATGGCATTCCCTGTTTTCTTGGCTTTTATACAGCATACCGTTTGTTTCTGGGTGAATGTAGATATGTCTGGTTTGTGTTGTGTGTTTTATGTTTGTTATGTGAAGAGGCAACAGTAATGGCTTCTGCTACAGGATAGTCGAAATTACTGTTTTACCCTTTCGGCAGTTTTTGTTGTAATCCTTTTTGCTATTTGTGTTTCACAACAATGATAATGAGTTCAAGGTCAAAAGTTTTGGCGAGGTTCAAATGTTGTTCCCTGAGAATAAAGCTATGTATTATGACGTTTCCATTAGAGTTCAATCTTTATCGTGATTTGGCAGTTGATGTTGTGTTTATTTAAAAATTATTGTTTAATTATTAATTCCTTGTGTCTTCAAGACTTGTATGCTGAAAGGTTTATATTGTTCTCGAGGCACTTTGAACTAAAGGCATAGGTTTTATGCTCACTCTAGTGAATGCGATGAAACACAATTATTAGACAAACTAGAAAATTATTATCGTAAACAAAGAAACCATTGCAATCAACAAATTATTCTTGGTATACATTTCATTGGGATTCCCAAAAATAGTTTTAGTTATTGCAATAATATATTACACAAAATTTTCTTTTGTACTTCACGAATTCTTCTTCATTCTACGATCATTATAAATTTTGCACATGAAAATGTTTTATGGTTCTGCCATATATTTACACTACTTTCTAAACATTTGCATTTAAATTACAGCACATTGTATTACTAATATTGGTGTTTGCTTCCGCTCGCCTTTTTACTGATTTTTTTGCATCTTTGTGTGTTGTGATTGTCTTCAAAGCTTCGTAAACCAAATGACCACCATTACTAAGTACTTGTTGACCCCCTTCAATGGTAAAGTTGATTTCAATATCTGGAAACTATTAAAATGAAATGCATCTTAATCTAGTAGCGGGTTTACAAAGCCGTTGATCATTCTTATTCCGCTAATGAAACTGAGAAAAAGAAAGTTGAAATGAAAGAACGATCAGCCCGAGAGGCTGAGAAAGGAAAGAGAGGTAGTGAGAGTGTAAACTACACTAATGTTTGTTTGGCTCTCTCATTGACACCAATTTAGAGTCCGTTTAATAGTTGGCCTAAATCCAACCGTGAGTTGTGTGAGGAGGTTGGAAACCAACAACGACTACTTTAATGTAATTCTAATTTTATTTTTCCTTAAAAACATATTGTTAGTTTATGTAGAAAAAAATATCATCTTAATTGTATGTATTAATAAATATAAAAAGTACATCTAAATCTCTTGAAGAATTGACCGGCCTAAATCAATACAACGCCATATATATAGAGGAGGGTGGAGGTTGGTCCGAGGTTCAATGACATCCCCATTCCAATTACCCCAATTTGTTGATACTTTTATTTTGGTAGGTCATTTAAATAATAATAATAATATTCTTTCAAAAAAATATAAAATAATAATAAAAGGGACAACCATTAAGTAGGCAGTGGAATGTAGAGCAGAAGACGAAAAGAAAAATGAAATTTCTCCATATTTTGAGAAAAGCCGCAACATCTGCTGAAAATCGTCACAGAGTAGCTTCAGTTTTCGCCAATGGCCGCTCTTTTTCGAATCAACTTCACTCCCAACCTTCTCCCAGGTACTCCCTTTCCTTCCTCCGTATGTCCCATTTCTCTCTCACACACGCACATTTTTTAATTTTGTATTTATACTTGTGTAATATGATCCGATTCCGATGATTTGTGTGATTAACTTTTGAAAAAAAAAAACCAAATCCGCAGTGCATCGTTCGGTATTGCTTTCGACATTGATGGCGTGCTTCTGCGGGGCGAAACTCCCATCGGCGGCTCACCACAGGCTTTGAAAAGATTATATGACGATTCCGGTAATTGCAACACTTGTTCATTTATTACGAATTTTGGTTCCTACTAAGAACTCGATTAAATAAAATAATCTACATCGTCATCTAGTGTTTAGTGTTACCTATATAATATTACAGTGAATTGTGATTGTAATTGTAATTGTAGGTAATTAACGTGTTTTAGTTAGCTGCTTTATTTAGTATTCCTCTTCAGAAGCATGATAAGGTTTTATGATAGTTATTATTTTTGTTTTCATGGGGAAGGTTGTTATTAACTTCTGTTGGGGATAGTAAACAGTTTGGATAAATTAAATATGAATATGAATTGTTAACTAAGAGTTGTATTTTTTTTTTCTGATTGCAGGTACCTTGAGAATTCCTTATGTTTTCTTGACTAATGGTGAGTGGTGAAAGAAATGTGTGCTCAGTATCTAAACATATTATGTAGCCATTCTACTAGTAGGGCATAAGTTTCCCAAGTATCCGATCATTTGTTCTCCATATTATTACAACATTTCTTGTTTGGACTTTGAAATGCTCTGATTCATTGAATTAAATGTTTCTAGTTTCGAGCACTAGCTGTAGCTCTTTTTTTCCCAATAGAATGTAGTTGAGTAAAATAATGGTAGATATAGAGGAAAACTTCTTGGGCTTTTTTGTTATCTTCATGCAATCACATGAGACTTTATTCACCAAAAGAACTAATTGTCAGTTTGTCACTGAGCAAGTGATTTTGTCTTGCATGTTTTATATTGGACAAGTATTTCTTGATATTGATGTTCTAACTGTTGGGCCACACTATCTTACCTTTTAGTGTTCTCACAGGAGGCGGTGTTCCTGAATCTAAAAGAGCAATGGAGTTGAGCAAATTATTGAGTGTCCATATTTTGCCCTCCCAGGTCACTGCAACTTCATTTTATTGTTGTAAAGTTTTTAGCTTGAGGGATTTTAAAATTCTTAGCTCATGACTTCTGCAGGTTATACAGGGGCATTCGCCTTTCAAGCAGCTTGTTAAAAGGTACTTTATTTGACTCCAGTATGTTTATTCTTGGATTTAAATATTTTCTAGTTTCTGAGATGTGACCCGTTTTAGAAAGAGGTCAGAGATCTCTATCTGATCTTTTTAATCATGGTCATAATTTTACATTTGAAACTACTGCTGCAGCCTTCTCTCACTGCAAGTTCCACATTGGAGGGAATATTGCTGCTAGATAATTTAATAGATGTTGAATCTGTAAACTGTTTACTCTATGAAAGCACATGCAATTATATATAAATGTGTATAGATACATATATTGTGTGTGTGTGTAGAAAAATAGCATATGATATGCCTAGAAGTGGAAACAAAAAGAGGAAACGAAGCTCTTTCTAGCTACACCCATGAAGCATAAAATCATTTTCTTCTTTGAATTTGCATTTATACATTCTTGTTTTACCAAATCAACTATATTTCATGTGATGCAATTTAAAAATCACATTTGCACTTCAGGTGTACATTTGTATTTTGGCAATGCTCATACTTTGTTGAAATGAAAATGTCGCCAACCTCATGTGATATTGTGTTAGGCTAAATTCTTAATGCATTTTTTTATCCATAACTCCATCTATAGTTGCATTGATATAAGTAATGGTTAGATGATTTAATCCATTCAACTCCCCATGAACTCTGTAAACATGATGCAAGTTAACTTTTGGACTGGTGATAAGATATGCATATGGTGCATAAGGGAATTAAAGATCAAATCGTGTATCCTTAGTTCAGTAAATTAAGATCTTGCTTATGGTGTCTTCCTTCTGCAGATTTGAAAATGAACTCGTTATTGCAGTTGGAAAAGGAGAACCTGCTGTGGTGATGTCTGAATATGGTTTTAAGTATGTTTTCTTTTCTTTTGTTGTCTAATCTTGTATACTTTGTCAACATGGTCCGATCTTCTGATTTGATAATGCCCATAATTTCTCAGAAATGTTCTTTCCATAGATGAATATGCATCTTATTTCAAACATATTGACCCACTGGAGAAATATAAGAACTGGACCGACCAACAGACTGGTTATGAGAAAATTACTTCCAGAGAAACAGACGGGAAAAATGATCCTTGTGCAGAGAGAGTGCAAGCTGTCTTCATTGTTAGTGATTCTGTTGATTGGAGCAGGGACATTCAGGTGTTTCTCTATCTTATTATCATTTATTAAAATTAGGTTTGCATTATATTCGTGCATATGGCAAGTAATTAATTCACTAATGGGTTTGAGATTTTATAGAAGCCCTTCTGAGCATATAATGCTAATTTCAGGTTTTGTGCGATATTTTGAGCACTGGAGGCCACCCCGGAAGAGAGATTTCAAGCCAAACACCCCTGTATTTTGCAAACGATGACCTTTCTTATCAAGTTAGTTTTGTTAGCCAATATAAATCGATTACATTTATCTCAAACTATTGCTAAATAAGTGCTTAACAAAGGTAGGGTCTATTTCCAACCGAACGCCTTGGCATGGGTGCTTTCAGGATCGCGTTAGAATCTATCTACAATAGGTAATGCTTACTTGAGTAAAATAGGAGAGAGAAAATAGCTCTGATATGGACTAATGAGATCATGGTTTACTGCTCAGAATTTATCCTACTCTGGAGTATACGTCTTATGGGAAACCGAATCCATCCGTATTCAAGAATGCTGAGAATATACTGATGGAAGTTGTGCCTTCAAGCTATCCTTTCAAGACCATATACATGATAGGAGATAATCCCTCTGTTGACATTAAAGGAGCTCAGCAGGTTTCCTCTCGGCCAACAATTTGCTTGCTAATTTCCTAATTTTAGATCCTTTTAGAAAAAGTATATATACATATTCATACGTATTATATATATGCACAGAATGATGGGCTATGATTTATTGGCACAGGCAGGACGTCCTTGGTTCTCGATCTTGACAAGGTCCGGGGTTTTCAAAGGGAAGGACAACCATCCATTATATCCAGCAGATCTGGTAATTTATATCCAGCTTATTTTATAAAGTATCTTAGATGTGTTTTCCTGAATAAAAATGGCTCAATTTTTTTTTTTTTTTTTACAATAACTTGATTTTATTAAGTATTCTTTACTTTCAGGTTGTTGACACTGTGGAAGAGGCTGTGGATTTCATTTTGGAAAAGGAGTACTGCAGCCTGAAAAATGTCCACCTTAATTCACTGGGGGCATTTCCTTTTATTTGATATATATCTTCATTTAAAGATTTTGACCCTCATTGAGGAGGATTAAATCCCAATAAGATTAGTTAATGGAATTCTTATTTTTTGGCACTTTCCATTTTTTTATTTGAGATGATGAGACAGTAAGACTTAGTAACATGCAACCAGTTGCCGGACATCTTCTACATAATCCATGTACCAAAACACTACTATTTTGAGTTCATTTGATGGTTGGATTTTATCAAAACAAAATATGTATGGAAATATATTAGTGCTGATATAGAAAATTATCACACGCAAGTACACTGTATATTCAGCCATTATATAAGGATTTAAATGTGGTTCATACAACACATTGGCTGCACGAAGTTCGGATTCTTAAAAGAGCAAGAAAGATGGTGAGTTCGGCAGGAATGTTGGTCCAGTTTTAATAAGTGAAAATACATAAAAGTGCCCAAAATTTAAGGGGCACTTGTTTTTTGCCCTTTTTTTTTAACAAAAGATGTATATTGCCCTTTTTGGGGCTAAAATGTTCACACTACCCTTACTAATTCATTTTGCAAATTCATAAATTAATTCATATTTCAATATTATTGTATCCTTGCATCCAAACATTAACCAATTGAATATACAAAATCTGAAAAATGGAAAGAACAAATGGGAGAAGTAAACGGACGGGAAAGTAGCCCGGAGTTGGCGGTCGACGTCGGAGATCTCGTTCCGGGAGCATCTGCAGTCAAAACCCATTGTGGAAGCATAGTTTTGCTTAAACGAAGAGTTTGTGATGCCAATTTTCATTCATATAACACTCATTCAAGAGTTTGGTTGGCCAAGGTATCTCCACCAAAAAAAATGCAAAAATGATTGAGTCTCCAATTCAATTCAATTTATGTTAATAAGGTATGGATATTCACTCATTTTTTATCATTTATTTTGTATTTTGGTGATAAGGTATGAAATTACTCAAAGCATTTGTTAAGTAAAAATTCATTCATGTAAATGTCCACCAAGTGTTTGACAAAAGTCCTAAATGAAAGAATATGATATGTTTGTGTGTTAAATTCACTCATTTGACCATTTATTTTGTATTGTGGTGATAAGGTATGGAATTACTCAAAGCATTTGTTAAGTAAAATTTCTTTCATGTAGATGCCCACCAAGTGTTTGACAAAAGTCCTAAATGAAAGAACATGATATGTTTTTGTGTTAAATTCACTCATTTGGCCATGTATTTTGTAGTATGGTGAGAATGAAGCATAAATTTGTCTGAATGTCAGCTATGATATCTCTTTTGAGTGTGATGTTTATAAATTGAAGGGAATTTGTGCTAACGAAGCTTGCCAACAATTTGCCAACTGCAACAACACCTTTTGTGAAAGTTATGAATGCGTATGATCTTATTTTCTGTTATTTTATTAGTTTATACTCTTACCCGCACCCTTTTGTCTAGTTCCCAGATGAGTGAACGAAGATTTTTGGTGATCCATTTTAACGGAAAATGGGATGACACTTCTTACGTGGGTGGTATTTCTCATGGTAAAATTATCCACGATGAACATATCAACCTATCAAGTCTTAGAAGTTTGGTTAATAGTGTTTTGAAAGATGCTAACACGACTGCAAATGATTATCAAATTGTTGAAGTTGCTAACGTTGAGGGAGATTCAGTTATTGTTAATATAGATAATGATGACGATGTTGAGTCACTATTTCGCACAACACATTCGTCTGTGATTTATATGTCCCGTCAAGGTACACAACCAGAATTAATTGAATCCTTCATTGATGGAGTTGTCGGTAGCTGTTCTTCTTTCACACAACCGGGGGGCTTTTTGAAGATGATGGATACATTCAATGCCTTGAAGGATGCCCATCTATTTAATGATCATTCGCAAAATATTCCAGAATTGGGTGAAGACAACCCCACATCTGATGATGGTATTGGTATAGAAGTTGATCATTATTCTGATGAGACTTATGATGATTATGAGTCCTTTGAGGATCTCACCGAGATTCATCCTGAAATTCTTCCCGAACGTGCTCGTCAATGGTCCATTCCGTGTATGCCTTCAACTTTGCCTCCTCCTCCTCCTGTGGATGTTCCAAATGTGAACTTCACTCCCGGGGTGCTCAAGATAGACGATATATTTGTTAGCAAAAAAGAGATGTGTACTTCTGTTTTCATGTTTGTTAGCAAAAGATAGACGACATATTTATTAGCAAAAAAGAGATGTGTACTCAAGATAGAAGACATATGAACTATTTTCATGTTTTCTTAGTATGCATTCTATTCCAAAAATAGGGCAACTTAGGTTGGTTTGCATCCTCATTTGGTCCACATTGTCAGTTTATCGTGCAGTAGATCTAGTTTGTTTTAGGTAAATTATTGTGTATGATGTTGCATGTTTATTTCAATTCAATTAAGCAATCCTTTAAGTTTGCCATTTATTGTCGTTTTGAGCCTCAATTGATACTATAAAATATGATTGTACACATTTTACTCTGCGTGGCTAACACTTGACCCCATAGCTATGATTATTTACCATGTTGGAAAATAAGTTGGCATAGGGTTGACACAAGTGTTGGCATATGATTAAAATGAATAGTTGACACACCAATGATTGTTTTATTCTTTCACCGGGTCATTTAACAATAAATTACTAAAATAAAAAGATCAAACAACCACAATATTCCAAATTGCAAAAAATAAGTGAAAAAAATAAAGTCGTCTATTAGTTTATCGTCTCACATATCGAGTGAAAGTTGAATATTTAATGGTTGGCATCCTATATGTTTCCATATACATCTTTTCGGGATAATAAACAACAAAACAAGTATATAAATCACTTTGTACTTCAACTTTCAAACTCGTAAATTGTTAAAATAAGCCTGCAAAAGAAACATAATTTGTTAAAATTAGTACATTGAGAAAATAATCAATATAGAGCTTCAAACATTAGTATAAAGAGCATGACATATTCTTTATTAATCATGTGGAAATCTCAAAGCACTGATTCTACTCTAATATTTTCTTTCCAACATAAATAGTGATGTGAGAGTTGACAAACAGTTGGCATGTAGTTGAATATAGTTGGCAAAAAATTGTGAACCATATATGAATGTACTAATATAAAATTATTGAGGATTATATTACGCACTAACTATTGTGGTTAATATGAGATGTCAATTATTGCAAAAATATATGAACAAAGAAGTGAATTAGCACATCAAGTTATTATACTTTTTCATTTAGGAATTTTGTCAAACACTTGGCGGGTATTTACATGAATGAAAGTTTTTTAGAATTTTTTTTTTAGTAATTCATGTTTCATTAACACCATAATACAAAATAAATGATCAAAAGAGTGAATTTTCATACCTTATTGACATAAATTGAATTGAATTAGCACATCAAGTTATTATACTCTTTCATTTAGGAATTTTGTCAAACACTTGGTGGACATTTACATGAATGAATTTTTTTTAGTAATTCATGTTTCATTAACACCACAATACAAAATAAAAGATCAAATGAGTAAATTTCCATACCTTATTGACATAAATTGAATGGGATGAACTATAATTATACTCCCCTAGACAAAATTGGGGATGAACTCTAATGGAGATACTCCATTAGAACTTACACCTACTCCCTTCAACAAAATTGGGTGAAATCCCCCTCCAGGAGGTGATATATCCAGAAGTTGATATACTATCTTTCTCTCTTTCCTGGTCAAATTGTGGAAGAAGAGGGGAAGATCGCATATCGCGTAGCCCGTCGCCCCTCATGGGTTCTTCAGTTTTTTTTTTCGATTTCATTTTTTTTTTTTAGATTTTTCAGTATTGGTTAGTGTTAGTGTTTGGATGCAAGGATATTCTAATATTGGAAGAAGAAAAAAAAACTGAAATGCAAAATCAATGAGTAAGAGTAGTGTGGACAATTTGACACAAAAAAGGGCAATATACATCTTTTGTAAAAAAGGGGGCAAAAAACAAGTGCCCCCTTAAATTTTGGTCATTTTTGCTTGTCTCCCTTTTAATAATATTTAAAATAAGTTCTATTCTCCCCTCGTTTCTTATTTTATACGAACTCAAAAATACACAAAATAATATTTAAAAAATTAACAACGTATAGTATACAAAATATTTTATTACACTTAAATGATATAGTAATTATGTTCCAAATAATTACATTATTATCTTTTCTTGTTTAGTTTTTATAATGTACGATACAAAAAGAAATAAAGGATAAAATTATTAGGTTCGTAACTAATAGGGTTTAAACCCTGATAAATAAATACTAAATAAAATTTGATCAATAAACTAGATTACAATTTTTACTTATATTTAATTATTGGTAAGGATTGTTCAAGTGGTTGCAATGATTTTATCCACGATATCGGGGCCGTTTGGTTTGTGGGATAAGATTGGATTAACTAGAATTGGATTAAAACGATCATCGGAAAACGGATAGACTAAAACTAGAAAATTTGGACTAGAACCAAATTTTCTGGATCAAATTGTACACGAGATAGTCATTCTAGTCTATCCAGTGTCATGGTCTTGTGTAACCCCTTAAATCAAACACGAGATTACCTGGGATTATAAAGACAATCTCTCAAACCAAACGGCTAAAAAAATCCATGAAGTTGCGATGTGTTCGGGCCTATGATGCACCGGCTTATGGTCATAAAAACAAGACAATGAATCTTGAATGTGTCTTTCATGATAGTGAGGTATATTTAGTTTAATATTTAATATGATAATAATATATTTTGTTTTACTTCTATTACTAATGTTATTGACTTTTTTAATAAGGGGTGAACGAATTCATGCAACAATAAGGAACAAAGAGGTTGAAGTGAACAAAAAAAATAAAATAAGCGAGGGTCGATTATACATCATTCGTAACTTTGTTGTCATGGGAGATAACAGTACATGTAGGACTACCTCGAATAAAAAAAGATTCCATTTATATCCACCACACGTGTGACAGAGTTCTTCGATCCAAATTTCTTGGGCAATATATACAACTTCAAAAACTATGTTGATTTGCTTTGTGCAACATCAATAGATGAAACCCAGTATATTGGTAATATTAATGTTGATCTTTCTTTTTAATTTTTATTTGTAGTTTATTTATTTACAAAATATATTGAATAAATTATATATCTTTGAAATATATATTATAATAAATATTAAAAAATAATATAAAAATATGTTCAATATATCTTTGTGATATATATTATGATAAATTTCTATATTTTGTAGTATAAAAGATATTTCATAAATCTATTACTTAATATCTAATACATAAATACTTAATATCAACAATTAATATCTAAAAAAGTATACCTAATATCTATTAATTAATACGTCAATATAATATTTATATAGTATATTACTTAATACATGATATGTACGTAATATACATAATATCTAAAAAAATATCTATACGTATGTATATTTATTGTGCAACATCAATAGATGAGACCCAGTATATTGTTAATATTAATGTTGATATTTTTTTTTAAATTTTTATTTGTAGTTTATTTTCAAAAAATTGCGGGATTTAATTAATTTTTTTGTATAATGTTTAATTTTTAGCAATAAATTTATTTAAAATATATTATTTTTTAGATATCATTGGAGTTATTGTCGAGAGTAGTAAAGTGTTATTTAAGACGGTTAAAGGCAAACTGACGAAGACAAGGATGGTAGAGTTAATTTTGGAGGATACGGAGTAAGTGATAGTCATTCACACACACACACACACACACACACACATATATATATATATATATATATATATATATATATATATATATATATATATATATAATGTATTCTTATATTTGAAAAATATTAAAAAAATGCAGGGGTAACCGTATAACAGTCACGTTGTGGGAAGACATCATAGATGCAATTTTCAAATTGAAGGAAGAAGGAGGTGAAGAAGCTCCAGTGATAATATTGCAGATGTTTCGCCCAAAGCATTTTCATGGTATAATTCATATATTATGTTCTACTTTAAATTTATGTCTCTAAATAATTACATTTATACATATAAAATTCTAATTTAACCATCTTCTGTGAAGAAAATATTTCGGTTTGCAGTGCTTTTAATCCCTCAAAAATTATTTATTCCTCGGAGGTAAAGGAAATACAGGATTTTAGAGCAAGGTTAGTTGTTTGTGATATTACACTTAATTATTTTAGAGCATAATAGTTATTTGTGATATTACACTAAATAAATTATGTTTATTATTTTATAATATAATTATATTTTATTTATTACTAGGTTTGGTGTGGATTTTACATATAAAAATCCACTGAGTAATATGCCAGGGTCATCATTATCACATGATGAAGATGACTTCGAGAGTGAAAATGTAAAAATAAAAATCATACAAAAGTTGTTTGAGACCCCAGAGGTAATTTAATCTTATAACTATTCAATTAATAAATATTCTATTGACAATCAATTATATAATTATTATAATTATATATTTTATTTGTTTATTATCCATAAACAAGTGGGGAGTTTCTGGCTATTTGGGAAAATAGTTGATTTGAATAGTTATGGCGATTGGTGCTACACAGCTTGCAAATATTGCACAAAGAAAGTGAACAAAAAAGATAATAGATTTGAATGTCAAAATTGTGATAAACCTGACGTTTTAGCAAATTTGAGGTATAGAGTCAAAGTCCTTGTGATGGATGGTCATTTGTGACCCCATCCGACCCGAGACTTCCGTTCAAGTTTCAGAGGAGACAGTTCCCATTAATTGTCTTATATGTCATGTCAATAAATAAAAGTCAGGGACAATCGCTCGCTAATGTTGGAATATTCTTGAAGAAACCAGTTTTCAGTCACTGTCAATTGTACGTGGCTATTTCGAGAGTAACCAATCGCAGTGGTTTGAAGATTTTGGTATGCGGTGATGACGAACATTGGTCCAAAACTACAAAAAATGTGGTTTTCAGAGAGGTGTTTCAAAATATATAGTCCTTTATTTTATTTTTCTTATATACGCGTGTAATGCGAACTCACATCTATTGGAAAGTTCCTGATTGCGAAATAAATATTATGTTGTGATATGCAAATAATATTAACGTTGACTCTTATAAGCAATTCTTAATATTTATTACACTTAATTTATTGAAAATATATTTTAATAAAGAAAAATAGTAAAATTATAGTCGTGCATCGCATGGGTATAGTTATTAGTTACTTGAATAAACCGACACATAGAAGGACCGGCCTACAGGATCGAAGAAGTAATTCATTAAAAAGAGTTGGATAACCATCATTTTTAAGTCGGAAAACCCATTCGTGTTTAATTGAAGCTGCTGTTGTGATTACAATATAAAAAGTCCAACCACCACGATTTTGTCACAGTCATCTACCATATCCTTTTTGCTTCTTCATACATGATACAAGTACCACCACAAAAATAGAGAGAATAAATCTCTAGAATTTAATCACCTGCTTGGGTTGGCTCCCTAGCTTGCCAAGGGCTTTATCCAACGCAGTGGTAAATTGATCAAAAGGGCACATCTCCATGCTGCAACCAAGTGCCAAAAAAGGGCCCATACATCAGTGAGGCCATTTCCTCATTTTAACTACAAAAATAATAAAAGGTTGATAAAGAGATCATACTCGTATCTCAGTTCCCCACTGCGGGTGAGACTTAACAGGTAATCTATCATCTCCCTGCACTCATTTGCTTTCTCAGAACTCAACCATTTCTGCAACCAGAACCCTCTTAAACTTAAGTCCTGCAAAACACATAAAACATTGATCACCATATGTTATATGAGTTCAAAAAAACAAAAAACAAAAAAAAGGCAGCATTGACCTAAGCTAAGGAACCCCTCATCAAATATACTATTTCACCCCTAATTTGAACTTGATTTTATGGGTTCCAATTGTCAACAGCTGATCATGTCCCGCCAATTTCCATATCCCATACCTTGATATCTAAAAGAAAGAAGAAAGAAATTTTTTCAGGCGTACCTTGAATATGAAAGATGAAGTGGGGACAGTTATAGGCCTCTTTGACATGCCACCATATGTCACCATGGTTCCACCCTGCCTGAAAACAACATTGTGCCCTCATGAAAAAAAAGAAAAAAGAAAAAAGACAAACAACCTATACTCTTAAAGCACACAAATTTAGATTCACCTCAGGAATTTAAGAACCAAAGAAGAAGCATTTCCACCAACACAGTTAAATCCTATTGCAGGTTCTGGTATATCAGACTGCAAAAGTTAAGATGCAAATTATTGGCTTCAGCAAAGATTGAAATCACCAACGATGTCAAGGTAACAAACAAAGAAAGCAATATAATATTGAAGCTCAAATGGTGAAGTTATACTGATTCAAGTGATAATCTGCAATAGCAATGACCAAAAACAAACTTAAAACACCAAAAGAACAAAGACAAAGATTGAATCTAAGAAACTGAGAAGTTCTGCTATTTTCTCTGACTCTATTCAGGGTTTGCAAGTAATACCAGGAGACTTTTCACATTTTTGACTTCCAGCTGATTCTGTGTAAACACTTCACTTGCACCAAGTTTCTTGAGCCTTTGTTTTACTTCATCAGACCCTGGCCTGATATTGAAGATATATTAATGTGAGTTAACTGTTTGAATGACATATTTCAAGTAAGATGCAAGCTTGACGAAGACAAATCGATTCATACATCATACGGAACATACATTAACAGTCTTAACACCGTTCTACTACAAGTAGCCACACAACTAGATGGTGGATATATCATATTACTTGAACAGAAGGCACCCCTTGATACAAAAAGTCCAAATTTTAGTGTAAAAGATTAGTTTGCGAAAAAAGCCTAGTGCTTATCTGGCAAATGATTTAAGAGTCCATATAATCTGTCCAGTTCCTAAGACAGGCTGACTAAATAACAAAAGTTTACCTGTCCCGGATAATGTTGATAGAGTGGATGCCTCGAACCCGTGCAAGCTGAATGATGCATTGCCCCACAATGCTTGTAGCACCATTCTGAACCACAGCATCTCCTACTCCAATTGACCAATTAGAGTGAAGTAGGGAAAAGTACACCAATTGAATATGTTTATGGATGTGAACCTGATTTTAGATCGACAAAGTCCTCGAGCATTCTCAGGGCAGTCAAAGGATTCACAGTTATAGTGGCAGCATACTCCAGAGGAGTGCTTTTATCGATTTTATGCCAAACACTTTGCTCCTTGACAACATATGACTGCCACGTACCTGAACAGAGACAGCTGTCATAGATAAGGCATAGCATAAATTTTGGGAAATCTAACATCTTAATAGCCAGACCTCAAATCCTGTGATCTTTGGTTATACAATAGCTGATTAAATACTTATCTCCAAGAATTTCAGGTAAGTGTTATCAGTGTTTCCTTTGACTTTGAATCTTTTTGCCAGTCAAAATTTACGATTCCACATATTTGCTGAACCAATACTTCTTTATCTAGGAACACTTAGAGGTGACAAGAAAATGCAGGAGAACTCTTTACTCCCACATTCGACAATAATTAAAAGTAGTAGGAGTAATTACCATTCCACAAGTGTTTAAACTAGTTTGGAATTGAGTAGCTCTAATCCAAGTAGTGTGGATACCTGAAGAAGGCGGAGAAGGGATGACCCAATCGCCCGGACAGAGCCCTTTGACCGCAGAGCCTACGGAATGCACCTCCCCCACCCCCTCATATCCGCCTACAGCAGGAACTGGTGGCCTCACCGGATATACTCCTATACAATACACTTCCAAAATGCTTAAGAGCGACAATAGTAAATAAGGAAAACAGTAGTTTCAACATACAATATAACATATAGTAATAGTTTCAAACATATAGTGGAAGCAAGCAAAACCGCAGCTAGGGTATACAACATTTAGGCACAAATACCTCAAACGATAGTTCAGCTAACTCTAAAATTAATACCGATTACGTTCGTATTCAATAAGGCAGTGAAGTGAAATAGTCGATTGATGGTACAAAGAAAAGGGGGTAAACCTTCTATTCGATTAATATCGGAAGGGTTGATTGGAGCAGCGAGCATCCTGACGCAAATATCCTCGTCCTTTAGGGGTACCGGCGGCAATTCTTTCAGTTTGCATACGGCGTCGGGAGGGCCCTGCTCCTCGTAGACGACAGCCTTGGATGCCGGGGACATGGCTGACGAAAATGATCGGTTAGGTAGGCGGAACAGTCTCCATGGCAGCGGCGGCCCGCCATGGAGAGCGGCTTTCTGGCTCAACCTCACTGCCGCCATTTCTTCTACTGAAATTCTAGTACTCCAACAAATAATTGAAAATTATTATACAAATTATGCTCCACTATTACTAATAACAAAATAGTACATTAAATAAATAAATTTAATGATACTTAGCAACTAATTAACAAGTGACCTTACTCTGTTGGAATAGGAGGAAGTTTTTCTCTCCTATTAAATCAATTTATATTTTAAAAAAAACACTCTGTTCAATTTTTTGATTGACCTTTGTTAAAAATATTCGTTTTTTCTATAGACCCTTCCATAAATAATTAATTTTTATTTACTAAAATAAAATATCAATAAAAATAATTTTATTTTATTTCTTACAGTTTCAATTTATCATAATATCACTAAAAATAATTTAATTATTTAAAATCTATAATAAACGGATTCGTGAAAATTCAATGCTTCGATATGCACAAGGAACAGGTGCAGGTGCGATTCACCACATGGTATATCCTTAAGAAAAACAAAAATTAAAACAATAAGAATTCGCGATTCGCAAAATTGTATACCCTTGTAAGAAAATCACTTTGGATTAGTAATTCTTAAAGGTAAGCTTTAATACCCATCTTGTAGCAAGGCGAAGCCCTCACCCCAGGGCCCCCACCCCTGGCCCGACAGGATTGGGTGGAGGAAGTAAATTATGGTGACTCAGCGGGGGAGGACCCTTTAATACCCATCTTCCCAGTCATATTCTTGCCGAAGACGAAGACTTGAGAATAGATTTGTTCCAAATTGACTCTTCATTCACAAAAGAACATTTCAGTATGGTAGAAGAGGAAACAGATTTGCCGCTGTTAGAATAGATAGTTCCACTTCCGTGTATCATCGCTGCCTATGTCGTGTTTTGGGAAAAGTTCAAATAAACCCCTAAACTTTTACGTGGAGATCAAAGAGATTCTTGAACTTTTTTTTAGTACATCTATATCACTTTTCTTTAATATTAAGATAGATAAACCCTTGATCTTATATGTGAGGATCAAATAGGCCCCTAAACTTTTCCTAAGTATATTTAAATCCCTTTTCTTTAATATTGAGATCAAATAAACCCCTCATCTTAATAAAATCACACCCTATTAGTGTAATAAAGTTGTCGAATAACATGTTAAACCAGTTTCCTAGTTATTTCTTTGCAATAAAAAATTATAGTTAATTGAATTCATGCTACGCAAAATAATGAAGCAGACGCATAGTATTTCTTGTTTTTATGTATAATTATTAGAATATATTTTAGCAATATCATAAGTTTTATTATTCAATAAAATAAAAAACATATTAAGAAAATTTAGAGATAGAAAAGGACACGATGTTTATATATTTATTTAAATTCCAAGCTATATATACGTGCATTAACAACAATTTAAATTTAAAATTACATATATAAATAATTCATTATCTTAAAATAGTGTAAAAGTGTAGATTTTAAACTAAGTAAGATTTCAATAATGAAAATATTATTGTAAATAAAAATAATATTGTCCATAATGATGGACGTTAACTCATAGACTATGAAATTTCTCAGTCAGTCCTATCTGTGTTTGGAAAAGATCCACAGGATACTACTGATATATCGAATACGATCTTAAATGATATGGTATATATATATATATATATAATTACTAAAATGACAAAATTAATTACATTAGGATGGTATAAAATGAGGGGCTTATTTGATCTCAATGTTAAAGAAAATGAGTTTAGATGTATCAAAACAAAGTTTAGGGGCCTATTTGATCCTTATAAATGAGATTAAGCATTTATTTGATCTCAATGTTAAAAATAAAGGGTATGAATGTAAAAAAAATAGTTCAGGAATCTTTCTGATCTCCATGTACAAAATGAAGGGCTTATTTGACCCTTTTCCCCCTGTTTTATCAAGCGTTGACCCTTTCTAATATTGAGTGATATTGACAACGTCAAGAAAATCCGATGTGCTGTAAAAATAGTTGAGTTATGTAGACCAGGTAAGCATATAAATATTAGATATCCAGTTCCACAGCATTAAGCGAAACTAATATCATCTCAAAATTAAAAAAATTAGAAGACTAATGCACGCTGCATGTAGTGTTTTTGAAGAGTAATGCATCTCTGAGTCTTTAATAATTAAATAAACATAAAAAGCTAAACGTGTGCGAGATATTCGCAAATTAAAGCCCAGTGTTATTATATCGTGTTCAATCTATATTCAGTTTCACCATGAAATGCCCAACATAAAATTACTCAAAATTCTATCATTTAAAGACGAAACCAAATATAAGAAAGAAAAAGACGAAACTTTATATTTCTCATTCAGTTTCCACAAAAGCAGCATTATAGTCATAGAGAATTCAACACATGCAGTTTACTTTGAGTTAAAAAAGGAAAAGAAAAAAGTAGGTACTTGCTTGGTCGTATACAGTAAGTATGAAG
Source organism: Ballota nigra (assembly GCA_947034835.1). Classification (NCBI taxonomy): domain Eukaryota; kingdom Viridiplantae; phylum Streptophyta; class Magnoliopsida; order Lamiales; family Lamiaceae; genus Ballota; species Ballota nigra. The sequence continues at coordinate 71,790,580 of OX344724.1, read as the reverse complement.
TAAAGAATTGGCAGAATTAGAAGCATTCGTTCCTCATTGCAGCAGCTTTGTTTTTTCACCCCCCCTCCTCCTTAGTGCCCGAAGGTTCACCTACTTCACGCACACTTTGAATTTGACTTGTGGATTGCTCAGCTGTTGCTTCGGCAGCGGCGGCAGCGGCAGCGGCCGCGGCAGCAGCAGCAGCAATGCGTTCGACCACCTCATTCATATTAGGCCGAGACTCCGGATCATCTCTCACACACATAAATACCACTTCCAGAACTTTGTATAAGCTATTTCGTGGATAATTTCCTCTCATTCTTAGATCTGTGAAAAGCAAAAGACTCTCCCCTGCAGTCTCGAATAACGGGCGTCCCTACATACACAACCTTCCGTTCAATATGGGCACTAGAAACATTCCAATGCAACTGGTTTCAATAAAAATACAACTAATACTATTGAGTGAAAATAATTAATTGTCACTCAAACCAACTCATAAGGTATTACCTACTAACCTTGATGAAACTTTAAGGTCAACAATAAGAAATAACATAATTGTGTGAAAATAATATTTACCATTCCTATGAGCAGATGCGCTTCAGTTCCGTCGGGTCTGTATCCCGAGATCAACTCCAAAAGGACTACACCGAAGCTGTATACATCCTGTTGGATGGTAAGGCTTGTATCGGGAGAATATTCGGGTGCAGCGTATCCTTCAGTAGACCTGTCCCTATTGGAAATTTGCGGTGGCTCAAACTTTGCAAGTCCGAAGTCAGAAAGTTTAGGATGGAAGTGTTGATCCAATAATATATTGGATGATTTTAGGTCCCTGAACACAACTGGAGGGTCAACTTCATTATGCAGGTAATTTAATCCTTTGGCAGCACCAAGTGCAATCTTCATCCTGGTATTCCAATCCAGTACTGTTGCTCCCTCGCTTCGATCTGTACACCATACTTGAATCAGATGTAGGCCTTCCATGCATATTAGAGTAGAGTAAATTACCATAGAGAAAAATATCCAAAGATCCGAAATGCAAGACTTCATAAACAACAAGTCGGTGGTCCCCCTCAGCACAATAACCAATCAATTTGACAAGGTTAGGATGGCGCAAGCGCGAGAGCACGGTAACCTCTTTCTTGAACATCCTCACATCTTGTGTACCAGAATTATGTAGGTTCTTAACTACAATACTCTGTCAACAGTTTCAAAAATTAGAACATGAATATGGAGAAAAAAGGTAACACAAAACAACCTGGTCATTACGTTCCAACTTTCCCCTATATACAGGCCCAAAACGACCTTCTCCAATCTCATCCCTAAAATTGTGGGTCGCAGTTACAAGGTCACCATAACTGAATTTAACGACGTTTCTTTGACCATCATCCCCTGAAATCAAGAATAAGCAGTTGGGAACAAGATGATATTGATAAACCACACATGCACATTGCCAACACATGAAGCCAGAATTGTAATCGTAATCGTAATCGTAATCGTAATATGATGCCATATGATCTTTCAAACAAAAAGAAAGCATTATCCGGAAATGAGAAAAGAAGGGCTCTTCACTCAAGAAATAAAACCCAAAACCAGTAACAGAGGGTATCAAAATCAAACGAAATATTGAAGATTTTACCGGAATTAGTGTCATCATCCCCGCTCATCCCACCACGGCAAACACCAAAACACTTCAACATTTGCAGCTGCAGTCGAAGATATGCAAATGGAAAGTTAGTTGGATGGTTTATTTTCGCGCTCTGCACAAATGTGGAGGTTTATGAATTATGAAGCAGCTGGGCTTGAGCTGAGAGCAGTTTTATGCACACGTCACGTGGCGGGACGGTTATATTAATTATTTCAAATATTACCAATTAATCCCATTTTCTTTTTTTATAAAATAAAATAAACTAAAAATTAGTACCTTGGCGTTTGGTTTGAAGGATATATAATCCGGATCAATTGCAGAATAACTAAGCATCTCCAAAATCCTTGGATTATTCGATCGAGAAACGAAAAATGTTGGGATCTTCTCCTGGTATATAAATAAATAAATGCGAAAGGGCATTGCAGCCGCTGTGCTGTAATCTTCTCGAGCAGATCAACCTTTTCCAAAAGGGCCCAGGGCATTGCAGAACACAACTCCATTTTTGTTCTGATACTGGAGTGGAAGAAGCAGGACCTACTTCTCTTCTACCCCTTAAAATTCACGCGACCCAGCCCAATAAAAACAACATTTAATTGTTTCTATATTATTACTGCACTTTATTTATTTGAAATTACAATTATAATACCATACTAGTTACCATGAATATCAATTATAATAGAGTAAATTTTGTATGAGATTGTCTCATAGTATGTGATCAATACTATTTGATTCATTTTTAATTTAAAATCTACTACCTCCGTCCCAAACTCCATACTCATTTGTTACATCTATTTTAGCAAAAAATTAACAATACTTTTTAATATTATATTCTCCAATACAATGATAATAAAAAACATCTATTTTATCACTTTATCATTTTAAATACTATAAACGACTCTTTTCTTAAAACTCGCGCATACAGTAACCGGGAAAATGAATTTAGGACGGAGGGAGTATCACTTATTAATTAAAAAATTGTCAATTTTAAATAGTAATAAAGTTTTAACAAAAAGTGATAGCATTTTTATGAAAAGTAACTTATCATTTTTTTACGGGTTAATTGAAAAAAAAATCACGAACTTTGTAGTCATTATCAATTATAACATGAATTTTTAAAGTTTGCAATGCGATACACGAACTAATTTATTATTGCAATTCGATACATAGTGTAAATTTCTGGGGATATGCACGCTCACGTGGCAACGGGAGCTGACACCAAAAACGCGTCACACGCTACGTCAGATGCCAAATTTGCAAAATTTTATTTTTATAATATTTCAAAAAGTTCTTTTATAAAAAATATTGCTCAAACACGTTTAATAATTGATTATAAAATTTGGTGTTGTCTAGTTTATGTAGGAAAAAATATCTCACATCATACAAACTTGTACAGATGCTATAAAATATATTTTTTGTACTATTTTCACTCTTATTAAACCGTGTTTGAACAATATTTTATTAAAAAAATTGAATTTAAAAAAAAATCTTCTAGATTTGACATTTGACGTAGAGCGTGACGTGTTTTCGGTGGCGGCTTAGGGTACCACGTAGCGTTAATAGTGCCGAAAAATTTACATCATGTGTAGAGTATCTTCAAAAATTTATATCATGTATTGAATTGCAATAATAAATTAGTTTATGTATCGAATGACAAATTTTAAAAATTCATGTTGTAATTGATAAACATTATAAAGTTCATGATTTTTTTGCAATTAACCTTTTTTTTTTAATTTCATCAGTTTTATAATATATGACGATGTAAAACAAGTTTTTTCCATCATATTACCTATTAAAAATCTCTCCTTACATGTGTACCCATATAAGCGGTCGTAGACTCCGCTTTAGATGTAAGTGGAGATTTTTAATCACTTATAAAAGTTAATACTACATCACTTTTTTTTTTTTTTTTTGAAGAGGAATACTACATCACTTAATAAAAGGAGAGAGTATAATATAAAGAAGAGAGAAGAAGAAGATACGAAGAACAAATATAATATAAACTATCATGAACATGTATAGGAATAGGAGTATCATTTTCACTAATCTCATCAGCAAATATTTAGGCCTTTTATATACACGAATCTTTCTAATCCTAATCTTTGAAACAGAAGATCCAAAACAGCATTCTTCATGGGCAACTAATTCCTCATGACAAAATTTGGACATCCAGTACACGTGCACACTTATTTGTGATCACTTACCGACAAGTTAGCCCATTTTCAACTAATGGTTGGAAATTGAGTTTTGTATTATTTATTTATCATTATATAATGGTATAATACTTATTTTTAATAAATAAAATATTTGCTTATAGTTTAATTTTGAGAAATTAAACACCGCAGGATCGATCTACTCTCGGAATAGATGGTCGTAATATATTTAAAGTCTCAAAACCGAATTTTGGCGAGTAAGAAATTAATATACGAAGTTGAAACGTATAAACATTTTAATGGTATTAAATGTTAATGTTAGTATAATTAACTCTTTAGTTAATTATCCCACATTGAAAAATGTGGAAGGTTCATAACTCCTTATTAATAGGAAGGAGTTGTATTATTCTAAAAAATATAGTGTCTAAGGAAATACTCTTGTGGAACACACGCGTGCGCCGCTTGCCCATCCGGCCGTGCCGACCCCATCCCCGTGGTCCTGGTCCTTGGACTTGGACTTGGATCTTGGCGGCAATTGAACTTTGGGTCTGGCTTGGTTTGGGATATATAAGTTTTGGGCCTCTGAAAATGTAGCCCAAAATATTCTGAAATGATGGAGAGCTTATCATGTGATAATATACATCCATTATCAGATAAGCTGACTTGATAAGACATGATAAGTGGTCTGCGTGCGAAAATCGTGAAGTGATTTCAGGCACATGTGAGAATGCAGATAATGAACCTGGACGTACGTTTCAACTGGTAACGGCTGACGATTATGACTGGATTTAATTCCATATTAAATTTGTTGTTAAACCCACTTAATGACCCTTCCCCATGTGTTGTGGATAACCTCTTAGGGGTCTGCATGCATGCATTTCCACACTTGAAAACTAGAGAAAAAATCCTGCATATTTTTCATACGTTTTTCTGCATATTGCGTCCTCATGTCAATGTAGTCGTCCAGTTTCGGCGTTCAACTTTTGTTCGTTGATAACTTTACACGTTGTGGTGCAACTCGTGTAAAAGACGAAAACTGTTTTACCTCTTGGAACGATACATCAAACTGTGTGCACTAGCCGGGATGTATTTGTTTTGCGGGAAAAGGGTTTCCCTTGACTCGACTTTACATATTATTGTTCGTAGTTTGAGATTGTTCGTGAGTTTTCCAGTACGAGGTTCGAGGTTGCTGTGAAGAAAATATTATTTGTAATTTTCTATTTTTCCTTGTAATCTTTTCTTCTTTTTTCCAATCATCTGTAGTCATCGTTGGTCCACTTATAAACCAACAATCACAAAACAAATAATATATGGTTGAGCGATGGCATCCGACGGGAAAAATGATAATGACCCTCTTGTTGTTACCTCAGAAGTTGGTCAAACTTCGACCACTCCAGTCACCTCGGTTCATGCGGTTAATGGCCCTGTCCCTTCTGTCACTGCACAACTTGGGCATCCACCAATCACTCCTGTGGTGGCCCCTTTTCCGTTCACTGATGGACGCCCTTTCGTGTTCCATAGTGAAAGACCCGAGAAGTTCTCGGACAAACACTTTAAGAGATGACAACAGAAAATGTTGTTCTATCTCACCACTTTGAGTCTGGCGAGATACCTTACTGAGGATCCGCTAGCGGTCGTTGAGAACGATCCGGTAAATCAAGATATCCGATCTAAATGGTGGAATCTTGATTTCTTTGCCCGGAGTTATATTCTGGGAGGGTTGGTAGACTCACTGTATGATGTCTACCGGAAGGTCACTACTGCCAAGGAGTTATGGAATTCCTTGGAAGCGAAGTACGTGGTTGAGGACGTTGGTACTAAGAAGTAGGGGTGAGCATCGGTCCGAAATGCCATAACCGAAATAACCGAATTTAGCAGTATTATTAACCGAAACCGACCGAATTAAGCTTAAACCGAATGTTGACCGAACCGAATATTTCGGTTCGGTTTCGGTTATTTCCGAATTAACCGACCATTTATATTTTAATTTTAAAAAATATATATTTTTAGTTCTACATTATTTGCACCCCCTTCTTCTTTTGGATGAAACCCAAAACCACAACAATATGATGAAACCTAAAACCAACAAGTTCAAAAATCCATTACAAATTATAAATTTCCAGACCTATCAAATAAATGAGATCAAATCCCCAATTCTATACTATTCAATAGAAGAAAAAAAAAAGAAAAAAAAAAGGAAAGAAGTATAGAAAATGGTGAAATGGTATAGAAAATCTGGAAAAATAATAGTAGTATTATTTTTTATTAATTAATGTATTATATATATATATAATATAAATGTTTCGGTTTCGGTTATTTTTCAGTTTTTAACCGTAAATTAACCGAACCGAAAACCGAATATTGAAATTTCAAAAACCGTATCCGAACTGAAAACCGAATAACCGAACCGAATTGATTGGTTCGGTTCGGTTTGGTCGGTTATTTCGGTTTTAACCATATAGTGCTCACCCCTACTAAGAAGTATCTTGTAGGAAAGTTTTTGAACTTTAAGATGGTGGATTCAAAATCCGCCATTGAGCAAGTTCGAGACTTTTAACTAATTCTGCACGATATAACTGCAGAAAGGATGGAACTGCCAGATGCTTTTCAAGCAGCGACAGTGATTTAGAAATTGCCTTCCAGTTGGAGGGATTTCCAAAGTCACCTGAAACTGAAGAAAAAGAACATGACTTTGCAAGAAGTCATCAGATTACTTCAGATTCGTGAATGTGGTTTGGAAAGGTACAAAGAGCCATCAGAGGAGAAGGCAAATCTGATGGAACGTGGTGACTCCTCTAGGAAGAGGAAAATGCCAAATAGTGATTGCAAGAAACCGACTAAAAACAACTTTAGTGGTAATTGTTATAACTGTGGCAAATATGGTCATAAGTCACGAGACTGTCCTGAGCCCAAGAAAGATAAAAAAAGTTAAAAAAAATGATAAAGGCAAGGGCAAGGCACAATCGAGCGCACATATGATTGAACATGAACTTACCGACATGTACCTGTCTGCTGTAGTATTTGAAGCCAACTTGGTGGACAGCCCCAAGGAATGGTTTGTAGACACTAGAGCTACCTGCCATGTATGCAGTGAAAGGAATGCTTTCTCAACCTATGCTCATACTAAAGGGAGAAAACTTCACATGGGAAATCATGCCACATCTGATGTGGCTGGAGTGGAAAACGTTGTTCTGAAACTCACCTTCGGAAAAGATTTTAAGCTTAAGGATGTGTTGCATGTCCCAGACATCCGCACGAACTTGATTTCAGGCTCTCTACTTGTTAGTCATCAGTTTGAACTTGTATTCGAGTCTAACAAAGATGTACTTAGTAAATTTGGACAGTTCTTAGGTCGTGATTATCTCGACAATGGATTGTTCAAAATGAGTGTAATGGTTGTACGTCGTGATGGCGAGAAGAAAAATAATAAAGTTGAATCTTCTTCTGTTTATATTGCGAGTGTTCTTCTTTATGGCATTTTAGATTAGGACATGTGAATTTAAAATCCATAAAGCGTCTAGTAAATCTTGATTTACTAAAAATTTACCATATTGATACATCTAAAAAAATGTGAAATATGTGTTGAAGGCGAAGATGGCAAAATTATCATTTAACTCGGTTGAAAGGAACACAAATCCTTTAGATTTGATTCATACTGATGTGTGTGATTTAAAATTGATATAGTAGAGGTGGTAAAAAATACTTATATTACTTTTATCGATGATTGTACTAGATTCTGCCATATTTATCTTTTACATAGTAAAGATGAAGCACTGGACACTTTTAAGCATTATAAGAGTGAGGTGTAGAATCAAATGAACTGTCGAATTAAAACAATTCGAAGTGTCAGATGTGGAAAATACGTTGCTCCGTTTGAATGTATTTGTGTCGAAAGTGGCATTATACATCAAATTATAGCTCTGTATTCACCTCAGTCAAATGGTGTTGCGGAAAGAAAGAACCGAACACTGAAAGAGATGATGAACGCTATGTTAATCAGCTCAGGAGTACCTCAAAATTTGTGGGGAGAAGTTATTCTGTCAGCTAACCACATTTTGAGTAGAATTCCACACAAGACTAAGGATAAGACACCTTATGAAATGTGGAAGGGACACAAGCCTTCGTTTAAATATCTCAAAGTGTGCGGGTGTTTGGCCAAGGTAGAAGTGCCTGATCCTAAAAAAGTTAGAATCAGACCTAAAACGGTTGATTGTATCTTTGTGGGATACGCACTGAACAGTAGTGTTTATTGGTTCCTGATTCATAAATCAGAAGTACCTGATATAACAGAAGGCACTATGTTGGAATCAAGGAATGCTATATTCTTTGAAAATATTTTTCCTTGTGGAAATAAGGAAGTTGTTATTCCTAGGAAAAGATCCCAGGAAGAAATTGATAAAACTGCCGGTCCTTCGTCTCAAGAGAATGAAGAACCGAGATGCAGTAAGAGGGCTAAAATTTCTAAGAATTTTGGGCTAGATTTCATCATTTTTGTGTTGGAAGATGAACCCAGAACTATTAGTGAAGCTCTATCGCGTCCAGATGCACCCCTCTGGAAAGAAGCTATCAATAGCGAGATAGACTCATTACTGCAAAACCATACATGGGAGCTGATTGATCTCCCTAAGGGTTGCAAGACCTTATGTAAATGGATTCCAAAAAGAAAATATAAAGCAGATAGGTCTATTGATAAATATAATATTCGTTTGGTTGCAAAGGGTTTTAAACAAAAGGAAGGTTCTGATTTCTTTGACACCTATTCACCTGTAACGAGGATTACCTCCATTCGTGTGTTGATCGCGATTGTTGCTCTGCATAATCTTGAGATTCACCAGATGGATGTTAAGATTGCGTTTCTTAATGGTGAAATGGATGCGGGAATCTACATAGATCAACCAGAAGGGTTTGTTGTACCAGGAAATAAGAAAAAAGTGTGCAAACTTGTGAGGTCACTATATGGACTTAAACAAGCTCCTAAACAGTGGCATTTGAAATTTGATGACATAATGCTGTCAAATGGATTTTGTATTAATGAATGTGACAAATGTGTGTATATGAAAGATACACCAAAAGGATTTGTCATAGTGTGTCTTTATGTTGATGATATGTTGATCATGAGTAATGATCACAATATTTTGTGCAACACAAAGAGCATGTTAAGTCGCAACTTCGACATGAAGGACATGTGGAAAGCTGATGTGATTCTTGGGATCAAAATCAGTAGAACACTAAATGGAATTTCATTAGCTCAATCTCATTATGTGGAGAAAGTGTTGAAGAAATTTGATGCATTTGATGATCCTCCTGCAAAAACACTCATGGATCTCAATGTACATTTGAGTAAAAATAGGGGCCCTACAGTGGATCAAGTGGAATATGCAAGGGTTATAGGAAGAGTGATGTACATTACAAATTACACTCGTCCTGACATTGCATGCTTAGTGAACAAACCGAGTCGCTACACGAGTAATCCAATTATTGAGCAATGGAAAGCTCTCAGAAGAGTGTTAAGGTACTTAAAGTATACACTCGATTATGGCTTCATTACACGAGGTATCTAGTTGTACTTATTGATAGGCGAGCAGCCGTGCAACAAGATTAAGATAATTACAAGTAAACGAATGACTAAAAGGTCATTAAGAATAAAGAGGTTAAAGGGGACGAGCAGCAGAGATTTATCTTTAGTAAATGGGAAAAGGCGAGCAGCTGGGTAAAGTGTCAGAACACGTTGGACGAGCAGCTGGTCAGACGAGAAACTGGTCACAAAGGAGTAAAGATAAGCGAGCAACACTAACAAGAAGATTCCAAAATGAACTGAGAGGGTGAGCAGGCGAGCAACAGGGCACCCCGAAAGATCATCAAGAATCCCACTAATTAGGCATTGCATTAGGAACAAACAAGTGTCTTAACACTTGTCATAGTACAACATGTAATAGCTTAGAGTTTAAACAAGTGTCTAAACACTTGTCAATGTATAGATTAAGATGGCTAAGGAGGTGACACCTCATGCTTGCTTGTACCCTATAAATATCCCTTCATGAGAAGAAGGAAATAAGTTCATCTATTAAAAAACAAGCCCAAGCTCTTGCCAATTTTATTCTCAACCTTTACTTATATAAATTCAGTGTTTAATCCTAGTTCAATTACTTTGTTTGATGACCTTCCTAGCCTAAACAACCACTAGTCACTTATATCAAATCAAGGTCATCAACAATTGGCGCTAGAAGGAGGGTCCGAACCTCCGGTTGTTTGAAGATTTGAAGAATTTGGTGAAATAATCACCGGAATCTGCAAATTAGGGCCAAAATCCGGCAAGGAGTCACCGAAAACTGGATATAAGAGTGTTACTTGAGCATTTGTGAAGAGTTTGTTCACATTTAAGAATTTCAATGCATGCATGTGTGAATTGGGGTTTGTAAATAGCCAAATTCACACATACAAGGCTAGTTGTTCTTAAATTGACAATCATAAGCACAAAACCTTCATCAAAACATTCAATATTTAATAATGACGAGATCACAAGAACGACATTCCTCAAGTGCGCACCTGTCACACAGATCACAAACTAGGGTATCATCAACATGTGACCATGCACGGACGGTACAGGCAACATCCTGAAGAAACGTGCAAGTCACCATTGACACTTGATTAGGCGTGAAATTATCATGATTCGTCACTTGAAATACCCTAATTTTGGCCGATTTTGTCGAGTATTTGGAGTCAATTGAGCATTATTTCTATACATTGATGAATTTGTCTCTTTGATGCTCGTAGGTGAATTGAGGGCGAAGAACGGAGTTCGTAGGACTTTGAATCGACTCAAATGGATGCCCGAATGAGAAGATATCGAAGAAATACGATTGGTGTTAGTGTTGAAGAAGAAAATTGCTAGTTGGTGAAAATTTGGGAGCATTCGAGTAAACCACTCGAGCACGTTGCTCGAGTGCCCAAAACATACAGAAAAGTTCGAGCGCTCGAGCGCCACCGCTCGAGCATGTTGCTCGAGCGCCCTAAAACATGCAGAAGAATTCCACCACTCGAGCAGCTCGAGCGTGAGCGCTTGAGCACTTGTGTCATTCGAGCTCCATGCTCGAGCGCGACCGCTCGAGCAGGCCTGCTCGAGCACCTTCAATTTTTGTGTTTTCAAAGGCGTTTTTCGGCCCATGAGTTCACGATTCGGCCCGTGGCTTATATATACGCGTCCAAAGCTCGTTTTGGAGGGGACCACACATCACTTGATAGTTTTAGACTTTTAGAGTTCGTTTTTGGAGAGGAAGGAGAGAAGCAAGCTTTACGTTTACGTTTACGTTTACGTTTTTTAGGTTTTCATTACGAATTCATATTACGATCTTAGTTTTTAGTTTTATTTCTTTATATTTTTGTTCTTGAACACGATTAGACTTCTTTTCTTGAGTTAATTTCAGTTTATTCTTAATTTCGTTAAACCCTAGTTTATGTTTGATCTCTTCTTCGTCTTAATTATCATGTTCATGTTCGTTACTTATTTAATTGCTATTAATTACGTAAAACCTATGTCTAGCTAAAACCCTTGCATACTTGGGGTAGGATGAACTCATAGAAGTAGGTTGTGGGTACGTAATTAGGGTAACTTGTGACGTTAGGTTTTAATTCTCTTGATTAATGAATTCTTAAAATTAATCTTAACTTTACTTTTGAATTTCGCTCGAAAAGTGTTAGAGAGAGGACGACCGTATCACTCTTTAACAACGAGTAGACTTAACTAGAGGGTTTAGAAAGGGTTAATTCATCTACCAGTTTAGCGAAGGAGGACGACCGCATCACCTTAGTTAAATTAGGGTCTCATTAATTAAGCACAATCTATTAACTTGTTAGTGGATTAGTGAAGTCGAGTGTTAGGGTAAAGTATTAGGGTTTAGAATCTTGAGCTTTCACCTTGCATTCTTTTACTTAGGTTATTTCTTGTGCGTCACAGTTATTTTGATTATGTACCTGCTCCGTTAGTATACGTAGGGATTCCTATCCTAAGCATCACCATCTAACATTTGAAAACAACCCTTAGTTAATTCGTTTCGTTCGTTCTTTAGTTTAATTAGTTAATTTTAGTCTTTCAATTAATTTTTAAAAAACCCAAAAACATTACACTCATATTAGCTACGACGCGTAGATCTTCAGGGATCTGTTCGCATACACTCCATCTCGTGGGTTCGATAATACTTGGTCATTATACCTACTCATACTACAGTGAACCCGTCCGCTTGCGGGTAAGCGACTAGTAGAAGTTGGTATATTCGCTTCAAGTCAATGGCGCCGTTGCCGGGGATGGCGTTGTATGCTTTTTGAATAGGACTTGTCGATAGCTTAGTAGTTAGTAGTGAGTGCTTTATTTTCTGTTTTGATTTTTATTTTATTTTTATTCATTCGGCAGTTGCGTTTTGATCCTTCTGCTAGTATTTCAGGTTTATGAAAATACGCTCACAAGGCAATACGAGCGAAGAGAGGTTACCGTTAGATCCTGAGACAATAGCAAGAAGAAACCGAGCCTTCTTAAGAAGGATGAACGCTGCCGGAGGGAAAGAACCCATGGACATCACTAATGAGTTGGACGATGTCGAGAATGAGTTCAATTAGGCATTGAACCGGGTTGACGACACTGATGGCAATACCAGTAAGAATCAAGATCCGTTAGGAGAGAGCCAGAGCCAAAACCCGGGTACTCAGAACCAAAATAGCCCAGCTCATAACATTGTCCAAAATCCTCAGAACAACCCTGTTTACCCACATCCTAACTTACCACAAAACAACTTACCTTATCCACCCTACCCATACCCACCTTATCCTTACCCACCATACCCGTATCCTCCGCCTCCAGTTTACAATCAACCACATGTTTACCAACCACCACCCCAACAAGTACCCGTACCAGCTGCTAATCCTCAACACGTTTCTCAAAACGCAGATCAACATATGGCTATTCGAGGGAGGTTTGCAGCGCAGCCACAACGGTACTATGATGGAGTGGTATTGCCTCCTGTTGAGGCAAATAACTTCTCGATTTCCCCGGGAATTCTTAAGCTGCTTACCGAGAACCAGTTCAAATAGGAAGTTGGGAAGGAGAATCCTCATACTCACCTGAGGAGTTTCCTCATGATAGCCTCCACATTCAATTATAACGGCATGTCTGAAGATGCCAAGAGGCTTAGACTGATCCCATTCTCACTGACGGGAATAGCTAAAGAGTGGTATGACAACACGCTCCCACGGGGAGGTGTAACCACATGGGCCGAGCTCGAGCGTCTGTTCCTCGAGCGATTCTACCCTCCATCGAGAACGATCAAAGTAAGGATTGAGATCTCTTCCTTCCGCCAGAAGCAAGGAGATGACCTACGTCAAGCATGGGAGAGATACTCAAACATGCTGATAGAGTGCCCGCAGCATGGGTATAATGAGGGGGATGTGATGGCATTCTTCTACAGTGGTGCCAACAAGGCTGGGCAAGACCATCTAGACGCTTGCACTAGTGGATCATTTTTTAATCAAGGAATAGAGAGGTGTAAAGAGATCGTGGACAATATTGTCACGAATACCGGTGCTTGGAGTGTGGATGCAGACTTCCAGAGAGTGCATCAGGTTGAAGAGGGTGAAGGAACGAGAAGGCTGTTGATGGCCATGATGGAAAAGATTAACAACCTCGATTTGGGGAAGAATTTGGTTGGAGAGCATGCAGCAGAGAATGAGAGAGTAGACCAGCCAAGTGGACAGCAAGAGGTAGCCAATTACATGGGAGGTCCGTATTACAATCAGAATGGCTACCAAGGTGGTAGTCAATATGGAAGGCCTTCTTATGGCCAACCTTTTGTACCACCAGGTCCACATCCTCCTCCTAATCAGTGGAGGAACACTCAAGGCTATCAAGGAGGCCAGCAGCCTCCTCAAAACACATGGAGAAAGAATGAGAATTTCTCATATGCTAACCCAAAGGCGGGTGTTACAGTTCCTCCGGGTGTTGACCCAGGTTCAAAACCTCCGGGTGGAGAAGGCGGTGCATCAACTGAGGAGATGTTGAGAGCTATTCTACAGAAGGTGGAGGAAGGAAGTAAGAGGTTGTCATCCTTGGAGTACGATGTGAAAAAGTTGCATAAAAAGGGTGATCAACGTGATCAAGAGCTCCAGAAGATGAATGTTGAGTGGAATAGAGCTCAACAAGAGAACAATCGAAGGTTCACTTCCATAGAATTTCAGATGGGGCAGATTGCAAAATTATTCAATAGGGAGCCGGGTAAGTATCCTTCCATGCCGGAGGGGAACCCGAAAGAGCATTGCAATCCAGTTAAGAAGTGGAACCAATTATGAAGGTCCTTAGATGCCTGCTGATTCTGAGACGCCCCAAGATAGAGATGAGATTGAAGAGGTAGGAGTTGAGAAGAAGGTTGAGGGTGAAAGCACTCAAGCGAGCAAAGAGCTTGAAGAGGAAGACATTGAGAAGGGTGAGAGAGTTCCTAAGTGGAAGAAGGCAAAGAAAGTAAGGGAGAAAGTGAAAGAGACCGAGAGAGATGAATGGGGGGGTACCCAAATCTGTGATACCAGTCTCATATCCACAACGCTTCATGAAAAAGAAGCTTGATGAGAAATTCGCGAAATTCCTTGATGTGTTTAAACAATTGCATATTAATATCCCTTTTTATGATGCTTTGGAACAGATGCCCAACTATGCAAAGTTTCTGAAGGACTTGATCGCGAAAAGACGGCGAGTGGATGAGCCAAAGTTGGTGCAGTTGAACCATGAGGTGAGTGCATTAGTGCACAAGACGCTTCCTCCAAAGCTGAAGGATCCCAGGAGCTTCACCATTCTTTGTGATATCGGGAACGGGATCAAGAACTATGTGATCTCGGGGCGAGCATAAATTTGATGCCTCTTTCGTTGTTCAAGAAGTGAGAGATGGGTGAACTTCAACCCACGATGATGACGCTCCAGCTTGCTGATAGATCCATCACGAGACCTCAAGGAGTGGTTGAAGACGTCCTCGTAAGAGTTGGAGATCACTTTTTTCCAGCCGATTTTGTAGTGCTCGAGATGGAGGAAGATGAGCACGTGCCCCTGATCTTGGGAAGACCATTCTTAGCTACGGCGGGGATGGTGCTAGACATGGCAAATGGAAAGATTACGTTGAAGGTTGATGATCAAGAAGTGAAGATTTCCCTATATGAAGCCATGAAGCATCCGAAGGAGGATGAGAGTTTGTATTGCATGGATGCAATTGATCCTCGTGTTGAAGACACACCTCCTATCCTTAATCCTTCTCATATTCATGAATTTTATAACCCTTCACTTGATGATTTAACCAAGGTGCATTATGATCGTGATTATTTTGATAGGGATAAAGTGAAGAAAGTGAAGGATGAAGAGGTGAAAAGTGTGGATGTAATCCAGTTAGAGGGTAAAGGAGGAGTTAAGAAGGAAAAGTCAAGAAGTGGGTACCTCCGTGGAAAGTGAGTGAGAAGGAGTTGAGACCCATAACACTTGGGGATGAGAAGGAAGGAAAAAGGTTCATGATGGTAGGGCATCAAGGAAAGACATGCAAGCACCACTCTTATGAGAGTAAGTGAGGTAAATTTGAGTATGATGTCCCATAAGCTCCTTTGAGCTCGGTCCGGCATGAGGACCTTAAAAATAGCGCTAAATGGGAGGCAACCCATTTTTATTTGCTTTTGAGTGTTTTTAGTTTCTTATTATGTTATTAGGGTGTTGTTGAGTCGTAAGTTTTAACCTCGTACGTGAGAGTTATTTTGTAGGCTTGTCTCGATGGAGTACTCAAAAGGGAGGAACTCAAGCAAGGGAGTGTGCAACGTTGTTGAGAGAAACTGAATTGTTTGGTTGAGGTAACCCACAACCCCAAACTTAGACCTCTTCGCAAGGTCGAAGTTTGGGGGGTGGAGTTTTTTTTATGTTTCTTGTTACATTGCACCGGAGCACCCCCTTTCTTATCGTTGAGTGTGTTTGGTTATTTGGTGTCTTGAGATGCTCCTAGGGGTGATTTTGATTTGATTCGTTGTTGCATATTTCATGCTTATTGACCCCTTCTACTTGTTAGTTGCTATCTTTGAGTATGTTTGATGAGTAGAGTAGAATTGTGAGGTTGAGTTAAGAATTGTTTTGTGTGAGTGGTTGAGTTAGAGTGGATTTGAGAGAGAACTAGTATACTTACAAGTTTTCTTTTTTGCGTGCTTGTGTGATGAGAGTGAGAATGCACTAGGACTAGCATGGATGTGAAAGTCGAGAGACTTGAGCCTTATGAGATTTTGATATATGAATTAATCTCTTCGTTTGTGAGTGGATCGTCACCTTAGAGGATGCTAGAACTTGTGTGTGCTCTTGCTTCTTGATTGTGTCTAGTTTGATATGCCGAATAGGATCTTAGGCCATCTTTGATTTTATTGAGTCACTTAGCCAAAATTTTCCTTACCAATGACATTGAATCCCTTGTTAGCCCCTTTGAGCCTAAAGACTATTTTATTTGCTAGCACATATGAACACTATTCCAATTCCTAAGCCTTTTTGTCCCAATTTGAGTGGAGAATAGGAAAGTGTGAATGTGAAGGGATTGAATTGAGTTGAAAAAGGAAAAGGTTGTTTGTTGAGTGAATATGAGAAGAAGGTGTGATGAAGTTATGAGATGTGGGAAAAAGAGAAAAAAATTGAGAATGAGCAAAAGAAAAAAAAAATGAGCTCATATGTTTGTGCGAAAAAGAAAAAAAAGTGAAGTGATTGAAAAAAGTGAAAAGAGTGCGAAAGAAAAAAAATTGAAGTGTTGAGAGAATTGGAATTGAAAGTGTGTTGATTGAATATGTTTGAAGTAGCCTGTTCCTAATCTCGAAGTACCGAAGTTTGATTTTCTATTCTCCATTCACTTGAGTCACTTTACCATATTGATTCCCACCTGTCCAAAGAGCGTACATTACAACCTTGAGAAAAGTCCTTTTTGATTCGGCATTGATTTCTAGAGTATGGTCGGAGTTAAGAGCGCTTACAAGCCTATGGCTGCCAATATGTGTGATTGATTGTTTGAGTGAGTCCCTTTATCATTGATATACACTTGTGAGGGAGTGAAACACATCGTTGAGTGCACATCCATGTTTGGTCTTGGTGTTTCTTGTTATTGTTGTGTAAGTATTATGAAGGAAAGTGAGCGAGTATACTTGTGATTGATCTTTGAAGCTCGAGTTCATTTACTTGCATGATTTGATTCTTTGATTCATTCCTAACAATTTCACTTGACTTGTTATTTCGTTGCTTGAGGACAAGCAACATGGTAAGTTTGGGAGGGGTTGATTAGGCGTGAAATTGTCATGATTCGTCACTTGAAATACCCTAATTTTGGCCGATTTTGTCGAGTATTTGGAGTCAATTAAGCATTATTTCTATACATTGATGAATTTATCTCTTTGATGCTCGTAGGTGAATCGAGGGCGAAGAACGGAGTTCGTAGGACTTTGAATCGACTCAAACGGATGCCCGAATGAGAAGATATCGAAGAAATATGATTGGTGTTAGTGTTGAAGAAGAAAAGTGCTAGTTGGTGAAAATTTGGGAGCATTCGAGTAAACCACTCGAGCACTAGCGCTCGAGCACGTTGCTCGAGCGCCCAAAACATACAGAAAAGTTCGAGCGCTCGAGCGCCACCGCTCGAGCATGTTGCTCGAGCGCCCTAAAACATGCAGAAGAATTCCACCACTCGAGCAGCTCGAGCGCGAGCGCTCGAGCACTTATGTCATTCGAGCTCCATGCTCAAGCGCGACCGCTCGAGCAGGCCCGCTCGAGCACCTTCAATTTTTGCGTTTTCAAAGGCGTTTTTCGGCCCATGAGTTCACGATTCGGCCCGTGGCTTATATATACGCGTCCAAAGCTCGTTTTGGAGAGGACCACACATCACTTGATAGTTTTAGACTTTTAGAGTTCGTTTTTGGAGAGGAAGGAGAGAAGCAAGCTTTACGTTTACGTTTACGTTTTTGAGGTTTTCATTACGAATTCATATTACGATCTTAGTTTTTAGTTTTATTTCTTTATATTTTTGTTCTTGAACACGATTAGACTTCTTTTCTTGAGTTAATTTCAGTTTATTCTTAATTTCGTTAAACCCTAGTTTATGTTTGATCTCTTCTTCGTCTTAATTATCATGTTCATGTTCGTTACTTATTTAATTGCTATTAATTACGTAAAACCTATGTCTAGCTAAAACCCTTGCATGCTTGGGGTAGGATGAACTCGTAAAAGTAGGTTGTGGGTACGTAATTAGGGTAACTTGTGACGTTAGGTTTTAATTCTCTTGATTAATGAATTCTTAAAATTAATCTTAACTTTACTTTTGAATTTCGTTCGAAAAGTGTTAGAGAGAGGACGACCGTATCACTCTTTAACAACGAGTAGACTTAACTAGAGGGTTTAGAAAGGGTTAATTCATCTACCAGTTTAGCGAAGGAGGACGACCGCATCACCTTAGTTAAATTAGGGTCTCATTAATTAAGCATAATCTATTAACTTGTTAGTGGATTAGTGAAGTCGAGTGTTAGGGTAAAGTATTAGGGTTTAGAATCTTGAGCTTTCACCTTGCATTCTTTTACTTAGGTTATTTCTTGTGCGTCACAGTTATTTTGATTATGTACCTGCTCCGTTAGTATACGTAGGGACTCATATCCTAAGCATCACCATCTTACATTTGAAAACAACCCTTAGTTAATTCGTTTCGTTCGTTCTTTAGTTTAATTAGTTAATTTTAGTCTTTCAATTAATTTTTAAAAAACCCAAAAATATTACACTCATATTAGCTACGACGCGTAGATCTTCAGGGATCTGTTCGCATACACTCCATCTCATGGGTTCGATATAACTTGGTCATTATACTTACTCATACTACAGTGAACCCGTCCGCTTGCGGGTAAGCGACTAGTAGAAGTTGGTATATTCGCTTCAAGTCAACACTCTCCCTCCGGAGGTGGAAGCTCTCACTTGGAATCCGAAAGAATTAGCAAAAACGATTGCCGTCTTACAATCGTTGCAAAGACATCAAGAAGTTGTCGGGCCATCAAGAGCTCGAGAGGCGAGCAACCGAGCAGCCAAGCAGGTGGCCAAATAGCACGAGGTTATACGAGTGGATGAGGCAGATAGTGCCCAAGCCAGAAGGACAAGAGGCAAAGCCCCAATGAGTGAACGATTGGGAAGTCGAGGGGAATCCACCCCCGGGAAAGGAGAGGAGTCGAGCAAGGAGACTACCAAAGATACGGGCCACACTTAAGCAAGAGCAAGAACAGAGAATCGAGAGAGAGATAGGAGAGAAACTATCCAGAGGAGCGAAGAGCGAGCACACCCTGCTGCTCGCCCCTCAATCCATGACAGATTGAGAAATTCCGCCTTTGGCCATTTGGGTCCCAACGGAGCTAGCAACGTTGTCAGGTGAGCCATACAGGAGAAATGTCCCGTTGAAGAAGGACTGCATCATGGTGAAGATAGACTTCATCATGATGAACAAGCTTCCAACGGAAGAATGTCTCCCGATGAATGGCAAGCCCTAAAGAAAGCAGTGGAAGAAATGCAGAAGCAGTTGGAGACCTAAAAGGGTATCGGATCAACAGTGTTGCCATCATCACCACTATCTTCAGTAATCCTGAATGCTCCCATACAAAAGAAGATACAATTCCCGGCTATCAATCTGTATGAAGGGACGACAGATCCAAGAGTCCATCTGACAAAGTATTCAGACTTCATGATATCAATGTGGGCTACAGACGCGACTCAATATCGTAACTTCCCGCTCACACTTGGAGACGGACCTCATCGATGATTCTCAGCATTGACCCCGGGATCCATCAATTCCTTTGCACAACTGAGCAAGGAGTTGCTATCCCATTTCTCTACCGCCGAGTTTTACTTAACACAAAGACACCGGTTGACAGATCTGGAGCAAGGAGACGATGAGCCCGACAGAAAGTTTCTCGAAAGATTCGATAAAGTCCTATTGGAGGGATAAATGGTGAGTGAGGATACGAAGATAGTAGCCGTGATGGCGGGACTCAAGAAAGGAACCGACCTATGGAAGGAAATGCATCTGGCCTTCCCCAAGACCTATGCAGAGTTCAGACACAAAGCTGGCATATACATCTCAATGCAAGAAACTCTGCAAAAGGAATTAGGAGACAAAGCTGCCCAGAAAAAGTCGGGGAAAAAGCCAGGAGGAGAATACAAAGTCCCTAAAAACATGAAAGTCTTTAATGAAGGATCAGATTTGAAAGAAAAGCTGAATCAGGTCCTGACCACATCAGTAGAGGCTGTCTACAACAATGTGAAAGATAAAGACATGCTATCGGAACCTAGGAAGATTCGACAGGAACGAGGAAAGTTAAACCCAAACAAATACTATGTGTATCATCAGATAATAGGCCACTTAATTTACGTTTATATTTTATGGACGATTCAAACTTAATTTAGATTTGTATGTATGATGTATTTAATACTTACGTCATTATACCTACTAATCAATTTTTTTTTTAATTTTTTTTAATTGTCCAACTCACAATTTTTATATCATATTACAAATGAAAAGCAAGTCTTTTTGCATCAGCAATTCGAGTAAACACTTAAAAAGTCATCTATTTTTTTTTTTAATACTCAACACGATCCTTGTGAAACCCCTGCGCAACCTCTTTCAATGACATTTTTACGAAGATAAATAATGTTAGATGACATTTTTGCAATTGGAAACTTGAATGTTACATATTTCTTAAAAAAAAAATTGGTGCGCTAAATGTAATAAATGATTTTTAAATAATTACATTAACATCACAAATAGTTAATTCCCGCCGCATACAAATGAATAATGCAAACGTGAAAGTAAAAAAGAATTTGCGTAACAATAATAGGGAGGAATATATTTGTTTAAAAATTTATTAGACAATTGTTTAAAAAAATTTAAGACAGTTTATTTATGTCTTACTTTAAAAAAAAAAAAAACTATAAACTAAACCCGTGCGATGCACGACTATAATTATTCAATTAATTTATGTGTTTTCAATTTAAATCGTATTCTTCTTGTTTAGATTTAAAAGTGTTTATTAATATTCCTACTAAAGTATTTGTCATTTCAAATATATAATATTACCATTCTTTTATTTGAAGGTTTATTTTTAAAAGAAAACGTAATGCAGATGTCGAGAAACTTTTAAGAAAACAAAATGTAATAAATATAATATTTTATTTATAAGAGATAATATCAATATTATTTGTATTTCACCATATAATTTTTTTTATGATTTACACAGTAAGAAATTTTGGTAATAGCTGTGAATCCATATTAAACAGGATGTAAGAAAAAATAAAAATCGAAAGGACATGATTTTAAAACACCTCTCTAAAAATCTTTTTTTTTATTTCCGATGAACGTTCATCGTCAGTCACCACACATCAAAATCTTCAAATTATTGCGATTAGTGATTCTCAAATTATTCACATATGACTGACTGACTGTGGCTGAAAACCGATTCTTCAAAACATATGTCAAAATTAGTGAGCGATTGTCATTGACTCTTATTGACATTTCATATGAGACATGTAATGTGAATCGTCTCTTTTGAAACTTGAACGTAAGTCTCGGGTCGAATGGAGTCAGTAAAATTTAGGGATCAACATCATCGCATGTGAATTGCTTCTGGTTATGTATGTATCTTCCAGTCTTCCAGAACATTATCCCCTAATCTTATTAGCGCCAATCTAGTCACAATTCTCTTGAATTATCTATATTTCTGAGTAACATCTTTGAAGTCACAACTTTCAAATTCAAATCATGATTCGACAAACCATAACACTTAAAATTATTTTAGTATAGGTGCAAGTATTAGTTTATCATTCAAATAATTCAGATCGCCCACAATATTCTTCAAATGTAGCTTTGAATAAAATATTTATAAAATTATCAATGAAGTCTTTTCACTTCTTTTTTTTTCAATTAAAAAAATTCATTTACGAAGTCTTCTGTTTCATACGGTTATTCGTACATATTAGTCTGTTAAGATTTATTTTTATAATATTGAGATAAATACATGCATTAAAGTAATTATGCAATTTAAGAATGTATACATTTCACATATACTTTTTATATATTTTTATTCTGCATCCTCCAAATTTAATCTAAATTTGAGGTTCAAAATCCTCAATTTCTATACATTCCTGTATTGGGTCTATATATTTAGAGTTTTGTTCTATCTTCAATTGAAGTACATTGTTCATATTATTATCCCGAATCCAAAGGCAAAAATATTGAGGTATATAGAGTTCGTTGGAGATCTTATTATTTCCTTGCTTTGTAGACAACAAGGTGCACTAATTTATGCATTGCTTGTAAATTAATTAACCCAAAGATATCTCCCAAACTTATTCCAATATGATAAATATGTTCATATGTATTTAGTGGTTTGCCCAATAAAATATATTGATATGTTAATTATTATATGTCAACTATAATCTTTCTCTGGAGTAATTAATCTAAGGCAAAGTATAGAGTGAATCCTGTTTATAAATAAAATTGGATCCGCTTACCCGTAATATAATTTGCGGGTTATAGTTGTTAAGCTGAGTTAGTATAACAAATCATTATGGCTCGCTATATGACAACTCTATTTTTTTGTTTAACCATATTTTCTTTTCGTTTTTCTTGTGACCTTCTATTTTAATTTTTTTTACCATTCTTTTCTTTTTAATTTATTTTTTGGATCCAAATATTTTTAAAATTTACTTGAATTTAATTAATTTTATAAATTCACAAATTTTTCTATGACAAAGTATATAGTAAAAATAGTTCATACATGAACCATTTAAGAGTATTAATTATTTTCACTAAAGAGTATTGATTGTTTTCACTAAAGAGTATTAATTGTTTTAACTTAAGTGTATTAGTTATTTTCACTGAAGAGAATTAATTGTTTACTAAAAACAAACTAAGACACTTCAGTGATAACTACTAATACTCTTCAGTGAAAACAACTAATACTCTTTAGTGAAAGTAACTACCCTTTAGTGATTAATGTATGGACCAATTTCACTCTACACATACTTTTTTTCTATATATTCTATAAATTCACAGAATTATTAGTTATACATAATTAGTTTTTAATTATATGAAATATGAATAATTTGACATATAAAATATTATTTTAGCATATAAATGAGTATTACTCGTGATAACAGAATGTTATAACCCACATTATAAAAGGGTATTAATCGTTATAATTGAAGAATATGACCCGCATTACAAAAGGGAATCAGTCGTGATAACCGAAGGGTATGACCCACATTATAGAAGGGTACTAGTCGTGATCACTAAAGAGTAACGTTATAAAAGGATATTAGCCGTGATAACTGAAGGACATAATATTAGTCCCTTTCACTAAAGTGTAATAATTCACTTTACTGTTTTTAATGTATTTGTTTTTATTTTTTAATTGTAGTAGTTGCAAGATATATTAACCGATGTTCAGAAAGATGCTATGAGTTGTGTAATAAAATTTGGAGCAAGCTTAAAAAAATAACAGAAATGCTTGACGCCTAATACCACTAGCTCCATCTCAATCTTCTTATTTTTTGTCTAAAATATTGTACATCACTGTGAATTACTTTGAGTTCTCGATGCTATGAAAAATTTGATTAACCTAACACGCTGATATTTTCCCCCAAAATTAATGGGTTGTTAAACTAATATCGCAAGTCTCGCAAATCCGCAAGTTGGGCCCTAGTAGCAATGGGTTGGCGGGTTCTACTTTGATCTTTGTTTGTTATTAGGATTCAAGTTTATACATAAATCCATTTCACTGTATACATACTCTTAATCTAAATAATTGCTCTCCCTTCTAAAAAAATAAAATAAGAGTATGTATAGCGTAAAATTGGTTCATACATAAACCACTTTGCAATATATTTTTTAGGTTAACCCATAATACCCTTTGTTATTTAATATTCCTATGTATTTGGTGGTTTACCCAATATAATATATTGTTATATTAATTGTTATATGTCTACTATAATCTTTCTTTGAAGTAAATAATGTAGATAATCTCTCTTCTACAAAAAAATTAAAAGTATATATCGAGTGAAATTGACTTTGCAATATTTTTTAGTATAACCATTAATACCCTAGTGTAATCAACTAATACCCTTTAATTAAACAACTAATATTCTTTGTACCCTTTAACTAATATCCTTCAGTAAAAATAACTAATACCCTCCATAACTAATATTCTTCAGTGAAAATAACGAATACCCTCAAGAACTAATACCCTTTAGTGAAAACACTAATACACATTATTTTCATTCTATACTTTGCGAAAAATTAAAGAGTGGTCTTATTCTTTTCTTTTTAGATTAATAAATATTTATATAATAACTACTACAAAAAATAAACTTCTACAAACTATATATCTAATTATTTTTATGCATTAATCATTCAAATAAAATATTTAAAAACTATTATTTTTAAATAATTGAAATATCTTTTATACTACAAAATAAATAGATTTATCAAATATATTTCAAAGATATATTCAACATATTTTTATATTATTTCTCAATATTTATTATAAATTATACTTAAAAAATATATCAAATATATTTTTTAAACAAATATTTGTCGATATTTACAATAAAATATATTTCAAAGATATATATCAAAAATTAAAAAAATTAGCAATAATTTTGGCGGAAAAATTCAATGGTTTTCAAATATAGACCAATTAGCATTATTATATATATATATAAATATTCTTTTATCCAAACAAAATTAACAAAACAATTGAAAAAAAAATTGGCAGCGTGCTAATATGTTATCAACCTTTTGCTAAATTTTTTGGAGTAGAATAATTTAAAAATGCGAAATAGTCCTCCAAAATAGTCGGAGATAAGAGTCCTCGCACGACTGCGTGTGGTTTGTTAGGGTTTTGGCCGTTTGACTGGGTTCCACAGTTATTTTTCCGGTGGTTTTCTTAAGGTTTCTTTGTTTTTCATTTCACCTTTCCACATTCTTTCCAATTTTCCTGGTTTATTCACGTCGGGGTGTGGCTTGTGGTAGGGTTTTTGTTACTTTCGTTTTGGAATTCATCATTTTTAACGTGGTTAGTATATTTTTATGTGCTTTATTTTTCTGCAGGCTGATATTATTCTTTCTAGATCGATTTGCCATGAGTTCTGTGGGGTTGAGAAGTAATTCACATGATCCTCAGGATGGTGATGACGATGACGACTGTGTTGATCTTGGGGGTATGGGGATTGGAGTTCAAGTGGGGTGCCATTTGGCTTATTTGCTTGGGAAATTGATCACTGATAAATCGTTTAATTCTTATACCTTGGTGGAGGTGATGTTTAAGGCTTTTCGGCCGAAAAGGAAACTGGTGAGCCGTGCGTGGGGAAAAGGTGTTTGGATTTTCTCGTTTGGACGACATGCGGATAGGGATTGGGTGGTGCGTAACTAACCTTGGCATTTTGAAGGAAACCTTTTTGTTATTAGGCCATTACTTGGAGATGAACAACCTACGTCAGTCGTTCTAAATACAGTCATTCTTTGGGCCCGGGCATTGGATGTTCCGTTGGTTTTACAGAAGGAACAAGTTATTAAGGTGATTGCGAACAAGGTTGGTTCAGTCAAGGCGTATGAAAAACCTAATCAGCTTTACCCAAAAACCTTTTTAAGGTTTAGGGTGGAGTTGAATTTGAGTATGCCTTTACGGACGGGGGTTTCTGTACGGTTTGAGGGTCGGAGATTGTGGCTCCCTCTTTGCTATGAATCTCTCCCTTCGTATTATTTTGGATGTGGGGTGGTTGGCTACTTTTTCAAAACCTGTAGCAGAAATGATCATGACTTAGCAGTTTCCCCATCAGAAATGAAATTTGGGCCGACAATTAAGGCGCCTCTGCTTCGTCGGCAGAGGGGAGAGGTTGTTGAAATTGTAGAGGTGATTGGGGGGGTGTTCATTCGGATAGAGAGGATGTTATTACAGAGGATAATGCACCTTCCACATTGGCGAGGGACCCACGACCAGATGTGTCTATAAATCAAATTTCTTCTACTATTCCTTCTTTTCCACAACAATCGCAGATTACTCCTGTTCTGACTCCTTTGGCCCAAACCTCTGTGGATCAAATTACCCAGATAAATTTTCATACTACTATCCCAACATTGCATATTTTTCGAAGCCTTCACTCCCAATTAGCTCAGGTCCAGGTCCTGGCGACGGCATTGGCAGATTCAATTGTCTTAGGGCAGGGGACTGATCACCATGCAACAATTCCTTCACCCATGACCTTAATTCCTGATTCTGAGTTGGTGTCCCCTAGAAAGATTAATCTGGGGGATACCTCTGCGGAATTATTTTCTCAGGGTGTTGTGGGTCCCATCGTAGATCGTGGAAGCGGGATGCTCGTGCGCGGGGTAGGTGTTTGATTGCTTCGGTTGATGACGGGAGTAGGGTTGATTTTCGGATGAAGAGAGAGAGAGATTGCAGTGTTGATGTTGGTGAGGACGTGGATGTTGTAGACAGAGTGGGGAAACGGGTACGACTGGTCGAAATTGTTGATGAAGCGGCAAAGGCTGTGGAGGAGCAGCCCCGCCGATCGCAATGAGTTATTTTTCATGGAACTGTCGTGGGCTTGGGATCCCTCGAAAAGTTCCAGCTTTACAGAAAGAAATTCTTTCTAAAGGTCCTAAATTTGTGTTTTTGTGTGAAACGAAATTGTTTGTTAGAGAGTTAGAAAGGGTGGCTAGGAAGTTGTGGTTTCAGCGGCGTTTTGGTGTGGATTGTGTAACATCTGGTAGGGGGAGAAATGGCGGATTGGGATTATTGTGGTCTGATGATGTGTGCTTAGATGTAAAGTCTTTTTCATCTAATCATATTGATGCGGAATTGGGTGAGGAGGTGCAATGGCGAGTGACAGACATTTATGGGTACCCGGAGGATAGCCAGAAATGGAAGACGTTGAGATTGTTGGATTCTTTGGCAAGTTCTAACAGTTTACCTTGGTTGGTTATGAGGGATTTCAATGAAATTCTTTATAATCATGAAAAGGTGGGGGGAGGGGGGAATTGTAGAAGAATGAGTAGAATGACGGAGTTTAGAGATTGTCTGGATATGTGTCGTCTGATGGATTTGGGTTTTTTGGGTCATAAATTTACTTGGTCTAATAAGCAGGGTGGGCAGGGGAATATTCAGGAGCGTCTGGATAGAGGGATAGCGAATTAGGAGTGGTTGGATTTACTTAAGACTGCTTAGGTGGTACACCTTACGCGTGTACTGTCTGACCACTGTCCTCTATGGATCCAGTTGGTGGTTGAGGAAGAGGGGGATGATGATAATCGTAGAACTATGAGATTTAGGTTTGAAACTATGTGGTTGGGGGAGCAGAAGTGTGAGGATATTATTAGAGGGGTTTGGGAGTCTACATGTGATGATATTAGAGAAGTACTGGCGGGTAACATTAAGAGCTGTGGGGCGGCTTTGTTTGCATGTGATGCGCACACATTTGGTTACTTGCCAAAGGAAATCCGAAAGTGTAAGAGTGAGTTGGATGAGTTGCAGTGGGGTCCCCAGACTGAGGTGATGGTTTCGAAATCTAAGGTGGTGGAGAACAAGTTGTCAGCTTTGTTGAGAATGGAAGAATTATTTTGGTTGCAGAGGTCGAGAGTGAGTTGGATGAGGGAGGGGGATAGGAATACTCAGTTCTTTCATAAAACGGCCAGTGGGAGGCGGAAGCGCAATACGGTTGCTCTGTATTTGATGATAATGGAGTGGTGTGGAAGAAGGAGATAGATAAGAGGCGGGTTTTTGTGAATTACTTCTCAAATCTATTTACAACGAATGACAATCTTGTGATGGATGGAGTAATTGATGCTGTGGAGCAACAAGGCTCAGAAGATATGTGGGCTGCGTTGTCTAGGCCGTATAATGAGGAGGAAGTTTCGACTGCTTTGTCATAGATGCATCCTACGAAGGCACCTGGGCCTGATGGTATGTCTGCTGTCTTTTTTCATAAATATTGGCATATTGTTGGGGGTGGGGTGTTTAATTCTGTTCTTGATGTCTTAAATGGTAGTGCTGACCCTAGTGTGTTTAAACATACTCATATTGCACTTGTCCTAAAATTTAAAAAGCCCAGGCGTCCTGTTGATTTTAGGCCAATTATTTTGTGTAATGTTTCCATGAAATTAATTACTAAAACTATTGCTAATCGATTAAAACCTTTTCTCCCTGAGGTTATAGATCCGTGTCAGTCAGCATTCGTTCCTGATAGGTTGATTACTGATAATGCTTTGCTTGCCTTTGAAATCTTTCATTATATGAAGCACAACAAAGCAGTGTCTAAAGGGTCTTTTGCCTTTAAGTTGGACATGAGTAAGGCTTATGATCGGGTAGAGTGGGATTTTTTGGAGAAGGTTTTATTAAGGGTTGGGTTGTGGGGTCCTCTAGTGGATACAATTATGAGATGTGTTAGGACGGTCTCTTTTGCTGTTATGGTCAATGGTTCCCCTTCTGAGCAATTTTGGCCGACTCGTGGTTTGAGGCAAGGGGACCTGTTGTCTCCTTACTAAGGCGAGAAATGGAGAAGGGTGTGTTGCATGGGGTTGAGATTTGTAGGCGTGCGCCGGTTGTTACTAAACTTTTCTTTGCAGATGATACATTGGTGTTTGGAAGGGCGACGGAACCAGAACTTACTCATGTGAAAGGCATTCTTAGAGCTTATGAGGAGGCTTCTGGACAAGTGATAAATTTGAACAAGTCCGACATCATGTTCAGTGTAGGAATCTCGGAGGAAAGAGGTAATTATTTGGCGAATATTTTGGGGGTGAGGCGAGTGGATCAACATTTACTTTATTTGGGGATTCCGATTCCGCGTGGTCGAGCCAGGAGTGATATCTTCACGATGCTGCTAGATAGGATTCATAAGAAGCTAAAAGATTGGAAAGCACGCATGTTATCATATGCTGGGAAACTTACTCTGGTTAAATTGGTTGCACAGACGATTCCAACATATCTTATGACATGCTTTAAGATTCCACAGGGGGTGATAGAAAATATTGAGGTGGCTTTTGCAAAGTTCTTGTGGGGACAAAAGAATGAAGAGAAGAGAGTCCATTGGCTACGCCGAGAGTGGCTGTATAAGCCGAAATTTGGGGGGGGGGGGGGGGGGTTGGGATTGAGACATCTTTCTTCTTTTAATAATGCCCTCTTGGCTAAGCAGGGATGGAGACTCTTACATGTAGGAGGTTCGCTGTTGGAAAAAGTCTTAAAGGCTCGGTATTATCCTCATGGTGAGTTTCGTTCGGGTATGATGGGGTATAATTCAAGCTATATACATGGCAAAGTGTTTTGGAGGGGAGAAAGGTTTTGGAGGAGGGACTGTTATTGGTTATTGGAGATGGCAAACAAGTTCGGGTGTGGACGGAGCCATGGTTGTTTGATGGGGGTATACCTGTGGTAACTGCGGTGCATGGTGATTTAAATCCTAATCTGATAGTTTCAGATTTAATTTTTGAGGACGGTTCGGGATGGGATGAAGACAAGCTAGAACTAAATTTTCCGCAGGAGGTACATGACCGCATTCGGACGATACCAATTGATACGGAGGGGGGTTGCGATGTTTTGGCTTGGTTTTTCCAGAAAGATGGGAATTATTCTGCAAAGTCAGGATATGTTGATGTGTTACGGCCTAAGGTCAATTTTGTTCACTGTGCGTTGAATCCTTTGGTTTGGAGGTGGGTTTGGACGCTTGATGTGCTTCTGAGAGTTCAGTTCTTTTTGTGAAAGCTTGTTCATGAAATATTGCCGTCTTCGATAAACCTTGTAAGTAGGTTTGTTGATGTGGACCCATATTGTAAGCGGTGAGGGTGGAGATGGAGACTTTGGAGCATGCAATTCGGGATTGTGCGGGATTACGGGAAATCTGGAAGGATGCTTGTCTTGATTTGTCACCTGATTTTTGGGGTCCGGACTTGCTGAATTTGGAGGATTGGTTCATAGCAGTTTGGCCGACTTTATCTTTGTGTGGCAGGGAGTTGTTCGGGACTTTATTGTGGACTATTTGGAGCAGCCGAAACTTGCTGGTTTTTAATAACAAAATGACAGCTCCTGCTGAGATTGTGGGACGAGCTGTTGCTGCTCAAGAGGAGTTTGGTCGAGTGGCAGCTGCTAGGCAGGGTGTGCAGCGGCCAACACAACATTTTTCTTGCCATTGGAGGCCGCCTACAACTAATTTTTGCAAGCTTAATACGGACGCTTCGGTGAAGAAGGGTTACGGTTCAGCTATTGGTGGAGTTGTACGCGACTCATGTGGGGTGGTTCGGTGGTGTTTTGCAGAGCAACGAACGGGGGATGCAACTGGCTATGGAGAATGGGGTGAGGAGAATTGTGGTTGAGGCAGATTCTCAGATTGTTATACATGCATTATGTCGCCCAATTCCGAGTTTTTCTTATTTGGGAAAGATCGTTGACCGGATATTGCATCTTCAATCACAATTTGAGGTGGTGGAATTTAATTGGACTAGACGTCAATGAAATGTGGTAGCTCATAGACTTGCTTTATTTGGTTTTTCTTGTTCTTATCCTTTCTTTTCGGCTATTATTCTGGCCACTATTGTTTCAGACGTCGAAGCCGATTTGACTACGATTTAATTTATATATATCACTTTCCCGTCAAAAAAAAAAAAATTTGGAGTAAAAAATATATTTTTAAAATAAGGGAAAAAAATGTACTCCACGTTTGGAAAACTTTTGTTGCCTGACAATTTGTTTTTTTAAAATATACTACGTTTTTAAAAACTTTGAATCAAACACGTGGCAGTAAGTCATTAGCTATATTATAAAATTGTCAACGCCTATGCTTCGAGGACCCAACCCAATTAGTAACGGCCCGTTTGATTCTACTCAACCAACGGCCAAACTTGTAGGTCATCGTTTCCTGTGAGATAAGTGGGATCCGATTTTTAATCCAACGGTCCCTATTCGTCTGTGATACCGTGCAATGCCAAGAATCTAACAGACGTGATGGCGTAGTATTCCTCTGTAAAAGTTATGCTGCAATTAATAAGTTGGCCACCAGAGAAAACCTGAACCAATTACAGCTGTACACGTCATTAAATGCTGTGTGACTTGGGTAGATTAGCTGCCAGCTGGCACTGGTTTATGCACCAGATGTACTGGAACGTACACACATAAAAGCGTGTCTATATATGTATGCCATGCCATGTATTGAAATTACCAAATCACAGGAAACTGGGAAAGTGGAGAAGAAACAAATTAATTACTCTTCATTTTTTTTTTCTCTCTCTCTCTCCTCTCACCATCCCCTGTTTTCTCTCTCTACAGCTGCCTTTGCAAATCCTTCGTCTCATACTCTGTTACGGGCTCCTTTCTCCATCTATAGTTGAGAATCAATTGAGAAAGTCGATAATATATTTTTAGAGAGAGAGAGAGAGAGAGAGAGAGAGGGGGGCAGACATGGGATGCTTCCTCTGCTCCGGAGATCCGTCGAATACAAAGAAACAGCTGAAACAAAGAACGAATAATAGAAAATATAATCGATGTGGAAGGGACGATCATGCACAAACCCCACCAGGTATTGTCGATTTTATTTTAATCGCGTTTATGGAAATCAATCGATTATATTTATTTGTTTATTCATTCCGTACATTCTGGAATTTTGGACGTGCGTTTTAAAACCAAACTGGACGCCCTTTTGGGGTTAAGATTGAAATGGTTCGATTCTCTTGTTTATTGATTTGCATGTTCGATTTGAGAATATTTTCGTTGGATAGCATATAATGAATTTGGTTGATGATCTTAGGCGATAGCAATAAATAATCATTTCTCTGATATAGGGTTCATGAATTTGTTAGAACTTTTCCTGTTTTATGAAGTATTTTGCGCGTGTGTTGGATTTTGGATTTTTATGCATGTACATGTTTTCGTTTAGCACTGTTGCATCCAATTAGGATTTTCGACTTTATGTTGTAGAATTTGTCATTGTATTAAGATTTTTTTAATTCACGCTAGCCCTACGTCTTTCATCCTCCCAATTTTGTACTATTTCCAGAATTTCGTCTTAATTAACTTGTTTTTGTTGTTTAGAGAGATCACCTAAATTTGTGAAGGATGATAATCCAATTGAAAGTGGAAAGTGCCCTTGTGATGAGGGGGCCAGCCCCTCCAAAATCCCGACCTTTACCTTTGCCAGTTTAGAAGCTGCAACCCAGGGCTTTAAGAGTGAAAATTTTCTAGGTGAAGGAGGGTTCGGAAAAGTTTTTAAAGGCCGTTTGCCGGTCACCAATGAGGTGAGTTAGATTTGCATAACAATAGTTATATCATTGCCTAATTTTGGTGGAGAAGATGTAATAATCTTTATTGGTATTTTGCAGCTTGTGGCTGTTAAGCAGCTTGATCGCTATGGATGCCAAGGGCGTCGGGAATTCGTGGTCGAAGTTTTGACGTTAAGAATGGTAAATCACCCCAATCTTGTTAAACTAATGGGTTATTGTGCGGAAGGGGATAAGAGGCTGTTAGTCTACGAGTTCATGCCTCTAGGTTCTTTGGAGGACCATCTATTTGGTGGGTTTTCATTCCCTCTTTTCACAATTTTAAATGGTATTAGTTGTTTTACTAAAAAATATTAATTGTTTTCCTGAAAAGTATTAGTGTGCTCTGTTTTTGTGTGTTTTAGGAGCTTCTAGAAAATGGTTGGATTGGAACACGAGGATGAAGATAGCAGCTGGTGCAGCACAGGGGATAGAGTATTTGCATGATAAGTTGAAAAACCCCATTATATACCGTGATTTGAAGTGTTCGAATATACTGCTAGGGGAAGGATATCATCCTAAACTATCTGATTTCGGTTTAGCTAAAGTGACTTCAGGGGATCAGACCCATGTTTCCACACGAGTTATGGGCACATATGGATACTGTGCTCCTGACTATGCAATGACGGGTCAACTTACCTTAAAATCGGATATCTATAGTTTTGGTGTCGTTCTTCTGGAGATCATCACTGGAAGGAGAGCCATTGACAATCGAAAAAGTGGTACAGAGATAAATCTAGTCACATGGGTACGTAGCATAATTTCTGTTCCTTGTTATGGTTTTGAAGAAGGAAAAGACATACTAATCAATAATAATGCTATATAGTACTAATATCCCATCATCATATATAAATCCAATTATAATGTAGTTAAGTTGCTGCTTTGTTTTAAAGTTCCATTACATAGTTGAGTATTTGTCATGAAATTTTACATGTCCAATAGTGTACTCAAAAATTGCTCCACTAACTTAGCAGAATTTATAGTGGGCCAAGTGAAATATCTAACTTTTTCTTGCAATATTCCTTTATTATAGGACAATAAAGGACAACTGCTTTCTATCATCTACATATTTATAGAAGGCAAGTTGGAACACATAATATTGCTCCTTTTTTGTTGGTTGAAATGAAAACTTAACACACATTTTATGGTCAGGATGCTCTTGCCCCCTTCAAATTCTGAATCAGAGTAACACTTGGGTGCGCCTGATATTGTTCAATGAAAACAACTAATACTATTAGGCATTAGTAAAATACTACTAATACCATTTGAACATTTTATTGAGTTAAACAATGCAACTGATGCATAGAAGTGTTTGTCGTTTTTATATATAATGTGGTACATGTGTTGGAATGTTAATTTGCAGGCGAGACCACTATTCAAGGACCGGAAAAAATTCCATCTAATGGCCGATCCATCACTTAACGGTCAATATCCCGTTCGAGGGCTGTACCAAGCTCTAGCAATCGCTGCAATGTGCGTACAAGAGCAACCAAACATGCGACCCCTTATAGCTGATATCGTCACAGCTTTGACTTTTCTTGCTTCCCAGACGTACGATCCAGATATCCATGGTGTCCAAACTCCGGTTAGGAGCCCCGGTTTGCGCAGACCTAGAAGAGACAGTGAAACCAAATGCGCTGCTACGAGCTTTGACGACAACAAGAACCAAGTAGAAGCACTATGTCTTTAGGTGCTTTTATTAATTACATGCAATATATTTACATATACCTGTCATCGGTTTTGATATCACAGATGCTGGTATAGGTAAGCTCTCTATGTAAAAATCATCATGTTCAGACAAACAGAAGTTACAATAAAAGGCTAGTTGCCTTTTTTTTTTTTTTTTTTTTTTTTTTTTTTCTATAGACATTTTGTGATACATTTCAATTCAGAAAATGCTAAAGATATATAATAAATTTTGGTTATTGATTAGTAGCTAGTTTAGTTGTATTTTAGGGCAATTGTCGTGGTTTAGTTGGTAAAAATAGGCTCTTAGTTGCGAGATTCCTGTTGTCGTTTTTCAAGCGTGGAGAATGAATATGTAACTTTTTTTTTTAATTAATTTATAGTAGTATATAAGTATAGTATAGTATGACAAGCTTTCAGAATGGACAAATGTTTAGGTATAGTGTCCATAAATGGCGTCGTGAGTGCTGTATTTATTTTCGAATGATACGTTCATTCAATTTTTTTTTTCGAATGATATGCTTGTATGCATTTTATTATAATTCACAGATTTTTTTTTTAATATATATTTGATGTAATCATGTTCTTTGTGTGTTTTTATATAAGAATTAAGATTATGTACGAAATTTATCTTAATACTGCTGAGTCACTAAGTTAACAGAGACGCACATATTCAATCCATGACTAAGAGACCGTCTAATAGTATGAGACCGATCAATAAAAAAAGTGATACTATTATAGTAAAATGTGATACTCCCTCCGTCCCATAATTGTTTGCACACTTTCCTTATTCGTCTGTCTCACAATTGTTTGCATACCCATAAAATGAAACATTTTTATAAACTTCACCCTCACAATATTCACATATTTACAGAAATTGTCATCACTTTTTACCTTTTTGGGCCCACAATACACTCAATTCAACAAATTTTTTCACTTTATACCCCACAAAACACTACTTATTGCACTTTTGTCTTAAAAGTTGTGCCCAAACTATGGTGCAAACACTTGTGGGACGGAGTGAGTAATATTTTTTTTACAGAAAAGTGATAAGTCATTTTTACCAAACTTTATTACTCCCTCCGTCCCCTATTAAACTTTACACTTTCCTATTTGGGACGTCCCACAATAAATTTCACACCCCAAATAAAAAAATAAAACACACTCACAATACCTACTTTAATTCAAAATACTCTTCACCTATTGATTGAAAAAGTCAATAAAACAATTTTTCTTAAAATCTGTGCCACCCAACCTGTGAAGTTTAATAGGGGACGGAGGGAGTACTTATTAAAAGTGACAATTTTCTAATTAATTCATGCTACATTTTAATTTAAAAGTGAATCAAATAATATTAGTCTCATACCATGAGACAGACTTACATAAGACTTTACTTTCGATCCATTGATTTTTAGAGAGTTGAAAAACAATTCTCATTTGTTAATTAAGATAATTTTTTTATGATTCATTTGTTTTTGATATCTAATATATAATTCAATAATATATCTTTATACTGATTAGCATTAATTTCTAATTGGTAGAAGGTGATATTGAATTATTTTTAATGAAAATATTATTTATGTAGTCGGTAAGAAAATATCAAAATACAAGGCATAATTATGGCCAATATATACTCCCTCCGTCCCTTATTATCTGTCCCATTTTATCCATTCACACAAACCAATTTTTTCATTTATTAGGGTGTCAAAAGACACTCATACCCTTATTTATTGCTCCTATTTATTACAAGATGTTGGTTACTTCTACTATTTATTAGGGGCATTCTTGGAAAAATTGGTTAAAATATGCATTGGTATTGACAAAGTGACAATTAAAAAGGGACATTATTTTAGATAAAATGAGACAGTTATTAAGGGACGGAGGGAGTAGGATTTTTGCCCATTTTTCCTATAAAATATTTTGAATGGGATTAGAGGTGATAAGTTGAACCGACCCAATCTCAATACTATTTCTTTATTCAAGCTACGTGAGGCCATTTCTCGAAATTTTCATATGTTAGAACTGATAGGGTAAACGCTATCAAAAAAAAAAAAAAAAAAACTGATAGGGTAAACAAATAAAGGAGAAATTAAAAACAAAATCTCATTCAAAGGAGGATTGGAGTAAACCATCCCGAGGTTGGACGAGGTGATATCAAACTCTCCCCTAGATACAAATTCAAATCTACTAGTCATCTCTAAAAATAAAAGTGTAAAAAGGTAAAAATGTCCACTCTAATAAAATAAAAAAAAATTTGCCCATCACTCAAAAGAATAAAATTTTTTGCTCATTCTAAGAAAGATGTAAATTCTTTTCTTTTTGAGTGTGATAAAATTTAGGTGTTTTGGTTTCACTCTTTCTTTTTCTTTTTAAAAAATTTACCATTTAATAAAAAAATTGCAAAATTTTAAAAATAACTAAAATTATTACATAAATATATATTAAAAATTATAAGAACTAATTGGGGGTGGGGGTAGAATTTTTTTTAATAAGAATGTGTATGCATTTTTTTTTTTTTTTATCAAAATTGGTATAAAACTTTTTTTTAAAAAAATTGTGGGCAAAAAACTTTTAATATTATAAGAATGGACATTTTCCTTTTTATCCCAAAATAAAATGTCTTAAAGTCGAAGTAGTATAACGAACAATGGGCGAAAGCCCGATTCAACAATAAAGCGTATAGAAGAAAACTGGATATCCATCAGGCTCAATATTTTTTTCTTTCATATTCATAAAAATAAAATAAATGACAGGGAAAATATACAATTTGGTTCTTGAACTAGTATCATGGGTACAAATTAGATTATAAACTATTTTTTATTATCAATTGGACCCTGAACTAATGTTTTAGGTACAAATTGGACCTCAAACTATATTTTTGATATAAATCAGCACTAACTTTTAAAATTAAATAAATAAACCCCAACTAATAGAAAAAATTAAACATGTATTTCAATCCAAGACTCCCTCCGTCCATGAAATATGATCTTGTTGTTTTATGCACGGTTATTAAGAAAGTTGATATAATATGTAAAAAGTAAGAATATTGTGTCACATTAAGTACAAAATAAATTATTTTAAAAATACTGTGTGTGTATGTTGAAAAGTGTAGATAAAGTTTATTATTTCCATTTTAGGTAACATAACTATTTTTGTGGACAGCCAAATAAGGCAACCAGGACTATATTTCTTGGACGGAGAGATTATTATTTATTAACAGTGGTTATTTTCAACCCATACTATTGATTGATTTTTTTTTAAACATTAATTTAAATACATATTGCATATTAAATAAATAAAATTTTCTGAGTCAATTGCTAAAATATACTCCCTCCGTCCCAAACTTAAATTCCCGTTTACTGTTTGCACGGTTATTAAGAAAATAATTGTTTATTAGTATTTAAAGTGATAAAGTGATAAAATGATAAAGTAGATGTTTTGGTTATTAGTGTATGGAGAATATAATATTAAAAAGTATTGTTACTTTTTTGTCAAAAGTAGATGTAGCAAATGAGTATGGGACAGACCTTTTTGGCAATGTAGCAAACGGGTTTGGGACGGAGGGAGTATTAGTTAAGCAACTCTTTTTTATATATTAGTTAAGCAACTCTTTTTATTTTTAATGTTGGTAAAGCAAAAAAGACCAATTCATAAAAAAATGACCGATTAAATTAATTTAATCTATTTTAAAACATACTACCTCCGTCCCACCATTATTTGCATAGGTGGGACGACACACATTTTAAGAAAAATCAATTTTTTGAGTAGAGTAGTGACATATGGGTAAATATGTGTATATTATTGTGAGTGTGCACACAAATCAATGTTTCCTTTTTTGGAGTGTGCAAATAATTTTGGGACGGACGAATAAGGAAAGTGTGCAAATAATGGTGGGACGGAGGAAGTATTAATTAAGCAATTTTCTTTCTTTTTTATGTTTTAACAATTGACTTAAATTTTATTTTTATTTAATATGCAATATGTATTTAAATTAATATTTAAAAGAATAACTACTTTAATAGTATGTGTTGAAAATAACCATTATCGATAATAATAATGGATTGAAATACCAATTTATAGAATTTATAAAAAAAAAATTTAGTCATGTGTTATATATTAATGCTTAATTTTTTTATTAGTAGGAGTTTTTTTTTTTTTTTTTTTAAGTTAGTGTTTATGTATACAAAAAAAAAAAAGAGTTTGAAGTCCAATTTATACCAAAGATATTAGTTTAGAGTTCAATTTGTATTAAAAAATAGTTTAGGGTCTAATTTGTATCCAATACACTAATTTGTATTTGAAACATTAGTTTAAGATCTAATTTGTACAAAAGAATAATTTAGGGTCCAATTTGTATAATGACACTAATTTAGAGTCCAAATGGTATTTTTTCCCTAAAAAATACGACCAATATGAAATTAAGCAGTAATAGAGCTTAACAGCACGTGCATAAAACGTGAGAAAGAGAAAAGTTTCCCGCCATAACCAGGCTATGAAATAAAAACCAAAATGTGCAGGAAAACCCCCTTTTCAACTGAACGCGAAACTTTTCCCTCTCCCTCCTACCCAAATTCAATTAACCCCAAACCAGTATCTCTCTAGAATTCCTCAATTCTCTTTCTACGATGCACAGACAAGCAAGCACCTCTCGCGTAGCGGATCTACCGCAGACTTCGCTGCCCGCATCCGCGTTCTCCCCGCGAAAAAGAATGGATGAAGCCGCCGATCTTCCACTCTACTACAGGAATTCAAGCGTCAACAAGAGGGAGATTTCGAGGTCCCGATTGGCTGCCAAATTTGTTCATCTCATCCCAGCTGTGGTGCTGCTCTGCATCTTCATCCTCTGGTGGTTTTCTTATGAGGGTACGATTTCGATGTTGATTTCAAGGAAAACGAAAAAAGAAGTCGAAATCGATTCAGTTGTATATGTTTTTTAATTTCCTTTTTTGAATACCTTGTCCCTGATTATTTAATGAGCGGCCATGTTTGTGTTTTTTAGGTTTTCTGAATTTTGAGGAAATACTAGAATAATTTAGGGTTATTTTCCCCTTTTGCCATGAAATCAAAGTTAAAATTGATTACGATTCTTCCTGTGCATTAGTATCTGCTCTAATCTCTATGACCGAATACTTATACTTATTTCTGATTTTTATGGTTTGGCAACAAAGGAAATTCATGTACTGAAACTCTAATCCTCTGTAAGTAATTTAATCGTTGAATTGACAGAAGGAATGGTAAATTTCAACTGACCTTTGATGATTTCAATGGAGTATATGAGCCCCTCTTGTTTAGAGAAGTTTCTCCTGATTGAAGCAGCTTGTTTGGATGCATATTTAACTTATAAGATTAAGTTGAAGATTTCTTGTTTAAATACCAAGGAAAAGATATATGTTATTTAAATTCTTTACAAAAAGCATTAAGAAATTGGCTGTTCAACTATTTGCATTCACTAATTATCTATCCGAATTAGTGAATTTGGAGAGCAGTAGTGGAAGGATTGCAGCTGCCCGCCTACTGAAGACACAGAAAACATTGTTTTCCAATCTTACCTATCCGCCATATCCATCGATTTCTGAAATGCAGATGATGGGCAATGTTAGCATATCCTGGTGACCTAGTGAGCAAGAACAGTAAATCAAGACCGGTGAGATTTCTAACACAGCCAATTTGTTATGCTAGGAAAAATATAGTACAGAAAAACTTTGCCTGCTGTAACTTTGATTCATTAATGTTTTGAGATCAACGATGGAAAATCTGAGTACAACTGAGATGGCTCACTGTGTCACATTTACAGACATAAAACTACAAAATCTAGCCAAAACTACAGCTGAATTCTCTCTATGTAGATCTAAAGTTGAAAGTTAAAATGCACTTTTTCTGTGATGATTGTTGTGAATTTGATCACATGCGTTGAGATTTCAGATTTTCATGGTGCTCCAAGAGTACAAAAAAGCCTCCAACACTCTACAATTCGGTTATCTCACCTGTTCTGCAGTTTCCTACCCATAAGTACATAACCGTTGGCCTCCTTGAAGGCAAAACTCTACAGCAGTCCCTCCTAGGTGACTGCAACATAACAATGGGTTTTGCATAGTTACGTAAATATATTCCTTGTTCCTACTTAGAAAATAGATGAAATAAATTTGAATTTGCATGCATGTAAGTAACTGCTTACCCTCTCCCATCGGCTGCTATCTGACCTTTTCAGGACGACAATGGAGTTGAGTTTGTCAGGTGATTCGCTTTTCCATCGACAATAAGGATGGGGTTCTTTAATACGAGAGTAAACCCCTATTATTTGATTCCTCTTATCGTCATATTTTACTGAGGTCAAGTAGAACAAGAAAGGCTTTTGGCAAGGGTGTCTTGCCACAGGTCTAGTGTTGAATGCATATGCTGTGTAGTCAGCTCTTTTGTACCAGTTGAGGAACGTCCTCGTGGGCATTTCCAGCTCTCTGGGAGAGATGATACCCCTCATAACTTGAACCACATACCCCCATGAAAGAGAGATGGACCAGTAATTTTTCTTGTCATAGCAGAACGACTGTTGAATTATGCTAGCTGAATCCAGCTCTGCAGATTCAAACAGTTTCTTAAGGCCGTCCACTCTGCTCAGCCCCGGGAATATGGGATCCACCACATCCAGATGGTGAAGTGATACTAACGGAGCTACCGGGTGCGCTCCCAATAGTCCCAACAGGTTTCCATACACATCATACTGCATGCATTACATCTTATTTTGAGTTTAATTTCATCATTTAGGGCGCTTTTCAATTTCTTCAATAAGAATGGTAATGAGAATCATCCAATAAAATATTACAATGAGAATGATGGTTACGTGGTTAGTGTATCGCTCTAATCTTGCAATAAGTTAGGGTAAAAAAATGACTGTTGGTTGAGGAATAGTGGAATTATCAAGAAGAAATGATTATAGGGGATAATGTAGTTAATCAAACAGGGATACAGGGTAATGATTAACTCATTTTGAGTTTCATTACTTTGTGCGAAGGTGAATTGATCATATTTTATTCTCATTAACCACTACAACTACCCTATACATTGGCATTCTGATTGAAGAATTATGAACAAGCGCCCTCTTTATTAGATTTACCTTTTCATGTTGGCCTAGTTAAGACAAGACATTATAAGAATCTTACTTGATGAAAACCAAGTTCTTTAGTGAGAGGCACTCCTAGCTCAGCCATACAAGCTTGAATCCTATCATCACTCCCGTACAATCCTGGGTAGCGTTGAATGCACCGATCCTGCATCTTCTCCAGCTCTTGAGCCAGAGGATAACTTATAGCGAAACCACCTCCCCCATAAGCCATGGAATACGAGAAAAATATGTTCTGTACATGACTTTCTGATGAACTCCCAATATAGTAATACTCATCAGGATCATATTTTGAAAGAACTCTTAGAACATTATCAACAATGAATACTGTGTCATCATCTCCCATCACAAACCACTTCACATCTTTCATGCCCGACCTTAGAGTCTCAGAAATCACCCTCGAAATCCTCAATGCTGATCTCTTCCCCTGTTTATTCGTGTAATCAAATTTCGACGTGTCACCAGAAATCTTAATCGTGGGAAGTTTTTTCTCCTCATCTGAAGAAACCTTGACACTCTTATCCAGCCAAACGATCCCTCTAGTTTCCTCTGGCCTCCACCACAGCTTTATATACTCTTTCCTCTTCTCCCACAGGCTGGCAGACGCAGCAATGGCGAAAGCAACGTCCTTTAGCTCTGTTTTCTGTCGTGTATTCGAAGGGGAGGTGGATTCTTGATCGGGGGAGGTGTTTGCTGGAGGAGGAGGAGGAGAAGGAGGGGGTGGCGGTGGTGGTGGTGGTGGTGGTGGTGGAAGGGTGATCTCCTCCTTTTCAAGGTTTTCTTTTGTGGTTACGTCGGATGTTAGTAAGGAACAACCAATTTCGTTGTCTTTGTGAAGGATGAATTTGGAAGAGTATAGGGAATAGAGGACGAGAACGGAGATGAGGAAGGTGGTGATGGCGGTACGGAGGCTGGTGAAGCCGAAGAACGAGCGGTGAGAAGAAGGGTTCATTTGGATGGAGGAGAGGAGTGTTGTTGCAGAGGGAACGACAGCATAACGAGTTGAGAGAGAGAGAAGAGAAGAGAGAATGGAAGAAAGGAGGGATGTTCGGATCTTTGGGGCAGAGGAAGTGTTCTTTTTTGTCACAAGTTTGTTGAGAATTGAACGAAGATGGATGCGGGGTTGGAAGTAATGCTATACTATATATAGGAATTAAACAATTACTATATATAGCATTTTGGATTATTCTTGTAACGAGATTGATAAGAGTTTGAATTTTCAGTTGTTTTTGTAATAACACCTTTTATTTTATTATGAGATAGTCTTTTCTGCATCATTATGCATCAGAGACGAAACGTGACTCTAGTTTTGAAACTTGCAGTCATATGTAACTAAAACGTTTGATGTACATATTTTTTTTAAAAAAGACTTAATTGTAATTTAAATCATTACGTTTTTCAAAATCGCATTTTAAACTAAATTTTTGGATCTTGTTAAAAAAAAAATTCAACTAAATATTTTTTTTAGCAATTAAGACGTACGAGCATATTTGTTTCTACCCGTTGCTGATGTGACGTTTAGGTGGCAAAAAACTTTAAATTTTTGAGCGGTTGCCACATAGATAATATATTCTCTTTTTATATATATACATGAATTCAGAGAATCCAATGGAAGAATGGTGCAAGTGCGATTTTAGAAACTTAATTTTTTGCGATTAAATGAAGTTTCACGAGAAGAAGTCAAAAGAACCTCCGCGACGTACAAATCAAGGACCCAATTCACCACTAGTCAGGAAAAAGAAAAAAAAAAAAGAAATAAATAACGGTAATGCATGAAAATGACCAAGGTAAGAGGTCTTAATTTTTTTTTTTTTTTTTTTTGGAAAAAGTAAATTCATTACGAAATCGAGTAAAGGGTTATTCAACTGCAATTTTTTTATTTTACAAAGCATAAGATCTTAATTTTTTTAGTCCTGGGATATTGATAAAATTGGAACGATAACAATGAAGTCTAGCATCATTCTCGCGACATGATGAAATGCATAAATTGAAAAATAATACCATCTCGTTTTTAAAAGCATGGCATTCTGTTTTTTCAACAATTTGTATTTTTATTATTCAATAATGATTTAATTAGTTCACATGTCATTTACTTTACACTCACAAACAACTCTATAATTCATAAATGAACTACACAATATTCTTATATACCCTTTACTTTATCTACATTTTCCTAAAATCTGTCAAAAACAAATGATTTTGTATGGAGGCGTACAATTTTCTTAAACAAAACATAAATAGTTTAAATGATTATTAGAGCATCTCTATCTACCCAAGAAGTCCGCATTTATATCATACACTTCATAAAAATTATAAATACGACTCAAAGTGAGTTATAAACTTCAAACAACCTCTATTTAAGCTCTCTTATGCAGATTCTAAAATAAAATAAAAATAGAGGCTTTTCATTTCGCCTTATTTATTTGTAGTTTTGTTAAAACTTTCATTCTTACTCATCATCTTCAAGTCTCTAATAAAGTTAGGACTCATGTGTTTGAAAGTTTTGGAAGAAGACAAAAAATTTGTGGATTCAACTCTAAGATTAGCCTTTGAGGATAATAGCAAGAGCTATATATACATAAAATCTCATGGCATAAATCAGGGAATTTCTTATAGCATAAAGCTCTGACAATTTCACAATGTAAGTTAAAGATTGTATTAGGTTGTGTTTACTTATGAAATTAAAGCCCATTTATCAAAATAATAGGACCTTATTTATTGTTTACCTGGGCAGTCAATAAAATCGGGTAAACATTCCGACTCGGTTTAAATCCCTCTAACTGTTGGATTTTAGTCAGCCCAAATTGGACGGATTTTTTTTAGTCCCGAATACTGAATGCCAAAATTTACGATATTGTCCCTGGAATTGATGCGGTAAAGCCACATAGACCAAACCCTAATCTCATTTCACACACCGCCACAAGCACATTCGTCGGAGCCTCGATGCTACTGATGTCCTCTACACCAAAACTGTCGGGTTGTCGTCGCCGCCGCGATGCTTCACAGGACGACGAAATTGTAGTATAGCTTGAGCGTTTCGGCACAGGTTGCCGCTGCGGAGCATTCTGGCACGTAGAATGAGCGGCTGCTTCCAAACGATGGCATTCCCATCATATTTCACCAAATTAATGAATTAAAAAATTATGGGAAAGAAATAAATTAGAATTTCGAATGTGTAGAATGGAGATTTGAAAGAGGAATTAATTGGGAGAGTTTTGGCCAGTAATGCCTAAAGCAGAGTAGTTCGGCCTTTCAAATTTCCTCAAATAAGGTTTTCACTCAAAGAGGAATTAATTGGGAGAGTTGTGGCCAGTAATGCCAGTAATTGCAAACACCACAATATTGATGAAGAGGGCTATGGTCGGTGAGCAGAGTTCCTACCGGATAATTTGATCATATTTATTAGGGGTATATAAGTAATTTAAATTTATATTCTTATTTTTAACTTAGATAAGTAAACAAGATAAGAGTATTTTAAACCTCTACTTGTCAAACTAAGTAAACAGTTGATTTTTTTTATTAGCAAAATATTTTTTTATTGAAAGAAAATGGTACCAGTGGTACCCGATACATGACAATAACCGAAAGCTGAAGTCAAGAGAACAACAAATCAGAAACAAGGCTTATATAAGATTAACCTTGTAGAATCATTCTGGTATTAACCACTCAATCCCTATAATCAAATCTAGCAACTCCTTGATCTTTGATGAATATCC
Source organism: Ballota nigra (assembly GCA_947034835.1). Taxonomy (NCBI): domain Eukaryota; kingdom Viridiplantae; phylum Streptophyta; class Magnoliopsida; order Lamiales; family Lamiaceae; genus Ballota; species Ballota nigra. Next base: position 71,745,935 of record OX344724.1, on the reverse strand, counting down.
AACTCCATAGTCTAGCTTTGATTTCTTCCACCGCCTTGGGTAATGACCACGTTCCATTTTTAAAAATAATCTCATTTCTCCACTTCCATGTTGCCCATACAACTCCCAGCCATATGCTTATCGCTGATCTCTTACCTTTTTTTCCATGAAAAATAGAGCCTAAACTAGCAAATTTTGGGATGGTTTGAGCGTGAACGACCGTTGATGTGTTAAGCCACTTGAATATCTCCATCCAAAGTCCATGCACTTTAACGCATTCAAAGAAAATGTGCCGACTAGATTCTTTGTGGATGTCACAAAAAGCGCACCTTAAATTATCGTTGTTATCAAGAATGTTCCTCTTTTTTAAGTTATCTTTCGTGAGAAGACGATCGTGAAGTAATCGCCACCCATGTTCGATAACCTTTGAAGGGACCCAACTCTTCCAAATAGCTTTAAAGCATTTCTCTTTAAGACCCATTTGCATTGTCGGGCGTCTTGAAGAAAGGAGAAGATCATATGCCACCTTTGTTATGCATTTTCCATTACGCTCTCGAGCCCATCTCCAAGAGTCTGCCACTTCATCTTTCGGGGTAAACCTGTCAAGAAAATACACAAGATCGAAAAGAGGGCGCCTCCACCTCCAACTATTTCCCTCCCATCCACCCGTAAAATCCACCTTCGCCATCTTTTCTAGGCTTAAATAGAACATCCTAGGAAATTTTGCCTTAAGAGACTCATCCCCACACCACACATCTTCCCAAAAAAGAATTTATTTCCCATCCCTTACGACTCTCTCTAGTCCCCCATGAAACCACTCCCCTTCTACCCCTATTGTTATTTTTTCTATATCGCTCCACCACTCCGACATACTCCCATTTAAACCCCTAGGAAAAAAAATTAAAATTGTAATACCCCGTCCCGTTTTATACCTTTTATTTTGCTAGAAACTTTATTTTATATTATTATTTGTGTTTCTTTTAATTTTATTATTTTTGTGTGATACTGTGTAATTTAAATATATACACTATTTCAAATTCCCGAATTCGAAGAAAGGAATCGAATCTTTCAAACGAATAAAGGACTACGAGAAATTAAATATTCAGAGTTTAAAATTAGGATTTCGATCCGTATAATTTATCGAGAATAATTCAAATGCAATAAAATATTAATCGAATTATAAAACTGTATTAATTATTAAATCGGGATTAAACTCGTAAGTCAAATGATCCCTAAACCGTATCAATTGGGAACGAAAATATCTCAAGACAAAGGGGATCCCTATCTACATACTTTAATTTCTCTTTTTGAATTAAATTAATAACATAAATAATCCCAGCCACATAATTATTTCTTTCTTTTAATTAATTAAATATTTCCTCCTTATAATAATCATCTGCCGAATTCCCAAATCAGTTTTCCAAATTTATCTCTTCCTTCCTCAAAACAAGCAAAACGCGTTTTTTCTTTCTCTCTAAAAAAGATCAACGCGTCTTCTCCTCCTTCGATCGGAAGCCAACCGCCGTGCTCCAGCCTCGCCGATCGACCGCCGCCCGCCTCCTCCTCTTTCTGGCGAACAGCGCTTCGATCGGAGCCGCTCGAAACCGCCGCCGTGAAGCCTCGCCGCCTCTCCCCCTGTTCCGAATCAAATCGCCGCCTCCATCTTTGACGTCGCTCCGCCATACCCAGGCCGAAGCGCCACCACCCGCTCGCCCAGGACCAGCGCGACGCCGCGCCCTCCCCTGCCTCACGCCGTGCGCCGCCTCGCACTGCCGTGCCCAGAAACTGAAGCACCGCGGAGCGCCGCCGTCTCCTCTTCCAGCCGACGCCGCCGCGACCCCCTTCTCTTCACCTCAGCGCCACCACGGCGCCTCTGCCCTCCGTTGCAACAACCGCCGTCGCGCCGCCACCATGCCTCTGCCGCTCTCCGCCACGAAGCTCCGACGCCGCCCGCTCGTCTCAAGCGCCGAAGCCTTCGCCTCCGCTGTTTCGAAACAAAACCAGCATCGTCGCCTCTTGCTTTCCTCTTCCAGTAAGTAATCGAAGAAAATCCCCTTTCAATTTCGATTCTAAAAGTTTAATTCGATTTCTAATCGTAACTCGATTCGTTGTTTTTCTTCTTCCGATCGCACCGTAACCCGTTTTCCCTTTTATTTCCGATCAAGATGATGTTGTTGATCCAAACCGATGTTGCTAAAATTTTTGGAGAAACCGATTGACGCCGTTAGGCTGCTCGATTTTAATTCCCGAATCCTTATACGACGCCGTTAGGCTGCCCGAGTAGGGACTCGTAAGACTTGCTAACTCCTCTCTAATTCTCGTAATAGTGGATTAGGAATTGAGTTGTTTCCCGTTGAGCCGTTGTAAGTTTTAAGATAATTATTTTGGTTTTGAGACTTGTAGATGGACTGTGGGTATTTTATCGTTTAGTATTGTTAAGTTAGTTGTTTAGTATTATTGGGTTTGTTGATTAATATTGTTGGTTTAGCTGTTTAGTATTGTTGTTTTAGTTGGAGGGTATTAGTGAATGGATGAATTGGTTTGGTTTGGTTAGCTGTTGATATGGTGATGGAATTAATTGTTTAGTACTGAATTAGAGTTTTGGGAAAGGATAGAAAAGATAAAGATGTTTGTATCCAAAATTAATAACAAATGAAAAGAGTATTTTTGGGAAAATTAATATAATCCTTTTATTTCCTAAAAGTGTCACTAATCAACTTTAGAAGTAATATTAATATTAGAAAAGAAAAGTACTTTTTATAATTTGTCTTAGAAAAGCCAAAGTCTTTAATAAGTTTTAATAAGAGGTTTTTATAAAATATGAATTCTTATATTTTCTTTCTTAAAGGGCCTTTGTTAAGGACACCCCTGAATTCAGTAAATACACCCCCCTTTACACCACTGCTTTCAGCAAATACACCCCCTGTTACACCACTGCTTTTAGTAAATACACCCCCTAATACACCTCCTCTTAAAAAGGGGTGTACTTATCAATTTGAAATCAACCTTTGAAAACTTTAGTTTTCAATAGTTTTCTAAAAACAACGATCTACTCAATCCTCGAGTTTCACACTCTTAAGCTTTTCAAATTCAAAAGTCAATCTTTTAATCGGAATACTCCATATTAGGATTCTGTACTAATCGGGACACGCACGGAAGATTCGACCATCTGCCTACGCATCATTTCCGGGACTCAGAACAATCAGGTGGGTGATGATCTGTTGATTGATCTGCTTATAATACGTTGTGCTGGTATACTCTGAACTCGACCAAATAAATCTAAAACAACTAATCCAACATAAATGTATCCCTATAATATAAATATTCGAATTACGTGATATATTCATATATGATGCAAAATGTCTATTGTTTTTATTCTAATTAATCACCATTGCATGATTAAGGGCATTATCTGAGCATGAACCAATTTAAGTGTGAATTATGTGAATTATCCCCACAATTTGAAATGACAGTTTTATGGGAAAGAGGAAAGCGAGTAATCATTGAGCAGTTTTGTTTTTGGATTGACACGTACGGCCATGAGTGATAATAGATCAGATTCATGGTCGCTGATATTATTTGTGGTGACCATGAGTGATAATAATAAATCAGATTCATGGTCACATGAATGGATGAATTGTGGATCGACATGTACGGCCATGAGTGATAATAGGTCAGATTCATGGTCGCTGATATTATTTGTGGTGACCATGAGTGATAATAATAAATCAGATTCATGGTCACATGAATGGATGAATTGATGGTGAGAAATGGTTTGGGGGAGATTTACTATATGTGAAAAATGATTTTGGCAGATTAGGCCGTTATTTGAAAATGGTTTTGGGCTTTGCCCCTTAATGTGAATCAACTTGTGATATTTCAATTATATGATGTGAAACCTGCTATGCCCAATTAATTATTACGTGAACTTGTTACTTCCGTGGTATATGTTATTCATATTTATATGTCAACTGCTTAAATTAATTAATTACTTTATTAATGAGTATAATTTAATATACTTCGGATTTACCAATCCCATGACGTTGCAAATCACCCATACGTGAGAATTCAAATCTCACGCCCCCTTTTTACAACCCTTGCAGATTATGATTTCGTGGAGCAACGACAGTAATAGAGACGACACGGAGTTCCCCACTTAAATAAAATGATACTATTGATAATAAGCTTTATATATGTGTGTGAGATATATTATAAATATTATTCTACTCATTCTTCCGCTGCGTAAAACTCATCTCTCATTGTATTATCTCCATTTTATATCAAAAATTTTATAGTTCGGATTTTAGTCACAAGTGGCACCTCGAATCTGAGATATTTTATGTGTTTTGGATTCGGGGCGTTACAAAAATCCCTAGCACCCCATATTTAGACTCAATGACTTTTACCCATAAACTATTTTTCTCTCTCAAGAACCTCAATTTCCATTTCCCTAGAAGAGCTTTGTTGAACACCTCCAAATCCCTCACCCCAAGCCCCCCAACGATTTGTGATTGCAAATTCCACTCCACTCAAAACCAAGGAATTTTTTTTGTGAACTCCCCACCCTCCATAAGAAATTTCGTTGCATGCTGGTGATTTCTCTCAAGGTTTGTTTTGGAATTTTGTAGAAGGATAGGTAGTATGTAGGAATAGAAAAGAGTACTGAGTTTTATAGAGCGAGTTTGCCCCCGAATGAGAGTTTTTTTATATCCCCAGCTCCTAAGTGTGTTTCGTATTTTTTGGACCACGCTAGCCCATTTCACAACCTGTCCGTGACCCCCTCCCACTCTTATTCCAAGGTAGGCAAAAGGTATTTTTCTACTTTGCACCCCAGCATACTTGCCATATCATTGAGCTTTCCTATCTCCACATTCACCCCAATCAAGCTGCATTTTTCATAATTTACTTTGAGCCCGGATGTAAATTCCAAAATCTGTAGTATCTGTTTCAAAACTTGTGCATTCTCGATCATTGTTGTCCCCATCATGATGGTGTCATCCGCAAACTGTAAGTGGGATACACGGATTTTGTCTCTACCGATTTCATCTGCTTCAAATTTTCCCAACTCTGTTGCCCTCTTCATCAGAATGCTCAGGCATTCAGCAGCAATAAGGAAAAGAAATACGGAGAGGGGATCTCCATGTCTCAATCCTTTCTCTAGGTGAAACTCCTCAGTGGGGCTACCATTTACAAGTACTAAAGCAGAGACTATCTGACTTGTTCGTGAAATACTAGCTTTACTAGTAGTTACCCCACAAGAGTATGAGATCACTGTAGTATGGGCAAGTATAGGTACCAAGTAGTATCGAACCCATGAGAAGGTTTGTACGCGAGTAAATCCCTGGAAATCTACGTGTCGTAGGTAATATGAACACAATTTGGTTTTAAACTAATATTAAACTATATTATGCTAATTATATCAACTGAACAAAAATAAAACTATCCTAACTCTGGTTTGAAGTGCAAATATGATGGTGATTCTTAGAATATGAATCCCTACGTTTACTGACGGAATTGTACGATAATTAAAATAATTATGATGTTCCAAGTTAAAACCCTAAGTGTACTATAAACTAAGCAATCAACTTCCCTAATCTAGCACAAAGAATTGAAAGAATAAAAGCTCAGAAATAATCTCAATACTTAGTCCTAACAACTTACTTCACTAACCCACTAATTAAATTATATGAATTGTGCTTAATTATTAAGGCCCTAATTTAACTAAGGTGATTTGTCTGTCCTCCCTAGATAAACCGGTTGATTATAAACCCCTTCAAAAACCCTCTCTTTAAGCATATTCATTGATAAAGAGTGATGCGGTCGTCTTCTCTCTAATAATTTTCGTACTTAATTCTAAGATTATTCTAGGGTTTATTAGAATTATTCAATAATTAAGAGAATTAAAACTATACATCACGAATTATCCTAATTACGTACCAACATCCTACTTCTACGAGTTCATCCTACCCTAAGCATACAAGGGTTTAGCCTAACATGGTGATAACGAAAACACAAGAATTATCAAGATCAATCATAGACATAATTAAAAAAATAGAAAGAATCAAGAACATAAACCAACTATGAATTTAAGTAAACTTGAATCTGAACAATCTTTATAAATCTGGAAATTAGGACTAAGAATATCAAAGAAATCCAAAACAAAAAGAGAAGACAAAACCGTTCAACGTATGAATCGTTCTATGGAATTCGTATGACAAAAACCTCATTTCTACTCTTGAAATCCTTGTCAATCTCTCAAAAATACCTTCTAAGCTTCTCCCCCTTTGAAAATTGAGTCTAGATATGTAAAATAAGGGTTGTGACGGATATTTATACGATTTGGGCCGAAATCCATCCAGGGCGCTTGAGCCAGGCCCGTGGTCAAGCGCCTCGCGCTTGAGTGGGTCTGGTCGAGCACCAGTCTTCCACAGTGCATTTGTGCCGCTCGATTGGCTTTGGTGGAGCACCTAGCGCTCGAGTGAGTTCTGGTCCAGCGCTCTTCCTCAACAGTGTACGAGTATCGCGCTCGAGTAGAGTGGTCGAGCACCTCTTTTTGTCCAGAACACCATGGGTGCTCGAGTGGCACTTGAGTGGCACTCGAGCCTTGCTTGAGTGCTTCTCCTTTTTGTGCTAAATAATACTTTTCTTTGCCCGAACTAATACTTTTCGTATTTACTTCATATCTTCTCATCCGGGAGTCTGTTTGAATCGATTCAAAGTCCTATGAACTCCATTTTTCGCCCTCTTTTCTAAAATGAACACCAAAAAGGAAAATTGATGAGTTTATACAAATAGTACTCAAATAAATTTAAATACTCACCAAAATCACTTAAAAGGTGGACTAATCGGGAAACAAAACATAACAATTTCACGTCTAATCAACCCCCCCCCCCAAACTTACTGACTTGAACCGTATTTTACTAGCTTGACCAGTAGTTACCCCGCAAGAGTATGGGATCACTGTAGTATGAGCGAGTGTAGGGACCAAGTAGTATCAAACCCAAGGGAAAGTTTGTATGCGAATAAATCCCTGGAAATGAATGTGTCGTAGCTAATATGAATGCGATGTTTGGTTTAAACTAATCCTAAACTATATTATACTAATTATGAAATGAAAAGAAATAAAAACTATTCTAACTCCGATAGGAAGTGCAAATATGGTGGTGATGCTCAGGATAGGAATTCCTACGTATACTCAAGGAATTGGTACGTTAACTAAAATAATTGTGATGTTCAAGTTAAAATCCTAAGTGTACTAAAACTAGGCAATCAACTTCCCTAATCTAGCAAATGAATTGAAAGAATAAAAGCACGAGAATTAATCTCAATACTTAGTTCTATCAATCTACTTCACTAATCCACTAATTAAATTATATGGATTGTGCTTAATTACTGAGGCCCTAATTTAACTAAGGTGATGCGGCTGTTCTCCCTAGATAAACCGGTAGATTATAAACCCCTTCAAAACCCCCCTCCTTAAGCCTATTCGTTATTAAAGAGTGATGCAGTCGTTTTCTCTCTAACAAGTTTCGTACTTAATTCTATGATTATTCTAGGGTTTATTAGAATTATTCAATAATTAAGAGAACTAAAACTATACATCACAAATTATCCTAATTACATACCAACGTCCTAATTCTACGAGTTCATCCTTTCCCAAACATACAAGGGTTCTAGCCTAATATAGTGATTTCAAGAATAAAAGCAATAGTAAGATCAATAATCATGAACATAGTTGAAAGTATGAATGAATTCAAGAATATGAACTAATGAAGAAATCAATTTCATCAAGTCTCAAAATTAAATCTATAAAAATCTGGAAATTAGGTCTAAGAGTATCAAGAGTTCAAGAAATCAAAACGAAAATCTAAACCGTTCAAAGAAGTAATTAATCTAAAGAATTTGTATGCTAAAAACCTCGATTACAACTTAAATTCCTTGCCAAAGACTCAAAATATCCTTCCCAAGCTCTTCCTCTTCGAAAATTATGTCAAAATATGTGTTGATCCATAAAAATAGACTTGAAACGGGTATTTATAGGGTATGGGCCGAAAATAGGGCAAAAACAGACCGAGGCGCTCGAGCATGCCCCTCACTCGAGCGCCTAACACTCGACCTCCTTGCACTCAAGCGGCCAACTCCACCAGCGCACAGAATGCACTTGACCTCCTTGCACTCGAGTGGATACCGCTCGACCCTGCATTACTCGAGCGTGGCTTGACAACAGAGTGGATGGGGCGCTCGAGCCCTTGTGCTTGAGCACTTGGTGCTCGAGCTCCCCTTGTGCTTGAGTGCCTCTTCTCCTCCTCTAATTGCCACTTTTCTTCGCTCTAACTAATATTTTTCGTATTTCTTCAATATCTTCTCATCCGGGAGTCTGTTTGAGTTGATTCAAAGTTCTATGAACTCTGTTTTTTGCTTTCTTTCCTAGTATGAGCATCAAAGAGATAAATTGACGAGTTTATGAAAATGTAGCTCAAATAACTCTGAATACTCATAAAAACACTCAAAATATTGACTAATCGGGCTACAAAACACCACAATTTCACGCCTAATCAACCCCCCCCCCCCCCCCAAACTTACCATATTGCTTGTCCTCAAGCAATGAAATAATAAGTCAAGTGAAATTGTTAGAAATGAATCAAAGTACCAAATCACGCAAGTAATAGTTTTCAAGCTTCAAATATCGATCACCCGTACACAAACTCACCCCCTTCATAATACTCATGGATAATCAATAAAAAACCACCAAAATCATACATGAATGTGCTCTCGATGATGTGTTTCACTCCCTCACAAGTGTATATCAGTAATTAGGGACACTCTCAATCAATCATTCACACAAATTAGTGACCATAGACTTGTAAGCACTCTCAACTTCGACCACATACTAGAATTCATGCCGAATCAAAAATGACTTTTTCAAGGTTATAATATACGACTCTTTGGATAGGTGGGGTAAAGACAGAGGATAAATGATTATACGTGAAATTGTGATGTTTTGGTGCCCGATTAGTCCATATTTTGAGCATTTTTGGTGAGTATTTAGAGTTATTTAAGTAACATTTTCATAAACTCATCAATTTGTCTCTTTGGTGTTCATATTTAGAAAGAGGGTAAAAAAAGGAGTTCGTAGGACTTTGAATCGACCAAAACAGACTCCCAGTTGAGAAGATATGAAGGTTTTTTGAACAAGTGTACAATAGCCGAAAAGTGCTCGAGCTGGAGGCGCTCGAGCGGAAAGTGCTCGACCTCTGATAGCTCGAGTTCCCTGAATGTTCTGTGAGCAAAAAGTGCTCAAGTTGGAGGCCCTCGAGCACCAAGTGCTCGAGCGGGGTCTCTGCTCGAGCGCCCTGAGCGTATTTTTGCCCTGTTTTCGCCCGAAGTCATATAAATACCCGTCTCAAGCCTATTTTTAGAGATCTACACATATTTTGACATAATTTTTGGAGAGGAAGAGCTTGGTAAGGTAATTTTGAGTCTTTGGCAAGGTTTGAAGATTGCAATCGAGGTTTTTAGCATACGAATTCATTAGATTAATTACTACTTTGAACAGTTTAAATTTTCGTTTTGATTTCTTGAACTCTTGATACACTTAGACCAACTTTTCCAAAATTTTATAGCTTTAATTTTGAAACTCGAGTTAATTGCTTTCATAATTAGTTGATGTTCTTGATTTCTTTCATAATTTTAATTATGTTGATGATTGTTTATCTTATTATTGCTTTTATTCTTGAAATCACCATGTTAGGCTAGAACCCTTGTATGCTTGGGAGAAGATGAACTCGTAGAATTAGGACGTTGGTACGTAATTAGGATAATTCGTGATGCATAGTTTTAGTTCTCTTAATTATTGAATAATTATAATAAACCCTAGAATAATTCTAGAATAATCATAGAATTAAGTACGAAAATTGTTAGAGAGAAGACGACCACATCACTTTTTAATAACGAATAGGCTTAAGGAGAGGGTTTTTGAAGGGGTTTATAATCAACCGGTTTATCTAGGGAGGACGAACGCATCACTTTAGTTAAATTAGGGCCTCAATAATTAAGCGCAACTCATATAATTTAATTAGTGGGTTAGTGAATTAGGTTGATAGAATTAAGTATTCGGATTAATTCTCGAGCTTTTATTCTTTCAATTCTTGTGCTAGATTAGAGAAGTTGATTTTTTCTAGTTTTAGTACACTTAGGATTATAACTTGAACATCACAATTATTTTAGTTAACGTACCAATTCCTTGAGTATAGTAGGGATTCCTATCTCAAGTATCATCACCTTAATCGCACTCAAACAAGAGTTAGTATAGTTTTTTTAATTTTCTCTTTAGAATTTAATTAGTAGGTAATAATTAGTAGAAGTAGTTTAAACCAAAAATCGCATTCATATTAGCTACGACACGTATATTTTCAGGGATTTATTCGTATACTCACTTTCCCACGGGTTCGATAATACTTGGTCCCTACACTTGTCCATACTACAGTGATTCCATACTCTTGTGGGGTAACTACTAGTCAAGCTAGTATTTTGCGTTTGACTCAATGGCACTGTTGACGGGGAAGGCGATGTATGCTCATTGAGTAAGACTTGGAGATAGTTTAATAGCTAGTAGTGAGTGCATTTATTTTCTGTTTTACTAGTTATTAGCCAGTTGCATTTTGATCTCTCTTTTGATGTTTCAGGTATATGAAAATACGCTCTAAAAGTGAAACGAGCAAAGATAGAACGAAGCTAGATCCTGAGACCATAGCCAGAAGGAATAGAGCCTTCCAGAGAAGAATGACTACTGCAGCTGGAGACAATATGAATCTAGATTTAGGTGGAGAGTTAAATCTCGATGGAGAAAGACTCAATCAGAATATGGAACGGGTGGATGGAGCAAGTGTAGTTATTAGTCAGAAGCAAGTAACCCAAGGGGAAAGTACCAGCCAAAACCCAAATCCACATAACCAAAACAACCACGCACTTAACCAGAATCAGAACCCACTAAACCAGAATCAGAACCAAAACCAAAACCCAAACAGTTTATTATTGGAAGTGTGACAATGAACACATGAAGTGCATCATTTTGACATCTCTGTATGAGGATTTGAGGCGCATTCATGAAGATATTGTATTCGTTGTTGAAATCATGGAAAACCTTGAAGAAATTTTTTTACATCAGAAACCCATGACTAATCAGTTCACCAAACATGACTCGGTCAAGTTGGAAAATGGTGGAAGGAACGCCCGTGAGGGAGCATGTTCTCGAGATTATGGCATACCTTAACAAGTTGGAAGTACTTGGTGCAGATTTTGATGTCCCACTACTATATTTTTGCTCATAGGTAACATGCCCTAGATAACGGATATTAATGAATCTGTTATCTGTGTTTCGTATATCCGTTATCTAGGTAAAATCTATTATCTAGGTAAAAGGGTGTTCGCTCATAGATAACTGATATTTTTTATGGTTATCTAGGACTGGTTATTTATGTAACTTTTAATTTTAACCAATAAAATTTAAATTTAAAATTTTCTCTTAGTTAACTAATTATGGATCAGTTATCTATTATTTGGTTATCCATTACATAAAATTAACTTTAATTCTAAAATTTCACTTCTAAAAAATTATGTAAAAAAACCTTAATTCTATTGCCCTAGCTAATTACCATACCAAATTACAGCCTCTCGTCCGTATATACCTCCACAGCGCCGTCCTCTCTCGCGCCCTCCTTGGCCGCGTTGTTCTCGGCCGCGCCATCCTCCGCCGAGAAGCCACGCACGCAACGCTCACTTGTGGAACCAGCCGCGCGACCAAAGCACCGCCGTGCGAGGCGCGATCATTCTACCGTCTCCGTTTTAACCGCCTACTCTGCCTGTCGCGCATCTCCTCTACAGAGACGCATCCAGCGACACCTCCGCCGCGACGCCACCTCTACCGCAATGACTCCAGGTTCGCATTCACACACGATTTTCCTTTTATTTTCACCTTGCAATCTGGTCATTTAATTTTGAATAATCTATGCTTGTCTGTGTTAGGTAGTTTTCAATTTCTACTTTAGTTTCTGGCATATTGAGCTCTACATAGAAGCCCTAAAGGATAAACGATTTGGGAAGCCATTCAGGTTTTGATAATAATTAGAGTCCCAAAATCTTCAGGTAATTTTATCAGAATTGGTTCTGTTCAATTTTTTTAGATATGAGCAGTGACTCGGGCATGTAATTGGATTTTATTGTGACTAAATCCTCAAACAAAATTTTAAATTTATCAACTTGAATGATTATTTTATTTTTGGATTAGTGCAGGGACTTATTTTGAGATTGTTTTGGGGCAAAAGATGGACAAGTATTTGAAGATAATACTACAAGGTATTAGTTAATCTCCAATAGGATTGCTTCATTTGGTCTCTTTATGGTTGTGAGTCAAGATCTCTATTTCTGTTTCTAAATAAGAATTCATTTATTTCTGGTTTAATTGTTTTTTTTGTCAGAGTATAAGTTTATAGCGTTGTATTAGTTTAGGTGATAGTGTCTTGGTCGTCTGGAAGCTTGTTACACCACTATTATTTTTTGGTAACAATTTTTTTGCTTAAAAGAATACTTTGGTTTGATAGAGTTTTGTAATGGTTATTAGATTTTGAAGCTTGCTTATCTGGATATTTTTGTTTTTGACAAGTGGTATTTTGAAAGTAGATTAGTCCTAAGATGCTAGGTTTAGTCACTCAAACCTCAGTTCATCACTAGTCAATTGAAGGTATCATGCCATCAATTGGTCTTTTTCTGATATAACTACATGGTTTCAATTTATCTTCTTCTATTTTGTCTTTCTTCCGGAATTTATTTCCAGCTCAAAGGTGAATTGGAACCTGTAAAGATTTCTGATACAACTGCAAATTTAGCAAACTACCAAATACAAATGTGATCCTTCTGAAAAATGTTTGGTTTTAATTGGAATTGTGAATGTCTTGTCTCTATTAGATTGCTCTGAAGTGGTAGCTTTACTCACTTATTTTATATAGAGAATGTACTACCTCACCCTTTATACTCGCTGAAAATACTGAAATTTGATACAATATTATTGAGCTCATTTTTTGTTGTCATGCACGTAACTTTAATATTTGGTTACTGAACTTTCTGCTTTTGATTTTATTTATACAATTGATGGGTTGTAATAGACTGATTAAGCACACCACATCCGCCCCAATGCCGGTCATCCACCTAAGCACACAACCTCCGCCGCCTGCCTCTCAACACAGTAGAATCTGGACGACGCCACTCCACAGTAAGTTTTCTCCCTCTTCTCTTCCATCACAACGGTTTGGATTGGCTTTTTTCTGATACGATTCGAATTTTTCCAGATCTGGTTTTCTGACGCAACAGATTCCGGACCTCCGCCTACTCCACTGTAAGTATTCTCCCTCTACAAAGGATTCAATTCTTTTCTGATATGATTCAAAAAAATTTAGATCTAATTCCCTTATGAAATTTTTGATGAAATATTTTAAAAAATTCTGAAATATTTGTCTATTTTCGAGTAAGCTTTGTTTCGCTCAAGAGCTTGGAAATAAAGAATGTATTGCCATTTTAAAGTTCTGCATTTAGGAGAATATAAGCCCATTCACTTTTATGTGCATTTAGAAGTGCTAATCTGCATTGTTTTTAATAGGCTCATTCTGTTTTTCTGTGCTTCTCGAAAGTGACAAATATTTTTGATGAAATATGTTCCAAAAAATCTGAAATATTTTTTTATTCTGCAATCTGCATATATGAAACAAAAAAGTTTTTAGGTGAGAGAGCAAACATGAAGTCCCTTTGTGGCTAATTTGTGAGGCCTTTCCTTGCTGCAAAAATGAAGTCCCTCACTGTCTCCACTGCAGTCGAGTCGGATCACCAGGTAACTAAATCAGCGTTTCAACTCCTATTTGATATTGAAAACTGAATTGTTGAGGCTATAATGTTGACTACTATTGGTTTTGCCAAGAAAAATTGACCATGGATTAGGTTAAACTTATTGAAGAGATTGTGCATTTGGTACGTTCTTGATGACATTAGAAATTAAACATGATTGAACATATGGTGGAAGACTCCAAGTTATTCTGAATTTATATTTGATTTGGTTGGTATGAGAACAATAAAAAATGTGTGTATTATCTGGAGTATGTGATAATTTCAGGTTGACTTAGCAGTTGGCATTATAGGTGAAGATGTGTGTATATCTAGATTCTATAGCGAAGAGAAAGATGCCAAATATCTGTTGTGATGCTTTTTAGAGCCTATCTGATGTTGAATTTTGTCCTGTGCAATGATGAAGTTGCATCAATATATATATGTATGGCAAGATTGATGCCTTGAATATTCGTGATTGGTGTGTTTAACTTTTTCTGTATTCCCATTTTTATTCAAGTAAAACTATAATATCGTTGCTTGCAAGTTTCTGCCTGGCTAAAAAATAGGTTCAGTTCATTTGCTTAACTCTTTTTTTTTTTACCTGTATTTGCATCTATGATGGAACTGTATTTATGATTATTATCAGTCATTTAATTGGCAAGCTGTTGGTAGTGCACTTGTTTAAGACTTACACACGTCATATTAGGTATCGATTGAATGAGGAAAAGGCTGAATGGACTATATATGTTACTGATGTTAGCCAAAGAGAGCACATTGAAATGTTTTTCACTGTAAGTTTGAATTTTGCCTTCACTCTAGCACAATAGCAAACCATATATCCCAGCTTTGAGGCTTAAGAGCTTTTTGGACTATATGTGATCAAGAATATATTTTTGCATAAAGGTGCGCTTGTGTTTTATAAATGTTGGTCAATTGGGATTTGAAGTGTACTTTTTTGTTTAATTTATTTGGTTTTATATAGAATTTAAACATAAATTGATTATATATATGTGTATTTTCTACAGAGTGAAGTTCAAATGGAGTGTGGAGCAAGAAATTAGCTTTCAGATATCCCCTTGATAATGAATTGAAGTGCTTTTGACCTTCAATGGCTTGTTGGAGCTAGCGTGTGACGAATACTTTAGTATTAATGTGTAGGTTTTAATTTTGAATGCAATCGAATGGAAGTTTTGATGAATTTTATTGTGGATGTTTGGCAATTTAATGAAAATATTGACTTTTGAATTGATTGTGAATTTATTAAATTATTGTGTATATTTTAATTTTTTAATTTCAAAAATTAAAAAAATTGACAAAATTAAATATTTGTTCTATTATAGATAATTTTTTATTTTTTTACAAAAGATAACGGAGATAATCTGTTATTTTTGCTTGATTAGGTAACGAATTATAAACATTTAGATAACATATATTATCAGTTATCTATGAGCGAGATTTATATTCTGAACTGCCATAGGTAACAGATATTCATTGATTTGAATCTGTTATCTATGAGTGAGGTGCATAGATTACACCACTTTAGATAACAGACCATTTCGCTCATAGTTAACAAATATCCTCTGTTACCTATGAGCGAAAATGTAGTAGTGCTACTCAGATCAATTTCATACTCCATTCTCTACCAAAAAGTTTTGAGCAGTTTCAATTGAACTATCAGATGAATGAACGGATAAGGCGTTTGCCCGAGCTCTGGTAAGCTTTAGTTTTGGTGGAAGCGATAATGGGGCACTAGTCCACTGCTATGGTGGCTAATGGTCTGTCTACCCCTTCTAGTCCCAAGGGAGGGAAGAATAGGAAGAGAACCAAAGGCCGGACACAAGCAAATCCAACTGTTGCTAAAGGTAAAGCCAAGGCTAGCATCGAAGGGGAAGTTTTTATTTGCAGTAAGAGATGACATTGGAGGTCTGCCTGTTCCAAGCCTAAGAAGCTAGGAAAGTAAGGTAATTCACACGCCCTAGTCATCGAAACTTGTGAAGTAGTGTATGCTGTCCATTCGTGGATAGTGGATACGAGAGCCACTAATCACATTTGTTTCATTTTGCATGGGTTCAAGCTAATCCGATGACTTAGCGGAAGTGAAATCCCCATCACACCGGACAATGCTTGAGAGTGGGAGCTGAAGTAGTAGGAGAAGTGCGCCTGTCTTTTGAAGATAGAGTTATGGTCTTGAGAGACGTTCTTCATGTTCCTAGTTTAGAAAGAACTCAACCTTCAGTTTCTAAATTTTTTTGAATAGATACTCAGTTTCTTTTAATAAAGATGTTATTATTTCTCCAAAATTCGGAACATTAATGGATGATCTTTATACCATTATTTGGGCACACCACTCACAAATTAAATTTAATAACACATCGACTATTTCGAGTAATAAAAGGAAGCATTCTTTCTGATATGAACGAAACACATCTATGACATCTTGATTAAGTCATATTAATCTAATACGGATACGAAGATTGGTGAAATACGGATCCTTGGAGTCCATTCAAGTTGAGTCGTTTCCAACTTGTGAATCCTGTTTAGAGGATAAATTGACCAAGAGGGCATTTGGAGACAAGGGGAATAGAGTCACAAAAGTGTTAGAACTCATTCATACCGATATGTGTGGTCCAATGACGATTATAGCAAGATGGGGTATGAGTATTTTGTCACATTAGTTGACGATTACTTGAAATATGGATACATCTACCTTATGTTGCAAAGGGAAATGAGTATCAAGTTTCTACGATCTGATTGTAGAGGCGAATACCTCAACGATGAATTCTTGAACTACCTATCGGACAAAGGGACTATATCCCAGTTGATCGCACCGGGAACCCCTCAACCAAACGGTGAAATGGAACGAAGGAACCAGACTCTTTTAGAAATGGTCAGATCTATGATGAGTTATTCAGATTTACCCTAGTCGTTTTGGGGTAATGCCTTGGAAACGACGGCTTACATTCTAAACATGGTTTCATCCAAATCGATTCCTTAAACCCCAACAAAATTGTGGACCGGGCGAAAGCTCAGTTTGAGACACATGAGAATCTGGGGGTGTCGGGCATGCATGCTAGACAAGGAAGCCAATAAATTGGATCCACGTTTGGAATTAAGACTGTTTATAGGATATCCCATGGGAACGAAAGGGTGTATATTCTATAGTCCCAAGAATCAAAAGACCGTGTTTTGCACACTCTTTAAATTCTTGGTGGAAGACTATATGAACAATAGAAAGCTCAGAAGTGAGATTACCTTATACGAATTAAGAGGGCAAACTCCTATACCAAGTGTACAAGATGATATACCAACCGTTACACCCACATAACTGGAATCCCGTCGTAGTGGGAGGATTGTTAGACAACCCGAGAGATTCATGGGAATAGGAGAATCCTCGAATTTGATTCCCAGTGATGAATCAGACCATTGGACATACAACAAGGCAATCCAAGATAAAGACGCGATATCTTGGCAAACGACAATGGAAGCCGAGATGGGATCAATGGATCATAATCAAGTGCGGGAGCTGGTCGAACCACCCAGTGGGGTAGAACCCATTGGATGCAAGTGGGTATACAAGAGAAAAAGAGGACCGGACATAAGGGATTGAAACCTTCAAGGCTAGGCTAGTGGCAAAGGGACATACTAAAAAAAAGGGATCGATTATGAGGAAACCTTTTCGCCTGTAGCTATGCATAAGTCCATCCGTATTCTCTTATCGATCACGCGCATCTAGATTACGAGATCTAGCAAATGGATGTCAAGACAACTTTCCTTAATGGAAGTCTTGACGGTTTAGATATCTATATGCGACAATCCGAAGGTTTTATGCAAAAGGCCAAGAGCATCTCATATGCAAGCTCAAGAGGTCCATTTATGGACTTAAGCAAGCATCACGTACTTGGAACCAGTGTTTTGATCAAGTTATTAAGTCTTATGGGTTTGATCAAAATGTGTTCGAAAGTTGTGTGTATTAAAAGTGTGACGGAACTGCGGTGGTATTCTTAGTACTATACGTAGATGATATTCTGCTCATTAGAAATAATGTAAAGGTACTGGGATCAAGATCACTTGAGATCGCAAGAAAAAGGATGTTGGGCTTATCGCAAGCTTCATACAATGACACTATTTTGAAGCAGTTCAGCATGCAAGATTCCAAGAAAGGTTTTGTACCTTTTTAGGCACAGAATCCATTTATCCAAAGAAATATGTCCTAAGATGCAAATGGAGATAGATGATATGAAAGACATTCCGTACGTTTCGGGCGTAGGAAGTCTTATGTATGCAATGCTGTGTACGAGACCAGATATCTGTATATGCTATGGGCGTGGTGGCAAGATATCAAAGTAACCCCGGGAAAGCTCATTGGACTGCAATTAAATACATTCTGTAGTTTTTTAAAAGAACTCGCGACGAAATGCTGATTTAACAGTCAGACAGTCTAATTCTCATGGGATGCACGAACTCAAATTTCCAATCAGACATAGACTCCAGAATATATACCTCGGGTAGTGTGTTTTGCATGGAGAATGAGCCATGACATGGAGAAGCAATTTACAGAAATGCATCACAGATTCGACCATGGAAGCCGAATAAGTAGCTACTTGTGAAGCAGCGAAATAAATGATTTGGCTCAAGAACTTCTTAGTGAACTTGGACGTTGTTCCTAATTTGACCAATATAATCACTGTCTATTGTGATAATGCCGGAGCAGTTGCAAATTTCAAAGGAACCGAAAGCCCATAATGCCAGCAAACACATAGAAAGAAAATACCATCTTACACGAGAAATCGTTAAGAGGGGAGATACAGAGGTGACAAAGATAAACGTCGGAGGACAACCTAGTAGATCCATTCACAAAGGGTCTGCCTCAGAGTACATTCGAGAGACATGTGGATGGAATGAGTGTCAAGACTATTGCCAATCTGTTTTAAGTATAAGTGGGAGGAATTATTAGGTTAATGTAGGTTGACATGTGATGTCACGTAGTACTACACTAGACATGCATGATGTATACTAAAAAGCAGACTTTAAGTATAAGTGGGAGATTGTTGGAGTTATACGTGAAAGTATGTTTTTACTTCGTATAACTCATGTATTAAACACTTTGTTTTATGGGAATAATTATTTTATCACATTTGCTTTGAATATGAATGAATGTTAAATATTTATTGCAACCCGTTCAATATATATAGTATGTGTTACATTGTGGTTAATGTGGTGATACCAGATCACGGAAGATCACATTGACAGTTTTCTTGTAACTAAACGTACAAACATACGACCTAGGTGGAATTGAACAATCCACCGTGAAAGGTCGATGTGTAGTTCTCAAATTGGTCTGTCTTGACCAAGAGATTGCACTAACATATTTAGTATGTGTTGAAGAGGATCTACAGCGAGGATAAATTCTTCTGTTTTGAAATGTGAAGAATTAGACCCCAGTGGTTATTGATTTCTTAATCTCCATCACTTAAATAGGACCGTGTATGTTTAATAGTAATTGCTTTGATTCATGTTGGGTGAGAATCATCGTGACTTCGAACTTTATATTTTGGGCAGTAATATTAATCATACGATGGTTGCTAAGGTTTAATACGGAGAAACGTGTGTGAGTATGGCTCGTGTGATTTATCCCCTTGGTGGGCTCAGAAGTTTTATCGTACTAAATCTTGCAAGTGAAGAATTAGTTTCTTCGGTAGGGATAATAATATTGAGCTGTCTTTACTCCAAGGTAATATATATTAATTAATTTAGAGCTATTCAGAAGCTCAATTAATAAATGGACTAAATAATCTTAAACACGGGAAATAATAACCGTAAGCCCATATTATCGTAATAGGGATTAAGATGGATAGTGCAATATTAATTTATTAATGGTATTAATTAATATTAATGGGTTGAATAATATTGGGGCTCAATATTGTAATCCAGTAGCCCATTGGAGGTCCAATCATAATTCTCCTAAAGGCCCCTCAAGTAGCCCAATAAGTAGTCCGATAATAATAAGGTGATTAAAATAAAAGAAAATTATTATTGCTGATTTTTATTCATAATTTTCAAAAATTAGGTTTAAGAGAGAGAAAAAATTTTGTTGATTTTCTTGGAAAGATATTATGGAAGATATGTATTCTTTAAATACAAGATTATCTCATAAATTCAAGAAGATCCAAATCCAGTATTCTATCTCCCTAAAATTCGAAAATTGCATATATTAGGAGGGTGAGATTTTTGTGGAATATTTTTTTATGGAGAAAAAATTATATGAGATATATTCAAGATTTTTTGGAGGCCAAGAAAAAGATTTTCTCTCCACTTATTTCCACCAACATTTCGGTCACCCCTCACTATATATAGGGGATGATTATTTCATCTCCAGTTTACAGTTTCACAGTGTTGAAAAAAAATCAGCAACAATATTTTTTTCTTTCTTCCTTGTTATTTTAAATTGTTCGTGAGCGCTTCCCACAGGCGAACAAAGCACTCAATTGGACGTCGCTTCAAGAGGTACGTAATCACGTAAATTCTTAGTTTTTCCGTCGTAGAATTTTACGCGAATATATTCTTATGCATGATTAATTTGTTGTTTGTATAATTATTATTTGAATTAATTTAGGATTAATTCATGCTAATAATAATTAGATTTAAATTCGTATTTATATTTCATCGCGAATAGATCTGGGCACCCGAATTTTCCTAACACATATTACTCTTTTGTGATTGATTAGCCTTGTAATTGCATCTAATTTGTATTTTTTTAAAGTCATTTTATGCTTAATTGAGCTTGATTTTAATGTGATTAGCATCTATTTTCTTGACATTTTGTGTTGCTCGTGCACTCACCCTTCATGCAGGAATTAGAGTGGATTTGGGTCGAAAATAATGAGAAATCGAAGAGAGGATGAAGAGTGAAGACAAGAGGGACATAATGGTGAAAATTCACTTCACTCGGCCAGGGGAAATGAATCCACTCGGCCGAGTGTGTAAGGAATGGCTGAGTGAAACTCTTTGGAAGATCACTCGGCCAAAATCGTAACGCACTCGGCCGGGTGAGAAAAAGGAAGGCCGAGTGAAACTCTCTGGAAGATCACTCAACCAAAACAAAATTCCACTCGGCCGAGTGAGAAAAAAAAGGCCGATTGAGGGTTTTTAAAGAGGAATTCGGGCAGCGCATTCCACTAACTGTTTTTTATTTTGGCCGGGTGAAATGCTGGAAAGCTCCAAAAGCGTAATTTTTGAAGATTTCAGGGACTTAAGTGCAATAACCGAACTTATGCATTTTGGGCACGACTATAAAAGGGGTCATAACTGCCTTTGGAGAGGAGTTACCACCATTTTCAGAGTTTCACATGATAGATTTACACCTTCAACCCATTTTCCATTAGATTTTATTAGATTTCCATAGATTCAAAGCAAATTTCTCAAATTCCTTCCATAGAATTAGTTTGCAGCTGGATTTGAGCAAAAAAATGGTTGTAATTGAAGATTTGATGAATCCTTGAAGTGTTGAACGAAGATGTTTTCTACTTTTACTCCCATATATGTGATATCTCTCTAATTCCTTTATATTAAGCTTGACTCTTATCTTCTCTATGGATTTCTTTGCGAATTTGTTTGTTTACCTATGATGCTCATAAGCTAAACTCTTTATGCTTTGGGTATTGAATTCTATGTAGCCACTGATGACTTGCTTAGCCTAAGGTTGAATATATGAGTTGATTATTGGAATTACTTGTAATAGGATTTGAATTGAGATTTCATGAGTTTACTTTGATGAATTCACATGGATGGTTTATCTAACAACATATGAGAATTGAGTTAGGTTTTCCTAGTGTTGGTTTTGCTAAGTTGAACTAGTGGAGTCTAAAGTTAATTTCCTAGGTAATTGAGAAATGCTTAGTGAAAATAGAACACACCTAGCAAGTTAATTTATCTTCGGAACGAGAGTTTGTTGGTGAATTGTGATCTTGTGTCTAATTCCGATATGATTCTAATTAGATGAAAACCTAGGTAAAGTGATCATCGTGATTTACATAGAAGACGATACCCGAAACATACTCCCAACCTTTGCACTTCGTCAAGAAGTTAGTTTAGTTCATTTGTTTGAAGTATTTTTTTTATCAATTCATCATAGAGTAATAAAAAATCGAACATTTAAATTCTGTAATTTTCTTTCTAAGCATGTTAATTTGAGATATACGTACATTGACGTCGTTGTCCTTTGAGGTTTGATATATTAAAACTTGGTCACTTACCATACTAGTTACGATCCCATACATTTGTGGGAGTGTTACATAAAAGTGTAAACAGTGACAAACATCATTTGCTCACCAAGGCCTCACCCATTCAAACCAGTACGCCGTCCACTCATCTAACTCTTTTTTCCAATCCCAAACCTTATTCTTTTCGTACGTATGAGAGTTAAAAATTTGAAGCTAATTAACTTATTGACAGATTAAGTGATTAATCATTTATTTTATATGTGTCATTTGCCTATGATGTGTGTGGAGAAAATATTATAAATGACTTAGGTGTGTTATGGTTTGTCCCAATTGGGTTTTTATGTCACTCGACTTCTTCAATACTAGGACAGATTCAACTATCATGTTGATCAATCGAATCCAACTAATATAGGGGAAAAAAATAATATACAACGAGTACGAGTTGCACTCTCCTCTAACCACTCCTTTGTGCACTCACAAAAGAAAGAAAGAGGCTGTTGTAATCCCAATTGAGGTGGCCAACAATATTGAGTTTAGGAGAAAAAAGGTTAATGGCCAAAATAATTTTATTTTTTTAAACAAAAAAAAAAATCATTTATAAAATAAATTAGAGGACAAGGGGCCTTCAACCCATACAAATGATCAAGATTTACAACACTGCGAAAACTAAAGAATCAATTAATAAACCCAGTACTTAATTACATTCTCCTAAACAAGAACTAGGATTCGAGAGCCACATTCCAATTGAAGAATTAGACTTGAATTTCATCCTAAAAGAGAGACAGGGTCAAACTCTAGTCTTTACTTATCTACCAATGTAGCCAGATAAGGTATTACATTTAAAAAAAAAAAAATACAAGCATTTCTCACTTTCCAAATACTTCAAATTATACAAACCAAAAAATAAGATGTTATTTTTAGTCTCCTAATATCCCCGAACACCTCTCCATGTTGAAGAAAATGAGCATCTGGATTCCCATGAGTTACCAAAGAGATCCTAAGCCGCCCATAACAGAGAAACCAAACATGCAAACTTACATTCAATGAAAAGATGGGAGCCAATTTTCTCTTCTTCTCCACACAAGGTACAAGTTGTTGCCACATTTTCATGTACCATGCCTCTCTTTTGAAGATTGTCCTTGGTTGACATCCGTTGTTTGAGTACCTTCCAAGAAATAATTTGATATCTTCTCGGTGCATAATGTTTCCAAATTCCCTTGAAAGTCTTCTTCCATTGTTCCGACACAACCTAGGGTCGAGTTCTTCACTATGTTGTTGCGCACAAGCTTGGTAGTGACCAACCTGTTTGAAGTAGGAGTCCACCGCCATGCATCGTTTCCACCTTGTTGCAGATTACATATGTTAGACAAAATAATAGCTCAAATTAAGTTGACTCGACTCACTTGTACTCAACTCCCTTTTCCATTTCAAGTTCCATTCCTACTTTTCCCCTAACCACAAATCAATCTCGCTAATTTTTTACTCTCTCAGAGTCCTGACTATAAACAATCCACTAAATTTCAATCCCTACACCTCCGACCAAAAGAAATTATTTTCTCCATTACCCACCACTCTCTCATCCCACCTTCAGTAATGCCTAATTATAAATGACAAATTTTGCTCCGACAACTTGATAACCCTCAACTCCCTTTCCCTCGTCAGATTAGAGTCCGCCCCCACTTTCCTAATAACCTCCAAACCTCCGAATTACTCTCACCCACAATCTATTAGATTCATTCAAATACCGCAAATCCACCTACTAAATTGTGCATTATTAAAACTACATGACAAATCATAAATACCCAGTCCCCGAATTTTTGTTGCAAACTTTTTCCCAACTTAGCCAAGGAGTATTGAAACTATTCTCTCTCCGTCTCCATAGAAAATTGGCCAAGGTTAAATACAGTCCCATGATTTATGAATACAACCCCACCAAAAAAAGTGTTCGGAAATTTTCGGAAAAAAATTCCGAAATTTCATATTTTCAGTGTTTTTTTTTTTACATTTTCGGAATTTTTTTTTCCGAAAATTGTCAAAATTTTCGAAATTCTTTTCCGAACACTTTTTGGTGGGATTATATTCATAAAAGATAGGACTGTATATAACCTTGGCGTAGAAAATTACGGTGCATTTGAACTAAAACACTGCCCAAAACATAATGGTCCTCAAGCCCAATAGTCCCAACTTTGTACTTGGTCACTTTGATCAGCATTTTAGTTCAACTGTCGTGATGAACGTTGTTTGGCAATGTGTGTGTTGGAGTATATGAAACACACTGCAATAAAACTATCTTTGAGATGGTCAAACCAAATGTTGAAATAGTTTGGGAGGGCATCAAAGTACGATCGTGGAAATAACTTCGTGTAAAATAGATCGACTCCCATTTGTAAGGTACTGGATATTTAATAAAGTTTCCCTTTTAAAAAAGTTACCTTGTTGACGGTATCGAAACGTAGGGAATCCGGATTCCAAAACAATAATATCCACTTCAGATCCAAACAGTACTTTCAATTTCTCTATCTTTCTTGGATTCCCACACACACTGACACACTCCACTGTGTGTGTGATCTCACACCTGAGTTGCGTGTTTCAGCCCACATTCAATTCAATTCCAATTCAATGGCTTCTGATAGCAGCAATCCCAAATCCGTGCAATCAAAGAACCAATTAGTTTCGACAATGATCAAGCAGGGGTTTATCTCCGACCCCTTTCTCTCTCCTTCCCGCCTCAACCCTCTCTCTCCTCCCCCGAGCTTCCGGGCCCTCACCAGCCCCACCCTCTTCGAGGTAATGTCCGTCGACCAGGCCCGCGAGCCCAAACCCTCCTTCGAGGCCCGCACTAAGCTCCAAGATAGGGTTTCCCTCGCCCTGTCCCAAGCCCCCTTTCGGGTTTGCAATCAATGGGGGGTGGGTGACGTCAGGCTGACGGTGGCGGCGAGGCCGGAGCCCGGGGAGGCGGACTTCCGCGTGTCCATGGACGTCCACCGGACGGTGTTGGCCGCCAAGAGCCGCTTCTTCGCGGAGAAGCTCCGGCGGAGTGGGACCCACTCGGTGGATATTCTGGAATGTGATGACGTGGCGGTCTACGTGGAGGCCGTGGTGCTGATGTATTGCGATTCCGATGAAGTGAAGAACAAGCTTTTGGGTATGGAGGTTTCCAAGATCTTGACCCTCTTAAAGGTTTCTTTCTTTAATTTCGCCCTTTTCTTCCCTTTTTCTTTTGCAGTATTTAATTAGGTTTCTTTCTTCTGTTTATTTGGTGGCATGATTATGATTGTTTTTGAAATCATTATGAGCTGTATGTCTTTGGATCATGGTTTTTATGAACTTCTAATTTTTATTCAGAGGGAAAAGATGATTAGGATCTTAGATTGCCATGCCAGATAAATACTATTTAATTTGTTACTGTATTATAGTTGAATTGATTTCACTCCTCTTTACCAGTTCAAACTTTTAGGTATGGTGTAATTCTTTCATGGTATTAGAGTATTGGGAGAATTCAAATCCCTCTAAAAGCAACTCAACTCTACTCATATAAATTGTCCACTCGTTGGGGAATTAATATAAATGAATTGATTAACACCTTTTTATAAGTTCGAACATTCATTTTCATATTCTATATTTCCTTGGCACGTGCAGATATCTTCGGCTATTATGTTCGATGAAGGCGTTAGGGCTTGTTTGGAATATCTCGAAGCAGTACCTTGGTCTGAGGAAGAAGAGGAGAATGTGGTCTCACATCTGAATCAACTCCATCTTAATGTTTCAAAAACAGATGCCGTGCTGCAGAGAGTGATATCCGATCCTTCAACATCTTCCAGAGCAGATGAAGTCTTCTTAAAACTATCTTTAGGAGTTTTAGAAGCCAAAAACGATAAGGCCCGTAAAGAAATGAAAGCATTAATATTCCGAGTCCTAAAGGAAGATCGTGATAGCAATAGCTTCGATATCTCAAAAGATACGCTTTATCAAATTTGCCATAGATGCCTTAGTTCCCTCGTTCTATGTCTATCCGGGGCCACATGTGTAGATGAAAGCAGGCAAGATCGAGGGGCTTTAATGGCTGAGATTGCACGAGAAGCTGATAACATGCAGTGGATTGTTGGCATTCTAATTGACAGAAAAGTAGGGGAAGATTTTGCTAAACTATGGGCTGATCAGAAGGATCTTTCAGTTCTTCATTCAAAGATTCCCACTATGTATCGCCACGAGATTAGTAAAATCACAGCACAATTATGTGTGTCTATTGGGAAAGGACAGATTTTAGTCCCAAAGGAGACTCGGTTTGCCTTGCTTTCGACTTGGTTGGAAGCTCTGTACGATGATTTTGGGTGGATGAGAATGTCGGGGAAATCAGTTGACCGAAAAGTCATTGAGGACGGACTGAGTCAAACGATTCTGACTCTACCATTGAGTCAACAGCAATCAATTTTGCTTAAATGGTTTGATAGATTTCTTAATAAAGGCGATGATTGTCCGAATATTCAAAGAGCATTTGAGATTTGGTGGAGAAGGGCTTTCGTCAAACAGTATAGGATCGAGTCCCAAATGCAGATAACTGTTTGTGATGTTCCAGATTGATTGGTATGATCCTTGTAACCCCCTAGTTACTTGTTTCTACTGCGAATAAAATTATGTTCATTCTTCGAGCGTTCCATTTATTTCTTGTTCTTCTGAGCTTTGGAAGAGAATGATATGATAGTTGTCTTGATGTAGAATCATTCTTTTTGCCCGAATTGGATTGTAAATATGCGCAAGTTGTAGAATTAGAATTGGCAGTTTTGTTGACATGCTGACTTCATACTTGTTTCATCATTTTTTGTCCCTCGTTATTGTGTGTGTTCTGTTTTAGTCCTCTTCTCGCTTCGCTTTGGTGATCGGGTCAATTGGTCTAGGTTATAGTTTGTTAGGAATATAAGCTAGGGAGCCCTAACTTATGGTCAAAGGTTAGGGATTGACTCCCACTTATATATCCTTCCACACTTTCATGTGGAACCGATGTGGGATCGTAACATAGTTTGTAGGAGAAGACACTCTGGAGAACTAGTGATGGTGCTGTTAACTTATTCTATGAAATTTTAGTTTCTTGAAGGAAATTTCTTGAATGTACAAAAATAGCTCCTCATAAGTAATACTCCCTCCGTCCACGAAATTTTTACTCGGTTACTGTTGAACATAATTTTTAATGAAAAATAGTATATTATTGAAAAAGTGGATAAAGTAGATAAAGTAAGAGTATTGTGATGGGTATTGTGGGAACCATTTATTTGTTTGTGAGTGTAGTTTATTTCCAAATGAGGAATGGGTAAAAGTTTGGTGGACAGAGGGAGTAACTCATAACCTAGTTTCCAGGTTTATCAGTGAGTGAAATTTTCGGTATAATATCAATTTTTTATCCTTAAAATTTACTCCCTCCGTCCCAAACTCATTTGCTAGGTTACTGTTTGCACGAATTTTAAGAAAAGAGTTTATGAGTATTTAAAGTGATAAAGTAGATGTTTTTGGTTATTAGTGTTTGGAGAATATAATATTAAAAAGTATTATTACCTTTTTGCCAAAATTGGATGTAGCAAACAAGTATGGGATGGAGGGAGTATCTTTATTTCTGTTTTGGTCCCCCTCTTTTTCATGCAATCAAATTTGGAAGTACACTTTTATTTTCACACTTTGTCCCGTCGTCAGCTGGACTCACAAAATCAACTATGTAGGGTGCTAAATGTAGTTATCTTGGGGGTGCTATAATTTTCAAATACTTATATTTATGACCATAAAATAGTTGATTCCGTCAGTGATGGAAGAAAGTTTGATATTGAGCAAAAAAGAGGGATTAAAATTAGAAAAATATAACTTTAGGAATAAAAAATGATATTAATCGATATTCAGTGTATCTTAAAAGACTTTAGATAAAAAAACCTGGAGATCAACTATGGATCTGCTTACACAGACTGACAACCCTAGAAAGAAAAACGAGTACTAATAGCCCGATTATTTACTAGCTAACAAGTCCTGAGACTGCTTTTCGTAGCGAAAATTAGCCTTCTTCGAGTCATCGGCAGACCAAATGAAGATCCCATTAAGTTTCCCCTGTTTTTGCAGAATCCTACAGGCGTCGAAGAACCCGTTTTTCGGGGATAACCCACCACTCCCATCGGTCCCAAAACTTACCAGAACTTTACCTCCATTATAGTTGGAGCTTTGAATATCAAAATATTTCAGAAACTGAGAAACACTAGTGTCCTTTGGGTAGGCATAGAACTGGAAATTTACATAGTCTATGAGATGGCCATACTTTTCCCACAGAGCAAGATAATATGGCTGTACGGAATCAACTTGATATGGTGCAATGGAAGTGAATGATACGATCCGATTTTGCTTTAGATAGAAGAGGAGTCGTCCCATGCATTCCGCGAATGTATCGGGGTCGGTTTTGAAGTGTTCGTAATCTATATCGATCCCGTCTAGATTGTATTTTCTCACTATATCTGTTATGGAATGGATTGCATTTGCGACCCAGGAATTAACGGAAGTGGGGTGAAAGAAGACGTATTTTTTGTTTATCGTGTCGCCGGCTAGACTCATGCCTACTTTTACGTTTGCATGTCGAGCCTTGATCGAGGAAACCTCGTTTGGGCTGAGATTAACGTCGTCCCAATTGACTTGGAAGACGCCATTTGTTGGAGACGGGGGATGCGTGTTGGTGTAGTCGATGGCGAACGAGAGGAGGAAGTGGAAGTCGATGGTGGGATCGATAGGGACATCTGAGAATTTGACGTTTTTGCCCTCGGCTCCTATGTATTCCCGGAAGAGCGTCTCCGGGGATGCTTGGATAATCGAGGGAATAATAAGGAGAAGAGGGATTATGATTCTTGATGAATCCATGTTAATTATTGGAATATTATTAGGTTATGAGGAGTGAACTAAAGTAGTGTATATTTATGCATGGGAATTAAAGATTCTTGAGGTTTCCTTTTGCCGGTTTGTTTGGTTGTATTTGATCAGCTCAACAATGATACATTGTATCTTTGTGACTACACAATTTGATTTCGACCTATATTAATGTTTGTTGTCTTCTTTTCGACCTAACTACATTGTTGGAGTTTCAATTTTGGAATGATTATCGTAAATGTACGTTTTGCCGAACAGAGGTAATCTTTTGTATCAGTTAAATTCAGAGGAAAATCCAATTTATCTTTGAGAGGCAGGCGATAACATATTTTACTGTGTTTCAGTTTCGTATTAACTATTGCATACTATGTAACAAAGATCATCATATATATACAACATATAGATAGATACAATTGCTTAAAAAGTACATACATATGCTTATATAAAATTGTCTAATTTTTAAGTTGTTTAGAAGAAAATAAAATCGTTGCAGTTACCTCATATTGAATTTTAAAGGCAAAAATACTAATACAAATTATATAAATCTCTTTCAAGATGTTAGTGTCATTTTCAAATTATTATATTATGCTTTACTGCGAGACGGTACTTGAAATAAATTAAATCTCATCTAAAAATTCAAATTTGTAGAGAGGTATGAACACTATGAAATAAATAAATAATTGCTTATGAAATTAGAATTGTATACAAAATTTTTCAACAAAAAAAAAAAAAAAAAATTATATATTGAGATTGCCTACAATTTACCTAAAAAAATTTCTAATTATGTAGTAATCTTCATTTCTCAACCTACAAGCAATTTGCCTACGAAAATTTTGAAGGCAAATTCTTTGTAGGTAAAGAACGGAGATGTCATATAATTAGAAAATTTTGTAGACAATCTATACTATAAATATTTTTATTGGAAATGTCGTAGTCATACTGACAATTTTCATAAGCAATTTTATGTTTAGTTGCAGTGGAATTTAATTAATTAATTTATTCCATAACCGTACTCAGGTTTAAACACTACAAGAAAATAAAAAAACTGCATACAAAATTAGAATTGGCTACGGAATTTTTCTACAAAAAATTTTCATAGTGGAATTGCCTACTTGCCTACAAAATTTTCTAATCATGTAGTCACTTTATTTCTCAACCTACAAGCAATTTGCCTATGAAAT
The DNA here is from genome assembly GCA_947034835.1 of Ballota nigra. NCBI lineage: Eukaryota > Viridiplantae > Streptophyta > Magnoliopsida > Lamiales > Lamiaceae > Ballota > Ballota nigra. The sequence continues at coordinate 71,715,799 of OX344724.1, read as the reverse complement.
TAATTTGCCTACAAAATAAAATTCCTAGGCATTAATTACCTACAAAAATTTACCCACAAATAATTTGGCAACAAAAATTCCGTAGACAAAATTTCTTTGTAGGTGGAGAATGAAAATGTCTATATAATTAGTAATTTTTGTAGACAAATCCGTAGGTGTTGGGTGGCGAACAATTAAGTAATTAATAAATAGGAGATTATTACTTAGTAACAGAATAACAAACCAAAGAAGCTAGCAGTTTCGTGGAGCGAACAGCTTTGTAAAGGAGCTAGCAAGTTTGTAGAGCGAACAGCTTCACAGAAAAGCACTAATGCCGCAAGCAGAATTGGGGCGAGCAGCCTTGCAAAGAACAGCTGTGCAAGCGGCTCAAGCCAAAATCAATTTGGGCGAACAGGTTCGTAATGGAGCGAGCAACATTGTAAAACTATCCCAAGCAAGGAGCGAACATCTCGAAATGCAAAGAACCATGACATGAAATGAAGACGTGCAAGCGAGCAACTGGTCACCGTCGAGAGCATCTCAGTAGTGCCAGAGACCATGTACAACATTGGGAATCCCAAGAGTCACTAGCCTAGATATGGTCCAAGTGTCCTAACACTTGGCACCCATCCAATGAGCAATAGTGTAGATGTTGTACAAGTGTCCTAACACTTGGCAAAGATCCAATGGTTAAACCACCAAGATGGTGACACATGGCCACTTTGTATGTCTATAAATACTCCCTTCATGTACATGAAAAAAGGAGAACAATTCAATAATATAGCTAAACTCTTGCAAAATTATTCCTTGAGCATTACTTAGCCAAATTTCATGATTTCTTGATCTTGTTTGGTGATCTTAACTAGGGAAAACAGCCACTAATCATCTTGGTTACTAAAAGGTCATCAACAATTGGCGCTAGAAGGAGGGTTCGAACCTTCGATTTGTAAAAGTCGAAGAAAGTTTGAAGACTACCATCGGAATCTGCATAATTTCGCCGGAATCCGGGGAGAGGCTGCCGGAAAACAAGAGTGCACATTCTTAGGACAAAGATTTACAACACTTTGAGGGTTTTAATGCATGTGTGCATGAACTAGGGTTTTCAAACCTTTATAATCACACACAAGGCTAGTAACCCTTGGGGGAAAGTGTTTGCAAGAACCAGTTTACTCCACTCATTTGCTTATTATCCATATTTTGATAGTCAAAATGGTTAGATCACAAGAAGAACGACATTCGAGCATATCTCCAAGTCGTAGACCAAGAACTAGGGTTTCTTCCACCGAAGGACATGCACGGACAGTAAGAGCAACTTCGCAGAGGAATATACAAGTCACTATTGACACGATTCCACCGGAAGTTGAAGCTCTTGCTCAAAACCCTGAAGAACTAGCAAAAACCATTGCTGTCCTTCAATCATTAAAAAATCGACAAGCAGCAGGACCGTCAAGAGCACCTGTGACGACCAGACGAGCAGGCGAGCAGGAGCGTACGGGCGAACAAAGAAGTAAACTGAGAGAAGATGCACGTCGGGACGAGGCCGACAGCGAGGAAGTTCGTAGAAATAAAGGAAAAGCTCCATTGAGCGAACGTCTAGGAAGCAGAGGAGAATCATCACCAAGTCGAGCAGATGAGTCAAGCAAAAGTACTTCCCGAACAAGTGCTTTGGAGAGACTAGGTACAAGGAACGCAAATAGGAGGGAACCATCCCGAAGGAAGGAGGAGCGATCACACCATCCTGCTCGCCCATCAGTGCATGACCGAATCAGGAGGTCAGCTTTTGGCCGACTAGGGCCAAATGGAGCTAGCAACGCTGCTAGGAAGACGACTCAGGAGAAACGTCCCGTTGGCAAGGGACTGCATCGTGAAGAGGTCACTGAACCCAATCACGATGAACAGCCTTCCATCGGGAGAACTCCCCCAAATGAATTGCAGGAAATGAGAAAGGCGATCGAGGAATTACAGAGACAGTTGGAATCTCAGAGAGGTGTAGGATCGACTATTCTCCCTTCTTCACCGTTATCTCCATCTGTCCTCAATGCACCAATCCAGAAGAAGATACAGTTCCCAGCCATCAATTTGTACGAGGGAACGTCGGACCCCCGCATTCATGCGACAAAATATTCGGATTTTATGATTTCGATGGGGGCAACCGACGCCACACAATGCCGAAATTTTCCACTCACCCTGGGAGATGGCCCGCACAGATGGTTTTCAGCATTGGCTGCTGGCTCCATCAACTCTTTTGCCCAACTAAGCAAAGAGTTTCTGTCCCACTTCTCAACTGCCGGGTCTTACTTGACCCACAGACACCGTCTAGCAGATATTAGGCTGGGAGACGAGGAGTCTGACAAGCAATTTCTGGAAAGATTTGATAAAGTCTTACTGGAGGGCGAGAAGGTGAGTGAGGACACGAAGATTGTGGCAGTGATGGCTGGTTTAAAGAAAGGAACTGATTTGTGGAAAGAAATGCATCTGACTTGCCCGAAAACATACACAGAGTTCAGACATAAAGCGGGAATTCATGTTTCAATGCAGGAGGCCCTACACCGAGAGATGGGAGACAAAGCCGATCCAAAGAAGTTTAGCAAGAAGTCGGGAGGAAGCGATTACAAAGCTCCGAAGAACATGAAGTCATTCAATGATGGAGCTGAGTTGAAAGAAAAGCTGAGTCAAGTCCTTACTATGTCCGTGGACGCTGTGTACAACAACGTTAAAGATAGGGAGATGTTGTCAGAGCCGCGGAAGATAAGGCAAGAGAGAGGTAAACTGAACCCGAACACATACTGTGCTTATCATCAGAACATTGGCCACTTCACGAGCGAGTGCCGAGATCTGTTGAAGCAGTTGTGGAGGTTCTATGAGGAAGGAAAGCTGTCCGAATTCGTGAAGAGGGAACCAGGTAAAAGGCCAAGGGCACCAGAACCGTCCAGTTCGGATGACGGGGACAGTGATGACCAACCAAGCAAAGCAGGTAAGAGAGGAAGGAAGGTCCCAGCAGCCCCAGCAAGGCATATCCCGGAAATCCTAATGCTGGAACCCACTGGACCAGTAGGTGGTTGTTCTGATGGGAGACCACCTATGTCAAAAAGAAAGAGGAAGGCGGAACTGAGAGCAGTGGATCAAGTGATGGAAGTAGGCGCGAATCCATCGACCAAACGAACGAGGGACCTGACTTTCTCAGAAAAAGATTTAGACGGAGTACTCACTCCCCACAATGACTCGTTGGTCATTTGTGCCAATATCATGGGGACAAAAGTGCACCGTCTACTTGTCGATACGGGTTCCTATATGAACATCCTGTTCAAGAGCACGGTGGACCAGCTAGGAGATTGCGCTGAGTACATCAAAGACTGTGATCACAAGATTGTAGGATTTGGGAATGCTGTGACCACCCCGCTAGGAATGGTTACGTTGGCAGTTGAGCTTGTATCGGTCGAGGACCCGGAGAGGAAAATGAATAGAATGGTAGACTTCCTGGTTGTAGACCAACAATCCACCTATAACGGGTTCCTCGGCCGTCCTTTCTTGCATGAATTTAAAGCAGCTGTTTCAACGTACTATTATTGTTTAAAATTCCCAACAAAGAAGGGTGCAGGTACAGTCAAAGGAGACCAGAAGAAGGCTCGTGCGTGTCTTTTGCAGATACAGTTGCAGGATCATCAAGTCAACATGACAGACAGGTGCTCAAACAAGGACGGAGACGATAGCGAGGCCATGACTTCTATCGACACTGAAATAATGGAAGTCGACGAACAGCTTTGCACAGACGAACAGCCGCACATCGGCGAGCAACTGTGCGCAAACGAACAGCCGCGCATTGACGAGCAGCTGTGTGTAGGCGCACAGTTGGGCGAAGACGAGCAGAAATGCGAAGACGAGCAGGCTGTCCAAACAAGAGATAGAGAAGCTGCTCGCCCAGCGGACTTTGATGCAGAGGATATCGAGCCACGGCTGGGAGCAGAACCGATGGAGACCGAAGATGAGCCAAAGGCAGAAGGGCCCATTATTGACCCCAGATGGAAAGGCCAGAAACGAAGGGCTACCCCGGTTGAAGAATTGGAAACTGTAAGAGTCGACCCGAACCAAGAGGGCTTAGAACTCTTCATAGGGTCCGAGCTACCAGAGCCGTACAGGACCAACATGATTGAGTTTCTTAAAGCAAACCTCGATGTGTTCGCATGGTCGCACGCAGACATGATGGGCATCAGCCCCGAACATGCCTGCCACAGACTCAACATCGACCCGAGGAAAAAGCCAGTTCATCAGAAAAGGAGAAAATTTGGGCCCGACAAATACGAGGCGCTTGACGTGGAGGTTAAAAAGCTGCTGGATAACGACCTAATCAAACAAGCGTTATGCCCGCAATGGGTGGCGAATCCAGTGTTGGTTAGAAAAGCGACTGGAGCATGGAGACTTTGCATCGACTTCACAGATCTTAACGCCGCTTGCCCAAAAGACAACTTCCCGTTGCCTCATATTGACCAGCTAGTTGATAACACCGCCGGACATGAGCTGCTAACGTTCATGGATGCATTCGCAGGATACCATCAAATCGCGATGCATCCCGATGATCAAGAGCACACAGCGTTCTACACCAACAAAAACTTGCTATGCTGGAAAAGAATGCCATTTGGGCTAATCAACGCTGGAGCTACATATCAGAGACTGGTAAACAAGGTGTTTGATCATCACATCGGGAAGACGATGGAAGTATACGTAGATGATATTGTTGTCAAGAGCTCCAAAAAGGAAGATCACCTGCAGCATCTAGCTCAAACGTTTGAGATACTTCGGACCTACAATATGAAGCTAAATCCCAAGAAAAGCAGTTTCGGCGTCCATTCTGGGAAATTCTTGGGACATCTGGTTAGTCAGCGAGGAATTGAAGCAAATCCGGTGAAAGTGAAAGCGATCATGGAGATGCAACCACCCAGATCAGTTAAAGAAGTCCAACGGCTAACCGGATGCCTAGCAGCTCTGAACAGGTTCGTTTCAAGATCCGGAGATAAGTGCAGACCGTTCTTCGAAGCAATCAAGAAGGGAAAATTTCAATGGACAGACGCCTGTCAACAAGCGTTCGAGCAGCTGAAAAAGTACCTCAGTGATACAAAAATTCTTGCCAAGCCAATACCAGGGGAAAAGTTATACTTGTACTTGGCGGCTTCAGAGGTAGCAATCAGTTCAGTGCTCGTTCGAGCAGAAGGAAAATTCCACCTGCCCATTTACTATGTAAGTCATGCCTTGCACGAAGCAGAACTCAGATATTCACCAACAGAAAAGCTAGCATATGCGCTGGTGATGAGCGTCGGGAAACTTCGTCCATATTTTTTCGACCACCAGGTGGAAGTGTTGACAACGTTCCCGCTCAAGCAAATACTGCACAGACCCGATGCGGCTGGTCGGCTCCTAAAGTGGTCCTTGGAAATCAGTCAGTTCGGGATTTCATATGCTCCTCGAACAGCGATCAAGGGGCAAGCCTTAGCAGACTTTATAGTCGAATTGACTTTTCCCCAAGATCCAACGAGAGGACATAGCCATCCCTGGCACATGTATGTTGACGGATCATCAACTAATACAGCATCGGGGGCAGGTATAGTCTTGATAAGCCCAGATAGGCAAGTTTTTACTTCAGCTGTTCGATTCGAGTTCATGGCAACAAACAACGAAGCAGAATACGAAGCTGTGATCGTCGGGTTACGCCTAGCATTAGCAGTTGGAGTACGAAAGTTGCAAATCTTTGGAGATTCGCAATTGATCGTCAACCAGGTCCGAGGAGAATATGAAGCAAGAGATGAAGACATGGCTTTGTATCAAAAAATTGTTGCTCACTTGGCCTCCTTGTTCGAACAAATATACATTGAACGAATACCAAGAGACAATAATGCTCAAGCAGATGCATTAGCCAGGCTAGCAACCAGCACCGGACCAGCAGAATTGTCGGAAGTGACGCTAACAAGAATGTCCAAACCGTCAACCGAAGATTACAAAATCTATCAGATCGACGAAAATTTCGAAGAAGACGACTGGAGAATACCAATCATTGAGTATTTGCAAAATGATAAAAAGCCAGACAACCCGTTTGAAGCTAACAAGTTGGTTAAAAGAGCAGCAAGATACACCATGATGGACGGACAGTTGTACAAGAGAGGAATTTCACTCCCACTTCTGAAATGCTTGGCTAGGGGGCAAGGACAAACAGTGCTGAAAGAGATCCATGAGGGTGTATGCGGAAATCATGCCGGAGGACGGGCCTTGGCATATAAAATAATAAGGCAAGGATATTACTGGCCAACCCTCCTCCAGGATGCGATCAAGATTGCCCGAACTTGTCATAAATGTCAACTGTTTGCCCCGAACATTCACAAACCCCCACACGAACTAATTTCAGTCAATAGTCCATGGCCGTTTGCGAAATGGGGAATTGACCTCATTGGGCCTTTTCCACCGGGACAAGGAAATGTTCGATTCGCGGTGGTGGCTGTTGACTACTACACGAAATGGACAGAAGCAGAAGCACTCGGGCGGATCACACAGGAGAAAATGATCAACTTTATATGGAAAAATATTGTTTGTCGTTTCGGGGTCCCTCAGGCGATAGTGACGGACAACGGGAGACAGTTTGAGGGAAAAGAGATCAGAGATTTTTGCGAAAAATGGGGAATAAGGAAACATTTCTCGACACCGTACCACCCCCAATCGAACGGTCAAGTAGAAGCAGTGAATAAAATAATCAAGCATATACTGAAGATTCGTTTGGTTGACAAGCAAGGGAAGTGGTCAGAAGAGCTACCAGAGGTGTTGTGGGCATACTGAGTATCCCACATAACAAGCACAGGCGAAACACCATTCACAATGGCGTTCGGGACAGAAGCAGTAATACCGATTGAGCTAAAAGTCCCAACAAAACGAACAGCTGCGTTCGACGAAGAGACAAACAACTCCGCAATGGCAGCAGAGTTGGACTTGCTTGAAGAAAAAAGAATAACAGCAGAATTAAAAAATGCAATTTACAAAAGAAGAGCAGCAAAGTACTACAATTCTCAAGTAAAAGCAAGAGAATTCGAAATTGGGGACTTGGTACTCCGAAAAGTTTTGATACCACCAGGAGTATTTGGCCCGACTTGGGAGGGCCCATACAAGGTGACGAATAAGTGGCACAACGGCACATACGACCTTGAAGACATGGAAGGCAAGTCGTCCCAATACTCCTGGAATACAACTTTACTCAAGAAGTACTACCAATGAAGTCCTGTAAGTCTTAGAAAGTTTGTAAATAGATCTTTTGTAATTTTTGAAATTTTTGCGCAAGTTTATAAGCGAGCAGATTTGCATTTATCTTACTAAGCGAGCAGATTTACATCTATTTTACTAGGCGAGCAGAATTGCATTTATCTTTTGTCTTGCTTTCTTTTAGATTTTGAGCCTCAAGTCCAAACTACTTAGTTGCTCGCTAAAAAAAAAAAAAATTGCAAAATGTATGTCTGTTATAAGACGAACAATAAAACATATTGAATGCAAAATAAGGCTAAGTCCCTAATGGACCAATAGCCCACACTAATGAAAGGCCAAGTCCACAAGCGACCAAAATGGCCCAAACAACTAAAGGTCAAGTTCTATAAGAACCAAATGACCAACTAAAAATTTTACTAAGTGTTTACCTTAAGAAAAAAGGAACATTTAGAAATTAAATCATAAGCAAAAGAAAGAGGCGAGCAATTAAGTGAGACAAACAAAGAGGCACAAATTAGTAGATGAGCAAAAATTTTCATTTCTTTTAAGTCAAAAGATGTTTACAATAGGAATGGGAAATACAGAAAGAGTGTACATCCTATTGTAAATAAAAACTATGTCTTCAAGAGGGAGGTGGAGGAGGAGCATCTGCAGTTCTGGTCGCCTGGGCACTCGGCTGCTCGCCTGGGGCACTTGTGCCAGCCCCATCCAGAGGAGTTAAGGGAAGTGAAGACAACCCCTCGAAGACTTCATCAGTGACCGCCGTGCTGGTCGCCACTGGGGTAGGATCAGGCTGGCCGCCATAAGTGGGGGCAGCAATGTCGACCTCCTCGCCGAAGACGTCCAAGGGGAAGCCAAGATCGGCCAGATCAGAGACGAACAAGGTAGATCCAGGAGCAGGAGGGTAATTCTTGACATATTTAATGAAGTCCGCCTTCACCGCATCACGAATATCTTGATTGTGATCATGGGCGAAGTGGACAGACCTCAAGCATTCGGCAAAGGCACAGATGTACCCGAAGTTGGTCTTGTCCAACACCTCTTGCTCGTGGACTTCATAATCGATCATGTTTTTGCGCTCTTCCTCTAGCCTCTTGATGTGCTCCTCGGCAACTAGCAGGCGAGCAGCTAAGTCTGCTCGCTCCTTTTCAGCCCTTTCGGCTCTCAGATCTGAAGTTTGAACCTCCAACATCATCTTTTGAGCCTTGTCCAAGGCACTCTGCTCGCCGGCCAAGGAGGCCTCCATTTTACTCTCCATCAAGGCCAGCTCCTTAGCATGCTCGGCCTTGCACTCTTTGATGGCAGAGACTCTCTCTTCATCCACCTTCTCCACGCGACGGCCCAAGTCGCGGTTTGTTCGCTCAAGATCCAGGACCTGGTCGAGCAGCATCTGAGACTGGACCAACTGGTAGCTAGCATTGTACGCTACCAGGCGAACATTATCGCTGGCGGATTGGCCACCAACAAGGGTGTTCGCCGATTTCGTCCAGGCCCTTGAGACCATCTCAGTAGCCCGGCGAACAGGGAGATCCGGGATGTCACGGAGCGAGGAGGGGGCATTTTTAACCACAGAGAGGTGGTGGAGTGTTGTCCCTCGGCCGGGGTAGAGTGTTGGGTTATACCTGACGAACAAAAACAAATGTTAGTGAGCGAGCAGCATGGAACTAAGCGGCGAACAATAAGAAAGCCGGGGACGATTAACTTACTCCTTGATTTTCACCGGATCCCAACCCAAGTAAGAAGTGTCCCTGGGATTATCCCCGGTTTTGGTCGCCACCAAACTGGCGACCACCTGCTGTTCGTCCACTACCTCCATCGAGGTAGATTTCGAAGTAGGGGATCTTGGAGCAATGTTGCTCGCCTCCCCAGCAGTCTTTGAGTGCTTCAAGGCGCGATCATCACCGCGACTGCCACGAGCATCGTCACCTCGCGGTTCTTTCCTTCTCTCCCTTTCCCTTTCCTTCTCCTTTCTCACATCCCGTGGAGATGAGGTAATTTTGGCCGCAGGCTTGCGGCGACCAGCTCCGGCGGCTGGGCGACCAGTGGGGTTCTCCCCTGCCCGGAGGCGCATGATGGCAAGGGGAGGGTCCATCTTCCTTCTTGAAGCGTCGGCCATCTGCTTTACTCGTCTGGCGAGCAAGTAATATGACTCGGGCACAGCCGGGATGGCAACGGTGACTCGTTGATCTAACAAGAAAGAGACAAGGGTCAGACGAGCAAGAGTGATTAGCGAGCAAGAGTGATTGGCGAGCAAGAATAAAAAAGTTACCTTCTGGGACGGCGGCTTGAGCTTCAAGGTGGTGAGGACTCGTAACCAAACCAGCAAGTTTGCGACAATGAGCCTTCGAGAGATGGTGTATGTCGCGACTAGCAACGTCGCGAAGAGAGATAATGGCTAAGGTGAAGAGAAATTCGTCGCTGATATCGGGATGCCCCCACTTCAAATTTCTCGGACCTGCAAAACAACGGAAAGGATTAAAATTAGTCCTACTTATGAATTAGTAAGATAAAATTAGCCCTACGTTTGATATTTCCAAAGCCTTCAGGCGACATGATGCGCGCCTGCCCGCCAGCGAATCCCTCAGTTGCTCGCCAATCTCCACCAATAAAAAGGAATTGGCAATGCCAACCCTTAATCTTATTGGGAACACCTTTAACAAGTTTCAATCCGGTCTTCGCCTTAGCGTAATACCAACCAGCACCGTCCTCGGAGATAGTTAAAGCATAAAGAAGCTCCGCGGTTGTTATTTTATTTTTGTAACCCTCAAGACCAAAAAGTGTCATGAAGGCTAGAAGAGTACTCCAACCGTTTGGGGTGATTTGAGTGATCGCCAAATTCATGTCGAGCAAGAACCGACCAATGAGCGGATGAACGGGGAGCGGGAAACCCGTGTTCAACACATCCAAGTTGATCGCCGTGCAGCCAGGAGGGGGGCGATCAGCAGTCTCTCCTTTCTTCGGCACATACATGAAAATGTCGTAGGGGATTTTGTACGTTTCACGGATGCTCGCCAGATCATCCTCAATAACAACACTGGCAACCTTGCTCGCTGCATAGTCCCCATCCTGAGCCTTTATTATTACCCTCGATGTGGGGACAAAAGTCTTCGAGAAGCGGGCAGAGTAGTCCGCCCACTCGTTGTCACGAACAACTCCTTCCGGGATTCGAGATTCAGGTGTAGTTTGAGAGAGAGGAAAATTGATTTCCCTTAAAAACTCCCAAGTGAGCGTGTGACCTCCCTGCTCGCCACCTCGCTGCTCGCCAGCATTGTCAGCTTGATCGCCCTCAAGGTCAATTGAACCCTCTATCTCCGCGGCCACTGCTGCAGAATCTTCTCCAAGGTCAGAAGATGTTTCAGGTTCGCGAGCAAGAGAGTGAATCTCTTCTTGATCGCCAGAGCGGTCAGCGGCGAACATCTCCACCGAGCGAACAACGGAGCTCACGTCTGAGTCCGTGCCTTCATCCACTAATAACGTGCGCGGATTGTTCGCCAACGCTTGGCGAACAGATCTGCGCGGAGAGGCTATATCTACGGGTCGTTTTTCCGGGTTTCGCCCAGGTCCGGATTGGGAGGAACTTGAGGGGGAAAACTCCATTTGAAATAAGAGATGAAGAAATTGGGCTAAGTATGGAGTAATATATGGATAAAGATGCCACCGGAGAAGTTACGATGGCGGCGACGGCGTCAACAGTACGGCGGCACTACGGCGGTCCACGGCCGGAATGACAGTCACAGTTGCAAGAGATACGAGAAATAGGAAATTTTTTACGAAATTAAAGGAAGAAAAAGAAATATAAGATGAATTACCTTCGAAGAACCAAAATCTAGAGCAAACACGAAGAAATCCGAACGCAAGAATCGCAAAGGAGGAAAGCTTGAGAATGCTTTAATGGCGAAAATCCGGAAAGAAAAGAAATGGAAAAGAAACCGCCTATTTATAAGAATAAAATGGGGGCGAAAATGCAATATTTGCAAAATACTATAGGCCCCTATAGGCAAATTGGGGATCGCGCGTGACTGACGCGACGCCTCGCGTTCCGTGCCTCGGGAATCCAACCGTCGCGACACGAAAAGGCATTCACTACTGGTCGCGCACGTAAGCTCTCATGCTCGGCTGTTCGCCCAACTGCTCAGATGCTCGCCCATGTAAACATCCATGTTCCATTCTTGCTCGCCCAATTTTCAGAGAAATTATAGCTTGGTCCCAATTGATCAATCCATGCCCAACATGAGACCAAGCTAGGGGGCAATTGTTGGGTGGCGAACAATTAAGTAATTAATAAATAGGAGATTATTACTTAGTAACAGAATAACAAACCAAAGAAGCTAGCAGTTTCGTAGAGCGAACAGCTTTGTAAAGGAGCTAGCAAGTTTGTAGAGCGAACAGCTTCACAGAAAAGCACTAATGCCGCAAGCAGAATTGGGGCGAGCAGCCTTGCAAAGAACAGCTGTGCAAGCGGCTCAAGCCAAAATCAATTTGGGCGAACAGGTTCGTAATGGAGCGAGCAACATTGTAAAACTATCCCAAGCAAGGAGCGAACAACTCGAAATGCAAAGAACCATGACATGAAATAAAGACGTGCAAGCGAGCAACTGGTCACCGTCGAGAGCATCTCAGTAGTGCCAAAGACCGTGTACAACATTGGGAATCCCAAGAGTCACTAGCCTAGATATGGTCCAAGTGTCCTAACACTTGGCACCCATCCAATGAGCAATAGTGTAGATGTTGTACAAGTGTCCTAACACTTGGCAAAGATCCAATGGTTAAACCACCAAGATGGTGACACATGACCACTTTGTATGTCTATAAATACTCCCTTCATGTACATGAAAAAAGGAGAACAATTCAATAATATAGCTAAACTCTTGCAAAATTATTCCTTGAGCATTACTTAGCCAAATTTCATGATTTCTTGATCTTGTTTGGTGATCTTAACTAGGGAAAACAGCCACTAATCATCTTGGTTACTAAAAGGTCATCAACAGTAGGTAATTCCCACTACAAAAAATTTTGTTGGAAATTTCGTAGTTGTATTAACAATTTTTATAGGCAAATTTATGTTTTGTTGTAGTGAAAGTGGATCAATATGTATAGTATTGTCAAGATTTTTTTAGATGGATCAGTCCATATAGAATTTTACAATAATTTGAAATGAATTTCTCTTCTCGTTGTGGTTATAAATTCCTCGAATCAATCGATCTATGTGGGCTAATTTTTTTAAATATTGTAATTTATAAAATAATTTATGGTAGTTTTGAAAACTATTTTCAAATTGAGTGCAAACACAGAGACTGCAAGCTAGTCTCCACTGGAAATGGAGACTGCCAGATTTTTTTTTAACGGAATCTGTCACTCAAAATTATTTATGCAGGTTATGCAAATCATTTATCATAATTATAAAATAATAATATTTTCAATAATAAAATGATTGGTTTTAATAATGAGTTAATAATTTAATAATTTGTAAATATATTGCATTTGGTTATAATGATATTTTATGGATACATTTTGAAAATATATTTTTTCTTAAATATTTTTTTAATTTCAAGTTTAATCGATTTTCATACATGTAAAAATTTAAAATTGCATGCACAAAATAAACTACTAACTAAAATTAATAGATTAGTTCGTTATTCTATACAATCACGATTTATGACCTCCTGTGTCACACTGTGACTGATGTCTACTTCTAATACTCTGACGAGGCATATTAATTTGAGAGTGGCATATCAAGATGAAATTTCATCTTGATATATTATACTACTTCCGTCCCGGAGGAACTTGCACACCTCCGAGGGCACACTTTTTTTTAAAAAAAGTCATTTTTTAAATAAAGTAGTGTCATATGGGTAAATATGTATATATTTTTGTGAGTGTGCACGCAAATCAATATTTTCTTTTAAAAGGTGTGCAAGTTCATTTGAAACGGACTAAATAGAAAATTGTGCAAGTTCCTCTGGGATGGAGGGAGTATATGATAATTTCATCTTGATATGCGATACTTAAATTAATATGCCTCGTCGAAGTATTAGAAGTAGACATCCGCCACAGTGTAGCACGGGAGGCCATAGACAAAGTGTAGAGTGAAACTGGTTTATACATAAATCACTGAAGAGTATTAATTGTTTTCATTGAAGAGTATTAGTTGTATTTACTAAAGAGTACTACTGATTTACACTAAAGAGTCTTAGTTGTTCAGTGAAAATGAACTAAGACTCTTTAGTGTAAACTAGTAATACTCTTCAGTAAAACAACTAATACTCTTCAGTGAAGACAACTAATACCCTTCAGTGATTCATATATAAACCAATTTCACTCTATACATACTCGAGACCATAAATAGTGATTGTATAAAATAATGAATTAATCTATTAATTTTAGTTGGTGGTTTATTTTGTGCATGCAATATTAAATTTTTATATGTACGAAAATCGATTAAACTTGAAATTAAAAAATATTTAAGAAAAATTATATTTTCAAAATATATCCATAAAATATAATTATAACCAAATGCAATACATTTACAAATTATTAAATTATTATCTCATTATTAAAACAAATCATTTTATTATTTAAAATATTATTATTTTATAATTATGATAAATGATTTGCACCACCTGCATAATTAATTTTGAGTGATAGATTCCGATTAAAAAAAAAAAAAAAACAACTTCAGCGTCAAGACCGCAAAAGATGACTTGGTGTTTGCACTTAATTTGAAAATAGTTTTCAAAATCACTATAATTTTATAAGTTGTTTTATAAATGACCATATTAAAAAAAATTAGCCATCTTTGTGCCAGAGATTTTGTATTAAAAAAAAAGAAAAGAAAAGAAAGGGTTTTGCCAAGATTTCAATCCGATATCGACCAGACCAAGTATGGCTGCAATTAATGCTGACTGATATTTTGATGTGTTGTCCACGTCACAAATTTTTTTAAGTACTTACAAGTGTTAATAATAATAAACTATAATATCATGTACAAATTTTGTTTTAAAAAATTATTATCAATGTTTTCTTTTTATTTCAATTCAGTAAGTTGGGTGAGGGTATTAATGTATTTATAATATGACGACCGGAAATATTTGTCTCTCTCTCTTTAGCATAATCAATTATCAAAAGTGTTAGAAAAAACGCACATATGCGATCACGAAAAGAAGAACACAAGATTTGTTTACTCAATTCGTTTTATGACTATGTCTGAGGGCGATGCTAAGCCAGGATTTTTCACTATATTTTTTCTGATACCGGATACAAGGAGAAAATCTCTATTTATAAAAAACGAACTCTAACCCTAAAATCAAGATTATCTGGGTCGAAAAAGTGGGCTAAAAAGATCAACGGTATTGGCCTCAAGTGTATAGTCCATTCAGCCTCCACACACCACCCGAAAAATGATGCCATTGATATGATATTTATATGTTCTGAATTTTGGTCATTGTAAAGTTAGGCCTCCTTTGGTAGTGTTTATTAATTATCTTTTGAGATAAGATAATTAAGCAATTTTGTCCGATTAAGTAGCTGGGATTGTTAATTGAGGCGTTTGGTTTACACCTATTAATGGTAAAATGTGTGAAATTTTCATATTTAAATAGTTGGTATTCTACCCCTAAAATTACAATATTGTCCTTGCCAACATATTAATATTCCTAAATTATCCGAGTAAACTTCATGAATTGAAACAGGAATTGGAACTAGTACAATTCGTTCTTCATCGTCTTCTCTTTTGTGGGTCTCATCAATATAGTAACAATTACTCAACAAACTATCACTATGGGTCTCATCAATATGTCGAAAATCTAGGCCTCCCTTCCTCCTTCCGAGACCTCCGCGGCGACGACGGACCTGATTCAGAGCTCATAATTTCCACAGTCCGCACCTCTTCTGGATGTCTTTTTCGATTAGAAATAGTTCAAACCTAAACATTTAGCATACCTCTATGGATTATAGTGAAGTATGACCACTCCGATCGAAAGTTGATCTTGTGTGTAGGAAGCCCAAATCGCCGTCGAGAAGAGGAAACTGAAAGAGTGAGAGCTATCAGATTGGGCGAGTTTATATACAATAATTAAGATCTAAAATTTACCGGAAATCAACGCCAAAGTATGACCGCTTCAATCGATCAATGCTCCTCAATTTCGCCCAAATCGTCGTCCCAGTTTGTTCGAGAAGCAAAAAGTAAGAAATGAGGATCTTAGTCGTGGGGAGTGTTTATATATTTTAGGGGTAACTTGGACATTTTACTCATTCCCAAAAAATACTATTAAGATTAGATAGAAAATCTGGCCATTTTCTTTTGATGAAATATCATATCGTAACAGTATTCAGTGAAGGGCCTTGGCTTTATCTTGGGCCTGAAAATAACAAACCAAACAATTTATTACCCAGACTAATTAGCAATCGAGGCCCAATTTATTACCCAGAATATAATTTAAAAAGGAGTAGGTCTCCTATGAAACTTGATAATAAGTATGAAACTGATACAATTAAATATATTCACTGCTACTATTAAATTCATTAGCTGATATCATAACAATTTATACTGAGAGTTTTATCGATTCATAGACTGAAAGATAATGAGACTATCAGTGTAGGGCCTAAAAGAATTTTCTTATCGATCTATGATTTGAAAAATATAAAACTATCAATTCAGGACATAAAGAGTATTAATTTATGACTTATCTATTCTAAGATAATGTTTAATTCAATATATCAATGTTCTAAATCATCAAATTAAAACAATTAATTTGACTCACACTATTTCAAATGATTCTTATTACAGTAGAAAATGAGTAAGTCTCTTGTCTATTTGGTGTATAGTACACTCACTCAATAGTTGAGTCTGTTTACACTGAAAAGTGTAGGCTGATTAAAATAAAAAGTTTTCAGTATTATTGGTTACAGTGTAATCTTTTCATCTTTAAGGGTATTTTTCAATAGATTGTGTGCTTACCAGATTGCCAATTGATCATTACCTGTGGATTGTAATATGATAATATTTGGTAGTATAGATATAAATGGGCGATCTCTTTCTCTTTATCATTAGGATTTTCTTTGTACTGAGAACAACATCCACCTTGAATTGCTTGTGTGTTTGCGCATGGAGTGAGTCCTTTCAACAATCATTCGTCTCTTGACTGACCTTTTTTTTTCTTCAAAAAATGGACATTCGTGATGAAGTAAATAATATGATAGTAAATTGACAATATTTACTTCAAACGTTGACACGATACACGGGGTAAACGTGGACCCGATGCTTTTAGCTTTTAAATTGTATTTGGAGTCAGAGATTTGAGCTATAAATTTTAAACTCACAATTTAAATTCATGTAACTTGTTTGGATAAATATTCATATAAATGAATTTCAAGTTCTTAGCTATAATTTTGGATGAATTTTAAATATCCAGCAAAAACATGTCATTTGAAATTCATGAATTTGAGAATCCATTCATTTTCAAGTCTCTTGAATTTCAAATGACTCCATCCAAATGCAATCTTGGACTCTTCAAACATTTAAACATCAATTCTTAATACCTCACTTGCAAATTAGAGTTACGTATAATTCTTAATTCTCAATGGTTGGGTAAACATGATAATTCGATGTTCACCTTTCACCAGCGGAAGAAATCTACAACAATTGAATTTTACGTATCTACTCCATGATCCACTCGTACACAGCCTTACCACACGTCCACCCCGAATCTAACTGTGATTCATAGATCAAAAATACAATATAGAAATAATATTTTTTTAGTTCACAACGTAAATGCCATATTTCTCAGAAGTAAATTATATCTTATGAGAGATATTATGTTGCCAACCCCTCTCCTATCTCTCATATATATAGGGAGAGGTGGTTTATTATATTTGAATTTGGAGTTATCCAAATATAACTCTCACCCAAATATTTCATGGGTGTGTATATATATATTATTTATTAAATAAATTAATAAACATTACTTTCATCAATTTTTTTATGCAAATTGAGAATTAAGGCGGAACCCAAACGATCATTAGCATACTCAGAGAGAGACCATCTTTTGTATGTTGTAATATTTTTTCTTGATATTGATTAAAGACGTAAGATTAATTAAAAGTTGAAAATTTCACAGTCAATTTGTGTCTATTCTAACATACCATATGAGTGCCAGCGTATTACACAATTTTTTTTTAAATTAATATGCTTTATATATATTTAAATAAATTTGTTTTTATAATATAATATAATATAATTCTGTAATAAATATATTCAAATAATATGTATTTATAAAATTATGGGATATGTTTTTATTAATTCACAGCTTTTAGACTCTATCTCAATTTAATCACGATTTTCAATATTTTTATAAAAATTTCACGTAAGTTTTTGTTTTAACTTGGTATACACTTTTAAATTATGACATAATTTTCTCAACTATACGTCAGATACTTCTCTTTGCGACGATTTTCACAATGTAGGGAGATTTTCAATCCAAGCACTAATGCACTCTTAACATCTATTTTTTTTTCCTTCTAAAAGTGCAAGTCGAATACCAAATTGAAACAATTAAAAATGTAGTGAATTTTCATAAAATTATTGAAAATTATGATTAAATTGAAATTGAGGCTAAAGATCACGAATTAATATATAATTAATCCTATAGTTATCACTCTCTCCGTATCAGAGAAATTTGCACACTTTCCTAATTTTGACATCTCACATCAATTTGCACACTAGCTAAAAAGAAAACATTGATTTGTGTGCACACTCACAAAAATATACACATATTTAACCATATAACACTACTTTACCCTATTTTTTATTCCACGTGCAATCTCAAGGGTGCAAATACCCCTGGGACGGAGGGAGTATATTTTTTTATATTATATTTTAAAGTTTTTTTTTTCTCCCAAATATGTTAAATTTATAAGTTATTTAGATAATATATTATATCATATAAATATGCAGTTCATTGCACATGCATAAAATATGCAATTTATCTGTATAATTTTTTTTATATATATGTCATTTAAATTATATAATATAAAATAAATTATCAAGCATTTCAAAAAAAAAAAAAAACATTAACAATATAAATCATTAATGGGTTTTAATACAACTTTCAATTTAAAAAAATATAAAAATTATGTTAAATAAAATTGATATTCAAAATATATAAATATTTATAGGTGTGTTCAAGGTTCAAATGCATGTGGACAGTGCAATACAAGTTTGCTTTTTGTTACACCATGAGATTGCTCCATTATTGAGCAAGAAAACATAACCAGAAGTTGATTTACGCACATCTTAATCACCACTCCAGTTTGCATCCGTATAACTAATAAGAGTTGCATTATTTCCTTGATAACAAAGATAATAATCTGCAGTCCCTTTTAGGTATCTGAAAATCCTTTTAATGGTTGACCAATGTCTTTTTCCTGGATGGGATTGATACCTGCTAACTAGACCAACATCATAACAAATGCCTGAACGTGTACACATCATTGCATACATTAGACTTACAATGGCGTTTGCGTATGGTACTCTTGACATCTTGTCCTTTTTTTCTTGAGTCTTAGGACACATATCACGGCTCAATGATTCACGTTTAACAACAGGAGTATCCACGGGCATACATTTATCCATTTTGAATTGTTCTAGAAGTTTCTTTATATAAGTCTCTTGAGACAAACCAAACAACTTTTTAGAACGATCTCTAAAGATCTTTACTACAAGAATGTATTCTGCCTCGACCATATCTTTCATTTCAAAATTAGAAGATAACCACTTTATAATGATTTCAAGATACTCTATTATTTTCAGCTAATAGTATAGTATCCACGTATAGAGAAAGAAAAATAAGACTATCATTGGATCGTTTAACATAAACACAGTGGTATTCGTTTAACATAACAAAACCATATGAGATTATAGTTGTGTGGAATCTCAAGTTCCACTGCCTAGAGGCTTGTTGAAGTCCATAAATCGACCTTTTCAATTTACAGACCTTATCCTCATGACCTTGAACAATAAATCCTACAGGTTGAGACATGTAGATTTCCTTGTTCAATTATCCATTGAAGCCGTTTTAACGTCCATTTGATGTAATTCTAAATCCATACTGGCTACCATAGCTTGTAGTAGGCGAATCGAGGAAAATCTCACAACGGTTGAAAATGTTTCTTCATAATCTATACCCTCTTGTTGGGTAAAACCTTTTGCTACTAGACGAGCTTTGTACCTCTCTATTGACCCATCAGCCTTTCTTTTTATTTTGAGAATCCATTTATTCCCAATTACTTTTCGTCCTTTAGGAAGATCCACAAGCTCCCAGACTTGATTCGATCTAATAGACTCCATCTCTTCTTCCATTGCCTTTTTCCATTTTTCTTTTGCCGGATAAGACAAGGCCTCTTTGACATTTCTAGGCTCATCCTCGTCGACTGGAAATTCTTCCTCATTTTCTAGAGAGACAAAGAAGGTATGTCCTTCTATATCACGTTTCCTAATGCTTTTCTGAGGTTGATGTTTTATAGAATCTTCGTTAGATAAGGCATTTTCGTTAAGATCCATTTGATCTTCAACAAACAAACACTTATCAAGATCCATATTATTAGTTAAACCACTCCCACTCGGATTGTATAGAGTGTGGTTTTCATCAATCTCATAAATGGATTCAACATTTCAAATTCCATTTTTATTAGGAAATTCATTCTCAAGAAAAATTACATTACGTGATTCTATTTCAGTCACACTTCCATCTCCTTGATCTCCAATTAATATGTATCCCTTAGATTGATCACAATATCTAATAAAGATACATTTCTTCCCTCTTGGACCCTACTTTCCATACTGACTCGAAGAACATTGTACAAAAGCTACAGATCCCCAGGTTCTAAGGTTACTGAGGTCAGGTTTTCTACTCGTCCAAAGTTCGTATGGAGTTGAAGTGATAGACTTTGAAGACACTCGATTTAACATATAAGCCGCAATTAATAACGCATCCACCCGAAAAGAGATAGGTAAATTGGCTTGTGCCATCATGGACCTTGTCATCTCCAACAACGTTCTATTCCTTCTTTCAGCAACACCATTTTGTTGAGGTGTGTAAGGAATTGTCAATTCTCGAATGATACCTTTTTTACTACACAGTTCCTTGAACTGATCCGAAAAGTATTCACGTCCTCTATCAGTTCTTAAAACTTTAACAGTTCTGTCCTTTTGATTCTCAACCTCATTAAGGTATCGTTTAAAGTAATCCAAAACCTCTGATTTGTGAGAAATTAAATAGACATAACCGAAACGTGAATACTCATCAATAAAAGTAATGAAATAAGAAGCGCCATGACGTGCCCTTACATTAACAGGACCACATATATCAGAATGGATCAATTGCAATAGAAATTCAACTCTAATAGCTTTACCAAATGGTTTTCTAGTCATTTTACCAGCAAGACAGTGTTCACATTTAGATAACTCAACTTTAGAAGATGAAATTAAAAGCCTATCTTTTACAAGTCGATTCATCCGATCTTGCCTAATATGACCTAATGTACCATGTCAAATGTTATTATCTACACAAGCATTACTAGACGAACAAGCATTTAGAAAACATGAACAATCTTCATAGTAACTAAAAGTAGTTCTATTACAATCCAACACCATAAAACCATCATAAATATGTCCAATACCAATACACGCATCATTCAAACTAATAACAACCATGTTTTTAGAAAACAACAAACTATATCCCAAACTAAGTAGAACAGAAATATAAATTAGATTCCTAGTAATATCCAGAGCATATAAGACATCATGCAGGATCAAAGCACGTCCATTGTCCAGCTCAAGTTTACAGGTCCCAATGCCTTTAACTTCAACTTGAGCATTATTTCCTACATAGATCCATCTTGTTCCTCTTAGAACATGACAAAAATCTACATATGCTCCTCTATCTTGAGTTACGTGGTCTGTCGCCCCTGAGTCTATAATCCACAAAGGATAAAATTCAGTTAGTAAAATATTACTCGAGACATAAACCAAACTCAAGTGTGAATCATTAAGAACTACCTTGTCCGCCTTGGCATTTAGCTCTTATCTTTCTTTTTCTTGTTCTTTTTCTTCTTTTTCTTTTCACTAGGATTAGCAGGAGGATCATTGGCAGGTTTTTCGGTCTCAGGTTGTTTACCTTTCTTCACTTTCTTCCAGTTTCTCTTGAGTTAAAGCTCGAAGCTTGTTTTGAACTGGATTCAGTGAGGTGAACACTCGTAGATGACTTTGAAGCTCCAAGCCTTTCATCTTCCAGCTTAACCCATCGAGCTGCATCAGCGAAAGTCTTAATACTCTCGTTGTGGGTCAAATTGACCTTCAAGTGTTCCCATCTGCCGGGAAGAGATCGAATTAGGGCCTGAATTTGTTGTTCCTCAGAGAGATTGTGACCAGCTGTCTTTAGCTCCCGTATCATATTAGACATCTCACGTATGTGCTGTCTAATAGTGTGTTCAACCTTTTTCTTATAAGTGTCGAACTTGATAGTGAGCTGTCTCAATCACGTAACTGATGTTCCTCCATATTTTTCCCGAAGATATACCTATATATCATGGGCAGATGGATGTGCTTCACACTCGGGAATCATGTCATCAATCACCGAACTAACTAGTATACCTCTAGCTGTGGAATTTTTCTTTTTTCACAGAAGGTATATTTCTTGGTCCCTTCTCCCTTGGGTTCCGGTTCCAACCTCAGGATCCTCCATGATATGGTTTATGGCGTCAATAGCATCTTGTTCCTCAAGGACGTACCAAATCTTATGACGTCATGTGTCATAGTTATCACCATTAAGTTTTTCCCGCTTGTTAAGTTCAACAATGATCGTTTTTTTATGTCATTTGTCTAGTCATTGCAAGAAGTGATTCATAAAAAAAATTGTAAGTTCAAAATGTATTATGAAATTTTATGAAAAGAAAGTTCAAAATCTAAAATTTGCAAACACAAGACATGATTTCGAAAAATAACTTATAGCTATTAATCATCAGTCATACCATGTATCTAAAAAAAAAATCAACTTCTTAACATAAAATTTTCACAAGGTTTAATAATCCATAAGTTCAAAGCTAAAACTACCACGCAACAACATGAAATAACATGCTAATATAAAAAAAATGTTTCATCATAAACACTAATAAAAGCATAATCCATGTCATATACCCAAACAATAAGTACTTTCTAAAAAACTACTACAAGTTTGCATGAATTCACATATTACAAATACAACAAAGTATAAATCCACCGAAATACACTAAGTGTAGTAAACATGTCTAGTAAGAGACCAAGGAGTTTTTCTAGACCTTAAGTAGGCTTTAATTCGACTATTAACGGCTACACTAGTACCAACATTAATAATAGTCTTAGCAAAAGGATCAATGTGAGGATTTTTCACCCGACCGTTTCTTTGACTTTTCAGTCTAAAAACGTCGGATCTCCGAATACCTCCCATCCTTAAGCATGTTGTCCTTATGGCTTGTCTTCTAGCTTCATCTTCCGATTCTTTAGCAATATCTTTCATAATCTGAAAACTCGTAGGCATCCCTTTATACTCTGATCTCTTTATAAAAAAAAACCTCTTGAAGGTCTATTGGAAGAGTCCTAACCCAAGTTTTAGGATTACTAATTTCAGAGCCTATATTTCTCGGAAGCAGCTTTTTGAAAATAAGGAACATCAATTGATGATATAATTCAGCCATAAAAACTTCATGCTCTTTTAATGTGTGGGAAGTCAACATCTTATAAGTTCTAAACTTATGAAGAACTTCATATTTAGTTCGGATATCATTAGTATGAACTCTACTTACGCGAGTAGACATACCTAAAATGAAATGTCCAAATAAAGTGTCAGCCAAACTTATAAGACATGAATATAAAGCTTATTCAAGCGCTAAGAACAATTATCTCAAGCGTCATAAGCTAATTCACAAGTGAAACAAGTTCAACTTCAACTCCCACTAAAAGAAAGAACTAATATATAAACATTTCATGTTCAATATCACATACTCATTCATTTTTCCAAGCAATAAATGAAAAACAATTGATAAAAAATATGAAAATGCACAAAAAATTGTCTTAAAAACATTGAATGGACCAAAAAATGTCTCAAATGTGTCCATATGCACAGAAACACACCATAAACACGTTGCCACGCGTCTGCTAGCGCAACCACGCGTGCGCGTCCACGCGCACAAAATCGCTCCCACTCGTTTTCACGTTCCTTCACGCGCTCTCACGCGCTGTCATGATAACAGGCACGTGCATGACATGCACTGCCCACCTCCGGCGTGTGAGACTCACACGCCGCCGTGCCGTGCTCCCGGACCACTGTTGCACCGTCCTGAGTCAAACCTAGCCGGTTTGGGCTGAGCCGAGTTGACTGTGTCTAACTCAGTTCGGTTCGAACTCTGTTTAGCCAAATCAGTTTGGGTCAACGGTTAAGTGGACCGAGTCAACAAGGAGTTGTTGACTGAGTTAAATCAGTTTTTTTATTTTTTAAAAAATTCATTTTCGGTCCTTAATAAAATTCAAATTCTCAAAAAATGGTCCTTTTAGTTTCTGAAAATTTGCTAATTTGACCCAAAAATGAAAAAAACTTTAAAAAAATCATAACTTCTTCGTTACTAAGCCAAAAATTATGAATTTTATATTTCCAGAATCCTCATTCAATGAACTTTCACATAGTATCAACAAATTAACAAGATTCATAAAAAAAAATCATAATTAACATGTAACGCATCTGTTAAATAAAAAAAAATTCACATAAAATAGTAAGGCAAAAAAATATGATACATCATGACTTCTACAAGATGCATATAAGATATAAAAATTAGCCCCTCTCAACCGTTTAGTTTTTTTTTTTTTTAGAAAACACTAGAATGACATTCTAACAGGCTTTGAACAAATTGTACAGGAAAAAATATGCCTTCACATAAAACACGCCTTTAAAACATGTACAATCCTAAACATGTCAATCTACCATCAGAACATGGAAAAATACGGAAATCCAACATAATGACTCTGATACCATTATTGGGTAAACATGATAATTCGATGTTCACCCTTCACCAGCGAAAGGAATCTACAACAATTGGATTTCGCGTATCTACTCCACGATCCACTCGTACACAGCCTCACCACGCATCCACCCCGGATCTAACTGTGATTCATAGATAAAAAATACAGAATTGTATTTTTTTATTTACAATGGGAGATATTATGTTGCCAACCCCTCTCCCGTATCATATCTCTCATATATATAGGGATAGGTGGTTTATTATATTTAAATTTGGAGTTATCTAAATATAACTCCCACCCAAATATTTCATGGGTGTATATATATATATATATATATATATATATATATATTATTTATTAAATAAATTAATAAACAATACTTTCATCAATTTTCTTATGCAAATTGAGAATTAAGGCAGAACCCAAATAATCATTAGCTTACTCAGAGAGAGACCATTTTTTGTATGTTGTAATATTTTTTCTTGATATTGATTAAAGACGTAAGATTAATTAAAAGCTAAAAATTGCACGGTCAATATGTGTATATTCTAACATACAAGATGAGTGCCTGCGTATTTACGCGGATTTCTTTGTAAACATTAATTATATATGTATTATATATATTTAAATAAATTTGTTTTTATAATATAATATAATATAATTATATAATAAATATATTCCAATAATATGTATTTATAAAATTATGAGATAAATTTTTATTAATTCACAACTTTTAGACTCTATCTCAATTTAATCACTATTTTCAATATTTTTCTAAAAATTTCACGTAAGTTTTTGTTTTAATTTGGTATACACTTTTAAATTGTGACATAATTTTCTCAACTATATGTCAGATACTTCTCTTTGCGACGACTTTCTCAATATTGGGATATTTTCAATCCAAGCACTAATGCACTCTTAACATCTATTTTTTTTACTTCTAAAAGTGCAAGTCGAATATCAGATTTAAACAATAAAAAAATAGTGAATTTTCATAAAATTATTGAAAATTGTGATTAAATTGAAATTGAGGCTAAAGATCACAAATTAATATATAATTAATCCTATAGCTATTACTCTCTCCGTACCAGATAAATTTGCACACTTTCCTAATTTTGACATTTCACATCAATCTGCACACTAGCTAAAAAGGAAACATTGATTTGTGTACACATATTTAACCATATGATACTACTTTACCCTATTTCTTATTCCACGTGCAATCTCAAGGGTGCAAATTCCCCTGAGACGGAGGGAGTAATATTTTTTGATATTATATTTTAAAGTTTTTTCCCCAAATATGTTAAATCTATAAGTTATTTAAATAATATATTATATCATATAAATATGCAGTTCATTGCACATGTATAAAATATGCAATTTATCTGTATAAAAAAAAGTAATTTATATATATGTCATTTACATTATATAATATAAAATAAATTGTCAAGCAAAAAAAAAAAAAAAAACATTAACAATATAAATCATTAGTGGGGTTTAATACAACTTTCAATTTAAAATAATATAAAAATTATGTTAAATAAAATTGATATTCAAAATATATAAAGATTTATAGATGTGTTCAAGGTTCAAATGCATGTGATTGTATTTCAACACAAACATAATGTCACAAACTAAACAAAATTATGCTAAATAAGAAAATGATATATCAAGTTTGATTTAATATTAAAAAGGATCAATAATTATGATTTTGTTTACTATGTTTTCTAGATAATAAGATTTTGTCAATTAAATGTTAAAACTTAAGATAAATAGATTTTTTTAAAAATAATTAATATTTAATCGATAGAATAAAATAAAATTATTTAATATACTTAAGTCTATTTTTTAATTTTTCACAAATTCAGATTTTATAAATAGGAAATTCTCAAATATAGTGAGACAATAAAAATAACTCAATTAAATATTAAAATTTTACACAATTAGAATTTTTTAAATTTATTTAATCAATTTAGTAATAATATGTAGAATTAAATTTATTTAATCAATTTAGAAATTGTATGTAGAATTAAATATACTGAAGTTACTTAATTAAATTATTAACACATTAAGATTTTCTCAAATATAGATTATCCTAAATATAGTTAAATAAAATGTAAATTGGTATAATCACAATAAAATTTATAATATAATTTTGCAAACTAAAGTTTTATACAATAGTATTTAAACTTTAAATATGTTCATAACATGACTTAATTGGTAAATATCATGAATATTACTTATGAGGTATAAGTTCAAATCCTTATGAGAACCATTTTTTATTAGACTACTTATTATATAATAAGACCACATATATGATACATATGATTCATAAAATTGGCATGTATGGCTTCCACAAAATTAGAGGGGTGTATTCAATTGAGATTCTGTTAGAATTTTTTGGACTTTAAAAAGTCTGTGGATTTAGAAAATCTATAGACTCCATGCAGAGTTTGGGTGACTTTTTTTTTTATTGATTTTCATGGATTTTCATAGACTTGACATGATTGTGGAATACACTTTTTTTTATTAATTTACATGGATTTTCATAGACTCCGTCGCTGGAACCATTGATACAAATGTATATGGAACACACTTGTATATAAAAAAATTATCCAAATTGTTTAGAAAAAAATACAAAAAATACTTTAATTAAAAAAAAAAAAACTTATTCATAATTATTATTCTCATCTTCATTTCCATCACCGTTATACATCAGCCTCATTAGAAGTCTCTGATTGCTAAAAGAGATTTTAGAGAGTGTGTTCCTTTTATATTTTTGGAAGAGCAGACTTGGCAGCGGGACGAAAAATCCCGAAGCAAACTGGGACGGGGATAGTATTCCCCGCCCCAGGGGGATTTTCGCCCCGTTCCTTGCGAGAACCCACATTATTTTTTTATATAATTAATATATATATATATATATCTTTATCTTATATATTTATGAGTTTTCTCCCATCTTACGTGACATCTATTATATCAATTCTTTTTTAAATCCTGCCTTTCCACCTTTTTTGGTCAGTTTTGTTGTTTTTTTCAAAAAAAATTTCTCACTTATTTTAATTTATGACGGTTTCTTTTGTAAATTACAGTTATTTTCTACAATCTTATCCAATTCATCAATGCATCTCTCATTTTTTTACATTAAAGTTACTTTCTACAATCTTATCAATTCACCAACGAATCTCTCATTTTCCGTAAAGTACATTTTGAACATTCATAAACCATATTTGTCTTCAGATCGTTCTTCCTTTCATTTAAATCTACCACGACTGCTTCAATATTAAGGCCAACGACCCTTTTGAGGTCACGACTCTCTCCACCATTGACCATTGAGCAGAGGTATGAAATCTTTCCATTTCACCGGAAATGTTGTCTTGATTAAAAATAAATCAGCCGCCCTTAATGCATTATTATATTTTTCATAATAATTATTCTATCGATCTCATGTTTTGCAGTTTTTTTTCTCCGTAACCGTCATTCATCAATCTTAAACATATGTCTGCCACCATTAATATGCTTTAGTAACACTGTCTTTTCATTATCCCCTAAACTTTTTTTTGGATTTGTTTATTTATTGTATTTTTTGCATACGTATATTCATTGACATATATGTCTCTCTTATCAAAATTCAATCTATTGATGATTGATCACTCTTTATTTTTTTTAACATAAAAGTTTATCGTCACGGTTTTGATGGTTCATCACATTTTATTTGTTAGATCTCTTGAAATATATCTTTTCCTATTTGTTATTTCCAATTGATGTTATTATTATTTTTTTTAATTTTGATTCTGCAATAATTTCATATTACTAACTTTTGTTCTGTTTTCAACTGATCTAAATAAGATGCATGCAACTGCTAAAGATGACCATACTTGCATGCATTATCACTTTTGCACATAGTTCTTATTTTATAGTTTCCATAGATTATCTGGGTAGGCGGCGCCCAGTACTTGTCGGTCCGTAAATTATGTTTTGGGTAGACAACGCCCAATTCTTGCTTCTATGTGCTTGAACGTGATCAAATAAATCCTTATTTATCCGTTGTCAACGAAAGGTCACAAAACTCACCATGTCACTTTAAATATTGTAGTGAGAATGTCTGATATTACCAAAAGAGAATTCACTAAGCTTGCTTTTGATAGTAGTAATTACCTGACATGGGCTCTAGATGTCGAGATCCATCTAGACTCAACTGAGTTGAACGGAGCCATTGTCAAAGGTTCAAAATCCACTAACTCCCAGAAGACAAAAGCGTTGATTTTCCTCAAGCACCACCTGAATAAGGATCTAAAAAATGAATAACTCACTGAAAAGGACCCCGGAGCGTTGTGGAAGTCCCTGAAGGACCGATTCTAACAACAAAATGATATACTCCTCTCTCAGGCACAATACGATTGGCTGAACCTCCATTTTCAAGACTTTAAGTCAGTGACGGAGTACTATTCTACCTTGCATCGTATTGTATCCCAGTTAAAGCTATGCAAGCAAGCTATAACTGAGGCTGAGTTGATACAGAAAATTCTATCAATGTTCCACACTAGCAACCTTGTACTCCAGCAGCAGTATAGGGCCAAAAATTACACTGTCCACTCTGAGCTAATTTCTGCACTTCTAGTGGCAGAAAAACACAACCAACTGCTTATGAAGAATGATAATTCGAGACTGGTTGGCTCACAAGTAGTGCCCAAAGCACATGATATAGCTCAGGAAAATACGAGTGGTCGCAAGCGTGGAAGGGGGAAAGGAAGTAAACAGACTCGTGGCAAAGGCCGAGGTCGTAGTAAATCTGGTGGTCCAGGAACCTCGAACGACAATCAAGCTCAAAATCGTGGAAAGGGCTTACCAACACGAATTCCACTCCACAAAAATCTGGCTCTCAAGACAAGGTTGAACAGTCCTGCTACAGATGCGAATGCAAAGACCATTGGTCTCGCACGTGTCCCAAGCATTTGGTTGAGGCTTATCAAAAGCAGCAGAAGAACGACAAGGGGAAGGCCCCTAAGGTCGACTCTCACCATGCCAGCCTACCTGAAGCAGAATATGACCATGACAACGACGATCTCTTGGGCTTGGAGCTCAAAGACTATGAAGATAATGAGTGATTTGAATATTTGATCATTTTAGTACTTTATTTTTGGTTAAGACCTTTTATTTGGATATTTTATTATGACATTTATATTTTAGCTTTAATATGTTTACTTTAATATATGATATCCGTTAAATTTATAAACATATCAACTATTAGGTTTGAGTTGTTTCCTCTGGCATGATGGATACAAATTGTGAATTATGTTTGGTAGATAGCACCACCACACACACAATTTTAAGAGATATGAAGTATTTTCATAACTTGATAGAAAGAAAAGGGAGTGTAACTACGATAGTCAATGATAATATTTATGATAGTGGACTTCGGAAGAGCCTCTGTCATCCTCCCTATGGGTAACGACTCATAATTGACAATGCTTTGTTGTTTCCACAATCGAAGCGTACCCTTCTCAATTTTAAAGATATAAGAACAAATGGCTATCACATTGAAACTGAAACTGAGAACAATAATGAATACCTTTTGATGACTATTTCTCGAGGTAGCCATAAACAAGTTATTAAAAAACTTCCCTCCTTCTCTTCCGAATTGCACTATTCCTACATCCAGCCGTCTAATCTCCATATAGCCATGAGTATGAAATTTCACGACCCGAACTCTTTTAAATTATGGCATCGGCAGTTAGGTCATCCAGGATAAACAATGATACGTAGGATTCTATCTAATTCCATTGGTCATAATATTTTGAATAATAGAATCCTTCAGGCCGATGAATTTATCTGTGATGCATGTTCAAAGGGTAAATTAATAGTGTGTCTATCGCGCACCAAGGTGGGACTTGAATCTCCGATTTTTCTTGAATGGATTTAGGGAGACATTTGTGGACCGGTTCACCCAGCATCAGGACCATTTCGGTATTTCATGGTCTTAATTGATGCCTCCACTAGGTGGACATATGCATGTTTGTTGTGTACCCGCAATCAAGTTTTTGTCAAGCTTATTGCAAAAACTATTGAGCTTCGAGCTCAGTTCCCATATTATCCAGTAAAATTGATTCGTATGGATAATGTGTTAGTGTTAGTGTCCTAGAGACAATCCATCGAAAGGACATAATACTAAGATAATATTCAGATTTGGTTTAATATTATTATTGATTTAATATTAAATGTATGGCGTTACACTTATCTGAATATGATGTTTGATTGTTTGCATATATTCTTATTTGTGTTCCCATGAATCACTACTGTCATTGAGTAAGTGAGAACTCAGATGACCTAAGTATGATTCTTAAATAGCCCCGATCAAGGATCATCAAGAATGGTATATTGATGATGCAATTGAGATTGGTGTGCGATCTGCATCATACTCTTAGAGAGTGTAGTAAGATCTCACTTACTACGAGATACCGGGTATCTCATGATGGATGCACAGATACCTTAGAGGGTATTGGTATACCCATCCGAGAAACCGTTTGATGTAATTCCACATAATGTGTCTACGGGTGTCTCGGTTAGTGGGAGCGATGTGATACTCCTCTGACTTGAGGTCAATACGCACGACATGTGTGGAGTTGTGAACTTTGACCATGACCGACGCTTGCACCCTTCCACGGGTAGATATGGCATGGATTGGGTTCATCACGAAATGCATGTGCGTGGTAGTTGAGCCAAGAATAGGATTCATTCCTCAATGTGGATTTAGAGAGAATACTCGTCTTCTCATCATAATTGGATCTAAGTCGTCGGCCGACGCACATCAACTTAGACTTTGTGGCTAAGTGTGATATACTTGATCAATTAGTGATTTGAGATAATATGATTAAGCTATTTGAATAGACACTTCATCATGTTCAAGGCTTAATCGAGTATTCGTGAATGAAAGGAAGATATCACAATAGCCTACATTATTACAGGTAGTTGCAGATCTCCTCGCAACGTACCTCGTATATTGAGAATGTCTGATTTATTGTCTAGGGTTCAATTAAGACCGTTAGTTTGACTAATCGCTCGATATACGAGGGCCTATGGGTCACACAACAAGTAATGGCAATTTACCAATTATAGTTGGTTGATTAAATATTGTATTGGATATAATATTTAATTTATGGAGAATATAATAATAATTATATTTGGAATTAATTATTATTATTATTTAATTAAATTGGATTTAATTAAATATGAAATTCCAATAATAATATTTGGAATATTATTATACAAGAATAATAGATATGGTAAAGATATTATTCGTAGGAACATATCTAGGGAAATATAATCCGTAGAGATTATATTACGGGCTAGGCCCGATATCTTGCTTAGGAATTAAGCCAAGTTAATCCCTATAAATATGAGTCTTATGGGAATTCAGAGTGTGACACAAAAAATATAATTTCTCCATAAAATCTCCAGTCGGAATTTTCCTAGCAAATTCGTCTCGAGATTCAACGCTGGCATATCGGTGCGGGTTGGTAGAAAGCTGTTACGTGGATACCATAGTGGAGGATTCCGCGTACAAATCGCTGTAAGGATTTATTATGTTAATTTATCCTTTCTATTTTATGTTATACAACCATGTTTGAGATTCGTTGTTGGTGAATCGTATTCTTCCGCTGCGCCGAACATGGTATTCGTGCCTCTAAAACCCAACAGTGGTATCAGAGCACAGGCTTTGATTCAATGGTCGTGTATAGCATAAAATTACATGTTAATCATGGGTAAATATTGTGCATATTTATAATTATTTTGCCCAAATTATGCCTGCTTATTTTTCGATGCAATTTTAAATTTGCAAAATTTGACTTTGCTTTAATTAAATTGAAAAACACGCGCTTCAATAAATATATTTGTTTTCTTCGAGAAATAATTTAGTCTTCTGGTTAATTGTGAGAACCAGCACTTCAATCCTTCTTTTTTTATTTTATGATAAAACTTTTTTATAAATAAATGCACATAAGAATTTCTAGGAAAACTTATATTCGTGCCGTGACTTTTGACCAAGGAAACAAAGTTTGTTTAGTTTATTAAAAAAAAAAAAAAGGAAATTGGGTTTGGCCTTTTTGAAAGGCGCGGACCAGTTTACTGTTTTGACCGCACGCAGCCTCTGACGGCAATTGAATTCGCTCACACTGCGCTAGCATCTGATAAAAGGAAAAGGGAAGACTGGGTCCTTACGTTTTTTAAATCACGCGATCGTGCCCCCATGGCAGTTTTCTGGTCGGACACCGATCTTGCTAGGCAATACATTCTCCTTGCCGGAGGATCGAATAAATTCATCGCCGGAAACTAGAGATGGCTCTATTGGTTTGTGGCTACAGCAGCGATCTGCTTTTCATGGAGACAGCGGCGCGACCGCATCTCCCCTGGAACCAGCCGACTCACGCTGGGCGGGGTTGCGCTACGGCTGGCGTTCGGTGACAGCGTATTGACGGTGGCGGTCCACTGCTGATACAGTGGCGCTGGAGTCACCGCACCGTCGAGGACCGAACGGAGGCGGCGCCGCTTGTGCTGGCGTTCGACGCTGGAGGCGGACCGCGGCGGCTATTGCTCGTTCGCTGCGGGATTAAGTCGAAGGCGGAGGCGGCTATTGATTTTCATTGCATAACAGTATCAATGCCCTAGGGGCATGTTTTTGAAAATTAGATTTTCTACGGGGGACTATTTGTAATTTTAGAAGTTTCCTAAAACTGCAATTTTACCCTTGGGCTTTTCTGCAATTTCTAATTTTTTGGGAATTGCAGTTCGGCCCTTAAGGTATTTATGCAATTTTAAGTTTTTCTGAAATAATTGCAGGCTAGTCCCTCGGCCATATTTTGTATTCTAGATATAATAAAGCCTTGTTTATCTGGATGTATATCAAAAATTCTGATAAAGTGAACTAAAGGGCAGTTTGGTTGGACCAACTTTTGAGAATTTTGAAATACAAAATAAGAATATGTTTGATTGGATCAAAGTTATGAAAATCAAGGTAAATGCATATTTGGTTGGACCAAATTTATGGAATTTTAATAAAATAATATTTTGGGCAAAATAATTTTGAAAATAACTTTAGAAATTAATCGAAAGCTTGGAGCTTGTTGGTATTTCTAATTTTAGCAATATTTTACCTACGAATAATTATTGTTAAGCACGTTTATTTGATTTACGTATTATTTATAAATATTGATTTATAAATATTAAATATTTTGCATGTTCATTTGATTTATGTGCTAAATATTTATTAGATGCTTTATTTATGCAAATTTAAATTTTGAAATAAAGCATGAGAACTTGATTAGTTGCTCCCCACTTATATAACTGCTTATGTTAATCGATATTTACATTGTTAGTTATATAGCCCGCATTAAATTGTTTGGGTAGGCGGCACCCAATATTTGCCGGACCGTATTAAATGTTTGGGTAGACGGCGCCCAATATATGTTTGTCCGCACTTATCATGTTTGGGTAGGCGGCGCCCAATAATTGCTCAAATGTGACGTAGTTAATATGTTGGATCTCGATTAAGCAATTAATACCCCGCCTTTAAAATGATCCTCACTAAAATATGGTTTTCATTAGATTGAAAGATGTCTTCCATTAAAATTAAAAGTAAACCGGAGATTTCGTTCCAATGAGTATTTAAGGCCCTAGTCTTTTGCTCGGATCTACATCTAACGGGACTTTTATAGGGACACGTTTGTCGCCACTTAATGGTTGTAAACCAACTTAATTCTGTTTCACCAGCCCTAGCAGGGAAACGAGAATTAGGTGACATCCGATTGAACTAGGTTTAATCAACTAGGAATTGCGTGAGGCAATTGGTTTAGAGACCTACCAGTTATGCTATTACAACGTTCAGCCCTAGCAGTCATTGTAATAGTAGGAATGTGGATCCTAGTCCATTACAATTTATATTAGATATAAATTCGTACTCTTCCGATGAGGTCGTTGAGTATGTGAAAATAATGGAGACAAAATAAATTAAAAGGCCATGTTTATTTTGATTGCCGAATATTGATCATAGGAATTTTGTGTTTAATTCCCGTTTTAATTTATTTCTCTAAAAATTGTTGAAATGAAGAACTTGTCATTGAGAAATGTTTTGGAAACAAACAAATTGGCTGGGCCAAATTTTTCTGGACTAGCACTGAAACGTGTGTTTGGTGCTGAGGCAAGATACGTGTTAGACACGACAATCCCTTTACCCCTGAGGCTGGTTCAGTTGAGGCTGCATCGTTTGACGTTACAGCTCAGAAGAAGCATCAAGATGATGTTTCCCAGCTCTATGTTATGATTGCTCGGCATGACTCCCGAATTGCAAGGCAACATGAGAAAATGGATACCTTCGAGATGCTTAAGTGTCTGAGGGATTTCTTTGATTCTATATCTCGTTTGAGATTTATGAAGTGATGAGAGATCTGTTCAGATGTCGATTAGCGAAAGGAGGGAAGATTTCACCTCATGTGCAATCCTCAAGTCGCTCCCTGATTCATATTCTAGTTTCGTAGTAAATTTAATATGAAGAAGACGGAAGCGACAATGCCGGAGCCTCATAACATGCTTAAGACTTTTGAGTCTTCCACTGTTAAGGAAAGGCCCGTGCTCATGGTGAGTGCTTCTACTTCTTCTGACCCGAAAGGCGAGAAGAAGTGAAGGAGTAAGGCTAAGAGGGCTCCAAGCCCAACTTCCTGAAGGCAAAAGGTGGAGTTCAAAAGTAAGAGCGGGTTAATAAGGATGTGTGCCCCACTGCAATTGAAAGGGGTATTGGAAGAAAGACTATAAGGTTCTAGCAACTGAGAAGAAAACACAAGGTGTTTCAGATGCTAGAACAAATATAGTTGCTGTTAAGATAAACATGTTCACTGATAGTTCAAACTGCTAGGCATTTGTTGAGTTATGGACATGATGTTCTTAATGTACAAAGTAGAGAAACAGCTTGGTAAGAGTATCAAGACTCTTCGATTGGATCGAAGAGGTGAATACCTTAGCCATGAGTTCATGGATTACTTGAAGCTTCATGGGATCCAGTCGCAATGGACTCCTCCCGGAACACCTCAGATTGACGGTGTGTCCGAAAGGAGAAACCAAACCTTGTTAGACATGGTAAGGTCCATGATGAGTTTTTCTCTCTTCCAACATTCTTATTGGGATGCGCATTACAAACCTCAATCCACATTTTGAATAGGATTCCATCCAAATCAGTTGAGCAGACTCCATACGAGCTATGGCATGACAAGATGCCATCTTTTCTACACATTAGAATGTGGGGTTGCCCTGCAGTTGTGAAGAAAATGCTAACTAATAAGTTGGAATTCGAAGGTGAAAATGGTTATTTTGTGGGATATCCTAAGGAGACAAGAGGATATCACTTCTATCTAGCGGAGAAACAAACAGTGATTGTTTCTAGGCAGGCTAAGTTCCTAGAAGACGAGTACGTTTATAAGGAACAAAGCCGTAAGAAGATAGAACTTGAAGAGATTCAAGAACCACAAATTAACATAGAGACTGATGATTTGTCAAAGCAACATGATAAAGAATCAGTGGGAGCATTCAGCGACTCTCATGGTGGAAGTTTATCACTAGGTGATCCTCTTTCAGCCAGTGGGAGCGTAATTGGAGTTGCATTGCCTTCGCAACAACCTCCAAGTGGGCTGAATGAGAATAACATAGTTCAAACTCCCGCCCAAGAGACATATGAAAATGTCGCTCTTGAGGACTCTCCGGTCAACGATGAAGTCGCTGCACCACAAAATTTTCACGATTAGAATGTACAGCCTGCACAACCACAACTCCGTAAGTCGACTAGGATTCGTAATCCAACCACTAGGTATTATGGTTTCCTCGTGGAGGAACATGATGACGTGGAGATTCCGGATAAAGACGAACCTAGAACTTATACTGAAGCAACATTAGATGTTGACTCAGAGAAGTGGCATAAAGCTATGAAATCCGAGATGGACTCGATGTACACCAATTAAGTCTAGGACTTAATTGAGTTGCCAGAAAGGGGTTAGACCCATAGATTGCAAGTGAGTCTTTATGAGTAAGACCGATGCAAATGGCAAAGTACAAACCTATAAAGATAGGTTGATGGCGAAAGGTTATAGTCGATACGAGGTATTGACTATGATGAGACTTTCTCGCCAGTTGCTAAGATCAAGTCCATTCAAATTTTACTTGCGATAGCAGCACACCACGATTATGAGTTTTGGTAGATGGATGTCAAAACAACTTTCCTCAATGGTAACATTGATAAGGAAGTGTTTGTGACTCAACCGGAGGGTTTTTTATATCTAAGCCAAAGTATAATCTTGTGTGCAAGCTTAAACGATTCATCCATGGATTGAAGCAAGCTTCTAGGAGTTAGAATATCCAATTTGATGAAGCTGTCAAATCTTTTGACTTCATCTGAAATTTGGAAGATCCTTGCGTTTATCGTAAACGCAGCGGGAAGAGTATTGTCTTTATAGTCGTATATGTTAATGACATATTGATTATAGGAAATAACATCCCGCCAATGCAGTCCATGAAAGATTGGTTATCAAAGACCTTCATGATGAATGATCTTGGTGAAGCATGCTACATCTTAGGGATTAAGATCCATAGGGATAGATCCAAGAAGATGGTAGGGCTGTCACAATCCACCTACGTAGATAAGGTGTTGAAGCGTTTTGTGATAGAGAACTCTAAGAGAGGGTCTCTACCAGCAAATCATGGGATATGGCTAGCGAAGCAGATATCGAGCACATGAAGGACATTCCATATCCATCATGTACGCCATGACTTGCATCATGCCAGATGTGGCCTACGCTGTCAACATCACTGGTACATACCAGTAGAATCCAGGTGAGTCTCACCGGATTGCTGTCAAGAATGTTATGAAGTACCTCAGGCGTACTAAAGAACATGTTCTTGTCTACGGTAGGCAGTCAGAGCTAGTCGTTGCAGACTATGCTAATGAGAGTTTCTAGTCAGACTGTGAAGATTATAAATCACAGTCAAATTATATATTCAATCTCAATGATGAGGCGGTAAGTTGGAATAGTTCCAAGCAAGATCTCACCGTTGATTCAACAACCGAAGCTAAGTACATTGATGTATCAGAAGCCTTAGAGGCTTTCTGGATTTTAAGGTTCTTGAGAGAACTAGGGGTAGTTCCGAGTGCCAGTTGTCAAATAGAGTTGTATTGTGACAACATTGGTGCGATTGCATGAGCAAAGGAACCGAGATCTGATAACAGAAATAAGCATGTACGGAGGCATTATCATTTGATCCGAGAGATCATATCGATAGGAGAAGTGAAATTAAAACATTTCCCATAAAGGATAATCTTGCAAATCCTTTTCACTGTTCATGTACACACTAGACATTTGATGGTCTAGGGGTTAGACATGTAGGTGATTGGCTCTAGTCCAAGTGGGAGATTGTTAGTGTTAGTGTCCTAGAGACAATCCATCGAAAGGACATAATACTAAGATAATATTCAGATTTGGTTTAATATTATTATTGATTTAATATTAAATGTATGGCGTTACACTTATCTGAATATGATGTTTGATTGTTTGCATATATTCTTATTTGTGTTCCCATGAATCACTACTGTCATTGAGTAAGTGAGAACTCAGATGACCTAAGTATGATTCTTAAATAGCCCCGATCAAGGATCATCAAGAATGAGATATTGATGATGCAATTGAGATTGGTGTGCAATCTGCATCATACTCTTAGAGAGTGTAGTAAGATCTCACTTACTACGAGATACCGGGTATCTCATGATGGATGCACAGATACCTTAGAGGGTATTGGTATACCCATCCGAGAAACCGTTTGATGTAATTCCACATAATGTGTCTACGGGTGTCTCGGTTAGTGGGAGCGATGTGATACTCCTCTGACTTGAGGTCAATACGCACGACATGTGTGGAGTTGTGAACTTTGACCATGACCGACGCTTGCACCCTTCCACGGGTAGATATGGCATGGATTGGGTTCATCACGAAATGCATGTGCGTGGTAGTTGAGCCAAGAATAGGATTCATTCCTCAATGTGGATTTAGAGAGAATACTCGTCTTCTCATCATAATTGGATCTAAGTCGTCGGCCGACGCACATCAACTTAGACTTTGTGGCTAAGTGTGATATACTTGATCAATTAGTGATTTGAGATAATATGATTAAGCTATTTGAATAGACACTTCATCATGTTCAAGGCTTAATCGAGTATTCGTGAATGAAAGGAAGATATCACAATAGCCTACATTATTACAGGTAGTTGCAGATCTCCTCGCAACGTACCTCGTATATTGAGAATGTCTGATTTATTGTCTAGGGTTCAATTAAGACCGTTAGTTTGACTAATCGCTCGATATACGAGGGCCTATGGGTCACACAACAAGTAATGGCAATTTACCAATTATAGTTGGTTGATTAAATATTGTATTGGATATAATATTTAATTTATGGAGAATATAATAATAATTATATTTGGAATTAATTATTATTATTATTTAATTAAATTGGATTTAATTAAATATGAAATTCCAATAATAATATTTGGAATATTATTATACAAGAATAATAGATATGGTAAAGATATTATTCGTAGGAACATATCTAGGGAAATATAATCCGTAGAGATTATATTACGGGCTAGGCCCGATATCTTGCTTAGGAATTAAGCCAAGTTAATCCCTATAAATATGAGTCTTATGGGAATTCAGAGTGTGACACAAAAAATATAATTTCTCCATAAAATCTCCAGTCGGAATTTTCCTAGCAAATTCGTCTCGAGATTCAACGCTGGCATATCGGTGCGGGTTGGTAGAAAGCTGTTACGTGGATACCATAGTGGAGGATTCCGCGTACAAATCGCTGTAAGGATTTATTATGTTAATTTATCCTTTCTATTTTATGTTATACAACCATGTTTGAGATTCGTTGTTGGTGAATCGTATTCTTCCGCTGCGCCGAACATGGTGTTCGTGCCTCTAAAACCCAACATAATGCTGCTGAGTTTACCTCAAAAGTCTTTACTGATTACAGAATGGCACTGGAAATTAAAGTGGAGCATTTGGTCCTCTATGTCCACACCCAAAATGGTCTTGCCGAAGCGCTAATAAAATGTATCAAACTTATCGCTAGACCATTACTTATGAACTCAAAATTACCACTTCATAATGGGGGCATGCAGTCCTACATGCATCACATCTGATACAAATTCGTCCAACTGCATACAATGATCATTCCCCCTACAGCTAGTGCGTGGGAAAGAACCAAACATTTCCCATTTGCGTATATTTGGATGTGCGGTGTATGTTCCGATAACATTACCAAAGCGTACCTCTATGAGCCCACAAAGGAAGCTAGGTATTTACATTGGATTTGACTCTCCATCCATCATGAGATACCTAGAACCTTTGTCTGGGGATCAATTAACGGCCCGATTCACTGACTGCACGTTCGATGAAGATCACTTCCCGACATTAGGGGGAGATCCGAATTCAAAATTGAATGAATATCGGGAACTTATGTGGAACATAAGTGATCTTCAGTATCTAGATCCACACACTAGTCAATCTGAACTGGAAGTTCAGAAGATCATTAACTTGCAAAATTTAGCAAATAATCTGTCAGACGCGTTTACTTGTCATAGAGGTGTGACTAAATTACATATACCTGCAATAAATGCACCCCAAAGGGTTGAGGTCCCAAGAAAATCAAGTATACATGCCCCCATATGCCAGAAGCGTAAATGACCTATAAACGATACAAACACACCTAAAATGAAAGCTAGCAAAACTGGTCAGTCAAACTTGAAATCTCCAGAAGAGATTCGTCCAGAAGACGAGCGTCCTAGTAATGAAGCACGTGCCCAAAATATTCAATGCACTAGGATTGCGGAACGACCAGACCTTGATACACTGGGAAATGAAGAAGGTCTGATTGACATAAATGTTGAAGTCTCTATGAATTTCATAGATACATGAGAAACTTATAATAGAAATATTAATGTCGTCGATGACACATTTGCAGCGACAATGCCACTTTCTGTTATAAATAACGATCTAGATCCAGAACCCAAATTAATAGTCGAGTGTCGGAAGCACTCAGATTGGGAAAGAGGCAATTGAACCAGAGCTCGCATCGCTAAATAAAAAAAAGTATTTGGCTCTATCGTTCGTACACCCGCACGTGCTATCCCTGTATGATATAAATGAGTTTTTGTACGAAAATGAAATGAGAACAATATTGTGGAGAGATACAAAGCGAGGCTGGTAGCTCAAGGGTTTTCGCAGAGACCCGGTATTGATTTCAATCAAACCTATTTTCCTGTAATGGACGCAATAACGTTCCGCTACTTAATGTATTTGGAAGTTAAACTAAATCTACAGATGAGATTGATGGACGTTGTAACCGTATATTTATACAAATCACTAGATGCCGACATCTATATAAAAATCCCTGATGGATTTAAGATTCCCCAGATGAGGAATGGTGAAAACTGCAGTACGTATATCATAAAACTGCAGAAGTCGTTGTACGGCCTAAAGCAATCAGGCCTAATGTGGTACAACCGACTTAGTGAATTCCTCCAGAAGAAGGGATACACAAATGATATAGCTTTCCCATGCGTATTTATAAAGAAATCGCAAAATGGTTTTTGCATCATATCCGTGTAGGTTGATGATCTAAACATAATCGGAACATGCAAAGAGATTGAAGAAGTCAGCTCAATCTTGAAAGCTGAATTTGAAATTAAAGTCTTGGGTAAAACCAAGTATTGTCTCGGCCTGCAGATCAAGCATCTCCTGGAAGGAATCCTTATAGATCAGCAACCTACGTGAAAAATGTATTTGAGAGATTTCACATGGATAAATCTCATCCACTTAGCACACATATGGTTATCCGATCCCTCGAAGTGGATAAGGACCCATTTAGACCAAAAGAAGATACAAAAGAAATTTTGGGGCCAGAAGTTCCTTATCTTAGCGTTGTTGGTGCATTATTCTATCTCGCAAATTGCACTAGACCCAACATTGCATTGCAGTTAATTTGCTTGCGAGATATAGCGCTTCTCCTACAAGAAGACATTGGAATGATGTTAAGCACGTTCTATGGTATCTCTAAGGGTCTTAAGACCTTGGATTATTTTACCCTAGGAACCAAGATAAAACCTTGGTAGGTTACGCGGATTATCTGATCCCCACAATGTTGTATCCCAGATTGGTTACATTTTTCTCTGTGGTGGTACCGCAATCTCATGGAGATCAGTTATACAAACTATTTTTACCACATCTTCAAACTACTCAGAGATAATAACTTTGTTTGAAGCTTCACGAGAATGTGTTTGGTTGAGATCATTGGTAAAACACATTGGTGACTCGTGTAGTATCGCTAAAGGCGATACATCCCCTACCATTTATTTGAAGACAACGCAGCTTGCATCGCACAAATGAATAATGGATACGTCAAGGGAAACCTTACGAAACACATTTCATCGAAAATTTTCTACCCATACGAACTCCAGAAGAGTGGCGTAATTACCATACAAAAGGTGCGATCTAGTGACAATCTAGCAGATCTGTTCACTAAGTCTCTACCTACCTCTACTTTTGAGAAGTACATTCATGGTATCGGGGTGCGAAAGCTTAAAGGGTTGTTGTATTCAGGGGGAGTGGTAACCTCGAAATAATCTAGAAGATTAGATTCGAAAGATCAATATATTGCATTCCTCCCTAGCTAAACATTTTTATTGCTGCCTAGCATGTGGAGTTTTTCTGACGAGACATATACATTATGTCGTAATGTCCAAGGGAGAGTGTTATAAATCCAGTAGATTTAATATACCAAATCTAGAAGATTTGATGTGGACATTACTAATGAGCTTCATAACCTAAATAGACTTTAGGTTTAGATTATGGTTTCTCTATTATATATAAATCCATGTACCCAATATTGTACATACACAGAAATATTAGTGAAAGCTCCTGGCTTGATACGCCCCAAACGTAGTCGTTATCGGCGAACTGGGTAAACAAACCGATATTTCTACTCCACGCTTATAATTTACAATAATATTCAACCAATTCCAACTATTAAAAAAGCAGTAGCTACAAATTAATTCAAAATTTGACAATAAACAATTAAAATCATACAATATAATGCGGGATAAATGATTAGAATCATACCAAAAACACAGTTTGCAAAGCACTAGCTATCCAAAATTTCAAATGCACCAAATAAAAACACCATAAACATCAATAAATCACTAAAACTCGCACACTGAAATAAGTAACTACATCGTAACTATAATTTATGAAAACACATACAACTACATGATTAATCTATAAATGAGAAGAATTTCGAAATTACGTATTAATAGCAAAGAGGGAATTTCGAAATTGTAGGGTGTGAATTATTTATATTTTACTATATAATACTTGAAAAAATATATTTTTACATTTTTTGTAAATTAAATGTATATAATTCATATTATTTCTTACCCAAAACTTAAGCATATTTAATAATTTAAATATTATTAAGTAACAAAATATCAATTCAAGTTCCACCAGTCCAATACATATGTCATAATAGTGAATTCAATATAAAACGAATATCACATTGTCAATTTAAAATATATTACTTTATTAAATTCAATTGAAATAACGTATTTAAAGCTTGACAAGTAGGATTCGCTAGAAGAATTCAAAAATTCATTAGCCGAATTCGCCAAGTGCCAGTTAGATTCGCTACGTAAAATATTCAATTTTAAAGAATGGGTGCAAATTCAATAATACATTATAATATTTTTAGTAGAACCAGTACATCTTCATCTGCGGATAAAGGGAACTAAATACCGCAATTTGTGAGAAGAATTATAATTCAATCCTTTAAATACTTTCCTATCATCAACATAGATGCACCGTTTAATATTATATTTCAGAAAACAATAATTATATAATTAATTTTCATGAAATGACAACTAAATTTGTTTTAAAGCAAGGAAATAACGCTACACATGAAAAATACAAAGTTGTGTACTACTACCAATGTTATGTTATTTAAAAAAAAAAAACATAAAATTGCATACGAAAATTGTCAACATGACTATAAAATTTTCTAACAAAAAATTTTATAGTGAAAATTTCCTACTAATTTTTTTAATTATATAGATATTTTCATTCCTTATTTACAAAAAAATTGCTTACGGAATTTTCGTAGACAAATTATTTGTGAGTAAATTTTTGTATGCAACTTGTTTGTAGGTATATAATACCTAGATAAGTATTTCATTTCGTAGATAAATTACTTGTAGGTTGATGATGGTATTTACGTGATGAGAAAATTTTCTAGGCAAATCGTAGAAAATTTTACTATAATAAATATTTTGTTGAAAATTTTTGTAAGCAATTTTTAATTTCTTTTGCAGTGTTTAGAGAAAAATGGGTAACAAAAGTAAAGAGAGATAAATAAAAGCTTAGAAAATATTATCTTCATCTTATTTTATTGATGATGAGAGAGGAGTAACCTTTAAGAATAAAAAAAGATGAGTAAGTCTTGTGTGAGACCGTCTCATAGTATGAGACCAATAATATTTGATCCACTTTTAACTTAAAACGTGTCACTTATTAATTAAAAAGTTGTCACTTTTAAAAAGTGATAAAGTTTAAACAAAAAATGATAATATATTTGTTAAAAGCGACTTCTCACTTTTCTTTAAAAATATTATCACATTTAATTATAACCCTATCACTTTTTTTTAATTTGATCGGTCTCATATTATTAGACGGTCTCATACAAGTTTTTGCCAAAAAAGATATAACCACTGTTAACCAAAGTTTATTTCAGTTCAATCATATATTTATGGGTACTATAATATGTACTGCAAAACACGAATATTTAAAAAAAAATATATAAAAACAACTCAAGTATATCCATTAAAAAAAAAAAAACTTGAGTTGGCCGGGCAGTTTATGACGATATCCTGAAACTTTGCAAATTAATTAATCCACCAAACTCATTTGCTCCTCTTCATTACACCAAAATCGCGAATCTTCCGTGCATTCACTTCCGTAAACCTAATCACTCATTGTGTCCGGACGGCATAAATCATTACCTCCTCTATTTGTGAATCTCCTCTCTCCTATGTGGCATGTCTCATCATTAATTATTTCAAAATCCTGCAATCACATGGTTTCTCTTCTTAA
Organism: Ballota nigra; assembly: GCA_947034835.1. Taxonomy (NCBI): domain Eukaryota; kingdom Viridiplantae; phylum Streptophyta; class Magnoliopsida; order Lamiales; family Lamiaceae; genus Ballota; species Ballota nigra. Next base: position 71,671,312 of record OX344724.1, on the reverse strand, counting down.
CTTCAGTTAACTTCCTATATTAACTTCCTATTTTATTAATTCTATTAACTTCTATTTTAAAAATTCTAAATTACTTAAATTAAATTAAAAACTATCACCTTTAAATTAATCCACTCTCACTCACTCCTATTTTTTTATATCTCCGAAAAACTCCACATTTATCTATAATGCACGCATATATATATATATTTTGTGAATCTCTCCACCTCTTTCAATCATTTATTTCAAAATTCTACAATTCTATAACTTTATAATATTTTTGGTAATATTTATAAGATCATTGGTCATCAAACATGAAAACATTAAGTATGCCTCACAAGCCAATTTTGGTTTGCAAACAAGATAACCTTATATTATAAGCCATTTTTTATTGGCAAAATTTTGTGCGAAACGGTCTCACGATGAGACAATTCAAAAAGCAATACAAAATAATACAAATTAACATCTCTCCATTTCAAAGTTTAATGTCACATGTCAAATTTATACTCTGTCTCACGCAAGACCTACTCTTGTGCTTCAAATATTATTATAACTTTGAAACCCAGTATACAAACTAGCATGCCTAATTTAAACCATGTACTCATATATAATAGATAATGTTTATTGATGAAGGCTAAAAACCATAATCCACAATCAAATAATTAAATGTCTTCTTTTTTTCGTGCACAGAAACATAACTTATATCTTTTCTTGTTTCGACATAAAGGCTGACCCAAGTTGTTTTACGTCCGCCCAAAATATATTGTTACGATTAATTGGACAAAAATAGCCTACCGCCTCAAGTATAGAATACAATTATCGTTTGGATCAATATATATATTTTTGCAAAGACCTTGTAACAAATACTTATCCTTATTGTAATTTGTAACACAATCTAAGATCGAGTTTTTATATTTTGCTTTTGTAACTTTTTTAAAAATAGAATCCACAAAGTTTCGAAGTCTTGATCCATGGGATATTTTATATGCGTGCATTTACATCCATTTATTATGACTCTTAATTAACATTTCGCTAAATAAGATCATCATTCTTTAATCTCAGATAAATGATCATCCATGATATTACAAAAAATAAATGCGAAAAGTAATTAATATATAATATATTTATAGTCTCATATGTTATTTATAAGAGATTTAAATAAAATAAATGATTCTGATATGAATTATTTAAAAAATCAAATATTTTTCAGAATGTGATCAATGTAAACTTGCACGTTTTTTCTTTCAATATGTCCCAAAAGAATTTGCACATTCCATAAAATGAACCATTGATTTGCATGCACACTCACACAAATATACACATATTTACCCATATAGTATTATTTTATTTAAAAAATAATATTTTTCTTAAAATGTTTGTCCAAAGATCAAGGTATGCAAGTTCCTTCTAGACGGAGAGACTAGTACTTTATACTCCCCCTATTTAAAAAGTTTGTTGACTTTGGGCTAAATTTTTCTTTTGGGAAATAGTTTTTTTTCGTCCTCTATCTTTCACTGATTATGGTTTTGGTCCTCTTGACTTCCAATTTTTGAAAGACGTCCTTTAACTTTAAAATTTTTGTGATATTAGTCCTCTGACCTTGATATTTCAGGTTACCTTTTCGGTTTTTATTGATGTGACACTCATTTCCTATTTCGTTTTATTTTTAAGTGATAGAATATCCTATTTGGAATAATATGATTAGTGGGTGCTTATATGTCACCATTTAACATTGAAAATTCATTATAATTAACTGAAAATTAGAAAAAGAAAATCTTTTTTCTTCCATTTGTTTTTTTTTTTCTCTTAAATCTCAACCCTGTATCATCAAAGCAGCAAGTAGAAACCATTAAATACCTATCCAATATTCATCGCCATTCACTCTCAAATAGAAACCATTAAATACCTATCCAATATTCATCGCCATTCACTCTCCGGTGCACAAATATTAGAAGGAATTTTGAAGTCCCCATTATCATCAAACCTCAAATCCTCACATCAACATAAAAATTCATTAAAATGAAACCACATAATTAAAATTATCCTCAAATCACATTTCCAAATCACTGTTCATCTTCATCTCAAAACAAATGTTGTTCATCCCCAAAACATAACACTGACGAATGATGATGCTTGTCGTCAAATATCCGGTGAGAAATAGAATACAAAATCATTGTTAAGACCAAATCAACTCCTATGAACAAATAAATTGTAAATCAAGAAGAACAGACAACCAGCAACAAATCGGTAAACTCACAAATTTCTAATTGAAGACAAACAACAACAGAGGCGGGCATTAAAATCAAAATTGAATCCATAAACTCACAAATCTGCAATTGAAATTTTAATTAGGTCACAACTGAAATCTGCAATTAAAATTAGGTCACAATTGAAATCCAAAAATGAAAGGAGAGGGGAAGAGGTGGTGCCGGCGCCGACCAAGTTTTTGTGCCCTGTGCCCAAAACGGTCAGGACTCGCAAATCAGGGACCCGCCTGCGGCAGCGATGACCGCACATGGCGGCGCCGATTATTCTGGTGGACGAACATGCCATAGTGGAGAGAGATGAGGAAATTGTTCACGATCAGGACTTAATCCAATCGAAACCCACCTACGGCAGCAATGACCACCCACGGCGGCGCTGGACGTATTTACTCTTTTCAATGATGGCCGCGGCTAAGCTTTTGCTCATCACACCTGAGCCTATTTTTTTATTTTACTCAAAACACTCGTAATATATTGTCTGTTTTACCCCTCAACTTAAATTTCAATATTTTCATACACCCAAATTTTAAACCCTAAAATAAACTCACACACCCAAATCAAAAACCCAAAAAAAAAAAAAAAAACCCCCCCACACCCAAAACGCTGAGCACTCACGCACCCACACCCAAAACCCTGAGCACTCACGCACACAGAAGACCGGAACAAGAAAAAAATGCAGAACTCAAATATGTAATTATTGATTTAACTGTTGTGTTTAGCCAACAGTGACCGAACTTTATTCATAATGTTTGGCTAACAGTGACCGAACTTTGTTCATAATGTTTGGCCAACAACGACCGAACTTTATTCATAATGTTTGGCCAACACTGATCGAACATTTATCATTGTGTTTGGTCAACTCTGGCCAAACATAATGATAAATGTTCGGCTCTGGTTTGCCAAACATGCGCGATTTTCAGAATTTTTAAACCTCAAAACCGGGAACATAACTCAAGTAATACAACTTTTAAACCCTAAATATTAATCTCTAAATAAATTTAGACCATAACACATATCATATAGAACAATAAACTCATAGAAATCTTATATTACATGTATTTTCCGAAGTGTGTTCTTCCATGGCATCTATCATGAGTATTGATTTAAGTGGTTGAGTGAAGAATGAAGAAGAAAGAGTTTGGGTGTGGGAGAAAAAAAAGTCACGATCAACAAGAAAAAATATTGGATTGGGTGTATTGAGCAAAACTAAATTTTATATTTTAATAGATTTTAAATGGTAAGGGGTATAATAGTCTAATTACATTGGACTATTTTAGTAAAATAAATATTTCGGGTGTAATGAGCAAAAGTTCGGATGTTATTAGCCGCGGCCTTCAATGATTTGGGGAGAGAACAAATTTGGGGCCCTTAATTATTTTTAAAGGAGTTACGTGAAGATTTTTTTTTAATTTTTAATTAATTATAATGAGTTTCAAAGGTAAACGGTGACATGTGTCCATCCACCATTCATATTCTTCCAAGTAGAATATTTCATCTAAGTAAAAATAAATAAAAAGTGAAAATAAGTGTCACATCAGTTATAACCGGATAGTTAACCTAAAATAGCAGGTCAGAGGACTAAAATCATAAAATTTTAAAAGTTAAAAAGATGTCTTTCAAAAATTGAAAGTCATCAGGACCATAACCACTCAGTGAAAGATAGATGACGAAAAAAAACCATTTTTCCTTTTTTTTTTTTTCAAAAAATTTATCACTTTTACATATTTTGATCAATTTCTTCCAAGTTACCCTTTCAAAATAAAGTTTTAATTAGAAAATAAAATTGCACCCAGTTAATTTACACATTTCATATTAAAAATAGGAGTGTGTTTTGGCAATTTCTCTCCCCTCTCAATTTGATGAAAATGGAGAGAGAAATATTATTAAAGAATTACTACAAATAATTAATTTGTATTCATATTTAGTTGCATATGTTTTAGTCAATCATTATGAATAAAATTGTCAAAAAAAAAAAAAAACAAAAATCCTTAGGTATTACAAGATCAAGTGGTTACTCTAATTAATAAGGAAAATATAGAGGAATGGTTCTATAACTTTGTCCGAGTCTAAATTTAGTCCTTTACCTTTTTAATTTTTTAATTATGGTCCTTTTATTTTTTAAAAACGCCCAAAATTTACACATGTTCCGGCCTTAGTGCCCGAGTAACACTCCAAGTCAATAAATAAGGTCCAAGTCAAACTCCACTTGGATTAAATAAATTGAAAATGAGATTTCTCCCCATTAACATTGACCTAATTTAATTCAAATAGAGTGCAACATGGACCTAATTTATTGACTTGGAACTAGGGATGTAAACGAATCGAATCGAGTCGAATACCACTGTGTTTGAATTCATATTTGTGAAATTATTTCGAATATCGAATTCGAATTGAATATTTTTTTTGTAGTAAATGTGATTTGTATTTGATTTGAAACTCATATCGAATTATTAGAAAATATACGAATACTTGAGTCGAATATTCGAATAATTTTTTTTCTCAAGCATGTTCCTAACAAATAATATTCAAGAGAAGGTACTATGTGAACAATATTCACATGAAACTTGTTTGAAGGGTATTAGTAGATTAAACTAAAATACCAGTGAATTGCTCTAAAGTTATCAGCTCCAAAAGGTATTTAGTTGTTTTTATTAAAGGTATTAGTTGAAGTTGTATTAGTTATTCTCACTAAAGGTATTAATACTTTTTAGCGATAAAATTGTAACTCGAACCCATGACCTTTGTATCATAGGTAGTGGGATTTTAACCACTTGAGTTATACCACTTCATCAGATATTAGTAATTTGTTGTTCACGGTAATAGTTACCGTGAGTATTATTCACATAATACTTTGCCAATATTCAAATATTCATTTCAAAATTGTCATGGTATGAATTCACAAACAATCTATAAACTTAAAAATATGCATAACATAATCAAGTAAGTAAATGATTTTTTTTTTTTATCAAATTTATGGAAAAGTACTTTAATAATAAAATTTATGGAATGAGAAGTTTAGTGGGGGACGACCCGAAAAGGAAAATGAGAAGTTTACTCAGGGATGGAGGGAGTATTTATTATTACTATTATTATATAATCATGTAGTTATATATTTAACCGAATATTTAATCGAATATTTATGAATATCGAATCGAATATCATATTTTTTGTACTCGAATTCGAATTATAAAATTTCGAATACGAATACCGAATTTCGAAAATAAATACGTTTGATTCGTTTACAACCCTACTTGAAACACCACACAAGCACTATGATGGAGAAGAGACCACGAGTTGATTTATTTATTTCACTATGCATCTTTATTCTTTATATTGGGCTTTACAATTCGTTTTAGGGTTTTTTTAGTTTTCATGGGCTTATTTCCAAAAGACTCAAGTATTTAAGTTCGAACTCTTTCATTATGTCGGACACGCTTTGATATTATTAAATTTAGGGTTTATCCCGTCTCCTCTTGCGTTGTTACGTTTCTACTGCGTCACACTACCACTATATCACGTGGTAATTCTGGGTGATTTTTTAAAATTTTCGAAAAGAATTCTGATAATAAAATGACTATAATTGAGAAATTAAGAAGACAACTGTCCAAACTTGGATTCGGACAAAGTTACCTGACCATTTATGATATTTCTCCTAATTAATATATAGTGGATATTTTAATTAGTATAGTAGTCGGATATTATTATAATATAATTTTTGAATTTATTATAAAAAAATATTTTAATTAAGAGTAGTTCTAGTGTGCACCCAAGTGCATACAAGACACTTGAATTTTAAAAATGCAATTGCAAGAAGAATGAAAAACACACATTTTGGTGTGAACATTGATTTTTGAATCAACATATCCTAATCAATAATTAACAATATCATAAACAGTAATCAACAATACTTAAACAATAATCGGTAATATCACGATCAATAATCAACAATACCCCAAGCAGTAATCAACAATACAAATGCTCCAAGTAGTAATCAACGATAATTCAATATTTTCTTTAATTATATATTTCTAATTATGTCAAAATTAAATTTAATATCCGGTACAGATTTCGGTGCAGGCTAGGATGTGTATTTAACTAAATAAAATTGCAAGGGAAGTTTATAAGACTTGGCAATAAAAACTTAAGTAGAAGATTTTGTTTATAAAAAACTTACTTTTAGAAGAAATTTTTGCTACGGTAGGTACATCATAGGTGTACAATGGACCCATTAAATTGACAATTGTTTTTCCACGCGTGGAGAACTAGCTGCGATAACTGGTGTGAATCCAATAGTATTTATTTCTGCAGACATTGTTGTAACTAGCATTAATCTTACGAGGGACCATAACAACCATGGCATTAGCTGTTTGCGTCCAATAATTAATTTTGACCCTTCGTGTCCCATAGATATGAATATCACTGGTACGCTTGGTTAAGAACACCTCAACAATAATGAGAATGAAAATTTGTGTTCCATATATGCTCCCATAATAAAAATGATATGTTGGGAGAAAGATTATTTCAATGGTGGTTGCATTACTAGCAGCATGCCTAATTTTAGAATGAAAGTGGACAACAAATGTTTGTTGGTGATTGTTGGTGGAGGAATAAGGGAGTGATTGAAGAGGATGATTGTAGGAGGAAAATAGGCTAATCAAAATGGAGTATTGATTACCCTATTTAGGAGGAGAGATGATAATTTTGTTCTAATGAACTCTCATAATTACATTAATTTTTGTACTAATTTTCATTACCATTAAAGAGTTGTCAACCAAGTTCTCCTAAATTTTGTCATAGAAGAAAACTACACACGCTTAAGAATTGCTTATGAAAAAGGTATATTAGTTTATTTGGTTGTTTTTAATACTCCATTTGCATTTTTGTTTTCCCTTTCTAGAGTCAGTTTTTATTCATTTATTTATTAAAGCATGAGTATAAGTGGGATTGTTCGATACGGTATACCGTAGTATTTAGTTTATACTTTATATCGTACCTAAAAATATCGGTTGTAAGCAAATAAAATTTGCATCCAATTAAATGGTGACACGTGTACAAAATATCAAATAAAATTTACTATTTTATTTTAAGAATTTAATCAAATTAATTCTTGAATTAAATAGTTAACTTGATATTAAAAGTACACGGTACAAGTCGGACAAATTAAATGAGTGTTCGATACTCATATCGGGTAATAAATGCGCCTTATTTACCATAAGAACGAAAATTAAATGATATCTCATAAAAAATGGAAGCGAATTAAACTAATCCGCAAATCACGCCAATCATATGTTATGGGCCAATCAAGCGGCGCCACGTGGCACGACAGGAAAGGCAGGTTTGTAAACCTCCACCCTATAAATAGGGTCCTTTGCTCATTCATTTGAACACGAACAACAAGACAACCGAAGCGAACGAGCATCCAGACGATCAACAAGCGAATCCTCTGCAAGACTCGAAACCCCTCCGATCCGGTCTTTCTACTTCATCGATATTTGAAGATTCAAAGAGCGTTCTTCCTGAAGACTCAAGAGCGTTCATCCAGAAGCAACGTTTAATCCAAAAAAAGGTGTTTTCACCCTTGGATCAACGTTGTAAACAGTCAAAGTCCGAGATCGAAGTCAAAATTCGATCAAAGTCAAAGTCAGATGAAGAGAAGAATCAGAGGAACAAATTCAGAGTCAAGAACCCGCACAAGTTTCTCGGTTCGATTCGAAAGAAATTCAAGTTGTAATACTTTTCATGTTTTTCACGAAACTTATAGTTACATCGGTATATAAAAAGTCATACCGTTATCATACAGAAATTTCGTATACCATAATCCGGTATTCCAAAATTTCGGTATACCGTTCTTTGACAAATTTTTGGTAAAATAAACTACCAATCAACGAAAAAAGAAGACATCTTCGAAATACTAACAAACGAGAACAGTGGAAAAAAAAATCTAAATGTGATTGTGCAAATATTTCTCCAAAAGAAAAAAAAATTCAAATTTACTCCACATATGTTGTTACTGTTGTCATTAATTTACTCACTGGACAATAACTGATTAAGATCAACTTCTGGTCTAGAGAGAGATTTTCGACGTTCTAGATTCAATATTCGACCACCAGTCTCCTTATTTATTTTAGCACAATGAGGAATTGAGGGAGGTAGTAAAGTGAGGGAGCTATGGGCTTATGACTATATTAATTAAAAAAAAATTGTGCTCTTTTTAAATAATAAGAGTTCTTGGAGTTCCACATTTTTAATAATAAGACTATAATCTAATAATTTATAATATATACTCCCTCCGTCCCAAGGTAATTTGCACCCCTTGGGTTGCACACGAATTAAGAAAAATGTTAAAATAGTGTCATATGGGTAAATATGTGTATATTTATGTGAGTGTGCACACAAATCAATGTTTTCTTTTTAGGTAGTTTGCAAATTGGTTTGGGATGTCCAAACAAGAAAAATGTGCAAATTCGTTTGGGACGGGGGAGTAATATTAATATTATTAATTTCGGTATTTATTGAAATACTTCGGTATGCCATTTTTCATACCGTTATCATACTGAAGTTTTACATACGACAATATACCATACCAAATTTTTTGGTATACCAAACTTTTCGATAAATTCGATATTTTTTGATATTTTTCGATATTTTCTCTAATCCTAAGTATAAGGTATTCAACTCGTAAAACAAAAACCACGAAACCAACACAAATTATTTCAGTAAATTAAGGGATACAATTTAAAGGAGAAATACACCACTCGTGAAAAGAGCAACAAAAATATAACAGAAATAAATATAATACTCCATTTCTTTTATAATAAATATTGTTTTAAAAAAACTGAATCCAATTAAAAATATATAAAATTTTAACACATGTACTCCCATCACTATTCTTCTCTCCTCCAAACTCTTCTCTTTCCTCTCCCCATTAATTACTCATTATATGTTTCTATCTAAATAAAACATAATTAATTAAAAATATAAAAGGTAGAATATATAAAGGACGTATCAGAAATATATGTGGGATAAATCATGAGGGAAAATAGTGGAAAAATAGTTAAATTGACCATTAATTTGAAGTAAAATTTAACCTTTAAAAGTGGCATTTATTAATAAAGTGAGGAAATGTATAGCTGAAATACAATTATTTAAACATTAACGGAAATTGTACAATTATGTAAAATAGTTGTAAGTATATTTAATTTCTGAGAGTGTATTTATAATATTAATTCATTCAAGTCATTGTGGAGAAAGTAATGACATGTAATGTAATTTTAAAATATTTGAAAGATATATTAAAAGAAATTTTCATTTGAAGAATATATTCAATTAATTCGGTTTGCGGTCCAAAAATCCTATGGGAGGGATCCGGTTCCAATTAATTCAGGGATAAACCTTTTTCTGGACTTGGCAAATGCTCAGTTAAACAGTTAACGTGCGACAATCATTAGAAGGGTCAGTTGGAGTTAAAAGATACTACACCTGGAAGTTATGAAACATGATACATAACCAAATATTACTTGTATGTACCTTATAACATATTTACAGTAAGACAAACACTTGTATGGGACCGTTTCATGGCATGAGACAACACAAACTAACAACTACCCCTATCAAAGTATTAATGAGTCAATATCCTAGTTATACAAATTCATATTGTCTCATGCCATGAGACAGTCTCATACAAGACTTACTCTTAAAGTAATTTGTACCAAAATTAAACTCCACATGTAAAGACTCATTATTGGCGGCCTTCATACATCATACTTGTTAGAATTAATCACAGATTATCGAATCCAAATTACTTCTTCAGTTTAGAATCTCAAAACCAAAGAAAAAACCAGAAAACTCAAGCAATATGAACTAAGCACAAGAACACAGCGAATTTACGTGGTTCAATCACTATAGATTTACTTCCACAGAGGATCAAGGCAGTTTACTATAAACAAGTTCGAATCAGCGATTACAACAACTCAAATTCTGATTCTTAATCAATCAACACATGAGAACCCTAAAACCGAAATTAAGCTCTCAAAGATAACAAACTCAAAGGGGAAAACTGAACTAATAGCTTCGCAATCCAGCTGTTAATTGATCACTTCAGTAACCGTAATTGATCCAATCAATCGAACGAATTCAGTTAAGCAAAACGCGCCCAAATTCTGTTTTTGAATTCCTTTAACAACCGGTTTATTTCCTAACTGCCGGTTTGCACGATTCTGCCGGTTCAACTCCAAGTGTCGCTGGTTCTTGATTCAACTAACACTTTTCGAACTATATCACAATTGCATTGAATCTACTTCATCAATACTCGTGTGTATAGAGTTACGGATTAAGAAGGATGTGACTAGTATAGAGTAAGTATTATACAGTGAACTGGTTTTACTTTGAAACTCATATATATATTTTTAAATAGTATTAATTATTTTATTGGGCAATATTACTGTTAAATTAATTTTTTTAATAAAAAAAAATTAATACTTGTAAATTAAGGGGGCGCTTGGTTAGCAATTCTTCAATGGTAATGAGAATGAAAATTTATTTCCATCTATGCCCTCATAAGAAAAATGATATGTTAGGGGAAGAAGTGTTCAATGGTGACACCATTGCTAGTGACATGCCCCAATTTTGGAATAGAAGTTGACAACAAATGGTTGTTGGTGGAGGAATGGGGTAGTGATTGAGGAGGATGATTGTAGGAAGAGAATAGGATAATCAAAATGGAGTAGTGATTACCTTATTTAGGAGGGAAGATAGTGATTTTGTTCTCATGAATCATGCTAATTACACTAATTTTCAATCTCATTCTTATTACTATTGAAGAGTTGTTAATCAAGCACCCCTAAATTTATGGGGAATTGATTCGCAGTGTACTTTGTTCTGGAGAAGGGTCATACAAAATCATCATTTTAATATCGATGAAATTATTAATATAAAAGTAATATCATAAATTATGCGTTTATATATGATAACTGGAAATTGACTGAAGAACCTTCACAAGTCTCCATTAATAGTCACACTTCCTTTTAAATTTTAAAGTACCCCTAATTAATTTATTCTCTATGAAAGTGGTTTTGTTTTTCATATTGATCCATATTATAATAAATTAAATCATCCTGCCAGTTTAATGCAGTTGAACAAGAAGGAACAAGGATTTTGGTGAATCACCAATACTTTAATGATAACGCAAATCTAGTGGAATTTGTGTATGTTTTTTGTTTGTTTAAAAAAAAAAAATCTAACTTACACTTAATTTCCTAAGACCATTTTTGGATTATTCAATCAATCATTAAAACAATTACTAGCTAGCTACACCTTAAAACTTTCCCAAAAAAAAAAAAAAAAAAAAAACCAACACCATATCCTTACTTCGATTTGATTTCATCCAACATTTTTATGTTGAGAAAACTCCATTGCTAACGATTATCTCGTTTCTCCATTTTAGAAGCGCCCATACGACACCGAGCCAAGTGCTTGTAGCGTAGCTTCCGCCTCTTCTTCAACAAGATGGAACGGAGTGCAACCAAGTTTTGAATCGGTTGAGCATGTACGACAGTATAGACATTGACTCATCTTGCAATTTCCACCCATATTTCATACCCTTTTTTTGCATTCAAAGAAAAAATGTCTACTTGATCCTTCATGCTCATCAATAAAACGTGTCTCATATTGTCATCAATCCAAATGTTTTTTAACTCCTCCAATAGTCTCTTTTCTCTATATTTCGCTGAAAATCTCACAAAACCAAAAGGTTTGTTTTCTCTCTCTCTCTTTTTGCTTGGACAAAACATGTACACAACATATCCCACCTCCCTAAACTTGTTCCCGAGACATTCCATGCTACTGACGGTATGTTTTTTAATAGGAACGAGATAGTTTTTTTTCCCTCTTCCACACCTACATTTCTCTAAAAAAAAAAAAAGACATCCTCCCAATATCTCACTCGAAAACTTTCGTCCTTCGTCCCACCTATCCTGGTTGACCATATCCGGGTTTAGGTCTCTCGACATTTGGGTTCTTAGAATATACACAAAATATAGTCAACACAACATACAAAGGTTAGATGGAAAACAATTCATAAAATTAGCTAAAGTACCAATCGTTCAAAGAATAACATAATGATACAGGAAAATGAATTCGAATCCACTTTCAAGAACAAATTTTAACAAACCACTTCTGGATGAACCCATTTGGAAATAAACCCATTTTTTGCTTTCTAAATATTCTCTAACAAACGCATCACAAAATCGACGAAATGATCACTAAAGAGATGTGGATGTCTGATTCGCATATCCCAACCAAACATAAACACATAACCAAATTATATAAAATGTATCAATTATACTCCATAAAGATGTTATTCCATCCGTTCTACAAAAATAGTCCACTTTTATATTTCACATACACCAATAAAACATCATTTGTTGTGCATGAATTTGTGGATTTACGTATAAAGTTCATCATATACACTTGTTTCTTAAATAAAAAATAATAATGGTTAATTCTAATATACATTCTATAGCTTAATTTTAAATTTACACATTTCTAATATAGAATTAAACTATAATTTGAGAAAAACTAAAAAAAAAAAAAAGTACATCATTTTGGGACAGAGAAAGTGTCTATAAAATATTGACTCTATTGAAAAAATCACAATCTTGACATCGATTGCAAAAAGAAAAATAAAATTAAGACACAATTTTAAACACAAGTCACTAAAGAAACACGCAAAATAACGAGGATTTTATAAGAGACAGATAAATCATCATTATCAATAGAGGAAATTAAGGCTAGTTATGGAGTTGGTTCTATGTTAAAGGGTTAAGGTGCTCTGTTTTTTTCTTTTCCTGATTGGTTAACAAGTTCGAGAATGGTTTTAGACTGTTGAGCGTGAGATTTTTGTAATTTTGTGACTTTTTGGGTATTTCTGGTACCTGGTTTTGTTTTGTGTTAATACAAAATTTGTTGTCTGATAAAAATAAGATTTAACAAGGGTACTTTTATGCCCTCGAGGCTTGCCCGCATGTTGATGAAAGAATGACACGTCAGCATCTGATTAAACTTTAAAATAGTGTATATATTTATTATTATTATTATTGTTGTTGTTGTTATTATTATTATTATTAGTAGCCAAAATTGAGATCTGCATTAAATATTTTCATATTGTGTGTGTGAATTAAACAACAATTAAATACACATAGAATTAAATAATTAGGTAGAGTTTTAAAACTCTAATTTTCATGTTATACTTAATAGTAATTATGTTATAAGAATACTAGTGATCGTCCTACCCGTGCTTCGCACGGACGGTATTTTACCAATTATTTTACTATAATAATTAATAAAATAAATCTTTAATGCTAAAAATATTTCATTTTGTTTTCTTTTTAATGTATAATTAAACTTACAATATTTTTTTATAATAAAATCATTAATATTATATATACATACATGAAAAATAAAAATCATTGTATCATCAAAACATATTCTCTTAAATTTTTACATAAAAAACAAATGTTTGAACAATTTTTTTTTTTACATTAAAATAGTTATTGCCTTCAATATACATGTAATTTTTAAGGGATACAAAATAAAATAATTAATAGTATAACAATGACTACATTCTTTACAAACATCCCATAATTTTTATTACTAAATACATCTACAAATTAATTTTAATTTAAGAAAAGGGCGTGGCTATATAAAATCCCATAATTCCTAAGCATACCCCAAAATATCTTTAAACTAAAATGCACATATATTAAATGACAATATTACCATCAAGTGATAGTATTTGTTAACCCCTTTCAACGAAATCTGACTAGATTTATGCACACTTGATACCCAATATTGGTTTTCAATCCTCATGTCATTTTACTCAAAAAGCCATATTTGTACATGCCCTTTGTTCTGAGAATACCTAAGAGTAAAGTTAATGGTAGATCCACAATCTATTGTACATTTGTGCTTGTCATGACTGCTGCTTTAGGTCTGGTTAACAAAAACTTCTTTCTTTATTTTTCCTCTTTCCTCTGGCTGCAAAAGCCTTATCCAAATGCTACCCGCACATTTAACTTTTAATTGAAAAATTAACATAATTTTCCTGGTTTAATTAAAAAAACTGAGTCCTAGATTTTGATGTTTGAAAATGTGAATTAGAATGGAAAGGGTTTTAATTTTTTTGTTTAATTTTACAAAGAGAGAATATAATTATCAAAACTAAAAAACAGGACTTGTTTAATAAATCCTTAATAATTTAATTATTTTTAATCAAGTGCATATAGTAAACTGGTTATACTAATTTCGGGTGTATGTGCAGTAAGAGCCTTAAAATTTCTACTATGAACACAAGTACATACACTTGGATTTAAAAAATCGAATTGCCAAAAATATTGAAAAATATATGATTATATCCTTTTATTATTCAATAAATGACAATTAATAATCAACAATAACTTAAACAATGATCAATAATACTCCAATGAATAATCACTAATATCTCAAACAATAATCAATAATAAATCAAGTGACGATCAACAATATACTAGTTATAGCTCGGATAAACCCTACTTAATAACTTTAATATTTTATTACAAAAATATTTATAATTGAAAAAATAATTGAATTTATAAAATTTAAGTTCATAATAAGCACTTGGATGCACTATAAATGTTTAGAGTTAAAAATACATAAAAAAATTTAAAAATTAATCTTGATAAGTATTAATTCAATAAAATATTAGTAATATATTTTCAGTTACACAACTTTGAAATTTATGACTAAACCAACACATAAATTATATTGTGTATGTAAGGACAAGAATAAAAAAAAAATATACATATTGAACACTATATATAAAATCAACTACTTCCTACATAACTTTTTATTTATATCAATTTCTCCAAAATAGTTTTACTTTTTAACTATACTCTAATAATATCAATGCATATTATATGCATTGATCCTAATATATTCCTATTAAATAGTAGTACTAATCATCCTCTAACAAATAAATAATTGTAAAAATTAAGAGTGTATGTGTTTTTTTTATAAAATAATAAACAATACAATTGATTTGTGTAAATGTATAAAATAATATAGATAATAAACAACAATCGAAGTCCAACTATTAACAAAATTACCTACTACATTCATTTTTTAAATGTCCTATTTTATCCACAAAAATATGGTATTCTTATTTAATTATCACTTTATTAATACCAATACATTTGTTATAATCTTACTTTTTGTTGGTCCCGAAACGAGTAAACAGGTGTATGGGGGAGGGGGGAATACACCTGTGGTTACAAATTAAAACTTCTTTAAAACTTAAACAGGTGACTTCAGAGAGTAACTCGTCAGTGGACTTTAAGTCTGCTGAGACTTGCTTGTGAAAGCTTACTGAGATAATACCTCCACTGAAAGCTCAAGACTTTCAGTTGAACTACTATCTAATTAGCTTTCAACTGCGGATTAGTGAGCCCTTTAGAAAACTCATTTTACTTGATAAACTTTGAGTGAATAACACACACTTAGGAAATAGCAGAATGTAAGTACACAAGATATAAAGTGGTTCAGAGAAGAATCTCCTACGTCCACTGTCCTGATCAAACAGGAGAATTCCTTTCACTTGGAATTCCTTGTGTTATAGTGTCAAGGTGCACTGATCAATTAATCCTCTCTTAGGATGATTGATCACTAGGATATTCCAGGTCCTAGTTCCCAAAACAAACCAGCTTTCAGACTGATATAAATAATCATCTTACTAACACCACTTAACTCTAACTCTCTGTTGGGACATTGTCAGTTTTGATTAAGATCCCAAAGCCCCTGAAAAGATGATTGCCTTAATCTGTCTTTGTCAGGCTAGTCTTGGTTAGGATTTGTACTTAGTCATTTTACACTTCACAGATACTCAGTGAGAGGAGAACTCACTGGAGACAATCAAGACTCAGAGCCTGAAGACGAAGAGCACCATCCTGAACTTATGGCAGTCCTCTAAGCTGGCTGAGTAAGTGTCAGTGATGAAGAGTATGACCCTGAGGTCATTACGAACTCAGTCCTGAAGGGAACAGGTTGTCACTGAGTTAATGGGAAGACTTGGAGTAGAGCCAAGCAATGCAAAAGGAATTTCAGCGTCAGGACAAGACCGGTGAGCTCAAGACAAAATGAACTTAATAAGACAAGCCTGAAGCTCAGGAATAAGTTCTGACATTCTCACCAACCTGATGACGTGGACCAATCCGAGGAGGACACGCACGTACGGAACCTGACATAAAGACTGAATTCAGACTGCATATTCAACGGGCAAGCATTTAATGTGCATTTAATGCAAATACCAAATCCATGCAAGGGCGGCTGCTGCATGGAGATATGTCCGTTTGAAGCCCCTCTACATAGATGGCTAGAAGGCTATCTCTCCAACGGATAGTTTTTCAAACCACCTATAAATACAGAAGGCCTTGAACCCTTTCAAGGTTACAGGAAATTTCCAAGCCAGAAATTACTCAAACTCTCAAGCAATCAAAGCATTCAGCCTTTAAGAGAAACACTCGAAACCTTCTAAATTTCCCAAGTGTTTCTCAGCAACTGAGAGTTATTCTGTATTCCAAGAGCTAATTAGAATTATCTTAAGCTTAGAGAGATTATCCAATCCTTAGCATAGCTTTGCCTTGTAAGGATAATCTCAACTTAGTTGGAATCCAAACTGAAACCAAAACCCTAAGTTAGGCTTGTTGGGAGTAAGTCAGTTAGTGTGTTAGTAAGTGGAGTTGTATAGATCAGTGAGGTAACTGATCTTGGTGCACCTTGGCACGTTAAAAACAAGAATCCCTTGAGTGGATTTCCTGTTAAGTCAGGCCGTGGACGTAGGAGCTTGAGACTCTGAACCACGTTAAACTTCTTGTGTTCTTACTGCTTTGACATTGTGCATACTTGCCATATTACCTGTTCATTCATTGCATTCAAGTTTATCAGGTCTGAATCAATCAACCTGATCCTCGAAAGAACACTGCCCTACTAAACCCTTCTTAGATTTGAGTAAAACAAGTTTTCAGAAAGCAAACTAAACAAGACTTTAAACTATCAGGGCTCAAACATTTCCGCACTGAACTTGAACTGATAGTTAGCCAACTGACCCGCACCAAGTGTAGTCAGTGGGTGTATTATCAGCTCCTAGTTCTTTACCACTCTGAGTGAAGGGGACTCAGTCAGTTTTAAGTTTGAAAATTGGTATACGTGTATTCCCCCCCATACACGTATTCCTCAGTCTTGTACCGGGGCCAACAAGTGGTATCAGAGCAGTGGTTCGAAAGACCACTGACTTTGAATACTAATAGTTTCAGAGGAGAAACTGTTGGTGGTCACTGAACAGATCTGAGTTTGCCTTTCATAAAACTTGCATCATCATCATGACTTCGAGGAGACTTGAAGCTTCGTTACCTGAATTCTCTGTATCTAACTTTGTCTATTGGAAGTTCAGATTAGAGGCACATCTAGATGCCATCCATGACCAGATGCCGCGTGTACTCAGGGAAGGACCGATCAAGATCACTATTCCTAACGTCAGAGGACTGGGATACGATGATCTTGCGATTGGCGTGCAGGTTCCTAAGGAGAGGAAAGATATGACCAACGATGAAATCAAGATGGTGGGGCTTGACAACGTCGCCAGAAACATCATCTTGCATACGGTGCCTTTCGAGGAGTCAGCCAGGCTGATGAACCTAAAGACGGCAAATGAGGTTTGGGATGAGCTGACCAGGATGTGCGAAGGGTCAGAAAAGATAAAGGAGAACAAGAGGAATATTGCCATTCAGAAATTTGAAGCGTTCGAGATGCTGCCTGATGAGAGCATAGATCAGATGGAGTCTAGATTCATCAAGTTGATGAATGAGTTGGTGATGTTGGACAAGGATGTCCCAAGGAGAGATGTTGCTTCAAAAATCCTGAATGCCCTTCCTGAGAGATGGGACAACAGTGTAATTATGCTTAAGAACACTCAGGATATGAGTAACATAACTTCTGCTTTACTTTTTTCAGAGCTAAAAGCGCTTGAATTTGATCTTAACAAAAGAAAGAAGAAAGTTCAGTCAGAAGAGGAAGGGAAGGAGAAAACTCCTGAGAAAAGTGTGGCGTTCAAGGCCAGGTCTGAACCTGTTGAGCCCTCATCAAATTCTTCATCAAAGTCACTGATGGAGATGAGCAGGGAAGAACTCGCTGAGGAGTACAGCCTGATGGCCAGACGATTTGACAAGCTCAATTCCAGGTTTGGTCGTTATAAAAAGTTTTATCAGGACTCACGTGACAGGAAACCTGAAGGAACCCACCAAAGCTCGAGGAGATATGAGGAGCGAAGAAACACTGACCAGAGGAGAGAACGTGGTGATGAAAGGAGATATTCTGAACCAAAACCTGAAAGAAGAGACGAACAGAGACGTACTCGCGATGATAGATACCCAACCAAGGCTGAAAGCTCACCGAGAACCAGGGAACCTGACTCAAGGAGGAACCCTGAACCAAGAAAAGAAAGAATAAGTGAGCAGGTAGCATGTTACAACTGTAACAAGATTGGTCACTATCAGTACGATTGCCCGGAGCTGAGTGCTAGGGAGAGAGAGGAAAGGAGAGCCACGAGGGATCTAAGATCTGCTGATCGGAGGGCTATGGTGGTTGAGGATGCAACAGACTCTGATGGCCCCACTGAAAGGTCACCTGAACTCTTCTCGGATGATGAGTACGATGATGTCTGCCTAATGGCTAGGGATGAGCCTGAGGTAACATCAAATTCTGTTTGTGCTTCTTACACTGGTCAAAATCCTGAGCTCAGCTCAGAGTCAGTTAGAGAAATGAACCTTCAGATCTGTCTTGATCAATTGATGGTTGATTTCTCCAGACTGCAAGAAACTAATGTCTTCTTGGTAGAGGAGAACAAGAAATTGAGTACTGAAGTTCAAAACCTGAATGAACAACTCACTCAGTCTGATCTCAAAGAATCAGCTCAGATTGTGAGACTAACTCAGGAAATTGATATGATCAATTCTGAGCGTCTCCCAAGAGAGAAAATTCTGAAGGAACTGGCTGAGGAAGAGCTGGTCAGGAAGGAAGAGCTGAAAGCACTTAAGAGTAAGTTTGATGACCTCTTTACCAGACATGAAATCCTGAAAAAGAGTGAGGACTCTCTCAAGAAAAAGGTTGCAGCAATGAATAAATCCTCAGTGGCTAGAGAGGAAATAAATAGCAACCATATACTTGGGAACAAGAAAAAGGGACTTGGATATGTTCCTGAGAAATCCTCACAAGGTCATTCTCATGTTGCTTCAGGGAGCAACACTGAGAGGGTATTTGTTCAGACAGGCCAGAGTGCACCTAAGGTTGTGCTCCAGGCCCGTCAAACTGATAAGGGCAAGGAAACCGTTGACACAGTCAGGGTTGCTCCTAAGGTAGCTAAGCCAAAACCCAAGGGAAAGGCAAAGCAACCTACGGAAGCCCCTGAGAGCTCAGGCCAGGGAAAACCTCAGCGAAAGCAGAGGAAGACTCAGGCCAAGAGCCCTCAGACTGGTCAGCGAGGGTACCATCATGCTTGGCAATACCAACATGGAAGGCCAAATATGATGACACCCCCGTGGTTTTGGCATCCTGAGGCCTTTAACTGTTTTCCATTCCTTCACTTGCCTAGGGGGAATAGAAATCAGGGTCCTTATCAAGAACAAGGCCCAAGACCTGCTGCACCCAGACCTAGGAAGAACAGGAAGCCAGCCCAAAAAGCACCCACTCAGGCTCCTGCGAAGCCTAAGTCTAGCACCCATACACCATCTTCCTCTCAGGCTAAGAAGAAGAAAGTTGTGTATGTCGATGTTTCAGGGAGACAGATTCACCACTCTGAGGCAATCAGGGTTGTGAAGCAAGTCTGGATCCCGAAAGGTACAGCTGACACAATAGGACCCAACACCCAATGGGTACCTAAAGCCTGATTTGCTTACAGGCGGCTGTGGATCACAACAAGAGGAGAGAAGACTCAATCAAAGCTGTTTGGTACCTAGACAGTGGTTGCTCAAGGCACATGACTGGAATGAAGAGTCTTCTCCAAGAATATCAGGCTAAAGATGGTCCACAGGTAACCTTTGGTGATAACTCAAAAGGTGTTACTAAGGGTTTTGGTGTTCTAATTATAGGTACAGTCAGAGTGGAAAATGTGTCCTTTGTGGAAGGACTGAAGCATAACCTGCTGTCAGTAAGTCAATTCTGTGACAAAGGGTTCTGTGTTGAGTTCTCATCGAATAAATGTTCAGTCAAGGACAAATCAACACAAGTGCTTCTATCAGGTATAAGGAAAGGTAACGTTTATCTCGCTGATTGGAGCAGCACTATTCCTAATACTTGTCTAGTTGTTAAAAGCTCTCTAGAGCTCAGTTGGTTATGGCATAAAAGATTAAGCCACCTGAACTTCAAGATTCTTAACAAAATTTCTAGACAGTCACTTGTTGATGGTCTACCTAATGAAGTTTTTAGCAAAGATCACGTGTGCAAAGCTTGTCAGGAAGGGAAGCAGGTCAGAGCGTCATTCAAAGAAAAGGCTTCCTATTCCACAGACAGGATACTTCAGCTCTTGCACATGGATCTATTTGGTCCCATAACACCTGTGAGTATGAATGGTAGAAAATATACCCTTGTGGTTATTGATGATTATTCTAGATATACTTGGGTTATTTTCTTGTTAAATAAGAAGGAAACACAGGTGAAGCTTCCAGAGTTGCTCAGAAGACTCAGCAATGAGAAAAATCAGTCCATTACTAAGATCAGATCTGACAAGGGCACTGAATTTATAAATTCATATATTTCTGACTTTTGTAATGAACTTGGTATAGCTCATGAGACTTCTGCAGCTAGAACCCCACAACAGAATGGTGTCGCTGAAAGGAGGAATCGGACACTGAAGGAAGCTGCAAGGACCATGCTGGCTGAGTCAGGATTGCCCAAGAAGTTTTGGGCTGAGGCAATCAACACTGCATGCTACACTCAGAACAGATCCATGCTGAACAAGCAACATGCTCACACCCCATATGAGACATGGAACAAAAGAAAACCTCGTATTTCTTACTTTCATGTGTTTGGTTGTAAGTGCTTCATCCTCAACAATGGGAAGACCCAGTTGAAAGCCTTTGATAGCAAATCTGATGAAGGAATATTCTTGGGATATTCTGAAATTAGCAAAGCCTTCAGGGTTTACAATTGTAGGACCCTTGTTGTGGAAGAATCACCTCATGTTGTGTTTGATGAATCTGCTAATGAGTCTAGGGCAAAGGTGCTGAATCCTGACACTGAGGAGGTCACGAGGAGAGTGACAAGGCTGAGCTTGAAGAATCAACCTGATCCCAAGATCAAGACTGTGCCAATTCCCAGATGGGATGATGATGACGATCAGGATGATGAACCAAGTGCCACTCCTAAACCCAGCACATCAGGGATTGTTGAGCCTCAGACAGAGGAACAGGCTCAACCTGAGGTAAGTACCGTCTATGAAGATGCTGTTGCAGCTGAGACGGCTCCTGAGTCACCTCATCAAGGGGGAATCAATGTCCCTGACATTGAGCTTGTTAATCCCTTTGGTATAGACTCAGGATCATACCCTTCTGTTCAATTTCCTGAATTTTATGAGCCTGTAGACACTAACATTGCAGGTACTTCAGGAACAACTCCTGGCAAAAGAACATGGTTAGAAGATCATCCTATTGATCAAATTATTGGTGATCCAACTGAGGGAGTCAGGACCAGACGGTTTCATGGTGAGAGTGCACTGTTCTGTTGCTTTCTCTCTGAGCAAGAGCCTCAGAACATTGAAGAAGCTCTCACTGACTCGAACTGGATCATTGCCATGCAAGAGGAGTTGAATCAGTTCACAAGGAATCAGGTTTGGGAACTGGTAGATAGACCTAGGCATCAAGGTGTGATTGGTACCAAGTGGGTCTTTAAGAACAAGAAGGATGAGAATGGTGTAGTGGTAAGGAACAAGGCTAGACTGGTTGCAAAAGGGTATTGTCAGTCTGAAGGAATAAACTATGATGAGACTTTTGCTCCAGTGGCTAGATTGGAAGCTATCAGGTTGTTCCTTGCCTATGCGACATATAAGAAGTTCAAGGTGTATCAAATGGATGTCAAGAGTGCATTCTTGAATGGTGTACTCAATGAAGAGGTATATGTTGAACAACCTCCCGGGTTTGAGGTTGGAGATAGAGTATACCATTTGAAGAAAGCACTCTATGGACTTAAGCAAGCACCAAAAGCTTGGTATGATACCCTCTCTCAATTCCTGACTGATCATGGGTTCAAGAAGGGAACAGTGGATAGGACATTGTTCAGGATCACTGAAGGTGATGACATTCTCTTGGTCTAAATTTATGTGGATGACATAATTTTTGGATCACCAAATCATCAGTTATGTGAGAAATTCTCTAAACTGATGACTGGTAAATTTGAGATGTCAATGATGGGAGAGATGAACTTCTTCTTAGGATTGCAGGTCAAGCAGACTGATCAAGGCATATTTATTAATCAGGCCAAGTATACAAGAGACTTGATTCATAAGTTTGGTGTTCAGAACAGCAATCCAGCCAGGATCCCAATGAACACAAATTGGAAGATGGATCCTGACACTGAAGGGACTTCAGTGAATCAGACTGAGTATCGTGGGCTGATAGGTTCTTTACTGTACCTGACTGCAAGTAGGCCTGACATTACGTTTGCAGTTGGTGTGTGTGCTAGGTATCAGTCTGATCCCAAGAGAAGTCATTTGGAGGCTGCTAAGAGGATACTTAAGTATTTGAAAAGGACAGTTAATATGGGACTATGGTATCCTTCAGATGACAACCTTGAACTGACAGGGTATTCAGATGCAGATTATGGAGGTTGTAGGATTGATAGGAAATCAACCTCAGGGACATGTCAGTTTTTGGGAAGTAAGTTGATCTCGTGGTTTAGTAAGAAGTAGAATTCAGTGGCAACATCCACAACTGAGGCTGAGTATATGGCTGCAGGGAGTTGTTGTGCTCAGATCCTATGGTTGAGGCAACAGTTGAGGGACTACCAAGTATTTGCTAATCAGGTTCCAATCTATTGTGATAACAATAGTGCAATAGCAATCACTCAGAACCCAGTGCTTCACACAAGGTGCAAGCATGTGGATATTAGACACCACTTCATTCGAGATCATGTAGAAAAGAAAGATATTAGGATGGAAAAGATTCACACTGATAGGCAAAGAGCTGACATCTTGTCTAAGCCCTTGGCTGAAGCAAGGTTTATGGAACTGTCAGTGGAATTGGGACTCTTAGATCCGGGAGAGCAGTCAGTGTAGGGTTCTAGGGGGGACTCAGGCCAGACTCGACTCAGCGAGGTATCAGGGTGCTACAATGTCTCCCTGACAGGTATGGGTTCTAACCTGACTCTTGTGAATCTCAAGCGTCTCCCTGAGTCATTCGTCCTGAAAATCTTTATTAAATGCATTCCGTTTTCATTAAAAGCGCGCCTTTTTATATTTAAACCCACGCGCATGGAGCATTTAATGCTACAAGTTACTTTTTCATATACGTGTCCGTTTTATACGGAATATGACTGACTTGGGGTTTTAATTGAAACTGAGATTAATCCTGGCCTCTCATTTCAAAACCTTTCGAATTCAGGAATCAATCTCAACCCCACGTTTGAGTAACTGACTTAGTCTTATCAATCAAGGGTGCCATTTGAGGTCTTTACGCAAACACAACGCACAATTTGCACACTGAGTTTTCTCTTGCTCAAACAAAGAATTTCTAAAACCTTTTTCTAAAAAAAAAACAATAGCATTCCTTGATTCCGACTGGACAACCGACAAGATCGTCGATGTTGTTGAGAAGAAGCTGGTACACATGGAGCAAGTCATCTCCATGGAAGGTATCTGTCTAACGGTTGAGGAAATCAAACCCGTTTTCAAATGGATTTCCGACGCCGGGTTGGAAACATACTTCACCACCCGCCCCTCTTCCGTGCTCCCAAGAACAGTGGTGGAAGCTTATTTGAACATGTTCTTGCGGAAGGGAGAAGTCTTCACAAAGGTGACTGCGCTAAAGCCGACGGGAGAAAAGAACGCCGACGGAGAGCCTCTCTATGACTCGGAGGTGGTCACCATCGATCTCAGGCAGGCGGTGAGGGAAGTTTTCAAGCTGCCATTCTCAGGCATCAACCCCAGGACTTACAAGGAAAACTCGGAGGGAGAATTCCTTGGGAAATGGACCAAGTCAGGGTCTTCGGAGTTCAGGGCCCGTCAGAACAAGAGCACTCTGAAGCCGGAGTACAGGGCTCTGGTGGACTTGGTGTCCAAGATTGTGATGGGAGCAACTGGCTCTCACGAGCAGTTGAGTCTGCCCAAGCTGAGGCTCATGGGAGCAATCGCTGATGGAGTGGAAGGGAATTGGGAGCAGTTCTTCCTCGATCAAATCCATCAGGCGGGATTGGACAAGATCACGCGTGACAAGGAGAAGAAACACATATCCGTCAGTGCCATCTTGCCTTTTGGCACAAGATTGTCCATGCTGATTGCTCATGCGTGCCATGAGTACACTTTTGACTTTGAGGACAACCTTTCCTCAAAGAAGGTAATGTTTTCCTCACTGAGTGACACCTATTCAGTGCTAGGGCTGACTGACCCCAATGCGAAAGCAAAGGGTCAGGCCAGAAAGCCAGCTGGGACGGCCAAGAGAGTGGCAACCAGCCTCATTGAAAAGGTGGATGAGCTCCTTGAGAGGAGTAAGGAGGATGAGAAGGCTGTTGCTGAAGAGGTGGAGCAACCTGAGGTGGGCGTGGCTGAGAAGAAGGAGAGGAGGGTGAAAATCGTGCTGTCAGGGAAGAGTACGAAGTCAGGGATTGAGTCAGATCCCAAGAAGGCCGGGACTGAGGCTGAGGGAACTGATGATGACGTCAGTAAGAAGGGTGCTCAGGGAGAGAGGCCCCTGAAGAGACTTAGGAGGGGAGTAAAGAAGTCTCCTGCTAAGAAACTTCCTGAGTTGAGTGAGAGGGAGAAGTCAAGCTCTCCTGGAGCCTCTGACTTAGATGAGGTAAGAAAGACTGTTGAGACGACTGAGTCATTGCAGCCTGAGACAGCACCCACTCACACACCCCCACATCCTGAAACCCAAACACCTTCCATCCCTGACCCCACACCTCAAACTCCCCAACTTCCCCAACCTTCAGAGCCAAATTACCCTACTGAGTCAGTGCCATCAACCTCACTTACAATTGAGCCTGACCAGTTAGCCGAGCCAAACCTTCCCAACCCCTCAGATTTTCCCTCATACCCCAACCCCAAAGACTGTCCCAAATCTATTTCAGCTGAAGAGGATGTATTCCTTGAAATAGAGGAGGAGGAGCTGGATGAGCACATGGCGGGAGGTATACTGGAGAATACGCTCAGGGGGAATACCACGGAGTGGGCAGGAAAGTGCTGGCCTGGGCTGTACAAATATACTGAATTGCTGGCATATGTGGTGGAGCTCAAAGTTTGGTTGGACTTCAAACAATCAAACATGCAGGAGCAACATATGCTGGTGGACGCTCGCGGCTGGGAGCATTGGGAGACGGAGGAAGCCAAGATTTGCTCATTCTTTGGCCTGACAAGCTGGCTGCAACTATTGAACTTCGATAACCTGAAGAAGCTTGTGGCTGAAATGATGGCCAAAAGCAAGGCTGATCTTCTCCCCGTTGAAGAGAAAGAGGATGATGAGGAGGATGATGACACTCAAGGTGGAGCTGTGGAAAAGGCAGTGGAGGAGACTGCTAGAGAAATTGATGAGATGGACTCTGAGCCTCAGGCTCAGGGGGAAGGTGACAAGAACACTGGTGCCAAGGGTGGACCAGTGGCTGAGGATGTTGTGAACATCTCAGCTGCCAATGAGACATCTGTCGATGAAGGGATTCCCTGCCCTGAGACACGAGAGGATGATGTTGAGGCATTCAAGGAGACTCTCAGTTCCGAAGGACAAGTTCCTAAGGTTCAAGTTAGCTTAGCCGAGCCTGAGGAGGCGGCTATGACTACTTCACAACTGCCTTCAGTGCACCTTGAAGAAGGGACTGATGCTGCAGGGGCTGACAAGGGAAAGCAGCCAATCACTGATGAGGCCGCTGATGATGAAGATGTGATCATAACCGGGGTCGGCCGTGCTGAATTTACAAGCATAGTGGAGGTCAAACAGGAGAAAACCTCGGAAAATCTAGCTGAGCTTCAGGAGGAAGTAATGAGGCTACGTGCTGAAAAAGATGAAGACTCCAAGGCCCTGGCGAAGCACATTAGGTGGACAAAGTCAGCTTACAACACCCTTGCTAACATGGAGCTGATCTTGTTAAAGCGCACAATGACTGACACGGCCAAGTCAGTGAAGAATGAGAGGAAGCGCACAAAGAAGATGCTCAGAAACACTCTCAAGAAGCTTGAAGAGAGGGATGCGATCAGGGACGAAAAGATGAATCAGGCAGTGGACAGGCTTGCAGTTCAGACTGGAGCTATTGTCACTCAGGCCTTGAAGGACTCAGCGTCCAAATTGGAGCTGGAGTCAGGGAAGCTGGATCGCACCTCTCAATCAGTGGCGGACGTTTTGGCTAAGGCCACTGAGGAGTCTGCGAAGATACTGACTGAGGTGAGCAGAGTCAGCGGTGAGTCCTTGAAGGTGGAAGAAAGGATCACCAAGGCTGAACAAAGTCTCCAACTCTCTATGGAGGTCTTTGAGAAGAAGGTCAATGCTGCCATCAGTTCCGTATCTTTTGCAGGGACTGGGATTTCAATGGGAGTTGAATTATTGAAGGAGGGAATCAACGATGTCCATTCCCTAGCCTCCTTCGTAATCAACAGCGGATCTGACGCATTCCCATCTGAGGCCAATGATGATGCCAAAAAGGGGGAAAAGAAGAAGAAAAGATCCCGCCCTGAGGCATCCGAGGCAGTTAGTCAAGGAGAGACCGTCCTAGCTGACCCTGAAGCCAATCCTGATGGAAATATTCTAAGGGTAAGGAAGTCAGCTAGGTTAGCGGCCGTGGAGAAGGAAGGAGAACAATTAGTTGCCAAGCTGAGGGAGGAGGCAACAAAGGCAAAGGCTAATGAACCTTCAAAGCAACAACCTGCGCCAGTCCAAAGATCGTCACCCATGAGCTCAAGGAAGAATCCCATCACTTACTCAGGTGAGTTAGTTGCGGAGCTATGTGCTGAAGCATGGGGAGATCAACCTGAAAAGACTGAGGCTATGCGCAGAGCTGAAATTGCTCAGAAGGAGAAGATGTGCATCTTGGAGAAGAAGGTTGAGAAGCTGACTGATATCACTGAGCTTCAACAACGCGAACTAGATGATGCAGTGATCAGCTTGCTAAGGAGGAAGAAGGCGAAGCCTGAGCCAAGGAAGTACATGAAGAAGCCAACAGTTAGGAAAGCAACAATTCTTCAAATCAGTAGGCCAGAATCAGGAGCAAGGGAAGCTTTTGTTGATGAGTTCGTCTCAGAGACTTTGAAGGAGTTTTGGACTGATGCAAGGGATGAATTTGTCAGGCTATGGTTTGTTGTGAAGAAGTGGGGCGACACTAACGATATTGATGCCCACTTCACTGACTATATGATGGACAATCATCCTGAGCTATTCCAGAAGATCTTGGAGGAGGCTGAGGCAGCTCAAGTCCAAGTGAAGGCTCCTGAGTTCACCATTCGAGCTCCTCCCTTGATTCCTGGAACTCAAAAGCATGACACTAAGGCCATAATGATGGAAGTGTTGAAGATAGCCAGAGCTGAAGGATATGTGAACCAACCTGGAAGACTTGACGAGCTAAAGGCAAGAGTTTATGCAGGATATGGACTCAAGCCTGAAATGAGATTAGTCTAGGTGTTCATAGGCTTCTTTGTAATAGATTAGATTCATTGTAATCATATCCACATCAATCAATGAAATCTATTACTTTTGCCCACAGACAAAAACTCATTGTCTTTTTGGCTGTTGTTTAAAATTCTGTACTTTATCAAGAATTGCTCTAACACTGTCTTATCTTATAGATAGGTTTGTCTTGTTTTCTCTAAGTGTTTTGAGGATCTTTTCAGTGTTTTGGCATCATCAAAAAGGGGGAAATTGTTGGTACATTGTCAGTTTTGATTAAGATCCCAAAGCCCCTGAAAAGATGATTGCCTTAATCTGTCTTTGTCAGGCTAGTCTTGGTTAGGATTTGTACTTAGTCATTTTACACTTCACAGGTACTCAGTGAGAGGAGAACTCACTGGAGACAATCAAGACTCAGAGCCTGAAGACGAAGAGCACCATCCTGAACTTATGGCAGTCCTCTAAGCTGGCTGAGTAAGTGTCAGTGATGAAGAGTATGACCTTGAGGTCATTACTAACTCAGTCCTGAAGGGAACAGGTTGTCACTGAGTTAATGGGAAGACTTGGAGTAGAGCCAAGCAATGCAAAAGGAATTTCAGCGTCAGGACAAGACCGGTGAGCTCAAGACAAAATGAACTTAATAAGACAAGCCTGAAGCTCAGGAATAAGTTCTGACATTCTCACCAACCTGATGACGTGGACCAATCCGAGGAGGACACGCACGTACGGAACCTGACATAAAGACTGAATTCAGACTGCATATTCAACGGGCAAGCATTTAATGTGCATTTAATGCAAATACCAAATCCATGCAAGGGCGGCTGCTGCATGGAGATATGTCCGTTTGAAGCCCCTCTACATAGATGGCTAGAAGGCTATCTCTCCAACGGATAGTTTTTCAAACCACCTATAAATACAGAAGGCCTTGAACCCTTTCAAGGTTACGGGAAATTTCCAAGCCAGAAATTACTCAAACTCTCAAGCAATCAAAGCATGCAGCCTTTAAGAGAAACACTCGAAACCTTCTAAATTTCCCAAGTGTTTCTCAGCAACTGAGAGTTATTCTGTATTCCAAGAGCTAATTAGAATTATCTTAAGCTTAGAGAGATTATCCAATCCTTAGCATAGCTTTGCCTTGTAAGGATAATCTCAACTTAGTTGGAATCCAAACTGAAACCAAAACCCTAAGTTAGGCTTGTTGGGAGTAAGTCAGTTAGTGTGTTAGTAAGTGGAGTTGTATAGATCAGTGAGGTAACTGATCTTGGTGCACCTTGGCACGTTAAAAACAAGAATCCCTTGAGTGGATTTCCTGTTAAGTCAGGCCGTGGACGTAGGAGCTTGAGACTCTGAACCACGTTAAACTTCTTGTGTTCTTACTGCTTTGACATTGTGCATACTTGCCATATTACCTGTTCATTCATTGCATTCAAGTTTATCAGGTCTGAATCAATCAACCTGATCCTCGAAAGAACACTGCCCTACTAAACCCTTCTTAGATTTGAGTAAAACAAGTTTTCAGAAAGCAAACTAAACAAGACTTTAAACTATCAGGGCTCAAACATTTCCGCACTGAACTTGAACTGATAGTTAGCCAACTGACCCGCACCAAGTGTAGTCAGTGGGTGTATTATCAGCTCCTAGTTCTTTACCACTCTGAGTGAAGGGGACTCAGTCAGTTTTAAGTTTGAAAATTGGTATACGTGTATTCCCCCCCCATACACGTATTCCTCAGTCTTGTACCGGGGCCAACACTCTCAACCTAACAACTGAGTAGGGTTTTGAGTAGGGTTTTGGTTCCAATTGATGTGTGATAATCCTTACAGTGTAGCTCAAGGCTTAGGATGGATTATCTCTCTCTAAGGTTTGGATATAGCTTTTAAGCTTTATTACAGAAGGTTTGTTATGCTCTCTACTGAATTGAAACACTTGGGAAATAAAAGTAATTTCGAGTACTTCTTGAAGGTTATGAATGTAGAGATAGCTTTGATCTTGTGAGTTTCCCGTGCATAGAAATGAGCACGTCCTTCTGTATTTATAGACTTCTTTGAAAATCTTCCCGTTGGATTTGAATCTTCTCAAGTAAGTCTTTTTGTATCTGATTGGTTTAAACGGCTCTATTTGAAGCTTTAAGTCTTGTCAAGAAACGGCTGAAAGACCATGCTTGTTCACCTAACTTTCTGTAGATTGCTAGGGAAAGACTTTTGGTACTTGTCAGTCTGGGGCAGGTTGGCTGTCAGTAAAGTACACTGACGTGTCATCTTCTCATTGGGCCTTCACTCTGCTTGCCCAGATTCTTGTCTTGCTTTAAGGTGGAACCCCTCTGAGAGAACCTTCTTATTCCTTCATTTATTGTAAGCTTCACTGAAATTCGTTTTGCCTTGTTCCAACCAGATTAACTAACAACTTTTAATGTGTTTAGCATTTAATGAGCTTTGTTAGTTCTCATCAGTGGACCTTGTTCCTCTCCTGATGGTTTTAGCCTTAGTGAGAATGCACTTAGAAAAACATTCAAGACTTAGACTACTTTCTCAGATCACTTGTCTTCAGCGGACTTCGTCTTCAGCAGTCCTTGTCTTCAGCGGACTTTGTTCTTTAATACACTCTATAAATTTCTAACTGCACTCCAGTTCTCAACATTTAGAACTGTTTAACTAAATTCTAACTCTACTGAATATTTTACTTACAAACAACTTAGGAGGAACATTTTGGCATCTTAATCAAAACTTAAGTCTATACAATTTCCCAACACTTTTCCACCAATGCAATAAAAAAAGAAAAAAGCAAAACTAATCATCATCATGTACACTCTCTGTCCCATGTACAGTTGCACCCTTGAGATTAAGAAAATGAAAAAATTAATAGCATATGTGTAATATGTGTATATTTTTATGAATGTGCACAAAAATAAATGCTTCATTTTTAGGTAATGTGCAAACTGGTGTATAACATCCAAATAAGAAAAATATGTAAATTCCTATGAGAGGGTGGGAGTAATAAATAATACTACTTTCGTTCCAATGCTATTTGCATCCTTGGGATCAGGGTTGTAAACGAATCAAATAATTTTGATTCGATTGGCTATTCATATTCAAAATTTTGTGATTCGAATTCGATAAAAATATTCGATTCGATTAGTAATCAAATACGAATACAAAATTATGATATTCGATTCGGTATTCGTAAATATTAGATTAAAAATATACATATATATAATATATATATATATTATAATATTTAGTATATATGTTTCTCTCTATAATATTTATCTTAAATGAATGTGGCCCAAACCATAAATTTAGCCCAACACCAGAACATAAATTTAGCCCAACCCCAAAAAATAAATTGATAGGAGTTTAATATTTAAATATAAAAAAAATAAAAAAAATATCCTCAACTCTCAGGTATACTTTTACACGCCAGTAAGCAAACTCCCGTGAATGAGACCAGTCCAAAGAAATTGAAAACCCCTAATCTTGAAAATGAAAAACCGCCTGTTCCCAATTCTTCCCACGACGTCGCCCGTCGTGTAGCCCACGGAGTCGCCATCGTCTAGCCCATGTCGGCTCGCTGCGTTGCCCATCCGCCGCCTGTCGTCCGACTCGCACTGCCACTTCTGTCTAGCTCACTGTGTATTGCCATTGTCCAACTCGCTGGGAAAAGGTACATTTGAGCTCCTTGACCGGCTAAAAACAACGACAACCTCTGCTTTGTTTCTGTCTTTTTTTCCCTATTTTCTTGTGCTCTGTTCACTCCATCTCACTGTTGAATCGTGTATGCAAAGCTTTAAAATTGATATGGAATTTTGAACCTTCTTTTTGTGTAAATTGGAGGTCAATTTGACATGGATTTGTAAAATTGATGTGGGAATTTCATTGGTTATGAATTTAGTGTCATCTTGGTATCTGGTTTGGGTAGCTTCCGTTCAGTTTCAATGGTGGTAATGCGGTTGCGGTGAATTTTCGAATTCTAGTGGTATTTAGTTTGGTGGTAATTCTAGATCATGGATTTTCGAATTCAATGGTATTTATTTTTTTGCATAAATTTCTATTAGAAGAAATTATTGTTTTGGTTGAGTTCAAGTTTTTTTTTTCTGATTACTGGGAATTTTTTTTTCGAATTATTCTTTTACTCTTATGTTAAATTTAAAGTCAATTCTCCACAGATTGTAGCTATGGATTGTCCTAATTCAATAGAGCAAACAACTCAAGAGGATGAGATTATAGTTGAATCACAGGAGGTAAATATCATATATTATATGATAATTAAATGTTATGTATCATTTGGAATATATATATATATATATATATATATATATATATATATATATATATATACTAATTAAACATTTTTGTAATGAAAGGAGGAGAAAACTACGATCGAGATAAATGATGATGAATGTGATGGTAACACACAAACTGAAGATGTGAATGTTGATGGAGAGAAATATAATGAAGAAGATAAAGATGGTGAAGGTGATGAAGGTGAGGAAGATAAGGGTCATTTTGAAAGGAAAAAGAGAAATAAGGTTTCAAAAGTTTATACTGATTTTGTTGAAGTGACTACAAATTATGGAACTTCAAAATCTCAATGTATACATTGCAAAGCTCTTCTTTCTAAGCCAACTACCGGTACAATAAGTCATCTTTGGAATCACTTGAAGTGGTGTTTGCAAAAGAAAATGCACACTGAAAAGCAAAAGACATTGCAATTTCAGCCTATTAATTCCAAATTTGAGATGAATCCTTTATCGGATGGTAAATATGATCATATGAAGCAAAGAGAGGCGGCTGCACATTGGATTTTAATGAACGAGCAGCCGTTTAATGTTATGGAAAGTTTTTGTTTCACTTTCATGTTAAGTATCAATCAACCACAATTTGAGAAGATTTATCGTGCCATGGCAAAGAAAGATGTTACTAATGTTTATGACATAGAGAAGAAAAAGTTGCAATTGACATTGAGAGACATCAATAAGATTTCCTTGACCACTGATATTTGGAAATCAAAGGTTCAAAAGATTTCTTATATGTGTGTCAATGGTCACCTTGTTGATTCAAATTGGCAACTTCATAAACGACTTCTTAGCTTCATACCTCTATCTCCTCCATATGCTGGTAAGTCTACCTCCTCCACATGCTGGTAAGTCTACCTCCTAACTCCTCTTGAATGATTCCCCCTTCTGAGCAGCTCTCTCGTCTTTTTCCTTCAGGTGAGCTTCCTTTAACTTTGATAAGTCCTCAGATGGGGTCTTCTTCTTTCCTTTTTTAGCTTCAGTGATCTTCTGTGCCTCAGCATCTGCTTTCTTCAAAGTGCTCTTGATTTGCTGGCCTCTCTCAAATTCTGGGGTTTCGAGGATAATCTGCATCTTGTTTTTAGGGTCTGCATTCATGTCCTTCGCACTTACCCTCTTTTCCCCCTTTCCGGAACTAATCACAAACTCAGCCACATAAATGTTGAGCTTCATTTGATCATGAGCTAAGACCTTCAATTTAGTGGAGCAATGATCAACTTCATCTTCCAGTCTTTCCAGGGTTGCCCCAGCTGTTTGCCCAAACTGCACAAATTGAGCTAACTTCTCGTCAATAAGTACATTTGTCTTCTCTTGTGTAGGGAAGTCCTCTGCCGCCTTCTTCAGGACCTCCCCCAGCTTGGCTCCCAGCTCTTCATGCTTTGCCTCAAATTCCTGCATCTTCTGATTTCATAACCCTTCAACTTTCCCAATAAGGTCAGCTGAGAAAGTCTCAACAGAGGACTTGAGGTTAATGGAAACATTGTCTACTGCGTCCTTCAAGAATTGAGCTCTTGCTTCCTCTTCCTTCTACTCCAGCTTCTTCAGTCCTTCAATTACCAGCACACTTTGACCTTCTACTACATCCAACACCATCTGCTGAGAATCTTCAATCTTCAAGGTCAGGTTCTGAAGTGATTTGGTTGTGGACTCCATCATTTCATCCACATGGTCTGAGAGGATGACCATTTCATCCACTTCTTCTTGGACAATCTCCTGGACATCCTTCAGTTGAGCTTGGAGAGACAGAAGGCTTTCCTCTAGGAGTGAGTGAACATCATCCCTCAGAGGAGTTAGGTTGACTTGGATTGGGGGAACTTCATCAGTTTGAACACCTGCATTACAAACAGTGTTAGTTCCTTCCCCCTCAATCTCACATCCTAAGTCTCCTGTCACATCTAATTGCATAGCTACTCCCTCCTCCTCTCTCTTCTCACTTCTCTCAGCCTCTTCTTTCTTTTCAACTATAATTTTTACAGCCAAATCATCCTTTACAGGAATGATTGCTCTAATTTCACCACTTACTACTCCAGTAATTTCCACATCTTTTTCACCTCCCTCAGTTTTTTCAGTCTCTTTTTCAACTCCTTCGTTTCCAGACACCTCAGCTGACTCCTTAGTCACCACTGAGGGCTGTTGTGGGATAGCTTCAGTAGACACATCTACTGAGCTTTCCTTTGGCAAATTTTGAGCCTCAGTATCTCTTGCCAAAGATACATCCTTGGCTACCTCACCATCACCTTGCCTAGGTGAAGTACCTTCTCCTCCTCCCATTTCTTGCACTTCTTTTTCTTTCTCCTCTTCTCCTCCTCCCACAGCTTGTACTCCTTCCTCTTCTATTTCTTTCTCAGCTACAGCCTCAACTATCTTCTCTTTCTCACTTTCATCAGCCTTCTCTTGGTCATCTCCCTTCCTTGCCTCAGCTAGTTTTTTCATAACCAGACTCTCAAATATCTTCTCATCACAGAGAAGTCTGGTTTTGGTCATACCAGCAAATGTCATCACCTCTATCTCCTCTTTCTTACATTCATCAGAGTTGCTGCCTCTGACAGCCATCAAAATTTCTCCCAATCTTCTATCTTTGAGCTGGACAAGGAGTCTCAGCATCATGAACATTTCTTTTAGGGTAGGGTACCCATCAAGCTCAGGGTACTTAGACTCCAAAGAGTAGGCCACCTCATCCTTAAGAGTGTCTAAGAATGAGTACTCTTCTTCATCGTCTGATGGGAGGGAATGGGTAGGGGATCTGAGATCAGAGGGCTCCTCTGGGATAGACTCTAGGTGTGTAGAAGGGATTTCAGATGGGTTGGGTTCAGAAGAGGGTTGGGTTTGAGTTTCAGTGGGGGTTGAGGGGATGGGTTCAGAGGGTGTTGAGGGGATGGGTTCAGAGGGGTTTGAGGTTGCCTCAGCAGATGACTCAGATGGGGTGGTGTTTTGGGATCCACTTTCAGGCTGTTGAGAGCCTTCAGTGGGGGTTTTAGACATTTTGGATATTTTCTTTGTCTTTACAGGGGTTCTAGGTTTGGTTTTGGGTTTGATGGGGGTAGGTGCAGGTACATCTGAGTCAGACTCATTTGAGATCACATTGGGGGAGGAGTCAGGGTTACCTGATGATGATTCATCAGTAGAGTTCGTGACTCTAACTTTCTTGGGTGCACTCTCCTTCACGGTCTCAGAAGACCTCTTCTTCTCCTTCTTTGAGGCCTTCTGTGCCTCCTCCTCCTTGTGCAGTGCCATCTTATCACTTAGCTTGACCAATCTCCTCTTAAGTTTGGTCTTCTTTCCCTCAGAAGGGCTGGCTTCCTCTGTCTCCTCCGCTCCTTCAGGGCTTTCTACTTCAAGGCTCAGCTTTCTTACCTCCAAGGTCTTTCCAGACTTGAAAAGAGTCTTCAGATTACTCCACTTCCTGTCCTCAATCCAATCTACTCCCACATCCACATTTTCAATGAGATAGGAGACCTTGGTGGCAAAATTGAGCTTAATTGCTAGCTGGGGAGTTTTGTCAGCCTGAAACTTTGTCTTCTCCTTATTCAACGCCCTTAAGAAGAATTGCTGCCAGTTGAAGCTCTTCTCTTTGCTCTCCATAATGGCCTTCATTAATCGCAGCTTTGGTTTGCTCACTTGCTCCGTGCTCCCTTGGTTTCCCAGAATGCATTTCCCAACAATTTCATAAAGAACATTGTAAACGGGAAGGAGTAAACTTCTGTTCATTGTGGGACTGTACTTCACTCTCTTTTGCATTATGGTGTAAACCCATTCCCCTTCCTTATCCAGAATACAGGTGTCTGGATTTGGGCCTTCAGAAGGAAGTCCAAACAGCTCCTTGAGATCATCTCCTTCCAACCGAATCTCCTTCTTTATTTTCTGATGCTCAACAATTTCGTTTCCATCTCTCATCACCTTCTTCTTCCTCTTTAAGAAGAGACACGACTTGATTTTAGAGTCAGTGTTAGCAACACTGAAAAAGAACTCCAAAACTTGTCTATCGAAGCAACTCTTAGGATGGACAGACAAGAATTTTTCTAACCTTGCGGTTTTGACCATTTCCAGGGCTTCCTTTATATGAGCGAACTCAGGCCTGGATTCAATTTCTGGGTTATAAAAAAGAATTGTAGGTTCATACCAAGAATTGTCCTTGTTGGTAAGAAAACCTAGGTTTAATCTTGCCATTTGAAAGATAGGATTTGAGAGAAAATTTGCAGAGTGTATTTGCAGAGTGTATTTGGACAGATAGTAAGTGTTTGCTTGTGAGTGATTTCGAAAAGGTTTATGTTGGTCCCGGTACAAGACTGAGGAATACGTGTATGGGGGGGGGGGGGGGGAATACACGTATACCAATTTTTCAACCTTAAAACTGACTGAGTCCCCTTTGCTCAGAGTGGTAAAGAACTAGGAGCTGATAATATACCTACTGACTACACTTGGTGCGGGTCAGTTGGCTAACTATCAGTTCAAGTTCAGTGCGGAAATGTTTGAGCCCTGAAAGTTTAAAGTCTTGTTTAGTTTGCTTTCTGAAAACCTTGTTTAACTCAATTCTGAATAGTGTTTAGTAGGGCAGTGCTCTTTTGACGATCAGCCTGATTGATTCAGACCTGATAAACTTTGAATGCAATGAATGAACAAGTAATATGGCAAATATGCACAATATCAAAGCAGTAAGAACACAAGGAGTTTAACGTGGTTCGGAGTCTCAAGCTCCTACGTCCACGGCCTGACTTAACAGGAAATCCACTCAAGGGATTCTTGTTTTTAACGTGCCAAGGTGCACCAAGACCAGCTAACCTCACTGATCTATACAAACTCCACTTACTAACACACTAACTGACTTACTCCCAACAAGCCTATCTTAGGGTTTTGGTTTCAGTTTGGATTCCAACTAAGTTGAGATTATCCTTACAAGACAAAGCTATGCTAAGGATTGGATAATCTCTCTAAGCTTAAGATAACTCTATTTAGCTCTTGGAATACAGAATAACTCTCAGTTGCTAAGAAACACTTGGGAAATTTGAATGTTTTCGAGTGCTTCTCTTAAAGGCTGAATGCTTTGATTGCTTGAGAGTTTGAGTAATTTCTGGCTTGGAAATTTCCCGTTACCTTGAATGGGTTCAAGGTCTTCTGTATTTATAGGAGAATTGGAAAACTATCCGTTGGAGAGATAGCCTTCTAGTCACCTATGTAGAGTGGCTTCAAACGGACATATCTTCATGCAGCAGCCGCCCTTGCATGGGTTTGGTATTTGCATTAAATGCACATTAAATGCTTGCCCGTTGAATATGCAGTCTTAATTCAGTCTTTATGTCAGGTTCCGTACGTGCGTGTCCTCCTCGGATTGGTCCACGTCATCAGGTTGGTGAGAATGTCAGAACTTATTCCTGAGCTTCAGGCTTGTCTTATTAAGTTCATTTTGTCTTGAGCTCACCGGTCTTGTCCTGACGCTGAAATTCCTTTTGCATTGCTTGGCTCTACTCCAAGTCTTCCCATTAACTCAGTGACATCATGTTCCCTTCAGGACTGAGTTAGTAGTGACCTCAGGGTCATACTCTTCATCACTGACACTTACTCAGCCAGCTTAGAGGACTGCCATAAGTTCAGGATGGTGCTCTTCATCTTCAGGCTCTGAGTCTTGATTGTCTTCAGTGAGTTCTCCTCTCACTGAGTACCTGTAAAGTGTAAAATGACTAAGTACTAACCCTAACCAAGACTAGCCTGACAAAGACAGATTAAGGCAAACATCTTTTCAGGGGCTTTGGGATCTTAATCAAAACTGACAATGTCCCAACAATTTCCCCCTTTTTGATGATGCCAAAACACTGAAAAGATCCTCAAAACACTTAGAGGAAACAAGATAAACCTATCTATAAGATAAGACAGTGTTAGAGCAATTCTTGATAAAGTACAGAATTTAAACAATAAGCCAAAAAGACAATGAGTTTTTGTCTGTGGGCAAAAGTAATAGATTTCATTGATTGATGTGAAAATGATTACAATGAATCTAATCTATTACAAAGAAGCCTGTGAACACCTAGACTAATCTCATTTCAGGCTTGAGTCCATATCCTGCATAAACTCTTGCCTTCAGCTCGTCAAGCCTTCCAGGTTGGTTCACGTACCCTTCAGCTCTGGCTATCTTCAAGACTTCCATCATTATGGCCTTTGTATCATGCTTTCGAGTTCCAGGAACCAAGGGAGGAGCTCGAATGGTGAACTCAGGAGCCTTCACTTGAACTTGAGCTGCCTCAGCCTCCTCCAAGATCTTCTGGAATAGCTCAGGATGATTGTCCATCATGTAATCAGTGAAGTGGGCATCGATATCGTCAGTGTCGCCCCACTTCTTCACAACAAACCATAGCCTGACAAATTCATCCCTTGCATCAGTCCAAAACTCCTTCAATGTTTCTGAGACGAACTCATCAACAAAAGCTTCCCTTGCTCCTGATTCTGGCCTACTGACTTGAAGAATTGTTGATTTCCTAACTGTTGGCTTCTTCCTGTACTTCCTTGGCTCAGGCTTCGCCTTCTTCCTCCTTAGCAAGCTGATCACTGCATCATCTAGTTCTCGTTGTTGAAGCTCATTGATGTCAGTCAGCTTCTCAACCTTCTTCTCCAAGATGCGCATCTTCTCCTTCTGAGCGATTTCAGCTCTGCGCATAGCCTCAGATATTTCAGATTGATCTCCCCACGCTTCAGCACATAGCTCTGCAACCAACTCACCTGAATAAGTGATTGGATTCTTCCTTGAGCTCATGGGTGACGATCTCTGAATTGGCTCAGGTTGTTGCTTGGCATTGATGTCAGTCAGCTTCTCAACCTTCTTCTCCAAGATGCGCATCTTCTCCTTCTGAGCGATTTCAGCTCTGCGCATAGCCTCAGATATTTCAGATTGATCTCCCCACGCTTCAGCACATAGCTCTGCAACCAACTCACCTGAATAAGTGATTGGATTCTTCCTTGAGCTCATGGGTGACGATCTCTGAATTGGCTCAGGTTGTTGCTTGGAAGGTTCATTAGCCTTTGCCTTTGTTGCCTCCTCCCTCAGCTTGGCAACAATTTGTTCTCCTTCCTTCTCCACCGCCGCTAACCTAGCTGACTTCCTCACCCTTAGAATGTTCCCTTCAGGATTGGCTTCA
Source organism: Ballota nigra (assembly GCA_947034835.1). Lineage (NCBI taxonomy): Eukaryota > Viridiplantae > Streptophyta > Magnoliopsida > Lamiales > Lamiaceae > Ballota > Ballota nigra. Next base: position 71,631,780 of record OX344724.1, on the reverse strand, counting down.
GGATCAGCTAGAACGGTCTCTCCTTGGTTAACTGCCTCAGATGCCTCAGGGCGGGATCTTTTCTTCTTCTTTTCCCCCTTTTTGGCATCATCATTGGCCTCAGATGGGAATGCGTCAGATCCGCTGTTGATTACGAAGGAGGCTAGGGAATGGACATCGTTAATTCCCTCCTTCAGTAATTCAACTCCCATTGAAATTCCAGTCCCTGCAAAAGAAACGGAACTGATGGCAGCATTGACTTTCTTCTCAAAGACCTCCATAGAAAGTTGGAGACTTTGTTCAGCCTTGGTGATCCTTTCCTCCACCTTCAAGGACTCACCGCTGACTCTGCTGGCCTCAGTTAGTATCTTTGCAGACTCCTCAGTGGCCTTTGTCAAAACGTCCGCCACTGACTGAGAAGTGCGATCCAGCTTCCCTGACTCCAGCTCCAATTTGGACGCTGAGTCCTTCAAGGCCTGAGTGACAACGACTCCAGTCTGAGCCGCAAGCCTGTCCACTGCCTGGTTCATCTTTTCGTCCCTGATCGCATCCCTCTCTTCAAGCTTTCTGAGAGTGTTCCTAAGCATCTGCTTGGTGCGCTTCCTCTCATTCCTCACTGACTTGGCCGTGTCAGTCATCGTTTTCTTTAACAAGATCAGCTCCCTGTTAGCAAGGGTGTTGTAAGCTGACTTTGTCCACCTGATGTGCTTCGCCAGGGCCTTGGAGTGTTCTTCCTTCTCAGCTCGTAGCTTCATCACTTCCTCCTGAAGTTCAGCTAGATTTTCTGTGGTTTTCTCCTGTTTGACCTCCACTATACTTGTGAATTCAGCACGTCCGACCCCGGTTATGATCACATCCTCATCATCAACGGCCGCCTCAGTGATTGGCTGCTTTCCCTTGTCAGCCCCTGCGTCATCAGTCCCTTCTTCAAGGTGCACTGAAGGCAGTTGTGAAGTAGTCATAGCCGCCTCCTCAGGCTCGGCTAAGCTAACTTGAACCTTGGGAGCTAGTCCCTCGGAACTGAGAGTCTCCTTGAATGCCTCAACATCTTCCTCTCGTGTCTCAGGGCAGGGAATCCCTTCATTGACAGATGTCTCATTGGCAGCTGAGATGTTCACAACATCCTCAGCCACTGGTCCACCCTTGGCACCAGTGTTCTTATCACCTTCCCCCTGAGCCTGAGGCTCAGAGTTCATCTCATCAACTTCTCTCGCAATCTCCTCCACTGCCTTCTCCACAACTCCACCTTGAGCTTCATCATCCTCCTCATCACCATCCTTCTCGTCATCAGAAAGGAGGTCAGCCTTGCTCTTGGACATCATTTCACTCACTAGCTGCTTCAGGTTGTCAAAGTTCAAGAGTTGAAGCCAGCTAGTCAGTCCAAAGAAGGAGCAAATCTTGGCCTCTTCCATCTCCCAATGCTCCCAGCCACGAGCATCTACTAACATATGTTGCTCCTGCATGTTTGATTGTTTGAAGTCCAACCAAATTTTGAGCTCAATCACATATGCCAGCAACTCAGTATACTTGTATAGCCCAGGCCAGCACTTCCCTGCCCATTCCGTGGCGTTCCCCCTGAGTGTGTTCTCCAGTATCCCTCCTGCCATGTGCTCATCCAACTCCTCCTCCTCTATTTCAAGGAACTCATCCTCTTCAGCTGAAATAGATTTGGGACAGTCTTTAGGATTGGGGTATGAGGGAAAATCTGAGGGGTTTGGAAGATTTGGCTCGGCTAACTGGTCAGGCTCATTTGTAGGTGAAGTTGAGGGCGCTGACTCAGTAGGCTGTTCTGGCTGTGAAGGTTGGAGGGGTTGGGGAGTTTGAGGTGTGGGGTCAGGGATGGAAGGTGTTTGGGTTTCAGGATGTGGGGGTGTTTGAGTGGGTGTTGTCTCAGGCTGCAACGACTCAGCCGTCTCGACAGTCTTTCTCACTTCCTCCAAGTCAGAGGCTCCAGGAGAGCTTGACTTCTCCCTCTCACTCAGCTCAGGAAGCTTCTTAGCAGGGGACTTCTTTACTCCCTTCCTAAGTCTCTTCAGGGGCCTCTCTCCCTGAGCACCCTCCTTTCTGACGTCATCGTCAGTTCCCTCAGCCTCAGATCCGGCCTTCTTGGGATCAGACTCAGTCCCAGATTTCGTGCTCTTCCCTGACAGCACGATCTTCACCCTCTTCCTCTTCTCAGCCGCGTCCACCTCAGGCTGCTCCACCTCCTCTGCTGCAATCTCCTCACCCTCCTTACTCCTCTCAAAGAGCTCATCCACCTGTTCAATGAGGCTGGTTGCCACTCTCTTGGCCTTACCAGCTGGCTTTTTGGCCTGACCCTTTGCTTTCGCATTGGCATCAGTCAGCCCTAGCACTGAATAGGTATCACTCAGTGAGGAAAACATTACCTTCTTTGAGGAGAGACTGTCCTCAAAGTCGAAGGTATACCCATGGCAAGCATGAGCAATCAGGATGGACATCCTCGTGCCGAATGGCAAGATGGCACTGACGGAAATGTGCTTCTTCTCCTCGTCTCGCGTGAGCTTGTCCAAACCTGCCTGATGGAGTTGATCGAGGAAGAACTGCTCCCAGTTCGCTTCCACTCCATCAGCAATTGCCCCCATGAGCCTCAGCTTGGGCAGACTCAACTGCTCGTGAGAGCCAGTTGCACCCATCACTAACTTGGACACCAAGTCCACCAGCGCTCTGTACTCAGGCTTCAGAGTGTTCTTGTTCTGACGGGCCCTGAACTCCGATGACCCTGACTTGGTCCATTTCCCTAGGAGTTCTCCCTCCAAGTTCTCCTTGTAAGTTTTGGGGTTGATGCCTGAGAATGGCAGCTTGAAGACTTCCCTCACCGCCTGCCTGATATTGATCGTGACCACCTCTGTGTCGTAAAGAGGTTCACCGTTGCTGTCCCTTTCTCCCGTCGGCTTCAACGCAGTCACTTTAGTGAAAACCTCCCCCTTCCGCAAGAACATATTCAAATATGCTTCCACTACTGTTCTTGGGAGCACGGAAATGGGGCGGGTGGTGAAGTATGTTTCCAACCCGGCATCGGAAATCCATTTAAACACGGGTTTGATTTCCTCAACCGTTAGACAGATACCTTCCATGGAGATGACTTGCTCCATGTGTACCAGCTTCTTCTCAACAACGTCGACGATCTTGTCGGTTGTCCAGTTGGAATTAAGGAATGCCATTGTTTTTGAAAGAAAGGTTTTTGAAATTTTCTGTGTAGAGCAAGAGAAAACTCAGTGTGCAAATTGTGCATTGTGTTTGCGTAAAAACCTCAAATGGCACTCTTGATTGATAAGACTAAGTCAGTTGCTCAAACGTGGGGTTGAGATTGATCCCTGAATTCGAAAGGTTTTGAAATGAGAGACCAGGATTAATCTCAGTTTTAATTAAACCCCATGTCAGTCATATTCCATATAAAACGGACACGTATATGAAAAAGCAACTGTAGCATTAAATGCTCCGTGCGCGTGGGTTTAAATATGAAAAGGCGCGCTTTTAATGAAAACGGAATGTATTTAATAAAGATTTTCAGGACGAAAGACTCAGGGAGACGCTTGAGATTTACAAGAGTCAGGTTAGAACTCATACCTGTCAGGGAGACATTGTAGCACCCTGATACCTCGCTGAGTTGAGTCTGGCCTGAGTTCCCCCTAGAACCCTACACTGACTGCTCTCCCGGATCTAAGAGTCCCAACTCCACTGACAGTTCCATAAACCTTGCTTCAGCCAAAGGCTTAGTCAAGATGTCAGCTCTTTGCCTGTCAGTGTGAATCTTCTCCATCCTAATATCTTTCTTTTCCACATGATCTCGAATGAAGTGGTGTCTAATATCCACATGCTTGCACCTTGTGTGAAGCACTGGGTTCTGAGTAATTGCTATTGCACTATTGTTGTCACAATAGATTGGAACCTGATTAGCAAATACTTGGTAGTCCCTCAACTGTTGCCTCAACCATAAGATCTGAGCACAACAACTACCTGCAGCCACATACTCAGCCTCAGTTGTGGATGTAGCCACTGAATTCTGCTTCTTACTAAACCACGAGATCAACTTACTTCCCAAAAACTGACATGTCCCTGAGGTTGATTTCCTATCAATCCTACAACCTCCATAATCTGCATCTGAATAACCTGTCAGATCTAAGTTGTCATCTGAAGGATACCATAGTCCCAAATTGACTGTCCGTTTCAAATACTTAAGTATCCTCTTAGCAGCCTCCAAATGACTTCTCTTGGGATCAGACTGATACCTAGCACACACACCAACTGCAAATGTAATATCAGGCCTACTTGCAGTCAGGTACAATAAAGAACCTATCAGCCCACGATACTCAGTCTGATTTACTGAAGTCCCTTCAGTGTCAGGATCCATCTTCCAATTTGTGTTCATTGGGATCCTGGCAGGATCGCTGTTCTGAACACCAAACTTATGAATCAAGTCTCTTGTATACTTGGCCTGATTAATGAATATACCTTGATCAGTCTGTTTGACCTGCAATCCTAAGAAGAAATTCATCTCTCCCATCATTGACATTTCAAACTTACCAGTCATCAACTTAGAGAATTTCTCACAGAGCTGATGATTTGGTGATCCAAAGATTATGTCATCTACATAAATCTGGACCAAGAGAATGTCATCACCTTCAGTGATCCTGAACAATGTCCTATCCACTGTTCCCTTCTTGAACCCATGATCAGTCAGGAATTGAGAGAGGGTATCATACCAAGCTCTTGGTGCTTGCTTAAGTCCATAGAGTGCTTTCTTTAAATGGTATACTCTATCTCCAACCTCAAACCCGGGAGGTTGTTCAACATATACCTCTTCATTGAGTACACCATTCAGGAAGGCACTCTTGACATCCATTTGATACACCTTGAACTTCTTATATGTTGCATATGCAAGGAACAACCTGATAGCTTCCAACCTGGCCACTGGAGCAAAAGTCTCATCATAGTCTATTCCTTCAGACTGACAATACCCTTTTGCAACCAGTCTAGCCTTGTTCCTTACTACAACCCCATTCTCATCCTTCTTGTTCTTGAAGACCCACTTGGTACCAATCACACCTTGATGCCTAGGTCTATCTACCAGTTCCCAAACCTGATTCCTTGTGAACTGATTCAACTCCTCTTGCATGGCAATGATCCAGTTCGAGTCAGTGAGAGCTTCTTCAATGTTCTGAGGCTCTTGCTCAGAGAGAAAGCAACAGAACAATGCACTCTCACCATGGAACCGTCTGGTCCTGACTCCCTCAGTTGGATCACCAATGATTTGATCAATGGGATGATCTTCTAACCATGTTCTTTTGCCAGGAGTTGTTCCTGAAGTACCTGCAATGTTAGTGTCTACAGGCTCATAAAATTCAGGAAATTGAACAGAAGGGGATGATCCTGAGTCTATACCAAAGGGATTAACAAGTTCAATGTCAGGGACATTGATTCCCCCTTGATGAGGTGACTCGGGAACCGTCTCAGCTGCAACAGCATCTTCATAGACGGTGCTTACCTCAGGTTGATCCTGTTCCTCAGTCTGAGGCTCAACAACCCCTGATGTGCTAGGCTTAGGAGTGGCACCTGATTCATCATCCTGATCATCATCATCATCCCATCTAGGAATTGGCACAATCTTGATCTTGGGATCAGGTTGATTCTTCAAGCTCAGCCTTGTCACCCTCCTTGTGACCTCCTCAGTGTCAGGATTCAACACCTTTGCCCTAGACTCATTATCAGATTCATCAAAGACAACATGAGGTGATTCTTCCACAACAAGGGTCCTACAATTGTAAACCCTGAAGGCTTTACTAACTTCAGAATATCCTAAGAATATTCCTTCATCAGATTTGCTATTAAAGGCTTTCAACTGGGTCTTCCCATTGTTGAGGATGAAGCACTTACAACCAAATACATGAAAATAAGAAATACGAGGTTTTCTCTTATTCCATGTCTCATATGGGGTCTGAGCATGTTGTTTGTTCAGCATGGATCTGTTCTGAGTGTAGCATGCAGTGTTGATTGCCTCAGCCCAGAATTTCTTGGGCAATCCTGACTCAGCCAGCATGGTCCTTGCAGCTTCCTTCAGTGTCCTGTTCCTCCTTTCAGCGACACCATTATGTTGAGGGGTTCTAGCTGCAGAAGTCTCATGAGCTATATCAAGTTCATTACAGAAGTCAGAAATATGTGAATTTATAAATTTAGTGCCCTTGTCAGATCTGATCTTAGTAATGGACTGATTCTTCTCATTGCTGAGTCTCCTGAGCAACTCTGGAAGCTTCACATGTGTTTCCTTCTTATTTAACAAGAAAATAACCCAAGTATATCTAGAATAATCATCAATAACCACAAGGGTATATTTTCTACCATTCATACTCACAGGTGTTATGGGACCAAATAGATCCATGTGCAAGAGCTGAAGTATCCTGTCAGTGGAGTAGGAAGCCTTCTCTTTGAATGACGCTCTGACCTGCTTCCCTTCCTGACAAGCTTTGCACACGTGATCTTTGCTAAAAACTTCATTAGGTAGACCATCAACAAGTGACTGTCTAGAAATTTTGTTAAGAATCTTGAAGTTCAGGTGGCTTAATCTTTTATGCCATAACCAACTGAGCTCTAGAGAGCTTTTAGCAACGAGACAGGTATTAGGAATAGTGCTGCTCCAATCAGCGAGATAAACGTTACCTTTCCTTATACCTGATAGAAGCACTTGTGTTGATTTGTCCTTGACTGAACATGTATTCGATGAGAACTCAACACTGAACCCTTTGTCACAGAATTGACTTACTGACAGCAGGTTATGCTTCAGTCCTTCCACAAAGGACACATTTTCCACTCTGACTGTACCTATAATTAGAACACCAAAACCTTTAGTAACACCTTTTGAGTTATCACCAAAGGTTACCTGTGGACCATCTTTAGCTTGATACTCTTGGAGAAGACTCTTCAATCCAGTCATGTGCCTCGAGCAACCACTGTCTAGGTACTAAACAGCTTTGATTGAGTCTCCTCTCCTCTTGTTGTGATCCACAGCCGCCTGCAAGCAAATCAGGCTTTAGGTACCCATTGGGTGTTGGGTCCTATTGTGTCAGCTGTACCCTTCGGGATCCAGACTTGCTTCACAACCCTGATTGCCTCAGAGTGGTGAATCTGTCTCCCTGAAACATCGACATACACAACTTTCTTCTTCTTTGCCTTAGAGGAAGATGGTGTATGAGTGTTAGACTTAGGCTTCGCAGGAGCCTGAGTGGGTGCCTTTTGGGCTGGCTTCCTGTTCTTCCTAGGTCTGGGTGCAGTAGGTCTTGGGCCTTGTTCTTGATAAGGGCCCTGATTTCTATCCCCCCTAGGCAAGTGAGGGAATTGAAAACAGTTAAAGGCCTCAGGATGCCAAAACCACGGGGGTGTCATCATGTTTGGCCTTCCCTGTTGGTATTGCCAAGCATGATGGTACCCTCGCTGACCAGTCTGAGGGCTCTTAGCCTGAGTCTTCCTCTGCTTTCGCTGAGGTTTTCCTTGGCCTGAGCTCTCAGGGGCTTCCTTAGATTGCTTCGCCTTTCCCTTGGGTTTTGGCTTAGCTACCTTAGGAGCAACCCTGACCGTGTCAACGGTTTCTTTGCCCTTATCAGTTTGACGGGCCTGGAGCACAACCTTAGGTGCACTCTGGCCTGTCTGAACAAATACCCTCTCAGTGTTGCTCCCTGAAGCAACATCAGACTGACCTTGTGAGGATTTCTCAGGAACATATCCAAGTCCCTTTTTCTTGTTCCTAAGTATCTGGTTGCTATTTATTTCCTCTCTAGCCACTGAGGATTTATTCATTGCTGCAACCTTTTTCTTGAGAGAGTCCTCACTCTTTTTCAGGATTTCATGTCTGGTAAAGAGGTCATCAAACTTACTCTTAAGTACTTTTAGTTCTTCCTTCCTGACTAGCTCTTCCTCAGCCAATTCCTTCAGAATCTTCTCTTTTGGGAGACGCTCAGAATTGATCATATCAATCTCTTGAGTTAGTCTCACAATCTGAGCTGATTCTTTAAGATCAGACTGAGTGAGTTGTTCATTCAGGTTTTGAACTTCAGTACTCAATTTCTTGTTCTCCTCTACCAAAAAGACATTAGTTTCCTGCAGTCTGGAGAAATCAACCATCAATTGATCAAGACAGATCTGAAGGTTCATTTCTCTAACTGACTCTGAGCTAAGCTCAGGATTTTGACCAGTGTAAGAAGCACAAACAGAATTTGATGTTACCTCAGGCTCATCCCTAGCCATTAGGCAGACATCATCGTACTCGTCATCTGAGAAGAGTTCAGGAGACCTTTCAGTGGGACCGTCAGAGTCTGTTGCATCCTCAGCAACCATTGCTCTCCGATCAGCAGATCTTAGATCCCTCGTGGCTCTCCTTTCCTCTCTCTCCCTTGCACTCAGCTCCGGGCAGTCGTACTGATAGTGACCAATCTTGTTACAGTTGTAACATGTTACCTGCTCACTTACTCTTTCTTTCCTTGGTTCAGGGTTCTTCCTTGAGTCAGGTTCCCTGATTCTTGGTGAGCTTTCAGCCTTGGTTGGATATCTATCATCGCGAGTACGTCTCTGTTCGTCTCTTCTTTCAGGCTTTGGTTCTGAATATCTCCTTTCATCACCACGTTCTCTCCTCTGGTCAGTGTTCCTTCGCTCCTCATATCTCCTCGAGCTTTGGTGGGTTCCTTCAGGTTTCCTGTCACGTGAGTCTTGATAAAACTTTTTATAACGACCAAACCTGGAATTGAGCTTGTCAAATCGTCTGGCCATCAGGCTGTACTCCTCAGCGAGTTCTTCCCTGCTCATCTCCATCAGTGACTTTGATGAAGAATTTGATGAGGGCTCAACAGGTTCAGATCTGGCCTTGAACGCCACACTTTTCTCAGGAGTTTTCTCCTTCACTTCCTCTTCTGACTGAACTTTCTTCTTTCTTTTGTTAAGATCAAATTCAAGCGCTTTGAGCTCTGAAAAAAGTAAAGCAGAAGTTATGTTACTCATATCCTGAGTGTTCTTAAGCATAATTACACTGTTGTCCCATCTCTCAGGAAGGGCATTCAGGATCTTTGAAGCAACATCTCTTCTTGGGACATCCTTGTCCAACATCACCAACTCATTCATCAACTTGATGAATCTAGACTCCATTTGATCTATGCTCTCATCAGGCAGCATCTCGAACGCTTCGAATTTCTGAATGGCAATATTTCTCTTGTTCTCCTTTATCTTTTCTGACCCCTCGCACATCCTGGTCAGCTCATCCCAAACCTCCTTTGCCGTCTTTAGGTTCATCAGTCTGGCTGACTCCTCGAAAGGCACCGTGTGCAAGATGATGTTTCTGGCGACGTTGTCAAGCCCCACCATCTTGATTTCATCGTTGGTCATGTCTTTCCTCTCTTTAGGAACCTGCACGCCAATCGCAAGGTCATCATATCCCAGTCCTCTGACGTTAGGAATAGTGATCTTGATCGGTCCTTTCCTGAGTACACGCGGCATCTGGTCATGGATGGCATCTAGATGTGCCTCTAATCTGAACTTCCAATAGACAAAGTTAGATACAGAGAATTCAGGTAGCGAAGCTTCAAGTCTCCTCGAAGTCATGATGATGCAAGTTTTATGAAAAGCAAACTCAGATCTGTTCAGTGACCACCAACAGTTTCTCCTCTGAAACTATTAGTATTCAAAGTCAGTGGTCTTTCGAACCACTGCTCTGATACCACTTGTTGGTCCCGGTACAAGACTGAGGAATACGTGTATGGGGGGGGGGGAATACACGTATACCAATTTTTCAACCTTAAAACTGACTGAGTCCCCTTTGCTCAGAGTGGTAAAGAACTAGGAGCTGATAATATACCTACTGACTACACTTGGTGCGGGTCAGTTGGCTAACTATCAGTTCAAGTTCAGTGCGGAAATGTTTGAGCCCTGAAAGTTTAAAGTCTTGTTTAGTTTGCTTTCTGAAAACCTTGTTTAACTCAATTCTGAATAGTGTTTAGTAGGGCAGTGCTCTTTTGACGATCAGCCTGATTGATTCAGACCTGATAAACTTTGAATGCAATGAATGAACAAGTAATATGGCAAATATGCACAATATCAAAGCAGTAAGAACACAAGGAGTTTAACGTGGTTCAGAGTCTCAAGCTCCTACGTCCACGGCCTGACTTAACAGGAAATCCACTCAAGGGATTCTTGTTTTTAACGTGCCAAGGTGCACCAAGACCAGCTAACCTCACTGATCTATACAAACTCCACTTACTAATACACTAACTGACTTACTCCCAACAAGCCTATCTTAGGGTTTTGGTTTCAGTTTGGATTCCAACTAAGTTGAGATTATCCTTACAAGACAAAGCTATGCTAAGAATTGGATAATCTCTCTAAGCTTAAGATAACTCTATTTAGCTCTTGGAATACAGAATAACTCTCAGTTGCTAAGAAACACTTGGGAAATTTGAATGTTTTCGAGTGCTTCTCTTAAAGGCTGAATGCTTTGATTGCTTGAGAGTTTGAGTAATTTCTGGCTTGGAAATTTCCCGTTACCTTGAATGGGTTCAAGGTCTTCTGTATTTACAGGAGAATTGGAAAACTATCCGTTGGAGAGATAGCCTTCTAGTCACCTATGTAGAGTGGCTTCAAACGGATATATCTTCATGCAGCAGCCGCCCTTTCATGGGTTTGGTATTTGCATTAAATGCACATTAAATGCTTGCCCGTTGAATATGCAGTCTGAATTCAGTCTTCATGTCAGGTTCCGTACGTGCGTGTCCTCCTCGGATTGGTCCACGTCATCAGGTTGGTGAGAATGTCAGAACTTATTCCTGAGCTTCAGGCTTGTCTTATTAAGTTCATTTTGTCTTGAGCTCACCGGTCTTGTCCTGACGCTGAAATTCCTTTTGCATTGCTTGGCTCTACTCCAAGTCTTCTCATTAACTCAGTGACATCCTGTTCCCATCAGGACTGAGTTAGTAGTGACCTCAGGGTCATACTCTTCATCACTGATACTTACTCAGCCAGCTTAGAGGACTGCCATAAGTTCAGGATGGTGCTCTTCGTCTTCAGGCTCTGAGTCTTGATTGTCTCCAGTGAGTTCTCCTCTCACTGAGTACCTGTAAAGTGTAAAATGACTAAGTACTAACCCTAACCAAGACTAGCCTGACAAAGACAGATTAAGGCAAACATCTTTTCAGGGGCTTTGGGATCTTAATCAAAACTGACAATGTCCCAACAGTTTACAAGCGAAAGTTTGGGGTTTTTATATGTGAAATGTGTGGTGAGATTGAGAGAAGAAATCAACGTCTGAGATTAATTTGGTTTGAGATCGTGGATAGTTGAAGGGGTTAGTGGGGAGTTTTTGAGAGATCTTGACGGTTAGAAAAGAACTGCCTAAAATGAGGGGTAGGGATTAAAAGAGTTGGTAGCCGGACGGTCACATCATCCGGCTTTTAGGGCGCGTGAGATAGGTAACTGTAAAAGTAATTCTGACTTGTACAATGCGCATTAAATGCTCGCCATACCAAAATCTCTTCGAAATAGTGTAAGAAAGATTTAATTTTCAGAAAGCACTCATTAGCTATTTTTTATAGGAGTTTTATAATATAAAACTAAGAGATTTCAGATTTGAAAAATAGTAGAGTTAAAACTTTGACCTCTACTGAGGTGAAACCTCTTCTGAGAGACATAAGCTCTCCTGTGATCAGTGACTCCACTGAGGTGATCCTCTTTTGAGGTTGAACCTCCACTGATTCGAAATCAACTCTTCTAAGATTGGCTCATTCCTCTACTCTCCTGGGTCTAGAAGTCCAAGCTCTACTGACAGTTCTTGAAACCTTGCTTCAGCCAAAGGTTTAGTGAATATATCTGCCTTTTGTTTGTCAGTGTGAATTTTTAGCATCTTGATGTCCTTCTTCTCCACATGATCTCTGATGAAATGATGTCTTATATCCACATGTTTGCATCTTGTGTGGAGAACTGGATTTTCTGAAATAGCAATTGTACTATTGTTGTCACAGAAAATAGGGACTTCATTAGCAAAGATATTGTAATCTCTCAGTTGTTGTCTTAGCCAAAGGATTTGAGCACAGCAACTTCCAGCTGCCATATATTCAGCTTCAGTAGTGCTTGTGGCTACTGAATTTTGTTTCTTGGAAAACCAAGATATCAGCTTACTTCCCAAGAATTGACAAGTGCCTGAGGTTGATTTCCTGTCAATTCTACATCCTCCATAGTCAGTATCTGAGTATCCTGTGAGTTCCAGATTGTCATCTGAGGGATACCACAATCCCATATTCACAGTACCCTTGAGATATTTGAGAATCCTCTTAGTAGCTTCCAGATGACTCTTCTTAGGATTTGCTTGATATCTTGCACATATCCCAACTGCAAATGTGATATCAGGCCTGCTTGTTGTGAGATACAGTAGAGATCCATTGATAGCTCTATAGTGAGTCTGGTCTACTGATTCACCATCTTCATCTGGTTCCATCTTGGTGTTGGTGTTGAGTGGAACTCTTGCAACTTTGCTGGTCTGGCATCCAAACTTGTTGATCAGCTCTATTGTGTATTTGGCTTGGTTGATGAAGATTCCTTCAGGAGACTACTTAACTTGAAGTCCTAGGAAGAAATTCATTTCTCCCATCATTGGCATCTCAAACTTTCCTTTCATCAGCTGAGAAAACTTTTCACAGAGGACTTGGTTTGGACAACCAAATATGATATCATCCACATAGATTTGAACTAGCAAGGTGTCCTCTCCTTTTGTGATCCTGAAGAGTTCTGTCTACTCTTCCTTTGATAAAGCCATGATCCAAAAGGAATTGTGACAAAGTATCATACCAAGCTCTTGGAGCCTGTTTCAGTCCATATAGAGTTTTTCTCAGTCTATATACTTTGTGGCTTTCTTCAAAACCTGGGGGTTACTCCACATAGACTTCTTCATTGAGTACTCCATTCAAGAAAGCACTCTTAACATCCATCTGATACACTTTGAATTTCTTGTGAGCAGCATATGCAAGAAATAACCTTATTGCCTCCAATCTGGCTACTGGAGCAAAAGTTTCATCATAGTCAAAACCTTCAACTTGAGAATAGCCCTTTGCAACTAGCCTGGCTTTGTTTCTGACTATGATATCATTTTCATCCTTCTTGTTCTTGAAAACCCACTTGGTTCCTATTACATTGCAGTGATATGGTCTGTCAACCAGCTCTCATACTTGATTTCTTGTAAATTGGTTGAGCTCTTCTTGCATGGCAATGATCCAATTTGAATCTTGAAGTGCTTCTCCAATGGAACCTGGTTCCTGGTTAGATAAGAAACAGCAAAACAGAGCACTTTCTCCATGAAAACTTCTAGTTTTGACTCCTGAGGAAGGATCACCTAGGATTTGCTCAACAGGGTGATCTGAGAGCCATGTCCTCCTAGGCTAATGCCCTTCAGTAGAGTTTAACTCTTCTGAAGTTGAGTCACTAGATACAGGGATGAAATCAAATTTAGGAAATAACATAGAGGGTTGAAGTCCTGAGTCATCATTCAAGGTGTTCTCATTCTCAATGGTAATCTCATTGGTTCCCCCTTGAATGATATGCTCAGTAGATGTCTCAGCTGTGACCACATATTCATTGACATATGTTACCTCTTGAACTGGGATAGGGTTCATCAGTTCAGTTGCTTGTTCAGGAGAGCTTTCAGGTGAGCTTTGAGAAGTGGTCTGATTTTGAGTGTCCTCCTTGAATTGTTGATCATTGAAGTTATCCCAGGTTGGGATGTATGTATCAACACAATTTTCAGGATAGCCTTTAGACTTGATACTCAGTCTAGTTAGTCTTTGACTTATCACTTCCTCATTCTCCTTACTCCTGGACTCAAAAGTAGATTCATCAAAGGCCACATAGGTGTTTCTTCCACAACAAGAGTTCTACAATTGTAAACTCTGAAGGCTCTACTGATTTGGGAATATCCTAAGAAAATTCCTTCATCGGCTTTGCTATCAAAAGCTTTCAGTTGAGTTTTCCCATTGTTGTGAATGAATTACTTGCAACCAAAGATATGAAAGTAAGATACCTGTGGCTTTCTGCCATTCCATAACTCATATGGAGTTTTTCCTTGATGTTTGGTTACCATGGATCTATTTTGAGTGTGGCAGGCAGTGTTAATAGCTTCAGCCCAAAATCTTTTAGGAACTTGAGCTTCTGCAAGCATTGTCCTTACTGTCTCCTTGAGAGTCCTATTTCTTCTTTCAGCTACTCCATTTTGTTGTGGAGTTCTTGCAGCTGAGGTCTCATGTGCAATGCCTAGTTCTTTGCAGAAGTCAGATATAATAGAGTTAATGAATTCAGTGCCTTTATCTGATCTTATCTTTACAATGTTCAGGCTCTTTTCATTGCTAATTTTCTTCAGGAGCTCTGGCAGCTTCAGTTGAGTCTCCTTCTTGCTTGTTAGGAATACCACCCAAGTGTACCTGGAGAAATCATCAACAACAACAATTGTATATTTTCTCCCATTGATACTTACAGGGGTTACTGGACCAAAGAGATCCATATGTAACAGTTGAAGTACTATGTCAGTAGAGGTTGTAATTTTGCTTTTGAAAGATGCTTTCACTTGCTTTCCCTCCTGACAGGCTTTACAGATGTGCTCCTTGTTATATACTTCATTTGGCATTCCCTCCACCAGTCCATGTCTTGCTATCCTGTTCATCATCTTGAAGTTCAGATGACTTAGTCTCTTGTGCCACAGCCAATTAGTATCGGTTGAGCTTTTTGCAATAAGACATGCATTTGGTGTGCAAGACTTCCAATCTGCAAGATAGACATTTCCTTTCCTTGACCCAGTCAGTAGAACCTGTTGTGAAGATATATTCTTGACAAAACACAGGTTACAAATTCAACACTGTATCCTTTATCACAAAACTGACTTATGGACAGAAGATTATGCTTAAGTCCACTGACATAGGATACATTGCTTACTCTTACTGAGCCAATTATTAAAGTACCATAACCTTTAGTGGCTCCTTGTGAATTATCACCAAATTGACTTGTGGACCTTCTTTCTCAACAAACTCTGACAGGAGATCTTTGTTACCAGTTATGTACCTAGAACATCCACTGTCCAAGTACCAGACTGATGATTTTAGAGCATCTTCTTTGTTGAGGTCCATTGAGCACTGCAATCACAATCAGGTTTTAGGTACCCATTTGGTGTTGGGTCCTACCAGGTTAGCTGTACCTTTCGGAATCCAAATTTGCCTTATAGTTCTAATCACTTTAGAGTGGCTAATTTGTCTTCCATAAAAATCTACATAGATTGTTATCTCCCTAGGTGCCTTGGGAGTAAACTTTCTATGGGTGTCAGCCTTTGAAGGAACAGAAACCTTCTTTACATTCTTTCTTTTAGGCTTGGGTGCACCTGGCCTTAGTTTTTGTTGATAAGGGTATGAAGGGCCTTTTCCTTTATGCACAAAAGGAATAGGTCTTTTGTATGAGTTATTATTTGAGGAATGCTCATGCCTGAGTGTTCTCAGCTGAGGTTGCTTCATCTGTGAAGACCTCGGCTGATAGTACCTCTGCTGAGATCTGGTTTGATTAGTCACCTGAGCCTTTCCATTTGGTTTTGGCTTAGTTTGACTTTTCTTTTGTGTGATCTCAGCTGGTCTTTTACCCTTATCTAAAGTCTGTGTTTGAAAGGTCACAGACTTAACAAAAACTCTCTTTGTGCCACTCAGAGGACCTTCTGAAGGTTTTGGAATAAAGCCTATTCCACATTTGTTATTAGGATTGATTTGAAATTTTTGAATCTCCTCTATGGCAAGAGAGGGTTTGTTAAGAGCATCAATCCTTTTTAACAAGGTCTCTTCAGATTTATGTAAGACATCAATTTTCAGGAGAGAATCCTTTATTTGGCTTACCAGTTTTAAATTTTCTTCAGTTAACTTTATCTTAGATTCCAAAGGTCTTTTATCAGTTGATCTTTGCCATTTCCTTGACTCTTGAGGGTTTCCACCTCTTTTGTCAACTCAATGGTAGACTGTGCTGAGTTAAGATCTGCCTGGTTCTCAGATTCAATTAACTTAGATTTTTCTCTCAGGAGATTTTTGTTTTCATCTTGGAGACAAAAACTTGCTTCTTGCAACCTTGAGAAATCAATCATCAATTGTTCCAAAGCGGACTGAAGATTGAGTTCCTCAGTTGACTCTGAGCTTAGCTCAGGTGAGTGCTCTAGAGAAATGGATGGTTTAGATTGTACCTCTGGTTCTTCTCTTACCATGAGACACATGTCATCTTCACTGCCGTCTGAGAACAGTCCATCAGATGACTCTAGATTTTCATCAACATCCTCAGCCACCATGGCTTTCCTTTCTCCATATCTCCTGTCTCTCTTGGCTTGCCTTTCCTTCCTTTCCTTTGTGCTCAGTTGAGGACAATCATATTGAAATTTGTCCAACCTTCTTGCACTGGAAGCATCTATTGCCATCATCATTCCTTTCCTTAGTAGACTCCTTGGTCTTTGATGATGATCCTTCACCTCTGTTATAGTTCTTGTAATCTTTTCTCTTTTCCAGCTCAGTTGAGCTTTTCTCCCATTCTCTGGTGTCTTTCTGTGGATAACTTCTTCCTTCTCTTTTATCCCTGTAAAATCTTTTATACTTGCCAAAACGGCTGTTAAGTTTCTCAAACCTTCTAGCCATCAGGCTGAGTTCTTCTTGCATCTCAGCTTTGCTTTAAGACTTGCTTGCCTTTGTACTCTTCTGAGGCTTTGGGGATTTAGGCTCAGTCTCCTTAGCTTTGAAGGCAACTCCTTTCTCAGCTGAGGTCTCATCAGGAGCCTTTTTCCTGTTAAGATCAAACTCATAAGCCTTAAGTTCAGAGAATACCTGTTGCATAGACATGCTGGATAGATCCTTGGTATTCTGCATCATTACAGAGTACACATCCCATCTTAAGGTTAAACCTCTCAGGATTTTCAAGGCAACTTCTCTTTTGGTATAGACCTTTCCCAGAGAGTTTATTTCATTCATGATGTCAGTGAACCTTCTATCAAGTTGGTCAATGGTCTCAGTGGGCTCCATGGTGAACTGCTCATACTTTTGAACAACTACTGAAAGCTTGTTCTCCTTTATCTTGTCAGTTCCTTCACACATGAGAGCAAGAGTGTCCCAAAGTTCATTTGCAGTCTTGCAGTGGATCACTCTTCCCATTACAGAATCTGGAATGGTAGTGTAGAGAATATTCATGGCTATGAAGTTGAGGTTGTTTCTCCTCCTCTCATCTGCAGTGAAGTTGTCTTCATCCTTGGGCCATTCTTCTCTTGGATCTGCAATAGTCTCAACTGTGGTTCTAGGGTTAGGTGTCATAAAAATAAATGGACCTTTAGTAATAACCCTTAACATTTCATCATGCACACATGCAAGATGAGCTCTCATTCTGATCTTCCAGAAGTCATAGTTTTCCACTGAGAATTGTGGAAGTTTGTGATGGGACATATGGTTCAAGGGATTAACTCCCATGTTGTTCTCCGCTGGTGGTGCTACCCTAGCTGCATTGTTAGCCATAATATCTAAACAAGTTTATCAAATAAGATCAATTCAGGTGACCTGATAGAGAATACCTTTAATCACAAGGTATACTTAGAATGGTCTTTTGAACAACTGCTCTGATACCAATTGTTGATCCCGAAACGAGTAAACAGGTGTATGGGGGGGGGGAATACACCTGTGGTTACAAATTAAAACTTCTTTAAAACTTAAACAGGTGACTTCAGAGAGTAACTCGTCAGTGGACTTTAAGTCTGCTGAGAGTTGCTTATGAAAGCTTACTGAGATAATACCTCCACTGAAAGCTCAAGACTTTCAGTTGAACTACTATCTAATTAGCTTTCAACTGCGGATTAGTGAGCCCTTTAGAAAACTCGTTTTACTTGATAAACTTTGAGTGAATAACACACACTTAGTAAATAGCAGAATGTAAGTACACAAGATATAAAGTGGTTCAGAGAAGAATCTCCTACGTCCACTGTCCTGATCAAACAGGAGAATTCCCTTCACTTGGAATTCCTTGTGTTATAGTGCCAAGGTGCACTGATCAATTAATCCTCTCTTAGGATGATTGATCACTTGGATATCCCAGGTCCTAGTTCCCAAAACAAACTAGCTTTCAGACTGATATAAATAATCAGCTTACTAACACCACTTAACTCTAACTCTCAACCTAACAATTGAGTAGGGTTTTGAGTAGGGTTTTGGTTCCAACTGATGTGAGATAATCCTTACAGTGTAGCTCAAGGCTTAGGATGGATTATCTCTCTCTAAGGTTTGGATATAGCTTTTAAGCTTGATTACAGAAGGTTTGTTATGCTCTCTACTGAATTGAAACACTTGGGAAACAAAAGTAATTTCAAGTGCTTCTTGAAGGTTATGAATATAGAGATAGCTTTGATCTTGTGAGTTTCCCATGCATAGAAATGAGCACGTCCTTCTGTATTTATAGGCTTATTTGAAAATCTTCCTGTTGGATTTGAATCTTCTCAAGTAAGTCTTTTTGTATCTGATTGGT
This sequence comes from Ballota nigra, assembly GCA_947034835.1. Lineage (NCBI taxonomy): Eukaryota > Viridiplantae > Streptophyta > Magnoliopsida > Lamiales > Lamiaceae > Ballota > Ballota nigra. Next base: position 71,613,258 of record OX344724.1, on the reverse strand, counting down.
TCAAACGGCTCTATTTGAAGCTTTAAGTCTTGTCAAGAAACGGCTGAAAGACCATGCTTGTTCACCTAACTTTCTGTAGATTGCTAGGGAAAGACTTTTGGTACTTGTCAGTCTGGGGCAGGTTGGCTGTCAGTAAAGTACACTGACGTGTCATCTTCTCATTGGACATTCACTCTGCTTGCCCAGATTCTTGTCTTGCTTTAAGGTGGAACCCCCCTGAGAGAACCTTCTTATTCCTTCATTTATTGTAAGCTTCACTGAAATTCGTTTTGCCTTGTTCCAACCAGATTAACTAACAGCTTTTAATGTGTTTAGCATTTAATAAGCTTTGTTAGTTCTCATCAGTGGACCTTGGTCCTCTCCTGATGGTTTTAGCCTTAGTGAGAATGCACTTAGAAAAACATTCAAGACTTAGACTACTTTCTCAGATCACTTGTCTTCAGCGGACTTCGTCTTCAGCAGACCTTGTCTTCAGCGGACTTTGTTCTTTAATACACTCTATAAATTTCTAACTGCACTCCAGTTCTCAACATTTAGAATTGTTTAACTAAATTCTAACTCTACTGAATATTTTACTTACAAACAACTTAGGAGGAACATTTTGGCATCTTAATCAAAATTTAAGTCTATACAATTTCCCAACACTTTTCCACCAATGCAATAAAAAAAGAAAAAAGCAAAACTAATCATCATCATGTACACTCTCTGTCCCATGGACAGTTGCACCCTTGAGATTAAGAAAATGGAAAAATTAATAGCATATGTGTAATATGTGTATATTTTTGTGAATGTGCACAAAAATAAATGCTTCATTTTTAGGTAATGTGCAAACTGGTGTATAACATCCAAATAAGGAAAATGTATAAATTCCTATGAGATGGTGGGAGTAATAAATAATACTACTTTCGTTCCAATGCTATTTACATCCTTGGGATCAGGGTTGTAAACGAGTCAAATAAGTTTGATTCGATTCGCTATTCATATTCAAAATTTTGTGATTCGAATTCGATAAAAATATTCGATTCGATTCGATTAGTAATCAAATACGAATACAAAATTATGATATTCGATTCGGTATTCGTAAATATTCGATTAAAAATATACATATATATATATATTATAATATTTAGTATATATGTTTCTCTCTATAATATTTATCTTAAATGAATATGGCCCAAACCATAAATTTAGCCCAACACCAGAACATAAATTTAGCCCAACCCCAAAAAATAAATTGATAGGAGTTTAATATTTAAATATAAAAAAAATATCCTCAACTCTCAGGTATACTTTTACACGCCAGTAAGCAAACTTCCGTGAATGAGACCAGTCCAAAGAAATTGAAAACCCCTAATCTTGAAAATGAAAAACCGCTTGTTCCCAATTCTTCCCACGACGTTGCCCATCGTGTAGCCCACGGAGTCGCCATCGTCTAGCCCATGTCGGCTCGCTGCGTTGCCCATCCGCCGCATGTCATCCGACTCACACTGCCACTTCTGTCTAGCTCACTGTGTATTGCCATTGTCCAACTTGCTGGGAAAAGGTACATTAGAGCTCCTTGACCGGCTAAAAACGACGGCAACCTCTGCTTTGTTTCTGTCTTTTTTTCCCCTATTTTCTTGTGCTCTGTTCACTCCATCTCACTGTTGAATCGTGTATACAAAGCTTTAAAATTGATATGGAATTTTGAACCTTCTTTTTGTGTAAATTGGAGGTCAATTTGACATGGATTTGTAAAATTGATGTGGGAATTTCATTGGTTATGAATTTAGTGTCATCTTGGTATCTGGTTTGGGTAGCTTCCTTTCGGTTTCAATGGTGGTAATGCGGTTGCGGTGAATTTTCGAATTCTAGTGGTATTTAGTTTGGTGGTAATTCTAGATCATGGATTTTCGAATTCAATGGTATTTTTTTTTTGCGTAAATTTCTATTAGAAGGAATTATTGTTTTGGTTGAGTTCAGTTTTTTTTTCTTTTTTTTCTGATTACTGGGAATTTTTTTTTTAGAATTATTCTTTTACTCTTATGTTAAATTTAAAGTCAATTCTCCACAGATTGTAGCTATGGATTGTCCTAATTCAATAGAGCAAACAACTCAAGAGGATGAGATTATAGTTGAATCACATGAGGTAAATATCATATATTAAATGATAATTAAATGTTATGTATCATTTGGAATATATATATATATATATATATATATATATATATATATATATAGATATATATATATATATACTAATTAAACATTTTTGTAATGAAAGGAGGAGAAAACTACGATCGAGATAAATGATGATGAATGTGATGGTAACACACAAACTAAAGATGTGAATATTGATGGAGAGAAAGATAACGAAGAAGATAAAGATGGTGAAGGTGATGAAGGTGAGGAAGATAATGGTCATTTTGAAAGAAAAAAGAGAAAGGAGGTTTCAAAATTTATACTGATTTTGTTGAAGTGACTGCAAATGATGGAACTTCAAAATCTCAATGTATACATTGCAAAGCTCTTCTTTCTAAGCCAACTACCGGTACAACAAGTCATCTTTGGAATCACTTGAAGAGGTGTTTGCAAAAGAAAATGCACACTGAAAAGAAAAAGATGTTGCAATTTTAGCCTATTAATTCCAAATTTGAGATGAATCCTTTGTCGGATGGTAAATATGATCATATGAAGCAAAGAGAGGCGGCTGCACATTGGATTTTAATGAACGAGCAGCCGTTTAATGTTATGGAAAGTTTTGATTTCACTTTCATGTTATCAATCAACCACAATTTGAGAAGATTTATCGTGCCATGGCAAAGAAAGATGTTACTAATGTTTATGACATAGAGAAGAAAAAGTTGCAATGGACATTGAGAGACATCACTAAGATTTCCTTGACCACTGATATTTGGAAATCAAAGGTTCAAAAGATTTCTTATATGTGTGTCAATGGTCACCTTGTTGATTCAAATTGGCAACTTCATAAACGACTTCTTAGCTTCATACCTCTACCTCCTCCACATGCTGGTAATTCTATATTTTATTTAACATAAAGATTTTCTTGCATTATAGTTATTAGTAATTTGATATGTTTATTTGTATTTTTTAGGTCATGATATCTTTAATGGGCTCATGAGATGTACAAAGGATTGGGGGAATAGAGCATAAAGTCTTCACTATCTCCGTGGATAATGCCTCGAACAATGATGCAACAATTCGAATTGCTAAAGAAACATTCTTGAAGAGTCGCAAGTTGCCATTGGAAGGTAAGTTGTTTAATGTTCGGTGTACTGCACATATATTGAACCTTGTGGTTCAAGATGGTCTTTTTGGGATTCAAAACACTATTGATAATGTCAAAAAGGTTGTGCGATTTACTAATCAATCAGAGTCTAGGTTGAGGAAATTCTCAGATGTTGTGCATCATTTAGGAATCCAAGTGAAAAAGTTGATCATCGATTGTCCAACTCATTGGAATTCTACATATGAGATGTTGGTTGAGGCATATAGAGTTAGGGATGTATTTCCTATATTTAAGGAGGGTGAACCTTTATAATTTTTAATGTCCTAACTCTGATGATTGGCAAAAAGTGAAGGATGTTATTGACATTTTAGAGGTCTTTTATGAAGCCACTCATGTGATTTCTGAAGTTGATTATCCTACTTCAAATGTTTACCTTGCTGTAATTTGGATAGTCAAGCATTTATTGAATGCAAAAAAAAAAAAAAAAAAAACATGTTGACGAGTTTATTAGAGTGATGATAAACAAGATGAAGTAAAAGTTTGATAAATATTGGGGAGAATGCAATCTTTTGATGAAAATTGGAGCGATACTAGACCCTAGGTACAAAATGAGATTGGTTGATTTTGCTTTTGATAACATATATGGTAAGATTGAAGCACGTACAAATGTTATGAAAGTTCGAGATGCATTGTACAAATTGTTCTTTGAGTATGTTGAAGTTGATCAAGCAAGGTCTCGAAAGTCTACCAATTGAAGAAAAATGTTCTTCCACGTGTGTGAACTCCACTTCTAAAGGAAAACTTATACCCTCTAGTTTATCTATGTTTGATCGGTATTTGGATACCGTTGAGGCTCATGGTCCTGTGAAGTCAGATTTGGACATTTACTTGGAGGAGGGGGTTGTTAGAACTCAAGATAAGGATGTAAGTGTAGAGTTCGATGCCTTAAGTTGGTGGAAATCTCAAGAATTGAAGTTTAAAGTTCTATCCAAATTAGCTCGAGATGTTATAGCTATTCCTATTAGTAAAGTGGCATCAGAGGCCACATTTAGTGCAGGAACTCGAGTGTTAGATCCGTATTGATCAAGATTAACTCCTGATATGGTGCAAGTGTTGATTTGTGGAGCTGATTGGGTTCGTCAAATTCACAGGATCAAGAAACCCCTTATGACATACGTGAGTTCTATTTATTACTTTTTTAGTTTATTTGAGTTATATGCATTGTTACATATATAAATTGATTTGTAATTATTTTTTATTTTCATTTAGGATCAAGAAGAGCCTATTGATGTCGTGTTGCAAACCACTTAATTTGCAAGCCGTTGGTGGAAGATCGATTAGGAAAAACCATGTTAATGAAGTGTTATTTTGATAATTATTGTATTTTTTTAATTAGTGGATTTTATTGGGAGTGGAACATTTAGTATTTAGTATTTATTAGGTATTTTTATTCAATAGTCTTTTAATATTTAAAATATCAGTTTACTGATTTTCTCCAAAATTTTGAATCGAATCAAATGGCTTCGAATCTAATAGTTTCGAATCGAATAATACACTGCAAAATATGTAAAAAAAATACACGAATCGAATACACGAATCGAATTGAATACTTCGAATACCGAATTCGAATCAAATTTACTATTCGAAATTTTTTCGAATACGAATACGAATATTCAAATAGTTTGACGAATACGAATCGAATACAATAGTATTCGATTCGATTCGATTACAACCCTACTTAGGATTCTATATGTATTTAAAAAAAAAGCTAAAGTAATAACATATGTATATATATATATGTATATTTTTATGAATGTGCACGCAAATTAATATTTCATTTTTAGGTAGTGTTCAAATTGGTGTAGGAAGTCCAAATAAAAAAGTGTGCAAATTCATCTGGGACGAAAGGAGTACTCCCTCCGTCCCAGTTTTATTTTCCCGTTTAACTGTGCGCGGAGTTTAATGTGAGAGTTAAATTTTAGTATTTAAATTAATAAAGTAGTATTGAGAATGATAAATGATGAATAAAGTAGTATTTAAATTAATAAAGTAGCATTGGAAATGGTGAATGTTGAATAAAGTATTATTTAAATTAAAAAAATAGTTTCCATTTTAAGGATGAAAAAACAAAATTGGGACAAACCTTTTTGGCAAATGGGAAAATAAAACTGGGACGGAGGGAGTATTAATTAAAAAAAAAATTGTCCTTTGATACCCAAAATATGGTAAATTTGATATGTGTGAATGAATAAAATAAGACAAATAATAATGAACAGAGAGATTATAAATTAAGTATTGCATATTGACCACACTACGTTGGATAATAACTAAAAAAAAATCTTATTACAATTTTCAATACATAATTAGAAAGACACGTGTGTTAACTACAAAGCAACACATAAGGTCAGTTAAATACAATGTACAATCCAATAATTAATTCAAAGCAATGGTTTCTGTTTTCACTTCGAGAACCCTGTTATCATAGAAATTTTAATCAACTAAAAGCAAAAATGAACATCTGCTGCAGTTACCCAAAACAACTACAATACATAAAATTATTATCTACTTCTTAATTGAAAGAAAACCAAGAGAGACATCCTTATGCAATTCTAATGGTTGGTATAGTTCATTTGTTTCAAATTAAAATAAATTCTTCTTTTTAAAAAAAAAATATTTGTATCCGCCTAATAGATTGATTTTACAGTACCCGATATTCATACCAAGCAACCAGATTCTCTCCGTCCGGTCCCAAAAATAACTCTGTAAATTCCTTTCTGATGTTAGCAATTAAACTATCTGGATTCTTCATTTTTGAAACATCAACACACAAGACTAAAGTACAAATTTCATATTTTACTGTAATTAAGTACTTGTTCGATAATTATTTTAAAATCACCAAGATGAATCACTACTGACAATTGATTAATTTTTAAATAAGATCAACGAAAAAATTAAGGACAATCAAATACAAATCCTAAAGAAAAGATGAAGATCTGAGAACCAGAGTATAGATACATTAAACCAAGGAAAAGATGGCAAGTGTAATCATACGTCATACAATTATTATCTTGATTATCATATTGACATTTTCTTTAAGGAATTAATAACTTAGTCATTTTCAAAGTAAGGGTAGCTCTCAGTCTCTAAAAATTCTTTGCATGTCTATTTAATAGTATAAAAAAATGATAATTTCTTAAAGTTCCTATTAATCTTCTAAATTAAGATTCCATCAGCGTTATATTATTTGAAATTGGTTAAACAATTAAACAAAAAATTAAACTTGAACTATAGTGTATATATTGTTGAATAAAGTTGTATTTGAGTGATAATTTGACTTGTTAGTGGTATAATAAATAGGCATAAATATCTACGAGGATTTCAAATTTAAACTGATTATGAATACATTATTAGTAACTATATTTTTTTACTGAACAATGGGTTGTAAAGAAATGATTTAGGTTTAAAAAGTTATCCTTGTTAATTTTTTGTTTGAAAAGATATATACTCATGTAATCTTATAATTATATTTATTGTAGATCAGGTTTGATATATATTAGCGAGTCGTGGGAGTAGATACTGACATAGTCTACACACATAATTTATCGCATCGTTAGATAACATGTGATTTTTTTTTTTAAATTTACCCAATTTTTAATGATTCCAAAGTTATTAACAACGCATTAAGCGTTAGAAAAATTAAAACACTTATTATATCTATAATTTCAGTAAAAAAATAAAAAAATAAACAAAGGTATAAGCATACAAAGAAATATAAATCACAACAAACAACGTTTAAAATCGACATTAATGCATTTCACATAAAACTCAATGATTTTACCAACATTTGTTGTATCTAAATTTCCTTCAACATCATCTTCCATTATAAACGAATTGACTTTTCGCCAAAACATTTGAAAAATCTAAACTTTTTATAAATGATCTAGTACCATTTTTCATTACTATTCAAATATAAATTAATAAACATAATATAGTACAAAACAAAAAAGATTATCATTAACATTAAAAAATATATTTACATATCAACAAATTACTTTTTTTTCTTTCACATCCAGTTTTAAGTCCTTCTTTGCCTAGTAGACACTTTTGTATGAAGTTGCTAATTATACTTTTTACAGCTTGATTAGAGAGAAAAATGGGTAGGTATATTTGGTGGTTATAGTAAAATTGAATGAGATTGGTGGTTGAAATTTTTAGGGATGTGTGAGTATTATATGTTGGATAAAATTGTAATTTTATAATGGATGTATTTAGTAAAAATTAATCCCTTTGTCCCCAAACAATATGCTCATTTATTTTGGGCATGTTTTTTTTTTTTTAAAGGTAGATAAAATACAAATATTTTAGGCTATTGTGTGGTCCATTTACGAATTAAGTAGTTGTTTATAAATGCAAAGTCAATGACATGTGAAGTAATTAAGTGATGGTTGGATTGTGAAGAAAAAAATTTGTGAAAAAAATAGGCTGAGTATACTTTTGAGGACGGAGGAAGTATAAAATTAGATGGGTAAACTTAATAAAATAGTGTGCATAGATAATTACACCTATAATAAGTTTAACTATAAACAATTTCATATTTAATTTGATTGAGAAATAATAATTTTCAAAATATCAACTTTATTATAATAACGGTAGCAACACACAAACAAAATTAAATAACAAATTATTTAAGATAAATATAAACAAAATAAGTACATCAAGTATAAAAATCATCACACTCAAATCTAGGTAACCAGATAGTTAACTTTTTCTAAACTTTAACATACACATTAAATTATAAATATTTTATAAAATAACAAAATGTTTTTCTGTCGTTGAACTTGAGCAATACAATAAAGAAATCAACAAAATGTCTCAATTAAAAAAAATCGTTCTTCCTCCAACATCATTACTATTATAATTTTTGTCCCCCAAATTAATCGGTCAATGAGTTGGGTACCGAGTGTAGTAAAAACTATTATAATTCTTATATATAATTTTATCATTTTAATTTATACAATCCAATATTTCTAATAAATTTATACCAAGTTTATTGAGACGAAGCATGCGACGAACGGTGTTACCAATAAAATTGGATTCATAATAAATCAGTAATAAATATTCAATTTTGACATACTTCAATATAAAAAACCCAATTATTCTCCAAAAAGGTTTTCACCCAACAATGTTATGTAACAAAAAAAAAAAAAATAGATTTACAATTTCAATAAGAAATTTAAAAATAGTTATGCATCTAAACAAATATAAATTTCACCAATTGTCAGTATTATTGTATTTCACGGAAGATAATGTCACTCACATTGGATATGAGTTTTTTCTTAGTATTCAGTATTTCAGTTTATTGTAATTCAGTATTTTTATTTCACCTTTGGGTAGCAGATTGAATAATGAGAAGTGTGATGCTTATGATAAGAAGATGAGGTCACTCACATTGGACATGAGTTTTTTTTTTTAATAATTATGGTGGCGCCTTTTTTTTTTTTTTGTGAAATACTTTGTATGCAGGTTTACGATCTTAAGATAAAATAGTACTAAAAGTATCATCCATGGGTATAGATTTGCTTCTTCTTGATGGATGTACTATATATTTAAAATTTTCCTTTCCAATTAACTGTATAGAAAATTCTACACTCTTAACCAAAAATATCTACTTTATCACTTTAAATAACAATTTTTTTTTTTTTAAAATATGTGCATATAATAAAGTAAAAAATAAGTATGGGACGAAGGGAGTATAAAACAGTTAAGTACCATTAAAATTTTATATAAACGTTGAAAAGTCAAACCCATTTGTCTATTTAAATAGTTTACAATTATTAATTCAAATTATTCATCTTTCAATATTCATCACAAGGGCTTCAATTTAGTTACTATAATATCTCCTTCTTCTGCCACTTTTCTTTGTCACAAACATTGTTTGTCGACAACTTCTAATCGGTTCTCCGGCAACAATTAACGACAGGTTCCCCAAGAAGATGATTTGATAAGACGGAAAGGAATAGCATGTATGAATTAATGGTATTTCACTAACAATCTTAAGCGGATGTGATATTGTGTGTGGAAATGTAATCAAGATTAGTAAATGAATTCTCACACTCAAACTCTAAGGCTATGTTCTTTTTGGGTTTTAAGTGGTTTTTAAAAACCGATTTTTGAAAACCAAGGTTTTTGTAATCCATGTGGTTTTTAAAATCTTTGTTCTTTTTGGGTTTTGAGTAGGGTAGGTTTTAACTTTATTATGTAAAAAGTAAATGAGTGTTGTATAGGTTATTTATAAGGTTGTAGGATTAGGATTTCAAAAACCTAATTTTAAAACCCAAACTAGAATGAGTTTTGGATTTTAAAATCCAAATCCAGATTTTTAAAATCCAAAAAGAACATGGCCTAAGTACACTGAAAATGTGCAAATGATGGTGAAGATGATGAATGGAGTGAAGATTATAAATAGGATATGTATTTGTAACTGATCCTAAAATTTAGCCACTTATCCAATGGTTCAAAATTAATCAAGAAAAAAGTAATGGTTAAAATTGGATGATTAAATACTAATTGAAAATAGCTCCTAATTGATAGTTGATGTTGGTAATTCTAGGATAATTAAATCTGAATTGAAATTAATTCTTAATGGCTAATCAAAATTACCATAATTGTAAAATATAAAAATAGACAGTTATGATCAAATCTTGAAAAATTGATCAGCGGTCATTAGTCATTCCCGCCCAAACTAAAAAGGTAAAGCAGTGTGTATTATATATTATAGATATAGATAGATAGATAGATTACACTCTCTATCCCGAATTACTTACAGAACTTTATTTTTCATCCGTCACAAATAGAATTGTATGTATACACTGTGTTTATTATTTTATTATATAAAATATACTATTTGAGACGTTAATCTTTAACGTTGCAAGAATTACATATACAAATGTGAATGTTATTTTAAAACTTAAAAACAAAACAACTTTATATTAATGACGGCTACGAACAAAAACTCAATTAAATATTTAATGATTTAAGATAGATATACGGAAAATAAGTACCACAAATCATAATAAAATCAAACTACTCAATTTTCTATAACCCGACAATGTATTGTTTCTAAACTTAACATCTATATAAAATAATAATTTTTCGATATAATAACAAAATATTATACCATCTTTAAAATTTAGCAATACAAATAAAAGTGACTTGATTAAAAGATTAATATCAAGTACTCAACATTGGAACACAGACTATGAATATTTTTTTTTGCTTTGACGTCAATACTGGCTTTCTAATGATACTTTTATCGTATTTAAGTAATTCAAATTTCTAATAAATTTTACCAAATTTTAATGTGGCAAAGCATAGATAACATGTTTCACCAATAAACATTTACATTAACATTTGGAATATAGCCGGTGAAATTACACAAGAAATTAGTATAAACTTATAGTTGAATACACATAAAATCTATTTCTAAACAAATATCATAACTTAAACCAGGTTTTGAATATTGATAGTTAACTTAAATGATAGTGAAATTCCCGAATTCAATCAGATTCAATAAAATAATGAAACTTGTAGTGGTTTATAAAATAACATGAACAAAATAAAACAAAGCCAACTACGGATTGTGATGAAGATCTGAATGATCAAAACAAACCAATTGCTAAAAAAAGTCAATTATATCAATATAAATTAATAACCAATAATAATACAAACATATTATATATTCTAAAGAAATTGGGAGCAGGGATTACTACTAAGATGAAGATAATAGAGAGAAAATGAAAAGTTTGCATAATTAGTGGAACAAAATAGTCAGCCTGATTAAATTTGGTCAAATATTAATTTAACATAAACAAATGGTTGAGATTGATAGTATGAAATTATGCATATTAAAAGACGGCTCAATCTTGACCTCTCTTCACAAAAGAATAATGTACCAAATTATTGACAATTATGTGTGTTGATAGGCGAACATTAATCAATGTTAGGCGAACAAGGATTAATGCCTTAATAAGGGTTACGAAGAATCAACTCCAAATCAAAGATGATTAATAAAGAAAATCAAGTTGGAGTGCATAAATCAATCCAGGGGGTGTATGAAATGACGAACAACTCCATCGACGAACAACATACTGGCGAACAAGTCTAGAGACCCGGGACCAAATATGGACCCTCCAACAAATCGCTAATGACGAGCAGCATTATCAAAGGGTGTTGCATCTGCAAGGCAAAGAGGTGTATGCTGACGAACAAAGGACCAAGATCCCTAAGCCAAGCTGTGCGAAACACAAAGGCGAACAACTTCCGAGTCATAACCTCAAGAGGCGAACAACTTTAATTTGAAGAACAATTTAGGTTAATCAAACCAACCAAGACGAACAACAATGAGTCCGGGATAAGACCAAAGAAGACTTTGTAACTAAGTTTCAGCTTAGATAAGGTCAAACAAGGTCAAAGGACACTTGTCTAGCATGCAAGTTAGGAAGTCCAACAGTCCTGGACACCTCCTACTTGTTAGTCTCTATAAATAGTTGTTCTCCAGCTGAGAAATACAAGTTCAAATTCACAAATACTCCAAAAACACACACAAACACACCTAAACGTGTACACATACGAAATAAATACAAATTCGACTCTCGTATTTATGATTTTACAACCCGAACCTTCTATTTATCATTTACGGTGATAATCAATCACACGTTCTTGTTTGGTGATCCTAAATCGAATTAAAAAAAGCCACTAATCCTCACGATTAAATTTGGTCACCAACAAATTGGCACTAGAAGGAGGGTTCGAACCTTCGGTTAAGTGTGATTAATAGAGACCTTCGAGTTTATAACTTGAAGATTTGAAGAAATCCTCAAGAAATCCTTGAAAATTCAAACAAAAGTGTTCTTGGTGTTCTTCAATATTAAATTTGAAGACTCAAAGATTGAGAAGATAATTCAAATCATGATTGTTGATGATCGTTTCTAATCGCGAAGATTAGTGGCTATTTTTAACGGTTAATTGATCACCAAACAATTACGTGTGATTGATCACTAACATAATTAGTGAATCCAAAAATTTAGGTTTAGGTTGGATTATAGCGTATATAAGCTTACGTGGTTAATTTGAACGTAAGATAAACGAGCTGCTTTAGATACGCAGACGAAGTTTGGACGTGTATGTTAATTTGTGCTGATTTTATTAGCTGAAAAAATCTAAGTATTTATAAACATTTGCCTAGCAGAGGTATTATGACCTTTGGTCTACCAAGCCTGCATGTGTGACACTTGGGCTTTGACTAGTTTGACCTTATCTAAACTAAATTTTATCCTTCTACGCTGGACTTGCTCGCAGTCAAGAGCTACTCGTCCTATTGGATTTGTCCTTGAGGTGTCTTTAGTCTGATTTTGATGGTCTTTAGTCTTGCTAAATTGTAATTTTGGTTTTGTTGTTAGATCTGGTCGACTGGGTGCTGACTGAGTTCGCCTTATCCTTGCATGAATCCATATGATCTTTGTGTTGATTCTGTTCGCCTGTTTAATATTTGCTCGGCATGCAGGATCTGCTTGCCAGATACTTTGTCAAATCTTGATCTTGATTTAATTTCATCTTAATCCGCAGGTATTTGGTGTTAATCCTGGTCGCCCAAATGACAATTTAGCTCGCCTATCAACAATTGCCCCCTTGCCAACCATTAGATTGTGACGGTGTAAAATGAGCAACTCATTAGTTGGCAAATATTCGATGACACTGAGGCGAGCTGATGTATCATTGTGCGAATAATTTCTCACTGGAAGACAACAATGGCCGAGCTGACTTAGGCCGGTGACGGTTGGAATCCCAAGGCCTGGGAGTGGCTCGAGGTGTGACGTGGGCGGAATGATTGCTTCCTCCCACACGCACATGATCCCGAGGCGACGCGCCTCCCATTTTATCGGGCTTAACTTGCACACGCGAGGTATTTGCATTTTGGTCCCTCAACTCTTGGACTTGCTCGCCCGGGACCCCGTTTTTCCAGGCACTATTTAAGAAGTTTTTTTTCCAATTTTATTCATTTCTACTGTTCACTAAGTGCGAAAACTCCTCCTCTCCCAATTTTAAATTTCCGGCGATTGCTCCTCCGTCTCTGGCAACCTTTGATACGTTTCAAGGTAGTTTTCTTTCATTATCTTCTTCTTCTTTCTTTCTTTCTTTCTTTCTTTCTTTCTTTCTTTCTTTCTTTCTTTCTTTCTTTCTGTCATCGTGTGTGTGTAAAATCTTGTAAAGCCTTAAATTCGACCGTTGGGGGTTTTGAACCGCCGCATTTGTCTTCGTCGAAAACCGCCATCACCATAACTCTAAAAACTCCTAAATCTCGATGTCCTCACACTCCGAGACCGGCTCATTCTATCCTCGCAACCCTGAGAAACAACCCGTCGAGGAGAACCCTAACTTTGTGAACCTAGAGTCAGACCCCAACGTGGCCTCAGTTGCTCGCTACATAAACTCGGGAGCTCACCCATCTGGGGAGAGGGAAGTGCGAGCAAATCCTGCTCACCAAGTCGTGGAGGAAACAAGTTCCGACCTCCACGAAGACGAGGACGAGGAGGCCAAGGTGCTCCAGCCTGTGAACCCCGACGAGCTGACCTGGGCATATTTGAAAGACATCAATTTCTCCATGCCCGATCCAATAGAACATCAAGTCCCGATCGCCGTTGCTTGCTGGGTGGACTGGAATGAGTACGAAAGGGAGTATTCCAACCGTTTCGAAGTGTCAATTCGCGGGAAGCAAACACTCAAGGCGACCGAGTTCGCGGCGAGCTGCATCGTGTCCGCCATTACCGATGAGGAGCTGTCTCAGATTTGGAGGGATTACAAGATTCCCTTTGATATACCAATGTATGCCCCCTTGACGGATGATAGAGCTGACCGCCCACCTCACGGGCTCACGGCGATCAATCTCGCCACTCTCAATGCCAGAGTCACCCTGCCCTTGCATCCTTTGGTCGGCAGGTTCCTGGAGCGGACAAACCTGGCGATCACGCAGCTGCATCCCGTAGGGTGGATGAACCTCATGTCCTTGATGGTTTTGTTCGCCCTCGAGGGATATCCCAACAAGCTGTCCGCCGAGTAGGTTTGTTACCTAATGACGATCACCGGCTGCACGGGAGAGGAAGTAGGCTGGTATTATCTTAAGGCGCGACCAGACCTGAAGTTGGTGGAGGATATCCCGGGGAAGGTGCGAGACTGGAAGCACGACTGGTTTTGGATAGGGGGTGACTGGCGTGCTTCTGCTCGCCCCTAAGGTGGTCCTGAGCGGATTGAAACCCCGGCGGAGTTTAGGGAGCTAAAGCGTGAGTCTTATCCCTTCTCTATTTTTGAAGTGGTAAAACTAATTTTCATTTTTTCTTTTCTTTGTTTCAGGTCCCAAAAATTTGAAGTGGCGAAGCGTTAAGGATAACATCAGCGACCAATTCTTGTTCATCGTAAGTCTGATCGCACTTCGTCACCGAGAAGACCGTAGCATTGGTCATCTCTTCCTGGAATCCACTCTCCAGGTTGCGCACTTCACCACCTACCCTCATCACCTCGAAGCTCAGGCCCCTGTTCCTGAGGGTAAGTGCCTGCTCCTCTAAGCAGTCCGCCCAAAGTCTCAACTCCGAAGACGAAGAGACTCCTTCGTGGAGACGGCACTCCCGTCTTCGACTCCAAAAGGGCGGCCAAGAAAGCCAAAGCCGGCCAGGAGAAGGTGACCATCGCTGCTCGCCCTTCCAAGCTCGAAAGCCAGCAGACTCCTTCTATGGAGCGCCACTCTGAGCAGCCTCTGCTCGCTGCTGCTCGCGAAGGACATGGTCCTTCCTCAGACCCAACCTATCTGGGATGGGACAATGGTCGTCTTGATAAGTACGTTTCTCCTTGCCCGGAGTACTTTATTTACTATTTTTATTATTTTTTTACTGTCCTTTTTTCTACAGCTATTCGGTCGAGTAGTACCTAGGGCGATCAAACACGGTACACCGGTTCACCTGCTCGAAAGTGCCGGCCAACTTTAGGGAGATTCCGGACCCCTTTGTCCGCCGTGCCTCCGAATCCATCGCTCGAGGCTGGACGAAGGAGTTAAATGAAACTATTAAGGCACACGCACCTCGTGATAATGGTCGTCTGTGCCTTATTGAGGCGGGCAACACCCTGGCGGCCGTTCAGAGATTGGTTTACTAGGTAGAAGATCTCGAAAGAGATGCTCGCCAGCATGCGGCTACAGTTACCGTATTGCTAAGGAATGGGATGAGGCCAAGGCCGAAGCGAAGAAGATGGTGGCCGACCTGGAAGATAAAGTCAGGGCCCATCAGACCAGTAAGCAGCGCGCTCTGGACTTGCACGTCAAAGTTTCTGAGGAGCTCAAAATCAAAATGGCCGAGGTCGAGCAGATGCGAGCAGAACTTGCTCGTATCCAGAAGCAGAAAGAGGTCACCAAAAAGTTCGCGACTGAAGCAACTGCTAAAGTTACCGACCTTGAGGCCCAGCTCGCCAACTTCATCACTCCTGAAGAACTTATCCCCAAGATGAAAGCGGGCTCGATCATTGGCTTCATGAAGGGCTATGCTAAGAGCATCCGCATTGCCTACGAGTTCAAAGCTGCTGCCGTGGTCGACGAGATCGGCAAGGAACTCTGCAACTTCGTTGAATCCAATCCTCCGGCCCCGGGCACAACTCTCCAAATCGGCGATTTGCCCGAATATGGAGTTAATCTTGACTTCATAAGCCCTGGGGTCATAATCACCAATCCCCCTGAGGTCGAGGAGGAGGAGGCTGAGGTCGCTGAGGGCGAGCAGACTCAGCCCGCTGAGCAAAGTGATAAAGCTCTTCAAGAGCGAGCAGATGCTGAGGGGCTCATTGTCGAGCTCACCCAGGAGGTTCCCATTGATCCCGCTCTTGCCGGGACTCCTCTCGAAGACCCCAAGGATGACAACATTCCCCCTCCAGCCGGGCAGGAGTCTTAGTAGGCTAGGGTAGTTAAGACTTTGCATTTTTCTTTTTTTTGTTGTTATTGTTGTTTGCTCCTAAGTGGAGATTTTTGTACTTTTTTGGGCGATCAAGCCTTTCTTTTAATAGAATCATATTTTGCTCGTCTCACTTCCTTTACATTAATTGTTCTTTGCATTTTCATTTATGCTTAACAATCCTAATGTAGTTGGGCTTTGTTCCTTAAGAATTTTTATCTTAAAAATTTGTGGGCTTTGGCCTTAGGCTATGTTCATTTAAAAACGAACAACCTTTGATTGGTTGTATGATCAACTTGTGCCTTGAGATTGAATCTCCTTTAAATGAACAACTTTACGTTGAAATGACTTTAAAAAATTACAAGTGTCGATTGCGACCTAACACACAAACTATAATAATGCTAAGTTGAAGTTGTCCGACATAAATATTGTCAAACCATCAACTTATCAAAAGAACATAATTTACACCAAGAATCAAAGTTGCTCGACCACTATACACTTTGTCAAGGCATCTTTAAACTCTTTAAAATGAAATAAAACTATTCCAAAAGGCAAAGTAGCTCGCCTAATTCTGTTCGACCATCCATACTTGGTGGATTTTTTTAAAAAATTAGGCAAGTTTTTGGATTCAACTTGTGTACTTGCCGTTTTAGCTCGCCCGGCTCACTTTCACCCTTCATAGGCAAAGTAGCCCGCCTACTGAAAATACTTCTTCAAATTAGTTGCATTCCAGGACTATTGGGCCGAGTTGCCATCTAAGTCTTCTATGTCATATGCACCATTAGGTAACCTGTCCGTTACCTTGTATGGGCCCTCCCAAGTCGGACCAAATATGCCTGGAGGTGGGGCAAGCTTTTTCCTCAAAACGAGACCGCCAACCTCAAACTTTCTTAACTTGACCTGAGAATTGTAATAACGCTCTGCTCTTTGCTTGTATGTAGCATTTTTTAGCTCGGCATTTAATCTTTTTTCTTCGAGCAGATCTAGCTCGACTGATAAAGCAGAGTTGTTCGCCATTTCCTCAAAGTTGATTGTTCTTAAAGTTTTGGTTTTCAATTCAACTGGAATGACGGCCTCTGTCCCGAATGCTAACGCAAAAGGCATTTCTCTGGTGCTTGACCTGGGAGAAACCCTGTATGCCCATAGCACGTCTGACAATTCTGTAGACCATTTGCCTTTACTTTCTGTTAGCCGAATTTTAAGAATATGCTTGATTATCTTATTGACGGCTTCTACTTGACCATTTGACTGTGGATGATAAGGGGTTGAGTAGTGCTTTCTGATCCCCCACTTTGTACAGAAGTCTCGAAGCTTTTTCCCATCAAACTGAGGACAATTGTCTGTCACAAGCATTTGAGGAACTCCGAACCGACAGACAATGTTCTTCCATATAAAGTCAATCATCTTTTCTTGAGTGACTCTAACTAGGGCCTTTGCTTCTGCCCATTTTGTATAGTAATCCACAGCCACAACAACAAACCGAACATTTCCCTTTCCAGGTGGGAAAGGCCCGATAATATCCATTCTCCATTGTGCAAATGACCAAGGACTGAAAACCGAAATAAGTTCTTGCGCAAGGGTATGAATACTTGGAGCAAATATTTGACACCGGTGGCAAGCTCTGGCCAATTGGATTGCATCTTTCTGTAAGGTGGGCCAGTAATAACCTTGCCTTACGGTTTTGTAAGCCAAAGCTTGCCCCCCAACATGATTTCCACAAGCTCCAGAATGTATGTCCTCCAGAGTTGTCCTTCCCTGCCCCCTAGACAAACATTTGAGTAGCGGGACCGAAAAGCCTCTTTTGTAAAGCTGTTCGTCCACCAGAGTATATCTGGCTGCTTGTTTTGTTATTCTTGCAGCTTCAAAAGAGTTACTTGGTAGTTCCCTGTCTTCAAAATATTTGGCTATAGGAGTTCTCCAATCATCGTCATCTTTTTGTTCAACCACTTGGTTTACTTCGTAATCCATTATTGACGGTTGAATTTTTCTGGTGATAACGATGTCTGTTAAATCGGTTGGCCCATCGCTTGTTGCTAATCTTGCTAGGGCATCAGCTTATGTGTTGCTCGTCCATGGTATCTGTTGGATATGTACTTGGTCTAATAAAGACACCAAATGAGCAACAATTCGTTGATACTCGATCATTTGTTCGTCTCTGGTCTCATATTCACCTCGTACTTGGCTTACAATAAGTTGAGAATCTCCAAAGATCTGAAGTCGTCTAACTCCGATGGCTAATGATAAGTGGAGACCTGCAATGAGGGTTTCGTATTCAGCTTCATTGTTGGTAGCCATAAACTCGAATCTGACGGCCGAAGTGAATACTTGACGGTCGGGGCTGATGAGAACTATTCCTGCCCCCGAGGCCAGGTTTGTTGACGAACCGTCCACATAGAGATGACATGGGTGATCTAGCCCTCTCGTCGGATTTTGAGGGAAAGTTAACTCGACTATAAAGTCGACTAATGCTTGTCCCTTAATCGCTGTTCGAAGTACGTATGTTACACCAAACTGGCTTATCTCTATGGACCATTTTAATAGACGGCCAACTGTGTCGGGTCGGTGTAGTATTTGCCTGAGTGGGAAAGTTATCAGCACTTCAACCTGATGATCGTAGAAGTACGGTCTTAATTTTCTAACACTCATGACAAGAGCATACGCCAGCTTTTCGGTGGGTGAATATTTCACCTCGGCTTCATGCAGGGCCTGCCTGGCATAGTAGATGGGAAGGTGGAATTTGCCTTCTGCTCGCACTAATATCGAACTTATGGCTGTATCTAACGCTGCCAGATATAAGTATAATTTTTCTCTGGGGATTGATTTTGATAGAATATTTACGTCTAGGCAAAGTTGCCTTTTTGATTGCCTCAAAAAATGGACGACACTTGTCCCCAGGTCACGATATGAACCTGTTCAAAGCTGCTAGACATCCTGTTAGCCTTTGCACTTCTTTGATAGAACGAGGAGGTTTCATATCAACGATAGCTTTAACCTTTGCAGGATTAGCTTTGATTCCTTGCTTGCTGACCAGATGACCTAGGAACTTTCCTGAATGTACACCGAAACTACTTTTCTTTGGATTTAACTTCATATTGTATTTTCGGAGAATGTCGAACACCTGGGATAGATGGTGGAGGTGATCTTCTTTCTGTGTACTTTTGACGATTATGTCATCAACATACACCTCTACCGTCTCCCCGATATGTTCGTCGAACATTTTGTTCACCAGCCTCTGGTAAGTTGCTCCAGCATTGATTAGACCAAACGGCATCCTTTTCCAGCATAGTAGGTTCTTGTTAGTATAGAAAGCCATGTTTTCTTGGTCGTCTAGGTGCATTGGGATTTGGTGGTAACCTGTGAAAGCGTCCATGAATGTGAACATTTCATGCCTGACAGTGCTATCCACCAGCTGATCAATGTGCGGAAGCGGAAAATTATCCTTCGGGCATGCTGCATTAAGATCAGTGAAGTCTATGCATAGCCTTCAGGTTCCATTTGGCTTCTGCACCAGGACAGGATTTGCAACCCACTGTGGACACAATGCCTGTTTGATTAGGTCGTTGTCCAACAACTTTTTGACTTCCTCATTCAAAGCTTGATATTTGTCAGGCCCGTACTTTTGTCGTTTTTGATGGACGGGTCTTCGGGTTGGATTGATATTTAATCTGTGACAAACATCTTTCGGATCGATCCCCACCATGTCTGCGTGGGACCATGCAAAAACGTCGAGGTTGGCTTTCAAGAATTCTGCAATTCGAGTTCTATAGGGCTCAGGGAGCTCTGATCCGATGTATAATTCGAGATCATCTCGGTTGGGGTTAACTTTGAGGGCTTCCAGCTCTTCGACTGGAGTTGCTCGCCTTTTTTGTCCTTTCCACCGTGGATCAACTATTGGCCCCTCTGGGCTTAACTCATCCTCGGTGTTCATAGGTTCGGCGCCCAACCGGGGGTCACAATCTTCAATTGCCTCCGCACAGGGTTTGGTCGCCGTAGCTGGGCCCTCCAGGTTGACACATGGATTTAGTTCACTGGGAACGGGTGTCAAACTTGTATCCAGCAAGGTTTGTTCGCCGTCTAGCAGTTTTTGTTCGCCCATGGACATGGGCTGATCATCAATATCCATATGATCATTCTGGGTCCCTAAAATATCTTCAAGGATTGAAGGTTCATTTTCGGGCTGGCTGGTTGATGTTTCCATCATAGATACTTGTCCTGGTTTTGATTGGATTTGTAGGAGACACTCACAAGCTTTTCTCTGGTCTCCCTTTATCGAGCCAACTCCACTTGTTGTTGGGAACTTTATGCAGTAATGGTAGGTTGAACATGCAGCCCTGAATTCATTCAAGAAAGGTCGACCGAGAAACCCGTTATAAGTCGATTCTTGATCTATGACCAAGAAATCTACCATTCTTGTGATATTTTTCTCGGGTT
Source organism: Ballota nigra (assembly GCA_947034835.1). Lineage (NCBI taxonomy): Eukaryota > Viridiplantae > Streptophyta > Magnoliopsida > Lamiales > Lamiaceae > Ballota > Ballota nigra. Next base: position 71,592,615 of record OX344724.1, on the reverse strand, counting down.
CCTTGACTGTTACAAGTTGCATAGCCAAAGTTATTATTCCCATTGGGACTGTTACAGCATTTCCAAATCCCAGGATACGATGATTTGTGTCTCTGATATAGCCTGCATAATCTCCCATTTGATCGAGCATCTTTTTGAAAAGGATGTTAGTGTAGGCTCCAGTGTCCACCAACAATCTATGCACTCTGGTTCCCATGATCTTAGCACAAATCACAAGCGAGTCATTGTGGGGGGTCAATATTCCTTCCAAGTCTTTTTCAGTAAAGGTTAATTCCGACATTTGCATGATGGATGGATTAACCCCCATTTCTTGTACATGATCGATTGCTCGTAATTCGGCTTTTCTTTTACGATTAAAAATTGGTGATCGTCCATCAGAACAACCACCAACGGGTCCTGCAGGTTCCATCATTTGGATGTCAGGAACCGGACCTCCTGCTGGTACCTGAACTGGTCTCCCAGCTCGATTCCGATGAGGAGCTTGCTCCAGATCTTCTCCCTCAGAATCTTCATCTCTGCCTCTCTTGCCGGGCTGTCTCTTTACGAACTCGGATAACTTGCCCTCCTCATAGAATCGCCACAACTACTTTAGCAAGTTACGACACTCACTTGTAAAATGCCCCACGCTCTGATGGTAGGCTCAGAACTTGTTCTGGTTTAACTTGCTGGCATCTTGACGTATTTTTCGGGGTGGAGTGAGTAATTCCTTGTCCCGGACAGTATTGTACACCGTATCAATTGATACGGTAAGTATGTGATTTAGCTTATCCTTCATCTCCGTTCCTTCAGTGAATGCTTTCATGTTCTTGAGAGCTCGATAACCTCCACCACTGGACTTTTTGATACCTTCCTTCTGCTCACCTTTGTCCACTATGTCTTTTTGCAAAGCTTCGTGCATGGAGACAAAGACCCCTGCCGGATCACGGAATTCGGTGTAAGTTTTTGGGCATCTGAGATGCACGTCTTTCCAGAGTTCAGTGCCCTTCCTTAGTCCAGCTAAGACAGCTACGATTTTGGTATCTTCACTGACTGACTCCCCTTGTAGCAGGACCTTATCAAATCTTTCCAAGTACGATCGGTCTGACTCGTCATCAGCTTGTTTCAAGTCGGATAACCGATGTCTTTGGGATAGATAAGACCCGGCCGTGGAGAAGTGGGATAAAAATTCTTTGCCTAGCTGGGCAAATGAATGAATTGAAGCTGGTGGTAGAGCTGAAAACCATTTGTGGACACGGTCCCCCAGAGTCAAAGGGAAATTGCGGCACTGGGTTGCATCGCTTGCCCTCATTGATATCATGTAATCAGAATACTTCATTAGATGCACCCGGGGGTCCGCCGTGCCTTCATATTGTATGCTAGCGGAAATTAGATCTTCTTCTGAATAGGGGCTTTTAGAATCACCGAAGATAAATGGGAGGTAGGAAGAGTAGTACTCCCATATCCTCTCTGCTGGTCCAACTGGCCCTGCATGCTTTTGATCACCTTTCTCATGGAGGCCAGCTCTTCAAAGGATCCCCCTTGACTTGGAGGTTGTTCGGCGAGCAGAGGTGCATGACCATATGTTCGCCGCAGTCCCTCGCTTGGTGCGGGAACCCCCTGGGCTGGCCTTCTGGGATAGGGTTCTGCATCTGGGCCAAGGCGACCAAAGGCTGACATAGTCAGCCTTTCATGGACTGACTGGCTAGCAGGTACTGCGATTGGGTGAGCTACTCCAGCTATTGGATGTATCTCAGCTGCTCCCCGACCACGGAGACCTAATCTGTCCAGGGCACTTTGGCGTGTGCCCTGACTCACCCTAGAGCTTGATTTGGGGTTGACTCCTCTTGGCTGGTAGCTTCAGCGAGCTGTTTCTCTTTGCCCTTTATTTTACGTGCTTGGGCACTGTCTGCCTCATTTTGATGGTCACCTCTGGCCTTCTCATACTCACGAGCTCTTGTTGGGCCATGCCTTACTCGGATATGAGATGGGCCAGGCTGAGCCTGTTGCTTCTGCAAAGCTTGAAGCATTGCAATCATTCGAGCCAACTCATCTGGGTTGCGAACAAAAGCATTCTGCTCAGGTGGCATCATCTGATGAGCAGTTGTTGGTTGATTTTCCTGTTCGTTTCTGGTCGTTTCTGCTCGCCTACCAACCTGGGACATCCTTGAACGTGAATCCCTTGTCACGTGCTGGGAATGTTGAGTCTCATGGGATTGAGGTATCTTTACTTGATGTTTAGGTATTAATCTTATTAAAAATAAAGAACACCAAGAACACCAAGAACACCTTTCTTCAAATCTTCAAGTTTAAGTCCGAGGTTCTTACTTAATCACACTTAAGTCCTTTAATCGAAGGTTTGAACCCTCCTTCTAGCGCCAATTTGTTGATGATCGTTTCTAATCGCGAAGATTAGTGGCTATTTTTAACGGTTAATTGATCACCAAACACTTACGTGTGATTGATCACTAACGTAATTAGTGAATTCGAAAATTTAGGTTTAGGTTGGATTATAGCGTATATAAGCTTACGTGGTTAATTTGAATGTAAGATAAACGAGCTGCTTTAGATACGCAGATGAAGTTTGGACGTGTATGTTAATTTATGCTTATTTTATTAGCTGAAAAAATCTAAGTATTTATAAACGTTTGCCTAGCAGGAGGTGTTATGACCTTTGATCTACCAAGCCTGCATGTGTGACACTTGGGCTTTGACTAGTTAGACCTTATCTAAACTAAATTCTATCCTTCTATGCTGGACTTGCTCGCAGTCAAGAGCTGCTCGTCCTATTGGATTTGTCCTCGAGGTGTCATTAGTCTGATTTTGATGGTCTTTAGTCTTGCTGAATTGTAATTTTGGTTTCGTTGTTAGATCTGGTCGGCCGGGTGCTGACTGAGTTCACCTTATCCTTGCATGAATCCATATGATCTTTGTGTTGATTCTGCTCGCCTATTTAATATTTGCTCGGCATGCAGGATCTGCTCGCCAGATACTTTGTCAAATCTTGATCTTGATTTAATTTCATCTTAATCCGCAAGTATTTTGTGTTAATCCTGGTCGCCCAAATGACAATTTAGCTCGCCTATCAACAAGGATGCCTCAATCTAAAGAAACACAAGTTTTACGTCAATCGAGGAGAGCTTCTCCCACTCGAGCTTCGTCAGTTGGCTACCAAGATCGTGAGCCCAGACATGTGAACAGATCGAGAATTACGGCCATAGATCATAACCTTCCACCAGAATTGGAGGCTCTGGCGAGCAACCCTAATGAACTGGCTAAAACCATTACCGCTCTCCAAACCATCCAGAGGCAGCAAGGACAAAATAGACCTTCACAAGCAAGGTCTAAAACTAGACCATTGGAAGTTGTAAGAGCCAGGTCAAATAGGGGCGAGCAACATGAGGTGAACAGTGCCCAAGTCCGGCGAGATAAGGGCAAAGCTAAAGTGGCCGACCAAACAGAGGGTCATGCTGAGTCTGCACACGGGCGAACAACAATGTCCAGCCACGGAACAACTTGTTCCAGTGCACAGGACAGACTTGGTCAACCCCAACTCCAAAAAGAAGCTGCTCGCCAGGGAGCAGGAGATGGGCGAGCAACTTTCGAGCAGCCTATCACAGTCTGTCTTTAGGCGCCTAGGGTCGAATGCGGCGAGCAACCCTAGGAAACAACCTCAGGAAATGCCCGCTCCAAGTGAGGGACTGCGACGAGCAGAAATGCCTGTGCCTTTGCTCACCGAACAGCCTCCAAGCCAGGGGGCATCTCTTGAGGTTTTATCTAGCCTAAGACATGTTGTGGAGAGCATACAGGGGCAACTTGACCAACAAAAGGGGATGGGGACGACCAGCATGCCATCTTCCCCTTTGTCATCCATCATATTGAAGGCCCCAATCCAGAAAAAGATCCAGTTTCCGGCAAGCATACAATACGAAGGCATTGCTGATCCCCGAGTCCATTTAACGAAGTATTCAGATTACATGGTTTCTGTGGGAGCCAGTGATGCCATCCAATGCCGAAATTTCCCCTTGACTTTGGGGGACAGAGTACACCAGTGATTTTCTGCAATGCCACCAGCATCGATCCACTCGTTTGTTCAACTGAGCCGAGAGTTCCTCTCCCACTTCTCAACAGCTGGATTATATCTATCCCAAAAACACCGGTTGTCGGACTTAAAGCAAAATGACAACGAGTCAGATCGGGCATTTATGGAGAGGTTCGACAAAGTGCTGTTAGAAGGGGAGCCAGTTAGCGAAGATACAAAAATCGTAGCTGTCATGGCCGGGTTAAAGAAAGGATCGGAGTTATGGAAGAAGGTGCGTCTGAAGTGCCCAAAAGTTATGCCGAATTCAGAAACAAGGCCGGCATATTTGTTTCCATGCACGAGGCACTGCAAGCAAACTTGGAGATAACAAAGCTGATCCCAAGGAGAACAACAAGAAACCCGGCGGGACAGACTATAGGGTCCCGAAAAACATGAAAGCCTTCACTGAAGGGACTGAGATGAAGGAAAAACTGAACCATGTACTAACAGTATCAATCGATACTGTATACAAGAATGTAAAGGAGAAATAGTTGCTCTCCCCTTCCCGAAGGATTCGCCAAGAAACTGGCAAACTCAACCCTAACAAGTATGTGCCTACCATCAAAGCGTGGGGCACTTTACTAGTGAGTGTAGAGATTTGCTCAAGCAACTTTGGCGATTCTACGAGGAGGGAAAGCTCTCCGACTTCGTCAAAAGGTAACCTAGAAAGAGAGCCCGGGAGAACAACTCAGAGGATGAGGAGGATGGTCAACCTCAAAGGAATAATAAGCCCGGGCGACCAGTTCCCGCCGTTGCTGTTCGTCCATTAGAGGATCTATACATGATGGAACCCTCAGGACTTGCAGGAGGATGTTCTGATAGACGACCGCCAATTTCCAACCGAAAGAGAAAAGCCGAATTACGAGCGATCGACCAAGTACATAAAATGGGGGTTAAACCGTCCATCATGCAAACAACAGAACTAACCTTTACTGAAAAAGACTTGGAAGGAATATTGACCCCCCACGATGATTCGCTCGTGATTTGTGCTAAGATCATGGGGACCAGAGTGCATAGATTGTTGGTGGACACCGGGGCATACACCAACATCCTCTTCAAGAAGACACTTGATCGACTGGGGGATTATGCGGGCTATATCCGAGACTCAAATCATCATATTCTAGGTTTTGGAAATGCTGTAACAATCCCTCTGGGAATAATTACCCTGTCTGTACAGCTTGTAACGAACGAGGAACCAGAGAAAAATATTACTAGAATGGTAGATTTCTTGGTTGTAGACCAGGAATCGACTTATAACGGATTTCTTGGTTGGCCCTTCTTAAATGAATTTAAAGCTGCATGTTCAACTTACCACTATTGTATAAAGTTTCCAACAGCAAGTGGAGCAGACTCAATAAAGGGATGTTGAAAGTTAGGGGGTGTGTCTCGAACACTGCACGAACAAAGTAAATACGAAACGAATTCGTATGAAAACCTAGTCAAGGAAAATCCTTTTCCCGCAAGACTGAATACGCCCCGTATAGTGCTTACGGTATCGTGCGTATGAGTCTCCAAAGGTAAAACAGTTTAATAGTTTACACTGGAAGCACCACCGTGTATAAAATCTCGGCGAACGAAATCGAAATTTCGAATTGAACGAAATAAGTATATGCGAGAGGCTTTCTAAACTCTAAGATTCGTAGGCTGAAAGGTGAGTACGCAAGTCTGGATATGAAGAGGTATATATAGGCGGAAATCTGCACTGCAGATGAGGAAGATCGATTGAGAAAATCGTGAGATAACCACGAACTCAATGGATAGAGACGTTATCTCTTTCTTTGGAAGCAAGAACAGAATATTCCTCCAAATATTTCAATTTAAAATCATATTCGAAATCTGGAGTGTATTAATCATTTTGCTAGTGTATTAATCATGTTCATGGGCCGACCCAAGTCCGATGGGCCACCAAACCGGTTCGGCCCAAAAAGGTATTGGGCCTTTTCATATTTTTGGTACTCTAAAAATATAGTTAGGCCCCAAAGCCCACCCAAAGCCCAATTGTCAAGAACCAAGACCTACGAACTCGGACCCGGTCCCGGGCTCGGGCGGGGCGGGGCGCGCGCGCGCTTGTGTGGTCCATGGTTAGGGTCCTCATGTACCAAGTTGAAGAACATGAAAATTTTCCTTCTTATATCCAAGGAACACTTCTTGCAAGTTTCCAATGTGGGATGGAACCCAATTGTTCCTTTCCATTGAGTTATTCACCACAAGTGAATAATTATCCAACTTCCCAAATTAATTTCTCACTCACCGGAAATCGGTTTTGAGATATTAAATATACCACGTTCATCTACTCCGCGAGTAGAAAAACCTCGTTAATTTTGTTTTCCCAAAAATTAACATTTTCATTCCTAAAAAAATAGTCAAATAAATAACCAATTTCCAACAAGGGAGACCAAAGAAAAGCTCGTGAGTGTTTCCTACAATTGCAAGCAAAACAGGCACAAGTATCCATGATGGAAGCCACCACCAGCTACCCAGTTGATGAACCATCAATACTGGAGAACATGATGGACACGGAAGAAGACCATATGGATACTGACGCGCAGCTTCCTGACGAGCAAGTGGTAGACGAACAACTTGTCACCACCCATGGGGAACTCCAACCTGACAAACAACATGGAGGTGGTGATGAGTAACGTACAACAGATGACTTGGAGGGCCGGATGCTGACTAACAACAATGGGTTAGGACCTGCAGATCTAGAGCCCCGCCTGGGAGCAGAGCCCATGAATATCGAAAATGATTTCAACCCTGAGGACCAATACTTGATTCTCGTTGGAAAGGACAAAAATGATGAGCAACTCCAGTCGAAGAACTGGAGGCATTTAAAGTTAATCCTGGGAACGAAGATCTTGAATTGCATATAGGATCTGAGCTCCCTGAGCCTTATAGATCCCGAATGAAAGAGTTCCTCAGTAAGAATCTAGATGTTTTTGCTTGGTCTCATGCAGACATGGTGAGAATAGATTCAAAGCATGTTTGCCACAAACTCAACATCAACCAAGCAAAAAGGTCCGCCCATAAAAAATGAAGGAAGTACGGCCCAGATAAATACCAAGCTCTGAATGAAGAGGTGAAGAAGTTGTTAGACAACGATCTAATCCGACAAGCACTCTGTCCACAATGGGTAGCAAACCCAGTCCTTGTGCGCAAACCAAACGGGACCTGGAGGCTATGCATAGATTTTACGGATCTGAATGCAGCATGCCCAAAGGACAACTTTCCTCTCCCCCATATTGATCAATTGGTGGACAGCACTGCGGGTCACGAGATGTTAACATTCATGGATGCCTTTGCCGGGTACCATCGAATTCCGATGCATCCAGATAATCAAGAAAACACAGCATTTTATACGAATAAAAACTTATTGTGTTGGAAAAGAATGTCATTTGGCCTTATCAATGCCGGAGCAACATATCAGAGGTTGGTGAACAAGATGTTCGATGAACAAATTGGAGATACTATAGAAGTCTATGTAGACGATATCGTGGTCAAGAGTCCCCGAAAAGAAGATCATCTCCAGCATTTAACTCAGGTGTTTAAAATCCTTCGACACTACAACATGAAGTTAAATCCAAAGAAGAACAGCTTTGGGGTTCATTCGGGGAAGTTCCTGGGCCATCTTGTTAGCCAACGAGGGATTGAGGCCAATCCAACAAAGGTCAAAGCTATTGTGGATATGCAACCACCACATTCAATAAAATAAGTGCAAAGGCTCACAGGATGCCTAGCAGTATTGAACCGGTTCATATCTCGATCAGGAGACAAGTGCCATCCATTCTTCGAGGCCATAAAGAAAGGAAAGTTTACGTGGACTAACAACTGCCAAAGGGCGTTCGACCAACTTAAAGACTACTTGAGAGATGTTAAAATTCTATCAAAGCCTATCCCAGGAGAAAAGCTCTATTTGTATTTGGCAGCGTCAGAAGTGGCAATCAGCTCTGTTCGGGTACGGGAGGACGACAAATTTCATCAACCAATCTACTACGTCAGCCAAGCTTTACACGAGGCGGAGTTCAAATATTCCCCAACCGAAAAGCTGGCGTATGCACTTGTTATGAGTGTGAGAAAGTTACGACCATACTTCTTTGACCATCAAGTTGAAGTGCTAACAACTTTCTCACTCAGACAAATTCTTCATCGTCCAGGCACAGCTGGTCGTCTAATAAAATGGTCACTAGAGATTAGCCAATTTTGGGTGACCTATGCTCCTCGAACAGCGATCAAAGAGCAAGCATTAGCCGACTTTATTGTCGAACTAACTTTCCCACCAGATCCGATGAGAGGACTTGATCATCTCTGACATCTCTATGTCGATGGGTCTTCAACCAACATTAGCCCTGACAGACAAGTTTTCACCTCGGCAATTAGATTTAGTTTCATGGCTACCAACAACGAAGCTGAATATGAAGCCCTCATTGCTGGTCTCCATTTATCCCTTGCGGTAGGTGTCAGACGTTTGCAAATATTCAGTGACTCGCAATTAATCGTGAATCAAGTCCGAGGTTAATACGAAGTAAAAGATGATCACATGATCGAGTATCAGCAGATTGTTACTCACCTAATGTCCCTACTGGATCAAGTTTTTATTGAACAAATCCCAAGACGAGCAACACTCAAGCTGACGCACTGGCTCGACTAGCAACAACTGAAGGACCTCCAGAGTTGGCAGATATCATAATTACAAAGATGAACAATCCATCAACGATAAGCTATAATGTTAACCAGCTAGATGAGCAAACTGATGAAGAAGATTGGAGAACAAATATAGTCAAATATTTAAAAAGTGGAGAAAAACCAAACAACTCTTTTGAAACCGCCAAGCTAACAAAGCAAGCCGCCAGATATACTCTGGTAGGCGAGCAGCTTTACAAAAGGGGAATATCGATCCCACTTCTCAAATGTTTGCCTAGGGGGCAAGGACGAGGAATACGCGAAGAAATACATGCTGGAGTGTGTGAAAATCACATTGGGGGGCAAGCCTTGGCGTACAAGACTATCAGACAAGGTTATTATTGGCCGACTTTACGTTAGGACACAATCAAAAAAGTAAAAACTTGTCATCAATATTAAGTTTTTGCCCCGAACATTCACACCCCGGCTCAAGAGCTCGTATCAGTTTATAGCCCATGGCCATTTGCAAGATGGGGGATGGACATTATTGGTCCCTTCCCGGCAGGAGTTGGAAATGTTTGATTTGCCGTCGTGACAGTCGATTATTATACGAAATGGGTAGAAGCAGAGGCCATGGTAAAGATTACGCAATAAAAAATGATCAACTTCATATGGAAGAACATTATCTGTTGTTTTGGGGTTCCACAAACCATTGTGACAGACAATGGTCCGCAATTTGATGGGAAAAAGTTGAGAGACTTCTGCACGAAGTGGGGGATCAAGAAACACTATTCTACTCCCTATTATCCCCAGTCAAATGGACAAGTTGAAGCTGTGAACAAGATTATCAAGCATACGTTGAAAGTACGATTGGCGGAGAGCAAAAGTAGTTGGTCTGAAGAACTTCTGGAAGTCTTGTGGGCATATAGAGTTTCTCCCAGGTCAAGCACCGGAGAAACACCTTTTGCAATAGCTTTCGGAACAGAAGCTGTGGTACCAATTGAATTAAAGACCAACACAATCAGGATGACCAATTTTGTTGAACAGGCGAACAACTCTGCTCTAGCTACTCAAATGGATTTGCTCGAAGAAAAAATATTAAGTGCCGAGCTAAAAAATGCTACCTATAAGCAGCGAGTAGAACGCTATTATAATTCATATGTTAAAATTAGGGAATTCAGAGTTGGAGCTTTGGTTCTAAGAAAGTTGCTCGCCCAACCTCCAGGTGTATTGGGACCAACTTGGGAGGACCCGTATCGTATAACGGACAAGTTCCTTAATGGCGTATACGATATCGAAGATATGGAAGGCAAGCCGACCCAATACTCCTGGAATGCTGTACATCTAAAGAAGTACTATCAATAGGTTGAACAAGTTCAATTGTTGGGCGAACAAATGTCTTGGGGGCAAGTAAATCAAATGAACAAAAAAACTTGCCTAATTTTTTGAAAATTTTGTTAAGTATAGAATGAAAGGTTGTTCGGCACATTTGATGGTTCCGTTTTCGAAAGGCAAAATGGGAATTCAGGAGCAAATTTTTTTTAAACCTTTTCCTCAGGGAGTTCAGTAAGAGTGATGGAAACTCAAGTCCCTACATTACTCAGAGGCAGAGCTACTAAGTCAGTGAGAACTTGGAGACTCATGCTCTGAATAACGCAGTGACTCGAGAGATTACACTTCAAGTCACTGCGCTGCTTAGAGGCTGAGTTACCAAGTTAGTGCGAAGACTTGGAGACTCATGCTCTAAGCAACACAGTGACTCGAGATGCTGAACTCTCGAGTGCGTTGCCTGAACTGGTCAGTGAGAAGGATTCTCCCTGATCTGAGTATTTAATCAAAGTTTTCTTTTAACAATGCTCTTATTGAGCAATTTTTCACAGCACTTTGGTAAATACTTTAAAAGATAAGAACGCTCAGTTTAACGTGGTTCAGAGACTCAAGCTCTTACATCCACGACCTAGTTTAACAGGAAATCCACTAACTGGGATTCTTGTTTTTAACGTGCCAAGGTGCACCCAGATCTACACTCCAGATCTTTCTTACTTTCTTCCTCACTCACAAACAACTTACTACCAACAACCTGACAATGGTTATGGTTTCAGTTGGGTTTTCTCCAACTAGGTGAGGTTTTCCCTTACAATGTGTTAGCCTAAAGCTAAGATTGGGAAAACCTCTCTAAGCTAAGAGTTACAAGCTGAACACTCATTTGTGTATAAATCTGAACCCTAATGGTCAGTATATAAGATGTGAATCGTGCCTCCTTATAACTCCCAACAATGCACTAAACACTCACACCTTCACAGCTCGTAGGTGTTGATTTTTCTTACTTCACACACACTTGAATACGCAGCTATAAGCTTGTATTTATAGTGTGGATTCAAATGTAACCGTCGGATGAAATTACATTTGAATCCATACATTAAATGGTTTCAACCACTTTTCTTGGAATGCGGCCTTGTCAGTGTCAAATTTGTTGCCTTGTGCTGATTAGTCCACGTGGACTATATCCAACAGATCTTTGACTCAGTGGGTTGACCAAGTCCTACTGACTTTAGGTATCTTCATCCTTCACCGACTTGATGATCTTCAGTGGACTGAACGCCTTCAATGTAGTTGTCCTTCAGAGACTGTTTGAAGACCACTCCAAGAAGTTTGTCATAAGGCTGAATGACAAACTTCCCTGACCACAGTAGCCTGACTCCTTCAGGGCCTACTTGGTGCAGCACTGATCCTCCTGATCATGCTCTTCACTGAGTGGTCCACTTGACTTAGCTTAGATCAGCCAGGTTTACACTCAGTGGGACATCCTTCAGGATTCTCTTCTGATTTAGGTTATAGCAAGGCTTCAGTTAGTTCTTCTTGATGTCATCTTGATATCCTCAGGCTGTGTTGCTGAGTTCCCCCTCAACTGAGTGTTCCCTCAACTGAGTTCTTCTCAACTGACAGCCTATTCTAGACCTGAAACAAAAGATACTATCCTGACTGCTTTCAAATCTATTACATGTTGTTTTGGAAACTCATCAAAACTAAAATATATCTCAACAACATTGTATAGTCTGGTGCTGGTTCATCTTTTTTAATTTTAGACGAAGTTGCTCGGCAAAAATATTATAAGCGAGCATATTTTGGTTAGTGTTCAAAGTTGTTCGTCAGAGTGTATATGTTAGTGATGAACAGTCTTACAACACTTGTAATTTTCACAATGTAAATATAATTGTTTGTTAAGGAAAAAAAATTCCAAAGCTCAAGGTGTAAGTCCATTTTTAAGGACCAAGGCCAATTAAAGGTTGTTCGTCCTTTAAGATGAGCAGAACCTAAGGCTAAACCCATATTCTATTAAAAGGCAAAGTTCAAATTGAACAAAGTCCAACATTATATGTTATAATTGCATAAGCATTAAACAAAAAATGTAAAGGCAATTAACATATAAAAAGAAAATGAGCGAACAAAAAGACATTCAATAATAAAAGGCTTTGAACCTAAAAAATAGTACAAGGATTCTGGAAGAAGAGTACTACAAAAAAACGAGCAACTATTACAAGAGAAGATAAGAAATTATAAGTCCTAGTTCTATTGTTGCTCGCCCGGTGGAAGATTGGAAACTTGATCGGAAAGAGGGTCGACGATCATATCCCTTGCCAGGTCTTCCGCCGCCTTCTGCTCTTGCTCTTAGGCAGCCTGCTCGGCAGCAGCATCTTGCTCGCCCTCGGCTGCGGGTGGAGGACGGGTAACAATGATACTGGGGTCAAGATGGTTAATCTTAACCCATAATCTACCATATCCCCCAGCTGGAGCTCAATGTTGTTTGGCGGGGGGTAGTGCTCAACAAACTCGGACAAGTCCTTTCCCATCTCGGCGACCAACTCAGAGTGCTCATATGCATGTGCAAGACGAATACAGTCGGCGTAGGCGCAATGTACCCAAGATTGGTGATGGGTCCGGACCGACTTTGTAGCTCGATCTCTAGTTGCTCCTTCGTGAGCATTCCCCCCATTGCCTCGTTCAGACGAGAAACTTCCGCCTCAGCCTCGGCCAACCTCTGCTCGGCAGTAGCCACCCTTTTCTTTTTCTCCTCGAGCTCAGCGTCCTTGCTCTTGAGCTCAGCCGACAACAGTTGATAATCTTCAACATGTTTCTTTTCGATGTCATCGGTGTGCTTAAGCTGGATGTTGAGGTGAGCAACTTTTGCCTCATACTGGTTGACCAAACCATCCTTCTCTTCGGTCAGCTGCCGAGCAGTGCTGGCGTATTGGCGAACAGCTTTCTCCAAGTCGGCAAGCTGGGCCATCCCCTTCTGGGCAGTGATGAGACCGTTGTCATGCTGCATCATGGAGAGATAGAAGTTGTCCGCTATCCCCTGCGTGGAGAAAGTCTTCTCCATGGGCCGAGTCCACGATTGGGCGATCAATTCAGTGGCCCTGCGGACATGCTCGCCCGGAATCTCCCCGATGTTCACCGGAGTTTTGGAGCAAGCATATTGATGAACCGGGGCTGCTCGTCCGGGGTGGTCTTCAGACTGATATCTACGAACAAAGAATATTGGTTACACTTAAGATAATTTCGAAATCTACAAGATTTTCTCGGTAGAAATAGGATGGTATGGACTTACTCTTGGAACTTCCGCTCATCCCAACCCAGATGGGTAATATCTTCGGGACCGCAGACGGGGGTAGCGTCTTTACCCGCCTTGCTCGCCCTCTCCACTGGTTCGATGGAGGTGTGGCGAGCAGCTTCCTCTTCAGAATGAGGACGAGCATGGCTCTTCCCCACTTTCTCCTTGCCTTTGTTTCCGGCAGGAGCAGCTTGCGCTACATAAGACCCATCCCCCTTCTTTAAGCGCTTTGTTCCTCGGGGAGATGGGGCCGGGGGAGGAGGTGGTGGAAGATTGCCAGGGGGTGCAGCCGGGCGAGCAACTCTGGCCCCCTAGGACTTATTCGTCATCGCCAACACTTTGGATGGCGGGTCACCCTTCACTTTCCGTCCTTCGGAGGCGGCATCTCGTGGACCCTTTGTTCAAGAAGTCCAAAATAGGGGGACAGCGACGGTGACTTACTCGACTATAAAAAAGGGAACAAAAAGATTAGATAAGCAAGTTAGAAAAGCAAGTGACGAACAAGGTTCTAATTGAAGGTTAGAAGTTTTTATACATGGGGGTGTTGGGAAAATAGGGGTGCCCGGAATCTATTCGGGATGAAATTTAAATACGAATTTAAATACAATTATTACTAGCATGAATTAATCCTAATTAATTCAAATAATAATTCCAACAACGAATTTTCATCATGCATGTTGAATTAATTTCACATATTAACTATGGCGGAATAAACAAGTAAATATGTGATTAACGTACCTCTTGTAGAATTGGCCTTTGGATAAACGGGACAATTACGATCTCGCTCTATCGACCCAAAAACCTTCTCAAGTATTTCCCTTTCACCTCACTTGATCACCGGTGGGAGATGCTTTCAATTAATTTAATAAACTAAGGAAAAAAAATATATATGCTCTTGATTTTTCCAACACATGGAATTATGTACTTGGGGATGAAATAATCACCCCCTATTTATAGATGAAGTGGCCGAAAATTTGAGTGTTTTATGGGCCTGGAGAAAATCTTTTCTTAGTCTCTAAGAAATCTTGAATATATCTCATATATTCTTTTCTCCATAATAAAATATTCCACAAAAATCTCACTCACCTATAAGACTTAAATTTTCGAAAATTTTAATAAAGATCCTAAGATTTGGATCTTCTTGAATATATGAGATATTCTTGTATTCCAAGAATACATATCTTCCATAATATCTTTCCAAGAAAATCAACAAAATCTTCTCTTTTCTTGAATGCTTATTTTCGAAAATTATGAAGAAAAATCAGCATGATATTATCTTTTTATATTAACCACCTTATCATTATTGGGCTACTTAATGGGCTACTTGAGGGGCCTTTAAGGAGAATTAAGATTGGACCTCGTAATGGACTTCTGAATTTCAATATTGAGCCCCAATATAATTCAGTCCATTAATATTAATTATTACCACTAATAAATTAATACTGCACTATCCATCTTAATCCATATTACGATAATATGGGCTCCCGGTTATTATTTCCCGCGTTTAAGATTATCAAGTCCATTAATTAATTAAGCTTCTGAATAGCTCTAAATTAATTAACATCTTTCACCTTGGAGTAAAGACAGCTCAACATTATTATTCGTACCGAAGAAACTAATTCTTCACTTGCAAGATTTGGTACAATAAAACTTCTGAGCCCACCAAGGGGACTAATCACACGAGCCGTACTCGCACGCGTTTCTCCGTATTAAATCTTAGCAACTGTCGTATGATTAATATTACTGCCCAAGATACAAAGTTCGAAGTCGCAATGATTCTCACCCAACATGAATCAAAGCAGTAACCATTAAGCACACACGGTCCTATTTAAGTGACGGAGATTAAGAAATCAACAACCACTGATGTCTAATTCTTCACCTTTCAGAACGGAAGAATTTATCCTCGTTGTAGGTCCTCTTCAACACATACTAAATGTGCTAGTGCAATCTCTTAGTCAAGACAGACTAATCTGAGCCTTACACATCGACCTTTCACGGCGGATTGTTCAATTCCACCTAGGTCGTGAAAATGTACGTTTAGTTACAAGTAAACTGTTAATGTTGTCTTCCGTGATCGGGCATCACCACATTAACTACAATGTAACATGTACTATATATTGAACGGTTTGCAATAGAAATTCAACATTCAATCATAACTAAAGCAAATGTGATAAAAGAACTATTCTCATAAAACGAGTGTTTGATACACGAGTTATACAAAGTAAAAGCATACTTTCACGTATAACTCCAACAGGGGGCACCTCAGCTTGAGCTTCCAAGTGATGGGGGTACGTGAACATGCGAGCAACTTGTTTGCACCTTACTAGGTTCACGTACTCGATTGTCCTCTTGGATCTGTCTCGAAGAGCGACCAAACACGATATGAAAAGGAATTCGGAACCAACCTCTTCTTCTTCAGAGTTCCACTTGTGCAACCGGGGACCTGCGAGCAAAAAAAAAGTTAAATTAGAACTTGATGGAAAGACGAGCAAATATGACCTTACGTTTAATTTTCCCATAAGTAGTGGAAGAGTATATGCGCCCAGTACCACCGTGTGGGTCAGAGGATGCTCGTCAATCGCCCCCAATGAAAAAGAAGTGCTCTTTCCAGATTCGAATCTTGTTCGGCACCCCCTCAACAAGTTTCAGTCCGGTCCGGGCCTTCAAGTAATAATATCCTTCCTCGCCCCTTGGACACTTGGTGATCGTCATTAGGTAGTTGACCTCCTCAGCAGTAATGCGGTCAACGTACCCCTCCAGGGCGAACAAACCCATGATGCCGAGCAGGTTCATCCACCCTATTGGAGTTATCTGGGTAATGACCAAGTTGGCTGCCTCCAGAAAATGACCAACAACCGGGGGCAGCGGCAGCCTCAATCCAGCAATTAGTGTGTCAATGTTAATCGCCGTGCACCTGGGTGGAGGCCGATCAGCTCTTTCCTTTCTCCTTGGAGCCTACATATATATGTCGTGCGGGATTTGGTACGCCTCTCGGATGAGGTTGAGTTCATCCTTGCGAACAACGCTTCAGATCCTGCTCGCTTGATACTCAGTCTTCACCAAGTCCAATACTTGACGCTGGGGACGAGTAAAGTTGTTCCCATGTTCAGCAGAATATGCCCGACATTCAAATGGATGAGCAACGCCCATAGGAATCTCATTTTCGAGCATCTTGGGGCCTGGGAACCCTATCCCTTCCAGAAATTCAGGGGTGAGCTCGTCAAACTCCGGATCTTCCTCAGATTCAGAATCGGAGGAAGATTGCTCGTCGGAGGTGCTGCTCGCAGCCTCCCCCACCTCTTCACCGGATTGGCGAGCACCAGTGTCCTCCATTGATCAGACCACCGAATCCAAGTCGGGATGCATTTCTGAAGAAACTTCGAATGGCGGCTGCTCGACAAATGGCACGATCGGAAAAATGGGGTCTAATCTCTCCTCTGAACTTTGGTTGCTCGAATGCGAGGACATTAGTTTAGTGGAGGAGTTTTTAAGTTTAGGAATAAGTTTTTTGGGGTCTCCGATGGCGGTTCTGGGCGGACGACGGCGGTGCGAATCCCCCCCACGACGGTGATGGTACGAATTTGGGAAAGAAAAAAGAAAAAAAAAAGAAATAAGAAGAATAACTACCTGGGGAATAGAGTTTGAGGTCAAATGCTGAAGAAATTGACGCCGGAAAGCTTGGAATCACCGGAAATGGTGGAAGTTCGCCGAAGTACTGTAGCAGAGAGTGAAGAGTGGGAAATTTTTTGTTTCCCACTCATATTTATACCCCCTAAGAAAAAGGGGATAAAACCCGTAATTAAACCAAAGAATGTGGTCCAAATTGATAAAAAACGGGGTAAATTTTGAGCAAGAATAAAAGTTGGAGGACCTATGTGCAAATATAGGGGCGCCTGGCCTAGGGAATGCTCGCGCGTGGGCGGCGCACAATCATGCCGCCCACGTCATCCTCGTACATCCCCCAGATAATGAGAAGCCGAAACGGTGGACCCGGAGTTGCTCGCCAATTCAATGTTGTCCATCCAAATCTTTACCAGGATAGTATCCTAACTACAGTCACTCGCCACAAAGTTGCTCGTCTGAAGCAACATCTAGTCAGGATAGGGGGCAATTGTTGATAGGCGAACATCAATCAATGTTGGGCGAACAAGGATTAAGGCCTTAATAAGGATTACGAATAATCAACTCCAAAATCAAAGATGATTAATAAAGAAAATCAAGTTGGAGTTCATAAATCAATCCAGGAGGTGTATGAAATGACGAACAACTTCATCGACGAACAACATACTGGCGAACAAGTCCAGAGACCTGGGACCAGATATGGACCCTCCAACAAATCGCTAATGATGAGCAGCATTATCAAAGGGTGTTGCATCTGCCAGCCAAAGAGGTGTATGCTGACGAACAAAGGACCAAGATCCCTAAGCCAAGCTGTGCGAAACACAAAGGCGAACAACTGCCGAGTCATAACCTCAAGAGGCGAATAACTTTAATTTGAAGAACAATTTAGGTTAATCAAACCAACCAAGACGAACAACAATGAGTCCGGGATAAGACCAAAGAAGATTTTGTAACTAAGTGTCAGCTTAGATAAGGTCAAACAAGGTCAAAGGACACTTGTCTAGCATGCAAGTTAGGAAGTCCAAGATTCCTGGACACCTCCTACTTGTTAGTCTCTATAAATAGTTGTTCTCCAGCTGAGAAATACAAGTTCAAATTCACAAATACTCCCAAAACACACACAATTAACACACCTAAACGTGCACTCATACGAAATAAATACGGATTCGACTCTCGTATTTACGATTTTACAATCCGAACATTCGATTTATCATTTACCGTGATAATCAATCACACGTTCTTATTTGGTGATCCTAAACCGAATTAAAACAGCCACTAATCCTCACGATTAAATTTGATCACCAACAATGAGTATGATCTTTAACATCCTAAAATTCAGTATCTACTAATTTGTTAACGTAAATTTAAAATTATTAAAGTATATCTTTGAAAGTAAATAAATAAGAATATTTTATTTAAATATTAAATAAATAAGAATATTTTATTTAAATATTTTTTTACTTTATAAAGTGCTTGAAATAAAACTAATTGTACTTCAATCAATGTGATTACCCTGAAAACGTGTGATGAAGAACAATAATTTATGAACTATCTTTATTCTGACTCCTCAACTACATATTGTATCTATTAAATTTATTTTGTCAATCTCGATATCTTCACCAACAAAATAAATAACATGTGATGAATAATTATATAATGATGATTATTGGCTAATATTATAATGGTGTTTATATATTTTTAGAATAAATTATTTGTCAATTGAAAACTCGATCCACATATTGTATTTAAGAGGAAAAATAATATCATCAACAATGCGTATTCATTTTTTTTTCTTGCATGCTAATCAACTGCTTGTATTAATAATTATTTATATATTTAAATTAAATTGTTATCATCCTATTACGAATCTTGTTTATCTTGATAGTTTGCTTCCTGAGGCTATGGACATTGTCATAGCTAATTTAACTTTGAGTTAATTAAAGTTCATTTTAGTTTAAAAAAATAAGTCTTTAAACTCAATGCAGTTAACTTATTTTCTAAATAAACTACCAGAATTCTTCCTAATGTAGAATTTTTACTTTTGAACGTTCATGAATCGTCATTTTCTAAAATAATAAATGGCATCATGCCTAGCCCACAATGTACTTCGGCTAAATTGAGTCAGATGAGACACCAAATAAGACACCAACAATGATTTTTCATGCCTTAAATCACCATTAAATCATCATAAATGGAGGTCAAACTTATCTAAATATCAATCCATGTTTTGGATAAAAATATGTAAATATAAATTATTATGAAAAAGGTGTAGACTAAATATCTAATAATCGAAATAGAATAATAATCAATAGAGAAATTATAACATCAAAATTTAAGCAAGGCATCACCCATCCTCATCCATCGTATCTTCTATAATTGGTGTGCATGTAATAAGAATCTCCATTTGACTAAAATAACAGCAGAAAAATTAAAGCATTATCAATTAATTTTCTAATCTTGAAATCACAGCTAAACCATGTTTATAGCTCATCTCTCACTTATATTAAATCATTAACTCAAGTTTTTAAAAATTAACCAAAATCATCATGGATTACATTGGGAGAAGTAGTGAACTCAAAACAAAAGGAGGAACAATAAAAATATGTAGGATAAAAGAGGGTCACACCTCAGTCCCAACAGAAGAAGAAAATTTCTTGATGACATTAGTACAAATTCACATGTTGATATTGAAACCCCTTTCACAGTTGTAACTTTAAAATAAATCTTTAACTCAGATATACGTTTAAAGGAGGACCATGATTTTTTTGGGCTGACAAATTAAAAACAATATAATTTAAAAAGTGAATAATTGAGGTCATATCAATCTGAATCAACTCAAATCGGGCCAGATTTGGGCTGGAATTCGAGCTGAAAGTTGGGCTGATTGACCAGTTTAGCCTTAATTTGCGACTTTTATAAGTTAAAGTCCTTGAATTATTAGCTCAAAAAATTAGGGTACTCATTTTGTAACTTACCAAACTTACGCTTTTTAAAGTTTTTTTCCCCAAAAATACTTTTTTATCCTTGCAAGTTTGGTTGTTCCAATATCTTTTTTTTTAACGAAACTCAAGTTATATCTTATATTTAATCGGTTAATTGCACTTTTGGTCCCAAGATAATGCGTCAATTTCAAAATAGTTATTTTTTAGGCACTTTTGGTCCCAAGAGAATATGGTAAATTGCAGTTTTGGCTCCAAGTGAATGGATAAGTTGCAGTTTTGGTCCCAAGAAAATTGAATAAATTTGTAGTTTTGTTCCTAAAATTTAACGAATGCAACCAAAACTGCAAAAGAAAAATAATCACTTCCCCACATATATAGGTACCAAAAGTGTTTTGCACACATTCTCATGGGATGAAAAATGTAATTTTCCCTATATTTAATTTAATTAATGCATACTATGTGCATGTATAATATCATTATTAATTGCCTAAAACGAAGGCATGCATGATTTATTGTCCTACTAATTATATGCTTGGTCATCAATTTGATTTAGTTAATTGCATTTTGTTTGAAAGCTTAGAGTGTATGATTGACTTTCACGAAAACAAATCCATTGATAATGTGTGTATAAGCTTAGTTTATGCAACTGGTATTCATATTCTCATTTCATTTTTTAAAGTAAATTTATGTTTGAATTGAAACATGAATATTTGAAAATCTGCATCCCAATTATATCTTTTCATTTAGACAAATTCGATTCAACATACATTTATATCAAATTTACCTTCAGTGTTAGATCTTACTTACATATTGCTTTTAATAGCTAACAAAGTCTTATTCCTCTGAAAAAATAATACACATATGTATAATATTACGAATATTCAATGGTTTAGCATAAACCTATAAGCATTTTTTTCTAAAATAAATTATTTTACATCTATTTTATGATGAGTTTAAATATTGAACTTAATATTTAATTAAATAAAAATTTCAAGATAATATTTAATAAGATATATAATTGTAAAATTATATTGCATAAATAATAATTAAAAATGGACATACCATTTGAACTTAAGTTGTAAGGCGTGGATATCTTAATTATTTTTCCTCAAAATTATGCTAATAATTATTAGAAATACACAAGTTAATATAATATTTTTTTTATTTAATTGTGTAATTTGTAAAACAGGCGTGTAGGTTAGGTCCAATTTATATTAAGAAAAATAATCATATATAATGATACATACAAATGACTTAATTAGTGGTATAAAATTGTGGAATATTTATGAGCCATAGTGGTAATATGAATAAATTAACTAATTTTCTTGCAAGACTTTTTTTTTTAAAAGGTATTCAATTACAATAGTTTCATAACATAATCAATTAGTACATGACAACATCTTTTCATCACCACAAGAGGGAAACATCCGAACCTGCAACTCCGAACCACAACCGCACTGCAGCTGGAACCGCAACCACCACAAGAGGGAAACACCACCCCACCACAAGAGGGACACACCACCCCACCACAAGAGGGAAATAAATTTCCTCTCCATGTCTCGAACCCAAGACCTTTGGGGTCTTAGGTGATAGACTCAACCAACTGAGCTACTGATTAGGCGTGAAATTGTTATGTTTTGTAGCCCGATTTGCCCATATTTTAAGTGTTTTTAATGAGTATTTAGAGTCAATTGAGTACTATTTTCATAAATTAATGAATTTGTCTCTTTTATGCTCATAGTTGGAAAAAGGACGAAAAAAGAGTTGAGAACAATTTCGAACTTTGAATTAAAAGAACTTTGAATCGGCCAAAACAGACTTCCGGTTGAGAAGATATGAAGGTTTTTCGAACAAGTGAACAACAACCGAAAGAGCACTAGACCGAGTATAGGTCGAGCACCACCACTCGACCACTTGCTACCACTCGACCAAGTTGAGGTCGAGCGCCACCACTCGACCATACTGAGGTCGAGCGCCCTGAAGGCACTGTAAATGGGGAGCACTCGACCACACTTAGGTCGAGCGCCACCACTCGACCAACCCTCAATTTTGTGCGGTTTTGGCCTTTTTCACCCGTTTTCGGCCCGTTGCTTATAAATACCCGATCCCAAGCTCATTTTTTGGGACCCTTTGATCACTTTTCATTTTTGGCATACTTAGAACAAGGAGAGAGATTTAGCAAGAGTTTTATCTTGTAACCGAGGTTTTGATCTTACGAATTCTTAGTTTAGCTACTTCTTTTGAATCTTTTCGTTTAATTCTTTCGTTCTTAAACCTTTGAGACTTCTAAACCCTACTCTACCAGATTTATTGAGATTTATTGAAATTTTGAGATATTTTTTTGTTTATGGTTTTCAAGTTCTTTTGATTCTTCAATTATGCAAATGTTCATCGTTCTTGTGATTGTCTTCGTTACTTCAATTACCATGTCGGGCTAGAACCCTTGCATGCTTGGGGTAGAATGAACTCGTAGAAGTAGGATGTTGGTACATAATTAGGATAATTCGTGATGTTTAGTGCAAGTTATCTTAATTAATTGAATTCTTAAAATAAACCCTAGAATTATCTTGGAATTGAGTACGAAAATTGTTAGAGAGAAGACGACCTTATTATTTTTTTAATAACGAATAGGCTTAACGAGATAGTTTTTAAAGGGGTTTATCATCCATCGGTTTATCTAGGGAGGACGACCTCATCACCTTATTAAAATTAGGGTCTCAATAATTAAGCACGATCCATATAACTTGATTAGTGGATTAGTGAAGTAGGTTGATTTGATGAAGTATTAGGGTTAATTCTTGAGCTTTTAGTCTTTCAATATAGTGCTAGATTAGGGAAGTTGATTCTTGTTTTTGTACACTTAGGATTAATACTTGCACATCACGGTTATTTTAGTTATCGTACCAACTCCGTTAGTATATGTTGGAATTCCTATCTTGAGCATCACCATCTCATATTTTATTCAAACCTTAGTTAAACGTTTACTTTTATTAATCACATTCATAGTAATATAAGATAGTGTAGTTTAATTCCATTCCTGAAACCGAACATCCATTCATATTAACTACGATGCGTAGATCACCAGGACTCTATTCGAATACATATCTTCCCTTGGGTACGATATACTTGGTCCTTATACTTGCTAATACTACTGTGATTTCATACTCTTGTGGGGTAACTACTGGTAATACTAGTATTTTGCGCCAAAGTCAATAGCGTCGTTGTCGGGGGAAGGCGAAGTATGTTTATTGAGTAGGACTTCGAGATAGTTTAATAGTTAGTAGTGAGTGCTTTTATTTTCTGTTTTTCTTTATTTGTAGTCTGGTGCGTTTGATCTTTCTTGTTGAGTACTAAGTTATATGAAAACACGCTCAAAGGGAGAAACGAGCGAAGATCGAACAAAGTTAGACCCTGAGACTATAACCAAAAGGAATTGAGCCTTCCAGAGAAGGATGAATACCACAGGAGGTGATGACATGAATTTGGATTTAGGCGGAGATTTGAGTCTTGAGACAGAAGGGTTTAATCAGAATGTGAAGAGGGTTGAGGGAACTGAGGGAGTCAATAGTCCAAAGCTAGCACCCCAAGGGGAAGGAACCAACCAAAACCCAAACCCACATAACCAAAACAATCCCGCACCAAACCAGAATCTGTTGGAGTTATACGTGAAAGTATGCTTTTACTTTGTATAACTCGTGTATCAAACACTTGTTTTATGAGAATAATTATTTTATCACATATGCTTTAGATATGATTGAATGTTGAATATTTATTGTAAACAGTTCATAATAGTACTAGTTACATTGTAGTTAATATGGTGATACCCGATCACGGAAGATAACATTAACAGTTTCCTTGTAACTAAACGTACATTTTCACGACCTAGGTGGAATTGAACAATCCGCCGTGAAAGGTCGATGTGTAAGTCTCAGATTGGTCTGTCTTGACTGAGAGATTGCACTAGCACATTTAGTATGTGTTGAAGAGGACCTACAGCGAGGATAGATTCTTCTTATCTGAAATGTGAAGAATTAGACCTCAGTGGTTATTGATTTCTTAATCTCCGTCACTTAAATAGGATCGTGTGTGCTTAATGGTTACTGCTTTGATTCATGTTGGGTGAGAATCATCGTGACTTCAAACCTTGTGCTTTGGGCAGTAATATTAATCATACGACGGTTGCTAAGATTTAATACGGAGAAACGCGTGCAAGTACGTGTCGTGTGATTAGTCCCCTTGGTGGGCTCAAAAGTTTTATCGTACCAAATCTTGCAAGTGAAGAATCAGTTTCTTCGGTACAGATAATAATGTTGAGTTATCTTTACTCCAAGGTGAAATATATTAATTAATTTAGAGCTATTCAGAAGCTTAATTAATTGATGGACTTGAAAATCTTAAACGCGGGAAATAATAATCGAGATCCCATATTATCGTAATATGGATTAAGATGGATAGTGCAATATTAATTTATTAATGGTAATAATTAATATTAATGGATTGAATTATATTGGGGCTCAATATTGAAATTCAAAAGTCCATTAGGAGGTCTAATCTTAATTCTCCTTAAAGGCCCCTCAAGTAGCCCATTAAGTAGTCCAATAATGATAAGGTGATTAAAATAAAAAGAAAATAATTATGCTGATTTTTTCTATAATTTTCGAATAAAAAAACATTTATTAGAGGAGAAAAGATTTTGTTTATTTTCTTGGAAATTTATTATGGAAGATATGTATTCTTAGAATACAAGAATATCTCATATATTCAAGGAGATCCAAATCTTGGGATCTCTTCTCATAATTTTCGAAAATAGCTAAATAATATGGAGGGTGAGATTTTTGTGGAATATTTTATTTTGGAGAAAAGAATATATGAGATATATTCAAGATTTCTTAGAGTCTAAGAAAAGATTTTCTCCAAGCCCAAATATACTTAAATTTTCGGCCACTCCTAATTATAAATAGGGGGTGATTATTTCATCCCCAAGTACATAATTCCATGTGTTGGAAAAATCAAGAGCATATATATTTTTCTTTTTCCTTAGTTATTTAAATTACTTGAAAGCATCTCCCACCGGTGATCAAGTAAGGCGAAAGGGAAATACTTGAGAAGGTTTTTGGGTTGATAAAGCGAGATCGTGATTGTCCCATTTATTCAAAGGCCAATTCTACAAGAGGTACGTAAGTCACATAAATTCTTGTTTATTCCACCTAGATTTTATGTGAATTAATTCAACATGCATGATGTTAAATTTGTTGTTGGAATTATTATTTGAATTAATTAGGATTAATTCATGCTAGTAATAATTGTATTTAAATTCATATTTAAATTTCATTCCGAATAGATTCCGGGCACCCCTATTTTTCCAACAACTGGTATCAGAGCCATAGTTTCGAGCTCTGATCTTTAAATTGGAATTAAATTGTTTAACATTAAATTGAAATTGGATAGTAGAATTGCTAGATCTTTTTTGCAGGTATCCAATTGTCATGGTTTTAATGTTGTTAAATTTTTTCATGCGTGTAAATTAATTATTTTTAATTCGATTCGTTCGAATTTGTTTTTCTCGTGAGAAAATCCACGAGTAGATTAGTTGTTTTTATTTTGATTTGATCATTGTAATAGACTAGTCTAGATCTAGTATTTATTTATTTTTTATTTTTTAAAATAAATTGTAACCGGATCGAGACGAAGAACGAAGAATTAAAGACGGCGTACCCGGACGACGTATGCATGTGTGGTGCATACATGGGCGTAAGATCATGCATGGGGTAGAAAACGAGAACGAACGGCGAAACCCGGTGCGCGAGGCGCACGACCCGCGCACGACGGCGCGGCAGCGCACGCGCACGTAGGCGCGCTCGGCAGCTGCTGCTCTGCGCCGTGCCGAGTGACGGCGGGCCCACTCCGTGGGCCGACGCGCGCCGTATCTCGGGCCGTGGTATTTTTTTTAAATTAATTTCAGTTCTGTATTTTTTTGTGTGATTTTAAACGTCGTCCCGAACCCCAAACGATGATGTTTTTAATGAAGTGTTGCTGTTCGAGTGGGAGCATATCGAGACGAACAATGGAAAGCAACAAGGGCGAATTTTTGCATCAAGACGTGAAGAAATTAAACTGTGACAATTGGATTTGAGTGCTCCAATGTGTTTAATTTTGTTTTGATGGATGTTTTATTTCGTTCACATAATATTATTTGTTAATATGTGTTTGCATGAATTTTATTGTCCAAGAAAAATCTTACTTTCGAAAATTACTAAGTATGTTTATTTAATCGCAATTTTATTCCGGATATTAAAATTGGATTAATTTGCCTCCATAATTTATTTATTTGTGAAGTTCTTTTGGAATACATTTCCCCCTCGGATCGGCCAAAAGGACTGATTTCACATGAATAAATTCCGAAAGGATGATTGTGGATTATTACTAGTGGCGGTATTGACCCTCACCACGAGTGGCTTGCTCAAAGTGAAATAATAATCCTGTAATTAATTATGCTTATTACTTAGGCATAAGAAATTGATATTAACTTACTCCCCTCGGAGTCCCTGTCAATTTTTATGTGGTCAAAGTAGGAGTCAACTATTAATTTTGAATTAAGGATTTGCAACTTTTAAGTTTGTGATCCGCTTAAATGTATTTAAATGTATAGACCACCCCTCGTGGCGCATTTAAATTGTTTCGAGATGTTGGTTGATGCATGATTATATTGTTTTAAGGTTTCAATATAATTGATGTGATCGAATTATGTGATAATTTCATATTTTTCTAGATATTGATATGAATGTATGTTTTATTCTCCGTTCATCATGTCGCAACCTTTTAATCCACTGTTTAGTATACTTAAAGATAACAAACTTGTCGGTGAGAATTATGTTGATTGGAAACGTAATCTTGATACTATCCTAACAGCTCAACACAACAAATGGGTACTTACTACTCCTAAGCCCCAAGAGCCTGCATAAGATGCGACCAAGGCGGTCAAGAAAGAGCATAAGAGTTAGTTTGACTCCGATGAGATGGCTAGGTGTACTATTCTGGCTTCAATGTCAAATGTGTTGCAACACCAACACCAACACATGGAGACCGCCTCTGAGATAATGATCAATCTTGAAGCGATGTTTAAACATCAGAACCGTACAACTATGCAAATCACCATGCGAAAGATGCTTTCGTTGAAGATGGTGGAAGGTACGCCCATAAGGGATCACGTTATCGAGATGATGGGTTATCTAAACAAGTTGGAAGTACTTGGTGTGGAATTTGATCTCCCTACTAAGGTCGATTTCGTTCTCCATTCTCTGCCGAAGAGCTTTGAGCAGTTTCAGTTGAACTATCAAATGAATGACCGGGCAAATAGTTTGCCCGAGCTCTTGCAAGCTTTGGTGTCGGTGGAGACATTAATAGATCATCAAACTATTGCTATGATGGCAAACGGTCTGTCTGCCTCTTCGGGTCCCAAGGGAGGGAAGAAGAGAAAGAGGACGAAAGGCCAGACCCAAGCAAATCCAACCGTTGCGAAAGCTAAGGCAAAGGGAGAAGGAGGTGGAAATAAAGCTGCTAAGGGTAAGTGCTTCAATTGTGGTGAGAAGGGACATTGGAGGACGACCTGTTCTAAGCCTAAGAAGGCGGTAAAGAAAGGTAAGTCTTATGCTTTAGTCGTTGAAACTTATGTTGCGGCGTATGCTGCCCACGGTTGGTTAGTGGATACCGGGGCAACTGATCATATTTGTTTCACTCTTCAGGGGTTCCAGCTAACCTGGCGACTTAGCAAGAATGAGATCACCATCACTTTGGGTGATGCTACGAGAGTGGCAGCCGAAGCAGTGGGAGTCGTGCACCTATCTTTTGAAGATGGAGTTTTAATTTTAAGAGATGTTTTATACGTTCCGAACTTTAGGAAGAATTTAATTTCAGTTTCTAAGTTGTTTTTTATAAATATTCAGTTACTTTTAATAAAGTTGTTACTGTTTCTTTTAAGAATGATACTATCTGTCATGGAACATTGGTAAACAATCTCTATACGATTAAGTGTGCACACCACACAAATAATGAATCTAATAACACGTCAATCATTTCGAGTAATAAAAAAAAGTGCTCTTCGAAGATGAACGAAACACTTCTATGGCATCTTAGGCTAGGTCATATTAATCTAAAGTGGATAGAGAGATTGGTGAAAGACGGATCCTTGGAATCATTTCAAGTCGAACCGTTTCCAACTTGTGAATCCTGTTTAGAGGGTAAGATGACCAAGAGGGCATTTGAAGCCAAGGGGAATAGAGTCACGAAAGTGTTAGAACCCGTTCATACCGATGTGTGTGGTCCAATGACGATCAAAGCGAGAATGGGGTATGAGTATTTCGTCACCTTCATTGACGATTACTCGAGATATGGGTACATTTACCTTATGAGGCATAAGTCTGAAACTTTTGATAAGTTCAAGGAGTTTAAGGCCAAAGCCGAGAAACATAGGGAAAAGAGTATCAGGTTTCTACGATCAGATCGTGGAGGCGAATACCTCAGCAATGAATTCTTGAACTACTTATCGAACGTAGGGATCGTATCCCAGTTAACCGCACCGGGAACCCCTCAACAGAACGGTGTGGCGGAACGAAGAAACCGGACTCTTTTAGAGATGGTTAGATCCATGATGAGTTATTCGGATTTACCCAAGTCGTTTTGGGGTAATGCCTTGGAAACGGCGACTTACATTCTAAACATGGTGCCATCCAAACCGGTTCCTAAAACCCCAATAGAATTGTGGACCGGGCGCAAGCCCAGTATAAGACATTTGCGGATTTGGGGTTGTCCGGCATACATGCTAGACAAGGAAGCCGGTAAGTTGGATCTACGTTCGGAATTAAGGTTGTTTATAGGATACCCTGCGGGAACGAAAAGGTGTGTGTTCTATAGTCCTAAGGATCAAAAGACCGTGATTAGTACACACTTTAAATTCTTGGAGGAAGACTATATGAACAATCGGAAGCCTAAAAGTGAAATTACCTTAGAAGAATTGAGAGGTCAAACCTCAATACCAAGTATACAAGATGATGTACCACACGTCACATCTTCACAACCAGAATCCCATCGTAGTGGGAATTGCTAGGCAACCCGAGAGATTCACGGGGATAGGAGAATCTTCGGATTTGGTTCCCGGCGATGAATCAGACCCATGGACATACGACGAGGCAATCCAAGACAAAGACGCGGAGTCGTGGCAAACAGCAATAGAAACCGAGATAGGTTCGATGGATCATAATCAAATATGGGAGTTGGTCGAACCACCCAATGGGGTAGAACCCATTGGATGCAAGTAGGTGTACAAGAGGAAAAGAGGACCGGACGGAAGGGTAGGGACCTTCAAAGCAAGGCTTGTAGCCAAAGGGTATACTCAGAAAGAAGGGATCGATTATGAGGAAATCTTTTCGCCTGTAGCCATGCTTAAGTCCATCCGTATTCTCTTGTCGATCGCTGCGCACCTAGATTACGAGATCTGGCAAATGGATGTCAAGACAGCTTTCCTTAACGGAAGTCTTGACGGGATAGATATCTATATGCAACAGCCCAGAGGCTTTATTGAAGAAGGCCAAGAGCACCTCGTATGCAAGCTCAAGAGATCCATTTATGGACTTAAGCAAGCATCGTGTACTTGGAACCAGTATTTTGATCAAGTGATTAAGTCTTATGGGTTTGATCAAAATGAGTTCGAAAGTTGTGTGTATAAGAAGCGTGACGGAACTACGGTGGTATTCTTAGTATTATACGTAGACGATATTCTGCTCATTGGAAACAATGTAAAGGTATTGTCAGACGTAAAGGTATGGCTGTCAAAACAATTTGATATGAAGGACTTAGGGGAAGCCGGTCACATCCTTGGGATCAAGATCACTCGCGATCGCAAGAAGAGGATGTTGGGCTTATCGCAAGCTTCATACATTGACACTATTTTGAAGCATTTCAGCATGCAAGATTCTAAGAAAGGTTTTGTACCTTTTAAGCATGGAATCCATCTATCGAAAGAAATGAGCCCTAAGACGCAAGCGGAGATAGATGACATGAAAGGTGTTCCGTATGCTTCGGCCGTAGGAAGCCTTATGTATGCAATGCTGTGTACGAGACCGGATATCTGCTTTGTCGTGGGCATGGTAGCAAGATATCAAAGTAATCCCGGGAAAGACCATTGGACTGCCGTAAAGTGCATCTTGAGGTATTTGAAAAGAACTCGTGAGCGGATGCTAATTTACCAGTCAGATAGTCTTGTCCCCGTGGGATACACGGACTCGGATTTCCAATCAGATATAGACTCAAGAAAGTCAACCTCGGGTAGTGTGTTTTGCATGGGAGGAGGAGCCATTTCATGGAGAAGTGTTAAGTAGAAATGCATCGCCGATTCGACCATGGAAGCCGAGTATGTAGCTGCTTGTGAAGAAGCGAAAGAGGCAGTTTGGCTCAAGAACTTCTTAGTGGACTTGGACGTTGTTCCGAATTTGCCCGACAAGATAACTGTCTTTTGTGACAATGCCGGAGCAGTTGCAAATTCAAAGGAACCGAGAGCCCACAAGGCCAGCAAACACATAGAAAGAAAAGATAGCGTCGGTGAAAACCTAGCGGATCCATTCACAAAGAGTCTGCCTCAGAGTACATTCGAGAGACATGTGGATGGAATGGGAGTCAAGACTATTGTCAATCTGCTTTAAGTATAAGTGGGAGGAATTATTAGGTTAGTGTAGGTTGACATGAGATGTCACGTAGAGCTACTACACTAAGACATGCATGATGTATACTAAAAAGCAGACTTTAAGTATAAGTGGGAGATTGTTGGAGTTATACGTGAAAGTATGCTTTTACTTTGTATAACTCGTGTATCAAACTCTTGTTTTATGAGAATAATTCTTTTATCGCATATGCTTTAGATATGACTGAATGTTGAATATTTATTGCAAACAATTCATAATAGTACTAGTTACATTGTAGTTAATGTGGTGATACCCGATCACGGAAGATAACATTAACAGTTTCCTTGTAACTAAACGTACATTTTCATGACCTAGGTGGAATTGAACAATCCGCCGTAAAAGGTCGATGTGTAAGTCTCAGATTAGTCTGTCTTGACTGAGAGATTGCACTAGCTCATTTAGTATGTGTTGAAGAGGACCTACATCGAGGATAAATTCTTCTGTTCTGAAATGTGAAGAATTAGACCTCAGTGGTTATTGATTTCTTAATCTCCATCACTTAAATATGACAGTGTGTGCTTTATGGTTGCTGCTTTGATTCATATTGGGTGAGAATCATCGTGACTTCAAACCTTGTGCTTTGGGCAGTAATATTAATCATACGACGGTTGCTAAGATTTAATACGGAGAAACGTGTGCGAGTACGACTCGTGTGATTAGTCCCCTTGGTGGGCTCAGAACTTTTATCGTACCAAATCTTGCAAGTGAAGAATCAGTTTCTTCGGTACGGATAATAATGTTGAGTTGACTTTACCTCAAGGTGAAATATATTAATTAATTTAGAGCTATTCAGAAGCTTAATTAATTGATGGACTTGAAAATCTTAAACGCGGGAAATAATAACCGGGAGCCCATATTATCGTAATATGGATTAAGATGGATAGTGCAATATTAATTTATTAGTGGTAATAATTAATATTAATGGATTGAATTATATTGGGGCTCAATATTGAAATTCAGAAGTCCATTAGTAGGTCCAATCTTAATTCTCCTTAAAGGCCCCTCAAGTAGCCCATTAATTAGCCCAATAATGATAAGGTGATTAAAATAAAAAGAAAATAGTTATGCTGATTTTTTCTATAATTTTCGAAAAAAAACATTTATTAGAGGAGAAAAGATTTTGTTGATTTTCTTGGAAATATATTATGGAAGATATGTATTTTTGGAATACAAGAATATCTCATATATTCAAGGAGATCCAAATCTTGGGATCTCTTCTCATAATTTTCGAAAATAGCTAAATAATATGGAGGGTGGGATTTTTGTGGAATATTTTATTTTGGAGAAAAAAATATATGAGATATATTCAAGATTTCTTAGAGTCTAAGAAAAGATTTTCTCCAAGCCCAAATATACTTAAATTTTCGGCCACTCCTAATTATAAATAGGGGGTGATTATTTCATCCCCTAGTACATAATTCCATGTGTTGAAAAAATCAAGAGCATATATATTTTTCTTTTTCCTTAGTTATTTAAATTACTTGAAAACATCTCCTATCGGTGATCAAGTAAGACGAAAGGGAAATACTTGAGAAGGTTTTTGGGTTGATAAAGCGAGATCGTGATTGTCCCGTTTATTCAAAGGCCAATTCTACAAGAGGTACGTAAGTCACATAAATTCTTGTTTATTCCACCTAGATTTTATGTGAATTAATTCAACATGCATGATGTTAAATTTGTTGTTGGAATTATTATTTGAATTAATTAGGATTAATTCATGCTAGTAATAATTGTATTTAAATTCATATTTAAATTTCATACCGAATAGATTCCGAGCACCCCTATTTTCCCAACAGAATCAAGTCATCAACCAAAACCCACAACAACAAAACAACCCATTTAACAACCCTGTCTACCAACACAACAACCCACCTTACCCATACCTTTATCCATCATACTCGTATCCACCATACTATCCCCCACAACCCAACTATAACCAACCACCAATCCCACATATACCTCCACCACCAGTTCTCCCACAGTACTTTCCTCAGAATGTTGACCCTCCTGGTATGGCAATCATAGGCAGATTTGAGGGTCAACCTCAACGGTATTATGATAGAGTAGCTATGCCACCAGTCGAGGCGAATAACTTCTCTATTGATCCCGAGATTTTAAAGATGCTTACTGAGAACCATTTTAGAGGAGAAGTAGGGAAATAAAATCTTCACACTCACTTGAGGAATTTCCTGATGATAGCCTCTACCTTTAGCCAAAACGGGATGTCGGAAGATGCAAAGAGGCTCAGATTGTTCCAGTTTTCTCTAACTGGTAGCTAAGGAATGGTATGATAACACACTTCCCCGAGGTAGTGTGACTACATGGGCCGAGCTCGAGCGTCTGTTCTTTGAGTGTTTCTATCCCCCGTCCAAAACGGTGAAGGCGAGAAAGGAGATTTCCTCATTCATGTAGAAACATGGAGAGGAGTTGAGTCAAGCTTAGGAGAGATTTTCCAACATGTTGATTGAGTGCCTGCATCATGGGTACAACGAGGGAGATATCATGGCCTATTTCTACTGTGGAGCCAGCAAGGCAGCTCAAGACCACCTCGATGCATGTGCTAGTGGAGCGTTCCTGAATCGTAGTGCAGCTCAATGCAGGGAGATAGTTGAAAACATAGTCAAGAATGAATGGAATGAGGATCAAGAGTTTCAGCGGTCTTATCAGATGGAAGAAAATGAGGGAACAAGGAAGCTGCTGACGGCGATCTAGAGGTTGGGCAGAATCTGAGTGGAGGGAATACTACAGCGAGTGAGAAAGTGGACCAGCCAGGATGCCAGCAAGAGATGACCAACTATATGGGAGGGCCTAATTATAATCAGAATGGTTATCAAGGTGGAAATTATCAAGGGCGATCAACTTATGGTCAACCGTTTATACCACCGGGTCCACAGCCTCTTCAGAATCAATGGAGGAGTAACCAAGGTTATCAAGGAGGCCAGCAGCCTCCTCAGAATTAATGGAGGAAGAATGAGAACTTGTCCGTGATTAGGCGTGAAATTATTATGTTTTGGTGCCCGATTTGCCCATGTTTTGAGTGTTTTCGATGAGTGTTTGGAATCAAATAAGTATCATTTTTTTTATAAAGTCATTAATTTGTCTCTTTGGATTTCATAGATGGATAGAGGGCAAAAAGAGAAGTTCGTAGGACTTTGAATCGGCCAAAACTGACTCCCGGTTGAGGAGATATAAAGATTTTACGAACAAGTGTACTGCTGCTGAAAAGTGTTCGAGCGAGAGCACTCGAGCATTAGCGCTCGACCGATTGCACCATTCGAGCTACATGCTCGAGTGCCCCTGCTCGAGCTGCTCGAGCACTATCCTATTTTTGCCTCCAAATGCATTTTTTCGGCCCATGAGTTTCCGATTCGGCCTGACGCTTATATATACTCATTCTAAACTCATTTTTTAGGATAATTAGAGACCACTTGATACGATATCGCTTTTAGAGTTAGTTTTTGGAGAGAGAAAGAGGAGAAGAGACGAGCAAGCTTTAGTTTTACATTTTCGAGGTTTTATTTACGAATTCATAGTTTGGTTTTTTATTTTTAGTTTCTTTCTTTTAGACCTTTGTTCTTGAATACATTGAGACTTCATTTTATTAATTTAGTTTACGTTCTTAGCATTTATTTCTCAAAACCCTAGTTTATGTTTGATAATTTCTTCGTCAAAATCATTATGTTCATGTTCGTTACTTCTTCGATTATTTTTGTTTACATAAAAACTATGTCTAGCTAAAACCCTTGCATGCTTGGGGTAGGATGAACTCGTAGAAGTAGGATGTGGGGACGTAATTAGGGTAATTCATGCATTTAGTTTTAATTCTCTTAATTAATGAATTCTTAAAATCAATCTTAACTTTACTCTTGAATTTCGTTCGAAAAGTGTTAGAGAGAGGACGATCTTATCACTCTTTAACAACTATTAGACTTAATGAGAGGGTTTAGAAAGGATTAATTAATCTACCGGTTTATCTAGGGAGGACGACCGCATCACCTTAGTTAAATTAGGGGCTCGTTAATTAAGCACAATCTATTAACTTGTTAGTGGATTAGGGAAGTCGATTGTTAGGATAAAGTATTAGGGTTTGAATTCTTGAGCTTTCATCCTACAAATCTTTTACTTAGGTTATTTCTTGCGCGTCACGATTATTTTTATTATGTACCTGCTCTGTTAGTATACGTAGGGATTCCTATCATGAGCATCATCATCTCATATCTGAAGACACACTTTTACGTTCTTAGTTTAATTTTCCTTTTTGCATTCGTAGAGTAATTTCATCTAGATTATATTTTCTTTAAAAATTCAAAAACATACACTCATATTAATTATGACGCGTAGATCTCCAGGGATCTGTTCGCATACATCCCTTCCCTTGGGTACTATATACTTGGTCGTTATACTTGCTTATACTACAGTGAACCCATACGCTTGCGAGGAAACTACTAGTAGAAAGTTAGTATTTTCGCTTCAAGTCAATGGCGCCGTTGTCGGGGATGACATTGTATGTCTTTTGAATAGTACTTGTAGATAGCTTAGTAGTTAGTGGTGAGTGCTTTACGTTTCTTTTTTATTTGTATGTGTTCGGCAGTTGCATTTTTATTCTTTTGTTAGTGTTTCAGGTTTATGAAAACACGCTCGCAAGGTGATACGAGCGATGAGAGATTACAACTAGATCCTGAGACAATAGCAAGAAGAAACCAAGCCTTCTTAAGAAGGATGACGCTGTCGGAGGAGAAAACAATAACATTGACATCAGTAATGAGTTGGATGATGCTGCAAATGAGTTTAATCAGGTAGTGGACCGGGTTGAGGGCACTGGAGGGAGTGGTAGTCAGAATCAAGTTCTGTTAGGAGACAGCCAGAGCCAAAACCTGGGTACACAGAACGTAAACAATCCAGCTCATAAACTTGTCTAACACCCTCAGAACAACCCTGCATACCCGCAGAACAATTTCCCGCAAAATAACTTACCTTACCCTTACCCATGCCCACCATATCCATATCCACCATACCCGTATCCTTCACCTCCTGTTTACAACCCACCACCAGTCTATCAACCGCCACCAGCCCAACAAGTACCAGTACCACCTGCTAATCCACAGCACGTTCCTCAGAACGCAGAACAGAACATGGCTATTCGAGGAAGGTTTGCGGCACAACCGCAACGGTACTATGATGGAGTGGCATTGCTCCCTGTAGAGGCAAACAACTTATCAATTTCCCCTGGAATTTTAAAGCTGCTTACCGAGAATCAATTCAAGGGGGAGATTGGGAAGGAGAATCCTCACACTCATCTGAGGAGTTTTCTGATGATCGCATCCACATTCAATTATAACGGCATGTCTGAAGATGCCAAGAGGCTTAGGCTGTTCCCAACTCTTTGACGGGAATAGCAAAGGAGTGGTACGATAACACGTTCCCACGGGGAGGTGTAACCATATGGGCCGAGCTCGAGCGTCTGTTCCTCGAGCGATTCTACCCTCCATCCAGAACCATAAGAGCAAGGATAGAGATCTCTTCCTTCCGCCAGAAGCAAGGAGAAGACTTACGGCAAGCGTGGGAGAGATACTCCAACATGTTGATTGAGTGCCCACAGCACGGGTACAATGAGGGAGATATCATGGCATTCTTCTATAGTGGATCCAGCAAGGTTGGCTAAGCCCATCTTGACGTGTGTGCTAGTGGAGCATTCCTGAACCAAGGTACAGCGAGGTGTAGAGAAATTGTTGACAATATTGTCACGAATGCCGGGGCATGGAATGAGGACCCAAAATTTCAGAGAGCTTGTAAGTTGGAGGAGAATGAGGGGACGAGGAAGTTGTTGATGGCCATGATGGAAAAGATAAACAACATTGAGATTGGGCAAAGTTTGGTTGGAGGGAATGTAGCAGTGAGTGAGAAAGTGGATCAACCCCCAGTTCCGCAGGAGGTAGCCAACTATATGGGAGGACCTTACTACAATCAAGAGGGGTATCCACAAGGTGGTAATCAATTTGGAAGGTCTTCTTATGGCCAACCATTTGTACCCCCAGGTCCACAACCTCCTCAAAATCAATGGAGGAATAATCAAGGCTATCAAGGAGGCCAGCAGCCTCTCAGAACACATGGAGGAAGAATGAGAATTTTTCATATGCTAATCCGAAGGCCGGAATTACAGTTCCTCCAGGCGTTGATCCAGGTTCAAAACCCCCTGGTGGAGAAGACGGTTCCTCAACTGAGGAGATGTTGAGAGCTATCCTTCAGAAGGTGGAGGAAGGAAGCAAGAGATTGTCCTCTTTGGAGTATGATGTTAAAGAGTTGCATAAGAAAGGTGATCAGCGTGATAAAAAACTCCAGAAGAGAGATGTAGAGCTTAATCGAATTCAGCAAGAGAACACCCGGCGGTTCACTTCATTAGAGTACCAGATGAGCCAGATTACAAAATCATTGGGAAGAGAGCCGGGTAAATATCCTTCCATGCCGGAGGGGAACCCGAAAGAGCATTGCAATGCGATCCAGCTTAGAAGTGGGACCAACTATGATGGTCCTCAGATGCCTGCTGATTCTGAGACGCCCCAAGAAGAGATTGTGATGGAGGGACAAGAACATAAGAAAGATAGAGGTGAGACAGTTGAGGAAGAAATTGAGATAGAGAGCAAAGAGCCTAAAGAGGTAGGCATTGAGAAGATTGAGAGAGTTCCTAAGTGGAAGAAGGCAAAGAAAACAAGGGAGAAAGTGAAAGAGACCGAGCGTGATGAATGAGGGGTACCCAAATCGGTGATACCCGTCCCGTATCCACAACGCTTCATGAAGAAAAAACTTGATGATAAATTCGCTAAATTCCTTGATGTTTTTAAGAAATTGCATATTAACATTCCTTTTTATGATGCTTTGGAACAGATGCCTAACTACGCCAAGTTCCTGAAGGATTTGATAGTGAAGAGACGGAGAGTAGATGAACCCAAGCTGGTATAGCTGAACCATGAGGTGAGTGCATTATTGCACAAAATGCTTCCCCCGAAGTTGAAAGATCCTGGTAGTTTCACGATCTTATGTGATATCGGGAATAGAGTCAAGAAGGGAGCATTGTGCGATCTTGGAGCAAGCATCAATCTTATGCCCTTGTCACTATTCAAGAAGTTGGAAGGTGGAGAACTTTAGCCAACAATGATGACGCTTCAACTCGCCGATCGGTCTATTACTCGACCTCAAGGTGTGGTTGAAGACATCCTTGTAAAAGTTGGAGATCATATTTTTCCAGTCGATTTTGTGGTCCTAGAGATGGAGGAAGACGAACATGTGCCTTTGATCTTAGAAAGACCCTTCTTAGCTACGGCCAGGATGGTGCTAGATGTGGCAAATGGGAAGATAACATTGAAAGTTGACAATCAAGAGATATAAATTTCCCTATATGAGGCCATGAAGCACCCGAAGGAGGATGAGAGCTGTTATTGCATGGATGACATTGATCCTTGTGTTGAAGACACACCTCCTATCCCTAATCTTTCTTTTAAGCATGATTTTATTAGACCTTCATCTGATGATTTAACCCACGAGCATTATGATCTTGATGGTTTTGATAGGGATAAAGGGAAGAAGTTGAAGGATGAAGAAATGAAAAGTGAGGACGTGGTCCAGTTGGAGAGTAAAGGAGGAGTTAAGAAGAAAAAGTCCAAACTCAAGAAATTGCTTAGTAAGACTCCTCCAGATAAAGGTGAGAAGAAGTTGAGACCCCAACCACTTGAGGTTGAGAAGGAAGCAAATGAACTCATGATGGAGGGGCATCAAGAAAAGGAATTCAACCACCACTCTTATGAGAGTAAGGGAGGTAATTTTGAGTATCATGTCCCATAAGCTCCTTTGAGCTCGGTCCGGCATGAGGACCTAAAAAATAGCATTGAATGGGAGGCAACCCATTTTTTATTTGCTTTTGAGTGTTTTATGTTATTTGGGTGTTGTGAATCGTAAGTTTTAACCTCGTACTTGAGAGTTTATTTTGTAGGCTTGTCTCGAAGGAGTAAAGGTACCATGGAGTTATTCAGATTGAACGAACCAACTCGAGACCAAGGAGTGCGACACGTTGTTGAGAAATATGAATTATTTGGATGAGGTAACCCACAACCCCAAACTTATACCTCTTCACAAGGTCGAAGTTTGGGGGTGGAGTTTTTTTTATTTGTTTTATGGTGACATTGCACAGGTGCACACCCTCACTTTGAGTTGAGTTTGGTTATTTGGTATCTTGAGATGTTTCTTGGGCTGTTAGTGTTTTGATTTGCTACTACATATTTCATGCCTATCAATCGTCTTATGCTTGTTGATTGCTATCTTTGAGTGTGAGTATGAGTTGATGAGTTGTGAAGTTGAGTTAGGAATTTTCTTGTGTAAGTATAGGAGTAGAGTTGATTTGAGAGGGAACTAGTATACTTACTAATGCCCCTTTTTGAATACTTGTGTGATGAAAGTGAGAATTTACTAGGACTAGCATGGATGGGAAAGCTGGGAGTTTTGAGCCTTTTGAGATTAAAATGCATGAATTGATCTCTTCGTTTGTGAGTGAGTCGTCACCTTAGAGGATGCTAGAACTTGTGTGTGCTCTTGCTTCTTGATTGTGTCTAGTTTGATATGTCGAATGTGATCTTAGGCCATCTTTGTTTTGAATGAGTCACTTAGCCAAATTTTTCTTACCATTGATATTTATCCCTTGATAGCCAATTTGAGCCTTAAGCCTATTTCATTTGCTAGCACATTTAAATACTATTCCAAGTTTCTAAGCCTTATTGTCCCAATATGAGTGGAGAATAGGAAAAGTGTGAAGGTTGAGGGGATTGAGTTGAGTTGAGAAATGAATTATGATGGTTGAGATGTGATAAAAGAAGGGTGTGATGAAGTTTTGAGTTGTGGGAAAGAACAAAAAGTTGAGAATGAGCAAAAGAAAAAATGAGCTCATGTGTTTGTGCGAAAAAGAGAAAAGAAAAAAAAAATGAAGTGATTGAAAAAAAAAAGTGAAATGAGTTAGAAAAAAATTCAAGTGATGAGAGTATTGGAATTGAAAGTGTGTTGATTGAAAATGTTTGAAGTATTCTGTTCCTAATCTCGAAGTACTAAAGTTTGAGTTTCTATTCTCCATTCACTTAAGTCACTTACCCATATTGTTATCCCACCTGTCCAAAGAGTCTACATTACAACCTTGAGAAAAGTCCTTTTTGATTCGGCATTTATTTATAGAGTATGGTCGAAGTTGAGGGCGCTTACAAGCCTATGACTGCTGATATGTGTGATTGATTGATTGAGTGAGTCCTTTATTATTGATATACACTTGTGAGAGAGTGAAACACATCGTTGAGTGCACATCCATTTTTGATCTTGGTGTTTCTTGTTGTTATTGCATGAGTATGATGAAGGGGGGTGAGTTAGTATACGTGTGATCGTTCTTTGAAACTCGAGTCCATTTACTTGCATGATTTGATTCTTTGACTCATTACTAACAATTTCACTTGACTTATTATTTTGTTGCTTGAGGACAAGCAACATGGTAAGTTTGGGGGGGGGGGTTGATTAGGCGTGAAATTGTTATGTTTTGGTGCCCGATTTGCCCATGTTTTGAGTGTTTTCGATGAGTGTTTGGATTCAAATGAGTATCATTTTTATAAAATCATTAATTTGTCTCTTTGGATTTCATAGATGGATAGAGGGTGAAAATAGGAGTTCGTAGGACTTTGAATCGGCCAAAACGGACTCCCGGTTGAGGAGATATGAATATTTTACGAACAAGTGTACTGCTGCTGAAAAGTGCTCGAGCAAGAGCACTCGAGCGCCAGCGCTCGACCGATTGTTTGGCTCATGAGTTTCCGATTCGGCCCGACGCTTATATATACTCATTCTTAACTTGTTTTTTAGGATAATCAGAGACCACTTGATACGATATCGCTTTTAGAGTTAGTTTTTGGAGAGAGAAAGAGGAGAAGAGACGAGCAAGCTTTAGTTTTATCTTTTCGAGGTTTTATTTACGAATTCATAGTTCGGTTTTTTTTATTTTTAGTTTCTTTCTTTTAGACCTTTGTTCTTGAATACATTGAGACTTTGTTTTATTAATTTAATTTCAGTTCTTAGCATTTATTTCTCTAAACCCTAGTTTATGTTTGATAATTTCTTCGTCAAAATCATTATGTTCATGTTCGTTACTTCTTCGATTGTTTTTGTTTACGTAAAAACCATGTCTAGCTAAAACCCTTGCATGCTTGGGGTAGGATGAACTCGTAGAAGTAGGATTTGGGGACGTAATTAGGGTAATTTGTGACGTTTAGTTTTAATTCTCTTAATTAATGAATTCTTAAAATCAATCTTAACTTTACTCTTGAATTTCGTTCAAAAAGTGTTAGAGAGAGGATGATCTTATCACTCTTTAACAACTAGTAGACTTAATGAGAGGGTTCAGAAAGGATTAATTAATCTACCGGTTTATCTAGGGAGGACGACCGCATCAACTTAGTTAAATTAGGGTCTCGTTAATTAAGCACAATCTATTAACTTGTTAGTGGATTAGTGAAGTCGATTGTTAGGATAAAGTATTAGGGTTTGAATTCTTAAGCTTTCATTCTACAAATCTTTTACTTAGGTTATTTCTTGCGCGTCACGGTTATTTTGATTATGTACCTGCTCCGTTAGTATACGTAGGGATTCCTATCCTGAGCATCATCATCTCATATCTGAAAACACACTTTTAAGTTCTTAGTTTAATTTTCCTTTTTGCATTTGTAGAGTAATTTAGTTTAGATTATATTTTCTTTAAAAATCAAAAAACATACACGCATATTAATTACGACGCGTACATCTTCAGGGATCTGTTCACATACATCCCTTCCCTTGGGTACGATATACTTGACCGCTATACTTGCTTATACTACAGTGAACCCGTACGCTTGTGGGGAAACTACTAGTAGAAAGTTAGTATTTTCGCTTCAAGTCAGTCCTACAGTAATCCGAGAGCGGGGATAACTATACCTCCAAATGTCGACCCTGGCTCAAAACTCCCCGGAGGAGAAGGAGGTGCTACCACTGATGAGATGTTACGTGCCATTCTGCACAAGGTGGAAGAAGGTAGTAAGAGGCTATTCTCTCTGGAGTATGATGTGAAGGAGATGAGTAAGAAGAATGATCAGCGTGATCAAGATCTCCAGAAGAGGGATATGGAGCTGAATAGAATCCAGCAAGAGAACAATAGGCGGTTCACTTCGATGGAGTATCAGATTAACTAGATCGCGAAATCATTGGGTAGAGAGCCCGGGAAATATCTTTCTATGCCGGAGGGGAACCCGAAAGAGCAATGCAAGACGATCCAACTAAGAAGTGGAACCAAGTATGATGGTCCTCCACTACCTGCTGATGTGGAGGAAGTCCATAGAGAGATCGAGGATGAGAGTGAAGAGAAGAAAGAGGGTGAAGAAGTTGTGATGGAAGAAGCTCAGCAAGAGAAAGGGAAGAAAGACGAAGAGTGAGTCCCAAAGTGGAAGAAGGCTAGAGAAGTGAGGCAAAACGTGAAGAAAACCGAGCGAGATGAATGGGGAGTGCCAAAATCTATGATACCGGTCCCGTATCAGCAGCAGTTCGTGAAAAAGAAATTAGATGAAAATTTTGCCAAGTTTCTTGATGTCTTTAAGAAGTTGCATATTAACATTTCTTTTTATGATGCTTTGGAACAGATGCCTAATTATGCCAAGTTCCTGAAGGACTTGATAGCTAAGAGGAGGAGAGTTGATGAGCCAAAGCTTGTGCAGCTGAACCATGAGGTGAGTGCGTTAGTGCACAAAGCGCTTTCCCCGAAATTGAAGGATCCCAGTAGCTTCACGATCTTATGTGATATCGGAAATGGAGTCAAGAAGGGAGCGTTGTGTGATCTTGGAGCGAGCATTAATCTGATGCCACTGTCGCTATTTAAGAAGTTGGAGGGTGGAGAACTTCAACCGACAATGATGACGCTTCAACTCGCCGACCAGTCTATTACTCGACCTCAAGGTGTGGTTGAAGACGTCCTTGTTAAGGTGGGCGATCATGTGTTTCCAACTGATTTTGTGGTCCTAAAGATGGAGGAAGATGAGCACGTACCTCTAATTTTGGGAAAGCCGTTCTTAGCTACGGCGGGGATGGTGTTAGATGTGGCGAATGTGAAGATCACAGTAAAGGTAGATGATCAAGTTGTGAAAATTTCTCTATATGAGGCCATGAAACACCCAAAGGAAGATGAGAGCTGTCATTCCATTGATGCCATTGATCCTTGTGTTGAAGGTATGCCTTGAGATGCTCCTTGAGCTGATATTGCTTTGATGTGCTACTACATATTTCATGCTTATCAATTATCTTATGCTTGTTGATTGCTATCTTTGAGTGTGGAGGTATGAGTTAGTGATTTGTGGAGTTGAGTTAGGTATTATATTGTGTGAGTGTAGGAGTTAGAGTTGATTTGAGAGGGAACTCGTATACTTACGAATCTTTCTTTTGAATGCTTGTGTGTTTAAAGTGAAAATTCACTAGAACTAGCATGGATGTGAAAGCCGTGAGATTTGAGCCTTTGAGAGATTAAAATTTCATTATGTTGATCTCTTCGTTTATGAGTGGATCGTCACCTTAGAGGATGCTAGAACTTGTGTGTGCTCTAACTTCTTGATTGTGTCTAGGTTGAAGTGCCGAAAGTGATATTAGGTCATCTTTGATTTGATTGAGTCACTTAGCTAAATTTTTCCTACCAATGACATTTATCCCTTGTTAGCCCGTTTGAGCCTTAGCCTATTTTATTTGCTAGAACATTTAAACTTAATCAAATTCTTAAACTCTTTTTGTTCCAATTTGAGTGGAGAATAGGAAAAGTGGTGAATGAGAAAAGGGATCGAGTTGAGTTGAGGAAGGAGAATTATTAATGCTTGAGTGTATCTGAGAAGAAGGTGTAATGAGATTGTGAGTTGTGGGAAAGAACAAAAAATTTGAGAATGAGCAAAAGAAAATATGAGTTCATATGTATAGTGTGAAAAAAAATGAGAGTGAAGTGATTGAAAAAGTGAAACGAGTTAGAAAAAAATTGAAGTGTTGAAAGTAGTGGAATTGAAAGTGTATTGCATGAAGATGATTGAAGTATTCTGTTCCTTGTCTCGAAATACCGAAGTTGGATTTTCGGTTCTCCATTCACTTGAGTCACTTATCCCATATAGTTACCCACCTGTCCAAAGAGCCTACGTTACAACCTTGATAAAGCCCTTTTTTATTCGGCATGGATTCTAGAGTATGGTCGAAGTTGAGAGTGCTTACAAGCCTATGGTTGCTGATATGTGTGATTGATTGATTGAGTGAGTCCCTTAATATTGATATACACTTGTGAGGGAGTGAAACACACGTTGAGAGCACATCCATGTTTGATTTTGATGGTTCTTATTGTTATTGCATGAGTATGATGAAGGGGGTGAGTTAGTGTGTGGGTGATCGATCTTTGAAGCTTGAAGTTCTATTACTTGCATGATTTGGTTCTTTGATTCATTCTTAACAATTTCACT
The DNA here is from genome assembly GCA_947034835.1 of Ballota nigra. NCBI lineage: Eukaryota > Viridiplantae > Streptophyta > Magnoliopsida > Lamiales > Lamiaceae > Ballota > Ballota nigra. Next base: position 71,548,510 of record OX344724.1, on the reverse strand, counting down.
TGACTTATTATTTCATTTCTTGAGGACAAGCAATATGGTAAGTTTGGGGGAGTTGATTAGGCGTGAAATTGTTATGTTTTGTAGCCCGATTTGCCCATATTTTGAGTGTTTTTAATGACTATTTAGAGTCAATTGAGTATTATTTTCATATATTAATTAATTTATCTCTTTGATGTTCATATTTGGAAAGAAGGCGAAAAGAGGAGTTCGTAGGACTTTGAATCGGCCAAAATGGACTCCCGGTGAGAAGATATGAAGGTTTTTCGAACAAGTGTACAAAAGCCGAAAGAGTACTCGACCGAGTATAGGTCGAGCGCCACCACTCGACCACTTGCTACCACTCGACCACCTTCAGGTCGAGCGCCACCACTCAACCACTTGCTACCACTCGACCAAGTTGAGGTCGAGCGCCACCACTCGACCATACTGAGGTCGAGCGCCCTGAAGGCACTGTAAGGGGGGAGCACTCGACCACACTTAGGTCGAGCGCCACCACTCGACCAACCCTCAATTTTGTGCGATTTTGGCCTTTTTCACCCGTTTTCAGCCCGTTACTTATAAATACCCGATCTCAAGCTCGTTTTTTGGGACCCTTTGATCACTTTTCATTTTTTGACTTACTTAGAGCAAGGAGAGAGATTTAGCAAGAGTTTTATCTTGTAACCGAGGTTTTGATCTTACGAATTCTTAGTTTAGCTACTTCTTTTGAATCTTTTATTTTAGTTCTTTCGTTCTTAAACCTTTGAGACTTCTAAACCCTACTTTACCAGATTTATTGAGATTTATTGAGATTTTGAGATATTATTTTGTTTATGCTTTTCAAGTTCTTTTTATTCTTCAATTATGCAAATGTCCATCGTTCTTGTGATTGTCTTCGTTACTTCAATTACTATGTCGGGCTAGAACCCTTGCATGCTTGGGGTAGGATGAACTAGTAGAAGTAGGATATTGATACATAATTAAGTTAATTCGTGACGTTTAGTGCTAGTTCTCTTAATTAATTGAATTCTTAAAATAAACCCTAAAATTATCTTGGAATTGAGTACAAAAATTGTTAGAGAGAAGACGACCTTATCATTCTTTAATAACGAATGGGCTTAACGAGAGGGTTTTTGAAGGGGTTTATCATCTACCGGTTTATCTAGGGAGGACGACCGCATCACCTTAGTTAAATTAGGGTCTCAATAATTAAGCACGATCCATATAACTTGATTAGTGAATTAGTGAAGTAGGTTGATTTGAAGAAGTATTAGGATTAATTCTTGAACTTTTAGTCTTTCAATCTAGTGCTAGATTAGGGAAGTTGATTGCCTAGTTTTAGTACACTTAGGATTAATACTTGCACATCACGGTTAATTTAGTTATCGTACCAACTCCGTTAGTATACGTTGGAATTCCTATTCTGAGCATCACCATCTCATATTTTATTCAAACCTTAGTTAAACGTTTACTTTTATTAATTGCATTCATAGTAATAGAAGATAGTGTAGTTTAATTCCATTCCTGAAACCGAATATCCATTCATATTAACTACGACGCATAGATCTGCAGGGCTCTATTTGCATACATATCTTCCCTTGGGTACGATATACTTGATCCTTATACTTGCTAATACTACTGTGGTCTCATACTCTTGTGGGGTAACTACTGGTAATACTAGTATTTTGCGCCAAAACTCTTGACATTTTCTTGCAAGACTTAATTAGTGGAATAAATAGTGGATATTTGTAAAATAGTGTTAATATTGATCAATAAACCCATTAGTGAAATCAATTAGATCAATACTAATAAATTAAACTAAATAATAATCTCAATCAATCAAGTAACGTCATTAGTCAATTATATTATTTATTATATTTTATTACAATATTTAAAAAAAATAAAATTATTCAACTCTATTTTTAAAAAACGACCGTAAGAAATTATAATAATTCATCAACAATTGGACTCTACAATAGAAGACACCAATTGCACTTTTTTAGTTTGTGATCTAAATGAATTTCTCTTCCACTTAGAGTTTTGATTTCTTTAGAAATACTACTGATAATACCATAAACAATTGCTTCTAATTCTTGTTAGGCAATTAGGACATTGTCAATATTATCCAATATGATATTCCACACACTATTGTCAGGACGGAGTACTTCCTCAAATTGCATAAAATAATTTTAAATGGTACCATTAAATAAAAAATTCATAAATTAATAAAAAGTTTTATATGAAATATAAATTATTTACATGGTTAAATGATTACTATATACTTTATATTATATATAATATAAAAAAAATCAAACACAAATAAATTTTCATTGATGAATTAATGAGCAACATCAAAGCAAATTATGATTAGTTTAATTGACATAAACCTTATATATAAAAATAGAATTCAAATACATTTACTCTAGATATTTTAATTGACAAATCAATTCCTATAATCTCAAGAGATTTTTGAACATATAGAAACGGTAAAATGCTTTACAAAATAACTATCAACAAAGAAAAAAAATGGAATAATGTAATAAAAATGTATAAATATATTTATATACATAAATGGGAGAATGAAACAGAAAATAAAATATTTCAATATGATATTTAAATTTGGGATGAATATACATATTAATTTTCCAAACTCTAACAAATCTCTTCAAAACAAATTACAATAACTTAACTCAAACTCACAATACATATATTCAGAAAATTATCTAAATTTTTTTTCATATATTTCTTCTTATACAACAAAATATATTAATTAAAGATGAAAACAATTGAAGATACAAAATTGAACATGAGTCTCTGATGAACATCATGAAAATCCCTCAATCTATGAAAAATATCTCCAAATCTTTGATTAATATCTTCAAAATCATTGACGAATATCTTTATATCTATGAATAATTATAACTAAATTACATAGTATCACAATACTTACATGTTCACAATGAAGAACACATGTTACATAGTATAAAAAAATTAAAATATATCTACGAGGAACAATGCCTATTACATTACAAAGAAGCCACAAAACTTACACAATAATTCCAAAAGGATGAGGATAAAGAGTATAAATAGGCGCCACAATGTAACCGTCCCTAATTTTAAGCAAATCAAAGAAAAATTATAAGTAAAGACAAATTTACACATTGAACGGTCATGATCAAAAAATTAAAATATGATCAACGACCCATAAATCTTGCCGCCAAAACTATATATGGAAAAATAAGGTGTATTATATATTTATAAATTATAGAAACTTTAGTAATTAACATAGAGAATAACTCTTAAGCAACAACACATGCAATTATAATGTATTTAAGAAAAAATAAATAAAAAGACTTAATTGCAAATCATGACAAATGTGGTGGTTTTATCTATAATTAAGCCAATAAAAAACTCGCAAATCCTAATGCGTCAAACAGTTTTTCCAAAAAAAAAAAAAAAAAAAAATCACGCTAAAGCAAAATTTGAGGTGTGTTACTATAATGACAAGTATCCTTATAAAAACAAAAAAATTGTCTATGTAATACTTATAATAAAATATTTTTCATGCCCTACATGCATTCTTATAAGGATAATTTTTTGTTTCTGTAAGGACAAGTATGTATTACTTATCCTCCAGTAATTAAGGGTATTGAAGTCGAAAATCGCTAGTCGGTTGAAAGTTTTTTTTTTTTTTTGCCCCTCTATATCTCAATAATATGGTAAAAAATTATTTGATAGTAACATTTTAAATGCGGCTTAATTATTTTAATATATATATTTATATAAATTAATAATTCAACGGATAACAATCAATATAAATATAAACTACAAATTAATAAAAATATATAATAAATCAACAACATAATTCCAACTTTCAAATAAAAATAGTTCAACTAGACAATTACACACATATTTTACATCAAATTAAATGAAATTTTCTAAATGACATTGTTTTTAGGCGGAAAAAAAAAACAACTTGAGAGCAAAATTTTATTTTTTGCCTTTACGTAAATATTTTGGAAATATATATTTGACCTGATCCGACCTGATTAGGATCCACAATTTTTTATTACTGGGCGTAATTGCAGGGATCTTGACCTGTGTAATTGTTGCACAAAAGTGTTTGTCATTAATAAAATATATGCAACAATATTTTTAATCGTGTAAAAAAAAAAACAAAGAAGATTGAGTGTATATTTATAATTAGCACGAAGGGAGTACCATTTTTTTTTTTTTTTTTTTTAGAAACAAGAAGGGAGTACATCTTTAACCTGACTTAATTGTGTGATAAGAGAAAATCATTCAGTATGTATTACTGGAAGTACCAAATTGTAATAGATGATCTGAACGCGGTACAATATCTGATGGCATTATGTTGCCATTAAATGCCTAACTTCAACTATTTATTAATTAGTTTCAGAGCAGGACCATTTAATTTAATTATAACGCAAAAAATAAATTTATATATGGGACACCTTAATAATTTTGTGTGTTAACTGTTTTGCCAGAGAGCTATCAATGAAACAGAGTGTCTTCGACAAATATTAATTCTTCTCAGCTTATCAGTTATCATAAGTGCATGCATATATATGGTAGAAAAAAAATTATTACTTATTATTAATTACCAAAATATACTGTAAAAGGCAAAAATAAGTTGAAATCCATGAAGTCCGCAAAAATATTTTTTTAAATGTCGAGTGTGATTCTAGTCTACCTATTTTTGAAGACATGAAGGGATTTTGGGATTTGGGGAGACCGCTGTTGGAGTTATACGTGAAAGTATGCTTTTACTTTGTATAACTCGTGTATCAAACACTCGTTTTATGAGAATAATTCTTTTATCGCATTTGCTTTAGTTATGATTGAATGTTGAATTTCTATTGCAAACCGTTCAATATATAGTACGTGTTACATTGTAGTTAATGTAGTGATACCCGATCACGGAAGACGACATTAACAGTCTACTTGTAACTAAACGTACATTTTCACGACCCAGGTGGAATTGAACAATCCGCCGTGAAAGGTCGATGTGTAAGGCTCAGATTGGTCTGTCTTGACCAAGAGATTGCACTAGCACATTTAGTATGTGTTGAAGAGGTCCTACAGCGAGGATAAATTCTTCTGTTCTGAAAGGTGAAGAATTAGACCTCAGTGGTTGTTGATTTCTTAATCTCCGTCACTTAAATAGGACCGTGTGTGCTTAGTATTTACTGCTTTGATTCATGTTGGGTGAGAATCATTGTGACTTCGAACTTTGTGTCTTGGGCAGTAATATTAATCATACGACGGTTGCTAAGATTTAATACGGAGAAACGCGTGCGAGTACGGCTCGTGTGATTAGTCCCCTTGGTGGGCTCAGAAGTTTTATTGTACCAAATCTTGCAAGTGAAGAATTAGTTTCTTCGGTACGAATAATAATGTTGAGTTGTGTTTACTCCAAGGTGAAAGATGTTAATTAATTTAGAGCTATTCAGAAGCTTAATTAATTAATGGACTTGTTAATCTTAAACGCGAGAAATAATAACCGGGAGCCCATATTATCGTAATATGGATTAAGATGGATAGTGCAATATTAATTTATTAGTGGTAATAATTAATATTAATGGGCTGAATTATATTGGGGCTCAATATTGAAATTCAGAAGTCCATTAGAAGGTTCAATCTTAATTCTCCTTAAGGCCCCTCAAGTAGCCCAATTAAGTAGCCCAATAATGATAAGGTGATTAAAATAAAAAGAAAATTATATTGCTGATTTTTTCATTGAAATTTCGAAAATTAAGATATTAAGAAAGATTAGATTTTGTTGATTTTCTTGGAAAGATATTATGGAGGATAAGTATTTTTGGAATACAAGATTATCTCATATATTCAAGAAGATCCAAATCTTGGAGTCAATCTTATTAATTTTCGAAAATTTCAAGCCTTAATATGTAGGGTGAGATTTTTGTGGAATATTTTATTTTGGAGAAAAGAATATATGAGATATATTCAAGATTTCTTAGAGTCTAAGAAAAGATTTTCTCCAAGCCCAAATACACTTAAAATTTTCGGCCCCTACATATTATAAATAGGGGATGATTATTTCATCCCCAAGTACATAATTCCATGTGTTGGAAAAATCAAGAAGCATAGATATTTTTCTATTTCCTTAGTTATTAAATTGCTTGAAAGCGTCTCCCACCGGCGATCAAGTGAGGTGAAAAGGGAAATACTTGAGAAGGCTTTGGGTTGATAGAACGTGATTTCAAGTGTCCCGTATATCCAAAGGTCATTACTACGAGAGGTACGTTAATCGCATATTTACTTGTTTAATTCCGCCTAGTTAAATATGTGAAATTAATTTAGCATGCATGATGATAATTAGTTGTTGGAATTATTATTTGAATTAATTAGGATTAATTCATGCTAGTAATAATTGTATTTAAATTCGTATTTAAAGTTCATCCCGAATAGATTCCGGGCACCCCTATATTTTCCCAACAACTGGTATCAGAGCCACGGTTTCGGGCTCTGAATTTTAAATTGGAATTTAAATTGTTGAACATTAAATTTGAAATTGGATAGTAGAATTGTTAGATCTTTTTTGCAGGTATCCAATTGTCATGGTTTTTAATGTTGTTAATTTCATGTTTGTGAATTAATTTGGTTTTTAATTCGATTCGTTCGAATTCGTTTTTCTCGTGAGAAAATCCACGAGTAGATTAGTTGTTTTTATTTTGATTCGATCATTGTAATAGACTAGTCTAGATCTAGTATTTATTTTTTTGTAAAAATAAATTGTAACCGGATCGTGACGAAGAACGAAGAATTAAAAACGGCATACTCGGACGACGCATGCAAGCGTGGAGCGTGTATGGAGGTAAAATCATGCAAGGGGTGAAGAAAACGAGGACGAACGGCGAAAAAAACGGCGCACGCCGTGCGCAACGGGCGCACGGCGCCGCGCGCGCCTCGGCAGCGCCCTGCAGCGCCTCGGGGCGCCTCGGGTGCGCCTCGGCGCGCCTCCGTGCAACGCCTCGGGCGCGCCTCGGGTGCGCCTCGGGGCAGCGCTTCGGCGCGCCTCGGGCGCTTTTCCAGCGCTTCTCGGGCCGGGAAGCGCGCGGGCCCACTTCGTGGGCCGACGCGCGCTGTATCTCAGGCCGTGGAATTTTTTCGGTTCGTGTTTTTTTTCCGTGTGATTTTAAACGTCGTCCCGAACCCCAAACGATGTTGTTTTTGAAGAAGTGTTGCTGTTCGAGTGGGAGCACGTCGAGACGAACGTCGGAAAGCAACAAGGACGATTTTTTCGCATCAAGACGTGAAGAAATTAAACCGTGACAATTGGATTCGAGTGCTCCAATGTGTTTAATTTTTGTTTTGATGGATGTTTTATTTCGTGCACTTATTATTATTTGTTAATATGTGTTTGCATGAATTTAATTGTCCAAGAAAAACCTTACTTTCGAAAATTACTAAGTATGTTTCATAATCGCAATTTTATTCCGGATATTAAAATTGGATTATTTTGGCCTCCATAATTTATTTATTTGTGAAGTTCTTTTGGAATACATTCCCCCCTCGGATCGGCCAAAAGAACGGATTTCACATGAATAAATTCCGAAAGGATGATTGTGGATTATTACTAGTGGCGGTATTGACCCTCACCACGAGTGGCTTGCTCAAAGCGAAATAATAATCCTGTATTTAATTATGGTTATTACTTAGGCATAGGAAATTGATATTAACTTACTCCCCTCGGAGTCCCTGTCAATTTCTATGTGGTCAAAGTAGGAGCCAACTATTAATTTTGAATTAAGGATTTGTAACTTTTAAGTTTGTGATCCGCTCGAATGTATTTAAATGTACAGACCACCCCTCGTGGCGCATTTAAATTGTTTCGAGATGTTGGCTGATGCATGATTATATTGTTTTAAGGTTTCAATATAATTGATGTGATCAAACTTATGTGATAATTTCGTATTTTTCTAGATATTGATATGAATGTATGTTTTATTCTCAGTTCATCATGTCACAACCTTTTAATCCACTGTTTAGTATACTTAAAGATAACAAACTTGTCGGTGAGAACTATGTTGATTGGAAACGTAACCTTGACATTGTCCTAACCGCACAACACCACAAGTGGGTACTTACCACTCCTAAGCCCCAAGAGCTTGCCGAAGATGCCACCAAAGCGGACAAGAAAGAGCATAAGAGATGGTTAGACTCCGATGAGATGGCTAGGTGTACTATTCTGGCTTCAATGTCAGATGTGTTGCAACACCAACACCAACACATGGAGACCGCCTCTGAGATAATGCAAAATCTTGAAGCGATGTTTCAACATCAGAACCGTACGGCTAGGCAAATCACCATGCGAAAGATGCTTTCGTTGAAAATGGTGGAAGGTACGCCCGTAAGGGATCACGTAATCGAGATGATGGGTTATCTCAACAAGTTGGAAGTACTTGGTGCGGAATTTGACCTCCCTACTAAGGTCGATTTCGTTCTCCATTCTCTGCCGAAGAGCTTTGAGCAGTTTCAATTGAACTATCAAATGAATGACCGGGCAAATAGCTTGCCCGAGCTCTTGCAAGCTTTGGTATCGGCAGAGACTCTAATGGATCACCAAACCGTTGCTATGGTGGCAAACGGTCCGTCTTCCTCTTCAGGTCCCAAGGGAGGGAAGAAGAGGAAGAGGGCGAAGGGCCAGACCCAAGCAAATCCAACCGTTGCGAAACCCAAGGCAAAGGGAGAAGGAGGTGGAAAGAAAGCTGCTAAGGGTAAGTGCTTTAATTGTGGTGAGAAGGGACATTGGAGGGCGACCTGTTCTAAGCCTAAGAAGGGTGGAAAGAAAGGTAAGTCTCATGCTTTAGTCGTTGAAACATTTGTTGCGGCGTATGCTGCCCATGTTTGGGTAGTGGATACCGGGGCAACTGATCATATTTGTTTCACTCTTCAGGGGTTCCAGCTAACCCGGTGACTTAGCAAGAATGAGATCACAATCGCTTTGGGGGATGCTACGAGAGTGGCAGCCGAAGCAGTGGGTGTCGTGCACCTATCTTTTGAAGATAGAGTTTTAATTTTAAGAGATGTTTTATACGTTCCAAATTTTAGGAAGAATTTATTTTCGGTTTCTAAGTTGTTTTTTGATGGATACTCAGTTACTTTTAATAAAGTTGTTACTGTTTTCTTTTAAGAATGATGTTATCTGTCATGGAACGTTGGTAAACAATCTCTATACGATTAAGTGTGCACACCACTCAAATAATGAATCTAATAACACGTCGATCATTTCGAGCAATAAAAGAAAGCGTTCTTCGGAGATGGACGAAGCACTTTTATGGCATCTTAGACTAGGTCATTTTAATCTAAAGTGGATAGAGAGATTGGTGAAAGACGGATCCTTGGAATCGCTCCAAGTTGAGCCGTTTCCAACTTGTGAATCCTGTTTAGATGGTAAAATGACCAAGAGGGCATTTGGAGCCAAGGGGAATAGAGCCATGGAAGTGTTAGAACTCGTTCATACCGATGTGTGTGGTCCATTGACGAATACTCAAGATATGGGTACATTTACCTTATGCGGCATAAGTCTGAAACTTTTGAAAAGTTTAAAGAGTTTAAGGCCGAAGCCGAGAAACATAGGGAAAAAAGTATCAAGTTTCTACGATCAAATCGTGGAGGCGAATACCTCAGCGATGAATTCTTGAACTGCCTAACGGACGAAGGGATCGTATCCCAGTTGACCGCACCGGGAACCCCTCAATAGAACGGTGTGGCGGAACGAAGGAACTGGAATCTTTTAGAAATGATCAGATCCATGATGAGTTATTCGGATTTACCCAAGTCGTTTTGGGGTAATGCCTTGGAAACGGCGGCTTATATTCTAAACTTGGTGCCATCCAAATCGGTTCCTAAAACCCCAATGGAATTGTGGACCGGGCGCAAGCCCAGTCTAAGACATTTGCGGATTTGGGGTTGTCCGGCATACGTGCTAGACAAGGAAGCCGATAAGTTGGATCCACGTTCGGAATTAAGGCTGTTTATAGGATACCCGGCCGGAACGAAAGGGTGCATGTTCTATAGTCCCAAGGATCAAAAGACCGTGATTAGTACACACTTTAAATTCTTGGAGGAAGACTATATGAACAATCGGAAACCTAAAAGTGAAATTACCTTAGAAGAATTGAGAGGTCAAACCTCGATACCAAGTATACAAGATGATATACCACATGTCACATCTTCACAACCGGAACCCCGTCGTAGTGGGAGGGTTCCTAGACAACCCGAGAGATTCATGGGGATAGGAGAATCTTCGGATTTGGTTCCCGGTGTTGAATCAGACCCATGGACGTACGACGAGGCAATCCAAGACAAAGACGCGGAATCATGGCAAACGGCAATGGAAGCCGAGATGGGTTCGATGGATCATAATCAAGTGTGGGAGTTGGTCGAGCCACCCAGTGGGGTAGAACCCATTGGATGCAAGTGGGTTTACAAGAGGAAAAGAGGACCGGACGGAAGGGTTGAAACCTTCAAAGCAATGCTTGTGGCCCGTGGCCTGTAGCTATGCTTAAGTCCATCCGTATTCTCTTGTCGATCGCTGCGCACTTAGATTACGAGATCTGGCAAATGGATGTCAAGACAGTTTTCCTTAACGAAAGTCTTGATGGGATATATATGCAACTGCCCAAAGGTTTCATTGGAAAAGGCCAAGAGAATCTCGTATGTAAGCTCAAGAGATCCATTTACGAACTTTAGCAAGCATCGCGTACTTGGAACCAGTGTTTTGATCAAGTAATTAAGTCTTATGGGTTTGATCAAAACGAGTTCGGAAGTTGTGTGTATAAGAAGCGTGACGAAACTGCGGTGGTATTCTTAGTATTATACGTAGACGATACTCTGCTCATTGGAAACAATGTAAAGGTATTGTCAGACGTAAAGGTAAGGCTGTCAAAACAAATTGATATGAAGGACTTAGGGGAAGCCGGTCACATCATTGAGATCAAAATCACTCGCGATCGCAAGAAGAGGATGTTGGGCTTATCGCAAGCTTCATACATTGACACTGTTTTGAAGCGTTTCAGCATGCAAGATTCCAAGAAAGGTTTTGTACCTTTTAGGCACGGAATCCATCTATCGAAAGAAATAAGCCCTAAGACACAAGCGGCGATAGATGACATGAAAGGTGTTCCGTACGCTTCGGCCGTAGGAAGCCTTATGTATGCAATGCTGTGTACGAGACCGGATATCTGCTTTGCCGTGGGCATGGTGGCAAGATATTAAAGTAATCCCGGGAAAGACCATTGGACTGCCGTAAAGTGCATCTTGAGGTATCTGAAAAGAACTCGGGAGCGGATGCTGATTTACCAGTCGGATAGTCTAGTTCCCGTAGGATACACGGACTCGGATTTCCAATCAGACATAGACTCAAGAAAGTTAACCTCGGGTAGTGTGTTTTGCATGGGAGAAGGAGCCATGACATGGAGAAGCGATTTGCAGAAATGCATCGCAGATTCGACCATGGAAGCCGAATAAGTAGTTGCTTGTGAAGTAGCGAAAGAAGCGGTTTGGCTCAAGTACTTCTTAGTGGACTTGGACGTTGTTCCGAATTTGCCCATCACAATCATTGTGCCGGAGCAGTTGCAAATTCAAGGGAACCGAGAGCCCACAAGGCCAGCAAACACATTGAAAGAAAAACACCATCTTATACGAGAAATCGTTAAGAGAGGAGATAAAGAGGTGGCAAAGATAAATGTCGGAGGACAACCTAGTATATCCATTCACAAAGGGTCTGCCTCTGAATACATTCGAGAGACATGTGGATGGAATGGGAGTCAAGACTATTGCCAATCTGCTTTAAGTATAAGTGGGAGGAATTATTAGGTTAGTGTAGGTTGACATATGATGTCACGTAGAGCTACTACACTAAGACATGCGTGATGTATACTAAAAGCAGACTTTAAGTATAAGTGGGAGATTGTTGGAGTTATACGTGAAAGTATGCTTTTACTTTGTATAACTCGTGTATCAAACACTCGTTTTATGAGAATAATTCTTTTATCGCATTTGCTTTAGTTATGATTGAATGTTGAATTTCTATTGCAAACCATTCAATATATAGTACGTGTTACATTGTAGTTAATGTAGTGATACCCGATCACGGAAGACGACATTAACAGTCTACTTGTAACTAAACGTACATTTTCACGACCCAGGTGGAATTGAACAATCCGCCGTGAAAGGTCGATGTGTAAGGCTCAGATTGGTCTGTCTTGACCAAGAGATTGCACTAGCACATTTAGTATGTGTTGAAGAGGTCCTACAGCGAGGATAAATTCTTCTGTTCTGAAAGGTGAAGAATTAGACCTCAGTGGTTGTTGATTTCTTAATCTCCGTCACTTAAATAGGACCGTGTGTGCTTAGTAGTTACTGCTTTGATTCATGTTGGGTGAGAATCATTGTGACTTCGAACTTTGTGTCTTGGGCAGTAATATTAATCATACGACGGTTGCTAAGATTTAATACGGAGAAACGCGTGCGAGTACGGCTCGTGTGATTAGTCCCCTTGGTGGGCTCAGAAGTTTTATTGTACCAAATCTTGCAAGTGAAGAATTAGTTTCTTCGGTACGAATAATAATGTTGAGCTGTGTTTACTCCAAGGTGAAAGATGTTAATTAATTTAGAGCTATTCAGAAGCTTAATTAATTAATGGACTTGTTAATCTTAAACGCGGGAAATAATAACCGGGAGCCCATATTATCGTAATATGGATTAAGATGGATAGTGCAATATTAATTTATTAGTGGTAATAATTAATATTAATGAGTTGAATTATATTGGGGCTCAATATTGAAATTCAGAAGTCCATTAGGAGGTCCAATCTTAATTCTCCTTAAGGCCTCTCAAGTAGCCCAATTAAGTAGCCCAATAATGATAAGGTGATTAAAATAAAAAGAAAATTATATTGCTGATTTTTTCATTGAAATTTCGAAAATTAAGATATTAAGAAAGATTAGATTTTGTTGATTTTCTTGGAAAGATATTATGGAGGATAAGTATTCTTGGAATACAAGATTATCTCATATATTCAAGAAGATCCAAATCTTGGAGTCAATCTTATTAATTTTCGAAAATTTCAAGCCTTAATATGTAGGGTGAGATTTTTGTGGAATATTTTATTTTGGAGAAAATAATATATGAGATATATTCAAGATTTCTTAGAGTCTAAGAAACGATTTTCTCCAAGCCCAAATACACTTAAAATTTTCGGCCCCTACATATTATAAATAGGGGATGATTATTTCATCCCCAAGTACATAATTCCATGTGTTGGAAAAATCAAGAAGCATAGATATTTTTCTATTTCCTTAGTTATTAAATTGCTTGAAAGCGTCTCCCACCGGCGATCAAGTGAGGTGAAAAGGGAAATACTTGAGAAGGCTTTGGGTTGATAGAACGTGATTTCAAGTGTCCCGTATATCCAAAGGCCATTACTACGAGAGGTACGTTAATCGCATATTTACTTGTTTAATTCCGCCTAGTTAAATATGTGAAATTAATTTAGCATGCATGATGATAATTAGTTGTTGGAATTATTATTTGAATTAATTAGGATTAATTCATGCTAGTAATAATTGTATTTAAATTCGTATTTAAAGTTCATCCCGAATAGATTCCGGGCACCCCTATATTTTCCCAACAACCGCCCTGCTCTCTTTGGTTTTATTTACAGCCAAAGCATAGAATGAAAATGGTTCATACACAAATTATTGAAGAGTATTAGTTGTTTTTACTAAAAAAAAATTAATTATTTTTACTGAAGGATATCAGTTGTTTTCACTAAAAAATATTAATTGTTTACTAAAAACGAACTAAAGACTCATCAGTATAAACAACTGATACTCTTCACTAAAAACAACTAATATTCTTTAGTGAAAACAATTAATACCCTTCAATAATTCATGTATAAACCAATTTCACTCTATACATATATATATATATATATATATTTTTACATTAGGTAAGTAAAAAAAAATTAGTTATGTGTCGTTTTGTAGGATAAGTGTCAAGGAAATAAATAAAATGAAGATATAATTGCCTTGAGACACACTTTTTGGACCTTAATTGCACAAACTCACCCCAATTTCCCTACATTTCATATAGCCACATTTTATTTCATACAAGCACAAAACACATGGACCCCACCCCACCCCACCCCATCCCACCCCTCCTTTGCAGCTCTCTCCTCCTTATATGTTAAAAAATCGGTCCCCCACTCATCATTTCTACTGCATCTTTCTCTCTCTTCTCCCCCTCTCTCTCCACCACCAACAACCACCCCCTCTCCCAAATTCCTCCTCCTTCTACCGCCATGCATAAACCGAGAAGCAGAGACGGGGATGCCCACAAACCACCATCACCGCCCACCGTCTGGTCCCACCGTGCCCCATCCACCCATTGTCTGCTAGACCACCGTCCGCGCGCCGCCCCCATTTCTAGTTCGGATCTGCCTAGATCGGACCGCCTGGAGGGTGTTTGCGTCCGATCTGTCCATCCGCCGCCATCATGGAGACGTCCCCACCGTCGAGTGCCGCTGCATCGATGGAGTCGCACCACCGCCTCGCCGTTGGCGTCCGGTCTGTCCGTCCGATTTGTCCGTCCGTCCGAAGTCGCGCATGGCCAAAGGTTGGTTTTCTCCTTTTCTAAAAAGAGGGGTCCTTATTTTATTATTGGAAAATTTAAAGCCCTTTTGATGTGTTGTTTGCGTGTGTTTTTTCATTGCAGAAACTGCATTGACTTGGATTTTATCTTTTTTCTTTTTGTTTGTGAGAATTTAGATTATTCTCCAAATTGTTGATAAATGAAAGGAATATCAGATAATGTTAGGGGACTTGTTTTAGCTATTTCATATGTTCATTGGTTCAAGTTTTATCATCAAGAAAAAAGGGCTTAAAGAGGGCAGGGGCTTCTGTAACTCGAGCAGGTTAGTTTGTTTCTTCTTTGATTATGTTATAATATGCAGCTTACAATCTGTGGACTACGTTTAAACTTTTCCTAAATATATGCATATGGCTATGTATGAGTTTTAAATTAAGAAAATATTGATCCATGATTGCAAGAGGGGATATTATTTGGGATATTTGATTTAACTGGCTGTTGGAATTATTTGAGGCATATTTCACTATGATTTCTATGTTTTTTTTTTTGTTCAATATTTATTATTGGAATGTGATGTTTGAGTTTTGAGTTTTGATTCACAGACATTTTACTAGGAATGGAGCTAAATTGATTTGGCCTATTAGTTTTTTGGATTGTTTTGGCCGAATTTGTTGATAATAATGTTCAACTGTTATTGTTTTCATGTTGGGGAGATTTTCAACTGGTGGAGCAAAGAGAAGAGAAGAGAAGATGACATACTGGGGGAATTTATTTTTGCATCTTTCTGCAAATAATTTGTTTCAGTCTGCAATATGCAACTAATTTGTTCCATTCTGCAATATGCAAATCAATATGCAACTAATTTGTTGCATTCTGCAATTTTTTTTTTTTTTTGCATTTCTGCAATTAATTTGTTGCATTCTGCAACTAACTTCGATTTTCGCATGTCCCAACAACTCTGGCAACTCTTCGATTTTTTGCAATTCTACAAATATTATTTGGATACTGGAAGTGTCTTCATTTGTATTGTTTCAATGTAATTTTAGAATTTGTAAATGTAATTTTAGCATTTTTTATATCCAAAATATTTATTGATAATGTAGTGCATTTTTATTTGTGTAAATTAAAAAAAAAAGAAACAAAATAAGTGGTTGAATTTTCAATTACTGGGATGAAAATTTCCCTGCAAACATGAAATAAAAAATAAGAATAATTAAAAAAAATGAAATTAAAAAATATGACTGCAAATTTAAAATTAAAAAAAAAAATTGAATCTGAAAAATGAGGGTACAATTTTTGAATTGTGAAATGTTGAAATGAGGGATTATTTTGATATATTAATTTGGTTTGGTTCAAAGAAATATTAAAAATTGGAAGAAAGTACAATTTGACATGATGACTCATGTCAAAATCAGCTGAGGATGGAAGGAAGAGTTTTGGGGAATGGACCCCACATTTTGGGGTGTCTTGAAATGTAGGAAAATTGGTGGGGGTTAATGCAATTAGACTCTTAAAATTGGGCTTATATGTCACTAACCCTAAAATGAATTAATTTTACAATAATCTACAAGTTCGAACTTTTAAATGAGATGCAATTTTTTCATGATATGAATCTTGGGTAGGTCTTATATGAGACCGTCTCATGGCATGAGACAATGAGAATGAGCGTAACTAGGGCATTGACTCATTAACACTTTGGTAGGGGTATGTGTTAATTTGTATGGTTTCATGTCATGAGACGGTCTCATACAAGTTTTTGCCATGAATCTTTATCTAGACGTGAGTCTTTTGACTCTGATACTATGAAAAAATTTCATCTTATTTAAAAGTCCAAATTTATAAAGTGATGTAAAATAATTGGAAGAATTTAATTCATTTAATTATTTTCCTTCAAACACAATAATTAAAATGCGCCCCCCTAACCCAAATGCTAGATTCGTCCTGCTTGAGAATATTAGAAATATTCACAGAGCTTTCCATGCATGCTCGCGCAGGTAATTTCTTTTAGGTTCAATGTCCCACGAATTTGTTAGTTCTTGAGTTTTTTTTTTCATTTTCTTACCAATCGTAACTTTTTATTGTGTAATTATTCGAACGTTTCCTCTGGATTTGTTCTTGTACATTAGTATCGATTGATTCCTATTTTTTAATGAGTAGTTTTTCTATGCAGCCCAGTGCTTGATTTTTAAACTCAATTTTAAGTTTAATTTTTTTTTTAAATCCATTAAAAGATTTTGATTTGAATTTAAAATTCAAGTGCATATTAAAAATTTGTGTTATTTGTTTTAAATTGAGAGCGTAAAATAAAGGCGCGAGATTTGTTCACCCAGTTTGTCGATAACGACTACGTCTGGGGGCGTACCAAGCCAGGAGTTTCACTAATATGTATGTGTATGAGATTATACAATCCTGAGTACAATGATCTATTTATAAGAATAAAGACATAGTCTAAACCTAAAGCTTGTTTAGGTTAAAAGTCCATTAGTAATGTCAACATCAAATCCTCTAAATTTGGTATAATAATTCTTCTAGATTTACAACACTCCCCCTTGGACATTACGACATAACATAAATGTTTTGTCATAAAAACTCCACGTGCTAGGTAGCGACCAAATATTAAGTTAGGGAGGAATGTAATTTTATTGATCTTCCGGATCAAATCTTCTTGATTTATTTCGGGGTTATCGCTCCCCCTGAAGACAACAACCCTTTGAGCTTTCGCATCCCAGTACCACGAACGTACTTTTCAAAAGTAGACGTGGGTAAGGACTTAGTGAACAGATCTGCTAGATTGTCACTAAATTGCACCTTTTGAACGGTAATCACGTTACTCTTCTGGAGTTCATATGGGTAGAAAAACTTAGGTGAAATATGTTTCGTCAAGTTTCTTTTGACGTACCCATTACTCATTTGTGCGATGCAAGTTGCGTTGTCTTCAAATATAATGGTGGGGAATGTATCGCCTTTAGCGATACCATACGAGTCACCAGTGTGTTTTACCAAGGACCTTAACCAAACACATTCTCGTGCGGCTTCAAACAAAGTTATTATCTCTGAGTGGTTTGAAGACGTGGTAACTATGGTTTGTTTAACCGATCTCTATGAGATCGCGGTACCACCATAGAGAAAAATGTAACCAGTCTGGGATATGGCGTTGTTGGGATCAGACAAATAGCCAGCATCCACATAACCTACCAAGGTTTTGTCTTGGTTCCTTCGGTAAAACAGTCCAAGGTCTTGAGACCCTTGGACGTACCGTAGAACATGCTTAACACCGTTCCAATGTCACCTCGTAGGAGAAGCGCTATATCTCGCAAGCAAATTAACTACAAATGCAATGTCCGGTCTAGTGCAATTTGCGAGATAGAGTAATGCTCCAACAACCCTAAGATAAGGAACTTCTGGCCCAAAATTTCTTCTTGTTGGGCGCGGAGTCCAGCATCTCCCAGCCGAGTCGGGCGCGATAAAGTCCCGGTGTGCCAAGTCCGGCGGAGGCTATTCGACTCGTGGCGTTGCAGCTAGATAGGGTTAAAGGAAATAAAGTAGCACCTCACTACAAGTCCGGACTTTTAGTCTAGTGGAAAACGCTTGATCCTACAATTGGTATCAGAGCACATGTCACGGGTTCGAATCCCAGTGGAAGGCATTTGTTGGCCAAGAGGGCTGGCAGATGCTGGGGGGGATTGTTGGGTGTGGAGTCCAGCATCTCCCAGCCGAGTCGGGCGCGATAAAGGCCCGGTGCGCCAAGTCCGGCGGAGGCTATTCGACTCGTGGCGCTGCAGCTAGATATGGGTTAAAGGAAATAAAGTAGCACCTCACTACAAGTCCTGGCTTTTAGTCTAGTGGGAAGCGCTTGATCCTACACTTCTGAATCTTCTCTTGGTCTAAATGGGTCTTTATCCACTACGAGGGATCGGACAACCATAGGGGTGCTAAGTGGATGAGATTTATCCATGTGAAATCTCTTCAATACCTTCTTCACGTAGGTTGACTGATGTATAAGAATTCCTTCTTGTAGATGCTCGATCTATAGGCCGAGCCAGTACTTGGTTTTACCCAAGACGTTCATTACAAATTCAGCTTTCAAGATTGAACTGACTTCTTCAATCTCTTTGCATGTTCCGCTTATGTTTAGGTCAACAACATAAATGGATATAATGCAAAAATCACCTTGCGATTTCTTCATGAACACGCATGGGAAAGCTATATCACTTGTGTATCCCTTCTTCTGGAGGAATTCACTAAGTCGGTTGTACCATATGAAGCTTGATTGCTTTAGACCATACAACGACTTCTGCAGTTTTATGTTATACATACTACGATTTTCACCATCCCTCATCTGGGGAATGTCAAATCCATCGGGGATTTTCATATAGATATCGGCATCTAGTGATCCGTATAAATATGCGATTACTACGTCCATCAATCTCATCTGGAGATTCAATTTAACTGTCAAAGATATTAAGTAGCGGAACGTTATTGAGTCCATTACGGGAGAATAGGTTTGACCGAAATCAATGCCGGGTCTCTGCGAAAACCCTTGAGCTACAAGCCTCGCTTTATACCTCTCCATAGTATTATTCTCATTTCGTTTTCGTACAAAAACCTATTTATATCCTATAGGGATAGCGCGCGCGAGTGTACGAACGATAGAGCCAAATACTTTTCTTTTGTTAAGCGATGCGAGCTCTGCTTCAATTGCCTCTTTCCATTTTACCTAATCGGAGCGCTTTCGGTACCCAGCGATAGTTTTGGGTTCTGGATCTAGATCATTATTTATAACGGAAAAGAGCAATTGTCGCTGCAAATGTATCGTCGACGACAGTAATATTTCTATTATATGTTTCTCTCCCGTATCTATGAAATTCATAGAGACTTCAACGTTTATGTCAACCAGACCTTCCTCATTTCCCAGTGTATCTAGATCTGATCGTTCCGCGGTCCTAGTGCATTGAATATTTTATGCACGTGCTTCATCACTAGGACGCTCGTCTTCCAGACGAGTCTCTTCCAGAGACTTTAGGTTATCTAGACGAATCTCTTCTAGAGATTTTACGTTCGGCTTACCAGTTTTGCTAACCTTTCTTTTAGGTGTGTTTGTATTGGTTGTAGGTCCTTTACGCTTCTGGCGTGTCGGGGCATGTATACTTGATTTGCTTGGGACCTCAACCCTTTGGGGGGCATTTACTGCAGTTATATGCGATTTAGTTACACCTCTATGGTCAGTGAACGCGTCTGGCAGATTGTTTGCTAAATTTTACAAGTTAATGATCTTCTGAACTTCCAGTTCAGATTGACTAGTGCGTGGATCTAGATACTAAAGATTACTTACGTTCCACGTAAGCTCCCGACATTAATTCAATTTTGAATTCGGATCTCCCCCTAATGCCGAGAAGTGATTTTCATCGAACGTGCAGTCAGCGAACTGGGCCGTTAATTGATCCCCGGACAAAGGTTCTAGGTATTTCACAATGGATGGAGAGTCAAATCCAACGTAAATACCCAGCTTCATTTGTGGGCCCATAGAGGTCCGCTTTGGTAATGTTATCGGAACATATACCGCACATCCAAAAATACGCAGATGGAAAATGTTTGGTTCTTTCCCATGCACTAGCTGTAGGGGGGAATGATCATTATATGCAGTTGGATGGATTTCTATCAAGTGTGATGCATGTAAGAGTGCATGCCCCCAGCATAAAGTGGGTAGTTTAGAGTTCATAAGTAATGGTCTAGCGATAAGTTTGATACGTTTTATTAGCGCTTCAGCAAGACCATTTTGGGTGTGGACGTAGGAGACCGCCGAATGCTCCACTTTAATTCACAGGGCCATACAGTAATCTGTAAAGGCCTTTGAGCTAAACTCAGCAGCATTATCCATGCAAATCGATTTAATTGGATAATATGGGAATTGAGCTCTAAGCTCGATAGTTTTCGCAATGAGCTTTGCAAAAGCTTGATTGTGGGTGGACAGCAAACAGGCATATGTCCACCTTGTTGGGATATTGTAGTTTTGATGATTTTCCAAAACAACATGTAATAGGTTTGAAAGCAGTCAGGATAGTATCTTTTAGTTTCAGGTCAGGCTAGGTTGTTTCTCAGGAGAACAGGTTATCAGTGGAGGAAGAACTCAGCTGAGGGGGAACCCTACTGAGAGGAACTCAGCTGAGGGGGAACTCTACTGAGAGGAACTCAGTGAGGGGGAACTCACTGACACAGCCTGGGGAAGTCAAAATAACATCAAAAAGAGAACAGACTGAAGCCATGTCAGAAGACCTGAACCTGAAGAGAAGCCTGAAGGAAGTCCCACTGAGTATAAACCTGACTTTCTAAGCTGGTCAGTGGACTACTCAGTGAAGAGCATGATCAAGAGGATCGGTGATGTGCCTAGTGGGACCTGAAGGAGTCAGGCTACTGAGGCTGGGAAGCTTGACAAATAGCCTTATGTCAACTCCCCTGAGTGGACTTCAAGTCTACTGAAGGAAGTCCACTGAGAAGACTTAAAGTCCAATGATGGTTCCTAAGAGGACTTCAAGTCTACTGAAGAAAGGCATCCTGAGAGGATTACAAGTCAGCTGAAGACAAGTCGCCTGAAGTCAGGACTACCCTGATCAAGTATCCTGAAGAAAAGAGCCGTTGGACTCAGTCCACGTGGACCAATCAAGTCAAGGCAGCAAATCTGACAAAAGCTGACAAAGGCCATACTTCACTGAAAAGGAGGATTTCACTCCAGAGATAGTCCGGATTTGAATGTTACTCTCTCCAACGGTAATATTCAAATCGACACTATAAATACAAACTCAAGCTTCATTTGTAAAAAAGCAAGCAAGGAGCTGATGTGAGAGTGGTGCGTTTCAAGGGAGGCATAAGGAGGCACCATCTCCATCAAGAACACTGACCTGAGTTCTTCATAGTCATATTTGAGTGTTCCAGTTTGTATACTCGAGCTCATCATATACATCCTAAGCTTAGAGAGATTTTCCCAACCTTAGCTTAAAGGCTAAAACCATGTATGGGAAAATCTCACCTAGTTGGAGAGAACCAAACCAAACTAAACCCTTTCCAGAATAGTGTTAGGTGTTGCAGTGAGGTGAGGAGAGGCAGTCCCTGAGTGAAGAGGGATGTAAGGCCAGTTCGAGAGGCAGCTCCGCGGAGGGGTGTGAGTCCAGTTGTGAGTGCACCTTGGCACGTTAAAAACAAGAATCCCGGGTAGTGGATTTCCTGTTAAATCAGGCAGTGGATGTAGGAGCTTGAGCCTCCGAACCACTTTACATTGTTGTGTTCTTTATTGCTTTACTGACTTGCATAACATCAGTGTTAAAACAAAAATTTCTCCTAATTTCCCATATTGTCTTTGTTTGTGAATGAAAAAATGGGACCAACACACCTAGTGGAGGCATAAATTAGGACCATGAAATACCGAAATGGTCCTGATGTTGAGTGAGTCGGTCCATAAATATCTCCCTAAATCCATTCAAAAAACCGGAGACTCTAGTCCAACCGTAGTACGCGATGGGCGCACTATTAACTTACCCTTAGAACATGCATCACATATAAAATCAATAGGAGGGATTCTATTATTCGAAATATTATGACCATTGGAATTAGATAGAATCCTACATATCATAGTTTGTCCTGGATGACCTAACCGCTGATGCCATAATTTAAAAGAGTTCGGGTCATGAAATTTCATACTCATAGCTTGATGGAGATTGGACGACCGGATGTAGGAATAGTACAATCCGGAAGAGAAGGAAGGAAACTTTTCAATAACTTGTTTACGGCAACCTCGAATAATAGTCATCAAAAGGTATTCGTTATTATTCTCAGTTTCAGTTTCAGTTTCAATGTGATAGCCATTAGATCTAATATCTTTAAAACTGAGCAGGATACGCTTATATTGTGGAAACAATAAAGCATTATCAATTATGAGTTCGGTACCTATGGGGAGGACAATGGAAGCTCTTCTGGAGCCCACTATCATAATATTATCATTTACTATCGTAGTTACACTCCCCTTACATTCTATCAAGTTATAAAAATACTTCCTATCTTTTAGGATTGTATGTGTGGTGGCGCTATCTACCAAACATAAGTCACTATTTGCATCCATCATGCCAGAGGAAATGACCCAATTCTAATAGTTGATATGTTTACAAGTCATGTATAAGTATAGCAATATCCAAGGAAAAAATAATGGACAACATTAAGATAAACACATCAAAGCTAAAATATAAATATTATCCATAAAATAAAATATCTGAAAGATAGGATCCAAAACATAAATTATTTTAACCTACAATAAATAAGGTACTAAAATAATCAAATACACAAATCACTCATTGTCTCCAAAGTCTTTGAGCTCTACGTCCAAAAGATCGTCATTGTCATGGTCAAAGTTTGCTTCAGGCAGGCTAGCATGGTGAGATTCGACTTTAGGAGCCTTTCCCTTGTCGTTCTTCTGCTGCTTTTGATAAGCCTCAACCAAGTGCTTGGGAGTGCGACACGTGTGAGGCCAATGGCCTTTGCATCCGCATTTGTAACAGGATTGCTCAACCTTATCTTGAGTGCCAGATTTTTTAGAAGTGGGGTTCGTGTTAGGTGCAGTCTTTCCACGAGTCTGAGCTTGATTGTCATTTGAGGTACCTAGACCACCGGATTTACTACGACCTCGGCCTTTGCTACGAGTTCGTTTACTTCCTCTCCCCCTTCCACGCTTGTGACCACTTGTACTGCCATGAGCTATAGCATGTGCTTCAGGAACTGCTTGTGAGCCAACCGGTCTCGAGTTATGGTTTTGCAAAAGGAGTTGATTGTGTTTTTCTACCACTATAAATGCAGAAATTAGCTCAGAGTGTACAGTGTAGTTCTTAGCCCTGTACTGCTGCTGGAGTACAAGGTTGCTGGTGTGGAAAGTTGACAAAGTCTTCTGGATCAAGTCATCCTCAGTTACAGTTTGCTTGCATAACTTTAACTGAGATACAATACGATGTAGAGCGGAGCTGTACTCCGTCACAGACTTAAAGTCCTGAAAACGGAGGTTCAACCAATCGTATTGAGCTTGAGGGAGGAGTATATCGTTTTGTTGTTGGAAACTGTCCTTTAGGAACTTCCACAATATTCTGGGATCTTTCTCAGTGAGATATTCATTTTTCAGGTCCTTATTAAGATGATGTCTAAGGAAAATCAATGATTTCGCCTTCTGGGCTTAGTTAAATCTGAACCATTGACAATAGCCCTGCTTAACTCAGTTGAGGCTAGATGGATCTCAACATCTAGCGCCCATGTCAGGTAATTACTATTATCAAGAGCAAGCTCATCAAATTCTCTCTTGGTAATATCAGACATTATACACTACAATTTTAAAGTGACGTGGTAAGATTTGTGACCAATTTATTGACAACGGAGAAATAAAGATTTATTTGATAATTCTAGGGCACATAGAAGCAAAGATTGCACGCCGTGTATTCAAAATATAATTTACGGTCCGACAAGTACCGAGCGCCGCCTACCTGGGCAAAATATATGCGGACTATAATATAGGGACTATGTGCAAGAGTAATAATGCATGCAAGATAATTAAATTATAGAAGCATGCACATATATCAATTAAGCATATAAGATAATTTATTGAGAATTAATATTTAAATTAATTCTAAAATTTTTGGGCTTAAAATATATGCAAGGATTATTACCTATTAATTTTCAAGTTTTTGAAAACACAATAAATTAATTTGGGGTAAAAATAATATGAGGCCCAAAAGAATAAAATTTAATTATACATTTATAAAGATTAATTTTAGCCTATATAATTGGGGTTGCAGGCCCAAAAAATTAAATAAAATTAGCCCATAAAATAAACTCAGCTACTTGGGTTTCAGGCCCAAAAATAAAAAAATAAAAAATTATTTGTGTGTGGCCCAAACAAGTTGGGCCACTTGAGGCCCAAATTCTAAGGGCAACAGCGAGAGAGGCGAGCCACGGCGGAGCAGGGCTCAACGCCTGGCGGCTCGCGGTGGGTAGCAAGGCGTCGGCATCGGCGGCCTGGAGCAGCGGGAGGCGGCGCGCGAAGGCGCCCTACGGAGGCTGCGCGCGAAGGCACCGCGTGGAGGTACCGCGTGGAGGCGGCGCACGAAGGCTGTACGCGAGGTGGTGCTCCGGGGCGCGGCGGTCGGCGCTTCGGGAGACGCGACGGGCGGTGCGACCGGCAGCGGCCTAGAGGCAAGTTCGGGCGGCGGCCGTGCGACTTCGGGAAGTGGCTGTGCGCTCGATAAAATATTTATTATTTTTTTTCAATTCAATTCAATCCAAATAATTGCAAATACGAAGTAAAAATCGATGCAATAATTCAAGTGCATACAAATCATAATGCGCATGGATCAAGTAATTTGATACGACAATTAATTCACATGCTATAGAGAAAATTAATTTAAATCGTATCGATTAGTCTGGTGCAGAGTCTCGTGCTGATAACGTGTTGTAAATTGAGAGCGTAAAATAAAAGCGTGAGATTTGTTCACCCAGTTCGTCGATAACGACTACGTCTGGGGCGTACCAAGCCGGGAGTTTCACTAATATGTATGTGTATGAGAGTATACAATTCTAAGTACAATGATCTATTTATAAGAATAAAGACTCAGTCTAAACCTAAAGCCTGTTTAGGTTAAAAGTCCATTAGTAATGTCCACATCAAATCTTCTACATTTGGTATAATAAATTTTCTAGATTTACAACATTTTTAATAAACTTTATGTTAAAAAAATAGTGAACTTGAGTCAATCTACAATTTGAAATGCCAATTTTTTTAAATTGTCAAGATCTGGTATTTGAACTAAATATATACACGAGGCAAAA
Organism: Ballota nigra; assembly: GCA_947034835.1. Classification (NCBI taxonomy): domain Eukaryota; kingdom Viridiplantae; phylum Streptophyta; class Magnoliopsida; order Lamiales; family Lamiaceae; genus Ballota; species Ballota nigra. The sequence goes on along the minus strand of OX344724.1, from coordinate 71,523,040 downwards.
TTATGATTTGTACGTAGCTAGGGATGAAAATTTAAAACCGTCCCAACAATTTAGTTATTTAAAACACAATCTGATGGGGTAAAATTTTAAGGGCTAATAACATAAAAATTTGGCAAAAACTTGTATGAGACCGTTTCATGGCATGAGACCACACAAATTAACATCTACCCCTACCAAAGTGTTAATGAGTCAATGCCCTAGGTACATGCATTCTCATTGTCTCATGCCATGAGACGGTCTCATGCAAGACCTACTTTAAATATTAACTATTTTTGTGGTGCTATCAATTATTATTTAATATATATATATATACACTATTTAATATATATATATATATATATATATATATATATATAATTCAAATACATGAATTAAATATTTGTAGCAATTTGACATACAAGACTAATTTACAGCATAATTAAAAATGATATAGCAGGTGGAACCGACTTCAATGCCATACGAGACGTTAAAAATTAGTCTAGTGCATCGAATTGAAAATGTCTCTGTTGACAGCGATTTTGTAAGGAACTCGTCGTCCGACTCCTAGCGGGTATGATTTATGGATTATATAAACTAAGAGTAATAAATGCAAGAGTAAATGTGTTCTCAAGTGGAGTCTTTATAATAAATGTGTTGTGTGTTACAATGGGGCATTTAAGACTCTATTTATAGTGTTCAAGGTGGGCTCACCCACTTGAGCTGATATGCCCGCGGGCCCCACCTAATCCTAGCTGGATAGCTATGAGTGGTTATAGCCCCCTCTACGGGCCAATGAGGGGGCACCACCTGGCACTGTGTACCCCTATTGATGGGATTCCTCCTGTTGGCCCTACTCTGACCCTGTCACATCCGCACGTCTGATGGGACTGGAAGTGTTAGGTTGCTGTCATCGCCTGAGAATGGGTAGCCGGGTAGACGGGTACCCGGGTAGTGAATAGGTGGCGGGCACCCAGGGGGTCATGTCCTCGGGAATCGGGAAGAGAGCGTCCGGGGCGGCCCGACGCTCGGCGCTGGTCGACCGGCTTTAGTCCTCTGGCTAAGGCCTTTACCCGATATCCTCTCGGCGGTCATCGACGTGGCACCTATGGCTTTCTCCCCGATGGCTTGGTCGGGCTCGTTGACCGGCTCCTTCCGCTCTTGGCTTGGGACGGTTAACCCGGCTGACCATTTTGGTCGGATAGCAATACCGGGTGTAACAATTGCTCCACCAGCCCGTTATCGGGGAGGCCCCACTGTCGGGTGGCGGGCTGGTTAACCCATAATTTTGAATTTGAGGTGTCATTTCGTCTTCCGAGGGACCACTTCGAATTCCGCGTTTGCTGACGTCATCGACGGCGTACCTGATATGCAGGATTACAGACATCACGTCTGTCGATCCTGTCGCCCAATAGCTAGGCGCATGCCCCACACGCGCCCCTCATACTTTGGTTTAATTTCAATTTTGACCCCATTTTTTGCACTTTAGTCCCTCCCCCAATTCTTCTATAAATAGGGGGCTTCAGCCCCCATTTTCACTTTCACTCTTTTCTTCTACGCACCCCCATTGCAAGACTTCGAATTTTCCGGTGACTTCTCCCCAGATTCCGGCGTCCCTTCCATTTTCCAAGGTAACCTCTCTCCTTCAACACCTTTTCCCTTCCATCTCCCTTTACTATGAGTGATTCGGTGGAGAGCATCGATACCGCTGCGGTCTACCAATTCCTCCGTTGCCGAGAGGCCCCTCCGCCAAGCAGGGAAAGGAACGTCCCGCACCACCGCAACCCGAGAAGGCGAAGGCACTTCCACGGACCTGGATACCTTCACCAATGCCCTGGATAGGATGAGTCCTCAACGCGAGGCCCCCGTTTTTAGTGCGACTCCAGTCTCCGCCTACCTGCCCCGGGCCGAGGATCTTCTTTTCGAGCAGGAAGAGGTGTCTGAGACCGTCGCCTACTCGGACAGCGGGATGATCGGGCTCGACTATGCTAAGTACATCAGCGGGCATCAACGAAGTCATCCAGCCCGATCTTACTGGGAATCCCAAGAGTCCGACTTTGGCGCCTCCCGTTGCCCTAGCTGTCTCCCCCGAACGCGGATCTCTCGGAGTTATACTGGACCTTTGAGGTACCCGCGGATGTCTATTTCTACGCCCTTCCGGCCAACGAAAGGGCCGACCAGCCCCCCGAGGGGTTAATCGCTATTAACGCTGATACCCTGCACGTTGGTCTCCGCTTCCCGCTCCACCCGGCGATCTCCAGGCTCCTCACCTCCTGGAACTTGTCCATCACTCAAATCACGCCCAATGGGTGGAGTTATCTGTTGGGTGCCATGATTGCACTGGGACGTCGGGGACTTCATCGGATGTTGTTCCCCGACGAGATGAACTACCTCTATTACACCGTTGCTTACACTGGCGCGGCGAACATGGGGTATTACTCCGTGAAGCCCCGGGGCGGGGACTTCATCGTCTTTGGCATTTCGTCAAAGGTTACGGGCTAGCACCAGAAATGGTGGTGGGTCGGCGACGCTTGGGAAAGTGTGGAGCCTGACAAATCGATCATCCAAGTTCCCCACGAATATCGTACCCGCAACCAACGAGGTATACATTCACATTATTCCTACCTCCTCCGTACTGATCTAATTTTTGTTTTATTGTGCAGGCAACTCGACGCCCAATCTCAGCAATTTGACCGACGACTTCAAGCACGCCCTTGTCCGCGTGAAGAAAGAGACCGACGTTGATCGCGACGTCGACCAACTGAACAACAACGAGCAAAGACGGCTCTCCGGCCTCCAAACATTTCCTCGTCATCTGAATTTCGGTGGTAAGATCCTTCCTGTCTGATATCTTCTTTCCCCCTTTACCCAAATTTGGTTTTCTAACCAACGTCTGTACCTCTACTTCCAGAACAACGCTTCCCGGTAGACAGCGAGACCTCGCCATCTGATTCTTCATCTCATGCCCCCCTGACGACAACCAGCACCTACCCGACACCGACCAAATTCCTATCGTCAACTGTGAGTCCTCCGAAGAGACAGTCGACATGGCGCCCAAGAAGAATGTTGTCGCCAAACTGGCAAAGCGGGGAGCGGTCAAAGCATCGGGACCGACTACCCGGGCTTACCTCCAGACTCCCTTACCGGCACCTCCGTCGGCACCTGCCGGGGACCAGCCTCCCGCCAAGAGGGCTCGGGTAGACACCCAGACCCCCATCGAGCCCACCATGGTGATGGTTAATGTGAATCCGACCACGGGGGTCTGATTGCGAGCACCTCTGAGGCCGCCACGGGGAGCCCGACGTCCTCCACTCGCAATCGGAGCAACTTCTCGTTCCTGGGCTGGGGCAACCATCTTACGTAAGTGCCCTCGGATTTTTCCTAAGTATCTCGACATGATTTAACATTTTCATCTGCCTAACTTTCCTTCCCGATATTTTGCAGGCCTGAACCTCTGCCCCCGACTGAGGTCCTTCAATTCCTGCACTCGCGGGATCCCCCATACGTGGAGGCCGTCCCCGAGACCTGGCCTGAAGAGCTTCGTCGCGCCATGGAGAACCTGCCCCGCTCCTGGACCCTCAACTGCCAGAGGGCCTCGCAAGCTGTCTCTCTGGCCAACCGGATGCGGTCGTCGGCTATCCGCTCCTCCCGCGATGTCATCGCCATGGAGGGCATCTTGCTCCGAGTACGAGCGGCAGGCGCGGACCTTCACTGTCTACAAAGTGGCCTTCCAGACGAAGAAGGATGAGGTTGCCCGTCTGGAGGAGAAGGCCAATAAGCTCGAGGATGAGCTGGAGGCTGCCCGCACCCACTGCTCGGAGGTGGAGGGCCGCCTGGAGGTCGAGAAGAGAGCCCGCTGTTAGGATAAATATTGTTAGTTTTGATGAGTTAAACAAACCAGAAGATGTAATAGGACCATCTGGACCTGTTAGCCAGATGAGGAACTAGATTAGGACTTAGTCTAGGGGGAACTGCCAGACCAGAAGACTTCACCAGAAGAGTCACCAGAAGACTTCACCAGAGGACTCCACCAGAGGACTCTACCAGAAGACTTCACCAGAGGACTCCACCAGAAGACTTCATCAGAGATGTTCACATCAGAGGCAGAAGACCTTTTCCCAGACCAGACGAGTCTAGTGAATTAAAAGATGCTCAGAATTATCTTTAGATTCTACTGAGTATTCTGGTTCTTAAGCGGCTCTGGACCAGAGGACCTCGAGGTCATCTGGTATCTGGTTCAATCTACTCTGAAAGTATCAGAGTTGTGCAATGCAAACATTTGACCGTTGGTAATTCAAATGAAGTCAAACATGATCGGATTGGAAAGTCAAATGAAGATATCAATCCAAGGATCTCACCAACCCAATCAATCAATTAGGGAATTGATTGAAGCTTTCATAAATAGAGATCTGATTAGATTAGCTCTCCAACGGCTAAACCCTAATCACCTCTATAAATACAAGAGTGCATCATTGAAGAAATGCTCTAGTTACGCGCACGAAGATCATACATAAGCCTTAATATTCTCAAGTATATTAGCACTCTTATAGTTCTTGTTTCATATCTATTCTTAAGGAGTTTGTTGTTGGAATACTCAACCTGTTCATCTTGATAGAGAAGGTTGGAGTAAGTTAAGCTTTAGATCGAAGTTAGATCTAAAGAGTGTAAGAAGAATCTGGTACTTCTCAATTCCAGAAAGTAGTAAGTTGGTTGGTTAGTTAGTAAGGCCCCTTGATAAAAGGGAGAGTGGACGTAGGATTTTAACATCCGAACCACTATACATCTTGTGTTATTTATCGCTTTCATTATTTATATATTGTTTATACTTGTGCTCTAGTAAAAGGATCTTGCAAAAGATTTTTAATTAAGCTTCCGCATTCTTTCTAAAACTGACTAGTGGGACCAACACCCGCGCCGATGATGAGGCTAGGGCGGCTGAGGAGGGCTGAAAGGCCCGCGAGGTCTTTGCCGCAGAGGTCGAGGAGTGAGTGGCTGCTGAGCGCGCCCGCCTCGAAGGGGAGCACGAGTCAGTCAGCTCCATGATCTACATTAACGCATACGCCGACTCGATCCGCTCACTTCTCCGAAAGAATTCTGAGGCTGATCTCTCCGGTCCTCTCGAGGACCTGAAGAGCTACGTGGCGGCCAACCCCCCGTCACCGGAGTATGACATCACGCTGAAGGATCTTATCGACCGCGGGGTGGATCTGTCCTTCCTCGGCGATGTGGAGGCATTCATATACCCCCTTGCCGATGACGAGGCGCCCGAGGAGCCGATGGTGGTCGAAGGGGCGCAGACGGATGCGGGAGCCGGGGATGTCGAGCTCCCTTGAAGATTCTGTATTTTTGTTCTTCTTAGCCGGCTTAGGGCCTCTGTAATCCAAACTCTTTTCCTTTTTTATTTTTATTCTGCAAGTGTTGTTCTCGCTTCCCTTTTAAACATGCCTGCTATCGATTCAAAAACTGAATAATTGCGTTTAACAACTGATTAAATTAACCATCGGATAAAAATTAACCAAATGATTAATGAGTGGAGTGCTTTAGCCAATTGACGGGCAGCGACTTCACGAATATGAGATTGAATTAAGAATTGATTAAAAGATTAACCAAATGATTAATGAGTGGAGTGCTTTAGCCGATTGACGGGCAGCGACTTCACGAATACGAGATTGAATTAACAATCGATTAAAAGATTAACCAAATGATTAATGAGTGAAGTGCTTTAGCCGATTGACGGGCAGTGACTTCACGAATACGAGATTGAATTAACAATCGATTAAAAGATTACCCAAATGATTAATGAGTGAAGTGCTTTAACCGATTGACGGGCAGTGACTTCACGAATACGAGATTGAATTAACAATCGATTAAAAGATTAACCAAATGATTAATGAGTGAAGTGCTTTAACCGATTGACGGGCAGCGACTTCACGAATACGAGATTGAATTAACAATCGATTAAAAGATTAACCAAATGATTAATGAGTGAAGTGCTTTAGCCGATTGACGGGCAGCGACTTCACGAATACGAGATTGAATTAACAATCGATTAAAAGATTAACCAAATGATTAATGAGTGAAGTGCTTTAGCTAATTGATGGGCAGCGACTTCACGAATATGAGATTGAACTAACAATCGATTTTATTGACTGTATAATGCATTCGGGATGCTATTACATTGTTGCCCCCAGCGGGCAAAAAGGTGATGTGGGCTATCCCCGTTACATTTTGGTTAGCTGCTCGACCGTTGCGTACGCTGCTACTGGTAGTATTTCTTGAGAAGGGAGGCGTTCCAAGGGTATTGGGCCGGATTGCCCTCAAGGCTCGCGAGCTCGTAGGCCACGTTGGCCAAGCGCTTGGAGATTCTTAGGGGCCCACCCAATTCAGGCCAAATGCCCCCTTGGGCTGCCCGACCGTCCGTCGCAAAATAAGGTCCCCGGACTTGAATTCTCTGACTTTGACTTTCGAGTTTAAGTACTTCTCTGCCCGCTGCTTGTAGATTAAGTTTCTCTGTTCGGTGGATAGCCTTCTTTCTTCTAACTGGTCTAGCTCGTTCAACATGGTTTCATCGTTGCCGGCCCCCACGAGCTGTGAGGTGCGAAGGCTCGGGATGGTGACTTCCGCCGGGATGACTGCTTCCGTTCCAAAGGCTAGAGTGAAAGGAATATTCCCGGTGGCCGTGCGGCTGGTTGTCCAGTACGACCATAGTACTTCGGGTAACTTGCTCGCCCATGTCCCTTTGCTCTCCTCCAACCTTACCTTCAACGTATGTTTGATTATCTTGTTTACTGCCTCGGCCTGCCCGTTTGACTGTGGGTGATAGGGCATCGAGAACAACCTCTTGATCTTGTGTTTCTGGCAGAATCTCTACATTTCCAACCCGTCGAACTGCTTCCCGTTATCCGAAATGATGACTTGTGGGAAACCAAAGCGGCAAATTATGTTGCGCCAGATGAATCTAATGACATGCTCCTGGTCGATTGTCTTCAACGACTCCGCCTCTACCCACTTGGTGAAGTAATCCACGACTACGATTGCATACTTGAAGCTGCCCGGGGCTATGGGCAAAGGACCAATGAGATCGATCCCCCACTTTGCAAACAGCCATGGGCACAAGATTGAAGTGAGCTCGATTGGAGCCTGGTGAATTGCTTGCGAATATATTTGGCATTTGTGGCACGCCCTTGCGTAGCTGATCGCGTCCTTCTTCAAGGTGAGCCAAAAATAGCCTTGGCGGATAACCTTCTGGGCGAGTACCTGGCCCCCGGCGTGGTTCCCACAGAGCCCCTCGTGGATTTCCTCCATGATCCTCCTGCCTTGCTCTGGGGTTATGCACCGTAGGAGGGGTAGAGCAAAACCTTGTTTATACAAATGATCCCCCACGATTGTGTATTTAGCCGCCCGAAGTTGCAGCTGTCTTGCCGCTACCCGATCATCCAGAAGTTTACCGTTGTGAAGGTAATTCAGAATGGGGGTCATCCAGTTGTTCCCTTCCTGCCGCAGGCTGGCCACCTGCTGGTTCGAGCTTGACGGGATGGGCATGTAAGTGACCATAATTTGTGATATGTCGGCTGCCCCCTTGGATGTTTGTGAGGCGGGTAAGAGCGTCTGCCTGCATGTTGTCGAGTCGGGGTACCACTTCTATGTGTACCTGGTCGAACTTTTCGAGTAGATTTTTAGATAATCCTTGGTAGGCCAGCATCCTGTCGCTGTGTGCCTCGTACTCTCCCGAAATCTGGCATGTCACAAGCTGCAAGTCGCTGTAGACCTGTAGCCGCTTTACTCCCATGGTCATTGTCATTTCTAGGCCGTTGATCAACCCCTCGTATTCGGCCTCGTTGTTTGTCACATGGAACTCAAACCTGATGGTCGTTGTAAACGATTGGCCGGACGGACTGAGTAGGATAATTCCTGCCCCAGCCCGCGTGGTCGTGGAGGATCCATCGACGTACATCTTCCATGGTGGCTGCTCGATCTTGGACATCGCCTCCGGGTAAGTGAGCTTGACTATGAAGTCGGCCATCATCTGGTCTTTGATGGACGTTCGGGGAGCGTACGTAACTCCAAACTGCCCGATCTCTACCGCCCACTTGAGGTACCTGCCCGCCGTATCTGGTCGATGTAACACTTGTCGTAGTGGCATGGTAGTCAGCACCTCGACCTAGTGGTCGAAAAAGTATAGGCGCAGCTTTCGCACGCACGCACATCAATAGCGCGTAATCCAGTTTTTCCAATGGCGGGTACCGTAGCTCGGCGGCGTGGAGTGTCTGGCTGATGTAATATATCGGCAGATGTGCCTGCCTCTCAGCCCGCACAAGCACGACGCTGAGGGCTGACTCCGAGGCCGTCAAGTATAAGTAGAGTTTCTCGCCTGGGATGGGCTTGGCTAGTATTTGGGCGTTTGATAAATTTGCCTTCAGATTGTCAAATGCGAGTTGGCTCTGTGGCATCCAATTTAGTTTCCCTTTCCGCATGATGTCGAACAAAGGTTTGCATCGGTCCCCTATGCGGGAGATGAAACGGCTGAGGGCTGCCAGACTGCCTGTAACCCGCTGTACCTCCTGTACTGTGCGGGGAGCACTCATGTTAAGGATTGCTTGAACCTTGGTTGGATATGCCTCGATGCCTCGCTGGCTGACCATGTGCCCCAGGAACTTGCCCGACTCGACGCCGAAGCTGCACTTCTTCGGGTTGAGCCTCATTCGATACTTTTTCAGAATATCGAATGCCTCGGCTAGGTGGGTGAGGTGGTCTTCTTTCTTCTCGCTTTTGATGACGATGTCGTCTATATAAACCTCCATGGTAGCCCCGATCTGGTCGTGAAACATGTGATTGACCAATCTTTGGTAAGTTACCCCTGCATTCATGAGCCCGAATGGCATCCGCTTCCAGAAATACATGTTCTTCTCTGTGAGAAAGGTGGTGTGCTTTTGGTCGTCGGCGGCCATCGGGATATGGTGATAGCTGGCAAATGCGTCCATGAAAGTGAGCATCTCGTGCCCGGTCGTGCTATCCACCAGATGGTCAATGTGCAGCATCGGGAAGTGATCTTTGGGCATGCTTTGTTCAAGTCTGTGAAGTCAATGCATAACCGCCAGGTGTTGTTCTTTTTTACGAGTACGGCGTTAGACACCCATTGAGGTTTATCGTCGGGGTCGACCAATCTAATTAGCTTGTTGTTGAGCAGCTTCTTGACCTCGGTGGCTATGACTGCATATTTGTCCGGCCCGAATTTCCTTCTTTTTATGACACCGGCCCGCGGGCAGGGTCGATGTGCAATTAGTGGGAACATATCGCTGGATCGATTCCGACCATGTCTTCATGGGACCATGCAAATACGTCTACATTATCTTCTAGAAATACCATCATTGCAGCTCGCATCCCATCTGACATCTTTGATCCGAGCTGGATGCACACTTCTGGTCGATTCTTCATTGTTACTGATATTAGTTTCTCTATCGGGCTGACACCCCGCTCCCCGAAGCGAGGATTGTCGATCTCTGCTGTTAGACCGTCGTCAATTTCCATAGGCTCGAAACTGATTCTAGGTTCCAACTCGATTTGTGTGTCTTCGAAAGTCGGGGTATCCTCTTCCATAGGGTGGGTAATGGGTGAGTTTTCTTTGTCTATATCCATGTCCTCCTCCCTGACGGTACACACGTAATCTAAATTTGCAGAATTTAAAACAAGATCGATATACGCCAAACATCCGCGTGTCATTTTCTGATTACCCTTAAGAGTTCCCACCTTCCCGGAGGGAGTTGAAAACTTGATACAATAATTGAACACTGAGGCGGCGGCTTCAAACTCGTGCTCGAACAACCTGCCGAGAAAACCGTTATAGGTTGACGGCTGGTCGATTATTATAAAATCGAGCTATTTCGAAGCCTTAACCTCAGAATCTATGCTAGAAACTAACTATACATCTAGCATAACTATCCCATATAGCTTCACGGTGGCGCCCCGAAGCCTTTGATGATCTGGTCGCGTGGCTCCACGTACTTCTCGAAGGAGTTGTCCAGCTGGTCGAAGGTGGCCTTGAAGATGATGTTGCAATATGCCCCGTTGTCGACCAGCATGCGGTGGACAGTGACGCCCATGATATTGACCGACACGACCAGGGCGTCGTGGTTGGGGTAGATGACCCCTGTGCGGTCTTCCTCCCTGAAGGCGGGGAGATTGGACTCCTTGGCCGTCATATTGACTGGCATGGTGATCTGGTGGACGTTTTCCATTGCTCGCAGCTCGCTCTTCTACCGGCGGTTGGAGAGCGTGGTGGAGGGAGCAAATCCCCCACCGGGGAGAGCATGTTGACGGCGTGGCGGGCATGGTTCTCTGGCATTGGCGGGCAGATAAGGGCCGCCTCCTGGTTCCGCTCGACGGGGTGGGCAGCGGGCTGCACTTCTGGCCTGGCCGCCGGCCTCTTCACAAACTCCTCCAGCTTTCCCTATTCGAACAACCGCCACAGCTACTTCAGGAGGTCGCGGCACTCGCTGGTGTTGTGCCCGACGGTCTGGTGGTAGTGACAATACTTGTTGGGGTTGAGTTGCACCCCCGGCTTGTGGACCCAAGGGCGGGCTTTGGGCACTATGTTTTTATCCCGGATATCTACGTACACGTACTCTAGGGTGGCCGAGAGCTTCTCGGCCAGCTTCACCTCGACAGAGTCGAAGGGTTTGAACGGTTGGGGAGCCCGATAAGAAAAGTTCCTCCGGCTCGGCGTGGTGCCCGTCTGAGCGCGGGGCCTCTCCTTCTCCGCCTGGGCGCTCTCCCCCAGATGCTGGGCAAGGATGTCGACGTTGTAGATTATCTTTTCGGCCCGCTGCTGGAATTCCACATACTACTTGGGGTAGTCCTTGTTCATGGACTTCCACAACTTCGTTTTTAGGTAAAGTCCACCTATGATGCCGACGAGCTTGACCTCGTCCCCGATGGGCTCGCCCTCCATGATTATGCGGTCGACCCGGTCGATGTACGCCCAGTCCAACTCGTTCTTTCCCTAGGCCAAGTTGGTCATTCGGTTGGCGCCAGCCAGACGTGGCGCCATTGAGGAGAAGTGCTCCAGGAATAGTTCCCCCAGTTGGTGGAAAGTGACCACCTTCCCCGCGGGCAGCGAGGAGTACCAACGGTGAGCTCTATCACCGAGGGTCAATGGAAACATCCGGCACTAGGTGGCGTCAGTGGCCCCCATGGAGATCATATAGGTCGAATACTTACTCAAGTGAGTGATGGGGTCCGTCTCCACGTCATACTGGCCCACCGCGGCCACGTTGATTTTTGGTTGGGCGGGAGCTCGCACCAGGATGTCCGTGAGGGGAGAGTTGGGCATGTGAGCGAAGTGGTGTTGCCCATCGCGTTTCTCGAGCTTCGTCTCCAGGGCCGAGATCTTTTTTAAGATTTCGGTCATGGCGTTGTCAGATGCGGGGGGAGATCGGGGACGCGGGTTATCTCCCAGACGGTCACGGGGACCGATGGTCTTGGGGCCGCGTCGTTGTGACGTCTAGAAGCACATTCTCCTCCCTGCTCCCTGGGCCTGGAGCTTGCGTTAGACTCGCAGGGTCGGGTAGCTCCCCGAGCTTGGGACCCTAGTCTGGAAAAAACTAAGTCCGCCGGTCGACGGGAAGCACGCTGTGATTCAGCCTCCTCGTCGAGGCACCTCTTCAGATTCTGAGGCCGAGCCACATAAGTCGTGGCCCTCCTGGCCGACTCTCGCTCTGGTTGTGGATTACTGGTGGCCCTTGTTTGGGCCGACTCCTTCCCGGCCCGGTGGGTGCGGATGGAAGCTGCATCGATTTTGGCCTGGCGGTGCTCAATCATCGCCTTCGCCGCCTGTAGGTCCTCCGGAGTTCGTATGGCGGATAGGAACTCGAAAGGGCCTTGGAGTGTTGCCGCCGTGGCTGGGGCCGGGGTTGCGGTTTCAGCGATGTCTTCGACTTGTTGCTGAGTGCGAGTAGCTTTGGAGGTGGTCATTCTGGTGTGAGATTTTGGGTTTTTTCGAGAGGAAAAAGATGTGGTTCGATGCGGATAACTAGATGAACGAAACTGAGTGAACTTCGTTATTAGTTACCCTCCTTCTAGCACCAAATTGTTGACAGTAATTTCGTGAGGAACTCATCGTCCAACTCCTAGTGAGTAGGATTTATGGATTATATAAACTAAGAGTAATAAATGCAAGAGTAAATGTGCTCTCAAGTGGAGTCTTTGTAATAAATGTGTTGTGTGTTACAATGGGGCATTTAAGGCTCTATTTATAGTGTTCAAGGTGGGTTCACCCACTTGAGCTGATATGCCCGCGGGCCCCACCTAATCCTAGCTGGACAGCCATGAGTGGCTATAGCCCCCTCTACGGGCCAATGAGGGGGCGCCACCTGCCACTGTTGACCCCTATTGATGAGATTTCTCCCGTTGGCCCTACTTTGACCCTGTCACATCCACACGTCTGATGGGACTGGACGTGTTAGGTTGCTATCATCGCCTGAGAACGGGTAGCCGGGTAGACGGGTACCTAGGTAGTGAATAGGTGGCGGGCACCCAGTGGGTCATGTCCTCGGGAATCGGGCAGAGAGCGTCTGGGGCGGCCCGATGCTCGTTGTTGGTCGACCGGCTTTAGTCCTCTGGCTAAGGCCTTTACCCGCTATCCTCTCGGCGGTCGTCGACTTGGCACCTATGGCTTTCTCCCCGACGGCTTGGCCGGGATCACTGACCGGCTCCTTCCGCTCTTGGCTTGGGACGGTTAACCCGGCTGACCATTTTGGTCGGTTAGCAATAGCGGGTGTAACAGGCTCCGACTTACGTACACCAATTATTAGCAAGATGCATCAACTTGCAACAAATAATTAATTCATGTATCAAATTGCATATTTTAAAAAATGTGTTATAATTAATAAACAACCAAGGTTATGAATTTTTATGCGATTGATCCAAGACTTATCTAAAAGAAATGGGTAGTGCTAAACGTCCAGATTATGGACATCTATAATAGGGCAATTTGGTCATTTTAATATTTAATGACTAATACAAAGACTATTACACCCTTAACCAAAATATGTTTCTGAATGAAATTTTTGGATGAATTTTTTTTAAAATTTCAAATTCAAAATTCAAATTTGAATTAAAGTTGATACTCTCCATATTCCAATACAAAATCAAAACACAACATTCAATGTCTATCATCATTATGGACCTTTGTTTTTTTAACCTAATTAGGGTTTATCAAATCTTCCGCCTCTCCACCTCGCACCTTCCGCCTCCATCTCTCCTTCCCCAACTCCACCTTCTGCCTCCATATCTTCTTCCCCGCCTCCACCTTCCGCCTCCATCTCTCCATCTCCGCCTCCACCTTCCTCCTCTATCTCTTCTTCCCCGCCTCCACCACAAAAATACATATAATGGTGACAACAAAAGAAAAGAATCAACATAAATATTATGTCGTGTTCAAAGTTGTTCAGGTTGGGATCTACAATAGCTGGTACGCATGTGCACCAAATGCCATATCAAAGGAAATTTACACAGGTCGTATTAAACGTTGGATGAAGCTATCGATGCTTATACTTCTTATTTTCGATTGAATGTCTCTGGAGATAACGACCAATACGATTCTTATGTTGAACCAAATTTGAAGGAAGAAGAAATATCAAGTGATGGTCTCCTCAAAGCATAGGCTGGTTCAAATTTTGCGAAGAAAACTGGGAGAGATAAAAAAAATGTTTGCACTTGCAAATTTTCTTCGAATGAGGATGTTTTGATGATAATAAAACTTATTATCGAAGGTTTTATTTCTGGTATTTTTTCTGCAATTATAACTTTGATGTGCAAGTGAGTTCTTTTTTTTTTTCCTTTTATTGTTATGAGATTATCTTTAAATTATGAAATGGAATGACAATGTTTACTTTGTTTTAAAAAAATTGAGTACTCATTATTTGTTCAAATATAGTTATGATGTTATTATCCATTTATTCTTAAACATAAGAATCAAATTTTTATTTTACAGAAATTGAATTAGGTTAAATTATTGTATAATTTAGAGAAATTCAATGATTTTGGTTATTGAATGAATTTATGAAGGCTGTCCAAATAATTGATAGATTTTTACCAAGTTTTAGTGGTGCTTCTAAGGGAATGGGTCTAATAGTATGCAAGAGTTATGAGTTTTGAGAGGGGCAAATAATCAAAACCCACATTCTTCAAAGTAGTCCTCACGCTTCAAAGTACTCTAATTTTTCTTACAAAGAATACTTTTAATTTTTTCGTCTATTATAGACCAAATGTTCAAAATTTGTGCAAATCTCATGGAAAAATGCTTAGTACTTGGCAATTTTTCCCTCTCCGATTATTGAAACAAACATCCATTTAGAATCGAACAATATTAATTGATCACATTGAAACAAATAAGACAATGAAACTATTGGGGAAATTGGGGTGCCCAGATCTATTTGGGATGATATTTAATTACGAATTTAAAATTAATTATTGCTAGCATGAATTAATTCTAATTAATTCATATAATAATTCCAACAACATGTTTTTCATCATGCACATGAATTAAATTCACATAAAATCCTATAGCAGAAAATCTAAGAATTTATGCGATTACGTACCTCTTGTAGATATGGTCTTTGAGAATAACTGGACACGCTTCAACGACGCTATCAACCGAAAGACCTTCTCAAGTATTCCCTTTTGCCTTGTTCGTCCACCTGTGGGAAATGCTTAACGAACAACTAATAATACGAAAGAAGAAGAAAAATATATGTTGCTCTTAATTTTTCCATCTCATGGAACTTGTAAACTTGAGATTAAATAATCATCTCCTATACATAGGGGTGTGGCCGATTTTTACCTGGTGGAATAGGGGAAGAAAAAATATTTTCTTGATCTCCAAGAAATCTTTAATGTATCCTATATATTATTTTCTCCATAATAAAATATTCCACAAAAATCTCACCCTCCTAATATATGTGTATTTTTCGAAAATATGAGATAGAATAGCAAGATTTTGATCTTCTTGAATTTATGAGATAATCTTGTATTCTAAGAATACATGTCTTCCATAATATCTTTTCAAGAAAATCAACAAAAATCTTTTCTCTCTCCAAACAAGTAATTTTCTAAAATTAATGAAAAAAATCAGCAATATATTTTTCTTTTATTTTAATCACCTTATTATTATTGGGCTACTTGAGGGGTCTTTAGGAGAATTAAGATTGGACTTCCAATAAGCTTCTGAATTTCAATATTGAGTTCCAATATAATTCAACTCATTAATATTAATTAATATCACCATCAAATTAATATTGCACTATCCATCTTAATCCATATTACGATAATATGGGCTCCCGGTTATTATTTCCCGTGTTTAAGATTATCTAGTCCATTAATTAATTGAACCTCTAAATAACTCTAAATTAATTAACTTCTTGTGTCTTGGAGTAAAGACAACTCAACATTATTATCTGTATCGGAAAACTAATTTCCACTTGTAAGATTTGGTACGATAAAACTTCTGAGCCTACCAAGGGGACAAATCACACAAGCCGTACTCGCACACATTTCTCCATATTAAATCTTAGCAACTGTTGTATGATTGATATTATTGCCCAAAACACAAGGTATCAAAGTCACGATGATTCTCACCCAACATGTATCAAAGCAATAAGTATTAACCACACACGGTCCTATTTAAGTGACGGAGATTAAGAAATCAATAATCACTGAGGTCTAATTCTTCACCTTTCAGAACAGAATAAATTATCCTCACTGTAGGTCCTCTTCAACACATACAAAATGTGCTAGTGCAATCTCTTGGTTAAGACATGTCAATCTGAGAACTACACATCGACCTTTCACGGTGGATTGTTCAATTCCACCCAGGTCGTGAATTTGTACATTTAGTTACAAGGAACTTGTGAATATGATCTTCCGTGATCTGGTATCACCACATTAACTACAATGTAACACGTATCATATATTGAACGTTTTGCAATAGACATTTAACATTCATTCATATTTAAAGCAATAGTGATAAAAGATGTATTCTCAGAAATAAGTGTTTAATACATAGGTTATACAAAGTAAAAACATACTTTTACGTATAACCCCAATAATCTCCCACTTATAATCAAAGTCTGCTTTTAAGTATGCATCATGCATGTCTAGTGTAGTTCTACGTGACATCTCATATCAGCCTACACTAACCTAATAATATTCCTCCCACTTATACTCAAAGCAGATTAACAACGGTCTTGACACTCGTTAAATCCACATGTCTTTCGAATGTACTCTGAGGTAGACCCTTTGTGAATGGATCTATGAGGTTGTACTCTGACGCGATCTTTGTCACCTCTATGTCTCCTCTTTTAATGATTTCTTGTATAAGATGGTATTTTCTTTCTATGTGTTTGCTGGCCTTGTGGGTTCTCGATTCATTTGAATTTACAACTGCTCCGGCATTATCATAATAGACAGTGATTGTGCTGGGCAAATTCGGAATAACGTCCAAGTCCACTAAGAAGTTCTTGAGCCACACCTCCTCTTTTGCTGGTTCACAAGAAGCTACATATTCGACTTTCATGGTCGAATCTGCGATGCATTTCTGCTTAGCGCTTCTCCATAATATGGCTCCTCCTCCCATACAGAACACACTACCCAAGGTAGATCTTCTGGAGTCTAGGTCTGATTGGAAATCTGAGTCTGTGTATCCCACGGGAATTAGACTGTCTGACTGTTAAATCATCATTCTATCGCGAGTTCTTTTTAGATACTTCAGAATGCATTTAACTGCAGGTCAATGATCTTTCCCGGGGTTACTTTGATATCTTGCCAACATGCCCACGACAAAGAAAATATCCTGTCTCATGCACGACATTGCATACATAAGCTAGGCTTTCTACGGTCGAAGCGTAGGGAAAGGTCTTTCATGTCATCTATCTCCACAGACGTCTTAGAGCACATTTCTTTCGATAGATGGATACCATATCTAAAAGGTATAGAACCTTTATTCGAATCTTATATGCTAAAACGCTTCAAAACAGTGTCTATGTATGAAGTTTGCAATAAGCCCAACATCCTTTTCTTGCGATCACGAGTGATTTTGATCCCAAGGATGTGACCGGCTTCCCCTAAGTCCTTTATATCAAACTGTTTTGACAGACATACCTTTACGTCTGACAACACCTTTATATCGTTTTCGATGAGCAGAATATCGTCTACATACAATACTAAGAATACCACTGCAGTTCCGTCACACTTTTTGTACACACAATTTTCGAACTCATTTTGATCGAATCCATAAGACTTATTAACTTGATCAAAATACTGGTTCCAAGTACGTGATGCATACTTAAGTCCGTATATTGACTTCTTTAGCTTGCATATGAGATGCTCTTGGCCTTTTGCAATAAAACCTTTGAGTTGTTGCATATAGATATTTTGCCCCTTCAAGACTTCCGTTCAGGAAAGCTGTCTTTGACATCTATTTGCCAGATCTCAAAATATAAATGCGCAGCGATCAACAAGAGAATACGGATGGGCTTAAGAATAGCTACAGGTGAAATTTTTTCCTCATAATTGATCCATTCTTTCTAAGTATACCCTTTTGCCACTAGCCTAGCTTTGAAGGTTTCAACCCTTCCGTCTGGTCATTTTTTCTTCTTGTATACACACTTGCATCCAATGGGTTCTACCCCACTGGGTGGTTCGACCAGCTCCCACACATGATTATGATCCATTGAACCCATCTCGGCTTCTATTGTCGTTTGCCAAGATGTCGCATCTTTGTCTTGGATTCCCTCGTTGTATGTCCATGGGTCCGACTCATCTCCGGGAATCAAATTTGACGATTCTTATATTCCCATTAATCTCTCGGGTTGTCTGACAACCCTCCCACTATGACGGGGTTCCGGTTATATAGGTGTGACGATTGATATATCATCTTGTATACTTGGTATAGGAGTTTGTCCTCTCAATTCTTCTAAGGTAATTTCACTTTTGGGCTTTCTATTGTTCATATAGTCTTTTTCCAAGAATGTATAGTGTGTGCTAATCACAGTCTTTTGATCCTTGGAACTATAGAACATGCATCACTTCGTTCCCATGAGATATCCTATAAACAAACTCAATTCCGAACGTGGATCCAATTTACCGGCTTCATTGTCTAACACGTATGCCAAAAACCCCCAGATTCTCATGTGTCTCAAACTAGGCTTTCGTCCGGTCCATAATTCTGTCCGGTTTTGGGGAACTGACTTGTATAGCACCAAGTTTAAAATGTAAGTCGTCGTTTCCAAGGCATTACCCAAAACGAATTGGGTAGATTTGAATAACTCATCATGGATATGACAATTTCTAACAGAGTCCGATTTCTTCGTTCCGCTACACCATTATGTTGAGGGGTTCCCGGTGCGGTTAACTGGGATATCCTTCGTCCAATAGGTAGTTCAAGAATTCATCGCTGACGTATTTGCCTCCATGATCAGATCGTAGAACTTGATACTTTTTTCCCTATATTTCTCGGCTTTGGCCTTAAACTCCTTGAACATGTCAAAAGTTTCAGACTTATGCCTCATAAGGTAGATGTATCCATATCTCGAGTAATCATCAATGAAAGTGAAAAAATACTCATACCCCACTCTTGCTTTGATCATTATTGGACCACACACATCGGTATGAACGAGTTCTAACACTTCTGTGCCTCTATTACCCTTGGCTCCAAATGTCTCTTGGTCATTTTACCCTCTAAATAGGATTCACATGTTGGAAACGGTTCAACTTGAAGTGACTCCAAGGATCCATATTTTACCAATCTTTGTGTCCGTTTTAGATTAATATGACCTAGTCTAAGATGCCATAGAAGTGTTTCGTTCATGTCCGAAGAACATTTTCTTTTATTACTCGAAATAGTCGATGTGTTATTAGATTTAATTTGTGAGTGGTGTGTACAATTAATCATATAGAGATTGTTAACTAACGTTCCATGACAGATATGCTCATTCTTATGAGAAATAGTAACAACTTTATTAAAAGTAACTGATTATCCATCGAAAAATAACTTAGAAACTGAAATTAAATTCTTTCTAAAGTTTGGAACGTAAAGAACATCTCTTAAAATTAAAACTCCATCTTCAAAAGATAGGTGCACGTCTCTCACTGCTTCGGCTACCACTCTAGTAGCATCGCCCAAAGTGATGAGTATCTCATTCTTGCTAAGTCGTCGGGTTAGCTTGAACCCCTAAAGAGTGAAACAAATATGATCAGTGGCTCCCGTATCCACTACCCAAAAATGAGTAGCATACGCCGCAACATAAGTTTTAATGACTAAAGCATGAGAGTTACCTTTCTTTCCCGACTTTCTAGGCTTGGAACAGGCAGATCTCCAATGTCCTTTTCACCGCAATTAGAGCACTTACCCTTGGCAGACTTCTTGTCATCACCTTCACCCTTAGCCTTGGCAATTCCTTTCGCAACAGTTGGGTTAGCTTGGGTCCAGCCCTTGGTTCTCTTCCTCTTCTTCCCTCCCTTGGGACCAAAAGAGGTAGGCGAACCATTAGCCACCATAGTAGTGAACTGGTGCCCCATTATCGTCTCCGCCGATACTAAAACTTGCAAGAGCTCGGGCAAGCTACTTGTCCGTTCATTTATTTGATACTTCAATTGAAACTGCTCAAAACTTTTTGGTAGAGAATGAAGTATGAAATCGACCTGAGTAGGGAGATCAAATTCGGCACCAAGTACTTCCAACTTGTTAAGGTGCCCCATCATCTCGAGAACGTGATCCCTCACGGGCGTTCCCTCCATCATTTTCTGCGAAAGCATCTTTCGCATGGTGATTTGTCTAGCGGTACGGTTCTGATGTTGGAACATCACTTTAAGATTGAGCATAATCTCTGAGGCGGTCTCCATGTGTTGGTATTGGTAAAAGAAAATTGAATATATTTTTGAAATATAGTTTATAATAAATATTTACAAATAATATAAAATATATGTCGAATATAGCTTTGAAATATATTATGATAAATCTCTTTATTTTGTAGTAAAAAATATTTCAATTATTTTAAAGTAATAATTTTAAATACTTTTATGAATGATCAATGTATATAAATAATTTGATATATATGTTGTTTACCAAATATATTTTGCTGGGATTGAATGGCTATTTGTTAAAGCTTTGGTAAAAACACCAAATGATTGGGTTCTTAAATGCTAAAATGAATGCTTAGATGAAGAGAGGCCTTAAATGCATATGAACACTTAAGAACACCAAGAATTGCCAGGGGTTGTTAATCCCTGGACTTGAATGAGTATGTGTATTGATTATACTGAGAGTGATTCAACCTCTTTTTACATTACAAGTGTTGGGGTATTTATAGTTTTTCTCACTATAGGGGTATGTTGGTCATTTCCGGCCTCTCAGGGGACAGGTGCATTAAATGCCTCCTGCCTCTGAGGACGCGCGGGCTCTGAAATGTCAGGGCCTGCAGGTGGCCGGCCACTAGTGTGTTGACGCGTGTCCAAAAAGGACGATTCTCTGACGAATTTCCTCATTTGGATGGAATATTCTCTGTTGCAGGGTACGGAGGCGGCCTTTTTCTTCCTTGGGAGAGGATCTTGCCTGATTCTGTCACGTGCTCGAGATCCCTCTTGCCGGCCGGGGGCCTTAAGTGATCGGATGCCGGTCTCCTGGCGGACACCGAGGTCGGAAAACGCTCCAGCCAGTCGGATGCGTCCAGGCATCTTCTGCTGGACCTCACTGATCATGGCCGGGTCGGACCGGCCACGGCAGGGCTTTGATGTAGCTGTGATCGACGTGGACGGACGTCCCAAGCAGGTTTCCGGCCTCGCTTTCGCGGCCGGAATCTCGTGTTCGGAGCCCGCTGAGGTCGGATTCAGGCCGGCCAGGTCGATCCCGACCTCGGGGTATCTTCTTGCCTTTTCAAGCTTTCTTCCGGCCGGATCCAATGCGCGGTCCGAAACGGTCACAACAATTGCCCCCCAGCTCGTTTCTCAATTTGAGGGGCGAGGTGGTCGTTTATCGTTTCTTATTGGTGCCGGCCTGGATCCGCCCGGGGTGATCGGAGATCGGCCAACGGTTAGGGGATGGTTGAGGTGACGTATGTTGTCAGGCGACGCTTCGGGTTTCGCGCACTAGCCTGACGTGACGTGATGCGACTCCTCGAATCCCGTTCATTTAATGCGCGCCTAGTACGAGGCGTCTGGCGCTGAAACCGTCGTTTCAAATTCTTGCTTCTAGGCCCCTATGCCTAGAAACTTATTTCGCCGTAGGTCCCTGCCCATTTCCTATAAATAGGGGTGTTACCTCATTTCCAAAGGTTTTCACTCTTTGCGATTTTGCTGCAGTTCCTTAGGCGATTTCCGGCGAGCTTCTCACGGCGGCGACGAACTTTGCACGGCGGCGATCGGCGTTTCGAAGGTAATTTCCAACTTTCCGTATCTCAAAACTCGTTTTATTTATACAATGGTGCGACGGTGGGCCGGTCCTCCGCCTGGGCAAAGGGGCGGCGCTTCTTCCAGTGGCGGCGGCGGTGGCGGAGCTAATCGCCGTTTGTTCGAAGAGGGGGGAAGTTCCCGCGGGGGAGTGGAGCCTCTCCTTCTCGTCTAGCGGGCTCGATCTGGGCCCACGACGACGACGGTTTGGATGCCCTATTCCCGCGCCCGGGACGATCATTATTGGGTGAAGGTGCCCGGGATGGAGTTCCTTTGGCTACGGAGAGATCCCGGGATGAGGAGGTGGCCCGACCGGTGGAGGAGAGGGATCCATTGGATGAGCTCTTGGAGGAAGATGGAGAAGAAAGCGGTCGCGGCGAGGGCGACGACCGGGCCACTAACCAGCTCCTCAAAAATCTCGCGGCCGAGATGATTAAAGAAAGGCTTGGGAGCACGGGGGAGGCCTCGGGATCCGATTCCGAGGAGGTTGAGAGGCCGGCCGCAGTTGGTCGGAGTGTTAGCCAAGATCGGCGAGACCAGGTCAGACAGGCCTTTCGTCTCTGGTCGGAATTCGTTGAGAGGAAGGATGAGGTCGAGTCTCTCTCCTTCGATTACGAGGAGTATCTGGATCATTTCCCGCGCGAGCCGACCGTTCGCGATCCGGCCACTATTCGGATAGCCGACTTGGAAGAGTCCCGTAGGTGGACCATTGGCCAAGTACAGAGTAAGATGTCCCAGCGCCAACTCGACGAAGCCCGGGCCGGATGGGAGGTACCTCTTGACGTTAATCTCTACGCACCCGAGCCTAATGAACGGGTGGACCAGCCTCCACGTGGGATGGTGGCCGTAACCCAAGATATGATGGAGGTTGGGCTCCGATTCCCCCTCCATCCGGCCGTATCGTACCTGTTGAACTACTGGAATCAGGCGCCCATCCAGCTGCTGCCGAACGCCTGGATGATTATAGTGAGCGTCATGACCTTATTCGGCAGGAATCGACTCTACCGGATGCCGACCCCCGGAGAGATGACTTATCTCTATCGGATTCAGAGCGAAAGGAGTGGGACCGGAGAGGTCTACATCGAGACGAAAGGGCAGAAATTGGTGACCGGCCTGCCCAGTAAAGGTCGGAACGATCGAAAGAAATGGTTCTTTGTTGGTGGGGCGTGGAAGACCGGGTATCCGGATGGGACGGAGATTGACGTTCCGACCGACATCCGTCTCAAGAATCCCAGTAAGGAATTTTTAGCTTAAATTTGGATTAAGAGTACTGATCTAATCGTTGCCTTCTTTTGCAGGTTATCCTTGCCCTTCCGATCGAGAATTGAACTTTGATTTCGCGGTCGTCAGAGAGCGGATCCTGTCCCTGCCTGCCTCGGAAAGAAACCAGGCCGTCCTCCGAACACGGGAAGCCAGAATTTCCGGTCGGTTCTTCCAGTTTCCTCGTCATATAAAATTGACGGGTAAATGACCGGGTTCCGATCTGTATTTATGTATTTTTTTTTTTAACTTGGATCTTGGTCGTTCAGTGCCAGATTTTCCGATCGTCAGGCAGTGCCCCCCTGAGTTTTCCGATCGTCAGGCAGTGCCCCCCTGAGTTTTCCGCTCCGGAGGACTGAGACCGCCCTGACCCGTGCCCGGGAAGAGAAGTCCGGGCTCGAGAGCGAAGTCGCCAAACTTAAACAAGAGAGGGATGGTGCGGTCGGGCAGATGGAGGCCGTCCTGAAGGAGAAGGATGATGCTCTGGGCCGGGCAGAGATGGCCTACAAAGCCCTGGAGGATGCTCGGCACCGCGTGTCTGA
Organism: Ballota nigra; assembly: GCA_947034835.1. Classification (NCBI taxonomy): domain Eukaryota; kingdom Viridiplantae; phylum Streptophyta; class Magnoliopsida; order Lamiales; family Lamiaceae; genus Ballota; species Ballota nigra. The sequence continues at coordinate 71,499,824 of OX344724.1, read as the reverse complement.
GATGGAGGACTCCCTCGCCGATCTGCGGTTGGAGGCGCACCGTGCTCGGGGGGATGCAGACCAGGCTGCTGCACGGCAGGTCGAGGCGGAGAAGGAGCTCCAAAGGAAGAATGATGAGCTGGCCGCTGCACTGAGCCGGCCGGCTTTCGACCCTGCGGATCCGACCCAGAACCCGGCACTCTTTTCTGAGTTCTGCTTCTACATGGCCGCCGCCAATGTGATCCGGGCCGAGCGCCGGGCCAGCCTCGATACCAAACCCCAGGAAGACTACTTCTGGGAGTATGCTGCCCAGAACCCGGTCAGCGACGGTTTCTGGTTCCCCTTCCTCGATCTCGAGACTGACTACAGGGTGGACCTCTCTTGGTTCCCCCATCGGCACAGATTGTTCAAACATGGCGAGAACCCGCCGGCCGGTGATGAGGAAGAAGAAGACGAGAAGGAGGAAGCCCCTGCGGAGGGGCCCCAGGCACCGGTCGGAGACGGGGCCGTGGTGGAGGCCTTGGTCAATGAAGTGGCCGATTATGTGGCCGGGACCGGAGTTCAGGCAAGCCCGGCGGCCGGGGAAGGCGGCTCTTGAGCTTTAATTTCCTTAGATTTATTTTTGCTTTCCTGAATGTAACCGGCTTCCGACCGGATTTGTTTTGTTTCAAAACGTTGTACTTCCCGGCTTCCAGACCGGTTTTGACTTAATATAATTCAGATTTCCCTTGAATTTTATTCTCTATTATTGTTTTCTCGCTTTCTTATACCTGTTGAAGTGAATTTTCCCAAGTATGAAATGAGATTTGACCCGGGCTCGAGTGTGATATGCCGACCTCGATACGGTCGGCATATGTTTTGAACTGAGCCCGGTTTGTAGGAATGCCTTGGTTGCCTTGCCGAGCTCAAGTGTGATATGCCGACCTCGATATGGTCGGCATATGCTTTTGAACCGAGCTCGGCTTTTAAAGTGGCTGGGGTGGCCTTTCCGAGCTCAAGTGTGATACGCCGACCTCGATGCGGTCGGCGTACGTTTTTGAACTGGGCTCGGTTTTTTGGATGGCCTTAGGCGGCTTTTCCGGGCTTAAGTGTGATATGTCGGCCTCGATACGGCCGGCATACGCTTTTGAACTGAGCCCGGTGTTTGAAATGAGATACAGCTGTGCGAAGAGCTTTTGTATTAATTGATAAACATAGTACAAAATCATTGGTAGTATTTCTTCAAGTGAATTGCATTCCAGGGGTATTGGTCCGGAGTTCCATCCATGAGTTCCAGCTCGTAAGCTCCCTTAGAGAGCCATCTGGATATCCTGAATGGACCCTCCCAGTTCGGGCCGAATACCCCTTTTGGTACTTGAACTTTCTTGAGGACGAGGTCCCCGACCTGGAATTGTCTAGCCTTCACTTTGGAATTGAAAAAATTTTCGGATTTCTTCTTGTAGGCCGCGTTTCTGAGGTCGGAATTGAGCCTTCTCTCCTCCAACATGTCCAAGTCGATCATCCGGGCGGTGTCATTGTCTTCGGTGATCGTCTGGGCTGTCCGGTGGCTTGGTAGGGAGACCTCTGAAGGAATGACGGCCTCGGTCCCAAAAGCTAGAGCGAAAGGTGTTTCGCCCGTTGAGTTCCTTGTGGTCATTCGGTATGACCAGAGGACATCGGGTAGCTCGGCTGCCCACTTCCCCTTTTTGTCCTCGAGCTTGGCTTTGATAGTGTGCTTGAGGATCTTATTTACGGCCTCTACCTGGCCGTTCGTTTGCGGGTGGTAGGGGGTGGAGAAAACCTTCTTGATATTCCATTTTTCACAAAACTGGATCATCTGGAGACCGTCAAACTGTTTCCCATTGTCGGAGATGATCACTTGAGGTAGGCCGAAGCGGCAGATGATGTTTTTCCAAATGAACTTGATAATTTGGGTCTGGCTGATTTTGTTGAGTGGCTCGGCCTCGGCCCACTTTGTGAAATAGTCGACGGCTACGACGGCGAATTTGTGGCCCCCGGGCGCAGTGGGCATTGGTCCGATCAGGTCGATGCCCCACTGGGCAAAAGGCCAAGGGCTATACATAGAGGAGAGCTGCTCGGGGGACAGTTTGATGTTGGGTCCCAAGACTTGGCATTTGTGGCACGACCTTGCGAAGCTGACGGCGTCCTTATTCAAGGTCGGCCAGAAATATCCTTGTCTGATCACTTTGTGGGCTAGGGCCCGGCCTCCGGCATGATTTCCGCAAACCCCCTCATGGATCTCGGCCAGAATGGTCTGGCCTTGCTCCGGGGTTATACATTTTAGGAGTGGGAGGGTAAAGCTTCTCTTATATAAAAGATCCTCAATGAGGGTGTACCTTGACGACCGGAGTTGTAGTTGCCGGGCCCGAGTCCTGTCCTCAGGGAGTGTACCGGTCTTGAGATATTTCACGATCGGCGTCATCCAATTCTCATCCGTGCTTAGAACGGTCGCCACCTGTGCTCGGATGACCGTGGGCGTTCCGAGCGTGGAGAGTTGAATGTTGGCAAGGTCGGCTGCTCCCTCCGCTGTTGCAAGCTTGGAAAGCGCATCGGCTTGGGTGTTGTGTTCCCTCGGGATTTGCTCAATGAAAACCTGATGAAATTTCTCGCATAAGGTTGTGACCAGGTCGAGATACTTCATCATTTGCTCCCCCCGGGCCTCGTACTCTCCTTTGATCTGGTTGACCACGAGCAGGGAGTCCATGAAAACATGCAAACGGCAAACTCCGATCGCGATTGCGAGCTCAAGGCCTCCGACCAGAGCCTCATATTCGGCCTCGTTGTTTGTGGCCGGAAAACTGAAGCGGACTGCATGGGTGAAACTCTGGCCTTCCGGGCCGATCAGGACAATGCCGGCCCCGGCACAGTTGTTGGTTGATGATCCGTCTACATAGAGTTTCCAAGGTGGGTGGTTGATTCTTGTGAACTTGGGTGGGAAAGTTAATTCCACTATAAAGTCAGCCAGGGCCTGACCCTTGATGGCTGTCCTTGGGGCGTATGAGACCCCGTACTGAGCTATCTCTAAAGACCATTTCAATAACCGGCCGCTGGTATCCGGTCGGTGTAGGATTTGCCTCAGGGGTAGAGTGGTAAGGACCTCTACTTGGTGGTCGAAGAAATAAGGCCTCAGTTTCCTTACGCTCATGACCAGAGCGTAAGCTAACTTTTCGAGCGGGGTGTATCTGAGCTCGGCATCGTGGAGAGCTTGGCTTACGAAGTAGATCGGGAGATGGTTCTGACCGTCTGCCCGTACGAGTACCGCGCTGAGTGCGACCTCAGAGGCCGCGAGATATAAGTAAAGCTTCTCTCCTGGGACCGGCTTGACCAAGATTTGTGGGTTTGCCAAGTATTCTTTTAGTTTTGCAAAGGCTACTTGGCTTTCCCTATTCCAAGAAAACTTGCCATTTTTAATAGTCGAGAAAAAAGGCTTACTTTTATCTCCGAGCCGGGCTATGAATCTGTTGAGAGAGGCGAGGCATCCGGTCAGGCGTTGCACTTGTTTGATCGTCCTTGGCTCTTGCATGTCAAGGACGGCCTTGATCTTGGCCGGGTTGGCCTCGATCCCGCGCTGGCTGACGATGTGTCCCAGGAATTTGCCGGCCTCCACCCCAAAGTTGCATTTCTTCGGGTTCAGCTTCATATTGTAGGCTTTGAGGATCTTGAAAGTCTCTTCGAGATCCCTGAGATGGTCTTCTTTCTTCAAGCTTTTCACCACAATGTCGTCGATGTAGACCTCCATGGTCTTTCCGATATGATCCGCAAACATCTTGTTGACTAGGCGTTGGTAGGTCGCGCCGGCGTTGATCAGACCGAAAGGCATTCGGAGCCAAGAGAATATGTTCTTCTCCGTGTGGAATGAGGTGTGCTTGATGTCTTCAACGGCCATGGGGATTTGATGGTAGCCGGCAAAGGCGTCCATGAAGGACATCATCTCGTGTCCGGCCGTGCTGTCCACCAGGTGGTCGATGTGTGGCATCGAAAAGTGATCCTTTGGGCACGCCGCGTTGAGGTCGGTGAAGTCTATACATAGTCTCCAGGCGTTGTTTGTCTTTTTGACCAGGACGGCGTTCGCGACCCATTGGGGCTCGTCCCGGGATTGCTCGATCAGCTTGTTGTCTAGCAACTTCTTGACTTCCTCAGCCAAAGCTTCGTACTTTTCCGGGCCGAACTTCCTTCTTTTTTGGTGGACCGGCCTCCTGTTGGGGTCGATCTTTAGACGATGGCATGCGTGCTTTGGGTCTATCCCGACCATGTCTTGGTGAGACCAGGCAAAGACTCCAATGTTGGCTTTGAGGAATTCGATCACCTCCCCCCGCATTTCGGTCGGTATGCGAGAGCCGATCAGTACTTCCAGTTCCGGCCTCGAGGGGTCGACCGGAATGTGTTCCAGATCTTCCAAAGCCATAGCTTGTTCATAGCTCCGCCGGTCGGAAGAATCGAATCTGGGATCGAGGTCGAGCTCGGATGGTTCGAAACCAATCCTTGGCTCGGGATCGTCGATCTGCATAGGCTGGGGGTCGGCCGATGTGGATCCGACCTCCGCGACGGGTTCTGCGGCCGAAATGGCCGTTTCAGAGTCGGGGTGTGGCCCGTCCGGTGTTTGGTTGTTGCTAATTGAAAATAAGTAAGAGTAGGAATAGTTCAAACACCTTCTAGCCATTGCCTGGTCACCCTTAATGGTGCCAACCACCCCCTCGGGGGTGGGAAATTTGATACAGTAGTAATAGGAGGAAGCAACGGCTTCAAAAACTTCTAAAAAGGGCCTACCCAGAAAGCCATTATACGAGCTTGGCTGATCTACAATTATAAAATCTAGCGGCCTAGTTATCCTGACCTCCTTGTTGTAGCAGCAGATGAGTTCCACGGAGAGCTTTATCCTTCCGTACGCGGCGACCGTCGCGTCCCCAAATCCCTTCAGCTGAAGGTCGATTGGCCTGATGAAGTTGACGAGGTCTCCGAGCTGGTCTAGGGCTGTTTTGAAGATGATATTGCAAAAGCACCCATTGTCGACCAGAACGCGTTGAACCTCTTTGCCCAGGATCTGGGCGGCAATCACCAGCGCGTCACCCTTCGGGAACAGCACCCCGGTCCGGTCCCGGTTGGAGAAAGTTATCTCCAAGTCCTTGTGAATCTTCGGTTCTGGGGGTGTGACCAAGTTGACGTTGGTCGCTGCCCGGACCTCTGCTTTCCGCTTTCGGTTGGACTGCGTCGAGATGGGGGTGAGGCCGCCTAGGTTCCCTCCGCCGGCCCGGATCATGTTGATCCGACCGCCGGGATTCATGGGCGGGAGGAGGTCATCCTCGTCATCATCTTCCTCCAAAGCTGCGACCGGCCTAAGAGGCCGGCCGCCTTCCTCGTTCCTCCGAGGGTGGCGTTGGGGCTGCTGCTGCTGCTGTTGGTCCTGCCGGCCGGCTGGCCTCTGAAGGAGGTCGTTCAGACGCCCTTCCTCAAACAGCTTCCAAAGCTGCTTTAGGAGATCACGACACTGGCTCGTATTGTGGCCAATAGAGTCGTGATAAGCGCAGAACTTTTTAGGGTCCAGCCGGGACCGGTCTCCGGAATAGGGCCTTGGCCTGGGAAGCACGTCCCGGTGCTGAATCGCATTGAAGATATGCGCGGGGGACTGCCTCGTGGCCTGGGTTAGGTGAACCTCAACGTCCTCGAAGGACTTGAAGTTGCCGGGCGGCTTGGCCACCCTTCTGGCCTTTGGGCCGTTCTTGGGGGAGGTTTGGGCTACGGCCTCTGTCTCCTTTGGGGCCGGCTCGGACTCCCCCAGCCTTAGTGCCAGAAGCTTCCTCCGAGCCAGGTAGTCACCGGCTCGGGCGCGGAATTCGGCATAGGTTTTAGGGAAGTCCTTGGTGAGGTGCTTGAACATAGAAGACCGGCCGTGAAAGCCTCCCAGGGTTGCATGCAAAGCAAGCTGGTCGCTGACTGCCTCGCCGGTCAGCATGACCTCGTCCACCCTGGCCACGTAGTCCTCGTCGGACTCCTCTTTCTCCTGGCGGATCCGCATCAGGCGATGCCAGCTTTCCGGCCGGGCGATTTTGGCCGCAAAGTATGATGAGAATTGGGCGCTCAAAGTGGCGAACGAGTCAATGGACCGTGCCGGAAGGGACACGTACCATCTGTGGGCGAGGTCGCCCAGGGTGAGAGGGAAAAGCCTGCACTTCGTGGCGTCTGTCGCGCTACGCCCGGTCATATAGATCCGGAACTTGCTGAGATGGGTCTCAGGATCTGATTTCCCCTCGTAGAGAGGAGTTGGTGGGGGGACGATCTTGAGCTGGACCGGCGCGAGCTCAATATCGACCGCCAAAGGCTCGTTGGCGACTGGCCGGGCCTTGGTTTGGCCTTGCGCTTCAAGAAGCGCCTTCATTTCGTCCAGTTGCTTTTGCAACTTGACGATTTCTGGACTGGGGGTTTCGGCCAGCTGGTCGCCCACGTCGGCTAGGGGGCCGATTCGGTCGAAAACGGCCGTACGGGGGACTCCGCGTCCCAACAGGCCACTTTGGGCGAAGCTTAGCTTGCACCTGGCGGAGTTTGCCGGGGTCAGGCTGACCTCGGCTGCCCTCTTGTGGGGCATTTGGGCCGTGCTCCCCGAGTTGGAGATGGACTCGGTGTCTCCGTACCCAGTGTCGTAACTGGGTACACGGCTCGGGTACCACGACGGGTCTGTTGTGCCCAACCGGTCAAAAACCGGATGGGCGGAGCCTCGCGAACGGTCAGAGACGGGGTTCGCCCGACCTTGGCTTTCGCCTTGGTGTTCTCTGGCCTTCTCCTTGCCTTTGAGAGCACGAGCCTGGGCCTTCTTCTTGGAGGCAGAGGTGGTGCTCCGGCAGCCCCTCGCCTCTTCCGCTTGGCGGCGTCTTCCTGACCCGGCCTGGTCAGGAGTAAAGAATCCCCGGCCCCCGGATGGGAGAGGTTCCTCCGGGAAGCGAATTGGGGAGGCCACGCGTGTGGCTTTTCCGTGGGCCTGGGATGATTTCTGGGGATCCATTGCTTTAGGAGATGAGGGGGTTGAGGTTTGAAGATTTGAAGGTTTGAGGATGTGAAGCTTTGAAGAACAGTGAGTGTTCTTCAAAGAGATGAAGAAAATGTGTTTGATGGGTTAGATACCCTCCTTCTAGCGCCAAATGTTGTTTACCAAATATATTTTGCTGGGATTGAATGGCTATTTGTTAAAGCTTTGGTAAAAACACCAAATGATTGGGTTCTTAAATGCTAAAATGAATGCTTAGATGAAGAGAGGCCTTAAATGCATATGAACACTTAAGAACACCAAGAATTGCCAGGGGTTGTTAATCCCTGGACTTGAATGAGTATGTGTATTGATTATACTGAGAGTGATTCAACCTCTTTTTACATTACAAGTGTTGGGGTATTTATAGTTTTTCTCACTATAGGGGTATGTTGGTCATTTCCGGCCTCTCAGGGGACAGGTGCATTAAATGCCTCCTGCCTCTGAGGACGCGCGGGCTCTGAAATGTCAGGGCCTGCAGGTGGCCGGCCACTAGTGTGTTGACGCGTGTCCAAAAAGGACGATTCTCTGACGAATTTCCTCATTTGGATGGAATATTCTCTGTTGCAGGGTACGGAGGCGGCCTTTTTCTTCCTTGGGAGAGGATCTTGCCTGATTCTGTCACGTGCTCGAGATCCCTCTTGCCGGCCGGGGGCCTTAAGTGATCGGATGCCGGTCTCCTGGCGGACACCGAGGTCGGAAAACGCTCCAGCCAGTCGGATGCGTCCGGGCGTCTTCTGCTGGACCTCACTAATCATGGCCGGGCCGGACCGGCCACGGCAGGGCTTTGATGTAGCTGTGATCGACGTGGACGGACGTCCCAAGCAGGTTTCCGGCCTCGCTTTCGCGGCCGGAATCTCGTGTTCGGAGCCCGCTGAGGTCGGATTCAGGCCGGCCAGGTCGATCCCGACCTCGGGGTATCTTCTTGCCTTTTCAAGCTTTCTTCCGGCCGGATCCAATGCGCGGTCCGAAACGGTCACAACAATATAGTTTGTAAAAGTTTATTTTCTATAAAAGTTATTAAATAAATATTTATTAATCTTAAAAAAAAAAATAAGACCACTCTTTAATGTTTGAAGTGTATTGGTTGTTTTCACTGAAGGGTAATAGTTGTTTTCATTGAAGGATATTAGTTATTTTCACTGAAAAGTTTTAATTGTGGATGATATTAGTTATTTTCACTAAAGGGTATTTGTTGAAGGGTACGAAGAGTATTAGTTGTTTAACTAAAGAGTATTAGTTAATTACACTAAATGGTATAAATGTTTATACTAAAAAGTATTGTAAAGTAGTTTATGTATGGACCAATTTCACTCTATACATACTCTTAATTTTTTGTAGAAGAGCGATTATCTAGATTAATTGCTATGAAGAAAGATTATAATAGACATATAATAATGGATATATCAATGTATTTTATTAGGCAAACAACCAAATACATATGAGTATTAAACAACTAAATGATATTAATGGTTATACTAAAAAGTATTATAGAGTGGTTTATTAATGAATCAATTTCACTCTATACGTACTCTTTATTTTTTGTAGAAAGAGAGATTATCTAGATTAATTACTTCGAAAAAAAATTATAGTAAACATATAACAATTAAGAGTAGGTTTTGTGTGAGAACGTCTCATGCCATAAAACAATGAGATAAGGTATAAATTGAAAAATCATAAATTAATTGTACAAATATACCCATGCATCGCACTGCTTCAATTACTAGTACATTTATATAATAAACGGGACTATGTCACATTCAAGTTTTATTTCGTTTCAAATGCATTTCCCTTTCTAAATAAATATTATAGTTCTCAAGTTTTTTGAAATTCAAAGTAGGTTAATTCATAAATGCGAGCAAAACTATTTATAAGAATTACTTACTCTCATAAATCCAAGGATGCATAGTATGTTGTTATCGCATCATTAACACAGCATCCAAAAAATTATTGACACTACCTGTCCCAACTCCCAATTGAGTGTGTAGGCTTATGTAATGAATTTGACACCTTTAAAGCTGCTCAATTATGGAGTACATATATGTGCACACATTAATACAAGACATATTTTAACATTATAAATTCCCAGTAAATACACTATGTTCCCTGAAAATGACACATCTACTAAGCAACTAAAGTAAATAATAGTTAAATTATATTCTTGTCATCTTCACTAACAGCGTTAATTCGTGCATACGATGGAAACGAAACGATATAAAAGCAAGAATACATGGAGTAGTTGTTAATTATTGTGGAAAAAGAAAGGACAACATTTAAACAGATTATATTACATATCGTAAATTTTGTGTATACGGCCGGGATTTTTTAAGATGATTCATGATTATTCATATGAAGCTAAAATATTTAGAGAAGTGGGTGGAATTGGATTAAATACATTTTTTTCATTTAATCGCACAAGGGCAAAATTGAAACTCGCTTTCAAATTTTATTACTATAAAGAAAAGTATGTATTGCTAGCTCTTACATAAACACAATATTTGATTATGTGTTGCTATAAAAATATATATGTGTTTCTGTAAGAATATTAATTATATATTTTTTTATACTGCGGATGAATTCGGAAATACATTTTTTTGACGATATTACCATTGCAAATTTTGCCACCTAAACACAACACTGTTTTCCTTTTCTTTTCTTTTTTGCGACAAATTGTCACTACAAGAAAAAAGTTCTATTATTACACTAATTTTAATACATTAATTTTAAATTGTCAAGATAGCTGGTCTATTAGTACATTAAGTTTTGATGTAGCTATAACTACACTGAGGCAATATCTATTAATACACTATTGAGTAATTGTCGTATCATGACTCTATTACTACATTACGATTAGTGTATTGATAAATCTAATTCATTATTTAGTAATTAATCCCTTTATACTCTTAATAATTCAATGGAAATGTAAATACGCCAACCAAATTTAAAAAGGACAATAATGATTATTATATAATAAAAAATAAATACTTTTATTTGAATAATTTAACTATTCATAATATTTATAATTTTTCAAAGAAATTATAAATTAATTTAAGAGTGCAAACCATTTTATGTGCAACAACGTGAGATTGTAAATACATTAATTAAGATAATATAAGTAATATTTCAAATAAAAACAGAAAAGGAGAACAAGAAAATTAAAATATGAAATAAAAGTAATCTATTAAATTTTGAAAATTTTGAAAAAAAAAAAAATTGGAAAATTTGGCGGTCACAACTCCCGCAAAAAGGAAAATTCTCCCTCTACCCAAATTTGTTTTACTTTTCAATTTGGATTTGGGCTTCAAAAGCCACGAAAAAATATGATTATTCTGCAATCCTGTTTTCAATTTGAGAGATATCATTTTTCTAACTTTCAAATCTATTTTTTGATTTCAACCTACTAAGAATTCATGTCCAATGGCCGTCGACTAAGGATCAGATAAAGGGGCGAATTTAGGGCACCGACTAACGTGACTAAGGATAAATCAAACATAAATCTGAAATTTGTTAGCGATTATGAGCAATTCTGGGCACCCGATTCTCAGGTATACCGTTCTCATTTCTCGATCCCGCGTATACACTACACTATGTAATCCCTGCAATTAGAGTATTGCCAGTATAAACTACTAATGCATTTGATTAGTTCAAATTTTACCGATTTAGTTTTGTTGATGAAATTTCAATTTTGACCTATAGTTTCTAGTTGGTTCTCCATCTTTTTAAAGTTTTGTCAGTCGACTGGTTTTGGTTATGCAAGAATTTTCGCTGAGAATATTCCTAATTTTCTTTTGTTTGTACAGGTGCCTCAAGTTTAATAATCATTTTTTGGGCTGAGTTTTAGTTCTGATCTTTTCATCTTGGATAACCGAGACTTTGTTTAAGATATTACTGTTGGGAAAATTGGGGTGCCCGGAATCTATTCGGGATGAATTTTAAATACGAATTTAAATACAATTATTACTAGCATGAATTAATCCTAATTAATTCAAATAATAATTCCAACAACTAATTATCATCATGCATGTTGAATTAATTTCACATATTTAATTAAGCGGAATAAACAATTAAATATGCGATTAACGTACCTCTTGTAGAATTGGCCTTTGAATAAACGGGACAATCACGATCTCGCTTTATCAACCCAAAAACCTTCTCAAGTATTTCCCTTTCGCCTTACTTGATCACCGGTGGGAGATGCTTTCAAGTAATTTAATAAACTAAGGAAAAAGAAAAAATATATATGCTCTTGATTTTTCCAACACATGGAATTATGTTCTTGGAGATGAAATAATCATCTCCTATTTATAAGAGGTATTGATCGAAAATTTAGAGATTAATGGGCTTGGAGAAAATCTTTTCTTAATCTCTAAGAAATCTTGAATATATCTCATATATTCTTTTCTCCAAAATAAAATATTCCACAAAAATCTCACACCCCTAAATAAATATGCAATTTTCGAAAACTTTATAGATGAAATCCAAGATTTGGATCTTCTTGAATGTATGAGATATTCTTGTATTCCTAGAATACATATCTTCCATAATATCTTTTCAAGAAAATCAACAAAATCTAATTTCTCCTACACATGCATTTTTCGAAAATTAAGAGAGAAAAATCAGCAATATTATTTTCTTTTTATTTTAATCACCTTATCATTATTGGGCTACTTAATGGGCTACTTGAGGGGCCTTAAGGAGAATTAAGATTGGACCTCCTAATGGACTTCTGAATTTTAATATTGAGCCCCAATATAATTCAGCCCATTAATATTAATTATTACCACTAATAAATTAATATTGCACTATCCATCTTAATCCATATTACGATAATATGGGCTCCCGGTTATTATTTCCCGCGTTTAAGATTAACAAGTCCATTAATTAATTAAGCTTCTGAATAGCTCTAAATTAATTAACATCTTTCACCTTGGAGTAAAGACAGCTCAACATTATTATTCGTACCGAAGAAACTAATTCTTCACTTGCAAGATTTGGTACAATAAAGCTTCTGAGCCAACCAAGGGGACTAATCACACGAGCCGTACTCGCACGCGTTTCTCCGTATTAAATCTTAGCAACCGTCGTATGATTAATATTACTGCCCAAGACACAAAGTTCGAAGTCACAATGATTCTCACCCAACATGAATCAAAGCAGTAACTACTAAGCACACACGGTCCTATTTAAGTGACGGAGATTAAGAAATCAACAACCACTGAGGTCTAATTCTTCACCTTTCAGAACAGAAGAATTTCTCCTCGCTGTAGGACCTCTTCAACACATACTAAATGTGCTAATGCAATCTCTTGGTCAAGACAGACCAATCTGAGCCTTACACATCGACCTTTCACGGTGGATTGTTCAATTCCACCTAGGCCGTGAAAATGTACGTTTAGTTACAAGTAAACTGTTAATGTCGTCTTCCGTGATCGGGTATCACCACATTAACTACTATGTAACACGTACTATATATTGAACGATTTGCAATAGAAATTCAACATTCAATCATAACTAAAGCAAATGCGATAAAAGAATTATTCTCATAAACGAGTGTTTGATACACGAGTTATACAAAGTAAAAGCATACTTTCACGTATAACTCCAACAATTACTTGCTTGGGTTGCGTCCCAATTAATTCATAATTTGAATATTTAATATGGCTTAACCTATTTTATCTAAGTTTGGGTTGTGTTCCATTATGGTGCTTAATCTGCTTGTGGAATTACGCATTTGGACCTAGATATTATTAAGAGCTTTTCGATTTTATATTTTTCAGGAGATTATTTGAATTTATATTCTGTTGAATTGTACAATCCTGCTATGTTTCCTAAATTTCTGATGTTGCCTCCAAGTCTTAACGTTCCGATAACTTAATTTATGTGGATGGTATTATACTTATGAAAACTAGTATACAAGAGATGAGCTTCGTTTTTCATTCAAGAGTTAGGGATACATGATCTCCATGTTTGATATACACCTGTTTGATGTAAATATTTGCTTGTTTTTACTTGGAATTATTGTGATGATTTTGTTTGCTTGAAGATTATTCAAACACTGTAATCTATTAAGAATCTAAAGTTATAGAAAATTGAATCAATGTTAGAATGATAAAGAGCGTACAATGAAACAATGTAGCAAATTGAAGATAATAACACATCAACTTGAAAATTCTATTGATTTTAATCTCATGAGAAGACGAAAGAGGCGTGGTAGGGCTACGATTTATGTTGTAAAATGTACTTATGCACAACCTGAAGTATTATTATCTATATTTTATTTTTCACTTCAGAGCAGTAGAAAAAAACTAGTGATCTTCTTTGGATTTTAGGAGTTTGAGCAACTTGATAATGTTGTAAGTTGGTTATTGGAATATCATAATAAATAACAATAATGAGGGAGACTTCACTAGGCAGGGGAGACTTCTCAGTAGTAAGCATGTTATTTCGAGCTTTCTCTCGAATGTATTAGTGAAATGAAAGAAAATATTAGAGTGGACTTGTGTTTTCTAGATTTCTTTCTTTGTCAATTTTGATTCTATGGATCCAAGAAACAATTTAGATAGAAATCTCAGAGTTGTGTGGTTCTTGTAATGATAAGGAAAGACTACAAGAAGCTCGCGAGAAGGCTTCCACTAATGTTGCAATGTAAGAAGGTTGGCGTTATTTTCTATTTCTTTCATGCATCTCCTAGTTGATGTTACAAGTAATCAAGTTTCATGCATGTTTTTGTCACGTCTTTTTTTCCCATATCTCGCAAAAACCAGGAGTACACATGTTCCGATTTTATTCTCATTGATCATATGCTTGTGTGTGATTTTGTTTATTTATTCATGAAAGATAGTGAGCAACACAATAACCTTGTAATCAATATGGAAAGGTTGCAGCTTTGCATAGCAGTGATTGCAGTTTCAAAGAGGACATCAACAGGTTAGCTTCTACATTGTTTGTCATTGGTCGATTCCTCATTATTTAGGCATAAACTTAACATGTTCTACTTAATCATATTTCTCTCAATTTTCATTCTCAAAATTATGTTTCTGCAGAATTTGGATTTAAGGAAACTGCTACATGTTTTTGCGAAGGATAGGCATAGCGGCTGGATATAATAAGGTGAAGATCAATCAGTTTGTTGATCTTTAGAGAAGAAGCTTTTTTAGTTTTTACAGGCTTGAGGATGAAAGAGAGAACATGATGAATTATCACAAATTTAAGTCATTTTTATGTTACTTTGTATTTTTTTAATGAGTTACCTTTAGTTATTTTATTTGAAAAGCATTGGAAGACGATGTTGTTTAAATTACTATTGTTAATGAAAAGAAATTGTTTCTATATTTATCTTTGGCAAATGAATATTTATTATTACTCCCTCCGTCCCACAACACATTGCGGGGTTACTATTCCTCTCGTGTTTTTGTGAGTGAGTTTTTTATTAGTATTTGAAATGATAAAGTAATTTTAAAATTACTTTATAATAGAGAAGAGGTAGATCTATCATACTCTACCTTAAAAATTATTTTATCATTTCAAATACTAATAAACAACTCGTTCGCTAAAACACGAAGATAAAGTGAACTCCGCAATGTGTTCCGGGACGGAGGGAGTAATATTTTTATGAATTATATGATTATGATTATTATTATTATTAATATTATTAATAATGATCTTGTAAGACATTATTTTTAGTGTCGTTAAAACACTTATTATTACATTATATATGAATTATTAATAATTGGATGATAAATTGATGGTTAAATAAATAAATAATTATTAATAATTGAAAATTGGTGGTTAATTAAGTGTAGTGAAAACTATTTTAAAACTACAATTATTAGTGTAGTAATAGGTTAATGTCTATCGCTACATTAGATTAGACGACATTTTAAGAAAATGTCGTATCAAATAAAGTGTAGTAACAAGTGACATGTAACTCCACTTATAAATGTCAAGAAACAATGTTTTTCTTGTAGTGTGTCCGTTGTAAATCTGAGCTCGCCAGCTAGGGTATCAAATCTATGGGTGAAATTTAAGTCACACGACTAAAGAGGAGCCGCGGTAACCACATTGATTTACAGTGAAATAAAGCAATCCTAAATCCAAAGTTGAAGTTTGCCATGAAAAAAATCCCATGAAAATTTTGTACTCCCTCCGTCCCATGGGAATTTACAACACTTTCTTTATTTTGATGTTACACACTACAAAAAAAATGGGTATTAGCGACCGGTTTTTGGTCGCAAAACGTGATTGACGATTGATTTCTGACCGAAAAAAAATCGGTCGTTAAAAAGCGGGTAGCTAATATTAGCGACCGCTTTTTGAAATCGGTCGCTAATCTGCGACTGCCTTATGTCGGTCGCTGAATCAATCGGGTCCGACCCGACCGGGTCATGATTTAGCGACCGACAACTAGCGGTCGTTACTTTATTTTTGAAATAAAATTAATGTTTTTTATTTTATGATTAGCGACCGACTTGTGGCGGTCGCTAATCAGCGATCCAGCGTAAAAAAAAAAGTGGTCCATTGGGTTCAAACTCACGCCTCTTAGGGTTCGGGCGGGGTGCAAACCACTGAGCCACTAGCCCATATTAGGCGACCCATGTACTATATAGGCTTGTAGAAATAAATGGGCAAATATGCGCCCAAGGGGAATCGAGCCCACGACCTCCGGGTAGACCGGACTATGACACATGCTATTCTTGTTCGTTTATTTGCATTTAATTGTATATAACCTCAAATTGACTCTCGTTTCTTTTAAAATTCATCAAATTCAATCCTTTTTGTTTCTAATTCGTTTATATATACATTTACTAATTTTTTTTATTAATTTTATAAATTTAATTTTTTAGACTATTCTAAATTATTAATTCATTCGTTTTTATTCATTTAATTGTATATAATTTCAAATTGACTCCCATTTTTTTTAAAATTCATCAAATTAATTTCTTTTTGTTTCTAGTTCTTTTATATATATATATATATATATATATAAATTTACTAACTTTTTTTATTAATTTTATAAATTTAATATATTAGACTATTCTAAATTATTAATTTATTCGTTTTTATTTATTTAATTGTATATAATTCCAAATTGACTCCCGTTTCTTTTAAAATTCATCAAATTCAATCCTTTTTGTTTCTAATTCGTTTATATATATGTATTTACTAACTTTTTTTATTAATTTTATAAATTTAATATTTTAGACCATTCTAAATTATTAATTCATTCTTTTTTATTCATTTAATTGTATATAATTTCAAATCGACTCCCATTTTTTCTAAATCCATCAAGTTAATTATTTTTTGTTTTCATATTTCAATGTGAGTCTTAATTTTTTTGTAAATTCATCAAATTAATGATTGTCACGAACTACAAAAAAATTAAATAATTTTAATCATCATCCTCTTCATCTTCGTCTTCATCTTCTTCCTCTTCTTCCTTTTCCTCTTCTTCATCATCTTCTTCTTCTTCTTCTTCCTCTTGCTTTTCTCCTTTCTCTTGTTCTTCTTCTTCTTCTTCATCTTCATCATCTTCTTCCTCTTCATCTTCTTCTTCTTCTTCATTTTCTTTTTGTTCGTCCCCATCGTCGCTCCCAATCATAATCATTTCTGGATTTGCTGCTACCAAGTCAACTACGAGATTGACACCTTCTTCAAGGACCACTGTTTGAGCTTCTTGGACCTCAGTCTGAAATGCATTTTCAGGTTGTGCATTGTCTTCCTTGGATGAATTAGAAAGTTCCACTAAAGACCGAGCCTTGAGTTTACAAATTATCCTTAAGTGTGGTCTACCTGACTCCGGGTATTTGCAATAATATACCTGAGACGCTTGAGTTGCAAAGACGTAGGGTTCGTATGCGGCATCGTACTTCCTGTTGACATGAATATCAACAATCTTGTAGTTTGGGTCGATTCTCTTTCCTGCAGGCCCTGGATTAAACCACTCACACAAGAACAAAACTATTTTCCTCGATGGCCATCCTGGATATTCTATTTCAATCACTTCCTGCAACACTCCGTAGTAATCAATCGGTGCTTCGTTGCCACTCTCACTTGAAATACAAATACCATTGTTTGTTGTTCTTTTCGTTGAAGCATACGCATCTGTGTGGAATTTGTATCCATTTACGTAATACCCTTTGTATGATGTCAACTGTCGTAGTGGTTTTTTGCTGAGAGCATCCAGATGTGGGTTGTGAAGTTGGTTATTTAGACCCTGTATATATATAATGCATTATATAACATGATCAGTGGCTGAATTAAATAATAGTCATATAACTGTATATATTAATTTTAACTCACGTAGGATTGGAACCAATATAGAAATTGTTTGGAAACCAACTGATAGACTGCTTCATCCGTGATGTCTGGTACTTCTTGTCGAGTGTGGTCACAAAACATCCTTACATGAAGAAAAAAATCACAATTATACAAAGTATTGAGTATAACAACACATATCTAAAAATAAAGTACTTACTGGATGTAAGGTTGCACTTCAAGAGTATTCATCAAAACGTATGATTGTATTGTCTCCTCTTTCAAGTTGCTCTTAAACCACCGTTTGACTCTCTTACCTAGTGGTCGACATGCGTGCAAGAATACAGATAACATACCTCCAAACTCACGAATGGGATGTTCTACTCCCCGACCATCGTAGTTGCGAGGCTCATTTCTGATCTTGGTTTGAACTTGGTCGCCGAAGTAATAGGAACAAAATGTTCCAACCTCTTCGGTAAGATATGCATTCACAATGGATGCTTTAATGTGGGCCGTATTTCCAATATTCTGTTTCAAATTGTGTAGATACCTAAATATAAAAGCATTCATCCTACTATTAATTATACGGTTTCAAGATAAACAGAAAAATATTATATATCTAAGTATAAAATATGTTTACCTCTCAAAGGGATACATCCATCTGTACTGCACTGGACCACCAATTAAGGCTTCATATGCTAAGTGAACGGGTAAGTGCTCCATCGAGTCAAAGAAGCTGGGTGGAAAAATCCGCTCTAGTTTGCACAGTATAACAGAGAAGTCCCTATTCAAACGCTGCATGTCTTCGACAGTATTCATTGAAGCGGTTAAATCTCTAAAAAATACTTAACTCTGTGATGGCACTCCATACAGCCTTCGGAAGTAAATATCGAAAGGCAACCGGTAACAACCGTTGCATGATCACATGACAGTCATGACTCTTCATCGGATTCACCTTTCCTGTATTTGGCTCAAACAACCGTCCCAAATTCGAAACATAATTGTCTGGAAAGCTCAACTCCGTCACCCACTTAAATAATGTCTTTTTCTGTACTTTGGTGATTGTGTAACTGGCTTGTGGATACGCTCTTGTCTGTGGATCTTTAGACAGGCCAGAACGAGAACAGAACAAACACAACTCTTCTCTGAATTTTGAAGTGTCTTTGGTCTTGCCTTCTGTATTCAAGATCGTGTGGAACAAGTTATCAAACACATTCTTCTCTATATGCATCACGTCCAAGTTGTGTCGAATCAACAATTTGCTCCAGTAAGGCAAATTCCAAAAGATACTCCTTTTTTCCCATCCACCCTTGATACGTTTGTTGTGCTCCATTGCACCCACCTCAGTGGTCTTCATCAAATCAGTGACTGTAAGTTCATACAACAACGACTTACCTGAAATATTTTATATATGGTTAGTCATAATTATATGAAACAGATAGATCACTGATTAAGTACTGTTTCAGACGCATACCTTTTCGAATCTGTAGTTTTGGTCGACCTACTGCATGTTTACCCTTAAGGAAGTTTACTTTGTCCTTTCGGAAGGGATGATCAACGGGTAGAAACTTCCGATGGTTGTCGAATCATGACACCTTTTTACTTAACGGAAGATAGAACACATCAGATCCATCCATACAGTACGGGCATGCTTATTTTCCAGCAGTTGACCAACCAGACAACATAGAAAATCCTGGAAAGTCGCTAATGGTCCATAACACAGCAGCACGCATCATGAAGTTCTGCTTCCGATGCACATCGTAGGTCTCCACTCTCGTATGTCACATAGATAAGAGCTCTTTAATCAGTGGCTGAAGATAGACATCCAACTTATGCTTAGGGTTCTGTGGACCAAGCACCAAGATAGTAAAAAAGATATGTTGTGGCTTCATGTACAACCAAAGCGGTAGGTTTTATGGAGTCAACAGCACAGGCCACTGTTGACGATCAGTTCTAATCTTGAAGGTTAATGGCTGTTTTAAGCAATTTTAGGTGGTTAATTGATCATCAAACAATTACGTGTGATTGATCACTAACGTAATTAGTGAATACGATTTTTTGGGTTTAGGTGGATTAGAATCGTATAAAAGCTTACGTGTTTAAGTTCGATTGTAAATTAATCGAGCAGCTTTAGATTCGTAATCAAAGTTTGGACGTGTATAATAATTTGTGCTTATTTTATTTGCTGCAAAAATCTAAGTATTTATAGACTTTTGCCCTGCAGGAGGTGGCACGTCCTTTGGCCGACCAAGTCTGCATGCTCGACACCTGTCCTTTGACTAGTTTGACCTTATCTTAACTAAATTATATCCTTATCTACTGGACTTGCTCGCAGTCTAGAGCTGTTCGTCACTTTGGACTTGTCCTTGAGGAGTCTTTAGTCTGATTCTGATGGTCTTTCATCTTGTTTAATTGTTATTTTGGCGTTGTGGTTGGATCTGATCGGCAGGATGCCGTTTGAGCTCGTCATGTGGCTTTTGATCTGATTTTGTTCGCCTATGTCTCTTGATCGCATGTAGGTTTTGCTCGCCGGATGTCTTGGGTGAATCATGTGTTAATTCCAGTTTAAATTTTGTGTGATTTGCGCTAATCCTGGTCGCCCAAATGATGATCCTGCTCGCCTATCAACAATTGCCCCCTTGCCGATCAATAAATTGTGAAGATGGTGAATGAGCACTTTTTGGGTTGGCAACTTTTAAGTGTCACTAAGGCGAGCAAGAATATCCCTGGGGCGAGCAGCTTTTCACGGGCGGACAACATTGGTCGAGCAGACTCGGGTCGGGGACGGTTGGGATCCCAAGGTCTGGGCACGGCTCGAGGTATGACGTGGGCGGAATGATTGCTACCGCCCACGCGCACACAATCCCGAGGAGACGCGCCTTCCCGTTTTGTCGGACAGGTGCTGCACGCGCCCGGAATTTGCAATTTGGTCCTTCCACTTTCAATTTTGTTCGCCCGGTACCCCGTTTTTCCAGAAGTATAAAAGGAAAATTTTCTTTGTTTTTTTCATTTTTACATTGTTTCTGAAGCGCGAATCCCTCTTTCTTCCTTCTTTCAAATTTCCGGCGACGTTTCCAGATTTCGGTGATCTTCGAACAACGTCAAGGTAGTTTTTTCTCTGCTTATTTTCTTCTCTTTCTTCTCTTCTTGCTTCGTGTGCGTTCTTGATTCACCGAGAATTCCTACTCCGCCGTGGAAAATTCCGAGCCGCCGTGTTCTTCCCTTGCCGGAATCTGCAAAACCCTAACATCTCTCCCTTAACTCGTTCGATGGCGTCGCACTCAGAGACCGGTTCTTTTCCTCCCCGGAATCCCGAAAAACGGCCCGTCGAAGAAAATCTTCCTATAGTTAATTTGGAATCTGATCCCGAGGCGGCTTCGGTTGCACGCTCGGTCAATTCTGGAGCCCATCCCTCCGGGGAAAGAGAGGAGCGAGCAAATCCTGCTCGCCAGCTCTTAGAAGAGACGAGCTCGGACCTCCACGAAGACGAGGATGAAGAAGTCGAGGTACTTCAGCCGGTGAACCTTGACGAACTGACTTGGACCTATCTCAAGGATATCAACTTCCCCGCGCCCAGATTGATCGAGCATCGGGTTCTAGTCGCGGTTGCTCGCCGTGTCGACTGGAATGAGTACGAAAAGGAGCATTCCAATCGCTTCGTCATTCCTGCTCGCGGAATGCGGAAACTTAAAGCGACCGAGTTCGCAACGAGCTGTATCGTATCCGCCATCACTGAGGAGAATTTGATCGAGATTCGGAGGGATTACAAGATTCCCTTTGATATCCCAATGTATGCTCCTTTGGTGGACGACAGAGCTGATCGCCCTCCACGCGGATTGACGGCGATCAACCTTGCCACCCTAAATACTGGAGTTTCATTGCCGTTGCACCCTTTGGTCGGCCAATTTCTACATGACGTGAACTTGGCTATCACCCAACTTACTCCTGTTGGGTGGATAAATCTGATGGCCCTGATGGTAATGTTCGCTCTGGAGGGGTATCCCAACAGGCTGTCCACCGAGGAGGTTGGCTACCTAATGACGATAACCGGCTGCACTGGGGAAGAGGCGGGCTGGTACTATCTGAAGGCGCGACCAGGGCAGAAACTTGTCGAGGATATTCCTGGGAAAGTGCGGGATTGGAAGCATGACTGGTTCTGGATCGGAGGCGATTGGCGTGCTTCTGCTCGTTCTTCAGGGGGTTCTGAACGAATTGAGACCCCGGCGGAGTTTAGGGAATTAAAGCGTGAGTCTTACCTCTTCTATATCTTTGAAGTGGTTGGACTAATTTTAATTCTCTTTTCCCTTTGTTTCAGGTCCCAAGAACTTGGGGTGGCGAACTGTGAAGAATAGCATAAGCGATCTATTCCTGTTCGTTGCGTGTTTGATCGCCCTTCGTCGCCGAGAAGATCGAAGTATCGGCCACCTCTTCTCCGAGGACACACTGCGAGTTGCTCATCTCACGACCTACCCTCACCATCTCGAGGCTCTAGCTCGTATCCCAGAGGGTAAGTATCTTCATGCTGGGCGAGCAGATCTGATCGATTTTATACTTGGTATTAATTTGTTTTCCTGTCCTTTACAGATCAGCTCGCCTCCGTTGTACTTCACCCCTCCTTTCTAGAGCTTGATAACCGTGTCTGGGAGATGCCGACCAAGAAAGGACGCAAGAAGTCGGATCCCCTCTCCAAGATCATCGCCCTTGCGGCCAAGGGTGGAAAAGGAGACCCTCGGCAAACCGGAGGGTCGAGCTCGGCTCAGCCTCCCGCCCCCGTAGCGAGTCCGCCCAAGACATTGGTCCCGAGGACGAAGAGACTTCTTCATGGAGATGGCACTCCCGTTACTGAGGCTGAAAGGGCAGTCAAACGAACAAAGACTGCCCAAGAAAAGGTGACAGTGGCTGTCCGACCATCTGAAGGCGACAGCGAGCAAACTCCTTCGGTGGAGCGTCCCGGCGAGCAAGCTTTGGTCGTCACCACTCGTGAAGGATCTGGTCCTTCATCTGACCCCACCTACCTTGGCTGGGATAAAGGTCGTCTTGACAGGTATAACCTTGCTCGCCCAGGACACTTGGCATTTTTTTTTTAACTAACTGGAAAATTTCTTTTCAGCTACTCGCCCGAGCAGTATCCAGGGCGATCTAATCTGGTGCATCGTTTCGCCTGCTCAAAGGTGCCGACCAATCTGCACGAAATCCCGGACTCTTTTGTTCGCCGCGTCTCTGAGGTCGTTGCTCGTAGCTGGACCAAGGAGCTAAATGAGACCGTCAAGGCACAAGCGCCTCGTGATAATGGCCGTTTGTGTCTTGTCGAGGCGGGAAACACCTTGGCGGCCGTGCAACGTTTGGTCGACCAGGTTGAGGACCTTGAGAAGGACTCACGCCAGCATGCGGCCACGGTCAGCCGTATTGCCAGAGAGCGTGATGACGCTAAGGCAGAGGCGAAGAAGATTATCGCCGACCTCGAGAATAAAGCCAAAGCTCATCAGGTTAGCGAGCAGCGTGCCTTGGACTTGCACGTCAAAGTCTCCGAGGAGCTGAAGGTCAAGATGGCCGAAGTCGAGCACATGCGAGCAGAACTTGCTCGCGCTCAGCAGCAGAAGGAGGTCGCCGAGAAATTCGCGACTGAGGCAACGGCCAAAATTGCGGACCTTGAAATCCAGCTCGCCAACTCCATTACCCAAGAGGAACTTATTCCTAAGATGGAGGTGAGCTCGATTCTTGGTTACGTAACAGGTTATGCGGAGAGCATCCGTATTGCCCATGAATTCAAGGCTGCCGCAGTTGTTGAAGAGATCGGCAAGGAGTTGTGCAATTTTGTTGAATCTAACCCTCCTGCTCCGGGCACAACTCTGCAAATTGGCGACCTGCCTGAATATGGGATCAAGCTCGACTTCATTGGCCCCGAGATAATTATCACAAGTCCTGCCGAGGACGAGGAAGAAGAGGGCGATGCTGCGGAGGGCGAGCAAATCCTTCCTGCCGATCAAAGTGAAAGAGCTCTAAAGGAGCGTGCTGATGCTGAGGGATTGATTGCTGAGCTAACTGAAGTGGTCCCAGTTGATCCTGCCATTGAAGGCTCTCCACTTGAAGACCCCAAAGATGACAACATATCTCCTCCTGCCGGACAAGGATCTTAGCGGACAGGATTAGCTAGGAACTTGTACTTCTTTTTTGTTGTTGTTCATCCTTTTGTAATTTTTGGGCGATTAAGCCTTATCATCAATGGATATATTTCGCTTACTTGCTCGTCTTTTATCTTACACGAATTGTTCTTTGCATCTTTTTCTGTGCTTCAACAATCTTAATGTAGTTGGGCCTTGTTCCTTAAGAACCTTTTTTTTTTACCTTAGGATTTGATGGGCTTTTGGCCTTAGGCTATGTCCATTTAAAAACGAACAGCCTTCAATGGGCTTGGTTGTATAATCAACTTGCGCCTTGAGCTCACACTTCTATTTCGAACGAACAACTTAATATTTGAACAAACATTTAAAAATTACAAGTATCAAACGTGACCAAGAATGTAACCCTGCACTAGCTAGGTTGGATTTGCTCGACAGAAACAATGTTAAGCTTCCAACTTATTAAAAACATAAATTACACCAAGAGTCAGAGTTGCTCGACTACTATACAATTTGTCAAGACATCTTTAAATTCTTAAGAGGAAATGAAATTATCACAAGATACTAACATCCCAGCATGCGACCAGACTTGACCCAATTCATCTTTGTTCGACCATTTATACTTGGTGAAAAATTTCAAAAAATTAGGCAAGTTTTTTGGACCCATCTTGTATCTCTGCCATTCCAGTTCGCCCAGTGGACTTAGTAGCTCGCCTATCTTAACTTCACTCTCTCATGAAGCAGAACTGGTCGCCTACTGAAAGTATTTCCTTAGATTAGCTGCATTCCAGGAATATTGGGCCGAGTTGCCATCTAAGTCCTCTATGTCATATGCTCCATTGGGTAACCTATCTGTTACCCTGTACGGGCCCTCCCAAGTCGGGCCAAATATGCCTGGAGGTGGGGCAAGCTTCTTTCTTAGAACGAGGTCACCAACTTCGAATTTTCTTATCTTGATTTGAGAATTATAGTAACGCTCTGCTCTTTGCTTGTACGTGGCATTCTTTAGCTCAGCTTGTAATCTTCTTTCTTCGAGCAAATCTGCTTCTGTGGCTAAGGCAGAATGATTTGTTTGTTCATCAAAGCTGGTTGTCCTGACTGTGTCAGTCTTTAACTCAATTGGTATTACCGCCTCTGTTCCGAAAGCCATTGCAAAAGGTGTCTCTCCGGTGCTTGACCTGGGAGAGACCCTATATGCCCACAAGACTTCCGGGAGTTTTTCTGACCAGCTGCTTTTGCTTTCTGCCAGACGTATTTTCAATGTATGCTTGATGATCTTATTTACAGCTTCAACTTGCCCGTTTGACTGGGGATGATAGGGAGTTGAATAGTGTTTCCTGATCCCCCATTTTGTACAGAAATCTCGTAATTCCTTTCCATCAAACTGTGGGCCATTATCTGTCACGATTGTTCGTGGAATTCCAAAGCGACAGATGATGTTCTGCCATACGAAGTTGATCATGTTCTGCTGTGTAATTTTCACCATGGCCTTTGCTTCTGCCCACTTTGTATAATAGTCAACTGCTATGACGGCAAATCGAACATTTCCCACTCCTGCCGGGAAAGGGCCAATAATGTCAATCCCCCATCTTGCAAATGGCCATGGGCTGTAAACCGATACAAGCTCCTGGGCAGGGGCATGAATGCTTGGAGCAAAAACCTGACATTGGTGGCAAGCCTTGGCTAATTGGATTGCATCTTTCCGTAAGGTTGGCCAATAGTAACCTTGCCTTACAGTTTTGTAGGCCAAAGCTTGCCCCCCAGTGTGATTTCCACAAACTCCAGAATGTATATCCACCAGGACTGTCCTTCCTTACCCCCTAGACAAACACTTGAGTAGCGGGAGTGAGAAGCCTCTTTTGTAAAGTTGTTCGTCTACCAGAGTGTATCTGGTTGCCTGTTTTTTAATTCTTTGAGCTTCAAATGAGTTGCTTGGTAACTCCCCGTCTTTTAAGTATTTGGCTATAGGAGTTCTCCAATCATCATCGTCGTTGTTCTCGACTATTTGATTTACTTCGTAGTCCATTGTTGATGGTTGAACTTTTTTGGTAATGACAATGTCCGTCAGGTCTGCCGGCCCATCACTTGTTGCTAATCTTGCTAGGGCGTCAGCTTGTGTGTTGCTTGTTCGTGGTATCTGCTGAATAAACACTTGGTCTAATTGGGATACCAAGTGTGCAACTATTCGTTGATACTCGATCATTTGCTCATCTCTGGCCTCATATTCGCCTCGTACTTGGCTTACAATGAGCTGGGAGTCCCCGAAAATTTGGAGTTGTCTAACTCCAACTGCTAGTGACAAGTGTAGACCTGCAATGAGGGCCTCGTACTCTGCCTCATTGTTAGTGGCCATGAATTCAAATCTGACTGCTGAAGTGAAGACTTGCCGGTCGGGACTGATGAGCACTATTCCTGCCCCCGAGGCCAGATTTGTTGACGAGCCATCCACGTAAAGATGCCATGGGTAATCTAGCCCTCTCGTTGGATTTTGAGGGAAGGTTAGTTCAACTATAAAGTCGGCTAACGCTTGTCCCTTAATCGCGGTTCGAGGTGCATAAGTCACGCCAAACTGGCTTATCTCTATAGACCATTTCAAAAGACGGCCAGCGGTGTCGGGTCGGTGTAATATTTGTCTAAGTGGGAAAGTTGTCAGGACTTCGACTTGGTGATCGAAAAAGTATGGTCTTAATTTCCTGACACTCATGACAAGAGCATATGCCAGCTTTTCAGTTGGTGAGTACTTTATCTCAGCATCATGCAGGGCCTGGCTGACATAGTAGATTGGCAGGTGAAATTTGCCATCTGCTCGAACTAACACCGAACTTATGGCTGTGTCAGATGCTGCCAAGTATAAATATAGCTTCTCATCGGGAATTGGTTTTGACAGAATTTTTACATCTCCCAGATATTCTTTCAATTGATCAAAGGCTTTCTGGCAGTTTTCTGTCCAGGTAAAGTTGCCCTTTTTGATGGCCTCAAAGAATGGACGACACTTGTCTCCTGATCGTGATATGAATCTGTTTAAAGCTGCTAGGCACCCGGTTAACCTTTGCACCTCTTTAACAGAACGTGGTGGCTCCATATCAACGATCGCCTTTACTTTTGCTGGATTAGCTTTGATTCCGCGTTTGCTGACCAGATGGCCCAAGAATTTCCCAGAATGTACTCCAAAGCTACTTTTCTTTGGATTTAACTTCATATTGTATTTTCGGAGTATGTCAAATACTTTGGAAAGATGATGGAGGTGATCTTCCTTATGGGGACTTTTGACTACGATGTCATCAACGTAGACTTCTACTGTATCTCCAATTTGTTGGTCGAACATTTTGTTCACCAACCTCTGGTAGGTTGCTCCAGCATTAATTAGACCAAACGGCATCCTCTTCCAGCACAACATATTTTTATTTGTATAAAAAGCCGTATTTTCTTGGTCGTCCGAGTGCATTGGAATCTGGTGGTATCCTGCGAAGGCATCCATGAATGTGAACATTTCGTGACCGGCAGTACTGTCCACCAGTTGATCGATGTGTGGGAGCGGAAAGTTATCCTTCGGGCATGCTGCATTAAGATCTGTAAAATCTATGCATAACCTCCAGGTTCCGTTCGGTTTCCGTACCAGGACAGGATTCGCAACCCATTGTGGACATAACGCTTGTTTAATTAAATCATTGTCCAGCAGCTTTTTGACTTCTTCGTTTAAAGCTTGATACTTGTCTGGTCCATATTTTCGCCGTTTCTGGTGGACAGGTTTTCGGGCTGGGTTGATATTCAACCTGTGACAGGCATCCTTCGGGCTGATTCCCACCATATCAGAATGAGACCACGCAAAGACGTCCAAGTTAGCCTTCAGAAAGTCCGTCATGCGCGTTCTGTAAGGCTCAGGGAGTTCAGATCCAATGTAAAGTTCAAGACTGTCACGCTCAGGATTAACCTTGATGGCCTCCAACTCTTCAACGGGAGTTGCCCGTCGTTTTTGCCCTTTCCATCGAGGGTCAATTATTGGTCCTTCCGGACTTAGCTCATCCTCAATGTCCATGGGTTCAGCACCCAGTCGAGGGTCAAAATCATCTGCGGGCCTTTGGTGAGACTCGGCCACCGAAGTTGGACTTCCCTAGTTATCGTTTTGGCACGAACGGTCGGCTACGGGAAATAACACTGCTTTTGGCTGGTTTTTCCCGTCGCCCTGCTGTGCCTGATCGCCTATAGGTGAAGGTTGGTCGTCAATGTCCATCTTATTGTTTTGGGCTCCAAGGATGTCCTCCAAAATTGAGGGTTCATTTTCGAGTTGACTAGTTGATGCTTCCATCATAGATACTTGTCCCTGTCTTGACTGAATTTGCAGAAGACATTCTCGAGCTTTTCTTTGGTCTCCTTTCACCGTGCCAACTCCACTTGCTGTTGGGAATTTTATGCAATAATGGTAAGTTGAACATGCGGCCCTGAATTCGTTTAAGAAAGGTCGACCCAGGAATCCATTGTATGACGACTCTTGATCGACGACCAGGAAATCCACCATTCTTGCAATATTCTTCTCAGGCTCTTTGACCGTCACAAGTTGCATAGCGAAAGTTACTATTCCCAACGGGATTGTCACGGCATTTCCGAATCCCAGGATACAGTGATTTGTGTCTCTGGTGTAGCCTGCATAATCTCCCATTTGATCAAGTGTCTTTTTGAAAAGGACATTAGTGTAGGCTCCAGTATCCACCAGTAATCTATGCACCCTTGTTTCCATAATCTTGGCACATATCACAAGCGAATCGTTGTGGGGGGTCAGAACTCCTTCCAAATCTCTGTCGGTGAAAATTAATTCCGGTGTTTGCATGGTAGGTGGAATGACCCCCATTTCCTGTACATGTCCGATCGCTCGTAATTCTGCCTTTCTTTTCCGGTTAGAGATTGGTGGTCGTCCATCAGAATAACCACCTATGGGTCCTGCGGGTTCCATCATCTGGATATCCGGTATTGGCCCCCCAGCTGGCGCCTGAGCTGGTCGTCCAGCTCGATTCCGATGAGGTGCCTGGTCCTGGTCTTCTTCATCAGAATCTTGGTCTCTGGTTCTTTTGTCGGGCTGTCTTTTCACGAACTCTGATAGCTTTCCCTCTTCGTAAAAACGCCATAACTGCTTTAGCAAGTCACGACATTCGCTTGTAAAGTGCCCTACACTTTGATGGTAGGAACAATATTTATTCTGGTTCAACTTGCTCGTTTCCTGACGTATCTTACGGGGAGGCGTTAGCAATTCTTTGTCCCGGACACTATTATAAACTGTATCGATTGATACAGTGAGAATGTGGTTCAGTTTATCTTTTAGCTCAGTGCCCTCGGTAAATGCCTTCATATTTTTGGGAGCTCGATAACCAGTTCCAGGTTTCTTTGCACCCTCTTTTTGTTCTCCTTTGTCTCCCATATCCTTTTGTAGGGCTTCATGCATTGAGACAAAAACGCCTGCCCGATCCCGAAACTCGGCGTATGTCTTTGGGCATCTTAGGTGCACATCTTTCCAGAGTTCAGTACCCTTCTTGAGCCCAGCCAAGACAGCCACAATCTTGGTGTCTTCACTAACGGATTCTCCCTCTAACAAGACCTTATCGAATCTTTCCAAATACGATCGGTCTGACTCGTCGTCAGTTTGTTTCAAGTCGGATAACCGATGTCTTTGGGATAGATAAGACCCGGCTGTAGAGAAATGGGATAAGAACTCTTTACTCAGCTGGGCAAACGAATGAATTGAAGCTGGTGGCAGGGCTGAAAACCACTTATGGACACGATCCCCGAGAGTTAAAGGAAAGTTTCGACATTGGGTTGCATCACTTGCCCCCATTGATACCATATAATTGGTATACTTCATCAAATGCACTCGGGGATCCGCCGTGCCCTCATACTGGATACTTGCTGGAAACTGGATCTTTTGTTGAATTGGAGCCTTCAGAATTACTACTGACAAGGGTGAGACCGGAAGAGTCGTGTTCCCATAACCTCTCTGTTGATTCAACTGGCCCTGCATGCTTTCGATGGCCTTTCTCATGGAGGCGAGCTCCTCTAAGGATCCCCCCTGACTCTGTGGCTGTTCGACGAGCTGAGGCGCACAGCCGTCTGTTCGCTCCAGTCCCACATTGGGAATGGGAATCTCCTGGATTGGCCTCCTGGGATTGGGCTCTGCATTCGGGCCAAGGCGACCAAAAGCTGACCTAGTCAGCCGGTCAAGGACCGATTGGTGAGCAGGTATTACGGCTGGGCGAGCTGCTCCAGCAGGGGGATGTATCTCCAGGATTCCCCGGCCACGTCGACCCAATCTTTCCAGAGCACTTTGGCGTGTACCCTGACTTGCCGCCATGGCCGGGTTCTGAGTTGAACCTCCCTGACTGGCGACCTCAATGTTCAATTTTTCTTTGCCTTTGGCTTTACGAGCTTGGGCGCTGTCAGCCTCATTCAAATGATCCCCCCTAGCCTTATCATGTTCACGAGTCTTTGTGGGGCTACCCCTTCCTCGCACATATGATGGGCCAGGTTGGGCTTGTTGTCTCTGTAAAGCCTGGAGCATGGCAATTGTACGCGCCAATTCGTCGGGGTTGCGGGCAATGGCGTCCAACTCTGGTGGTATTAACTGGCGAGCAACATTAGTTTGATTCTCTTGGTTGTTTCTGCTCGCCCTTGCTCGCCCACCAGCTTGGGACATTCGAGAGTGTGAATCCCGGGTTATATGTTGAGAACGTTGTGTCTCCCTTGATTGAGGCATTTTCACAGTGAATATCAAGTGTTGTTCTTAGTGTTCTTGAGTTTTTTTTCTTCAAAAACTCAGACTTGTTCTTCAATTCTGGGATAACCTCCTTGTATTCAATGAATCGAAGGTTCGAACCCTCCTTCTAGCGCCAATTTATTGACGATCAGTTCTAATCTTGAAGGTTAATAGCTGTTTTAAGCAATTTTAGGTGGTTAATTGATCATCAAACAATTACGTGTGATTGATCACTAACGTAATTAGTGAATACGATTTTTTGGGTTTAGGTGGATTAGAATCGTATAAAAGCTTACGTGTTTAAGTTCGATTGTAAATTAATCGAGCAGCTTTAGATTCGTAATCGAAGTTTGGACGTGTATAATAATTTGTGCTTATTTTATTTGCTGCAAAAATCTAAGTATTTATAGACTTTTGCCCTGCAGGAGGTGGCACGTCCTTTGGCCGACCAAGTCTGCATGCTCGACACCTGTCCTTTGACTAGTTTGACCTTATCTTAACTAAATTCTATCCTTATCTACTGGACTTGCTCGCAGTCTAGAGCTGTTCGTCACTTTGGACTTGTCCTTGAGGAGTCTTTAGTCTGATTCTGATGGTCTTTCATCTTGTTTAATTGTTATTTTGGCGTTGTGGTTGGATCTGATCGGCAGGATGCCGTTTGAGCTCGTCATGTGGCTTTTGATCTGATTTTGTTCGCCTATGTGTCTTGATCGCATGTAGGTTTTGCTCGCCGGATGTCTTGGGTGAATCATGTGTTAATTCCAGTTTAAATTTTGTGTGATTTGCGCTAATCCTGGTCGCCCAAATGATGATCCTGCTCGCCTATCAACAGCCACAACGAATACTTCTTTCTGTGCATTCCAAATGGAGCAAAACCGTCGGTGCACAAACCCAGCCTTACATTACTCTTCTCTCTCGCAAAATCTGGAAACTCTCTATCAAAGTGTCTCCATGCCTCCGAGTTTGCCGGATGTCGCATCTCTCCAGATTTTGGATCAGAACACTCATCAGCGTGCCATATCATGTCTTTAGCAGTGGCACTAGACTGATACAATCTCTCCAAACGAGGAGTGATAGGAAGGTAATACATCGACTTAAATGCCTTCAACTTTTCTTTCTTCTTGTCCTTCTTACGACTAGATGGTTTGTACATGGGGTGGCCGCACATCCTACACCGATCAATACTATCATCCTATTCCCAAAACAACATGCAACCGTTTGTACAACAATCAATATTCTCAAACGGTAGACCCATCTCCTTCAACAACCTTTTGCTTTGATAGAAATTTTCAGGCGCAGTGTTCTCTTTAGGTAGGGTCTTTTTGAACAATTTTGCAAATTGATTGAAGACTTTTTGACTGACTTTGCCTTCGGATTTAATGGACAACATCTGCGCATTGAATGACAACTGCGTCTCAGTATCACAGTCAGGAAACAACTTTTGATCAACGGTTGTTAGCATCTCAAAAAATTTCTTCGACCGATGATTTAGTTCCTCTTCCATAGATGTGTGACCACCCAACACAGATTCATTAACCATCATGTATTACCTATAGGCTTCATCCACCTCCTCCAAAGGTCCGAACTGATGAGTAAATGGAACATGGGCCTCCTCCATGGGTGGTTCCTCCTGAGTATACGGATCATGACTTGAACCACCAATCTCAAATCATTCACCAATATTCCACTGAGTGTAAAAGTTTTCAAGTGTGTCGATATCAATATTTCAACGTTCTTCACCGTAACTGGTCCAATTGTAATAGTGGAAAACAAAACCAACCCTAAAAATACGAGCTTTAACCTCATCAATGCTCAAGTATTGCATATTCCTGCATTTTTTTCCATTACACGGGCATCTAAGCCGATGGAAACGATCAAGACAGTGTGGATGACTATATGCAAACTCAATAAATTCTTCAATTTTACGGTAAAATTGAAGATTCATGCCCCCTCCTATCATACGAAGCATTGAGTAAATCCAACCACGATCTGGAAATTCCATCTGTTTTAAATTAATAGTAAATAACAAGTTAATTATAAAAAACGGCAGAATTTCGACTGCAAACAAACATATATCCATCAAATTAACATAATAAATTAACCAAACACAACATATTAATTAATTCCAAAAATTTGGGCAGAGTTTTGACTATAAATAGACATATCCATATTTATTTTTCACATAAATTTAACATAACAATCATATATACTATATCACAACTATACATTTGAGCATGCATACTAAAAACTTACAAAAAACGAAAATATATACAACAAAAGAGTTAAATGGTAAAAGTGTGAAAAACGTACGGTGAAGTTGAAGCAACGAGCACAATGTGATATAGAACCAGTCGATTCCTACCACCACTTCAAAAAGACCTTCGTCGTAGATTAAACGAATGAAAATGAGTTTTAAAAAAGTTTTTTTACGTAAAAAATTATGAATGAAAACGAGCAGAATCTGTTCTGTAATAAACATTTAGCGACCGCCTTTACGGGATTAGCGATCGCCGTGGGCGGTCGCTAAACAACGGACCGAAACCGGGTCATTATTGCCCACCTGCCAACTTCGGGATTCGCAATTAGCAACCGTCAGTGACGGTCGCTAAATTTACCTCCAAATTAGCGACCGATATTGGTCGCTAATCTCCATAATACGACGTCGCCAGATCAAACGATCAAAGCGGTCGCTAAAATCGGTCTTAGACTAGCGACCGACGCATCAGTCGGTCGCTAATTTCAGTTAACTTGACCACTTCAGTCCGTCGGTCGCTAATCGATCAAATTAGCGACCGGTTTCCAGGCGGTCGCTAATCCCGATCGCAAAAACGAGAGTTTTTTGTAGTGCCACACTACCTAAAATAAAAACATTGATTTACGTGCATACTATATACATATTTACACATACGTACCACTATTTTACTCATTTTTTAATTCATGTGCAATTTCAAAGGTAAAAAATGCCTCTGAGACGGAGGGAGTAATATAATTTGAACTCCTACAAATAAAACAATGTTTCGATTGCCTAGAAAAATATGTTTTAAAGAGTAATAAATAAATCTTTTATTTTAAGTAGTCATATTTCCATAAGTCCACTGAGTGTTCTGAGACAGGATGATACCCATTAAAGATTCTATGGGTTTCATAGTGATTCTAGTGTTGAAAACACTGAGATACCGAATCTTAGATCCTTTACGTGATACGTCATCCTAAAGGAGAAAGTCTGACAAATTTTTATTATACGTAATTTGTAAAATATGATTTTAACCATAGAAGAAGAAACATACTGAAATGATCATCAGATTGTGTGACATGCTAGCTATAGTCCTCCATGTTTTGTGCTGCACTTTTTCCACTTAACTACCAAAAAGTTATAAATGGACAAGATGAAATTTGTACGTACGGGTTAATTTTAGAGCAGTGGTTCAAAAATTAAAAGTTCATGGATGTTTATTTTGGGATTTCAATCAAATACATATAATTTGTAATATAGATATATAATTTGTAATTAAAGAAAGCCTAGCAAATAAATAAATAAATAAAAAAAGCCTAGCAAGCCAGGTGACACGATTTTCTGTCATTAAGAGCCGTTTCTGGTTTTAAAAGCTACAAAAACTCAATTCAATCATCCTGTGCCATATTTTATATTCCACTTTGTATTTTACCTGCTGACTTATTAATACATGAACTCATAATTGTAGTGATTCATTGGATATTTTTAAAAATTTCATATATCATTCATCCAAAAAATATATGAAACAAAAAGTGGAACACTAAAAATGACAAATAATTTCATATGAAAGACACTACATGTCAATTTTCTTATAGTATAATGCATCAAGATATAATATAATTATCCTATCATATGTACTTGGTTTTGATATATGGTGTACAATAATGGATAAAATCTAATGTATTTGTATGAGTGGCATGCAGAATCAATGTCAATTCAATAAAATTTTCCACATTAGCGATGAAAATGTACAATAGTTTGTGTCAATATCGGTTCATACATGTTGTGTAATAATTATCGGAAAAATTGCATTTTTGATCCCAAGAGATTGAGTTGATTGTAAAATGGTCATTTTTCAATCATTTTTAGTCTCATATGATATTTTTGTTAAAGTTTTAACATAATCCATGTGTGAGCTGCACGCTCTGTTAATTGAGAACTGGTGTTTTATTTTTTTTATTTTTATTTTAATAAAACTCAATGAATATCAAAATTTTATTATTAAATTGAAATATTAATTTTTTACCCAATTCTAAACCTACGAACAGAATTGTTGCCCGTGATCATCCTCTCAGCGGATTTTCAGCCACTTTCCGGCACCCATCCCTCCTCCCCCGTACCCATCTCAAAATTAAGAAAATTTATTATTTTAAAATTCAAAACTTCAAATAACACAAATTTAAAAACAAAATGAAAATCAAGGAAAGAGAACCTTCTGTCTCCTTCTAACTGCCACCGCTCCGCCATCACTGTTGTCATCGCCAAGTCAACGCAGATTGTAATGTTAAGATGGAAGAGCTCAATTTGAAAACCGTCGTTAATTGATGGTTTTTCCGTAGTATGATCATGAAATAATTTGAGGGGTTTAACTCCCCTTATGATGTACTTTCTGTAATTTACAGCTTATGAAATAATTGACGACTTTTCCGTTAGTTTTTCCGTGAATTCTTGTGAATTAAAATTAGTGTTTATATATTAATTTATATTTTATCATGAATTCATTTGATTATATAATTACTTAATTTTTAATATTATTTTAGAAGTAAAATACTAACGGATGGGACCAAAACTGCAAAAAAAAATGATCAAATTTGCACATAGGTACCAAATGTGTTTTGGGTCAATTCTCTTGAGACCAAAAGTACAATTAACCCAATAATTATCATTAATTATTTTAGGGTAAGTTTGGTTTCAACATCAGAGAACCAAGTTGAGGATTATACCAGTAAAACTATATTTGTTTTCGGTTTCAATTTTAGAATTTTAAAGTCCTACTCTATATTTTACATCTATCATTATATTACATTTCCATAATTTCATTTGATCTCATTCACATTCTCTTTCCTCTCTCATCTTTCTTTCTCTCCCCTTATTCACAACACATTAATCATTATACATAATTCAATAATTATAAATACTATATTTTACAATATATTAATATTATTATCATCTACTTTTTTCTCAAACCAACTCTATAAAATTTCAAAACAAAACTTACTACTCCCTCCATCCCAAGGGAATTTGCACCACTGGAATTGCACATGGATTAAGAAAAGGGGTAAAGTAGTGACATAAGAGTAAATATATGTATATTTGTGTGAATATGCACGCAAATCAATGTTTTTTTAGGTAGTGTGCAAATTAATTTGAGACGTCCAACTAAAGAAAGTGTGTAAATTCCTTTGGAACGGAGGGAGTATTTTTTATTATATTCAAGGTTTTCTCAATTCAAAAATTCTCAACTTAAATTTTCCAAATCCCACCAAAGCGCGAACCAAACATAATCTTAAGTTTTAGAGTAAGTCTTGTGTGAGACCGTCTCATAGTATGAGACCAATAATATTTGATCCACTTTTAATTTAAAACGTGTCACTTATTAATTAAAAAGTTGTCACTTTTAAAAAGTGATAAAGTTTAAACAAAAAGTGATAATATATTTGTTAAAAGTGACTTATCACTTTTCTTTAAAAATACTATCACATTTAATTATAACCCTATCACTTTTTTTAATTTGATCGGTCTCATATTATGAGACGGTCTCATACAAGTTTTTGCCTAAGTTTTATAAGCTTAATATCGATCTGAACTAAAAGGAAGCAATTTCATACTAAACAAATTAAACTAATTATGGCTCTTATGAATCTGAGTTCACGTGTACTTTTTTTTTTCTTCAAATATTATTATTATATATTGTATATATATTATTATTTTTATGTATATTTATTATCACTATTTAAAAATATTTGAATTTTACACAACGATAGTGCATATAATAGTTATATATAGTAGATTTGCATAGTGATAATGGAGAAATGAAATTCATGTTAACTTGGATTCACATGAGTATTTGTTTAAACCAATTAACTATAAATTAAGATAATAAATTTGCTTTGCATGGTCTTGGTTGTATATTTCAACAGCATTTGACTTGCTTTTTCATGTATGGTGGATATAATTAAGGAGCTATATTACTCAGTAATCATTAAAGGCATAATATAAATAATGAGTAAATGATAAAATACTAATTTAGACAAAAATACTAGATAGTGTATATCTAATAGTTAATATGTCATCGGACCAGATAATAGCTACTAGCAAAAAAGCTAGACAATGGAACTAGTCTCATTCTGCATAATTATGAATTAATCAACCTCTCTCTCTACGTGGAAGACATCAGCATGACATTTTGTTTGGTACATATTTATCTCAACTTAAACACTCACGCCTCTCTGTCTCTCTCCTTGTATGTATGTATGTATGTCAAGTGAGAGTAGAGAAGAAATGAAGAATGCATCAGCATGACACATTTGTTTGGTACAAATTTATCTCCATTTCTTTAAATATAATTAAGTACAAACGCCCAACCCCTCTCTCTCTCACATTCACACACAGTTAATGTTCCCTCTATTTATACCTACCTCCATGAACCCTCGTTACATAGTTTGGAAGAAACCACCAAATTTAAAATTGCAAATTAAATCCAATAATCCAAAGATGCCTTCTTCTTCTTCTTCTTCCTGTAGCACAAGATGGTGCCCAACCCCAGAACAGGTGATGATGCTGGAGGAACTCTACAGAAGAGGCCTCAAAACCCCCACCGCCTCTCAGATACAGCGAATCACCGCTCACCTCTCCCTCTACGGTAAGATTCAAGGCAAAAACGTCTTTTACTGGTTTCAAAACCACAAGGCCAGGGATCGCC
Organism: Ballota nigra; assembly: GCA_947034835.1. Taxonomy (NCBI): domain Eukaryota; kingdom Viridiplantae; phylum Streptophyta; class Magnoliopsida; order Lamiales; family Lamiaceae; genus Ballota; species Ballota nigra. Next base: position 71,462,783 of record OX344724.1, on the reverse strand, counting down.
AGAAGCTCAGAAAGAAGCTACTGCACCTCCACCATCAATTTAATTTTAATTACCAACTTACCCATCACTTTCAACCCCCTTCCACCACCTTATCCACACTAAACCTTAACCCTCAGGTAAACTTTTTTTTCCTTTTTTATGTTTAACTTTTCGTTACAATCATATATTTTAAATCACGTGTTAATTAAGATAATACTGTGTAAACCAGTTTTAATGTGCACCTATTTTGCAATCAATACTTTACTCCGATACATTTTAGTGAAATAACTAATTAATCAATTTAAAAAATACACACAATCACAAAACTTTGGCAATGTATGTATATAGGCTTATGTGTAGATGTGGAAAGATTCGTTTGGTAAGTAAGAAGTGTAAAATGGTTATTTTAGAAGGTGGTTATAAAAAAGAAGGAAGTACACTAGAAGTAGAAGTGATAGGGTATAGGTTTAAAATATTAGTACAATAAATATATATATATATATATATAAATATATATTTTTTTTTCTATATGTTTTTTTTTTTATCTAGACATCTATAGTTCTCTAATATATAGGGAGTACTATATATATTTCCATAAATTCAAGATAAATATATATTTCTACCGACACATATTTTCAAACTTGAAGTACTTGCAAAAGTACTCAGAAGATGAAACTTAATTTTAACACAAGTACGAGACCAAATTTATTGCAAAAATCAGGTTTCGTATATACATGTGTCCTGTAACTGATCCATTACATTAAGGAAACCAATTAATTTTCACCTGACTTATGACTACTGTCACAACTCTGTTACTCACTTGTCTTAATCTAATTTCCATATTGTTTCTAAGCACACGTCACAAGATGTGCCACTGCACTTAATTTTACGTACCTATTCACTCAAATCTTCAGAAAAATCGACCACTCATTCAACTTATAATTAAGGGTTAATAATTCCAGTATCAATTTAATCGCCATTTTTAGGATTGTAGTAAAAAATAAACTCAACATTTGATATAAAAACATGATTATATCCATGATACTGATACCTTTTTTTTTATATATACTAATAAGAAAATCAAATGATGAACCTTTTTATTGTAATTTCAAAAGTCGTGATTATACTGATATTAGATGTAAAGGTCATAGCTTCCGGTACTATTTTATTCTACCCTTAAACGTTATACTTACATATATATATATATATTAAATCTAATTTCACTACAAGTCCTTTGTATTGCTTTTAGTAAAATTATATATATATATATATATATATATATATCCGTATTATTTTCAAGAATGACTTTATCCTAGTGATTTATGCACATGATCGATATATATTCCCCATTGAATTGAAACACTAGATCGAAATTTCTGTTAAAAAGAACATTTCAAACCTAAATCAAGCCATGGTTTAATTTCGTAGAATATACGTTTAATTATTTTTTAAAATAGAGCACACGTTTAATGTAATGTAGTACCGATGTTTCCTTTTTGGCAGCAAAGCATTACTTCATGTTTTTACATCTAAAGTTTACTCTGTGTTATAACTGAAGGGTACTCATGGGGTCCCACACCAAGATTGGAGAGCAGAGGATCTTCCGTTGATGAAATCATGCGGCCATGATTCGATGATGATTATTGACGCGGGTCCCACCTTCCCCTGCTGCAGAAGCAAGCCTCTTCAAACCCTAGAACTATTCCCCCTCACCTCCCCATCTCTCTCTCTCTAAAGTAGCTACCTAGAAAAGACATGAGGGTCTATTATATATCGTAGTTTTCTGTGTTTAATTGTGTTTTCTGTTACGTGTCTGTTGGGCCTGCGAATTATATGTACAACAGTTTCAGCGCAGAGTACGACTACTGTGGTATCTTCTGTTTGCCAACAACATCTGTAGCCCCTCTTTTTTACCACTGTGTATTTCCCAAATGAGAATCTGTATAAGAATCTGCAGTAACTTTCCACCTTTTTGTTAATCAACATTTCTCTTTTAAATATCCCTCTAGTTACGATGATAAAGACATGTATAGATAGATATATTATATGTGTCCTTTTCTGCAAACACCCTGACCGGAGAGAAATCAAAGCCTTGTTTTCCATAAATTAATCTATGAGTCGACAAGTCCATGGCAAAATGCATGCATGCATCACTCAAATGAAAAGTTAATTGAAATAGATTAATGCTTGTGACAAAAACCAGAAATTATAATTTTTTTTTTTAAAAGAAAAGTGCAACATTTTGCAAAAAATCAAGCTCTACTATTTGATTGCATGGAGTAATATATAGATTCTTGGGATTTGCTTTTGACTAATTGGATTGGACAAGACAGATGTTGAAAGGCCTTTCATCACTCAATCTTTGACTTTTATGTCACGACAAAATTAACAGTATCGGTTGAATTTTAACTTGTATTCTGAGATGTGGCCCAGTCACAATCACAATTATATGTTCACTTCTCTAAGTACCAATTTGTTCCAATTTCTTTGTTGTACGTACACAATGTTTGAGACTTAGAGCGAGGGTGATTTTTCATCCATTCAAACCCCTTCTCTCCATCACATTATCTCTCTTAAACACTTAATTTTTCAAAAACGCACTTATCTATTTAATATATACTATATTTGTTCCCTAATCAGGGGCGGATCTTCCTTAGGGCTGCACTGGGCTTCAGCCCAGTGCAAGCCTAAAATAACTACTTAATATGTATAGGTGGTCCATAATAATTTTTAAACATAGACAAGCACAGCCCAGTGCAAAATATATATGTATATTTCCATTTTTAAATGTATAACGCCCACGAAACTCATCTCAAATCTCACTCTGGTTCACATACTGAACCTCATTACAAGTTGCAACAAATAAGTTCAAATTTTAAGTCCCTAAATCCTACCATTTCCTTACTTGCACACTTTTACATAAATATACAAACTATTAATATGCTTAGTTGCTTAAGACTTCAAATTGTAGAGGAAATTTATTGGATTAGAAAAAAATGTATATAGTAAAATTGGTTCATATATGAATTATTTAATAATATTAGTTATTTTTATAAAATAGTAGTAGTTGGTTTAACTGAAGATTATAAGTTATTTCACATAAGAGTTTTAATTTGTTTTCACCGAACTACTAATACTTTTATATTGGGAAATAGTTTGTTAAAGATATAGATATATTATTGATGAATTTTATATTATGAAGTCTATATTTTAAGGTATAGATACATTTTCATTATCTACCTACAAAGAAATTTGCCTACGCAATTTTCATAGGCAAATTGTTTGTGGGTAACTTTTTGTAGACAAATTGCTTGTAGATAACTAATGCTCAGTGATTTCATTTTGTAGGTAAATTTATTTCGTAGATAAATTGCTTGTAGGTTGAGGAATGAAGATGTATACATGAATAGAAATTTTTTAGGCAAGTCGTAGGCAATTCCACTACGAAATTTTTTTGTAGAAAAAATTACTAAGCAAATTTAATTTCATAGGTACTTTTTTATTTTTTTGTAGTATGTTGTAAGACACAATTAAGAAAAAAAAGGTCAACTACATACAGATACATTTTTGTGGATAAAAGCACATTCAAGTACAATGATGTCGTAATATAATAGACCTTTGCATAGTACAACCATAATTTATAACTAAAGTGCAATAGATTTGTGAATAGTACAAATGAATTTTATTATAATTGTATCCCAATGTGTTTTTTTCTTAGAAAATATGTCTCATTTTAATTTTTTCTTAAAAAAAAATCGATATATATATGAATTTTACTCTATCGAAATGTTTACTGTTCAGCCCACCCCACTATTGAATCCTGGATCCGCCCCTGTCCCTAATAATCTTCACACTTTTTTTTTTGGAACGTTTCAAAATAAAACACTTTCACATTATTTGCTTTATTTCAAAATAATTTTCATTCATTGGTCCAAAAAAATAAATAAACAGTTTTCTAAAAAAGTATGTCACTCTACCTATACAAATTAATAGAGGAAGGAGGGAGTACTATTTTTGGATCTCTCTACAGTATCAATGTTAGTTCCAATTTGTTTAGTTATTAGAATTTTGAAATATATAAATATGTCAAAACCGGTTGTTGCAGTTGTTGGGAAAATAGGGGTGCCCGGAATCTATTCGGGATGAAATTTAAATACGAATTTAAATACAATTATTACTAGAATTAATTAATCCTATTTAATTCAAATAATAATTCCAACAACAAATTTTCATCATACATGTTAAATTAATTCACATATAAACTATGGCGGAATAAACAAGTAAATATGTGATTAAGAATTGGTATTTGGATAAACGGGACAATCACGATCTCGCTCTATCGACCCAAAAACCTTCTCAAGTATTTCCCTTTCACCTCACTTGATCACCGGTGGGAGATGCTTTCAAGTAATTTAATAAACTAAGGAAAAAGAAAATATCTATGCTCTTGATTTTTCCAACACATGGAATTATGTACTTGGGGATGAAATAATCACCCCTATTTATAGAGGTAATGGCCGAAATTTTTGATGTTTATTGGGCTTGGAGAAAATCTTTTCTTAGACTCTAAGAAATCTTGAATATATCTCATATATTCTTTTCTCCACAATAAAATATTCCACAAAAATCTCACTCACCTTTATGACTTGTATTTTTCGAAAATTATAGGGGAGAATCCAAGATTTTGATCTTCTTGAATATATGAGATAATCTTGTATTCTAAGAATACTTATCTTCCATAATATATTTCCAAGAAAATCAACAAAATCTAATCTCTCCTATTTAAACTAAATTTTCGAAAATTACATAGGAAAAAATCAGCATTATATTTTCTTTTTATTTTAATCACCTTATCATTATTGGGCAATTTAATGAGCTACTTGAGGGGCCTTTAAGGAGAATTAAGATTGGACCTCCTAATGGACTTCTGAATTTCAATATTGAGCCTCAATATAATTCAATCCATTAATATTAATTATTACCACTAATAAATTAATATTGCACTATCCATCTTAATCCATATTACGATAACATGGGCTCCCGGTTATTATTTCCCGCGTTTAAGATTATCAAGTCCATTAATTAATCAAGCTTCTGAATAGCTCTAAATTAATTAATATATTTCACCTTGGAGTAAAGACAGCTCAACATTATTATCCGTACCGAAGAAACTGATTCTTCACTTGCAAGATTTGGTACGATAAAACTTCTGAGCCCACCAAGGGGACTAATCACACGAGCCGTACTCGCACGCGTTTCTCCGTATTAAATCTTAGCAACCGTCGTATGATTAATATTACTGCCCAAGACACAAAGTTCGAAGTCACAATGATTCTCACCCAATATGAATCAAAGCAGTAACCATTAAGCACACACGGTCCTATTTAAGTGACGGAGATTAAGAAATCAACAACCACTGAGGTCTAATTCTTCACCTTTCAGAACAGAAGAATTTATCCTCGCTGTAGGTCCTCTTCAACACATATTGAATGTGCTAGTACAATCTCTTAGTCAAGACAGACCAATCTGAGCCTTACACATTGACCTTTCACGGCGGATTGTTCAATCCCACCTAGGTCGTGAAAATGTACGTTTAGTTACAAGTAAACTGTTAATGTTTTCTTCCGTGATCGGGTATAACCACATTAACTACAATGTAACATGTATTATATATTGAACGGTTTGCAATAGAAATTCAACATTCAATCATAACTAAAGCAAATGTGATAAAAGAATTATTCTCATAAAACGAGTGTTTGATACACGAGTTATACAAAGTAAAAGCATACTTTCACGTATAACTCCAACAATCTCCCACTTATACTTAAAGTCTGCTTTTAGTATACATCACGCATGTCTTAGTGTAGTAGCTCTACGTGACATCTTATGTCAACCTACACTAACCTAATAATTCCTCCCACTTATACTTAAAGCAGATTGGCAATAGTCTTGACTCTCATTCCATCCACATGTCTCTCGAATGTACTCTGAGGCAGACCCTTTGTGAATGGATCCGCTAGGTTGTCACCCGACGCTATCTTTGCCACCTCTATATCTCCTCTCTTAATGATTTCTCGTATAAGATGGTATTTTCTTTCTATGTGTTTGCTGGCCTTGTGGGCTCTCGGTTCCTTTGAATTTGCAACTGCTCCGACATTGTCACAAAAGACAGTTATCTTGTCGGGCAAATTCGGAACAATGTCCAAGTCCACTAAGAAGTTCTTGAGCCAAACTGCCTCTTTCGCTGCTTCACAAGCAGCTACATACTCGGCTTCCATGGTCGAATCGGCGATGCATTTCTGCTTAACACTTCTCCATGAAATAGCTCCTCCTCCCATGCAAAACACACTACCCGAGGTTGACATTCTTGAGTCTATGTCTGATTAGAAATCCGAGTCCGTGTATCCTACGGGGACTAGACTATCTGACTGGTAAATCAGCATCCGCTCACGAGTTCTTTTCAAATACCTCAAGATGCACTTTACGGCAGTCAAATGGTCTTTCCCAGGACTACTTTGATATCTTGCCACCATGCCCACGGCAAAGCAGATATCCGGTCTCGTACACAGCATTGCATACATAAGGCTTCCTACGGCTGAAGCGTACGGAACACCTTTTATGTCATCTATCTCCGCTTGCATCTTAGGGCTCATTTCTTTCGATAGATGGATTCCGTGCCTAAAAGGTACAAACCCTTTCTTGGAATTTTGCATGCTGAAACGCTTCAAAACAGTGTCAATGTATGAAGCTTGCGATAAGCCCAACATCCTCTTCTTGCGATCGCGAGTGATCTTGATCCCAAGGATGTGCTCGGCTTCTCCTAAGTCCTTCATATCAAATTGTTTTGACAGTCATACCTTTACGTCTGACAATACCTTTACATTGTTTCCAATGAGCAGAATATCGTCTACGTATAATACTAAGAATACCACCGCAGTTCCGTCACGCTTCTTATACACACAACTTTCGAACTCGTTTTGATCAAACCCATAAGACTTAATCACTTGATCAAAACACTGGTTCCAAGTACGCGATGCTTGCTTAAGTCCATAAATGGATCTCTTAAGCTTGCATACGAGATTCTCTTGGCCTTTTTCAATGAAACCTTTGGACTGTTGCATAAAGATATCTATCCCGTCAAGACTTCTGTTAAGGAAAGCCGTCTTGACATCCATTTGCCAAATCTCGTAATCTAGGTGTGCAGCGATCGACAAGAGAATACAGATGGACTTAAGCATAGCTACAGGCGAAAAGGTTTCCTCATAATCGATCCCTTCTTTCTGAGTATACCCTTTGGCCACAAGCCTCGCTTTGAAGGTTTCAACCCTTCCGTCCGGTCCTCTTTTCCTCTTGTACACCCACTTGCATCCAATGGGTTCTACCCCACTGGGTGGCTCGACCAACTCCCACACTTGATTTTGATCCATCGAACCCATCTCGGCTTCCATTGCCGTTTGCCACGACTCCGCGTATTTGTCTTGGATTGTCTCGTCGTACGTCCATGGGTCTGATTCAACACCGGGAACCAAATCCGAAGATACTCCTATCCCCATGAATCTCTCGGGTTGCCTAGGAACCCTCCCACTACGACGGGGTTCCGGTTGTGAAGATGTGACGTGTGGTACATCATCTTGTATACTTGGTATCGAGGTTTGACCTCTCAATTCTTCTAAGGTAATTTCACTTTTAGGTTTCCGATTGTTCATATAGTCTTCCTCCAAGAATTTAAAGTGTGTACTAATCACGTTCTTTTGATCCTTGGGACTATAGAACATACACCCTTTCGTTCCCGCAGAGTATCCTATAAACAGCCTTAATTCCGAACGTGGATCCAACTTACCGGCTTCCTTGTCTAGCACGTATGCCGGACAACCCCAAATCCGCAAATGTCTTAGACTGGGCTTGCGCCCGGTCCACAATTCCATTGGGTTTTTAGGAACTGATTTGGATGGCACCAAGTTTAGAATATAAGCCGTCGTTTCCAAGGCGTTACCCCAAAACGACTTGGGTAAATCCGAATAACTCATCATGGATCTGACCATCTCTAAAAGAGTCTGGTTCCTTCGTTCCGCCACACCGTTCTGTTGAGGGGTTCCCGGTGCGGTCAACTGGGATACGATCCCTTCGTCCGATAGGTAGTTCAAGAATTCATCGCTGAGGTATTCGCCTCCACGATCTGATCGTAGAAACTTGATACTCTTTTCCCTATGTTTCTCGGCTTCGGCCTTAAACTCTTTGAACTTATCAAAAGTTTCAAACTTATGCCGCATAAGGTAAATGTACCCATATCTTGAGTAATCGTCAATGAAGGTGACGAAATACTCATACCTCATTCTTGTTTTGATCGTCATTGGACCACACACATCGGTATGAACGAGTTCTAACACTTCTGTGGCTCTATTTCCCTTGGCTCCAAATGCCCTCTTGGTCATCTTACCCTCTAAACAGGATTCACAAGTTGGAAATGGCTCGACTTGGAGCGATTCCAAGGATCCGTCTTTCACCAATCTCTCTATCCGCTTTAGATTAATATGACCTAGTCTAAGATGCCATAGAAGTATTTCGTTCATCTCCGAAGAACGCTTTCTTTTATTGCTCGAAATGATCGACGTGTTATTAGATTCATTATTTGAGTGGTGTGCACACTTAATCGTATAGAGATTGTTTACCAACGTTCCATGACAGATAACATCATTCTTAAAAGAAACAGTAACAACTTTATTAAAAGTAACTGAATATCCATCAAAAAACAACTTAGAAACCGAAATTAAATTCTTCCTAAAGTTTGGAACGTATAAAACATCTCTTAAAATTAAAACTCTATCTTCAAAAGATAGGTGCACGACTCCCACTGCTTCGGCCGCCACTCTCGTAGCATCGCCCAAAGTGATTGTGATCTCATTCTTGCTAAGTCGCCGGGTTAGCTGGAACCCCTGAAGAGTGAAACAAATATGATAAGTTACCCCGGTATCCACTACCCAAACGTGGGCAGCATACGCCGCAACATATATTTCAACGACTAAAGCATGAGACTTACCTTTCTTTCTCGCCTTCTTAGGCTTAGAACAGGTCGCCCTCCAATGTCCCTTCTCACCACAATTGAAGCACTTACCCTTAGCAGCTTTCTTTTCGCCTCCTTCTCCCTTTGCCTTGGGTTTCGCAACGGTTGGATTTGCTTGGGTCTGGCCTTTCTCCTCTTTCTCTTCTTCCCTCCCTTAGGACCCGAAGAGGAAGACGGACCATTTGCCACCATAGCAACGGTTTGGTGATCCATTAGAATCTCCGCCGATACCAAAGCTTGCAAGAGCTCGGGCAAACTATTTGCCCGGTCATTCATTTGATAGTTCAACTGAAACTGCTCAAAGCTCTTTGGCAGAGAATGGAGAACGAAATCGACCTTAGTAGGGAGGTCAAATTCTGCACCAAGTACTTCCAACTTGTTGAGATAACCCATCATCTCGATTACGTGATCCCTTACGGGCGTACCTTCCACCATTTCCAACGAAAGCATCTTTCACATGGTGATTTTCCTAGCCGTACGGTTCTGATGTTGAAACATCGCTTCAAGATTGTGCATTATCTCAGAGGCGGTCTCCATGTGTTGGTGTTGGTGTTGCAACACATCTGACATTGAAGCCAGAATAGTACACCTAGCCATCTCATCTTCGGCAGGCTCTTGGGGCTTAGGAGTAGTAAGTACCCACTTGTGGTGTTGAGCGGTTAGGACAATATCAAGGTTACGTTTCCAATCAACATAGTTCTCACCAACAAGTTTGTTATCTTTAAGTATACTAAACAGTGGATTAAAAGGTTGCGACATGATGAACTGAGAATAAAACATACATTCATATCAATATCTAGAAAAATACGAAATTATCACATAATTTGATCACATCAATTATATTGAAACCTTAAAACAATATAATCATGCATCAGCCAACATCTCGAAACAATTTAAATGCGCCACGAGGGGTGGTATATACATTTAAATACATTCAAGCGGATCACAAACTTAAAAGTTACAAATCCTTAATTCAAAATTAATAGTTGGCTCCCACTTTGACCACATAGAAATTGACAGGGACTCCGAGGGGAGTAAGTTAATATCAATTTCCTATGCCTAAGTAATAACCATAATTAAATACAGGATTATTATTTCGCTTTGAGCACGCCACTCGGGGTGAGGGTCAATACCGCCACTAGTAATAATCCACAATCATCCTTTCGGAATTTATTCATGTGAAATTCGTTCTTTTGGCCGATCCGAGGGGGAAATGTATACCAAAAGAACTTCACAAATAAATAAATTGTGGAGGCCAAATTAATCCAATTTTAATATCCGGAATAAAATTTCGATTAAATAAACATACTTAGTAATTTTCGAAAGTAAGGTTTTTCTTGGACAATTAAATTCATGCAAACACATATTAACAAATAATAATAGGTGCACGAAATAAAACATCCATCAAAACAAAATTAAACACATTGGAGCACTCAAATCCAATTGTCACGGTTTAATTTCTTCACGTCTTGATGCGAAAAATCGTCCTTGTTGCTTTCCGACGTTCGTCTCGACATGCTCCCACTCGAACAGCAACACTTCATCAAAACAGCATTGTTTGGGGTTCGGGACGACGTTTAAAATCACACGAAAAAAAAAACGGAACTAAAAAAAAATTTCACGGCCGTGGGCCGACGCGCGCCTCTTGGCCAGAAGCGCCGAAGCGCTGCACGGAGGTGCGCCGAGGTGCTGAGGCGCCGCACCCGAGGCGCCGAGGCGCTGCAGGCCTCGCACCGAGGCGCGCGCGCTCATGCGCGCTGCCGGCCACCCGTCGCGTGCGGGTCGTGCACCGTGCACCCCGTGCGCTGGGTTTCGACGTTCGTTCTCGTTTTCTTCACCCCTTGCACGATTTTACGTCCATGCATGCGTCGTCTGGGTACGCCGTTTTTAATTCTTCGTTCTTCGTCACGATCCGGTTACAATTTATTTTACAAAAAAAATAAATACTAGATCTAGACTAGTCTATTACAATGATCGAATCAAAATAAAAACAACTAATCTACTCGTGGATTTTCTCACGAGAAAAACAAATTCGAACGAATCGAATTAAAAACAATTAATTCACATGCATGAAATTAACAACATTAAAACCATGACAATTGGATACCTGCAAAAAAGATCTAGCAATTCTACTATCCAATTTCAATTTAATGTTTAACAATTTAAATTCCAATTTAAAGATCAGAGCCCGAAACCGTGGCTCTGATACCAGTTGTTGGGAAAATAGGGGTGCCCGGAATCTATTCGGGATGAAATTTAAATACGAATTTAAATACAATTATTACTAGCATGAATTAATCCTAATTAATTCAAATAATAATTCCAACAACAAATTTTCATCATGCATGTTAAATTAATTCACATATAAACTATGGCGGAATAAACAAGTAAATATGTGATTAACGTACCTCTTGTAGAATTGGCCTTTGGATAAACGGGACAATCACGATCTCGCTCTATCGACCCAAAAACCTTCTCAAGTATTTCCCTTTCACCTCACTTGATCACCGGTGGGAGACGCTTTCAAGTAATTTAATAAACTAAGGAAAAAGAAAATATCTATGCTCTTGATTTTTCCAACACATGGAATTATGTACTTGGGGATGAAATAATCACCCCTATTTATAGAGGTAATGGCCGAAATTTTTGATGTTTATTGGGCTTGGAGAAAATCTTTTCTTAGACTCTAAGAAATCTTGAATATATCTCATATATTCTTTTCTCCACAATAAAATATTCCACAAAAATCTCACTCACCTTTATGACTTGTATTTTTCGAAAATTATAGGGGAGAATCCAAGATTTGGATCTTCTTGAATATATGAGATAATCTTGTATTCCAAGAATACTTATCTTCCATAATATCTTTCCAAGAAAATCAACAAAATCTAATATCTCCTATTTAAACTAAATTTTCGAAAATTACATAAGAAAAAATCAGCATTATATTTTCTTTTTATTTTAATCACCTTATCATTATTGGGCTACTTAATGGGCTACTTGAGGGGCCTTTAAGGAGAATTAAGATTGGACCTCCTAATGGACTTCTGAATTTCAATATTGAGCCCCAATATAATTCAATCCATTAATATTAATTATTACTACTAATAAATTAATATTGCACTATCCATCTTAATCCATATTACGATAATATGGGCTCCCGGTTATTATTTCCCGCGTTTAAGATTATCAAGTCCATTAATTAATCAAGCTTCTGAATAGCTCTAAATTAATTAATATATTTCACCTTGGAGTAAAGACAGCTCAACATTATTATCCGTACCGAAGAAACTGATTCTTCACTTGCAAGATTTGGTACGATAAAACTTATAAGCCCACCAAGGGGACTAATCACACGAGCCGTACTCGCACGCGTTTCTCCGTATTAAATCTTAGCAACCATCGTATGATTAATATTACTGCCTAAGACACAAAGTTCGAAGTCACAATGATTCTCACCCAACATGAATCAAAGCAGTAACCATTAAGCACACACGGTCCTATTTAAGTGACGGAGATTAAGAAATCAACAACCACTGAGGTCTAATTCTTTCACCTTTCAGAACAGAAGAATTTATCCTCGCTGTAGGTCCTCTTCAACACATACTGAATGTGCTAGTGCAATCTCTTAGTCAAGACAGACCAATCTGAGCCTTACACATCGACCTTTCACGGCGGATTGTTCAATTCCACCTAGGTCGTGAAAATGTACGTTTAGTTACAAGTAAACTGTTAATGTTTTCTTCCGTGATCGGGTATCACCACATTAACTACAATGTAACATGTACTATATATTGAACGGTTTGCAATAGAAATTCAACATTCAATCATAACTAAAGCAAATGTGATAAAAGAATTATTCTCATAAAACGAGTGTTTGATACACGAGTTATACAAAGTAAAAGTATACTTTCACGTATAACTCCAACAACAGTATTTTCTATCCTGTTCAAATCTTTGGACGAATTTGCTTCTCTCACACATTCAACAAAGTGCCACAATAGTTTAAATTGCAAACTTCACACATCTGATTATTGGACGACCTAATGGACCAATGTGAATGTTCCTAGTAGGTGTTATATACCACATATAATTAAGATGTGTTTATAAAATGGTACAATACCAAATCACTATTTACAAGATAATACAATGTTCAAAAAATATATTCTTATGTTCAATTTTTTTTTTTTTTGCATCAGTTCAATTATTTTGTATCAATTTTTAAAAAGTTACTTGGTATTACTTATTCCTATAATTAAATTTGTAAGAGATCATTAAAACAATCGAAGCGAACGGGCATTCAGACGATCATCAAGCGAATCCTCTGCAACCGTTCTTGAAGACTTAAAGCGTTAAAATTTTGATGGGAAGAACACCATGGAGTTGCTGATGAAAATTTAAAATAACAACGCCAACTCAACCGTTGTAAAATTCCATATAAATTCTGCAGTTGAAAACAAAATTATTGGAATTGTTTAAATATTTATAGAATTACAATAGTAATTTCGATGCGTAGTCAAAATGTTATAAAAAAAATCGTTGGAAATTTCATAAGGAATAACTGGAATTTCAACAGTCGTATATATTCACTGAAAGGCCAAAATTAAGGACTTCTCTACCCTAACATACTAACAAGTGTAGGAACAAAATTTATAAATTTGAAAGGATATGCGAAACCAATTTTTTCTACTGTGCCCCTTTTTCTACTGTGCCCCTTATTTTGTTAAACATTTTTAAAAGCGCTACATTGTGTGGGTTGGTTTTCAAAATTAAAATATTTGGATTGGAAAAAAAAAAAAAAAAAACCTTTTATGCCATGTCATCCAAGTATTTTCTTTTTTTCTTGGAACGTAATTATGGAGGTAGCAAAAGAAGAATAATATGTTTACAACTTAACAAGTATGTCCGTAACTTTTAATTATAAGTAAACACTAAAAAAAAATGTGTTTTTGCGATCGAAATTAGCGACCGCCAAAATATCAGTCTCAAAATAATGTATTAACTACTGATTTTTACTGGTAGTCTAAAAAAAAAAAAAAATTGCGACCGCAATAGAAAGCGGTCTTTAAATTGAAATATTAGCGACCACTTAGGCATGGTCGGTCCCTAATCGAACAGGATTAACGACCACCTTGGTGGTCGCTAAACTGAAAGGTTGGTCAAGGGAACCCGGAAATTTTACCGCCCGATCAGCGACCGTCTGGGAGGTCGCTATATTCAATTTTTCAATCACCGTATGTGGGTTGTATGTTTTGGCCCGTTCTTAGTACGGTTGAGCATCATTAATGTCGACAAATTAGCGACCGCCACAGGCGGTCACTAAACCTAATGGTCAAATGGACCAATAGAATCGATCAAAAAGACCAATAAATCGGTCAATAGCGACCACCTAATTTTTTTAAACCCTTTATATTTCGAATCCGTACCCCATTTTCTATACACATAAAATTTTATTCCTACCGTCGACGTTGCCGCGTCTGTCGAGGATTTCATCTCGATCAAAATGCTAGTTACATCCTCATCTACCCAATAACCGTAAGTTTTTAAAATTTTAACCATTTAAATTATTTTGAAATC